>CM061551.1:11125886-13525886 GCA_030864225.1 Capsicum baccatum var. pendulum
ACACTTAACCATTTTCAAGCAACTAAGTCACCAATCAAATGACATTCAAAATATAAAAATTCCCTTTAAAGTTCCTGCCCTTAACCATTTTCAAGCAACTAAGTCACCAACCAAACCACATTCAAAACAAAAAAAAATCAATTTAAAGTTCCTACACTTAACCATTTTCAAGAAACTAAGTCACAAACCAAACCACATTCAAAACAAAAAAAATACCATTCAATTTTCCTAGACATAACCAATTTCAAGCAACTAAGTCATCAATAAAACCACATTCAAATTTAAAAAATTCCCTTTAAAGTTCCTACATTTAACCATTTTCGAGTAACTAAGTCACCAACCAAACCACATTCAAAACGAATAAACTCCCTTTAAAGTTCCTACACTTAACCAATTCCAAGCAACTAAGTCATCTAATAAACCACATTCAAAAAAAATATCTCTTTGAAGTTCATACACTTAACCATTTTCAAGCAACTTAGTGACCAACCAAACCACATTCAAAACAAAAAATCTCCTTCAAAGTTCCTAGACTTAACCATTTTCAAGCAACTAAGTCACCAACCAAACAACATTCAAAACAGAAAAATTTCCTTTAAAGTTCCTACACTTAACCATTATCAACCATCTAAGTCACCAACCAAACCACATTAAAAATAAAAAAATTACCTTTAAAGTTCCTGCACTTAACCATTTCCAAGTAACTAAGTCACCAACCAAACCACATTCAAAATGAAAATATTCCCTTTAAAGGTGCTACATTTAAACATTTCCAAGCAACTAAGTGACCTACCAAACCACTTTCAGAACAAAAAAAATCCCTTTAAAGATGACACCCTAAACCATTTTCAAGCTACTAAGTCATTAACCAAACCACATTCAAGACAAAAAATCCCCTTTAAAGTTTCTACACTTAATCATATTCAAGTAACTAAGTGACCAACCAAATAACATTCAAAACTAAAAAATTCTCTTTAAAGATCCCACACTTAACCACTTTCAAGCAACTAAGTCACCAACCAAACCACATTAAAAACAAAAAAATTCCCTTTATATTTCCTACACTTTACTATTTTCAAGCAACTAAGTCACCTACGCAACCACATTACAAACAAAAAAATTACCTTTGAAGTTCTACACTTAACCATTTTCAAGTGACTAAGTCACCAATCAAGCCACATTCAAAACAAAAAAAATCCCTTTAAAGTTTCTACAGTTAACCATTTTCAAGCAACTAATGCACCAACCAAACCACATTCAAAACAAAAAATCTCATTCAATGTTCCTAGACTTAACCATTTTCAAGCAACTAAGTCACCAACCAAATGACATTCAAAATATAAAAATTCCCTTTAAAGTTCCTGCACTTAACCATTTTCAAGCAACTAAGTCATCTACCAAACCTCATTCAAAACAAAAAAAAACAAATTTAAAGTTCCTACACTTAACCATTTTCAAGCAACTAAGTCACCTACCAAACAACATTCGAAACAAAAAAATTTCCTTTAAAGTTCCTACACTTAAGCATTTTCAAGCAAATAAGTCACCAACCAAACCACATTCAAAACAAAAAAATGCCATTCAATTTTCCTAGACTTAACCAATTTCAAGCAACTTAGTCATTAATCAAACCACATTCAAATTTAAAAAATTCCCTTTAAAGTTTCTACATTTAACCATTTTCGAGTAACTAAGTCACCAACCAAACCACATTCAAAACGAATAAACTCCCTTTAAAGTTCCTACACTTAACCAATTTCAAGCAACTAAGTCACCAACCAAACCACATTCAAAACAAAAAATCTCCTTCAAAGTTCCTAGACTTAACCATTTTCAAGCAACTAAGTCACCAACCAAACAACATTCAAAACAGAAAAATTTCCTTTAAAGTTCCTACACTTAACCATTATCAACCATCTAAGTCACCAACCAAACCACATTAAAAATAAAAAAATTACCTTTAAAGTTCCTGCACTTAACCATTTCCAAGTAACTAAGTCACCAACCAAACCACATTCAAAATGAAAATATTCCCTTTAAAGGTGCTACATTTAAACATTTCCAAGCAACTAAGTGACCTACCAAACTAGTTTCAGAACAAAAAAAATCCCTTTAAAGATGACACCCTTAACCATTTTCAAGCTACTAAGTCATTAACCAAACCACATTCAAAACAAAAAATCCCCTTTAAAGTTTCTACAGTTAATCATATTCAAACAACTAAGTCACCAACCAAACAACATTCAAAACAGAAAAATTTCCTTCAAAGTTCCTACACTTAACCATTATCAACCATCTAATTCACCAACCAAACCACATTAAAAATAAAAAAATTACCTTTAAAGTTCCTGCACTTAACCATTTCCAAGTAACTAAGTCACCAACCAAACCACATTCAAAATGAAAAATATTCCCTTTAAGGGTGCTACATTTAACCATTTCCAAGCAACTAAGTCACCTACCAAACCACTTTCAGAACAAAAAAAATCCCTTTAAAGATGCAACCCTTAAACATTTTCAAGCTACTAAGTCAATAACCAAACCACATTCAAAACAAAAAATCCCCTTTAAAGTTTGTACACTTAATCATATTCAAGTAACTAAGTCACCAACCAAATAACATTCAAAACTAAAAATTCTCTTTAAAGATCCCACACTTAACCACTTTAAAGCAACTAAGTTACCAACCAAACCACATTAAAAACAAAAAAATTCCCTTTATATTTCCTACACTTTACTATTTTCAAGCAACTAAGTCACCTACGTAACCACATTCCAAAGAAAAAAATTACCTTTGAAGTTCTACACTTAACCATTTTCAAGTGACTAAGTCACCAATCAAACCACATTCAAAACAAAAAAAATCCCTTGAAAGTTTCTACAGTTATCCATTTTCAAGCAACTAATGCACCAACAAAACCACATTCAAAACAAAAAATCATATTCAATGTTCCTAGACTTAACCATTTTCATGCAACTAAGTCACCAACCAAACCACATTCAAAATAGAAAAATTCCCTTTAAGTTCCTACACTTAACCATTTTCAAGCAACTAAGTCACCAACCAAATGACATTCAGAACATACAAATTCCCTTTAAAGTTCCTGCACTTAACCATTTTCAAGCAACTAAGTCATCTACCAAACCTCATTCAAAACGAAAAAAAATCAATTTAAAGTTCCTACACTTAACCATTTTCAAGCAACTAAGTCACCTACCAAACAACATTCGAAACAAAAAAATTTCCTTTAAAGTTCCCTCACTTAAGTATTTTCAAGCAAATAAGTCACCAACCAAACCACAGTCAAAACAAAAAAACACCATTCAATGTTCCAAGACTTAACCAATTTCAAGCAACTAAGTCATCAATCAAACCACATTCAAATCAAAAAAATTCTCTTAAAAGTTCCTACATTTAACCATTTTCGAGTACTTAAGTCACCAACCAAACCACATTCAAAACGAATAAACTCCCTTTAAAGTTCCTACACTTAACCAATTTCAAGCAACTAAGTCACCTACTAAACCACATTCAAAAAAAAAATCCCTTTGAAGTTCATACACTTAACCATTTTCAAGCAACTTAGTCACCAACCAAACCACATTCAAAACAAAAAATCCACTTCAAAGTTCCTAGACTTAACCATTTTCAAGCAACTAAGTCACCAACCAAACAACATTCAAAACAGAAAAATTTCCTTTAAAGTTCCTACACTTAACCATTATCAACCATCTAAGTCACCAACCAAACAACATTCAAAACAGAAAAATTTCCTTTAAAGTTCCTACACTTAACCATTATCAACCATCTAAGTCACCAACCAAACCGCATTAAAAATAAAAAAATTACCTTTAAAGTTCCTGCACTTAACCATTTCCAAGTAACTAAGTCACCAAACAAACCGCATTCAAAATGAAAATATTCCCTTTAAAGGTGCTACATTTAACCATTTCCAAGCAACTAAGTGACCTACCAAACAACTTTCAGAACAAAAAAAATCCCTTTAAAGATGCAACCCTTAACCATTTTCAAGCTACTAAGTCATTAACCAAACCACATTCAAAACAAAAAATCCCCTTTAAAGTTTCTACACTTAATCATATTCAAATAACTATGTCACCTACCAAATCACGTTCGAAACTAAAAAATTCTCTTAAAAGATCCCACACTTAACCACTTTCAAGCAACTAAGTCACCAACCAAACCACATTCTAAACAAAAAAATTCCCTTTATATCTCCTACACTTTACTATTTTCAAGCAACTAAGTCACCTACCTAACCACATTCCAAGTAAAAAAATTCCCTTTGAAGTTCCTACACTTAACCATTTTCAAGTGACTAAGTCACCAATGAAACCATATTCAAAACAAAAAAAATCCCATTAAAGTTTCAACAGTTAACCATTTTCAAGCAACTAATGCACCAACAAAACCACATTCAAAACAAAAAATCTCATTCAATGTTCCTAGACTTAACCATTTTCATGCAACTAAGTCACCAACCAAACCACATTCAAAATAGAAAAATTCCCTTTAAGTTCCTACACTTAACCATTTTCAAGCAACTAAGTCACCAACCAAATGACATTCAGAACATAAAAATTCCCTTTAATGTTCCTGCACTTAACCATTTTCAAGCAACTAAGTCATCTACCAAACCTCATTCAAAACGAAAAAAAATCAATTTAAAGTTCCTACACTTAACCATTTTCAAGCAACTAAGTCACCTACCAAACAACATTCGAAACAAAAAAATTTCCTTTAAAGTTCCCTCACTTAAGTATTTTCAAGCAAATAAGTCTCCAACCAAACCACAGTCAAAACAAAAAAACACCATTCAATGTTCCTAGACTTAACCAATTTCAAGCAACTAAGTCATCAATCAAACCACATTCAAATCAAAAAAATTCCCTTAAAAGTTCCTACATTTAACCATTTTCGAGTACTTAAGTCACCAACCAAACCACATTCAAAACGAATAAACTCCCTTTAAAGTTCCTACACTTAACCAATTTCAAGCAACTAAGTCACCTACTAAACCACATTCAAAAAAAAAATCCCTTTGAAGTTCATACACTTAACCATTTTCAAGCAACTTAGTCACCAACCAAACCACATTCAAAACAAAAAATCCACTTCAAAGTTCCTAGACTTAACTATTTTCAAGCAACTAAGTCACCAACCAAACAACATTCAAAACAGAAAAATTTCCTTTAAAGTTCCTACACTTAACCATTATCAACCATCTAAGTCACCAACCAAACAACATTCAAAACAGAAAAATTTCCTTTAAAGTTCCTACACTTAACCATTATCAACCATCTAAGTCACCAACCAAACCGCATTAAAAATAAAAAAATTACCTTTAAAGTTCCTGCACTTAACCATTTCCAAGTAACTAAGTCACCAAACAAACCGCATTCAAAATGAAAATATTCCCTTTAAAGGTGCTACATTTAACCATTTCCAAGCAACTAAGTGACCTACCAAACAACTTTCAGAACAAAAAAAATCCCTTTAAAGATGCAACCCTTAACCATTTTCAAGCTACTAAGTCATTAACCAAACCACATTCAAAACAAAAAATCCCCTTTAAAGTTTCTACACTTAATCATATTCAAATAACTATGTCACCAACCAAATCACGTTCGAAACTAAAAAATTCTCTTTAAAGAGCCCACACTTAACCACTTTCAAGCAACTAAGTCACCAACCAAACCACATTCTAAACAAAAAAATTCCCTTTATATCTCCTACACTTTACTATTTTCAAGCAACTAAGTCACCTACCTAACCACATTCCAAGTAAAAAAATTCCCTTTGAAGTTCCTACACTTTACCATTTTCAAGTGACTAAGTCACCAATCAAACCACATTCAAAACAAAAAAAAATCCCTTTAAAGTTTCTACAGTTAACCATTTTCAAGCAACTAATGCACCAACCAAACCACATTCAAAACCAAAAATCGCATTCAATGTTTCTAGATTTAACCATTGTCATGCAACTAAGTCACCAACCAAACCACATTCAAAACAGAAAAATTTCCTTTAAGTTCCTACACTTAACCTTTTTAAAGCAACTAAGTCACCAACCAAATGACATTCAAAATATAAAAATTCCCTTTAAAGTTCCTGCAGTTAACCATTTTCAAGCAACTAAGTCATCTACCAAACCACATTCAAAACAAAAAAAAAACAATTTAAAGTTCCTACACTTAACCGTTTTCAAGCAACTAAGTCACCTACCAAACAACATTCGAAACAAAAACATTTCCTTTTACAGTTCCTACACTTAAGCATTTTCAAGCAAATAAGTCACGAACCAAACCACATTCAAAACAAAAAAATACCATTCAATGTTCCTAGACTTAACCATTTCCAAGCAACTAAGTCATCAATCAAACCACATTCAAATCAAAAAAATTCCCTTTAAAGTTCCTACATTTAACCATTTTCGAGTAACTAAGTCACCAACCAAACCACATTCAAAACGAATAAACTCCCTTTAAAGTTCCTACACTTAACCAATTTCAAGAAACTAAGTCACCTACTAAACTACATTCAAAAAAAAAATCCCTTTGAAGTTCATACACTTAACCATTTTCAAGCAAATTAGTCACCAACCAAACCACATTCAAAACAAAAAATCTCCTTCAAAGTTCCTACACTTAACCATTTTCAAGCAACTAAGTCACCAACCAAACAACATTCAAAACAGAAAAATTTCCTTTAAAGTTCCTACACTTAACCATTATCAACCATCTAAGTCACCAACCAAACCACATTAAAATTTAAATAAATTACCTTTAAAGTTCCTGCACTTAACCATTTCCAAGTAACTAAGTTACCAACCAAACCGCATTCAAAATGAAAATATTCCTTTTAAAGGTGCTATATTTAAACATTTCCAAGCATCTAAGTGACCTACCAAACCACTTTCAGAACAAAAAAAATCACTTTAAAGATGCAACCCTTAACCATTTTCAAGCTACTAAGTCATTAACCAAACCACATTCAAAAAAATAAAATATCCTTTAAAGTTTCTACAGTTAATCATATTCAAACAACTAAGTCACCAACCAAACAACATTCAAAACAGAAAAATTTCCTTTAAAATTCCTACACTTAACCATTATCAACCATCTAAGTCACCAACCAAGCCGCATTAAAAATAAAAAAATTATCTTTAAAGTTCCTGAACTTAACCATTTCCAAGTAACTAAGTCACCTACCAAACCACATTCAAAATGAAAATTTTCCCTTTAAAGGTGCTATATTTAACCATTTCCAAGCAACTAAGTCAACTACCAAACCACTTTCAAAACAAAAAAAATCCCTTTAAAGATGCAACCCTTAACCATTTTCAAGCTACTAAGTCATTAACCAAACCACATTCAAGACAAAAAATCCCCTTTAAAGTTTCTACACTTAATCATATTCAAGTAACTATGTCACCAACCAAATCACATTCAAAACTAAAAATTTCTCTTCAAAGATCCCACACATAACCACTTTCAAGCAACTAAGTCACCAACCAAACCACATTCAAAACAAAAAATCTTATTCAAAGTTCCTAAACTTAACCATTTTCATGCAACTAAGTCACCAACCAAACCACATTCAAAAAACAAAAAAAATTCCTTTAAAGTTCCTACACTTAACCATTTTCATGCAACTAAGTCACCAATCAGATGACATTCAAAATATAAAAATTACCTTTAAAGTTCCTGCACTTAACCATTTTCAAGCAACTAAGTCACCAACCAAACCACATTCAAAACAAAAAAAATCAATTTAAAGTTTCTACACTTAACCCATTTCAAGCAACTAAGTCACCTACCAAACCACATTCGTAACAAAAAAATTTCCTTTAAAGTTCCTACACTTAAGCATTTTCAAGCAAATAAGTCACCAACCAAACCACATTCAAAACAAAAAAATCCCATTCAAAGTTCCTAGAATTAACCATTTTCAAGCAACTAAGTCATCAACCAAACCACATTCAAATCAAAAAATTTCCCTTTAAAGTTCATACATTTTACCATTTTCGAGTTACTAAGTCACCAACCAAACCACATTCAAAACGAATAAATCCCCTTTAAAGTTTCTACACATAATCATATTCAAGAAACTATGTCACCAACCAAATACCATTCAAAACTAAAAAATTCTCTTTAAAGATCCCACACTTAACCACTTTCAAGCAACTAAGACACCAACGAAACCACATTCAAAACAAAAAATCTTATTCAAAGTTCCTAAACTTAACCATTTTCATGCAACTAAGTCACCCACCAAACCACATTCAAAACAAAAAATCCCATTCAAAGTTCCTAGACTTAACCATTTTCATGCAACTAAGTCATCAACCAAACCACTTTCAAATCAGAAAAATTCTCTTTAAAGTTCCTACACTTAACCATTTTCAAGAAACTAAGTCACCAACCAAACCACATTCAAAACAAAAAAATACCATTCAATTTTCCTAGACTTAACCAATTTCAAGCAACTAAGTCATCAATAAAACCACATTCAAATTTAAAAAATTCCCTTTAAAGTTCCTACATTTAACCATTTTCGAGTAACTAAGTCACCAACCAAACCACATTCAAAACGAATAAACTCCCTTTAAAGTTCCTACACTTAACCAATTCCAAGCAACTAAGTCACCTAATAAACCACATTCAAAAAAAATATCCCTTTGAAGTTCATACACTTAACCATTTTCAAGCAACTTAGTGACCAACCAAACCACATTAAAAACAAAAAATCTACTTCAAAGTTCTAAGACTTAACCATTTTCAAGCAACTAAGTCACCAACCAAACAACATTCAAAACAGAAAAATTTCCTTTAAAGTTCCTACACTTAACCATTATCAACCATCTAAGTCACCAACCAAACCACATTAAAAATAAAAAAATTACCTTTAAAGTTCCTGCACTTAACCATTTCCAAGTAACTAAGTCACCAACCAAACCACATTCAAAATGAAAATATTCCCTTTAAAGGTGCTATATTTAACCATTTCCAAGCAACTAAGTCACCTACCAAACCACTTTCAGAACAAAAAAAAATCCCTTTAAAGATGCAACCCTTAACCATTTTCAAGCTACTAAGTCATTAACCAAACCACATTCAAGACAAAAAATCCCCTTTAAAGTTTCTACACTTAGTCATATTCAAGTAACTATGTCACCAACAAAATCACATTCAAAACAAAAAATTTCTCTTCAAAGATCCCACACATAACCACTTTCAAGCAACTAAGTCACCAACCAAACCACATTCAAAACAAAAAATCTTATTCAAAGTTCCTAAACTTAACCATTGTCATGCAACTAAGTCACCAACCAAACCACATTCAAAACAAAAAAAATTCCTTTAAAGTTCCTACACTTAACCATTTTCATGCAACTAAGTCACCAATCAAATGACATTCAAAATATAAAAATTCCCTTTAAAGTTGCTGCACTTAACCATTTTCAAGCAACTAAGTCACCAACCAAACCACATTCAAAACAAAAAAAATCAATTTAAAGTTTCTACACTTAACCCATTTCAAGCAACTAAGTCACCTACCAAACCACATTCGTAACAAAAAAATTTCGTTTAAAGTTCCTACACTTAAGCATTTTCAAGCAAATAAGTCACCAACCAAACCACATTCAAAACAAAAAAATCCCATTCAAAGTTCCTAGACTTAACCATTTTCAAGCAACTAAGTCATCAACCAAACCACATTCAAATCAAAAAATTTCCCTTTAAAGTTCATACATTTTACCATTTTCGAGTTACTAAGTCACCAACCAAACCACATTCAAAACGAATAAATCCCCTTTAAAGTTTCTACACATAATCATATTCAAGTAACTATGTCACCAACCAAATACCATTCAAAACTAAAAAAATTCTCTTTAAAGATCCCACACTTAACCACTTTCAAGCAACTAAGTCACCAACCAAACCACATTCAAAACAAAAAATCTTATTCAAAGTTCCTACACTTAACCATTTTCAAGCAACTAAGTCACCAATCAAATGACATTCAAAATATAAAAATTCCCTTTAAAGTTCCTACACTTAACCATTTTCAAGAAACTAAGTCACCTACCAAACAACATTCGAAACAAAAAAATTTCCTTTAAAGTTCCTACACTTAAGCATTTTCAAGCAAATAAGTCACCAACCAAACCACATTCAAAACAAAAAAATGCCATTCAATTTTCCTAGACTTAACCAATTTCAAGCAACTAAGTCATTAATCAAACCACATTCAAATTTAAAAAATTCCCTTTAAAGTTTCTACATTTAACCATTTTCGAGTAACTAAGTCACCAACCAAACCACATTCAAAACGAATAAACTCCCTTTAAAGTTCCTACACTTAACCAATTTCAAGCAACTAAGTCACCTACTAAACCACATTCAAATAAATAAATCCCTTTGAAGTTCATACACTTAACCATTTTCAAGCAACTTAGTCACCAACCAAACCACATTCAAAACAAAAAATCTCCTTCAAAGTTCCTAGACTTAACCATTTTCAAGCAACTAAGTCACCAACCAAACAACATTCAAAACAGAAAAATTTCCTTTAAAGTTCCTACACTTAACCATTATCAACCATCTAAGTCACCAACCAAACCACATTAAAAATAAAAAAATTACCTTTAAAGTTCCTGCACTTAACCATTTCCAAGTAACTAAGTCACCAACCAAACCACATTCAAAATGAAAATATTCCCTTTAAAGGTGCTACATTTAAACATTTCCAAGCAACTAAGTGACCTACCAAACTACTTTCAGAACAAAAAAAATCCCTTTAAAGATGACACCCTTAACCATTTTCAAGATACTAAGTCATTAACCAAACCACATTCAAAACAAAAAATCCCCTTTAAAGTTTCTACAGTTAATCATATTCAAACAACTAAGTCACCAACCAAACAACATTCAAAACAGAAAAATTTACTTTAAAGTTCCTACACTTAACCATTATCAACCATCTAATTCACCAACCAAACCACATTAAAAATAAAAAAATTACCTTTAAAGTTCCTGCACTTAACCATTTCCAAGTAACTAAGTCACCAACCAAATCACATTCAAAATGAAAATATTCCCTTTAAGGGTGCTACATTTAACCATTTCCAAGCAACGAAGTCACCTACCAAACCACTTTCAGAACAAAAAAAATCCCTTTAAAGATACAACCCTTAAACATTTTCAAGCTACTAAGTCATTAACCAAACCACATTCAAAACAAAAAATCCCCTTTAAAGTTTGTACACTTAATCATATTCAAGTAACTAAGTCACCAACCAAATAACATTCAAAACTAAAAAATTCTCTTTAAAGATCCCACACTTAACCACTTTCAAGCAGCTCAGTCACCAACCAAACCATATTAAAAACAAAAAAATTCCCTTTATATTTCCTACACTTTACTATTTTCAAGCAACTAAGTCACCTACGCAACCACATTCCAAACAAAAAAATTACCTTTGAAGTTCTACACTTAACCATTTTCAAGTGACTAAGTCACCAATCAAACCACATTCAAAACAAAAAAAATCCCTTTAAAGTTTCTACAGTTAACCATTTTCAAGCAACTAATGCACCAACCAAACCACATTCAAAACAAAAAATCTCATTCAATGTTCTTAGACTTAACCATTTTCAAGCAACTAAGTCACCAACCAAATGACATTCAAAATATAAAAATTCCCTTTAAAGTTCCTGCACTTAACCATTTTCAAGCAACTAAGTCATCTACCAAACCTCATTCAAAACAAAAAAAAACTAATTTAAAGTTCCTACACTTAACCATTTTCAAGAAACTAAGTCACCTACCAAACAACATTCGAAACAAAAAATCCCCTTTAAAGTTTGTAAACTTAATCATATTCAAGTAACTAAGTCACCAACCAAATAACATTCAAAAGTAAAAAATTCTCTTTAAAGATCCCACACTTAACCACTTTCAAACAACTAAGTCACCAACCAAACCACATTCAAAACTAAAAAATTCTCTTTAAAGATCTCACACTTAACCATTTTCAAGAAACTAAGTCACCAACCAAACCACATTAAAAACAAAAAAATTCCCTATATAGTTTCTACACTTTACTATTTTCAAGTAACTAAGTCACCTACCAAACCACATTCCAAACAAAAAAATTCCCTTTGAAGTTCCTACACTTAACCATTTTCATGTGACTAAGTCACCAACCAAACCACATTCAAAACTAAAAAAATCCCATTAAAGTTTCTACAGTTAACCATTTTCAAGCAACTAATGCACCAACCAAACCACATTCAAAACAAAAAATCCCATTCAAAGTTCCTAGACTTAACCATTTTCATGCAACTAAGTCACCAACCAAACCACATTCAAAACAGAAAAATTCCCATTAAATTCCTACACTTAACCATTTTCAAGCAACTAAGTCACCAACCAAATGACATTCAAACTATAAAAATTCTGTCTAAAGTTCCTGCACTTAACCATTTTCAAGCAACTAAGTCACCTACCAAACCACATTCAAAACAAAAAAAATCAATTTAAAGTTCCTACACTTAAGCATTTTCAAGCCAATAAGTCACCAACCAAACCATATTCAAAACAAAAAAATACCATTCAATGTTCCTAGACTTTAGCATTTTCAAGCAACTAACTCATCAACCAAACCACATTCAAATAAAAAAAAATCCCTTTAAAGTTCATACATTTAACCATTTTCGAGTAACTAAGTCACCAACCAAACCACATTCAAAACGAATAAACTCCCTTTATAGTTCCTACACTTAACCAATTTCAAGCAACTAAGTCACCTACTAAACCACATTCAAAAATAAATCCCTTTAAAGTTCATACACTTAACCATTTTCATGCAACTTATTCACCAACCAAACCACATTCAAAACAAAAAATCCCCTTCAAAGTTCCGAGACTTAACCATTTTCAAGAAACTAAGTCACCAACCAAACAAAATTCAAAAACAGAAAAATTTCCTTTAAAGTCCGTACACTTAATCATTATCAATCATCTAAGTCACCAACCAAACCACATTAAAAATAAAAAAATTACCTTTAAAGTTCCTGCACTTAACCATTTCCAAGTAACTAAGTCACCTACCAAACCACATTCAAAACAAAAAGTTCCGTTTAAAATTTCTACACTTAATCATTTCCAAGTAACTAAGTCACCAACCAAACCACATTCAAAACTAAAAAATTCTCTTTAAAGATTCTACAGTTGACCACTTTTAAGCAACTAAGTCACCGACCAAACCACATTTAAAACAAAAAAATTCCCTTTTTAGTTCCTACACTTTACTATTTTAAAGCAACTAAGTCACCTACCTAACCACATTCCAAACAAAAAATTTCCCTTTAAAGTTCCTACACTCAACCATTTTCAAGAAACTAATTCACCTACCAAATCATTTTAAAAACAAAAAAAAATACCTTTAAAGTTCCAACACTTAATCATTTTTAAACAACTAAGTCACCAACCAAACCATATTCAAAACAAAAAATCCCCTTTAAAGTTCCTACATTTAACTATTGTCAAGTAACTAAGTCACAAACCAAACCACATTCAAAACTAAAAAATTCTCTTTAAAGATCCTACACTTAACCATTTTCAAGAAACTAAGTCACCAACCAAACCACATTTAAAACAAAAAATTTTCTTTATAGTTCCTACACTTAACTATTTTCAAGCCACTAAGTCACCTAGCTAACCACATTCCAAAAAAAAAAATTCCCTTTAAAGTTCCTACACCTAATCATTTTTAAGAAACTATGTTATCCACCAAACCACATTCCATACTAAAAATATCTCTTTAAAGTTTCTACACTTAACCATTTTCATGTGAAAAAGTAACCTACCAAACCACATTGTAAATAAAAAAATCTCCATTAAAGTTCCTCGCCCTAACCATTTTCAAGAAACTAAGTCACAAACCAAACCACATTTAGAACAAAAAAATTCCCTTTAAAATTCCTCCACTTAACCATTTTCAAGCAACAAAGTCACCAACCTAACCACATTCAAAATAAAAAAATTCCCTTTAAAGTTCCGACACTTAACCATGTTTAGGCAACTAAAACTCCTACCAAAGCACATTCAAATCAGAAAAATTCTCTTTAAAGTTCCTGCACTTAACCATTTCCAAGTAACTTAGTCACCAACCAAACCACATTCAAAATGAAAATATTCTCTTTAAAGGTCCTACATTTAACCATTTCCAAGCAACTAAGTCACCTATCAAACCACTTTCAGAACAAAAAAAATCCTTTTAAAGATGCAACCCTTAACCATTTTCAAGCTACTAAGTCATCAACCAAACCACTTTCAAATCAAAAAAATTACTTTTAAAGTTGCTACACTTAACCATTTTCAAGCAACTAAGTCACCAACTAAATGACATTAAAAATATAAAAATTTCCTTTAAAGTTGCTACACTTAACCATTTTCAACCAACTAAGTCACCAACCAAATGACATTCAAAATATAAAAATTCCCTTTAAAGTTTCAACACTTAACGATTTTCAAGCACCTAAGCCACCTACCAAACGACATTCAAAACAAAAAAGATCCCTTTAATGTTCCCACTCATAACCATTTTCAAGCAACGAAGTCACCACCAAACCACATTCAACACCAAAAAATTTCCTTTAAAGTTCCTACACTTAACCATTTTCAAGTAACTAAGTCACCAGCCTAACCACATTGAAAATGAAAAAATTCCCTTTAAAGTTCCTACACTTAACCATATTCAAGCAACTAAGTAACCTACCAAACCACTGTCAAAAAGTAAAAATCCCTTTAAAGTTCCAACACTTAACCATTTTCAAGCAACTAAGTCACCAACCAAACCACATTCAAAACAAAAAATTCCATTTAAAGTTTCTACACTTAATCATTTCCAAGTAACTAAGTCACCAACCAAACCACATTCTAAACTAAATAATTCTCTTTAAAGATTCTACACTTGAAACCACTTTCAAACAACTAAGTCACCAACCAAACCACATTTAAAACAAAAAAATTCCCTTTATAGTTTTTACACTTTACTATTTTCAAGCAACTAAGTCACCTACCTAACCACATTCCAAACAAAAAAATTCCCTTTAAAGTTCCTATACTCAACCATTTTAAAGCAACTAAGTCACCTACCAAATCATTTTAAAAAGAAAAAAAAATCCCATTAAGGTTCCAACACTTAATCATTTTCAAGCAACTAAGTGACCAACTAAACCATATTTAAATCAAAAAATCCCCTTTAAAGTTCCTCGACCTAACCATTTTCAAGCAACTAAGTCACAAACCAAACCACATTTAAAACAAAAAAAATCTCTTTATAGTTTCTACACTTTACTATTTTCAAGCAACTAAGTCACCCACCAAACCACATTCAAAACAAAAAAAATCAATTTAAAGTTCCGACACTTAACCATTTTCAAGCAACTATGTCACCTACCTAACCACATTCCAAGGAAAAAAAATTGCCTTTAAAGTTCTTACACTTAACCATTTTCAAGCAACTAAGTCACCCACCAAACCACATTCAAAAAAAAAATTCCCTTTACAGTTCATACACTTAACCATTTTCAAGCAACTTAGTCACCAACCAAACCACATTCAAAACAAAAAATCTCCTTCAAAGTTCCTAGACTTAACCATTTTCAAGCAACTAAGTCACCAACCAAACAACATTCAAAACAGAAAAATTTCCTTTAAAGTTCCTACACTTAACAATTTTCAAGATTCTAAGTTACCAACCAAAACAGATTAAAAATAAAAAAATTACCTTTAAAGTTCCTGCACTTAATCATTTCCAAGTAACTAAGTCACCGACCAAACCACATTTAAAATGAAAATATTCCCTTTAAAGGTCCTACATTTTACAATTTCCAAGCAACTAAGTCACCTACCAAACAACTATCAGAACAAAAAAAATCCCATTAAAGATGCAACCCTTAACCATATTCAAGCTACTAAGTCGTCAACCAAACAACATTCAAAACAAAAAATCCCCTTTAAAGTTTCTACACTTAATCATATTCAAGTAACTAAGTCACCAACCAAATCACATTAAAAACTAAAAAATTCTCTTTAAAGATCCCACACTTAACCATTTTCAAGAAACTAAGTCACTAACCAAACCACATTAAAAACAAAAAAAATCCCTATATAGTTTCTACACTTTACTATTTTCAAGCAACTAAGTCACCTACCTAACCACATTCCAAACAAAAAATTCCCTTGGAAGGTCCTACACTTAACCATTTTCATGTGACTAAGTCACCATCCAAACCACATTTAAAACTAAAAAAATCCCATTAAAGTTTCTACAGTTAAAAATTTTCAAGCAACTAATGCACCAACCAAACCACATTCAAAACAAAAAATCCCATTCAAAGTTCCTAGACTTAACCATTTTCATGCAACTAAGTCACCAACCAAACCACATTCAAAAAAGAAAAATTCCCTTTAAATTCCTACACTTAACCATTTTCAAGCAACTAAGTCACCAACCAAATGACATTCAAACTATAAAAATTCTGTCTAAAGTTCCTGCACTTAACCATTTTCAAGCAACTAAGTCACCTACCAAACCACATTCAAAACAAAAAAAATCAATTTAAAAGTTCCTACACTTAAGCATTTTCAAGCCAATAAGTCACCAACCAAACCATATTCAAAACAAAAAAACACCATTCAATGTTCCAAGACTTAACCATTTTCAAGCAACTAAGTCATCAACCAAACCACATTCAAATGAAAAAAAATCCCTTTAAAGTTCATACATTTAACCATTTTCGAGTAACTAAGTCACCAATCAAACCACATTCAAAACGAATAAACTCCCTTTATAGTTCCTACACTTAACCAATTTCAAGCAACTAAGTCACCTACTAAACCAAATTCAAAAAAAAATCCCTTTAAAGTTCATACACTTAACCATTTTCATGCAACTTATTCACAAACCAAACCACATTCAAAACAAAAAATCCCCTTCAAAGTTCCGAGACTTAACCATTTTCAAGCAACTAAGTCACCAACCAAACAAAATTCAAAAACATAAAAATTTCCTTTAAAGTTCGTACACTTAACCATTATCAACCATCTAAGTCACAAACCAAACCACATTAAAAATAAAAAAATTACCTTTAATGTTCCTGCACTTAACCATTTCCAAGTAACTAAGTCACCTACCAAACCACATTCAAAACAAAAAGTTCCGTTTAAAGTTTCTACACTTAATCATTTCCAAGTAACTAAGTCACCAACCAAACCACATTCAAAACTAAAAAATTCTCTTTAATGATTCTACAGTTGACCACTTTTAAGCAACTAAGTCACCGACCAAACCACATTTAAAACAAAAAAATTCCCTTTATAGTTCCTACACTTTACTATTTTAAAGCAACTAAGTCACCTACCTAACCACATTACAAACAAAAAAATTCCCTTTAAAGTTCCTACACTCAACCATTTTCAAGCAACTAAGTCACCAACCAAATCATTTTAAAAACAAAAAAAAATCCCTTTAAAGTTCCAACACTTAATCATTTTTAAACAACTAAGTCACCAACCAAACCATATTCAAAACAAAAAATCCCCTTTAAAGTTCCTACATTTAACTATTGTCAAGTAACTAAGTCACAAACCAAACCACATTCAAAACTAAAAAATTCTCTTTAAAGATCCTACACTTAACCATTTTCAAGAAACTAAGTCACCAAACAAACCACATTTAAAACAAAAAATTTCCTTTATAGTTCCTACACTTAACTATTTTCAAGCCACTAAGTCACCTAGCTAACCACATTCCAAAAAAAAAAATTCCCTTTAAAGTTCCTACACCTAATCATTTTTAAGAAACTAAGTTATCCACCAAACCACATTCCATACTAAAAATATATCTTTAAAGTTTCTACACTTAACCATTTTCATGTGAATAAGTAACCTACCAAACCACATTGTCAACAAAAAAATCTCCATTAAAGTTCCTCGACCTAACCATTTTCAAGCAACTAAGTCACAAACCAAACCACATTTAGAACAAAAAAATTCCCTTTAAAATTCCTCCACTTAACCATTTTCAAGCAACAAAGTCACCAACCTAACCACATTCAAAATAAAAAAATTCCCTTTAAAGTTCCGACACTTAACCATGTTTAGGCAACTAAGACTCCTACCAAAGCACATTCAAATCAGAAAAATTCTCTTTAAAGTTCCTGCACTTAACCATTTCCAAGTAACTTAATCACCAACCAAACCACATTCAAAATGAAAATATTCTCTTTAAAGGTCCTACATTTAACCATTACCAAGCAACTAAGTCACAATCAAACCACTTTCAGAACAAAAAAAATCCTTTTAAAGATGCAACCCTTAACCATTTTCAAGCTACTAAGTCATCAACCAAACCACTTTCAAATCAAAAAAATTCCCTTTAAAGTTGCTACACTTAACCATTTTCAAGCAACTAAGTCACCAACTAAATGACATTAAAAATATAAAAATTTCCTTTAAAGTTGCTACACTTAACCATTTTCAACCAACTAAGTCACCAACCAAATGACATTCAAAATATAAAAATTCCCTTTAAAGTTTCAACACTTAACGATTTTCAAGCAACTAAGCCACCTACAAAACGACATTCAAAACAAAAAAGATCCCTTTAATGTTCCCACTCATAACCATTTTCAAGCAACGAAGTCACCACCAAACCACATTCAACACCAAAAAATTTCCTTTAAAATTCCTACACTTAACCATTTTCAAGTAACTAAGTCACCAACCCAACCACATTCAAAATGAAAAAATTCCCTTTAAAGTTCTTACACTTAACCATTTTCAAGCAACTAAGTAACCTACCAAACCACTGTCCAAAAATAAAAATCCCTTTAAAGTTCCAACACTTAACCATTTTCAAGCAACTAAGTCACCAACCAAACCACATTCAAAACAAAAATTTCCATTTAAAGTTTCTACACTTAATCATTTCCAAGTAACTAAGTCACCAACCAAACCACATTCAAAACTAAATAATTCTCTTTAAAGATTCTACACTTGAAACCACATTCAAACAACTAAGTCACCAACCAAACCACATTTAAAACAAAAAAATTCCCTTTATAGTTTTTACACTTTACTATTTTAAAGCAACTAAGTCACCTACCAAATCATTTTAAAAAGAAAAAAAAATCCCTTTAAGGTTCCAACACATAATATTTTTCAAGCAACTAAGTCACCAACCAAACCATATTTAAATCAAAAAATCCCCTTTAAAGTTCCTCGACCTAACCATTTTCAAGCAACTAAGTCACAAACCAAACCACATTTAAAACAAAAAAAATCCCCTTATAGTTCCTAAATTTTACTATTTTCAAGTAACTAAGTCACCTACCTAACCACATTCCAAACAAAAAAATTCCCTTTGAAGTTCCTACACGTAATCATTTGTAAGAAACTAAGTTACCTACAAAACTACATTCCAAACTAAAAAAATCTCTAAAAAGTTCCTACACTTAACCATTTTCAAGTGACTAAGTCACCAACCAAACCACATTCCAAACAAAAACAAACCCTTTAAAGTTTCTACATTAACCATTTTCAGGCAACTAAGTCACCAACCAAACCACATTCAAAACAAAAAATCCCATTCAAAGTTCCTAGACTTAACCATTTTGATGCAACTAAGTCACCAACCAAACCACATTCAAAATAGAAAAATTTCATTTAAAGTTCCAACACTTAATCATTTTCAAGCAACTAAGTCACCAACCTAACCACATTCAAAATAATAAAAAATCCTTTAAAGTTTCGACACTTAACCAAGATTAGGAAACTAAGTCTCCTACCAAAGCACATTCAAAACAAAAAAATTCTCTTTAAAGTTCCTGCACATAACCATTTCCATGTAACTAAGTCACCAACCAAACAACATTCAAAATGAAAATATTCTCTTTAAATTTCCTACATTTAACCATTTCCAAGCAAATAAGTCACCTATCAAACCACTTTCAGAACAAAAAAAATCCCTTTAAAGATGCAACCCTTAACCATTTTACAGCTACTAAGTCACCAACTAAACTACATTCAAAATAGAAAAATTCCATTTAAAGTTCCTACACTTAACCATTTTCAAGCAACTAAGTGACCAACCAAATGACATTCAAAATATAAAAATTCCCTTTAAAGTTCCTGCACTTAACCATTTTCAAGCAACTAAGTCACCTGACAAACCACATTCAAAACAAAAAAATCTCATTCAAAGTTCCTAGACTTAACCATTTTTATGCAACTAAGTCATCAACCAAACCACATTCAAAGCAAAAAAATACCCTTTAAAGTTCCTGCACTTAACCATTTTCAAGAAACTAAGTCACCTACCAAACCACATTCAAAACAAAAAAAATCAATTTAAAGTTCCTACACTTAACCATTTTCAAGCAACTAAATCACCTACCAAACCACATTCGAAACAAAAAAATTTCCTTTAAAGTTCCTACACGTAACCATTTTCAAGCAAATAAGTCACCAACCAAACCACATTCAAAAAAAAAAAATTCATTCAAAGTCCCTAGACTTAACCATTTTAAAGAACTAAGTCACCAACTTAACTACATTATACAAAAAAAAGTCCATCTAAAGTCCCTACATTTCACGATTTTCGAGTAACTAAGTAACCAAGCAACCATATTCAAAACGAAAAATTCCCTTCAAAGTTTCTACACTTAACGATTTTCAAGCAACTAAGCCACCTACCAAACGACATTTAAAATAAAAAAGATCCCTTCAAAGTTCCTACTCTTAACCATTTTCAAGTGACTAAGTCACCAACCAAACCACATTCAAAACAAAAAATCCCCTTCAAAGTTCCTACATTTAACCATTTTCAAGCAACGAAGTCACCAACCAAACCACATTCAACACAAAAAAATTTCTTTTAAAGTTCCTACACTTAACCATTTTCAAGTAACTAAGTCACCAACCCAACCACATTCAAAGAGGAAAAATAGCCTGTAAAGTTCCTACACTTAACCATTTTCAAGCAACTAAGTCACCTACCAAACAACTTTCAAAACAAAAAAAATCCCTTTAAAGTTCCAACACTTAACCATTTTCAAGCAACTAAGTCACCAACCAAACCACATTCAAAACAAAAAATTCCATTTAAAGTTTCTACACTTAATCATTTCCAAGTAACTAAGTCACCAACCAAACCACATTCTAAACTAAATAATTCTCTTTAAAGATTCTACACTTGAAACCACTTTCAAACAACTAAGTCACCAACCAAACCACATTTAAAACAAAAAAATTCCCTTTATAGTTTTTACACTTTACTATTTTCAAGCAACTAAGTCACCTACCTAACCACATTCCAAACAAAAAAATTCCCTTTAAAGTTCCTATACTCAACCATTTTAAAGCAACTAAGTCACCTACCAAATCATTTTAAAAAGAAAAAAAAATCCCATTAAGGTTCCAACACTTAATCATTTTCAAGCAACTAAGTGACCAACTAAACCATATTTAAATCAAAAAATCCCCTTTAAAGTTCCTCGACCTAACCATTTTCAAGCAACTAAGTCACAAACCAAACCACATTTAAAACAAAAAAAATCTCTTTATAGTTTCTACACTTTACTATTTTCAAGCAACTAAGTCACCCACCAAACCACATTCAAAACAAAAAAAATCAATTTAAAGTTCCGACACTTAACCATTTTCAAGCAACTATGTCACCTACCTAACCACATTCCAAGGAAAAAAAATTGCCTTTAAAGTTCTTACACTTAACCATTTTCAAGCAACTAAGTCACCCACCAAACCACATTCAAAAAAAAAATTCCCTTTACAGTTCATACACTTAACCATTTTCAAGCAACTTAGTCACCAACCAAACCACATTCAAAACAAAAAATCTCCTTCAAAGTTCCTAGACTTAACCATTTTCAAGCAACTAAGTCACCAACCAAACAACATTCAAAACAGAAAAATTTCCTTTAAAGTTCCTACACTTAACAATTTTCAAGATTCTAAGTTACCAACCAAAACAGATTAAAAATAAAAAAATTACCTTTAAAGTTCCTGCACTTAATCATTTCCAAGTAACTAAGTCACCGACCAAACCACATTTAAAATGAAAATATTCCCTTTAAAGGTCCTACATTTTACAATTTCCAAGCAACTAAGTCACCTACCAAACAACTATCAGAACAAAAAAAATCCCATTAAAGATGCAACCCTTAACCATATTCAAGCTACTAAGTCGTCAACCAAACAACATTCAAAACAAAAAATCCCCTTTAAAGTTTCTACACTTAATCATATTCAAGTAACTAAGTCACCAACCAAATCACATTAAAAACTAAAAAATTCTCTTTAAAGATCCCACACTTAACCATTTTCAAGAAACTAAGTCACTAACCAAACCACATTAAAAACAAAAAAAATCCCTATATAGTTTCTACACTTTACTATTTTCAAGCAACTAAGTCACCTACCTAACCACATTCCAAACAAAAAATTCCCTTGGAAGGTCCTACACTTAACCATTTTCATGTGACTAAGTCACCATCCAAACCACATTTAAAACTAAAAAAATCCCATTAAAGTTTCTACAGTTAAAAATTTTCAAGCAACTAATGCACCAACCAAACCACATTCAAAACAAAAAATCCCATTCAAAGTTCCTAGACTTAACCATTTTCATGCAACTAAGTCACCAACCAAACCACATTCAAAAAAGAAAAATTCCCTTTAAATTCCTACACTTAACCATTTTCAAGCAACTAAGTCACCAACCAAATGACATTCAAACTATAAAAATTCTGTCTAAAGTTCCTGCACTTAACCATTTTCAAGCAACTAAGTCACCTACCAAACCACATTCAAAACAAAAAAAATCAATTTAAAAGTTCCTACACTTAAGCATTTTCAAGCCAATAAGTCACCAACCAAACCATATTCAAAACAAAAAAACACCATTCAATGTTCCAAGACTTAACCATTTTCAAGCAACTAAGTCATCAACCAAACCACATTCAAATGAAAAAAAATCCCTTTAAAGTTCATACATTTAACCATTTTCGAGTAACTAAGTCACCAATCAAACCACATTCAAAACGAATAAACTCCCTTTATAGTTCCTACACTTAACCAATTTCAAGCAACTAAGTCACCTACTAAACCAAATTCAAAAAAAAATCCCTTTAAAGTTCATACACTTAACCATTTTCATGCAACTTATTCACAAACCAAACCACATTCAAAACAAAAAATCCCCTTCAAAGTTCCGAGACTTAACCATTTTCAAGCAACTAAGTCACCAACCAAACAAAATTCAAAAACATAAAAATTTCCTTTAAAGTTCGTACACTTAACCATTATCAACCATCTAAGTCACAAACCAAACCACATTAAAAATAAAAAAATTACCTTTAATGTTCCTGCACTTAACCATTTCCAAGTAACTAAGTCACCTACCAAACCACATTCAAAACAAAAAGTTCCGTTTAAAGTTTCTACACTTAATCATTTCCAAGTAACTAAGTCACCAACCAAACCACATTCAAAACTAAAAAATTCTCTTTAATGATTCTACAGTTGACCACTTTTAAGCAACTAAGTCACCGACCAAACCACATTTAAAACAAAAAAATTCCCTTTATAGTTCCTACACTTTACTATTTTAAAGCAACTAAGTCACCTACCTAACCACATTACAAACAAAAAAATTCCCTTTAAAGTTCCTACACTCAACCATTTTCAAGCAACTAAGTCACCAACCAAATCATTTTAAAAACAAAAAAAAATCCCTTTAAAGTTCCAACACTTAATCATTTTTAAACAACTAAGTCACCAACCAAACCATATTCAAAACAAAAAATCCCCTTTAAAGTTCCTACATTTAACTATTGTCAAGTAACTAAGTCACAAACCAAACCACATTCAAAACTAAAAAATTCTCTTTAAAGATCCTACACTTAACCATTTTCAAGAAACTAAGTCACCAAACAAACCACATTTAAAACAAAAAATTTCCTTTATAGTTCCTACACTTAACTATTTTCAAGCCACTAAGTCACCTAGCTAACCACATTCCAAAAAAAAAAATTCCCTTTAAAGTTCCTACACCTAATCATTTTTAAGAAACTAAGTTATCCACCAAACCACATTCCATACTAAAAATATATCTTTAAAGTTTCTACACTTAACCATTTTCATGTGAATAAGTAACCTACCAAACCACATTGTCAACAAAAAAATCTCCATTAAAGTTCCTCGACCTAACCATTTTCAAGCAACTAAGTCACAAACCAAACCACATTTAGAACAAAAAAATTCCCTTTAAAATTCCTCCACTTAACCATTTTCAAGCAACAAAGTCACCAACCTAACCACATTCAAAATAAAAAAATTCCCTTTAAAGTTCCGACACTTAACCATGTTTAGGCAACTAAGACTCCTACCAAAGCACATTCAAATCAGAAAAATTCTCTTTAAAGTTCCTGCACTTAACCATTTCCAAGTAACTTAATCACCAACCAAACCACATTCAAAATGAAAATATTCTCTTTAAAGGTCCTACAGTTAACCATTACCAAGCAACTAAGTCACAATCAAACCACTTTCAGAACAAAAAAAATCCTTTTAAAGATGCAACCCTTAACCATTTTCAAGCTACTAAGTCATCAACCAAACCACTTTCAAATCAAAAAAATTCCCTTTAAAGTTGCTACACTTAACCATTTTCAAGCAACTAAGTCACCAACTAAATGACATTAAAAATATAAAAATTTCCTTTAAAGTTGCTACACTTAACCATTTTCAACCAACTAAGTCACCAACCAAATGACATTCAAAATATAAAAATTCCCTTTAAAGTTTCAACACTTAACGATTTTCAAGCAACTAAGCCACCTACAAAACGACATTCAAAACAAAAAAGATCCCTTTAATGTTCCCACTCATAACCATTTTCAAGCAACGAAGTCACCACCAAACCACATTCAACACCAAAAAATTTCCTTTAAAATTCCTACACTTAACCATTTTCAAGTAACTAAGTCACCAACCCAACCACATTCAAAATGAAAAAATTCCCTTTAAAGTTCTTACACTTAACCATTTTCAAGCAACTAAGTAACCTACCAAACCACTGTCCAAAAATAAAAATCCCTTTAAAGTTCCAACACTTAACCATTTTCAAGCAACTAAGTCACCAACCAAACCACATTCAAAACAAAAATTTCCATTTAAAGTTTCTACACTTAATCATTTCCAAGTAACTAAGTCACCAACCAAACCACATTCAAAACTAAATAATTCTCTTTAAAGATTCTACACTTGAAACCACATTCAAACAACTAAGTCACCAACCAAACCACATTTAAAACAAAAAAATTCCCTTTATAGTTTTTACACTTTACTATTTTAAAGAAACTAAGTCACCTACCAAATCATTTTAAAAAGAAAAAAAAATCCCTTTAAGGTTCCAACACATAATATTTTTCAAGCAACTAAGTCACCAACCAAACCATATTTAAATCAAAAAATCCCCTTTAAAGTTCCTCGACCTAACCATTTTCAAGCAACTAAGTCACAAACCAAACCACATTTAAAACAAAAAAAATCCCCTTATAGTTCCTAAATTTTACTATTTTCAAGTAACTAAGTCACCTACCTAACCACATTCCAAACAAAAAAATTCCCTTTGAAGTTCCTACACGTAATCATTTGTAAGAAACTAAGTTACCTACAAAACTACATTCCAAACTAAAAAAATCTCTAAAAAGTTCCTACACTTAACCATTTTCAAGTGACTAAGTCACCAACCAAACCACATTCCAAACAAAAACAAACCCTTTAAAGTTTCTACATTAACCATTTTCAGGCAACTAAGTCACCAACCAAACCACATTCAAAACAAAAAATCCCATTCAAAGTTCCTAGACTTAACCATTTTGATGCAACTAAGTCACCAACCAAACCACATTCAAAATAGAAAAATTTCATTTAAAGTTCCAACACTTAATCATTTTCAAGCAACTAAGTCACCAACCTAACCACATTCAAAATAATAAAAAATCCTTTAAAGTTTCGACACTTAACCAAGATTAGGAAACTAAGTCTCCTACCAAAGCACATTCAAAACAAAAAAATTCTCTTTAAAGTTCCTGCACATAACCATTTCCATGTAACTAAGTCACCAACCAAACAACATTCAAAATGAAAAAATATTCTCTTTAAATTTCCTACATTTAACCATTTCCAAGCAAATAAGTCACCTATCAAACCACTTTCAGAACAAAAAAAATCCCTTTAAAGATGCAACCCTTAACCATTTTACAGCTACTAAGTCACCAACTAAACTACATTCAAAATAGAAAAATTCCATTTAAAGTTCCTACACTTAACCATTTTCAAGCAACTAAGTGACCAACCAAATGACATTCAAAATATAAAAATTCCCTTTAAAGTTCCTGCACTTAACCATTTTCAAGCAACTAAGTCACCTGACAAACCACATTCAAAACAAAAAAATCTCATTCAAAGTTCCTAGACTTAACCATTTTTATGCAACTAAGTCATCAACCAAACCACATTCAAAGCAAAAAAATACCCTTTAAAGTTCCTGCACTTAACCATTTTCAAGAAACTAAGTCACCTACCAAACCACATTCAAAACAAAAAAAATCAATTTAAAGTTCCTACACTTAACCATTTTCAAGCAACTAAATCACCTACCAAACCACATTCGAAACAAAAAAATTTCCTTTAAAGTTCCTACACGTAACCATTTTCAAGCAAATAAGTCACCAACCAAACCACATTCAAAAAAAAAAAAATTCATTCAAAGTCCCTAGACTTAACCATTTTAAAGAACTAAGTCACCAACTTAACTACATTATACAAAAAAAAGTCCATCTAAAGTCCCTACATTTCACGATTTTCGAGTAACTAAGTAACCAAGCAACCATATTCAAAACGAAAAATTCCCTTCAAAGTTTCTACACTTAACGATTTTCAAGCAACTAAGCCACCTACCAAACGACATTTAAAATAAAAAAGATCCCTTCAAAGTTCCTACTCTTAACCATTTTCAAGTGACTAAGTCACCAACCAAACCACATTCAAAACAAAAAATCCCCTTCAAAGTTCCTACATTTAACCATTTTCAAGCAACGAAGTCACCAACCAAACCACATTCAACACAAAAAAATTTCTTTTAAAGTTCCTACACTTAACCATTTTCAAGTAACTAAGTCACCAACCCAACCACATTCAAAGAGGAAAAATAGCCTGTAAAGTTCCTACACTTAACCATTTTCAAGCAACTAAGTCACCTACCAAACAACTTTCAAAACAAAAAAAATCCCTTTAAAGTTCCAACACTTAACCATTTTCAAGCAACTAAGTCACCAACCAAACCACATTCAAAACAAAAATTTCCATTTAAAGTTTCTACACTTAATCATTTTCAAGTAACTAAGTCACCAACCAAACCACATTCAAAACTAAAAAATTCTCTTTAAAGATTCTACAGTTGAGCACTTTTAAGCAACTAAGTCACTAACCAAACCACATTTAAAACAAAAAAATTCTCTTTATAGTTCCTACACTTTACTATTTTAAAGCAACTAAGTCACCTACCTAACCACATTCCAAACAAAAAAATTCCCTTTAAAGTTCCTACACTCAACCATTTTCAAGCTACTAAGTCACCAACCAAATCATTTTAAAAACAAAAAAAAATCCCTTTAAAGTTCCAACACTTAATCATTCTCAAGCAACTAAGTCACCAACCAAACCATATTCAAAACAAAAAATCCACTTTAAAGTTCCTACATTTAACTCTTGTCAAGTAACTAAGTCACCAACCAAACCACATTTAAAACTAAAAAATTCTCTTTAAAGATCCTACACTTAACCATTTTCAAGCAACAAAGTCACCAACCAAACCACATTTAAAACAAAAAATTTCCTTTATAGTTCCTACACTTAACTATTTTCAAGACACTAAGTCACCTACCTAACCACATTCCAAAAAATAAAATTCCCTTTAAAGTTCCCACACTTAATCATTTTTAAGAAACTAAGTTATCCACCAAACCAAATTCCAATATAAAAAATCTCTGTAAAGTTTCTACGCTTAACCATTTTCATGTGAATAAGTAACCTACCAAACCACATTGAAAATAAAAAAATCTCCATTAAAGTTCCTCGACCTAACCATTTTCAAGCAACTAAGTCACAAACCAAACCACATTTAAAACAAAAATATTCCCTTTAAAATTCCTCCACGTAACCATTTTCAAGCAACAAAGTCACCAATCTAACCATATTCAAAATAAAAAAATTCCCTATAAAGTTCCGACACTTAACCATGTTTAGGCAACGAAGTCTCCAACCAAAGTACATTCAAAATAAAAAAATTCTCTTTAAAGTTGCTGCACTTAACCATTTCCATGTAACTAAGTCACCAACCACACCACATTCAAACTGAAAATATTTCCTTTAAAGGTCCTACATTTAAGCATTTCCAAGAAACTAAGTCACCTATAAAACCACTTTAGAAACCAAAAAAATCCCTTTAAAGATGCAACCCTTAACCATTTTCAAGCTACAAAGTCATCAACCAAATCACATTCAAAAAAAAAAAATCCCTTTAAAATTTCTACACTTAATCATATTCAAGTAACTAAGTCACCAACCAAATCACATTCAAAACTAAAAAATTCTCTTTAAAGATCCCACACTTAACCACTTTCAAGCTACTAAGTCACCAACCAAACCACATTAAAAATAAAAAACATCCCTTTATAGTTCCTACACTTTACTATTTTCAAACAACTAAGTCACCTACCTAACCACATTCCAAACAAAAAAATTCCCTTTGAAGTTCCTACACTTAACCATTTTCATGTGACTAAGTCACCAACCAAACCACATTCAACACAAAAAAAATCCCTTTAAAGTTTCTATAGTTAACCATTTTCAAGCAACTAAGTCAGCAACCAAACCACATTCAAAACAAAAGATTCCATTCAAAGTTCCTAGACTCCACCATTTTCATGCAACTAAGTCACCAACCAAACCACATTCAAAACAGAAAAATTCCCTTTAAAGTTCCTACACTTAACCATTTTCAACCAACTAAGTCACCAACCAAATGACATTCAAAATATAAAAATTCCCTTTAAAGTTTCAACACTTAATGATTTTCAAGCAACTAAGTTACCTACCAAACGACATTCAAAACAAAAAAGATCCCTTTAATGTTCCTACTCTTAACCATTTTCAAGCAACTAAGTCACCTACCAAACCACATTCAAAACAAAAAATCCCCTTCAAAGTTTCTACATTTAACCATTGTCAAGCAACGAAGTGACCAACCAAACCACATTCAAAACAAAAAAATCCCATTCAAAGTTCCTAGACTTAACCATTTTCAAGTTACTAAGTCATCAACCAAACCAAATTCAAATCAAAAAAATTCCCTTTAAAGTTCCTACATTTAACCATTTTCGAGTAACGAAGTCACCAACCAAACCACATTAAAAACGAATAAATTCCCATTAAATTTTCTAGAATTAACCATTTTCAAGCAACTAAGTCACCTACCAAACCACTTTAAGAAAAAAAAAATCCCTTTAAATATGCAACTCTTAACCATTTTCTAGCTACTAAGTAATCAACCAAACCACATTCAAAACAAAAAATCTCCTTTAAAGTTTCTACACTTAATCATATTCAAGTAACTAAGTGACCAACCAAATCACATTCAAAACTAAAAAATTCTCTTTAAAGATCCCACACTTAACCACTTTCAAGCAACTAAGTCACCAACCAAACCACATTCAAAACAGAAAAATTACCTTTAAAGTTCCTACACTTAACCATTTTCAAGCAACTAAGTCACCAACCAAATGACATTAAAAATATAAAAATTCACTTTAAAGTTACTGCACTTAACCATTTTCAAACAACTAAGTCACCTACCAAACCACATTCAAAACAAAAAATCCAATTCAAAGTTCCTAGACTTAACCATTTTCATGAAACTAAGTCACCAACCAAACCACATTCAAAACTGAAAAATTCCCTTTAAAGTTCCTACACTTAACCATTTTCAAGCAACTAAGTCACCAACCAAATGACATTCAAAATATAAAAATTCGCTTTAAAGTTCCTGCACTTAACCATTTTCAAGCAACTAAGTCACCTACCAAATCACATTCCAAACAAAAAAGAAATCAATTTAAAGTTCCTACACTTAACCATTTTCAAGAACTAAGTCACCATTCAAACCACATTCAAAACAAAAAATCCCTTTCAAAGTTCCTAGACTTAACCATTTTCATGCAACTAAGTCATCAACCAAACCACTTTCAAATCAGAAAAATTCTCATTAAAGTTCCTACACTTAACCATTTTCAAGCAACTAAGTCACCAACCAAATGACATTAAAAATATAAAAATTTTCTTTAAAGTTCCTGCACTTAACCATTTTCAAGCAACTAAGTCACCTACCAAACCACATTCGAAACAAGAAAAATTCCCTTTAAAGTTCCTGCACTTAACCATTTTCATGCAACTAAGTCACCAACCAAACCACATTAAAAAGAAAAAATCCCATTCAAAGTTCCTAGACTTAACCTTTTTCATGCAACTAAGTCACCAACCAAACCACACTCAAAATAGAAAAATTCCCTTTTAGTTCCTACACTTAACCATTTTCAAGCAACTAAGCCGCCAACCAAATGACATTCCAAATATAAAAATTCCCTTTAAAGTTCCTGCACTTAACCATTTTCAAGAAACTAAGTCAAATACCAAACCACATTCAAAACAAAAAAAATCAATTTAAAGTTCCTATACTTAACCATTTTGAAGCAACTAAGTTACCTACCAAACCACATTCGAAACAAGAAAATTTCCTTTAAAGTTCCTACACTTAACCATTTTCAAGCAAATAAGTCACCAACCAAACCACATTCAAAAAAAAAAAATCTCATTCAAAGTTCCTAGACTTAACCATCTTCAAGCAACTAAGTCACCAACCTAACTACATTATACACAAAAAAGTTCCATCTAAAGTCCCTACATTTCAGCATTTTCGAGTAACTAAGTCACCAAGCAAACCATATTCAAAACGAAAAATTCCTTTCAAAGTTTCTACGCTTAACGATTTTCAAGCAACTAAGCCACCTACCAAACGACATTCAAATCAAAAAAATCCCTTCAAAGTTCCTACTCTTAACCATTTTCAAGCAACTAAGTCACCTACCAAACCACATTCGAAACAAAAAAATTTCCTTTAAAGTTCCTACACTTAACCATTTTCAAGCGAATAAGTCACCAACCAAACCACATTCAAAACAAAAAAATCCCATTCAAAGTTCCTAGAATTAACCATTTTCAAGCAACTATGTCACCAACCTAACTACATTATACACAAAAAAGTTCCCTCTAAAGTCCCTACATTTCACCATTTTCGAGTAACTAAGTCACCAAGAAAACCACATTCAAAACGATACATTCCCTTTAAAGTTTCTACACTTAACGATTTTCAAGCAACTAAGCCACCTACCAAACCACATTCAAAACAAAAAATCCACTTCAAAGTTCATACATTTAACCATTTTCAAGCAACGAAGTCACCAACCAAACCACATTCAACACAAAAAAATTTCCTTTAAAGCTCCTATACTTAACCATTTTCAAGTAACTAAGTCACCAAACCACATTCCATACTAAAAATATCTCTTTAAAGTTTCTACACTTAACCATTTTCATGTGAATAAGTAACCTACCAAACCACATTGTAAATAAAAAAATCTCCATTAAAGTTCCTCGACCTAACCATTTTCAAGCAACTAATTCACAAACCAAACCACATTTAGAACAAAAAAATTTCCTTTTAAAATTCCTCCACTTAACCATTTTCTAGCAACAAAGTCACCAACCTAACCACATTAAAAATAAAAAAATTCCCTTTAAAGTTCCGACACTTAACCATGTTTAGGCAACTAAGACTCCTACCAAAGCACATTCAAATCAGAAAAATTCTCTTTAAAGTTCCTGCACTTAACCATTTCCAAGTAACTTAGTCACCAACCAAACCACATTCAAAATGAAAATATTCTCTTTAAAGGTCCTACATTCAACCATTTCCAAGCAACTAAGTCACAATCAAACCACTTTCAGAACAAAAAAAATCCTTTTAAAGATGCAACCCTTAACCATTTTCAAGCTACTAAGTCATCAACCAAACCACTTTCAAATCAAAAAAATTCCCTTTAAAGTTGCTACACTTAACCATTTTCAAGCAACTAAGTCACCAACTAAATGACATTAAAAATATAAAAATTTCCTTTAAAGTTCCTACACTTAACCATTTTCAACCAACTAAGTCACCAACCAAATGACATTCAAAATATAAAAATTCCCTTTAAAGTTTCAACACTTAACGATTTTCAAGCAACTAAGCCACCTACCAAACGACATTCAAAACAAAAAAGATCCCTTTAATGTTCCCACTCATAACCATTTTCCAGCAACGAAGTCACCACCAAACCACATTCAACACCAAAAAATTTCCTTTAAAATTCCTACACTTAACCATTTTCAAGTAACTAAGTCACCAACCCAACCACATTCAAAATGAAAAAATTCCCTTTAAAGTTCCTACACTTAACCATTTTCAATCAACTAAGTAACCTACCAAACCAGTGTCAAAAAATAAAAATCCCTTTAAAGTTCCAACACTTAACCATTTTCAAGCAACTAAGTCACCAACCAAACCACATTCAAAACAAAAATTTCCATTTAAAGTTTCTACACTTAATCATTTCCAAGTAACTAAGTCACCAACCAAACCACATTCAAAACTAAATAATTCTCTTTAAAGATTCTATACTTGAAACCACTTTCAAACAACTAAGTCACCAACCAAACCACATTTAAAACAAAAAAATTCCCTTTATAGTTTTTACACTTTAATATTTTCAAGCAACTAAGACACCTACCTAACCACATTTCAAAAAAAAAAATTCCCTTTAAAGTTCCTATACTCAACAATTTTAAAGCAACTAAGTCACCTTCCAAATCATTTTAAAAAGAAAAAAAAATCCCTTTAAGGTTCCAACACATAGTCATTTTCAATCAACTAAGTCACCAACCAAACCATATTTAAATCAAAAAATCCCCTTTAAAGTTCCTCGACCTAACCATTTTCAAGCAACTAAGTCACAAACCAAACCACATTTAAAACAAAAAAAAGCCCTTTATAGTTCCTACACTTTACTATTTTCAAGCAACTAAGTCACCTACCTAACCACATTCCAAACAAAAAAATTCCCTTTGAAGTTCCTACACTTAATCATTTGTAAGAAACTAAGTTACCTACCAAACCAAATTCCAAACTAAAAAAATCTCTAAAAAGTTCCTACACTTAACCATTTTCAAGTGACTAAGTCACCCACCAAACCACATTCCAAACAAAAACAAACCCTTTAAAGTTTCTACAGTTAACCATTTTCAAGCAACTAAGTCACCAACCAAACCACATTCAAAACAAAAAATCCCATTCAAAGTTCCTAGACTTAACCATTTTGATGCAACTAAGTCACCAACCAAACCACATTCAAAATAGAAAAATTTCATTTAAAGTTCCTACACTTAATCATTTTCAAGCAACTAAGTAACCAACCTAACCACATTCAAAATAAAAAAAAAATCCTTTAAAGTTTCGACACTTAACCAAGTTTAGGCAACTAAGTCTCCTACCAAAGCACATTCAAAACAAAAAAATTCTCCTTAAAGTTCCTGCACATAACCATTTCCATGTAACTAAGTCACCAACCAAAAAACATTCAAAATGAAAATATTCTCTTTAAAGGTCCTACATTTAACCATTTCCAAGCAAATAAGTCACCTACCAAACCACTTTCAGAACAAAAAAAATCCCTTTAAAGATGCAACCCTTAACCATTTTCAAGCTACTAAGTCACCAACCAAACCACATTAAAAATAGAAAAATTCCCTTTAAAGTTCCTACACTTAACCATTTTCAAGCAACTAAGTCACCAACCAAATGACATTCAAAATATAAAAATTCCCTTTAAAGTTCCTGCACTTAACCATTTTCAAGCAACTAAGTCACCTGACAAACCACATTCAAAACAAAAAAATCTCATTCAAAGTTCCTAGACTTAACCATTTTTATGCAACTAAGTCATCAACCAAACCACATTCAAAACAAAAAAATACCCTTTAAAGTTCCTGCACTTAACCATTTTCAAGAAACTAAGTCACCTACCAAACCACATTCAAAACAAAAAAATCAATTTAAAGTTCCTACACTTAACCATTTTCAAGCAACTAAATCACCTACCAAACCACATTCGAAACAAAAAAATTTCCTTTAAAGTTCCTACAGGTAACCATTTTCAAGCAAATAAGTCACCAACCAAACCACATTCAAAAAAAAAAAATCTCATTCAAAGTTCCTAGACTTAACCATTTTAAAGAACTAAATCACCAACTTAACTACATTATACAAAAAAAAGTTCCATCTAAAGTCCCTACATTTCACCATTTTCGAGTAACTAAGTTACCAAGCAAACCATATTCTAAACGAAAAATTCTCTTCAAAGTTTCTACACTTAACGATTTTCAAGCAACTAAGCCACCTACCAAACGACATTTAAAATAAAAAAGATCCCTTCAAAGTTCCTACTCTTAACCATTTTCAAGTGACTAAGTCACCAACCAAACCACATTCAAAACAAAAAATCCCCTTCAAAGTTCCTACATTTAACCATTTTCAAGCAACGAAGTCACCAACCAAACCACATTCAACACAAAAAAATTTCTTTTAAAGTTCCTACACTTAACCATTTTCAAGTAACTAAGTCACCAACCCAACCACATTCAAAGAGGAAAAATAGCCTGTAAAGTTCCTACACTTAACCATTTTCAAGCAACTAAGTCACCTACCAAACCACTTTCAAAACAAAAAAAATCCCTTTAAAGTTCCAACACTTAACCATTTTCAAGCAACTAAGTCACCAACCAAACCACATTCAAAACAAAAATTTCCATTTAAAGTTTCTACACTTAATCATTTTCAAGTAACTAAGTCACCAACCAAACCACATTCAAAACTAAAAAATTCTCTTTAAAGATTCTACAGTTGAGCACTTTTAAGCAACTAAGTCACGAACCAAACCACATTTAAAACAAAAAAATTCTCTGTATAGTTCCTACACTTTACTATTTTAAAGCAACTAAGTCACCTACCTAACCACATTCCAAACAAAAAAATTCCCTTTAAAGTTCCTACACTCAACCATTTTCAAGCTACTAAGTCACCAACCAAATAATTTTAAAAACAAAAAAAAATCCCTTTAAAGTTCCAACACTTAATCATTCTCAAGCAACTAAGTCACCAACCAAACCATATTCAAAACAAAAAATCCACTTTAAAGTTCCTACATTTAACTATTGTCAAGTAACTAAGTCACCAACCAAACCACATTCAAAACTAAAAAATTCTCTTTAAAGATCCTACACTTAACCATTTTCAAGCAACAAAGTCACCAACCAAACCACATTTAAAACAAAAAATTTCCTTTATAGTTCCTACACTTAACTATTTTCAAGCCACTAAGTCACCTACCTAACCACATTCCAAAAAATAAAATTCCCTTTAAAGTTCCTACACTTAATCATTTTTAAGAAACTAAGTTATCCACCAAACCAAATTCCAAACTAAAAAAATCTCTGTAAAGTTTCTACGCTTAACCATTTTCATGTGAATAAGTAACCTACCAAACCACATTGAAAATAAAAAAAACTCCATTAAAGTTCCTCGACCTAACCATTTTCAAGCAACTAAGTCACAAACCAAACCACATTTAAAACAAAAAAATTCCCTTTAAAATTCCTCCACGTAACCATTTTCAAGCAACAAAGTCACTAATCTAACCATATTCAAAATAAAAAAATTCCCTTTAAAGTTCCAACACTTAACCATGTTTAGGCAACGAAGTATCCAACCAAAGTACATTCAAAATAAAAAAATTCTCTTTAAAGTTGCTGCACTTAACCATTTCCATGTAACTAAGTCACCAACCACACCACATTCAAACTGAAAATATTTCCTTTAAAGGTCCTACATTTAAGCATTTCCAAGCAACTAAGTCACCTATAAAACCACTTTAGAAACCAAAAAAATCCCTTTAAAGATGCAACCCTTAACCATTTTCAAGCTATTAAGTCATCAACCAAACCAAATTCAAAACAAAAAATCCCCTTTAAAGTTTCTACACTTAATCATATTCAAGTAACTAAGTCACCAACCAAATCACATTCAAAACTAAAAAATTCTCTTTAAAGATCCCACACTTAACCACTTTCAAGCTACTAAGTCACCAACCAAACCACATTAAAAACAAAAAACTTCCCTTTATAGTTCCTACACTTTACTATTTTCAAACAACTAAGTCACCTACCTAACCACATTACAAACAAAAAAATTCCCTTTGAAGTTCCTACACTTAACCATTTTCATGTGACTAAGTCACCAACCAAACCACATTCAAAACAAAAAAAATCCCTTTAAAGTTTCTATAGTTAACCATTTTCAAGAACCTAAGTCACCAACCAAACCACATTCAAAACAAAAAATTCCATTCAAAGTTCCTAGACTCCACTATTTTCATGCAACTAAGTCACCAACCAAACCACATTCAAAACAGAAAAATTCCATTTAAAGTTCCTACACTTAACCATTTTCAACCAACTAAGTCACCAACCAAATGACATTCAAAATATAAAAATTTCCATTAAAGTTTGAACACTAAACGATTTTCAAGCAACTAAGTTACCTACCAAACGACATTCAAAACAAAAAAGATCCCTTTAATGTTCCTACTTTTAACCATTTTCAAGCAACTAAGTCACCTACCAAACCACATTCAAAACAAAAAATCCCCTTCAAAGTTTCTACATTTAACCATTGTCAAGCAACGAAGTGACCAACCAAACCACATTCAAAACAAAAAAATCCCATTCAAAGTTCCTAGACTTAACCATTTTCAAGCAACTAAGTCATCAACCAAACCACAATCAAATCAAAAAAATTCCCTTTAAAGTTCCTACATTTAACCATTTTCGAGTAACTAAGTCACCAACCAAACCACATTAAAAACGAATAAATTCCCATTAAATTTTCTAGAATTAACCATTTTCAAGCAACTAAGTCACCTACCAAACCACTTTCAGAAAAAAAAATCCCTTTAAAGATGCAACTCTTAACCATTTTCAAGCTACTAAGTAATCAACCAAACCACATTCAAAACAAAAAATCTCCTTTAAAGTTTCTACACTTAATCATATTCAAGTAACTAAGTGACCAACCAAATCACATTCAAAACTAAAAAAGTCTCTTTAAAGATCCCACACTTAACCACTTTCAAGCAACTAAGTCACCAACCAAACCACATTCAAAATAGAAAAATTCCCTTTAAAGTTCCTACACTTAACCATTTTCAAGCAACTAAGTCACCAACCAATTGACATTAAAAATATAAAAATTCACTTTAATGTTGCTGCACTTAACCATTTTCAAACAACTAAGTCACCTACCAAACCACATTCAAAACAAAAAATCCAATTCAAAGTTCCTAGACTTAACCATTTTCATGAAACTAAGTCACCAACCAAACCACATTCAAAACTGAAAAATTCCCTTTAAAGTTCCTACACTTAACCATTTTCAAGCAACTAAGTCACCAACCAAATGACATTCAAAATATAAAAATTCGCTTTAAAGTTCCTGCACTTAACCATTTTCAAGCAACTAAGTCACCTACCAAACCACATTCCAAACAAGAAAGAAATCAATTTAAAGTTCCTACACTTAACCATTTTCAAGCAACTAAGTCACCATTCAAACCACATTCAAAACAAAAAATCACATTCAAAGTTCCTAGACTTAACCATTTTCATGCAACTAAGTCATCAACCAAACCACTTTCAAATCAGAAAAATTCTCTTTAAAGTTCCTACACTTAACCATTTTCAAGAAACTAAGTCACCAACCAAATGACATTAAAAATATAAAAATTTCCTTTAAAGTTCCTGCACTTAACCATTTTCAAGCAACTAAGTCACCTACCAAACCACATTCGAAACAAGAAAAATTCCCTTTAAAGTTCCTGCACTTAACCATTTTCATGCAACTAAGTCACCAACCAAACCACATTAGAAAGAAAAAATCCCATTCAAAGTTCCTAGACTTAACCTTTTTCATGCAACTAAGTCACCAACCAAACCACACTCAAAATAGAAAAATTCCCTTTAAGTTCCTACACTTAACCATTTTCAAGCAACTAAGTCGCCAACCAAATGACATTCCAAATATAAAAATTTCCTTTAAAGTTTCTGCACTTAACCATTTTAAAGAAACTAAGTCACATACCAAACCACATTCAAAACAAAAAAAATCAATTTAAAGTTCCTACACTTAACCATTTTCGAGTAACTAAGTCACCAACCAAACCACATTAAAAACGAATAAATTCCCATTAAATTTTCTAGAATTAACCATTTTCAAGCAACTAAGTCACCTACCAAACCACTTTCAGAAAAAAAAAATCCCTTTAAAGATGCAACTCTTAACCATTTTCAAGCTACTAAGTAATCAACCAAACCACATTCAAAACGAAAAATCTCCTTTAAAGTTTCTACACTTAATCATATTCAAGTAACTAAGTGACCAACCAAATCACATTCAAAACTAAAAAAGTCTCTTTAAAGATCCCACACTTAACCACTTTCAAGCAACTAAGTCACCAACCAAACCACATTCAAAATAGAAAAATTCCCTTTAAAGTTCCTACACTTAACCATTTTCAAGCAACTAAGTCACCAACCAATTGACATTAAAAATATAAAAATTCACTTTAATGTTGCTGCACTTAACCATTTTCAAACAACTAAGTCACCTACCAAACCACATTCAAAACAAAAAATCCAATTCAAAGTTCCTAGACTTAACCATTTTCATGAAACTAAGTCACCAACCAAACCACATTCAAAACTGAAAAATTCCCTTTAAAGTTCCTACACTTAACCATTTTCAAGCAACTAAGTCACCAACCAAATGACATTCAAAATATAAAAATTCGCTTTAAAGTTCCTGCACTTAACCATTTTCAAGCAACTAAGTCACCTACCAAACCACATTCCAAACAAGAAAGAAATCAATTTAAAGTTCCTACACTTAACCATTTTCAAGCAACTAAGTCACCATTCAAACCACATTCAAAACAAAAAATCACATTCAAAGTTCCTAGACTTAACCATTTTCATGCAACTAAGTCATCAACCAAACCACTTTCAAATCAGAAAAATTCTCTTTAAAGTTCCTACACTTAACCATTTTCAAGCAACTAAGTCACCAACCAAATGACATTAAAAATATAAAAATTTCCTTTAAAGTTCCTGCACTTAACCATTTTCAAGCAACTAAGTCACCTACCAAACCACATTCAAAAAAAAAAATCTCATTCAAAGTTCCTAGACTTAACCATCTTCAAGCAACTAAGTCACCAACCTAACTACATTATACACAAAAAAGTTCCATCTAAAGTCCCTACATTTCAGCATTTTCGAGTAACTAAGTCACCAAGCAAACCATATTCAAAACGAAAAATTCCTTTCAAAGTTTCTACGCTTAACGATTTTCAAGCAACTAAGCCACCTACCCAACGACATTCAAATCAAAAAAATCCCTTCAAAGTTCCTACTCTTAATCATTTTCAGCAACTAAGTCACGTACCGAACCACATTCGAAACAAAAAAATTTCCTTTAAAGTTCCTACACTTAACCATTTTCAAGCGAATAAGTCACCAACCAAACCACATTCAAAACAAAAAAATCCCATTCAAAGTTCCTAGAATTAACCATTTTCAAGCAACTATGTCACCAACCTAACTACATTATACACAAAAAAGTTCCCTCTAAAGTCCCTACATTTCACCATTTTCGAGTAACTAAGTCACCAAGAAAACCACATTCAAAACGATACATTCCCTTTAAAGTTTCTACACTTAACGATTTTCAAGCAACTAAGCCACCTACCAAACCACATTCAAAACAAAAAATCCACTTCAAAGTTCCTACATTTAACCATTTTCAAGCAACGAAGTCACCAACCAAACCACATTCAACACAAAAAAATTTCCTTTAAAGCTCCTATACTTAACCATTTTCAAGTAACTAAGTCACCAACCCAACCACATTCAAAACGAAAAAATTCCCGTTAAAGTTCCTACCCTTAACCATTTTCAAGCAACTAAGTCACCTACCAAACCACTTTCAAAACAAAAAAGATTCCTTTAAAGTTCCAACACTTAACCATTTCAAGCAACTAAGTCACCAACCAAACCACATTCAAAACAAAAAGTTCCCTTTAAAGTTTTTACACTTAACCATTTTCATGTGAATAAGTAACCTACCAAACCACATTGAAAATAAAAAAATCTCCATTAAAGTTCCTTGACCTAACCATTTTCAAGCAACTAAGTCACAAACCAAACCACATTTAAAACAAAAAAATTCCCTTTAAAATTCCTCCACTTAACCATTTTCAAGCAACAAAGTCACCAACCTAACCACATTCAAAACAAAAAAATTCTCTTTAAAGTTCAAAAACTTAACCATGTTTAGTCAACTAAGTCTCCTACCAAAGCATATTCAAAACAAGAAAATTCTCTTTAAAGTTTCTACACTTAACCATTTTCAAGTGACTAAGTCATCTATCAAACCACATTTAAAATAAAAAAATTCCCTTTAAAGTTCATACACTTAACCATTTTCAAGTGACTATGTCATCTATCAAACCACATTCCAAACAAAAATTTTTCCTTTAAAGTTCCTACACTTAACCATTTTCAAGTGACTACGTCACCTACCAACCCACATTCAAAACAAAAAAATCCCCTTTAAAGTTTCTATACTTAACCATTTTCAAGCAACTAAGTTACTTACCATGCCACATTCAAAACAAAAAAAAAAACTTTAAAGTTCCTACACTTAACCATTTTCAAGCAACTAAGTCACCAACCAAATCAGATTCAAAACAAAAAATCCCATTTAAAGTTTCTACACTTAACTATTTTCAAGCAACTAAGTCACCAACCCAACCACATTCAAAATAAAAAATCTTCTTTAAAGTCCCTACATTTGACCATTTTCAAATGACTATGAAAGCAAAAAAGCAACAACAAGACGGACAAGATGTCAAAATAATACTAGTGAATCAAACAGAGCCACACACGGGTTCACTAGACTTCAATATGAACAATAACAAGAATATAACAACAATGCTAGTGAATCAAACAAGGCCACACACGGCTTCACTAGACTTCAATATGTACAATAACATGACTTAATTATATGAAAATAGAGACAAATCAACTTATCTATGCTTGGCATAAATTAAAGTGAAAGAGATAAACGGTCAGCCAAAAAAATATCAAAGCAATCCTTTTATCGAATTCAAAATCTGTCAAATAGTAAAATTATTACAAAGAATACTCTTTCGCTTAAATAATTACAAAAATTTAGTAAAGGAATAGGAATAAGATTTCCCCCCAAACCTACTAAATAAGTAATGAATAAAATAGAGAAATAAGTGCCAAAACTAACCGAAATTTAGGTAATTCAAAATCAAATTAATGTTGGAACAAGCCTAGAATTAGCTAATTCAATCTCAAATTCCAAAAATTAGCTAAAATCTAGCTAAATAAAACAAATATCCAAACCCTAGAACTCAAACCACAACCATTTGACAAAATTAACACTAAGAAATTTGTATGTAGACGTTTAACAATTTTAGATATTAAAAAATGTGTTTGTGGATACAAGAATAAGCTAAATTTAGTTAATGAAAGTTAATTTATACCTTGCCCAAAATTGAAACTTAGGATGGAATAGTTCCTTGAAAATGGATTAAAGCCAAAATTGAGAGTTGGGATGGAGTACAAACTTCCTTGAAAGAGAAAGAACAATGGAGATTAGGATTTTATTGTTGAAGTGTGAGATTTGGAGGTTCTGCGGAGGGGTGATTGTTTTGGACGGAAAATGGGTGAGGTTTTGGAGTGATTTTTTGTTTTATTATGTATTACAGGTCGGGTCGGGTCGGGTTAAAGAATTATATTTTTTTCAATTATTACGAAAACCGTGTGGTCGATTTTTTGTAATTATTTTTTAAAACCGACCACATGTGGTCGGTTGTTGTAATAATTAAAAAAAATATTTTGAAATTTAAATTTAATAAATTACAATTAATCAATTAATAAATTACAAAAATAAGTTAATAAATTAAAATTATTTTTTAACAAATTAAAATTTTAATAAATTTGATAATATTGATAACAACATGTAATTAATTTAATATAAATTGTATATATATAAATACATAGTACATATACTGTATATGGTACCGGAACAACATCCAATTAATTTTATACAATTCATACATATATAAATCAGTTAATAGTTATTTTATCATCACATTAACACGAGTAGTATATTTCCTCAATCGTATAATAATATCAATGATTTTTGCAAATTACGATAAATTTTTGGTTAACTATCTTTTAAATGTGATATATATATATATAAATATATATATATATATATATATACACCTCGTAATACTAGTCTTACGTTAGTACAACTTCAACAACATACGCATGTCTACATTGACCCAAAATAGTATATTTGTTTCCTCAATAGTATGATATATATCAACGTATGATTCAAACTATACTAATATATACATTTAGTTATCTAGCTTTCGATTACTACATACATCACTACACAAGATATAAGTATATATATACATATATTCAATTGTCTATCAGCTGCCACATACGTACTATAAATATCACATACACGACTCTACTACCCCATAATAATATATATACAACGTATTTCACAAATATTCAGATGAATTATAGATTACATTATCTTATGTATGTCATTAGTATACCTTCACCGTATTATATGTATATACTATATATATATATACACACACACACATACACATATATAAACATTATCGACTATATCAAATTCTAAATATGTACTATATATATCACATACGCACGCAAGTATATTATCCAATAATATAACGCAATATGTTTCTTATACATACTCAGATGAGTAATCGATTAATTATGTGTATATTCACTCGTATGAGTATGTATAAAAAACATATTGCGTTATATTACAAGATAATATACTTGTGTGCGTATGTGATACATATAGTAATTTAGAATTTGATATAGTCGATAATATATTATCCAATAATATAACGCAATATGTTTCTTATACATACTCAGATGAGTGATTGATCAATTGTATATATATATATAATTATATATATATATAAGATATTTATACATATGAACTCTTGAATGTGTATATATATATATCACATCCATAAGTATATATTACCTTATAATAGAAAATGTTCATTATATTCTAATGAATTATTGGTTATATATTATATTATTATGACTGAAATAGTAACATAATATCATTATAGTAATGGTATGATATATATGTGTATGTATATATATATATACACAAATATCCATTATACAAAGATTTTGTATGTTTAACGTCATTTAAAGTATATACAAGGAAAATATTTATTCCCTATACTGACAATTGGACCGTCAACCACTAGTCTAACCTTCCATAATAATATTTACATACATGTAAGTAAGGAGTGAGCAATGCAATTATAACCTAGTAAGATCATAGACTTGATACTTTAATTACTAATAGAACAAGTTGTTAGAAAATAAAACCAACCCAAGAGCATAAAACATTATATGCAGGAATTATGTCATAATAAGATGACCAACAAGATCCAGTAGTCATTTATAAGGAATGATATATCTCAATATAATTTACATCAAGGATTTGTCATATATGAAAAGTTAAAATAGTTAACCAACAAGATGAGTTTTGAAAACATACACAATGCACCAAAAATAGCAAGAAGTATGCACAATGCTAGGGGGGCATACGTAATATCCAATATAAACTAAGAAGTATAAAATGCTCCAGGAAACATGCATAATGTCTTAGTGAATCAAGAAGTAAACACAATGCTCAAGGAAGCATACGGTCACGATCCGATTTGTCAGGTATTGATGGCACCTACCATAATCCACCAGTAGGTAATTCAACCCACAATCTACAATAGCTAGAGACGGTCTGTCAAGATAATTAAAATAAAAAACAGAAATAATCAAATAAAGAAACTAATATAGAATACAACTTCAAGACCCGGTGAATTTAGTATAAGAGCTTTAAATAAAATTAGAGTATCAAGTGAAATACAGAATAAATACACATACAAAGATGTCACTGAATGCAAAATAGAGATCACTCTAACCAATATACTTCAAACGCCAGGAGCTCGATCCAAATCTTTGGTTTATAGCTTCTCTATATGATGCACATATTAACAAAAATAACTTTTACTATGAATGCAAGATGCAGAAGTGTAGTATGGGTACCAAACATATGGTCCTTAGTAGACATTGGCCGACTGAGCTCCAAATATAATGCAAACATTAAAAAAATGTAAAGAAGGAATATAAACTACAGAAAACTAAATAGGATAATGTTAATAGATCAATAAGGATAAACTATCCTATTCTATCGATATTAAGGAACTAAAGTGTTAGATCATATATCACTAGCCAATATATAAATAAAGAGTAAAAGAAGGAGATATATTAATAATACAAGGCCAAAAGATACATATAAAAATATGAATAAATAAGGAAAGAGAGAGATATACAGTAACACCATATACATCCTACTCTATCAGTATTAAAGAACTAAATTGCCATACCATTTATATCTAGCCAATATATAAAGAAAGAGTGAAAGAAGGAGATATAGTAATAATACAAGGCCAAAAGATACATATACAATATGAATGAATAAGGAAAGAGAGGAATATATGGTAAAACCACACACACACAAATGCATACACACACACACACATATATACGGGATTAAGCTCAAGATAATAATCTAAGAGAGCCGCCTAGCATATCAAGGATCATAGAAAGGTAAGAGAGTTAAATACTATCATAATCAAGCCTATGACTAATCACGAGGTAGCATATTAATAATGAAACCTATCAATAATAAATATAAGGAATCAGAGTATCAACAATCTCTGGTACCAGTCCATAACCATCCTGCCGTGAGCTAACCATAAACCAATAATAAAGTAACCATCTAATAAGACAAACGACCCAACCAGACCCCAGAATCCCGAAAGGTTTAAGCAAAACTTAACAAATAACAATCATATCTTACACCTATACAAGCCCCATAAGGCCAAAAGATATAAGCATCAAATAATTATATTATTGATATGCAATGCATATGAATAAATAAGTGAATACACGTAAGCCAGTAGTAACCAATATCTAATCTGAGTGCCAAATGTACCAAGTGTATACACCTTATCCAGCTCAATAGCTTACAAAGGTAGGACCTAATGACAACCATCTTTCTACCGTATTGTGGCTCATGAATGTTGGGCCTATAAAGGACTTGAGATGTCCATATACACTTCATGATCTTGAATCAGGACTTTTAATAACTATCATAATTGATATACTCCGTCCAATACTAAAGTATAATAAGTGCACAGACTTAAACCACAACTAAAAGAGTATAAATCTATCTATTCATTAGTCGAGATCAATGTTGGACTAAATCTGCATAATAGCATAGAAAGAGTTAAAATCTCACTCAGTTGAATTAAATAGTAGTGATAAAAGAGTAGATTAAAAACATGTCAGAATTAATCTCAATCGAAGTTCCAATATAGTATATTTAGTTCTAAAAGCTCATAATTCATTCAAACAAGGTGATGTGATTTCCATTATAGAAGAAATCCACTTTTAAAGTAAGAAGTAGGAATAAATATCTTTTTAAATAATAGTAGTAAAACCAAGGATTTTGCTGGAAGCGTACCATTATGTGTGCATGAATGTGTCTAAAAGTATGCAAGCCATAACCAGTATCCAAACCATACACCATTAGTACATATGAGTCCATAGCCTAGAATCATGTCCTTTATAAGGATAGAATACTCACCTAGAGTCCAACTGGTACCGTAACTAAAGCCTCAAACCCAACAATATATAGTTTGCATAATATAGCCTCATAACTAAATATCAAATAAGGCGTAAAGTCACTAAAGGATCTAATTAGAGAATGTCGTCCAATTAACTAAGTCAAAATGGTAAATCTTATACTAAAGAGATCATTAACATCGAACTATAGTTAACATGCTTATAATCAAGGATGGAAGGACTCTATGGACATAACGGTTATCCTATGCTAAGGTTGGGGTCACATTTTTATCCCAAATTCCCTAAATAGGATAAATCATGACATAATAGTCATAATCTCCTTCTATAATCCCAATCAAGCATTCAATATATACAATGCAAAATCTTATAAAGAAAACTAAATAGAAGTCTACCTCGATGCCAAACCGCAATCTAGAATCACCCATAAATTACTCGTGTTCGTTCCATATCCCAAAATAATGTTGCACTATCAAAATAATAATCTACAGTTAATAAGACTAAAATGATACCAATATTAATATATAACTATTCGGGTTGGAATTTGAGTCAAGAATGGTCCCCTGGATCCTACAAATAAAATACAAATTAAATCTATCACTAGGTCTTTTGAAGGACAAGAAATGTGTGCTTAAAATTTGAGCATAATTAAACTAAAAATTGAGGCTCAAATCAACCCCAAGAGATGGATAAAATAAGAGAGAAAGTAAGATTTACATGGAGGATTTAGGCCAGAACGTACAAAGAAATTAGTAGGAACTTTACAGTTCATCATCCTCTAAACAGACCTAGCACCAATTTCTGATTCCCCACAAGTTTCTAAGATCAAATATCCATTAATGGCGAATTTAGTGTTAAGAAATTCTGAGAAAATTTTTAAAAAGCAATATATAGGCCCAGGGGTTACCCATCCCAATCACGAGGACCCCTGGATGCGATCGTTGTGCATAAGAAATTAGTTCATCATGAACACAAGGAGAGATATGCGAACACAATGAATAACAGAGGAAGGCCATTACAAACGCGAAGAAGAGGATAGATTGGGTCAGGTTAGGCCTTACTATGAATGATAGAGAGAGAAATTATGAACATGAAGGTCAACAACTTAACCGATCACAAACATGGCGTACTTATCATGATCGCAAAAAGTAAAGTTGGTCTGGACTAGATGCTAAAAAAATAGCAAAGGCCTAAGTCCTAACTGACTCCGACAGGGGGCTCGAGATCATTTAGAACTTCATATGCATAAACGAACTATGCTACCATACTAAATTGGATATTCTAGATTCAAAAGACCACAAAAAGTTATATCCAAGACTGTTTTCATTAAATATGGGTCGCACGCCTAGTTCTGTTTTAACCAAACATTACCCAATAACACAAAATGAGTCTGAAAGCCTCAAGACCTGAACCAAGGGTCTCCCTGACCTAAAATCAATGTTCCAAAGTTGATGGTCATGTTGAATTTCTTATTAGAGGCCGTTTACTATAAGTTTTGGTCCAAGACCAATTCCTTAATAGTAAAAGCTTCAAAATAAGAAAATGATCTTAAAATCCAAATGAACTCTTTGATAATTGAATCGACAGTTCCACCAAGTCATAAATGACTTAGAGTCACAATAGAAAGGATAGAAATGTCTAAAACACATAGAAATTGAGAAAATAACCTTGAGGGTCATTACGCATAGACAATGTCCCAATCTCATAGCACACACTAATATCACATTAAAAAATAATTTATAAATTTTTTTTAGCATTCTTGAACATAGAGTATATAATGCTATCATCAAAGAACACCCATTCTTCCAAGAAAATGATTGTCCTAACACATGGATTGGACAAAAAGTACATTTTTATAGACAGGTTTGAAAAGTAAGAACCAAAGCTTATCGTCTCACTTACCTCACTAACAATAAGTTTCTCAACTTTCCAATGCATAGAATATCAACCAAACATCCTCGAATGGCTTCAATCTACACAAAAACACTAATTAACAAGGTCAATTCTACAAGTCGGTGTCTACCAATTTTCAAACTTTAAGCTTAGAGCTAAACCTTACTATCTCACACCTTAAAACACGACTAATCTAGGGTAGTTTATAAAGTTTAACTTGATTAGTCTATTATAATTTACATAATTTAATACCTAAACTCTAAGAACATTAAGCTGGATAGATCATTTTTTTTTTAAAAAAAGGAAACCTCCAAGCAGTAGCTCAAAGAGCACCAAAAGCTGATATATGAATTATTATAACAATACTCAAATAATATATTCATCTATACAAGTTACAAAGTGGTAATCACACTGATTAAATATGATGGATATGTATTGATGCTCAAAGCTGTATTATTGGTTTGTCATCATCAAAAGGAAGAAATTGTTATATGTAGTTTTGATGATGAGAAGCTAACTACAAGGGACCAGTTCCCAAGATGTTCATGGTATAGTATAGCTGGCAGGCGTGACCGCACAGTTTTGTCTGCTTGTGTAATAAACTTACAGGTGCTGCTTGTACTAACTAGGACAACTGGTCCAATAATATTTTAGCCCTAATCATCACTTATCTATAAAAGAAAAAAGATACTTCTTGAAGATAGTGAACTGATGGACATAATCCTTGATGGTCCTTATGTTCCTATTAAAGTATTCAAAGAGAGAAAATGATAAGAATAATGGTAAAAAGTAGGATAGAATATGATGATGAAGATAGAAGAAAGATTGAGAAAAATTACAAGGCCAAAATATTTATAGTTTATGGTATAGGGCTTGATGAATATAACAGAATCTCAGCTTATGAAAATACTAAAAAAATCTGGGATTACTTGGGAATTTCTCATGAAGGCACTACTAATGTGAAGGATTCTAAGGTAGACATGCTGACTACTCAGTATTAAACCTTCACAATGAGAGAAGATAAAACCATCCAAGAAATATATATAATATTCACTTCTATCACTAACGAGCTTCATTGTATAGGAGAAGTGATTCCATTGTCTAACCAAGTAAGGAAAATTCTTGGTGTCATTCCCAAGTTCTAGGAAAGCAAAGTAGATGCCATAACTAAATCCAGGAACTTGAAGACCCTCACCATGGATGAAGTGATTGGTGTTTTGAAAAACCAAAGCAACAAGAGCTAGAGAAGAAAGAAGTTAAAAGAGAAAAATATCTGGCATTGAAGGTTTCAAAATATGAATCAAGTGAAGATGGTATTAATATTGCCTATTTGGCAAATAAAATTGTTAGAGTCATGAAGAAGAGTGGTCAATTCCAAAGAAAAGAAAGAAACAGTAAAAATGTAAATAATACTGAAGCGTTTCATTGATGTAGGAGTCCTGAGCACTTCACTAAGGATTGTCCAATGCACAAATTAGATTATCGGGAGTATCTCAAGAATGTAAGTAACAAAAAGAAGAACAGGGACCAGGTCCTTGAAATTTAAAAAACAAACACAGCAGCTAAGTATGTTATAAAGTATGCTCTAGCAGTATGGGAAGACTCTTCCAGTGACTCAAATGAAGACAAGAAGACTGGAGATGTTTCCATGGTAGCAGTGGAATACAGTCTGGTTATCTATGATTCTTTTTTTGCATTCATGGAATACAAAAATAATGAAAAAAAGAGGTAACTCTTTCTGATATTAAGGAGGATCTAGATAATTACACTTCTAAGAAGATAAAAGGGCTTGCAAGTGTGTTGATAGACGGTGTATGTGGTCTAACGGTTGGCAAAAATTCCTTAGAAGAAAAAGTAGAGAATCAAGAGCTTGAGCTGATTGATTTTGCTTTACAAAAATCTAAAAAATGTGATTTTGATGAGTAATTTGAAGAAGGCAACTAAGGTAGATGAAAAAGAGAAGAAAGAAGCTTCAAGGCTTCAAATTGATCTTGAAGAAAGGCTGAGGGATTCTCAAAAATACCTTATGTCTGCACTTCACAAAAATGAAAAGTTAGAGAAGGACCTAGTCTGCTTAAGAGAAGAGTTGAACAAATCTCTTAAATGGACTGCTTCTTCAAAAATCCTTTGTAATTTCATTTTTCAGGGTATTAATGATGGAAAAGGAATAGGATATAAAGGAGAATTCCGACCTATTGAGCCTACAGGAAAGGCTACTTATCGTGTTAGAATCAAAGAGTACAACTCTTGGGTACTCGTTATGGAAGAGATGGACATTTTAAAAAGGGATGCCAGCATTGGATTAAGGCTAATTTGAAGAATACTGAATACATTCAGCAGTAGAATTCACTTTCTAATAACTTCAAGTCACTAAAAAGGTAAACAGGAAGCTATCACTACCAGGATGTGGTATGAAGAAATTTGTCACACTATTATTCTCCTACTGGGAACTCAAACTTAAGTGGGTTCCTAAAACCAACTTGTGATCATATTTCCAGGCATGAGGAAGGGGATTGCAGTTAGGAATAGCTCAATGATTGAAAGGGTTCAAAGCTTAATGATCAAAGGTCTAACTATGTTCTCTCTCTCAAGACACTTTTAGATAAAGATATCTCATTTAAAAATAGATGATTTCAAGGGACCTGGTCTCTAGGAAACTCATCTCAGAGGAAGAAGCTTCACCTGAATGAATAAAGTAGGTATAGTATAATCAAATACACTCATAAGAATAGCTTAGGAGGAGAATTTTTGAAGCCAAAACAAGTATAGAATTCAGTCAAAAGGGTGAGGGACCTGGTTCCATCATCGGGTTAGTACCTATACAAAAAGCTTAAAATAATCATAACATGTTGTATGAAGAATCCATGTATGTTTTATTCTCTAAAGTGTCAATTTTTTGCAAAATAAGGAGTTGCACTTTTTAGGTCTAGATATGTCAAATCAAAAGGAACATCTTTTAAGGACATTAGTCAGCTCTTAAAATTTGCTACGTCAGACCTTTATGTCATTATTCTTTAACTAATCCAAATTATCTTCCCAAATCTACAAATTTTCTTTAAAAATAAACTAAGCAGTTATCTCCATCTCTTAAAATCAAATGGACAACATTACTACTTTCTTAAACCTAGAAAAGTTCCTAAAGTAGACAAAACATCAGAGAGTCAAACTAGACATCCCCAAATTGAACATCCTGATTCTTCAGAATTTGAAACCATGGAAAACATCATCTATAGTCCCCAATAACAAACTGAATCTTCCTTAGAATATCCCCAACCTATAATTGAGTTAGTAACTATTGAATCCTCCTTAACCTTAGAAGCTTATGCTTAGCCAAATCAAGGATTTGGATCACCGATAGAACAAGAAATATCTCAACCAGAAACTCCCTTTTCTCTGGGAAATTCAAAACTGCCTGAATACTTCCAAATTCTTGAGTCATCCAAAAAATTCAAAAACATCAACCCTTTTAAAACACAACAAGAATCTGAATCTCCTGTACCTTCACATTCAAACCCTATTTTTACCAAATTATTTAGTGAAGAAATTCTAGTGAAAAGGGTTGATCTTTCTTCTAATAAAAATTGGGTAGCTAAGAATCTACTCCTACTTGCATACGACACTAAGGAAATCTTAGTAAATGGAAAAGAATACAAAGAGGGTGATAAGGATAAAGGGAATAGGGGAAAAGATATATTGTTACCACCAGATGAGGAAAATGAAGAGGATAAGGATGAAGTACCTCTAAGATGGTAAAGAAATTGACAAAAAGTATAGGTAAGAAGAAAGTGATAAACTATGAGGTAAAAGTGACTGGAACCTATTCTACAAGAGGCTCTGAAAAGAAACTATTGGAAGATGCCATAAAGGCCAACAAAGATTCTACCATAAAAAAAAGAAGGCTCAAGAAATCTATAGCATTAGAGAAGAAAGAAAATGTATAAGTTATGGAGGTTGAGAAAGGGAAGGACATAGATTCAAAAGCTGCTGATACTGATGAGAAAACAATAAAGAAAGGTGAGATTGCTGAAAGGACTAGGTTATTCTAAGTTAATAATTGGTGGTTTAACTAGAATGAGGCAGAAACATATAACTATCAAGAAAAGGAAAGATTTTGAGGGACTAGGTCTTATGAAGAGAAAAACTAATGAAAAAAGAGAGACAAGTAGTGAGGCCAAGAGAAGGAAAAAGAACAAGGAAAAAATTAACATATGCAGAAAAAGGAGGATTAAGAACATGAGAATAGAGAAAGTTCTATATGGAAGAGTATTTGATCCAAAAATAGATGAAAAATTAAGGATGGTAGAATTGGTGAACTATGTGAGGCATCAAGGCTAGCTGCACCTACTAGATTAACCAACTCTCATTATCTTTGAAGAAGTGAGAGAATTTTACTGCACCATGGATTTCTTACAGGATGGTTTGAGTTTTACTACACAGGAAAGGCTCTTAAGTTAGATGACGAAACACTTGGAAGAATCCTGGATGTACTTGTTATAGGGGTAAGAACGGTAAGCAATCAACAACGTACTATTGAATTCATGATTGAGCCTTCTAAGGTAGGAGGGACATTAATAGTTGTAGTGAAAAAAAGTTTTTAAAGAGTGAGTATCCGCTGGTATTTGAGTTGACCAACAAGGTACTATTGCTAAGGTATGAAAAAAATAATTGCCTTTAGTGTTCACTTGTTTTTAAGTGAATGACTGAGAAAATTTGAATTGATTAGTCTTCCTGTTCTAATGATCCAACATATGCATAAAGTACTTTATGAAAAGGAAGGAAAATATAGAATTCCATATGGATATCTGTTGAATAAGGTGTTTGAGTAATATGGTGGGAATGAAACTAAAGGAACACCCAGAATAGCCAAATAGGTGATCATCCTAAAAACTCTTATGGAGAATGAATATAAAGAGGGAAAATTTGGATCTATGTGTCTCAAGAATTTGAGTTGCTAGCTATTCAGGAAAGGTTAGGCATAGAAATAAAGGAGTTAAGGATTATGATGGCTGCCAAAGATGTTGAGATAGTGTATCTGAAGTTCCAGAATCAAAAGTTATATTTTAAGGGGATAGGTACCACTGATGAGCTTTCAACTAAAAATGCAAACCTCTAGGCACAAGTGGAAGAACTGACTGGTTAAATTCAACAATTGAATATTGAAGTGAAAGCCCTCACAAAATAGTTGTTGGATGCCCATAATGCTTGAAATGCAAGAATGGAGATGTTGCTTAAGGCTTTTTACTCCAAGCCTCCGTCTACCTAAGCATACTATCCCTACCTTCTTATTAAGTCTGTGTCAGTCTCATAATGTTTATATTAGATTGGTTCTTGAAGAAAGTTTGTTTTGTGCATAATTTTAGTATGATTGTATTGTATTCACCTTCGTTTTAAAAATGAATAATTTTAGCTTGTGTACTTTATCTGTCTCCTGTACTTTTAAAGATGCTCTTCATGCTAGTGTTACCCTAGTAGCCATGAGTTAATTAGCCTGTACTTATCTTTACTTATGGTTTACTGATAATCCTTTTCAATGATGACATAAGGGGGAATACTGACTTCATATGTAAGGACCATGTATGTGTATGATGCTGATAGAGGGAAGTATGGTAAGGCATAGTGATAGGGGAGGCAAAGAATAGTTTTTGCTGCAAATGACAACAAGGAACTAGGTACCTGTGTTGCATGATGATGGAAGCATAATGATAGAGGGAACATTCATCTTTAAGGTGGTAATCACACTGATTAAATATGATGGATGTGTAATGATGATCAAAGTTGTATGGTTGATTTGTCACTATAAAAAAGGGGCAAATTGCTATATGTGGTTTTGATGATGAGCTGCTAACTGCAAGGGACCAGGTCTGTGGATGTTCATGATACTGTACAGCTAGCACACGTGACTGTCCAGTTTTTTCTTCTTATGTAACAAACTTACAAGTGTTGCTTGTACTGATCAAGACCGTTATTCCAATGATATTTCAGCCCAAATCATCACTTATCTATACAAGGAAAAATATGCTCCTTCATCAATTGGTTTTTTGCAATTGAAAAAAGTAATGACAGGCAGCAAAAACCCCATTTCAGCAATGCTCAAGTTCTTAGCTATTTATGTGAGCTTAAACATAAATTGTTCTGAGTGAGTACTGGTTTGTAATTGAACTACTAATTCTATAATAGTAGTGTTTTCTTTTTTTAAAGAGAAGTTTTTAGTTAGAGTTTCCTAAGCTAGTTGCTGGTTAGAGTTAACCAGTAGAGAGTCCTTGATAGTGTTGTCAAGATTAGCTTGTATTAGAGTTATTACAAGCAAAAGAAACCTAAAGTTAGGTTCATTACTGTAATCAAGAGTTTGATTATAGTGGATTTGGAGGTTCTTGTGAAGGCAAGCCGTGTTTTTTCCCTTCCTTGAGCTAGGGGATTTCCACATTAAAAATCTTGTGTTCTTTATTCTTCCTACACTATGTTCTGATTCCCGGTTACTTTACTGTGTTTTGCCTGTGATGGACTTTGAGGGACCTTATCCCTTACTATGTGGTGCAACCCCTAAGTCCTCCAACACTAGTCGTTATATAGTTAATTTGATCTAAGTTCATAAATATTATCAAAGTTCTACCTCTTTAAAATTTCACCTATTACTTCACTGAAAGAGTTGAAAATTGTCATTAACTGATTCACACAATGAATAGCTAAAATAATAATCTCCATAGCCTCTCACTCGATTTATTAATTATTGCTACAGTGATAAAACTCCCTTTTTATAATTGACCCATCATAAGTTACAACTAATACTTTTCCTTTAAGAATGCAACAACTGAAGATGGAAAAAAAATAAGAACTTGGGTTTCCTTAGCATCTGTCAGATATTCTATGTTTGTTTCCAATTCACCAACTTATTGATTTATCTATGTCCTCATTATATCATTTATTTATAATATTGTTCCAACCATTCATATAGCTGCAATAATAGTAGAAAGAAACTATCACTTTTTATTTATTTGATAGAATACATGAATATGCATCTATAAAAGATATTCAAGACCATTACCTGAAGCCTCAAATCACTCAAAACTAGCAAAAAATTCATTTTTGGTGTACTCGAACTCTCCAAAATTTCCTCTACGACCTAGTCTCTTCCTATTAGAAAATAAATAATACCTATTTTCTACTCCCTTAGTTAAAATGTGCAGACATAAAAGATAAGAAAATGGGCTTGGCCACTCTTTAATCCTCTCTTAGTATTATTATATAGTGGTTAAATTACCGTTAACCATTCATAAGAGAATTGGATCACTACATTCTTCCTCATTTAAAATGACGTTCTTTCTTGAATGGGTCAAGAATCATATATAAAATATAAAATAAGTAAGGATATTTGACTCGCGTGTCTGTCTTAAACTTCTAAGTAACTTTCTCGATTGGATGATTGTACTATAACATCTTTACTGAACTAACTTCTTCAACCTCAATTGCTGCACTTGCCTATCAATAATTGATATTAGACCTTCCTCATAAGTCAGATTCTTATCAAGCTTTATATCCTTTGTCTTGATTATGACTATTATGAAGAAAATATAGCTAAGCATGAACATATAAAATACAGAATAAATTATGGAAAACCAAAGTAGCTTGAGTAAATCATTCGAAAACACATCAACAAATTATTGAAAAAACAAGAATACTGCCAATAGGAACATTCTCTACTCATGTATCATGAATGATAATAATAAAATCCAAATACCCGTGATTAATCATTTGGTGTGCCTTTATGTAAGATATTATCTTCCATTGAGTCATAGGGTCATGCCTTTCAATACTAAATGTGGTTATCATAAAAATCAAAATGTATAAGATTAGCATAATAATCAACCAAACTAAAACATGATGTGAACCATTCCATGCCCATAATCATATCAAATTGAAGCATAGGCAACACAAATAGATCAACTTAGGTGTCCTTGCCTTGAACAGATATCACAAAATCTCTATAAATTCTATCCACTAATAAGGTCTGCCCTACTAAGTTCAAGACAAAATATGGAATAATAAGAGTCTCAAACCTTTTATTTAAGAATAAAACAAAAGATGAAGATACATATGAATACATAAAACCATGATCAATAAAAGAATACGCTTATGAGAATTAAATATATAATATCTATGACTACTGCATTGGATGCCTTGATATCCTGTCTAACCATAGCAAAGAATCTCGATGGTCTACCTATTATTTGAGCAACCTGTGCACCCTATTGATTCTGTTCATAAACACCCTATGGAGCGGCTATTGTCGGCAGAGTTTAAGCTTGTGCACCTACAATATTTCTTTGCTCTTTTACTAGCTTGATCAGTACTCAAATCTCTCTTTAGGACAAAATTCAACAATATGCCCTTGCTCACCACAAGTATAACAGGCCATGTTTGTTCCAAAGCAACCATTGTTGCGATTTCTACCACAATTATAGCACTAAGAATGTTGACTTCACTAATAGGAACTGTTAATCTTTCTCTGCATCTATAATTGACTCTGCATAGTGGAATAACTATATCTCGAATAATAGTCTATGAACTTGAATTGTGTAGGCATAGACTTTTCATGTGGAAAACCATAATTACCCCAAGACGGAGCATAATTAAACCCATTTTCACCATAAATTAGGATAGATATACACTGTATAATGCTAAGAAGTAGTCAATGCATTACATAATGTGATACCCCATAAATTTTTGATCATTTTAGTTTTGACCCTTTCACGTGTATAATGTCAATTTTTGACTAAAATTATATTTAGGGGTATTAAAAGGGTGTTTTGGAAAAGTTTGAAATTTTTTAAAGAGGTTCAGAGCTATTTTAGAACTTTGAGGCAGTGTGCCTCCATGATAGTATTGTGCCACATCACTGAAGTTTTACAATAAAAGTGTGGCACAGAGGCTAGCCTTCTTAATATTAGTGTGCCATGGTGTTGTGTTTCACTTGGGGTGAGAGGCTTCTAGTCTTTTTACCTCTTGCACGACTTTTAAACATAAAATTGACCCTTTTCCTTTAGTTTTCAAAGATCAAATCCCATTTTTTCACTCTTAAACTTAAAACCCAAGAACACTTAAGGGTTTTACTAGGAATTCACCATCTAAGCTCTAAACTTTGAATTCTCTTCAAATTGTTCAATGTTTCAGGCTTGTTTCTCAGTCCTAACTTATATTTTTACATTTTTCTATATTTTAGGTATGTTGCTCATTCCTGACTTGTATTTTTACATTGTGGCCTCTATTTAATCAATATTCATGTGTTTTAAAATGTAGATTTGGAATTAGGCTGAGGGATTTTTTATTGCATTTACTTTAATTACTTTTACCATGTTTTAGTTGTTTATTCATGCTTTAATTTATGTTTATAGGGACTGAATTAGTGCATTATTTTAATGGTTAAAATAAGGGACATGGGTTTCCCTGAATTGATGGAATTTTGGCTTAATAATGGAATTAATCTCAACCTACTTTGTAAACTTGATTTTTGAATATGGATAATAGAATGGTTTAACTTATCATCTAACATTAAATAAATAAATGGATAATAATGGATTTGGGTGGCCTTGGTGGCCATGGATTGGATTTTAAATGGAACTTAGGAGTTAGTTTAGTTACATGGATTTGTTTCGCATAATTATATTATATTCCAGGAATATTAGTATGATGAAACCAGATTGGTAAATTCCTTAATGATTGACTCCTGGGTTAATGGTTGGTTTAGATCCTGGGGGGATCAACACTGAAAACCATGTTTACTAGCGTTGGGGGTCTATGTGATTGGGTGTTTGGTTCACACTTTATATATATATATATAGGGATGGATATAGCCTTGGTGTCTTTAGATTTTTCCTTGGTTTATCCTCGTGGTTCATTCTGCTAATACGCACTAAGGCCCTTCCAACAAGAGGATATAGACCCATATAGCCCATGGGTGCCTTTAGGACTGAGCGAGCTACAAAGTTTAGGTTAATGGTTTAAACTCTCATGTTTATGACCCTTGTCCCTATCCTTGCATCCTATATATGTATATGAATGTGATGTATTTTGTTTATACTAGATTATGGTTATTGCATTATTTTATCCCTATTTCCTTAGTTACATTCCAGTGTTTGACCTATTGACTGTCCCTGGACGCTACATCATTTCATGATTTATGGTACGAAGGGGTATTATTGCTCCTATACTACGTCAGGTGAGTTTGTATTCCTGTGGATCTACTGTGAAGTGGTGAGCCTCCAAATTTGGGAAGGCTTTGTCATCTCACTGTTTTCTTTATTATAATAGTATTTCATTTAGGATTCTTTTTTTATGGTCGGGGGCATGTCCCAACTAGTTAGTATTCTAGTTTATAGGCTTTTTGTGGAAAAGTGTGGGTTGGTTTTTTATTTGAACTCTTAGAATTGTCATTTAACTTATCTATCATTCTCATTATTACTTTGAGTGTCTGTTGTTGTTTATATTTATGTGCTCCTAAGGTAAGTCTGAAATACTCTGAGTTTTGACCCTTAGAAATTTCCTGATTTTGAGATTCTGGACATTATATGACTTGAAGGTACTTGTCATATGATGTGGATATGATTTAGGGGGTCTTGGTCGTATGTTACTCAGCATAGTTTTAGTTGGTTTCTGACCAAGGTACGAATGGACATCATAAGGGTTGTATAGAGATGGTACGAGTGGTATAGTCTAATTCGTATGTTGTCAGTGTCCAACCCCTTTCATTCTATCTTGGATAGGTTTTTTGAGAACTACTCATATGGTATGGGTATGACTTGGGCAAGGGGAGTCATATGGTGGAAAGTGTGTGATGTCTAACATTTTATTGAGGGTATGAGTGGAGGGTACCACTCATATGTTTTGGGTACATCTTAGGGGGGTAGTCATACCTTTCTGCAGTGATTTTTACAGTTTAAATTAGGGGGTATTCTGGATATTTCACCTCTCAACCTCTTTTGAATCATGACTTAAAACACTATTGGGACTTTATTTACTTTATTATTCTCAATCAAAAATACTTTAAGCACTCTCGGATCCCTCCCAAGCTTTTGGTTCAAGAAAGAGTCTAGGGTTTTTATCAAGCAATAAATTAAGGTTCTAACGGGTGGTTTGTCTCTGTTTTCTTCATTATCTAGGGCATATTACTCTTCCCACATTCTTATTTCAACTAAAATAATGTTTTAATGAATGATTTTTATTGTTTTATTGTGATATTGCATAGGGTTTTAAACTATGTGTTGTGGGTTTTGGTTGTTCTTGGTTGGATAGTATTTTCTTATGGTTTTCATGTTAAGTGTGGTTTGAAACATGTGGTTACCTAGGAATGGTCAATAGGTACTTGATTTTTGTTTTGGAAATCTTATGCCCTCAACATGTTTGTTAAAATGCCTATGAGAATGATTTTGTCACATAGTTTGACTATTATTGATAACATTACATTGCACAATATGGTAATGGAACTTACATTGGTTTGGTTGGTTTCAAAATTGATTGTAAAGGCCTTTGTGGACATGATAATTTTTTAAATTGGAAACTTTAAAGTCAAATTGGTTTAATGGTTTTGGTATAGTATAAATGAATAGACTTGCAAGCTCTAGTGTCGGTATAGCGATACCGATGATTAATGCCTAATAAATAAGACTCTTTGCTAATTGGTTGGTTGTGTGTGAATGGATTTAATATGGGCTTAAAGAGGGAAGTGTTAGAAAAGCCATGGAAGGTGGCGGTCCTGGGGAGACCAAAAATGGACACTCACATTTGTTGATGTAAGTTGGTCTCGATGACTGTGTTCATTGTGGCATACTTATATTTTGGGAGATGTACTAGACATCTTAGGTTTTCTCCGGTCTATGCAGCTAACATGTGTTGGGTACTTTTTAGCTGGGGGATTTGAACCCATAAAGCTCGTGGGTGGTTTTAGGACGGCCAAGCTACACAATTCCAGGTCAATGGTTTTAAATGCATGCTAAACCCAATTTTCTTCCCACGCATAGAATATAATGTGCTTACATATTGTTATTCACTTGGTTTTAAATGTTGGCATTAATTTATCCTTAATCAGGAGTGCATGCTAGCGTTCACCCACTAACCTCTTTTTGAGCACTGTATCCCCACTTGATGCCGGAATTGACTATATTACTTTTCCTGCTCATTGATTGGATTCGGGGATAGCTTGTGTCATTTTGAAGTAGTGAACTTTCATACTCCGACAGATTACATTTCATGTCATGAATTTCTCTATATACCTTTGTTATTTCTTGGACATAGGTTTTGGCTATGGTGGGGCCCGATCAGATATTATTTTACTTTTGGATAGAGGCTTTGTGTGACTACTTTGGGCTTGGGTAGTGTCGATATTGGTGTTAGCCTTGGCATTGGTATCGGTATTACGGCTTACACCATTTGGATGTATTTGATTTATGATTATTCTATGCTATCTTATTAGATGTTCCGAATTCATCCAACTTAAGGTGTAGGAAGATAATGGTTAGAGGTTGGTGGTGGTCTCTGATCCCAGGTAGGGCTTGAGTTACCTGACACAACTAGGCCCTGGTTTGAGTTATGTCAGATTTGTATCATATCCCTAGTTTCATGGTCACTTGGGAGTCTACAAATCCATGTTGACTAGAGTCTTTTTAAAGGGTGTGTAGCATGCCACACTCATAAGAGAGAGGCTACAAGACATCTAAGCATGTCTCAGTTTCTTGTGTTTTATTTTTGAGCTGTAGTGTCTAAGGTCTTGAATTCTCCTCTAATTCCTGTTTGTTTGTTTCTTAGATCATGCATCCTCGAGGATCTGAATCTCACAGAAACTCTTCTATCCTACTTAAGGATAATGGTAATAGGACCCATTCTACTTATGGGGTCTAAAGCTGGTCTTGCTATCCAGTTCTTGATTGTCCTCCCGAAGTTCCACCGGTTCATTCCAGTCATCCTGTAGATCCTCAAGTTAATGTGATGAATGCTGAGTTTTGTCAGTTGATTCATATGTTGGCTCAATTGATAACTTTTCAGGATAAGCATGGTACATCTATTACTCATTTTTTGAGGCCAAAAGGGTTAGCCATTTCATGAGGTTAAGTCCTCCAACCTTTACTGGTTTTAAGATAGAGAAGGATCCTCAAGGTTTTTTGGATGGGATGGAAAAGATCTTCCATATTATGCATGCCACTGATGTAGAAGGCGTGGAGTTTTCCATACCAACTGAAAGATGTGGTATACCAATGGTACGAAGAATAGGATCAGGTGAGGTATGAAGGTGATAAGTTAGACCTATAGGAGGATTTATCTAATGATTTCTTCAACCGCTTCTTTCCTCAGGAGTTGAGGGAAGCAAAAGCAGAAGGGTTTGTTAATCTGAGGCAGGGTAAGATATCAGTCAAGGAGTATGCCTTAAAGTTTCACCAGTTACCTCGGCATACTTCGCAGATGGTTTCTAATATGCATGCTACAATAAAGAAGTTTCCTTTCAAGTTGTCCAGAGATGTGATATTAGAGATTAAGGCTTCCTTATGGATCAAGGACATGGATATTTCTACGTTAGTTGCGTATATGCAATAGGTAGAGGAAAAGAAGAAGAAACAGGTTGAAATTAAGAGAGGCAAGGCAAGAATGTTGGGCTCTCTGAGTAGGGTGGTGTCCAATAGAAGAGTGGAAGGGATGGTGGTAAGTGGTCCAAGAAGAAGTGGGGCAACTCTGGGTCTTACTTGATGGCTAGTGCTCCCTACCCAAAGTCATCAGTAGACAGGCATTTCCAAGGTGGCAATAACTTCAGGGCATAGAGTTCCCAATTTTAGGCTAGTAGGGCCTTGTCATCTCTATCATATCCTTCCTACAGGTTACGTGGTAGATTACATTAGGGTTTTATGATGAAGGAAGGGATAAATGCTTTAACTGTGGTTAGCCAGAGCACATGATTAAGAACTAATTGGTGGCCAAGGTTTCTTCAGGGACAAAAAAGGTTCTAGTTGCTTCATCATCAACTTCGACACTAAAGGGTGCACCATCTAGTTTCAGCACTGGTCAAAACTGTTTATATCCTCTCACCACCTGATTGGAGTCTGATGAATTGCTTGATGTCATGACTGGTACATTAACACTCTTTTCTCATGTCTGGGGTCCACTCTCACTTATGTGACCACAGTTGTAGTTTTGTATTTTGGTTTTGGTCTCGAGGTTATTTTAGACCCTTTTTTGTTTCTACCCTAGTATGTTACTCTATGATTGCTAGAAGAGTATATAGGGGGTACAGTATCTTTTGGTAGCGAATGAATTATGGTGGATCTATTTGAATTAGGTATGGTGGATTTTGATGTTATGTTAGGAATAGATTAGTTGGACTCGTTCTATGCTTCTCTATCTAACCCGTAAGGTTGTCTTCAAATTCCCCAATGAACTAGTTATTATGTAAGAGGGTGGTTCTCTATCTCCTAGAGGGAAGTTCATATCTTATCTTAGAACTTGGATACTAATCTCCAAGGGGTGTCTCTATCATCTAGTTTGGGTTAAAGATTCTAACTTGGAGGGTCCTTCTTTGCATTCTATCCCGGTGGTGAATGAATTTCCTAAGGTCTTCCTTGATGAGCTCCCTGGTGTTGCTACTGATAAGGAGATTGATTTTGTGATTGATCTTATTCTGGACACCCATCCAATTTCTATTGCCCCATATAGAATGGCTCCGGCTAAGTTGAAGGAGCTTAAGGAACAACTCAAGGATCTTTTAGATAAGGGTTTCATTTGTCCTAGTGTGTACCCATAGGGTGCATCAGTGTTATTTGTGTGTAAGAAAGATGGTTCCCTTCGGATGTGTATTAACTACTGACAGTTGAATAAGGTGACGGTAAAGAATAAGTATCCTCTTCCAAGGATAGATGACTTGTTTTATCATTTACAAGGTGATAAGTTTTTCTCCAAAATTGATCTTCGGTCTGGGTATCAACATCTTAAGATTAGGAAGGAGGATATCCCTAAGACTACCTTCCATACTCGGTATGGGCACATTGAGTTTCTGGTCATGTCTTTCGAGTTGATCAATTATCATGACCCGGCCCGAGGCCCTGGCCGCGACGAGCATCCCAAATCACACAAGCCCGAGATACCCCTGTCACTCCCCAACCCACTAGTGCTATTGTCTTCTCTAGGCCTAGGCCTAGGCTCGTACAGATTTAAAATGCGTCACTAGGGAGTAAGGCTTTCTCACTCATATACCCATCATCCCTCATGTGTTTTGCTGATGTGGGACTACCGAATGGGATTTGCCTACACTCAGGATTGAGGTTTGCCCTGCCTTACCAGAATTTTCCTATACTCAGTTTGAACTCTGGCCTACATCGACCAGGACAACACAGGATTGCCTCTGATACCATTGTTTATAACGCCCTAAAATCGGGTCTCGGGATATCACACAGTGCTTAAGGTCACAAATGACCCCAAGCTAACCCTTCTACCGGCATAACTCATAAGCAACAGAATAAAAATACAAATCCATACAAATCAGCAGAAATTAACTCTTTTCTGAATCTGATCGATACAAAAATAGAATTTTATAGGATTACAATTTTGCCTTTACAACCAAAACTGAAATGAAATATATCAACTTTTACTGACTGTCTATGAAGTCTCTACTAGTGCTGATTGTAGGTAGCCGAGTCATGACTACCGACTACCCTAACTCAATATGACTAAATAAAGAAAATACAATACTATAAACTCCACATAACTAAACCCGACCCTTGAATCAAAAGGACTCATCACCTGCTGACTGGATACAACAAACTGACTGGATCTGAAGGTGCAACTATACCTTATACTTGCATTTCGGGAAAATGTAGCCCACATACGAATATGTGGGTCAGTACCATGGAAAAGTACCGAGCATATGGGGGTTCAATACATATATAAAATAATATCTTATTATTATCACAGTTTATAAAATTATGCATGCTGATATAGATGACTCACTTAGCTCGAATTAAATCATCGAAATCATGGTTGAATTATAATGCACCACACTTTCCTAAGCTAGAAAACGAACCGTTGTTCGTATATATGAAAACCCTAATTTTGTAAGCCATATTTGGGCACCTAAATTACCAAGAGTACCCTAGTTATAATAGAGCTTATGATGTGTTAAGTGTGGTTATATGAGTCACTGAAAATAGTACAAGCTAAGAGTTTCGAAATCCATTAAGTTTTAGTGTTTGAATTTGTAAGGGTCATTTTTGAATGAGCATAACTTGATAAATATGTGTTATTTCTTCATATTTCTACCCAAAAAATTATAGATAATTGATTAGCTTTCCAACGATACAAATTTTACCAAAATCCGACACCCGAGCTAGGAGTTATGGCTTTGCGAAGTAGAGTACGTCGCCTAAACAATCGCACATGGCCACTGAAAAGTATATGCGATAGCATATGCGGTGCCTATGTAAGTATAAGCAATATCATATGCGGTGCCTATGTAAATATAGGCAATATCATATGTTGCGCCTATGTAAATATAGGCGATATCATATGCGGCGCCTATGTAAATATATGCGATATCATATGCGGCGCATATCTTATGGTTTCAAGTAACTTAAACACTCCATTTTTGGGTTATTTTGAGGGCAATTAAGTCTTTTGACACTTCTTACACACCTCTAAGCTTAAACTTACGAATTTAATAGATTCTAAACACATCATATCCCTATTATTAGTCTAAGTTCATCATCCAAGAGCACTAGAGAAGAAAAACAACTAGGGTTACACAATCAACATTGCGATTCCAATCTTTCAATGAATCCGTTACCATAAAGGTATGTGGGGTTATGAACAAAAACACCCTTTCGTTCTTGTACCCAAAGTTTGCATTATTTTACAAATATACATGATTTTTACATATTTTATCATGAATTTGAAGTGATAAATCTCATCCTATGTTATTGTTCAAGATACTATGATTATTTTGAATGTTTAGAAAATAAACTCCATGAGTTTGAGATTATTGTTATGATTAAAGGCTGAAATTTTTTAGATTTCCGTATAAATTATGCATGCTTGTGATATAAAGCATAAATGTTGAAATGTTTTGATTAAGTATCGTTATAAGGGTCATTAACCCACATTGAGATTGTTGTTTTGAGAATTTATTTGCTACATGCTCCCATGTTTTGACTATTTTGTATGAAGTGTAGAAAGATTTGACCTTTTGGTCACAACAGAGTTAAAAATCCACTTTATAAAATGAGTTACGGATTTTATCATTTATTTAACTTAAGAAATATAAGATTACCCTTAAAGTGGATTTTTCTTGAGATTTTTGAGCATAGTATTAGGACTAGTATTTAGCATCGAGTTGGGTATGTTACTACAGTTTCATACCCCAGAACTACGTGCCATCATAGGTTGAGACATTGACTTCCACTATATGTGGAAAATTTAGATAGTGATCACTGAGATGATATTGTTCTACACCGATGGAAAGGGTAGGACAGCCCTAACCTTACGGGGTAAAGTCGTGAGACATCATGGGTGCTCACATGGTGTACATGTCGGTTAGAAGAACCTCCCAAAGAGCCGTCCATCATTCTTAGATTGATTTTACTGATTTAAAAGATATTTGAAATGCAGATTTATGATGTATTTAATATTCCAGATTTCACTAAGATTGCTTAATGAGAGAATAAGAAAAATATCTTGATATTTGGATTAAGTGTAATGGCTCATGATATCCATATTGGCATTTTTTACCATTCATTGTGTATGATTTCAGATTTTAGATTTCTTTCAAGCTTTATAAGCCATTTACAAATGTCCTGCATGATTTGGAAAGAAAACTTATGACATGATCGTTAAATAAATATATATATATATATGCATATAAATATGTTTATTTCATGCACCCCCATGTACTCGGTACATATTCCATGGTACTGACCCACATGTTCGCATGTGAGCTACATTTTTCCTATAATATAGGTTCAGGTGCTCATTCCCAGGTTTGACCATGATTATCCGAGCACGTTGATCTACATCCTCTACAGTGGTGAGTCTTCATGGTCCGAGGACTAGTTATTCAGATTTCCTCATTTACTTTGAGTCATTCAATTTATTTCCTGAGTTCGGGTCAGTTGGGGTTTGTCCCAATAGCTTATGGATATACAGTTTAGTAGAGGCTTGTTAGACTAGATGGATAGATTAATCAGATTTGTCAGAGATGTCGTATTTTGTTACTTTTCATATTTCATTCGTATTGAAATATGATATTATGGAGGATGTTTAGATGTTTTGATTATGATGACTTTGATTATAAGTGTTGAATGGTAGAAAAATGGCTAAAAGGGTTAGCTTGGGGATACATGTAGCCTTAAGCACGTGTGATGCCTCGGGGCCCATTTTTGGGGCGTTACAAACTTTTTATCAGAGACTAAGGTTATTGGAGTCCTAGGGAGTCTGACTAGCTGCATTAAGTAGAGTCTTGATCATCGGTGTGTAGCGCACCACATCTATGAGCAAGAGGCTACGAAACATTTTAGAAAAAAATTGGGTCGTTTCATTCTTTTAAAAGTCTATCATGCTTATAGTTGTTCCCTTTTATCTATAAATTTGTTCTCTCTTCTTTCAAAATATGCCTTCTTACCGAGCTAAAAGAAATAACTCAGTTCAGCAACCTCAGCCTGCTGATCCCCTGAATAAGAATGTATCCCACGCTGAATTCGGGGCAGCCTTTCAGGCGCTTGCCCAAGCTATTACCGCCAATGTTCTGGCCAACCAGGCCCCGGCTCTACAATAATAGGGAGGTGACTTAGCTGCTGCAAGAATCCGTGACTTTATGTGGATGAATTTGCCAGAGTTTTATAGGTCCAAGGTAGGTGAGGATCTGCAGTTATATCTGGAGAAGATAAGGAAGATCACACAGGTAATGCACATGTTGAGAAGGAGAGTGTTAAGTTAGCATCCTACAGATTGAAAGACCTTGCGTATGACTGGGTGGTTGCATGGAGAAAGGGTAGAGTAGAGGGTGCTGCTCCTATGACTTGGCAGGAGTTCAAGGATGAATTCCTGGATAAATTCTTTCTGCTAAAGTTGAGAGAGACGAAAGTAGAGGAGTTTATGAACTTACGGAATGGCTCTTTGACTGTTAAGGAGTATTGCTTGAAGTTTAATTAGTTAGCAAAATATGCCCCAGGCTTAGAATTCTAGTGCTCCAGCTCCTGTAGCTCGTACAGCTCCTACCCATGGTGCGTGTTCCAGCACTTCTGGCGGTCAGCGCCAGAATGGATTCTATGCTTTGCCTTCTCGTCAGGAGCAGGAGGACTCCCCCGATATTGTTACTAGTATGCTTTGTGTATTTCAGTTTAATGTTTATGCGTTATTGGACCCTAGGTCCAGTTTTTCATATGTGACACCTCTGGTTGCTGTAAATTTTGAAGTAAGTCCCGAGATTGTATCTGAGCCAATCCTAGTTTTTACCGCTGTGGGTGAGTCCATTGTTACCCAAAAAGTGTACAAAAAGTGTCCTGTTTCTATTCTTCATTTATTTATGTTTGTTGATCTGATGGAGTTAGACATGGTAGATATTGATGTTATTCTGGGTATGGACTAGCTTCACTCTTTTTATGCATCCATAGAATGTCGTACCCGCGTAGTCAAGTTTTAGTTCCCTGGTTAGTTTGTTATCGAATGGTCTGGTAATTCCACATCTCCCAAGAGTCATTTTATCTCATATCTCAAGGCTAGAAAGCTTATTTCTAGAGGGTGCATTTATCATATAGTCAGAGTTAAAGACACTAAGTCTGAGACTCCAACTCTCCAGTCAGTTGACGTTGTTAATGAGTTTCCCAATGTCTTTTTAGAAGATCTTCTAGAGGTACCTCCCAATAGAGAGATAGAATTCAAGATTGATCTTCTTCCCGATACTCAGCCCATTTCCATTTCTCCATATTGTATGGCACCCGCAGAACTTAAGGAGTTGAAAGAGCAACTCAAAGATCTCTTAGATAAAGGTGTTATAAGACCAAATGTGTTTCCTTGGGGTGCACCTGTCCTATTTGCGTGAAAGAAAGATGGCTCTTTACGTATGTGCATTGACTATCTCCAGCTTAACAAAGTCACTATCAAAAACAAGTATCCCCTTCCAAGAATAGATGATTTTTTTGATTAATTGTAAGGTGCAAGTTACTTCTGAAAGATAGAACTTCGCTCTGGCTATCATCAACTCAGAGTTAGGGAATGTGATATCCCAAAAATAGCCTTCTGAATACGTTATGGTCATTTTGAGTTTCTTGTTATGTCCTTCGGGCTAACTAATGCCCCAGCAGATTTCATGGACCTCATGAATCGAGTGTTCAGGCCATATCTTGATATGTTTGTCATAGTGTTTATAGACGACATTCTGGTATACCCCCGTAGTAAGAATGAATATGCATATCATCTCTGTATCGTCTTGCAAACCCTTAGAGATCATCACTTGTTCACCAAATTTAGCAAGTGTGAAATTTGGCTAAGGTCAGTTGCTTTTCTGGGTCATATTATTTCTTTCGAAGGTGTTAGAGTTGATCCCCAGAAAACAAAAGATGTTAGAAACTGGCCTAGACCTGTCTCTCCATCTGACATTAGAAGTTTCTTGGGTCTAGCTGGCTATTACTGTCGTTTTGTTGAAGGTTTCTCCTTTATAGCATCTCTTATGACCTGGTTGACCCAAAAGAAAGTGAAGTTCTTGTGGTCTGATTCTTCTGAGAATAGTTTTCGGGAGTTGAAGACTCGACTCACTACAGCCCCTATTTTGACTCTGCCTGATGGCGTTGATGGTTTTATGGTATATTGTGATGATTCTAGAGTTGGTTTGGTTTGTGTACTGATGCAGAGAGGTAAGGTTATAGCCTATGTCTCTACACAGTTGAAACCCCATGAGAAGATTACCCCACCCATGATCTTGAGTTCGTTGCTATTGTGTTTGCTTTAAAAATCTGGAGATACTACTTGTATGGTGTTCATATTGATGTTTTCACTGATCATAAGAGTCTTCAGTATGTTTTTACCCAGAGAGAGTTGAATCTTAGGAAGAGAAGATGGTTAGATTTATTGAAAGACTATGATATGAGTGTGTTGTATCACCCGAGAAAGGCCAAGGTAATGACAGATGCCCTTAGCAGGTATCTATGGGTAGTGTTTTGCATATTGGAAAGACTAAGAAAGAGTTGGATCATGATTTGCATTGGTTAGCTAGGTTGGGAGTTAGGTTGCTTGACTCCGCTGAAGGGAGTATGTTAGTACAGAGTCGCTCCGAATCCTCCTTGGTTTCAAAAGTAAAGGAGAAGCAAAACTTAGCTGCTAGTTTGGTCAGACTGAAAGAATCAGTCAAGGACTAAAAAGTGGAGGTTTTCTCCCAGAGGGGATGGTGTGTGATAGATTATGTGTTCTGGATGTCGAGGATCTGAGATAGAGAATTATGGCTAAAGCACACGGTGTGCGATATTCTATTCATCTTGGTGCCACCAAGATGTACCGTGACTTGTAGGAAATCTATTAGTGGAGTGGAATGAAGAAGGATATAGCAGAATTTGTGGCTAAGTGTGCAACGTGCCAATAGGTTAAGGTAGAACACCAAAGACCTGGTGGTATGATGCAGGAGTTCGGCATTCCCACTTGGAAGTGGGAAGAGATAAATATGGATTTTGTGACTGGTTTAGCTCCTTCTTGATGCCATCATGATTCCATTTGGGTTGTTGTGGATAAATTGATTAAGTCTGTGCTCTTCTTTCCTATGCATACTTCTTATACTACTGAGGATTATGCTAGATTGTACATCCGGGAATTAGTCAGATTGCATGGAGTTCCCTTGTCCATTATTTCAGATAGGGGTACTCTGTTCACTTCGCAGTTTTGGAGAGCCTTTCAGATGGGTCTTGGTACCCAAGTGCATTTGAGTTTTACTTTCCATCCGCATACAGATGGTCAGGCTGAGAATACCATCCATATCTTAGAGGACATATTGAGAGCATGTACTCTTGATTTTAAGGGGAGTTGGGATGAGCATTTACCGTTGATAGAGTTTGCTTACAATAACAATTTTCACTCTAGCATTGGCATGGCTCCATTTGAGTCTTCGTATGGGAGGAAATGTAGGTCACCCATAGGTTGGTTTGAAGTGGGTGAAGTGGCCATGAGTGGTCCTAATTCGTTCTTTAAAGCTATGGAAAAAGTCCAAGAGATTAGAGAAAGGTTATAAACCGCACAGAGTCGTTAGAAGTCGTATGCTGATGTGAGGAGAAGATACCTTGAATTTGAAGGTGGTGACTTGGTGTATTTGAAGATTTCACCCATGAAGGGAGTGAAGAGATTCGGAAAAAAAGGGAAACTTAGTCCCCGTTATGTTGGCCCCTACAGAGTTCTTAGCTGTGTTGGTAAGGTAGCGTATGAGGTTGAGTTGCCTACATAGTTATCTTTCGTTCACTCTGTCTTCCATGTATCCATGCTTAGGAAACACGTTGGTGATTGTGTTGTTGTATATCCTTTAGAAAACCCTGATGTGCAAGGTAGTCTTTCTTTTGAGGAAGTTCCTGTTGAGATTTTAGATAACCAAGTCCGAAGATTAAGGAACAAAAAAGTTTCCTTGGTCAAGGTATTGTGGCGAAACCAGTCCGTTGAGGGTGCAACATGGGAAGATGAGGCGGATATGCGATCCAAGTACCCGCAACTATTTTCCATAAGCTCCAATCAAGCCGAAGGAACCATTCTGCTTTAAATCATTCCTTTTCAATGCTGAATTGCAGTAGTTCAACAGTTATTTTATACGATTCAGCTATGATTTTATGATTGATGCACCCCTTGTTGTGTCAAAATGTAGAATGAAATAGAGGCAAGATTAGCAAGTTGCTTCAGCTGTGTACGCTTCATTTTCTTTTTACTCTTAATATACCCAGCGTCATTCGAGGACGAATGTCCCCAAGGGGGAGATATTGTAATGCCCCGCACTTCCCTAAGCTAGAAAATGAACAGTTGTTCATACATGTGAAAACCCCAATTTTGTAAGCCATATTTGGTCACCTAAATTACCAAGAGTACCCTAGTTATAAGAGAGCTTATGATGTGTTAAGTGTGGTTATATGAGTCACTTAAGGTAGTACAAGCTAAGAGTTTCAAAATCCATCAAGTTTTAGTATTTGAATTCGCAAGGGTCATCTTTGAATGAGCATAACTTGATACATATGTGGTATTTCTGCATATTTCTACCCACAAAATTATAGAGAATTGAATTGGTTTCCAACGATACTAATGGGTAAGGGGGAATGACCGAAACGCTCCTAAACCCATAAAAAAATGAAATTTGCGTCCTAAACAGTGTTGGTGCGCGATCTGGGTGCGGCGCGGGCCTAATCGCCCTGGCTTACAACTCTTCACTAAAAGGGTTGTAACTTTTTATCGGGTATTGGATTTTTGGGAAATTGGTATCGTTGGAAATATAATTCAATTATCTACAATTTGATAGGTCTTGGGATAAAAAATTCCATGTATATAAAGAGTTATACTCGTTTGAAATAGACCCTTGAAGAATCAAATGTCAAACTTTGGATGAATCAATTGGTCTTAGCTCAACTTTGTTCTAAGTCATTTCTATGAACATTTTTCACCTCAAAGCTAGTTCATAGACTAGGATAATGATCATAAAAACTATATTCACATGAGAGTCACTTGTATTAGAGTTTAGATGCGTAGAAACGATGGTTAGAATTCTAGCACGAAAATACGGGGTATTACACTAATGACCCGGCGACATTCATGGATTTGATTAATAGTGTCTTCTAAGAGTGAGATGGATCATATGAATAACCTCCACATTGTGTTACAAATCTTGAAGGAGCAACAGTTGTATGCCAAGTTCTCAAAATACGATTTTTTTTTGTTGAACACTATTAGTTTTCTGGGTCATATCTTCTTTAGTGAGGGGATCATGGTGGATCCACAGAAATTTACAGTGGTAGGAAGTGGCCTAGACCCACGAGTCCAACCGATATTCGGATTTTCTTAGGTTTAGCTGGTTACTACAGGAGGTTTTAGGAAAGTTTTTTGTCAATAGCTGCCCCTTTGACTAAGTTGACCTAGAAAGAATTAAAGTTCTTGTGGTCGGATACGTGTGAGGGTAGTTTCATCAAGATAAAGAATAAGCTAACTTCAGCTCTGATTTTGACTTTTCCTGAAGGCACTGATGGGTTTGTTGTCTACTGTGATGTATTCCTTATGGAACATGGCTATGTTCTGATGCAGCATACAAAGATGATACCTTATGCTTCTAGCAGTTAAGGTGCATAAGAGGAACTATTCGACTTGTGACTTGGAATTGCTATTTATGGTGTTTGCGTTAAAAATATGACATCACTATTTGAATGGAGTGCATGTGGATATCTTTTCTGATCACAAGAGTCTACAGTATGTTTTTACTCAGAAAGAGCTTAACCTCGGACAAAGAAGATGGATTGAGCTTCTCAAGGATTATGACATGAGTCTTTACTACCATCCAGGTAAAGCTAATGTGGTAATTGATGCTCTTAGCAGGTTATCCATGGGGAGTCTAGCTCATGTGGAAAAAGAGAAGTAGGAATTGGTGAAGGACATTCACCATTTGGCTAACCTTGGAGTTTGTTTCTTTGACTGAAGATGGTGGTGTATTCATTCAAAAAGCAGTACAATCATCTAATGGTGCTAAAATTAAGGAGAAAAAAGTGCTAGATCATATCTTAATGAGAATTGAGGATGATGTAGGTGGTAAGAAGGTAATGGCCACCGAGTTTAGTAGTAATGTAACTTGCGGTACCAAGGGATATTATGTGTTCCTGATATGGATGGTTTGTAAGAAAGGATCTTGGCTGAGGCATATGAGTCATGCTATGTTGTTCATCCTTGTTAGATGATAATGTATCATGACCTCAAGGAGATGTATTAGTGGAGCAATATGAAGAAGGATGTGGCAAACTTTGTAGCCAAGTGCATGGTGTGTCAACAGGAGATTGTGGAGCTCATGAGGACTGGATGATTGTGTCAAGAAATTAAGTTGCCTAAATAGAAGTGGGATGTAATCAACATGGATTTCGTTACTGTTCTCCCTCAATCTCGGAATTAAATTAATTCAATTTCGGTCATCATAGATAGGATGACAAAGTCTGCTCACTTTTTTCTAGAGAGGATGCAACGCTCCAAAATTTCCATCCCGAGACGTCACACGGTGCTTAGGGCTACATATAGTCCTAAGCTAACCCTCGGAGACAAATACTACCTCAAGGAACTCATTTCAACAATAGTCATGCATAATAAAGAGATATATCACATCGGGTTCAAGAGAGATACTGGAGAATACTAAACTATACAACCAAAATATATATTGAATGTCTGTACATACCATCCCTCTAGTCTGACAAAGCCTCTATACATCAAAATCAAGGAACCTTTGGGACAAACCCCCAACTGACTCAACAGTACTGAAAGCCATAACAACAAAATGATTTCACCAAAATATAGACACGGTCCTCGAACCATGAGGACTCACCACTGAGAAAACGTAGTGAGGCACCCGAGTATAGCTAATGCGGTTGCGGATGAGTACCTAAACCTACATTACGAGAAAATGTATCCCATAGGAAAATATGTGGGTTAGCACTTTGGAATGACCTGAGTATGTGGGGATACATGCAAAAATGTAAATATCATTATCAATTTCATGAAAATATGCATATGTACAATGATGACTCACTTGGCTTGAGTTAGATTGAAACATACTTTTCATGATCTCGTAGTAAATAAATCATTTGATAAAAACATCATAAATCACCTTAAACAACTCAATTCTTCACCTTAAGACTCGGAGTGACTCTGTGATTCATGAAACTCAACTCTTATGTACATGGGAGGTTCTTATAACGGACATAAACCATGTGAGTTACATGGAGTCCAATGTTTCTCCCGCCTAAGGAGAGAACCCACATTGGAGGGAGTTCCGTACTCTTACCAGGGAGTACAACCTCAATTTAGTGATCACAATCTCATACTCGACCTCTGGCCCACAAATATCAATACCAATCCTACGGTGGCACGTAGTTTCAGGAGAAATACTACATTTCCCGCTCGGGGCTAAATGTTAATCCCAGACACAAGCTCAGAACGCATTAGGAAATCCACCACAAACATCACAAGGGTCGATCATGAAGATCAAATCAAATCTTTTTCTCATTTATCAAATCATAATCAATTTGTGGATTCCTAACTCGACTCAAATCAAATCAATCTTTCTCAATATCAAAATGTATCAATTCATTAAATCATGGCAACATCAATAACTTTGAGGAAATATCAAGACTCATTATAACAACTCAATCTCATGAATCAATATACTCAATAATCCAATTTGTCATAATGAAGCTTAAAGATTGACACATATCTTGAAAGCACTTGAAATATCAAGTCATGGTAGAAATATGAAATTCACAATATTAAATATCAAGTCATAACTTTGGAATAGGAAAATAATCATGTATAACAAAGATTGAACAATTTATAATCTCATGGTCTCATAATGAAGTAATTTGGGTATAAATCCACTTGCAAAATCATATAAATCCATAATAGAAATCAAAGCTTTGGGCACAAGAACGAAAGGATTGCTCTTGTTCAAAACCCCACATACCTTACTCATTGAAATTTGATGAATTCTAGTGCTTGAGACTCTATCTGCACTTGTAATAAATGATTCTCGAAGCCCACACTATGAGGAACTTGGTTCTTGAAGAAATCTTGAAGATTTATAAATGATTTTTGGAAGATTAATGTTCTTGAATGAAACCCTAGATATATTTTCTTAAGAGAATTGGAAGAGAAAATAAAGAAATTAGGATTTGGATGGACATTCTCATAAATATAGGGGGATCCAAAATATGGGAAAAGACCAAAATAACCTTGCAAAAACGTCCTTTAATTGCTGAAAAAAATAGCTGACGGTATTTGTGATAAGTCGTCATGAAATGTCGTCATAAAAGGGTGGAATTTATGACTTTCTGCTTAAGGTTGACGACATTTTGTGACAAGCCGTCAAACTTGTGACAAGTCGTCACAAAATGTTGGAATTTTTAACTTTCTGCTTAAGCTGATGACATTTTGTGACAAGCCGTCAGACTTGTGACGAGTCGTCACACAGTTTCCAGGCTGACATGCTAGAGTAAAATAGGCATAACTTTTAGCTCCGATATGGGATTTGGGTGAAATTGGTACTGTTGGAAAGATAATTCAATTATATATCTGTTGGTGGGTCATGAGATCAAAACTTATTAGTGTAACAAGAGATATGATTGTTTGAAGTTGACTATACCAAAATCCTTCTCAAGAATTTAATTGGTAAGGGATGTATTGATTCACCTAATCGCTAGGACATCTTTGAGGCCTTAATACACATCACCCTTGATCAGAAAACAACCAAAGCACTATAATTTATTTCTCATGATCTTGAGTCATGGTGGCACTTTTGGTTAGAGTTCTTGGGGTATTACAATATCTCCCCCTTGGAAACATTCGTCCCCGAATGTTGCCAGATAGGCCAAGAACAAGAAAAAAAATGATGACGTATAGATGGAACGACTCACTCAAAGGACTTACTTCACTGTATACCTTCGGATACTATACAAAATGCATGAATTTGTGATGGAAGTAGACAAACAGCTAAATATTTAATAAGAAGGGGGCGGAATTAAGAAAGAATGGTACCTTCTGTTCTCTCTGAACTCACAAAAAAGAGGTGAGGGTACTTGGCTCACATATCAGCTTCGGCTTCCTAAGTAGCACCCTCAACAGATTGATTTTGCCAAAGCACTTTAACCAAAGGAACTTCTTTGTTCCTTAGCCTACGGATCTGAAAATCCAAAATCTCAACTGGAATCTCTTCGAATGAAAGGCTATCCAGAAGAATTAACCACGACAGAATCACCAATACACTTCTTAAGCATAGAAAAATGGAATACCAGATTAATGCTAGACAAATCCGCAGGTAACTCCACTTCATATGCTAGTTTCCCAACACGGCTCAGAATCTTGTATTGAAACCTTCAAGTACACCAAATCATTAACATTAAACTCAAGATATTTTCTTCTCACATCCGCATATGACTTCTAAAAACTTTGAGTGGTCTTCAATCTTTCTCGAATCAACTTAGCCTCGAACACAGTATAAGGCCCAATCACAGCTACTTCTCCTACTTCAAACCAACCTATAGGCGATCTATATCTTCTCCAACACAAAGCTTTGAATGGGGCCATCTGAATACTAGCATGGAAACTATTGTTATACACAAATTCGATCAATCGCAAGTGCTCATCCCAACTACCTTTGAATCAAGTACACATGCCCTCAATATGTCCTCCAAAGTCTGAATAGTCGTCTTAGCCTAACCATCAGTCTGTGGATGAAAAGCGGAACTCAAATGAACTTGGGTACCAAGACCCTTCTGAAAGGTTCTCCAAAACTTTGAAGTAAACTGAGTACCCTTATCTGAGATGATAGAAAAAGAAACTCCACGCAATCTGACAAACTCACGCATATATAATCTAGCATAATCCGCAGTTGTATAAGACGAATACACTGGCAAAAAATGAGCTGATTTAGTCAATCAGTCTACAACAACCCAAATCGAATCATGATGATGATGAGAAGGAGACAAACCAATTACGAAATCTATATTCACTTATTCCCACTTCCAAGTAGGAATGCTAAACTCTTGCATTACACCACCGGGCCTTTGGTGCTCTACCTTAACCTATTGACAAGTAGAACACATCTAACCTATTACACCACCGGGCCTTTGGTGCTCTAACCATCTTCTTTGCCTAAGATTCAACTCCCTCTGAGTAAACACATTTTCATGACCCAAACTAGGGCCTAGCCATGATGAGCATTTCGAACCATGGAGACCCAAAACACCCCTATCTTTCTGGTAATCATGCATCTAATTTATATGATCAAAGTAATGCAGAAGAAACACAATATAATGGAAACATGGTCAAGAATCATAGGAAAATAAAAATGGGGAATAGTGTCCCACAATCTAAATCAACATCTCTAAAACCGTCTACGAAATCTCTAATACATGACTAAAACAATGTCTATCTGAAAAATGGGATAAGGCCCCCAGTAGACCCAAAAACTGAATATAAGATAAAACTACTGTAGGACATAAGACCTTCCAAAACATAGAAGTCTCACCACTTGTCTCTACAGCTCTGTCTGAAAGTTCTACTGAATCTCTTAACCCCTAGACTGGGCCTTTGAACCTGAGAGGTTGGAGAGGGGAGGGGGTTAACACAAAAGTACTGGCACGCAGAGATATCAAAACAAAACATAATATTTTTACAAAGTATAGTTGAGAGCCATAATAAAACAATTTTGTATCAAATCATTTGAAAACACATGGGTGTATTACAATAGTTTTTTTCTCAATAATAATGAAATACAACTGAGCTAGGTGGAATACCCTACATAATTTACACCAGCTGTCAAACCTCGGTTGCCACTGAGATTTGAGTATAAGTGAGGGAGAGACACTCAAGACCACACAGCATGGTGTCTCGACCCAATGGTAGTGCCCAAGATCACTTGGCTCGAGCTCCTACCTATAGTCCCAATTTAGGAATGACATGAAGTCAAGTACACAGATCGCTTAGCCTGGTACTAATATTCTGTGTCGGGAAACACTTTATTCCAGCGATGAGCCCTTGTGTCTCAAACGCCTTCTTCGGGCATCCACCTTTCTCATATAAAATCAATGCATTCAAATTTTATTTAATTCAATCACGTATCGTATTTTGTAGGGTTTAGTCATACCCGACTTGCAAGTCATCAATATCACATCCACATATGCATAATCATGTAAAAACCAAGGTGCTTCATCATTTACAAGTGGTGAATAATATTTATTTCAAATTCATGCTCTCTTTTGTTGATCACAATATAATATGGAGTATCAAACCATTATCATGGAAATTTGAAAATAATTTATCATTCATGTTTATCAACTTCCATGGAAAATCTCAAATCACATATGCATGGTTTCAATCCATTGAAGTATATAGGCAAACAATTCCTATGACATAAACAAAAATAACTTAGAAATCATATTGAAAGCAAGATATTAGCATTTGATTGAAAACCCCCATTTAAAAGCATGCATGTTCATAAAGACTACACCCATGAGATTTTTGGATAACCCCACGTACCTCTACTTCAAAGGGTAATAGGTGTTTCTTGAAGTTTGCATATTGATGAATCCAAATATGTAATTATCTTTGAAAACCTATGGTCAAGTCTTAAACTATTTGGGTTTTTATTTTTTTGAAACCCTAAGAAGAATCTTGAGCACTTTGGATGAAAGAATTTGTATTTTGGGGTCCTTGGAACTAAATCTCCTATTTTAGGGCTAAGTCTGGGTGGAAAAGGACCACTTTGTCCTTAACACAGAGTGTTTAATTCACCAGAATTCCTTACATAGGCGCCGCCCATCCCATCGCCTATCTTCACATAGGCGCCGCCTAGGCTATCGCCTATGTTCACATAGGCGCTGCCTAGGCCATCGCCTATGCTTTCTAGTGGCCATGGTCTATTGGTTAGGCATCGCTTATCACTTTGAAAGGTCATAAATTCTTGCTCGGGTGTCGAATTTTAGGCAAATTGGTATCGTTAGAAAGCAAACTCGAATACCTATCATTTGACACGTAGTAGGCTTCCTAATTCGACATATACTGAGAGTTATGGTCAATGGAAGCTGACACATTTTACAACATCTACTAAAACTTAGTCGATCGAAATAGTTCCAACTCTTCCTTGAGTTGAAGGACCTCTATAGTCTAAATTCAAGCTGGAGCGGATTCACATACTACACCATAATTAACATGCCGTATTGGCATAGGATTTTATCGCTTCGGGATTAGCAACACATCGAAATCATGGTCTATATTGTAGCCCAAATTGTGAGGTATTACAGTATCCCCCTTAGGATCATTCGTCCCCGAATGATGATGCGGGACACAGATGGACACGATTTCAAGCATAATAAAGGACTAGGAAAGATACGATAGGAATAGTACCTTCTGTATCTTCCTCCATTGAAGCAAACAAATTGGGATATCTAATTCTCATGTCATCTTCTGACTCCCAAGTTGCTTCTTTGACTTTCTGATTCCTCCACAGTACCTTTACTGAGGCTATCTCTTTGCTCCTCAGCTTTCGAACTTGGCGATCTAAAATTTCAACGGGCTCTTCTTCGTAAGACAAGGAGTATGTCACTTTGATACCCTCTACTGGTAATACCATAGAATGATCTCCAATGCATTTCTTCAATATCGATACATGGAATACTGAATGAACGAAACCCAAACTTGCAGGCAATTCCAACTCATAGGCAACTGTACCAATCCTTTTCAAAATCTAATATGGCCCTACATAACAAGGGCTCAATTTACCTTTTTTTTTCAAACTGAATAACTCCTTTCATAGGAGAAACCTCGAGAAATACCCAATCACCAATTTCAAACTCTAGTTCTCTTCTCCGAACATCAGCATAGGACTTCTGACGACTCTGAGCAGTCTTGAGTCGTTCTCTAATGATTTTTACTTTCTCTATCGCCTAATAACAAGATTAGGCCCATACATCTGAGTCTCACCCACTTCATACCATCCTATCGGAGACCTAAATCTTCTCCCATACAAAGCCTCAAAAGGGACAATATTGATGATAGCATGGTAGCTATTATTGTAAGCAAATTCAACCAGTGGAAGGTGATCTACCCAAATACGTTTGAAATCAATGACGCATGCTCTAAACATATCTTTAAGGGTCTGAATGGTACGCTTATCTTGCCCATCTGTCTAAGGGTGGAAAGCTGTGCTCAAATTCACTTGTGTACCTAAACCCTTCTGAAAGGATCTCCAGAACTGAGATGAAAACTATGTACCTCTGTCGGATATAATGGACACTGGTGCCCTATGCAATCGAACTATCTCCTCAATGTAAATCTTAGCATAAACCTCTCCCTAATAATTAATCATTACAGGCAAAAAGTGGGCTGACTTGGTCAACCGGTCTACAATCACCCATATAGAATTATACTGGTTTTGGGATCTCGAAAGTCCTATAATGAAGTCCATATTTATCATCTCCCACTTCCATAAAGGCAGGGCTATCTCTTGGGAAGTACCACCCAGCCTCATGTGTTCTACCTTCACTTGCTGACAGTTCAAACACTTAGACACAAAATCAGCTACATCACGTTTTATGTTATTCCACCAATACAAGGTTTTCAGATGATGGTACATCTTAGTAGAGCCTGGGTGAATGACATACCTTGAAGTGTGTGCGTCATTAAGGATTCTTCCCCATAGCCCATCAACATTCGGAATTCCCAACCTGGCCTAAAATCTCAGAATACTATCACCACCAATTTCAAATAACATAAACTTTTGTTGACCCACATCTTTCTTAATTTGTATCAAGATGGGATCTTCAACCTTCTTCTCCTTAACTTCAGCACAAAGAGATGACTTAGCTAACTCAGGAACAATCACCCCTCCATCTTCGAAATCTAAGAGTCGCACTCCTAGATTTGCAAGACGGTGAATATCCTTCACCATCTCTTTCTTTCCTTCTTCTACATAAGAAAGGCTGCCCATAGACAACCTGCTGAAGGCGTCGGCTACAACATTTGCCTTGCCCGGATGGTCATGCAGACTCATATCATAGTGTTTTAAGAGCTCAATCCAAATCCTCTTCCTGAGGTTCAATTCTTTCTATGAGAAAACATACTGCAAACTTTTATGGTCAGTATAAATATCAACATGCACTCCATAGAGATAGTGCCTCCAGCTTCTAAATGCAAACACCACGGCTGCTAACTCCAAGTCATGAGTCGGGTAATTAAACTCATGCACCTTTAACTGCCTAGATAAATAAGCTATCACTTTACAACGATGCATTAATACACAACCAAGTCCCACACGGGACGCATCACAATAAACCACAAAATCATCTATACCCTCGGGAAGGGTCAAAACAGGAGTAGTAGTCAGCTTGTCCTTCAATTTCTCAAAACTATTTTCACACAAGTCAGAACACACACTTTATCTTTTTCTGAGTCAGTTTAGTAAGCGGAGCAGCTATGGAAGAAAAACTCTTTATGAACCTTCTGTAATACCTCGCCAAACCCAAGAAGCTCCGAATATCGGTTGGAGTCGAGGGTTTAGGCTATTTTCTCACTACTTCAACTTTCTGGGGATCCACTCTTATCACGTAAATGGACACAATATGCCCCAGTAAGGAAATAGTGTCTATCTAGAATTCACACTTAGAAAATTTGGCATACAGCTGATGATCCTTAAGGGTCTGAAGAATAATTCGGAGGTGATTGGCGTGATCCTATTTACTCTTAGAATAGATCAGAACATCATTAATAAATACAATGACGAACAAGTCAAGAAACTAACGGAACACTCTATTCATAAGATCCATGAAGGCTGCAGGGGCGTTAGTCAACCCGAAGGACATAACTAGAAATTCGTAGTGACCATATCGGGTTTGGAAGGCTGTCTTGGGTATGTCTGACTCCCTAAATTTCAACTAATGATAACCCGATCGAAGATCTATTTTTGAAAAACACTTGGCACCCTGAAGCTAGTCAAAAAGGTCATCAATCCTAGGAAGAGGATATTTATTTTTAATCGTTACCTTATTCAATTGGCGGTAGTCTATGCACATACGAAGGGATTCTTTCGCACCAAGAGCACGGGTGCACCCCAAGGGAAAACACTAGGACAAATAAAACCTTTGTCTAGGAGGTCTGCACGCTATTCCTTTAACTTCTTTAGTTCCGCAGGAGCCATTCTATATGGAGAAATAGAAATAGAACGAGTGTCTAGCAACACATCAATGCCAAAATTTATCTCCCAATCAGGGGGTATCCCTGGGAGATCTTCGGGAAAGACTTCAGGGAATTCATTCACTACAGGGACTGACTGTAGAGGAAGGTTTCCAACCTTTGAACCTTTTACTCAGATTAGATGGTACACACAGCCTTTGGCGAAAAGCTTTCGGCCTCTAAGATAAGAGATAAAGTGACCTCTAGGTTCCACAAAACTCCTTGCCCATACAAATGGTGTCTCATTCAGGAAAGAAAAAGTGACCTTTCGGGTTCTGCAATCAAGGGTGGCATAACACAAATGGAGCCAGTCCATCCCAATGGTGGCATCAAAGTTTATCATATCCAGTTCTATATGGTCTGCCACCGTTTCCCTACTATGAATAGACACGACACAATTTCTATATACCCTTTTTGCAACAACAGAATCACCTAAAAGAGTAGAAACAGAGAAGGGTTCTATAATACTTCAGGCTCAAACCCAAAACCAACAGCCACATAAGGGGTCACATAAGATAAAGTAGACCTGGGATCAAGCAATACATAAACATCACGAGAAAAGATTCATAGCATACCAGTGATAACATCCGGTGAAGCTTCCACCTCCTGGTGGTTAGTCAAAGAATATAACCGATTGCGACTGCTTCCGACAGCTGGAGGGGCAACTTTAGGAAAAGGAGTTGTGGAGGCGGCTTGGGACTTAGCCCCCCCTCTGCATTTCCTCTAGTAGAAGGACAGTATTTTTGAAGGTGACCCACTTTGCCACAAGTATAGAAGTTTCTCCCCTCAAACCAGCACTTCCCTAGATGATTCCTTCCGCAAACCTCACATCGCAGACAAGTACGATGCTGCTGGGCCACACTACCTTGAGACTGTGTACCTAGAGTTTTGGACCCATGAGTAGTCTGAAAATTCTGAGTTTGTCTGTCTGTCGGTGGTCTGGGTGCTGGGGCGCTGGCTGCTGATTGTGCATTATTCCAAAACTTCTTATTCTTGGACCACTTATTACCCCAGTCACCACTCTATGGCTGACTCTGGTGCTGGTCTGCAGATCTAGCTCTCTTAGCCTGTCTGTCTTTCTCTCAAGATTCAACAATCCTTTTCTTCTTCTCTTCCACTTGATGTATATGAACAGTCAGTCGAGCAAAGTCTAACTCCTTATTCAACATATCCCCCTGACACTCAAGTACCAGGTCATCATCAAGGCCATATGCAAATTTCCTCATTCAGGCCCTCATATTACTAGTCAACTCTGGTTCATAGCAGGCTAGTTTATTAAACTTCAAAGTGTACTCCTGAACACTCATACTGCCCTGCTTCAGATTTATAAACTCTTCCTCTTTGGCCTCCCTCAACTCCAGAGGAAAGAATCGATCAAGAAAGGCTTTCACAAATTCACCCTAAATTGTGGGCTCAGCACTTTCACCTTTTTTATCTTCCCAGTCGGCATACCACTGAATCGCAACGTCTTTGAGCTGATAGGATACTAACTCCACCCCTTCAACCTCATCCACATGCATCACCTTAAAGATTTCTTCCATTTTATCCAAGAACTCCTGCGGATCTTCCTCTACCTTGGTGCCAGTGAAATTAGGTGGGTTCATCATTCGACTCTAGTAGCCCAGATGTAACAGATGCAGACCCAACATCTTCAGATCGTTGAGCTTGGTTGGCTACCAACTGTGTTAGCTTATGAATTGACCATTTGAATTCTATATTTGAAATATCTCCCTGAGAAGTTAGGGGACGGTTGACATTAATCTGTGGAGCCCGAGGTCGACTGGTCGGACTGGAGGGACTCCCAGAGTAAGGATAAATTCTGGAGTGTGATCCCTATTACAGGTCCGTATCCCATGGGTAGGACGGACCTCATCTGCCTGAGCATTCTGATCGACAATATGACGTGCAGGCATAACTATGTTTTTGAAACACAAGTGATCATTGATTAGAGGACAGTTCAGACTCTGAAGCACGAACTAAATCACAAAGAAAGAAAATATTCCTAAATTCCTAGTAGCCTCCTGCCTATAAGTGTGGTGCGCTACACACCCATAAACAAGACTCTACCCGACGTGATTTTGCAGACACCCTGGGACCATGAACCGTGCTTTGATACCAAGTTTTTCATGACCCAAACTAGGGCCTGGCCATGACGAGCATTCCGAACCATAGAGACCCGAAACACCCCTATGTTTCTAGTAATCATGCATCTAATTCATATGATCAAAGTAATGCAGAAGAAACACAATATAACAGAAACATATTCAAGATTCATAGGAAAATAAAAATGGGGAATAGTGTCCCACAATCTAAATCAACATCTCTAAAACCGTCTACAAAATCCCTACTACATAACTGAAACAATGTTTATCTGAAGACTGGGACAAGGCCCTCAGTAGAACCAAAAACTTAATATAAGATAAAAGGACTGCAGGATATAAGACCTTTTGAAACGTAGAAGGCTCACGACTTGTCTCTACAGCTCTGTCTGAAAGTTCTACTGAATCTATTAACCCCAAGACTGGGCCTCTGAACCTGAGAGGTTGGAGAGGGGAGGGGGTCAGAACAAAAGTACTGGCACGCAGAGATATCAAAACAAAACATAACATTTTTACAAAGTATAGTTGAGAGACATGATAAAACAATATCGTATCAAATTATTTGAAAACGCATAGGTGTAATGCAATAGTTTTTTTCTCAACAATAATGAAATGCAACTGAGCTAGGTGGAATACCCTACATAATTTACACCAACTATCAAACCTCGGTTTCTGCCGAGATTAGAGTATAAGTGAGGGAGAGATACTCAAGACCACACAGCATGGTGTCTCGACCCAATGGTAGTGCCCAAGAACACTTGGTTCAGGCTCCTACCTATAGTCCCAATTTGGGAATGGCATGAAGTCAAGTACACAGATCGCTTAGCCTGGTACCAATATTCCGTGTCGGCAAACACATTATTCTAGCGATGAGCCCTTGTGTCTCAAATGCCTTCTTCGGGCATCCACCTTTCTCTTGTAACATTAGTGCATTCAAATTTCATTAAATTCAATCACGTATCATATTCTGTAGGGTATTGTCATACCCAAATTGCAAGTCATCAATATCACATCCACATATGCATAATCATGTAAAAACCAAGGTGCTTCATCATTTACAAGTGGTGAACAATATTTATTTCAAATTCATGCTCTCTTTTGTTGATCACAATATAATATGGAGTATCGAAACATTATCATGGGAATTTGAAAACAATTTATCATTTATATTTATCCACTTCCATGGAAAATCTCAAATCACATATGCATGGTTTCAATCCATTGAAGTATATTGGCAAACAATTCCCATGACATAAAGAAAAATGACTTAGAAATCACATTGAAAGCGGAATATTAGCATTTGATTGAAAACCCCCATTTAAAATCATACATGTTCATAAAGACTACACCCATAAGATGTTTGGATAACCCCACATACCTCTATTTCAAAGGATAATAGGTGTTTCTTGAAGCTTACGGATTGATGAATCCAAATATGTAATTATGTTTGAAAACCTACAGTCAATTCTTGAACTATTTGGGTTTTTATTTTTTTTAAACCCTAAGGAAAATCTTGAGCACTTTTGATGAAAGAATATGTATTTTGGGGTCCTTGGAACTAAATCTCCTGTTTTAAGGCTAAGTAAGGGCGGAAAAGGACCACTTTGTCCTTAACACGGAGTGTTTAATTCACCAGAATTCCTTACATAGGCATCGCCCATACCATCGCCTATCTTCACATAGGCGCTGCCCATCCCATCGCCTATCTTCACATAGGCGCCGCCTATGAACATAGGCGCCGCCTAGGCCATTGCCTATTCTTTTCAGTAGTCATAGGCGATTGGTTAGGCGTCGCTTATCACTTTGAAAAGTCATAACTTCTTGCTTGGGCGTCGGATTTTTGGCAAATTGGTACCGTTGGAAAGCTAACTCGAATACCTATCATTTGACATATAGTAGGCTTCCTAATTCGACATATACTAAGAGTTATGGTCGATGGAAGCTGACATATTTTGCAACATCTACTAAAACTTAGTCAATCAAAATAGTTCCAACTTGTCCTTGAGTTGAAGGACCTCTATGGTCTAAATTCAAGATGGAGTGGATTCACATGCTACACCATAATTAACATGTTGTATTGGCATAGGATTTTATGGCTTCGGGATTAGCAATGCAGCGAAATCATGGTCTATATTGTAGCCCGAATTACGGGGAGTTACACACATACTGCAGGCTTTTGTGATCAGTAAACATATCAATATGAAAACCACACAAATATGTCTCCAAAATTTCAAAGAAAAAACTACAGCTGCTAATTCAAGATGATGGATTGGGTAATTCTTCTCATGAGGCTTCAACTTTCTAGAGGTATAAGCTATAACTTTACCCCTCTACATCAACACATAACCCAAACCAACTCTAGAAGCATCACAATACGCCACAAAACCATCAGTACCATCAAGTAAAGCTAACACTGGGATGAAGTGAGTCAAGTCTTCAACTCTTGGAAGCTATTCTCACAGGATTCTATCCACTGGAACTTAACTTTCTCTTGGGTTAACCGAGTCATGAAAGATTTAATGGATGAGAAGCCCTCAAAAAAATGGTAGTAGTAACCAGCTAGAACAAAGAAACTCCTAATGTCAGATGGGAAGGAAGGTCTAGGCTAATTCCTTACAGCTTCTGTCTTTTGGGGATCGACTCTAATGCCTTCGGCAGAAATAATGTGACCCAGAAAAGAAACTAACCTTAGCCAAAATTCACACTTGCTAAATTTAGCAAATAATTAATGATCTCTAAGAGTTTTTAAGACAATTCTAAGATGGTCGGCATGATCATCCTCTCTTTGGGAATACACAAGAATATCGTCTATGAATACAATGAAAAACATATCAAGATATTGCTTAAACACTCGATGCATGAGGTCCATGAAGGATGCTGGATCATTGGTTAACCCAAAGGACATGACAAGAAAGTCAAAGTGTCCATAACTTGTTCGGAAGGCTGTCTTTGGAATATTACATTGTTTTACTTTAAGCTGATGATATCTGAATCTAAGGTCTATCTTTGAGAAATAACTTGCACCCTGTATCTGATCAAATAAATCATCGATTCTAGGAAGAGGGTACTTGTTCTCAATAGTTACCTTGTTGAGTTGATGGTAGTCAATGTACATACGTAATGTACCATCTTTCTTACGCACAAATAGAATAGGTGCACCCCATGGGGAAACACTGGGTCTGATAAAGCCTTTTTCTAAGAGATATTTGAGTTTCTCTTTTAACTCTTTAAGTTCTGTGGGAGCCATACGATATGGAGGAATAGAAATAGGCTGAGTGCTAGGAAGGACATCAATCCCGAATTCTATTTCTCTATTAGGTAGGACCCCTAGGAGATCTTTAAGAAAAATATCGGGAAACTCATTAACAATGCTAACTAACTGAATAGTCGGAATCTCGAACTTAAGGTCCTTAACTCAAACTAGGTGATAGATGCAACCCTTGGAAATCAACTTCCTTGATTTAAGGTAGGCTATGAAATGGCTCTTCGAAGTTACAAAACTCCCGAACCACTCAAAAATGGACTCGTCAGGAAACTAAAACTTGACCACTTGGGTACAACAATCTATCAATGCATAGCATGAGTGAAGACAATCTATACCCAGAATGATATCAAAATCAACCATATCTAGCTCAATCAAATCAGCATATATGACCCGATGAAGGACAGTGACAGGACACTTCTTATGCACTAGCTTAGAAATAATAGATTCTCCTATCAGGGTAGAACCCAGAATAGGCTCAGGAATCCGTTCAGGGTCCATCTCAAAATTAACAGCAACCAGAGGTGTCGCATAAGAGAAACTCAAATCGGGGTCCATCAATAGATATGCATCTAAACAAAAGACACAAAGAATACCAGTGAAAATATTTGGAGAGTCCTCTTACTCCTGGTGAAGTGGTATAGCATAGAAGTGATTCTGGCGCGAACCGCCAGTAGTACTAGAAGAGGCGCCCTGAGGAGGAACTGGGCGGACTACGGGAGCAGGGGAACTGGTAGCCGAACTCTGGGGACGAGCATCTCGACTCCCCTTTCTAGCATATGGACAACCTCTAAGTCGGTGGCCTAACTTACCACAACCAAAGAAACCCCTCTGATCAACAAAACCTTTGCTAAAATGATCTCTACCATACTTGGCACATAAATGAGGACGAGGTCTATTACTTATATTTTCCTGAGACCGGGACGGGATAGGCTTGTTCCCCTGCTCTTACCCACTTCTAGGTAAGAGAGCAGTAACTAAGGAAGGTACAAGCATAAATAGACATCTATAGAATTGAGGTCAGCTCCCTCCATTGAATCTGGACTGACCGAATCGCTGTTGCTCTGATATAGCTTTTTATTCTCTCTTACTTTCTTCCCCTCTTTCACCTTATTTGCTTTAATTTGTTGGTCATGTATCATCAACTGAGAAAGGTCCATCTCCCTATTAAGATAGCAGATCTACACTCTTTCACAACGTAACTCGACACACCAGTCACGAACTTGCTCATGATAGTCCTGGAGTTAGCCGTTATACTAGGAGCATATTTGGATAACTGATTGAATCTAAGACAATAATCCTTAACAGTCATGGATCTTTGTCTCAATTTCATGAATTCCTCTATCTTTGTTTCCCTCATCTCAAGAGGAAAGAATCTATCTAAGAACACATCCTAGAATAACTGCCAAGTCATGGGAGCAGCATCCTCCCCTCTACTCTCCCTCCATATCTCTACCAAATCATATGCAACATCTTTTATTCGATAAGCAGCCAATTCAAAACTCTCCTACTCAGTCACATGCATAATCTGGGTGATCTTTCTCACTTCATCCAAGTACATCTGTGGGTCTTCACCTACCTTTGACCCATAGAACTCAGGTGGATTTATCTGCATAAGTCATGAACTTGAGTTGCAGTAGAATTATTCTCTTACAGAGGTGGAATAGTAGCCTGGGCGTTAGCTTGAGCATTGGCAGTAACTGCTTGGGCTAGCACCTGAAAAACTGCTCAGAATTCAACATGTGACACATGTTTGTTCAAGGGATCAACGGATTGAGGTTGCTCGTTGTTTCTATGACCTCGACGAGGAGGCAATTTCTATTATAAGAGAGTACGAGTTATCATAGATAAAGAGATAGTTGTACGCATGATAAACTTTAAAAAAAAAACAATTTTTCCTAAAACCTCCCGTAGCCTCTTGTGAATAGATGTGGCATGTTGTATACCGATGATCGAGACTCTACATAACGCCGCTTGTTAGACTCCCTAGGACCTAGGAGTTCTTAAACCTTAGGCTCTGATAGTAAGCTTTGTAACACCCTAAAATTTCCATCCCGAGACGTCACACGGTGGTTAAGGCTACACATAGCCCCAAGATAACCCTCATAGCTAGACACTAAGGCAAGGAACTTAATTCAACAATAGTCATGCATAATAAAGAGATATATCACATTGGGTTCAAGAGAGATACTAAAGAATACTAAACTATACAGCCAAAATATATATTGAATGTATGTACATACCATCCCTCTAGTCTGACAAAGCTTCTATACATCAAATTCAAGGAACCTTTGGGACAAACCCCCAACTGACTCAACAATACTGAAAGCCACAACAACAAAATGATAACACAAAAATATAGACACGGTCCTCAAACCATGAGGACTCACCACTGAGAAAACATAGTGATGCACCCGAATATTGCTAATGCAGCTGCGGCTGAGTAGCTCAACCTAAATTATGAGAAAATATAGCCCATAGGAAAATATATGGGTCAGCACTTTGGAATGTACTGAGTATGTGGGGGTGCATGCAAAAATGTAAATATCAATATAAATTTCATGAAAATATGTAAATGTACAATGATGCCTCACTTGTCTTGAGTTTGATTGAAACAGACTTTTCATGATCTTATAGTAAATAAATTATATGATAAAAACCTCATAAATCATCATAAACAACTCAACTCTTCACCTCAAGACTCAGAGTGACTCGATAATTTTAGAAACTTAAATCTTATAGACATGGAAGGTTCTTATAACCGACATAAACCATGTAAGATACATGGAGTCCAACATTTTGCGCTCGTAAGGATAGAACCCCACATTGGTAGGAGCGTCGTACTCTTGCCAGGAAGTACAACCTCAATTTAGTGATCACAATCTCATACTCGGCCTCTGGTCCACAAATATCAATACCAATCCTATGGTGGCATATAGTTTCAGGGTAAATACCACATTTCTCTCTTGATGCTAAATACTACTCCGATAGATAAGCTCAAAATACATTAGGAAATCCACCACAAACATCACAAGGGTCTATCATGAAGATCAAATCAAATCTCTTTCTTATTTATCAAATCATAATCAATTTATGGATTCATAACTCGACTCAAATCAAATCAATCTTTATCAATATCAAATTGTATCAATTCATTAAATCATGGAGATATCAATAACTTTGACTAAATATCAAGACTCATTGTAACAACTCAATCTCATGAATCAATATACTCAATAATCCAATTTGTCAAAAGAAAGCTTAAAGCTTGACACATATATATAGGGTCCTCCAAAAGATGGGAAAAGACCAAAATACCCTTGCAAAAACGTCCTTTAATTGCTGAAAAAAATAGCTGACAATATTTGTGATAGATCGTCAAACTTGTGGTAAGTTGTCACGAAATGTCATCACAAAAGGGTGGTTTCTCTCTATCTTCTTATTTACCTAAGGCATGTTAATTCCCTCATTATTAGTTCAACTAAAAGCATATTTTAATCAATGATTTTTATGGTTTTATTGTGATACTATTTTGGGTTTTAAACTATGTGTTGGGTGTTTTAGTTGTTCTTAGTTGGATAGTGTTTTCCCATATTTTTTCTTATGGTTTTCATGGTATAAGTGTGGTTTGAAACATGTGGTTACATGGTAATGGTCAATTGGAACTTGATTTTGGTTTTAGAAATCTTATGCCCTCAACATGTTTGTTAAAATGCCTACGAGAATGATTTTTGTCACATAATTTGACTATTATTGATAACTTTTCATTGCAAAATATGGTAATGGAAATTACATTTATTTGGTTTGTTTTAAATGGACTGGAAATGCCTTTGTGGCCATGATAATGGTATAAATTTGAAACTGTGGAGTCAAATTGGTTTAATGGTTCTGGTATAGTATAAATGGATAGACTTGCAAGCTCTAGTGTCGGTATCGAGATACCGATGATTAATGCCTAATAAATAAGACTCATTGGTAATTTATTGGTGGTGTGTGAATATTTTTAATATAGGCTTAAAGAGTGAAGTGTTCGCAAACCTGTGGAAGTTGGCGATCCCTGGGGGACCAAAACTGGAAACTCACATTTGTCGATGTGAGGTGGTCTTGGTGACCATGTGCATTATGAAACAACTATACTTTTGGAGATATACTAGTCATCTCAGGTTTTCTCCGGTTCGTGCGGCTAACATACATCGGAGCCCTTTTAGCAGGGGGAGCTAAACCCATGTAACCCATGGGTAGTTTTAGGATGGCCAAGCTACACAATCCCAGGTCAAAGGTTCTAAAAACATGCTAAACCTAATTCTCTTCCCCGACATGGAATATATATGTATGAATGAATGTGCTTGCATAAGGTTATTTACTTGGTTTTAAATATTGGCATTATTTTATCCTTACTCCTGAGTTCATGCTAGGGTTCACTCACTAACCCATCTTCGAGCACTGTATTCCCACGTGATGCAGGAACCGGCCATATTTTTTCTTCTTCTCATTGATTGGATTCAGGGACATCTTGTGTTAGATTGAACTGGTTATCCTCCATACTCTAGAAGACTTCATTTCATGTCATGGATTTCTCTACATAGTTTTGTTATTTCTTGGATATTATTTTTGTCTATGTTGGGGCCTGACCAGATATTATTTTAATTTTGCATAGAGGATTTATGTGACTATTTTGGGCATGGGTTGTTGTGGTATTCGTGTCAGCCTTTGCATTGGTATTGTTATTGGAGCTGACACTATTTGGATGTATTTGATTTATGATTGTTCTATTATATCATATTACTTGTTTGAGATTCATCTAACTTAGTTGTAGGGTGGTAACGATTAGGGGTTGGCGGTATTATTCGGTCCCGGTTAAGGCTTCAGGCACCTGACACGACTATACCCTGGTTTAGGTTGTGTCAAAGATAAAAGAGGTGGTATCTAAGTCATAGTGGGCTTGAGATACCCATTAGAGCCAGGCCTAGTTTTGGGTCATGACAAGATTGGTATTAGAGCATGGTTTAGGGTTATTGGGTGTCCATATACCTTGTCGAGTAGAGGCCTTTTTATAGGTGTGTCATGCACCACACTTATAATGGGAAGGCTATAAGGCATTTAGGAATGTTTTCCTTTTTATGTTCTATTTTAGGCTATAAAGTCTAGTTACCTTGAATCTTCTCTGACTCTTAGCTTACTCACATTTCATATCATGCATCCCCAAAGACCTAATAGTCATAAAAACTTTGTGGGAAAATCTATCCCACCTAAGGAAAATATGAAGGGAACTCACCATATTTATTGAATACAGACCCAATCTAGGGTCCCTACTACAGAATGTACCAATCTACTTGGGGCTCTAACAATCCTTACTAGTCCTCCCCTGGCTTCCTAGGTTAGTGATACTTATGATTAGTTACCTTAGGGAGATATCTCTAATGCGGAGTTCCGTCAGTATATTTATATACTTGCTCAATTACTGGCGTTATAGTCTCATCAGTTTAATTATGTTGGTCCTGCTGTTAGTTCATCTACGGTCACTCGGGTTGGCCAATTTATGAGGTTTAATCCCCCAACCTTTATAGGTTATAAGGTTGAGGAGGCTCCTCAAGGGTTTATTAATAATATAGAGAAGATCTTAGGGTAATGTATGCTATAAATTTAGAGGGTGTGGAGTTTAATAGAAATCAGTTGAAAGATGTTATTTACTAGTTGTATAAGGAGTAGAAAGTGATGAGGAGTGATGATGCTGAATAGGTAGTGTGGGATTACTTTTTGGGTGTTTTTCTTGATAACTTTTTTCCTCAGAAGCTTAGGAAATTTAAGGCTAAAAGTTTGTGAAATTGAAATAGGATAAGATAAGTGTTAAGTAGTATGTCTGAAATTTCAATAGTTGTCCCGTTATGCTCCAGAGTTGGTGTCTAATATGAGGTCCAGAATGAGAAAGTTTGCTTCTACTTTGTCCCATGACTTGGTATTAAAGTATGAGGCAGTTATATTCAATAATGGCATGGATATCTCTAGACTGGTGGTTTATAGAAGCAGGTAGAGGATGAGAAAAAGAAATGGGTGGAGATGTATAGAGGTAGAACAAGAAGTTTAGATATACAGAGAAGGGTGCGAATCAGCAAATTATGGGAGAGATAGTAGGTAATAGACTAAGAAGAAGAATTGGAAAATTCTTATTCGACTACTAGTGCTCCTTATCCTAAGCCTTTGAGTGATCATTATTTTCAGGCTAATGGTGGTCCTAAGGCACAGGGTGCCTAGTCTCAGGCTAGTGGAGCTCAATCAGCCCCACCTTACCCTTATTATCATTTTTGTGGCCAGTTTTACTATTGATATTATCAGGAGAAGAAAAATTTGTGTTATAATTTTGGTCAACTTGGTCATATGAGGCAAGATTGTCCTTCGTCCAGGGTTGCCAGTGGAGCTAATAAGGTCTCAATTAGCACTTCTTTGACTCCTACACCTAACAGTGCCGCTTTTGGTACCAGCACTGATCGGAATCATCTTTATGCACTTGCTACTCATTAGGAATGTGAGGCATCCCCAGATTATTACTGGTATGTTATAAATCTTCTCTCATAATGTTTGTTAATTGCTTAATCTAGGTTCTACCCTATCATATGTAATACCATATGTGGTTTTACACTTTGGTTTTGGTCTTGAAATTATTTTTGACCCTTTTTCTATTTATACTCTCATAGGTAGTTCTAATATTACTAGAAAAATCTATAAGGGTTGTGTAGTGTCTATCTTTTATAGGGAGACAGTGATGGATTTGATAGACCTTGAGTTGGTAGATTTTAATGTATTTTTGGGGATAGATTGGCTTCATTTGGGCTATGGTTTGCTAGAAAGGATCTTGGCTGAGGCATATGAGTCATGCTATGTTGTTCATCCTAGTTCGATGAAAATGTATCAAGAACACAAGGAGATGTATTAGTGAAGCAATATAAAGAAAGATATGATGAACTTTGTAGCCAAGTGCATGGTGTGTCAACAAGTGAATGTAGAGCTTATGAGGCCAGGATAATGATGTCAAGAAATTGAGTTGCCTCAATAGAAGTAGGAGGTGATCGACATAGATTTTATTATTGTTCACCCTCAGTCTCGGAATTGATTAGATTTGATTTAGGTCATCATAGATAGTGAGGACCAACTTCTCAACTTAGGACTATGCAAGGTTGTATCTCCAAGAGATTGTGATATTGCATGGGGTACCTATTTTTATCATTTAAGATCATGGTATGTAGTTTTCATATTTTGGTGGTCATTTTAAAGAAGGTTGAGTACTAAGGTTAGTCTGAGTACTGATTTTCACCCGCAATCAGATGGGCAATGAGAAAGGTCTATTCAAATATTGGAGGATGTGCTTAGAGCTAGTGTAATTGATTATGGTGGTAGTGTTGTTGAGCATTTTCCTCTTGTAGAGTTTGCTTACAACAATAGGTACCACTATATCATTGGGATGGATCCATTTGAGAGGTTGTATGGTAGGAGGTGTAGGTCTCCTATTGGATGGTTTAAGGTTGGTGAGGTGGATATGTTTGGCCTAAATTTGGCTAACCAAGCCATAGAGAAGTTAAAGATGATTCTGAAAAGGCTTAAGGCTACCTAAAGTTGCCAAAAGTCCTATGCCGATGTAAGGCAAAAGGATTTGAAGTTTGAGGTTGGGGATAGGATGTTCCTAAAGATGTCTCTCATGAAAGTAGTAATGCAGTTTGAGAAGAAGGGGAAGTTTAGTCCATGGTATGTAGATCCTTATGTAATTTTGAGAAGGGTTAGTAATATTGCATATGAGTTGGAGTTTCCTTCTTGTATGAGCTACATTCACTCAGTATTCCATATCTCTATTTTGAGGAAGTGTATTGGTGATCCATTATAAATTGTTCCAGTCAAGGATATTGTTATTTCGGATTCCCTATCTTATTAAGGGATCCAAATTAATATCTTAGATCTTTAGGTTCGTCGGCTACAGACCAATGATGTTGTCTCGGTAAAGGTTCTATGGAGGAACCACAAGGTGAAAGAGCCTACTTGGGAAGCATAAGAGGACATAAATTCCAAGTATCCATTCCTATTTTCTTCTCAGAAAATTTGTACGAAAAGTATGTGTTCTTTTTAACATCTTTGTTTTCTAACTTAGTTAAAGAAAAGATTAATTTCCTTGTATCTTTGTTTTTAGTCTTAAAGGTAAGAGTATAGACATCTAGGAGTGTAAATCGTGCTTGGACTACATTTTTCAACCATTTGTGGATAAACGATCCATGTGGTGGAGAATTAAAACACCCTAAGTTTTTACCCTTTGAAATTTCCTGAGATTTAGCTTCTAGACATCACACAACTTAAGGGTAGTTTTCATATGATGTGGATACGTTTTAGTAGGTCTTGTTCATATGTTACTTAGTGTGGTTTTGGTTAGTTTCTGTCCAAGGTGCGACTAGACTCCATAGGAATCATATGGAGATGGTAAGAGTGGTATAGTCCAATTGGTATGTTGTCCAGTGTCCTATGCATTTAATTCTGTCTTTGATATGGTTTGAGGTGACAAGTCATATGGTATGGGTATGACTTAGGCGAGGTGATTCATATAGTAGACTGCGTATGATGTCCAACATTCTTTCTTGGGTACGAGTGGTGAGTACCACTTGTATGTTGTGTGTACGAGCCAAGTAGGGGAGTCGCACCCTACTACAGTTATTTTTAAAACTTAATCTAGCGGTATTCTGGACATTTCCCCTAATATCTTCTTTTGACCCCACAACATAAAACACTATTGGGGATTCAGTTACCCTAATATTCTGAATTAAAAATACTTTAAACACTCTCAAATCTCTCTCAAGCTTTTGGTTCAAGAAAGAGGCTAGGGTTTTCTTCAAGTAATTAACTAAGGGTCCAATGGGTTGTTTGTCTCTGTCTTCTTAGTAACCTAAGGCATATTACTCTTCCCTCATTGTTAGTTCAACTAAAAGTATGTTTTAAAGAATGGTTTTCATGGTTTTATTGTGATACTATTTTGCATTTTAAACTATGTGTTGGGGGTTTTGGTTGTTCTTGGTTAGATAGTGTTTTCCTATATTTTTTCTTATGGTTTTCATGTTATAAGTGTGGTTTGAAACATGTGGTTACATGGGAATGGTCAATTGGTACTTGATTTTTGTTTTGGAAATCTTATGCCCTCGACATGTTTGTTAAAATGCCTACGAGAATGATTTTTGTCATATAGTTTGACTATTATTGATAATTTTGCATTGCACAATATGGTAATGGAACTTACATTGGTTTGGTTGGTTTTAAATAGATTGGAAAGGCCTTGGTGTCAATGATAATGGTTTAAATTAGAAACTTTAGAGTTAAATTGGTGTAATGATATTGGTATGGCATAAATGGATAGACTTTCAAGCTTTAGTGTTAGTATGATGAAATCAATGATTAATACCTAATAATAAGACTCATTGTTAATTTTTTAGTTGTGTGTGGATAGTTTTAATTTGGGCATAAAGAGGGAAGTGTTAGCAAAGCTCTGGAAGGTGGCGATCCCTTGGGAACCAAAACATGAAACTTACATTTGTCGATGTAAAGTGGTCTTGGTGATCGTGTGCGTTATGACACAATTATATTTTTTAAGATATACTAGTCATCTTAGGTTTTCTATGGTTCGTGTGGCTAACATACGTCGGGGCCCTTTCAGTAGGAAGAGCTGAACCCATATAGCCCATGGGTAGGTTTAGGACAGCCAAGCTACATAATCCTAATTTAAAGGTTTTAAAATCCTCCTAAACCCGATTCTCTTCCCCGACAAGGAATATATCTATGTATGAATGTGCTTGCATATGGTTATTTACTTGGTTTTAAATATTGGCATTATTTTATTCTTACTCCTGAGTACATTCTAGCCTTCACCCACTAACCCGTCTTCGGCCGCTGTATTCTCACGTGATATAGGAACCGGCCATAATACTTCTCTTGATTATGAATTGTATCGGGGGATGGCTTGTATTAGATTGATGTGGTTATCTTCCATACTCCTGAAGACTCCACTTAATGTCATGGATTTATCTACTTAGTTTTGTTCGTTGACATTGATTTTGGCTATAGTGAGGCCTGACCACATATTATTTTACTTTTGGATAGAGGCTTTATGTGACTACTTGGGGCATTGGTGATGTTGGTATTCGTGTTAGCCTTGGCATTGGTATTGTTATTGGGGCTAACATTGTTTGCATGTATTTTGTTTATGAGAGTTTTATGCTTTCTTATAATATGTTCGAGATTCATTTGACTTAAGGTGTATGGTGGTGATGATAGGCGAATTTACACGCCTAAAGTACTATATTTTACCCATATTTTAGCTAGGTTTTGAGGACAAAATATATAATTCATGCGCTTTTAGTCCTTTTTCCTGTAATTGAGCTAACAAACATGATTAGCAAGTTTTTAGGTATAAATGATGCAGATTTCAGCATTTTATGGATAACTTGACGCCAAAGAAAGCTTCACGAAAGAAGGAAGGGAAAGCTTGGACGCCAAGGACCAAAAGTGACGCATGGAAAATCTGTCCCAGGCAAAAACAGCAATTCTAAAGACTTTGGGGACTAGCAGTAACTTAGTAGGATTAGGATAATGATACATTAACCTAGTAGGATTGGGTTAAGTAATGCATTAGCTTAGTAGGAATAGGATATGGGTATTATAAATACACTATGTTGCTAGAGATTTTTATAATTCTCATTCTACTTCTTATTCCACAACTTACAACTTGGATTCTATTTCTTCCATTAATTCTACTTTTTATTCTTCTTCTATTCATCTATTCAATTCTTAATTTCCACAACAAGAGAAACGTTACTCAGAAAGGAATTCACGCCATTCTTACCCCTATACCTAACGTGAGATCTTTATTGTGGTACAATGATAATGTCTATTGTGATTTCCTTCGCACTCATGGTTAACTAAACTTCTCTGTTGGGGTTATGGAAGCCTTATGAGATACTATCTAAGGCTATGAGTTTGTGAATTCGTGACACGTGTGTTGCTTATATCATTATTCTCTTCATCTAAATGCAAATTCTTGTGGCTGCAGACGCATAGAATAACGCCAGTAAAGCATTAACTTGTTCGAAAAAAAAGTTATATGTCTGGAAAAGAGATAATGTCAAGGTAATAGGGTCCCATCCCCTATTAAAAAGTTAGTGCCGTAACTGGATTAACCTCTTGGAGAATTCGTACCATTAGATACTCTTTAAGCTCAAAAGAGTTAAAGTGAAATATTCCTTGTTTAGGTCGAAAGACGCTTGGATTTACCATCGAATACAATTCTCTATAAGCAGATGCATGTCTGAATTCCGCACAACTCATAGCCAATAGAGACGTACAACTCAGAAGGTGGACATAACCCCAACTTCTCAATTCTCATTGTTTTATATCTTACTAAACATTCTTTCTTTTTACTTTGTTGTTTTCTGTTTTTACTTTACTATTTTGATTACATTATTTGCACATTAAAATCCCCCCTTTCACGAGACTTGCACCAAAAGTCTAATAATCTTTGCTCACTTATTGACCGGCTATTCCCTGTGGGATCGATACCCAACCCAGTTGGGTTATATATTTGACAGCGACCGCTTTACACTCCTACGAGAGCTGTAGATTGAGCATTATCAAAAATTGGCGTCGTTGCCGGGGAATATGAGTGTCAATTAAGTTTGTGATCATTACTAGACCCTTTGGTCAAAGATTCTCATACTTTTACTTTTAGTTTTTGTTTTTGTTCTCTGCAGGTTTTTATTCAGTGCATGCCCCATACTCGAAGTTCTGGTCAACCGTTATTACCTATCAATCCTGAACCACAACGTATTGGCAGAATGGAGGCACAACACGAAATTGAAAGGATGGTTGCTCAACAGGAACAGGAAAGACTAGCTGCTCTAGCAACCGCTCTCAAGTACATCAACAAAATATTGATAACCCTGGGAGAGCAATAAACCCTGACGACGAGGACCTAGGTGATGACGAGTTGCTAAACCCTAGGCATGCCACTGAGATCACAACACCTGCTAACAGAAGAGATCGTCAAGCTAGGTTTAGTCCTGAACGCCGAGTTATGCAACCAGCTTTCGACGATGATGATGATGATCTTGATGGAGCCGGAGCCACGGGAGCCAAGTTCAACATCACAATCACCATGATTCAGTTATTGCAACTCAAGGGATTGTTTGGTGGACTAGCAGGCAATGATCCGAATATGCATCTCATCAACTTTATTTCTACATGCAAGTCGTTTGACAATACTGGCGTTGGGCAGAATGCAATTCGATTACGCTTATTCCCATTGTCTTTGTCTGGGGAGGCAACTCTATGGTTGAATGGGCTGACTCCTGATTCTATTACAAATTGGAGGCAATTGAGAGACGCTTTCCTTGAAAGATTTTTTCCGCCATCCAAAAGAGCACAATTAAGAGATGAAATCAGCAACTTTCGGAAGCTGCCAACCGAAGCTCTTCATGAAACATGGGAGAGGTTCAAGACGAAGCTTATGAGGTGCCCGAACCATCACATGACCAATGTCCATCTAATGGAGATACTATACCGATCCTTGAATTCAATAACTAAACCAGTGGTAGATAATGCGGCTGGAGGATCATTTATGGACCTCACCTTTGAGCAGGCAAGCAATATGCTAGATCGGATGACGAAGCAAAGTAGAGCTTGGCATACCAGGGATTCTGAGGTAGCAAGCCCTACTATATCTATTGGCATGACTGCTGAACAAAGGAGAAGAGAAGAAAAACGTGATCATGATATGGCGCACATGAAAACACAAGTGGATCTTCTAACAAAGCATATATTATTAGGGAAGACCAAAAAAGTCAAAGCTGTTGCGTTAAAAGGAAGAGACGAATCTGATTCAGAAGAAGAAGCCAACTACTTGAACAATCAGGGGGGTTTCCGAGGTAATACCCAAGGAAACCAAGGTCGGAACTACTACGATAAATCTAGAAACAAGGACCAAGGTAGTTGGAAGAACAATAATGAAAAGAGTGGTTTATATATTCCCCCAGGAAGACGTGACACCACCACATCTGGTTCCGGAAGCATGGAAGATATGATGGCTAAACTGTTAAAAGGAGTAGAAGCAACCAGAGCGGGAGTAACGGAGGTAATAAATGATTTGTCCTCAATGAAGCAATTGGTTGACTAACATTCCACTTCAATAAAGCAAATAGAACAGCAATTGAGCCAATTTTCCGTAGCACTCAATCAAAGAAAGGCTGGCACCTTACCTAGCGACACTGTGCAAAATCCAAGGAATGACGGATCATGCATAGCTATTACTACCCGAAGTGGTAAGGTGCTGGAATCTTCATCCAAAGGCAAGCAAGTGGTTGACGAGGCAGCAGTCATCAATGATAAGGCAAAAGGAGAAGCTGCCGTAGAAACCACCCACGACGTCCATGATGTCAGACCGAGTATGTTGCAGCCTAAAAAGGCTGAAAATGGAAGCAAGAGGAGAAGAAATCCGTGGAGAAAACAATTCCTTATCCACCACCACCTTTTCCTCAAAGATTGAAGAAGATTGCGGATGATACAAAGTTCAGCAAATTCATAAATATGTTAAAGCAGCTGACCATTAATGTTCCGTTGGTAGAGGCACTAGAACAAATGGCTGGGTATGCGAAATTTATGAAGGATCTTTTGACAAAGAAGCGAGCAGCAAGATATGAGTACTGCAGCGCAATCGCTACAAGATCACTAGTTCAGAAGAAGGCTGACCCTGGTGCCTTCACTATTCCGTGCACGGTTGGATCTATGAATTTTGCTAAGGCATTGTGCGACTTGGGAGCAAGCATCAATTTGATGCCACTATTCGTCTACAGAAAGTTGGGGTTAGGCGATCCGACACCAACCAATATGAGGCTCGTGATGGCTGATAGGTCGGTAAAACGACCTGTGGGTATCTTGAAGGATGTGTTGGTGAAGGTTTCTTCAATCATCTTTCCGGCAGACTTCATAATTCTTGATTGTGAGGCGGACTCTGAAGTTCCCATAATCTTGGGATGTCCTTTCCTTGCAACAGGAAGTGTGCTTATTGATATGAGAGCTAATGAACTTTTATTTTGGTTGAATGACGAAGTGGTCCGTTTTGATATATGAAAAGCAATGAAGCAGCCCAGCGATATGAATATGTTCTCTGTAGCTGATGTTCATTATGAGGATAAGAAAGAATTATCTGAAACAAAACAGCTTACTGTTGAGCCATTGTCTGCTGCGCTACTGAATGTTGAGCATAAGGATGATGAAGATTATGATGAAACTACATGTTCTCTACCAGAAATAGGGTCCTATTCTCGTACTCCTAAACAGCCGAACCTTGATCTTAAGAATCAACCGTCACCAACAGCGAAGACTTCCATTGAAGAGCCACCAACGCTAGAATCGAAAGAGCTCCCCGATTATCTAAGGTATGTGTTCTTGGAAAGTGGAAATATACTTCCGGTAAGTATGGCGGATGATTTAAGTGAAAAGCACGTAGAGGCTCTCATCTCTACTCTGAAGAGATACAAGAGAGCCATGGGTTGGACTATTGATGATATAATTGGTATCCCTCCCGGGATAGGCATGCACAAGGGTCATCTCGAAGAAGATTGCATGCCTACAAGTAAGCCTCATTGTCGTCTGAATCCATTCAAAAAATGATCCACCATCTATCTCGATGAATTCTAAGTAATCGAGATAGGTATGTCATGCTGCGACAATAAATCAAGCGCTTGGTGGGAGGCAACCCATCGTTTTTCATTTTTTTTCTTTCTTTCGTTGTACTAATTGTTTACTTTTGATAAATAAAAATCCAAAAAGAAGAGTCGTGCCATGACCAAAACTAAGGTGCTTAATGGGAGGCAACCCATCGTTCTAGTCGTCTTTGTTGTTTTTGAGTAAATGTAGGTGCAAAGAGGTGTAAAACGAGGAGGTCGGTTTCAAATTTTGATTTGGACGTATTGCATGTTAAAGGTGGTAAGTTAGGAATGAAGAAGCAAAAGGCTATGGATGGGGCATTGCTTATAAAAATATAGGCAACGAACAAGGCTAGGCCTATGTAAAACTAGGCCATGAACAAGGCAAGGCATATACTATGGCCTAAGCTCTCGGAATCTAGTGTGCCATAGCATAGGCGCCGCCCATGCCCAAGTATGCCATGGCATAGGCGCCGCCTATGCCAATGCCTTTTGTCTTTGAATCTCATATGTCATGCAAAAGGCGCCGCCTATTCCTAAGAATGCCATGGCATAGGCGACACCTATGCTCAACAATGCTATACAAAAGGCGTCGCCTATGCCTAGCATAGGCAAAGAAAAAGGCGCCACCTATAGTCACTTTTAGTCTCCAAATCCGATTTTTATTAGGTCAAAACCCGACCCATGCTTGCCCTATAAATAAGAGACTTAGTCTTAATACAAAATATAATTGCATACCTAGCATAAGCGCCGCCTACCTCTCCAAATCCTCTCAAAAATTTTCCTTTTGCTCTTTCAACTTTGCAAGAACATCATCCAAAGGCATCAACCAAGTAAGTATTTCTTTGTTCTTCATTTATATTTTGTACGTACTACACTACTACGCATATTATGAATTGTTAAATCTTGAAGTAGTATTGGTGATTTGAATGTGGTTGATGTGTTGTGATACAACTAAGTGAGTGAACGAATACGTAAGAATGATCTTAACATGTTTCCAACTTGAATCTGATTTTGATGCACTGTCATACTTTTGCGTAATTAACATGGTCAAGAAAATTAAATAATCTTGTCAATAGAAATCTTACATGCTGGAATGCCTTGTTCATCGAGATTAGAATTATGGTTGACTACCACATATGAGGTTGTGCTTATTTCTAGATGCTATACCTTGACTCAATCACTATGTAGTAAGTCTTGATATATCAAACATGAAAGTATTGCTAAGAATACAAGAAGTATGACTGCACTGATTTTATTGTTGGAATATAGCACCTTAAACGTATGCCGATGAAGTCTGAGTAATCGACCACTTTCACTTCACTAGTCTGTACCAACAAACTAAGTGTGGGGTGGTGCAACTACTGCTTGTTTATTGATTGTATCCACCGAGATGATGCTAACATGAACATTGTTTTAGTCTCAGGTACAATGGCACCCAAAGCAAGACAAGGCAAAGATAAGGCAACCACTTCCCAAAAAGGCAAGAAAAGAGAATGCAAAGAGCAAGGAGAGTCCTCCTCGATGCAAGTACCACGCTGCATGTTTGGAATTAAATGGGTTTTAGAGGAGGAAGCAAAGGAATGGTATAGGAACAACAAAGAGAAGAAATATGTTCATGTGGACTTGATAAACAAGGAAAGCCTAGCAAAGAAAGAACCGCAAATGTGGCCAAGATCATGGAGTTACATCTTGATTTCATCTTCCGAGACATGGGAGAATGCAATCTCGATTTAACAAGAGAATTCTATGCCAACTGGTCACCAAAAACCACAGAAAGCGAGGTTAAGATTCGGGGCCAAGTTCTGCAACTAAATGTGGAGTTCTTCAACTCCTTTCTTAGCTTGCCTACTGTTGATCTATCACCATTCAAAGAGTTGTACAGTAGACCTCCATATAGATCCATTCAACACACACTCTGTGGAACAAGATCCATGGCACGGTGGAGTAGACACAAAGACACCGGTCGACACAACACCTTCCCATATGCTCCTTTGAATAGGGAAGCAAGGATATGGTTGCGCATAGTCAACTCTTGCCTAATTCCAGGGAATCAGTACACAAAGATAACACGAGATAGAGTGTGCTTAGTATACGCATTGATGGCGAATGTCCCTATCAATATTGGGGCAATTATTTGATCCACAATACGGAAAGCTAGGCTACACAAGAGGTCCCACTTCAGTTTTGGCAATCTGTTGACCGCAATATTGAGGAAGGAAGACATTGAAAAGGAACCGGTTGATCATAAACTCCCACACAACCCGAAGAAGGTTGACCTCACAAAAATCAAAGATGTTGAATCAACACATGGTGTCAACCTTACTACGGCAGAGAGACATGCTCGGGATAAGAGTTTCTTTCACCATCTTTATGGCATGACTCGGTTTACAATGATGAGCGGAGGTCGTGTTCCAACTGCTGCAGAGCTCCAACAGCTGGATTATGACTATCCAATGAATGTGCATGCAAGGAAGATGTGTGGAGTAGGTACATATTTTGAGGAACCTCTTGATGACGATGTGCCAACCGATGATGATCGACGAATGCCAGACTCCAACATGGAGGAGAATTCTGATGAAGACGACTCCTATGATGATTTCGACGAAGGGGGTATGACCCCCGACATAGAGGAGGAGTCCGACTGACCAGGTTCTTCGTATTTATTTTCCACTGAGGGCAGTGTGTCCCGTCTAAGTGTGGGGTGGTGGTATTTGCATGCTATACTCCTTTATCTGCATTTGCATTTATGTTTGTTTGCTTAGCTTAATTTTTTTCATTTGTTGTTTTTTAATAGTTAAAGATTTTTTTTTAGTAGTTAAATTATTCTAATAGGCAGCATGAGATTATAACAAGAGTTTGTGCTAAAATCATGACTATTGAGACGTTTAGGCTCTAATTGTGACTCACTATGTGATATTGTTTGGTTTAATTCCTTCATCTATTGGGTCAAGAGTCTATACTACTCCCAATAAAGTCGACCATGTGCCTTGTGTGTATGAGGATATAGTATGTCCTATGCTTGTGGCTGATGCTAGAACTTTCCTGGGATGTATGTAAAGCAAAATAAAGAGTGTGAGTTTAGGAGATGATTTAGGCATTTCTTTGGCAACCTATGATTGTTTACCTTTATTTTATCTACCCATAGACATCATCCTAGATAACCCCCTTTGAGCCTTTAGCCTATTTTCTTTGACAACCTCATATGTAAGCCTAATCCATTTTTTTCAAGACCATAATTTGATCCAAATTCCTAAGTTCTTTAAATTGTAAAGTCATGTGACAAAATAAGAGGAAATTGGGTGAGAATAGTGCCTTAGAATGTATTGGTACTTGAAGTGGTTATGAAAAAGAATTGCTATCATAAGAGGTGTGTTGTGAAAAGAAAAAAAAGGGAAAGGAAAACTAAGAAGTTAGTTATGTTCAAAAATCAAAAAACAAAAGAGGTAACAAAGGGAAGTAGATTAAAAGAAAGCAAAAAGGTTGTTTGAAAGAAAGCATAAATGGCATATTGTGATGTATTAAAGCGCTTAGGAACATAGTCACTATTTCTGGCCAAAATAGTCCTACCCGTCCCTTAGCCTACATTACAATCTATAAAGACCTATTTGATCCTAAGCTTAGCATTCTGATATTTAGTGGAGCATTACACTAAGGGCAAGCCTATGGTCATCAGTTGCAACATATGAATTCTTTGTGAGAGTGAGAGCAAGGATAATCTTATACCCATGTTCGATAAATATACTATACTTGTGAGTGATTATGGGTAATATATTGTGAGACACACATGGTTGATGAGTTTTGGGTAGTCGTATATGAATCTTTGTAACTTAACTTTTGAATACGAACTAACCATCATCACGAGTCTATGTTGAAGGTTAAAATTATTTCTAGTAATGATCAGAAAACTACTCTTTGTTAATGATTGCTATGCCTGTCTTGATGAATATTTTGTGTTGTTACTGTGAAACCTTAAGTAGATGTTTAGATGGACATGATAATTTGTTCGAGGATGAACAAAGCTTTAAGTGTGGGGTGTTGATGATAGGCGAATTTACACGCCTAAAGTACTATATTTTACCCATATTTTAGCTAGGTTTTGAGGACAAAATATATAATTCATGCGCTTTTAGTCCTTTTTCCTGTAATTGAGCTAACAAACGTGATTAGCACGTTTTCAGGTATAAATGATGCAGATTTCAGCATTTTATGGATAACTTGACGCCAAAGAAAGCTTCACGAAAGAAGGAAGGGAAAGCTTGGACGCCAAGGACCAAAAGTGGAGCATGGAAAATCTGTCCCGGGCAAAAATAGCAATTCTAAAGACTTTGGGGACTAGCAGTAACTTAGTAGGATTAGGATAATGATACATTAACCTAGTAGGATTGGGTTAAGTAATGCATTAGCTTAGTAGGAATAGAATATGGGTATTATAAATACCCTATGTTGCTAGAGATTTTTATAATTCTCATTCTACTTCTTATTCCACAACTTACAACTCGGATTCTAATTCTTCCATTAATTATACCTTTTATTCTTCTTCTATTCATCTATTCAATTCTTAATTTCCATAACAAGAGAAACATTACTCAGAAAGGAATTCACACTATTCTTACCCCTATACCTAACGTGAGATCTTTATTGTGGTACAATGATAATGTCTATTGTGATTTCCTTCGCACTCATGGGTAACTAAACTTCTCTGTTGGGGTTATGGAAGCCTTATGAGATACTATCTAAGGCTATGAGTTTGTGAATTCGTGACACGTGTGTTGCTTATATCATTATTCTCTTCATCTTAATGCAAATTCTTATGGCTGCAGACGCATAGAATAACGCCAGTATAGCATTAACTTGTTTGAAAGAAAAGTTATATGTCTGGAAAAGAGATAATGTCAAGGTAATAGGGTACCATCCCCTATTAAAAAGTTAGTGTCGTAACTGTATTAACCTCTTGGAGAATTCGTACCATTAGATACTCTTTAAGCTCGAAAGAGTTAAAGTGAAATAGTCCTCGTTTAGGTCGAAAGATGCTTGGATTTACCATCGAATACAATTCTCTATAAGAACATGCATGTCTGAATTCCGCACAACTCATAGCCAATAGAGACGTACAACTCAGAAGGTGGACATAACCCCAACTTCTCAAGTCTCATTGTTTTACATCTTACTAAACATTCTTTCTTTTTACTTTGTTGTTTTCTATTTTTACTTTACTATTTTGATTACATTATTTGCATATTAAAATCCCCCCTTTCACGAGACTTGCACCAAAAGTCTAATAATCTTTGCTCACTTATTGACCGGCTATTCCCTGTGGGATCGATACCCAACCCAGTTGGGTTATATATTTGACAGCGATCGCTTTACACTCCTATGAGAGTTGTAGATTGAGCGTTATCAGGTGGTAATGGTTAGGCATTGGCAGTAGTCTCTGGTATCGAGTAGGGCTTGAGCTAGCTTGAGGCACCCGATATGACTAGGACCTGGTTTGGGTCGTGTCAAAGACAAAAGGGGTGTCCTCCAACCCACATTGGGCTTGAGATACCCATCAGAGCCTGGCCCAGGTTTGGATCATGATAAGTTTGGTATCAGAGCATGGTTTAGGATCCTTGGGTGTCCACAAACCTTGTCAAGTAGAGTTCCTTTTAGGGGTGTGTCATGCGCCACACTTATAAAGGGGAGGCTACAAGGCATATCGAAATGCTCTTCTTTTTATATTTTATTTTAGGCTATAGAGTCTAGTTACCTTGAATCTTGTCTAACTCTTAGCTGACTCACATTTTAGATCATGCCTCCCCAAAAATCTAACAGTTGTAGAAACTTTATGGGAAAATCTATCCCACCTAAGGAAAGTATGGAGGGAACTCACCCTATTTATTAACTACAGACCCAATCTAAGGTCCCTACTCCTAACTGTACCACTCCACTTAGGGATTTAACAATCCCTACTAGTCCTCCTCTAGCTTCTTAGGTTTGTGATACTTATGCTAAGTTACCTTAGAGAGATATCTCTAATGCGGAGTTCTATCACTATATTCATATGTTTGCTCAATTGTTGGCATTGTAGTCTTGTTGGTCTGATTATGCTGTTCCTATTGTTAGTTCATCTGAGGTCACTCGGGTTAACCAATTTATGAGGTTTAATCTCCCAACCTTTAAAGGCTCTAAGGTTAAGGAGGATTCTCAAGGGTTTATTATTGATATGGAGAAATCATTAGGGTGATGCATGCTACTAATTTAGGGGGTGTAGAGTTTGATGCCTATTAGTTGAAAGATGTAACTTACTAGTGGTATGATGAGTAGGAAGCGATGATAAGTGATAATGATGAACAAGTAGTGTGGAGTTACTTTTTGGGTGTTTTTCTACATTACTTCTTTCCTCGAGAGCAGAGAAAAGCTAAGGGTAAAAAGTTTGTGAAATTGAAATAGGGTAAGATGAGTATTAAATAGTAGGTCTGAAATTTCAATAGTTGTCCCACTATGATCTAGAGTTGGTGTCTAATATAAGGTCCAAATGAGAAAGTTTGCTTCTATTTTTTCCCATGACTTGGTGTTAGAGTGTGGGGCTGCTAGGTTGAATAATGACATGGATATCTCCATACTAGTGATTTATAGAAGCAGGTAGAGTATAAGATAAAGAAATGGGTGAAGATGTAGAGAGGCAGAACAAGAAGTTTAGATATACAAAGTAGGGTGCGAATTAGTAAAATGGTGGGAGAGATGGTAGGCAATGAACTAAGAATAAGAATTGGAAAATTCTCATTTGACAACTAGTGCTCCTTATCCTAAGCCTTTGAGTGATCGTCATTTTTAGGCTAGCATTGGTCATAAGGCACAGGGTGCCTAGTCTTAGGCTAGTGGAGCTCAGTTAGCTCTACCTTACCCTTATTATCATTTTTGTGGCCATCTTTAACATTGATATTTTAGGGAGAGAAGAAATTAGTATTATAATTGTGGTCAACTTGGTCATATGCAGCAAGATTGTCCTTCGTCCAAGATTTCCATAGGAGCTAATAAGGTCTCGATTGGCACTTATTTGACTCCTGCACCTAAGAGTGCCACTTCAGTGACCGAAATCATCTCTATGCACTTGGTACTCGTTAGGAATCCAAGCCATCCCCAGATATTATTACTAGTATGTTATAACTCTTCTCTCATAATGTTTATTATTTGCTTGCTCTAGGTTCCACCTTATCTTATGTGACACCTTATGTGGTAGTAAAACTTTGGTTTAGGTCCTGAAATTTTTTGACCCCTTTTTATTTTCTACTCTAATAGGTAATTCTATTATTACTAGAAAATTCTATAAGGGTTGTGTGGTTTCTATCTTTTATAGGGAGACATTGATGGATTTGATAGAACTTGAGATGGTAAATTTTAATGTAATCTTAGGGATGGATTGGTTTAATTTGTTCTACAATTTGTGAGAAGGGATCTTGGCTAAGGTATATGAGTCATGCTATGTTGTTAATCCTCCTTCGATAAAAATGTATCATGGCCTCAAGAAGATGTATTAGTGGAGCAATATGAAGAAGGATGTGGCAAACTTTGTAGCCAAGTGCATGGTATGTCAAAAAGTAAATGTTGAGCTCATGAGGCTTGGATGATTGTGTCAAGAAATTGAGTTGCCTAAATAGAAGTATGAGGTAATCAACATGGATTTCGTTACTGTTCTCTCTCAGTCTCAAAATTAATTTGATTCAATTTAGGTCCTCGTAGAGAGAATGACAAAGTCCACTCATCTTTTTCTAGTGAGGACCAACTTCTCGACTGAGGACAATGCAAGGTTGTATCTCCAAGATATTTTGAAATTTTATGGGGTACCTGTTTCTATAATCTTAGATCGTGGTATGCAATTTTCATCTCACTTTTGGTGGTTATTTTAGAAATGGTTGGGGACTAAGGTGAGTATGCGTATTGCTTTTCACCCACGGTCAGATGGGCAAGTGGAAAGGACTACTCAAACATTAGAGGATATGCTTAGAGCTTGTGTGATTGATTATGGTGGTAGTTGGGTTGACATTTTCCTTTTGTAGAGTTTTCATACAACAATAGGTACCATTTTAGAATTAGGATGGATCCATTTGAGAGGTTGTATGGTTGGAGGTGTAGATCTCCTATTGGATGGTTCGAGGTTGGTGAGGCAAATATGTTTGTCCCAAATTTGGTTAACCAAGCCATGGAGAAGGTAAAGATAATTCAAAAAAGGATATTGCTATTTCAGATTCACTATCTTATGAAGGAATCCTAGTTAAGATCTTGGATCATCAGGTTCGTTGGTTCAGAACTAATAATGTTGTCTCGGTAAAGGATCTACGGAGGAACTACAAGGTGGAACAGGCTACTTGGGAAGCAAAAGAGGACATAAAGTCCAAGTATCTGTTCCTATTTTCTGCTCTAAAAATTTTTGTGCAAGGAATGTGTTCTTCTTAACATCTTTGTTTTCTAACTTAGTTAAAGAAAAGATTAATTTCCTTATATCTTTATTTTCTGTCTTAAAGGTAAGAATAGAGACATATAGGGGTGTAAATTGTGATTGTACTTCTTTGTTCCACTATTCGTGGATGAACGATCCAAGTGGTGGAGAATTAAAACACCCTAAGTTTTGACCCGTAGAAATTTCCTAAATTTTAGCTTCTGGACATCATAAGTCTTAAAGGTAGCTATCGTATGATGTGGCTATGGTTTAGGGGGTCTTGGTTGTATGTTACTCAGTGTGGTTTTGGTTAGTTTATGTCCAAGGTACGACTAGACTCCGTAGGAGTCATATGGAAATGGTAAGAGTGGTATAGTCCAATTAGTATATTGTCCAGTATCTAACCCCTTAAATGTTGTCTTAGATAAGGTTTGAGGGTACAAGTCATATTATATGGGTAAGACTTAGGTAAGGTGAGTCGTATAGTGGAAAGAGTGTGATGTCCAACATTTTGTCTAGGGTACGAGTGATGGGTACCACTTGTATGTTGTGTGTACGATCCAAGTAAGGTAGTCGTAACCTCCTGCGGTAATTTTTATAACTTAAGCTGGAGATATTCTGGAAATTTCCCCTGATAACTTCTTTTGACCCCACAACTTAAAATACTATTGGAACTTTATTTACCCTATTATTCTGAACCAAAAACACTTTAAACACTCAAATCTATCTTAAGATTTTGGTTTAAGAAAGAGGCTAGGGTTTTCTAAAATTAATCAATTAAGGCTCGAATGGGTGGTATCTCTCTATCTTCTTATTTACCTAAGGCATGTTACTCTTCCATCATTGTTAGTTCAACTAAAAGTATGTTTTAATGAATGATTTTAATGGTTTTATTGTGATACTGTTTTGAGTTTTAAACTATGTGTTGGGGGTTTTGGTTGTTCTTTGTTGGATAGTGTTTTCCCATATTTTTTCTTATTGTTTTCATGCTATAAGTGTGGTTTGAAACATATGGTTACATGGGATGGTCAATTGGTACTTGATTTTGGTTGTTGAAATCTTATGCTCTCAACATGTTTGTTAAAATGCCTACGAGAATGATTTTTGTCACATAATTTGACTATTATTGATAACTTTGCATTGCACAGTATGGTAATGGAACTTACATTGGTTTGGTTGGTTTTAAATAGACTAGAAAGGTCTTGGTGGCCATGATAATTGTTTAAATTGGAAACTTTGGAGTCAAATTGGTTTAATGGTATTGGTATGGCATAAATGGATAGACTTGTAAGCTTTAGTGTTGGTATGATGAAACCGATGATTAATACCTAATAAATAACACTCATTGGTAATTTGTTGGTTGTGTGTGAATAGTTTTAATATGGGCTTAAATATGAAAGTTTAGCAAAGCCGTGAAAAATGGTGATCCCTAGTGGACCAAAACTGGAAACTCACGTGTGTCGATGTTGGTGGTCTTGTTGACCGTGTGCATTGTGACGGAATTATATTTTTGGAGATATACTAGTTATCTTAGGTTTTCTTTGATTCATACGGCTAACATACGTCGGGGCTCTTTCAGCAAGGGGAGCTAATCCTATATAGCCCATGAGTAGTTTTTGGATGGCCACACTACACAATCTCAGGTCAAAGGTTTTAAAAGCATGCTAAACCCGATTCTCTTCCTCGACATGGAATATATATGTATGTATGAATGTTCTCGCATATGGTTATTTACTTAGTTTTAAATATTAGCGTTATTTTATCCTTACTCCTGAGTGCATGCTAGCGTTCACCCATTAACCCGTATTCGAGCATTGTATTCCCATGTGATGTAGGAATCGACCATATTACTTCTCCTTCTCATTGATTAGATTCAGGGACATCTTCTATTTGATTGAAGTGGTTATCTTCCATGCTCTGGAAGACTTCATTTCATGTCATGGATTTCTTTACATAGTTTTGTTATTTCTTTGACATTAGTTTTGGCTATGGTGAGGCCTGACCAGAGTCCCTCACTATAATCTGTACCTGTGGTTAATGAGTTTTCTGAAGTTTTTCACTATAATCTTCCTGAAATTTCTCCCGATAGAAAAATAGATTTTAGGATTGATCTTCTACCAGATACCTATCTCATTTATAATTCTCTTTACAGAATAGCTCTAGCTGAATTAATGGAGCAGAAGGATCAATTAAAGGATCTTCTTTGTAAGGGTTTCATCCATCCCAGTGTTTCTTCATGGAGTGCTCTTATACTCTTCATGTAAAATAAAGATGGGTCCCTTCGGATATGTATAGACTACAGTTAGCAAAATAAGGTTACAATGAACAATAAGTATCCTCTCTCTAGGATTGGTGACCTATTTGATCAGGTTATTTTCAAGGTGCTTAGTGTTTCTCTAAGATTGATCTCTATTGGAGCAATCATCAGTTTAAAATTAGGGAGGTTGATATTCTCAAGACTGCATTATGGACTTGGTATGGCCATTATGAGCTTATGGTTATATTATTTAGGTTGACTAATGCTCCAACTGCTTTCATAGATCTTATTAATTAGGTGTTTAGGAAATTTCTTGATTTGTTTGTTAAAGTTTTCATTGATGAAATTTTGGTGTACTCTAAGAGTAAGGAGGATCATGTCAATTACCTCTGAATTGTGTTATAGACTCTTAAGGACTAGATATTAAATGCAAAATTTTTTAAGTGTAAATTTTAGGTAAGTAAAGTGACCTTTATCGAGTATATTATTTCTAGTGAGGGGATCAAGGTGGATTCATAGAAAGTTGAGGTAGTTAAGAAGTGGCCGAGACCCATGACTCCAACCGACATTAGGAACTTCTTGGGCTTGGTTGTAGTATAGGAGATTTATGGAGAGTTTCGAGTCTATTGTTGCTTTGATGATGAAGTTAACTCAGAAGAAGGTTAAGTTATTGTCGTTCAATACTTATAAGGGTTGTTTTGAGAAGTTGAAGAGTAATTTGACTTCTGCGCCAGTTTTGACCCTACCCGATGGTACGGATGGGTTTGTTGTATATTGTGATGCATCTCGTGTGGGACTGGGTTATGTCTTGATACAGCATGGTAAGGTTGTGACTTATATTTCTAGGCAGCTTAAGGTTTATGAGAGAAATTACCCAACTCATAATTTAATGTTTGTTGTTGTGGTCTTTACATTGAAAATCTGGTGCTATTATTTGTATGAAGTGCATGTGGAAATTCATTCAAACCATAAGAGCTTGCAGTATATATTTACTTAGAAACAATTGAATCGCATGCAGAGGCTCAAATTGCTTGAGGATTATGACATGAGTTTTCACTACCATCCAGTAAAAGATAATATGGTTGTTAATTCTTTTAATAGATTATCTATGGAAAGCTTATCTCATGTTGGTAAGGATAACAGAGGGCCGTTGAGGGATATTCACAGATTGGCTAATTTAGTAGTTCATCTCCTAGACTCTGGGGATGGGGGAGTGATTATTCAAAAAGTGGTTAAATCATCTCTTGGTGCTGAGGTGAAGAAGAAGCAGGTTTTAGATCCCATACTTATGCAGATGAAGGATAATAAGGGTCAGTAAAAGGTTATATCTTTTGAGATTGGGGGAGATGGAATCTTGAGGTATAAAGGTAGGTTGTGTGTTCATGATGTTGATGGGCTCCAAAAAAGGATTTTTACTGAGGCTCGTGAGTCTAGATGCACAATTCATCCGGGTTCGACTAAGATGTATCATGACTTGAAGGAAATCTACAAGTGAAATAATATGAAGAGAGATGTGGCAAACTTTGTTGCCAAATGTATTGTTTGTCAGTAAGTCAAGGTTGAGCATTTGAGGCATGGTGGACTATCTCAAGAGATAGAGTTGCCTATGTGGAATTGGGAATGATTAATAATTATTTTATTATTGGTCTTTCGTAGTCTCGCAACTAGTGTGATTCTATTTGGGTCATTGTGGATAGAATGACTAAGTCTCCTCACTTCTTGCCTGTGAGGACTAACTACTCAGGAGAGGATTATGTTAAGTTGTTCATTTAGAAGATAGTTAAGTTGCATGGAGAACCAATCTCCACCATCTCAGGCCAAGGTACGCAGATTTCTTCTCACTTTTGGCATTTATTTTAGAAAGGTTTGGGTACTCATTTGAACCTTAGCATCGGCTTCCAGCCTTAAATGGATTAACAAGAAGAACAGACTATTCAAACCTTGGAAGATATTCTAAGGGCATGTGTTATTGACTTTAAGGGTAGTTGGGTTGACCATTTTCTTCTTATTGAGTTTGCTTACAACAATAGTTACCATTCTAGCATCTAAATGGCTCCGTTTGAGGCTCTTTATAGTAGGAGGTATTGTATCATATTGGGTGGTTTGAGGTAGGTAAGACTATGTTGTTTGGTCCTGACTTGGTTCACCAAGCCATGGAGGAGGTGAAAGTAATTATAGAAATACTTAAGACTACTCAAAGTCGCCAAAAGATTATGCATATATGAGGTGAAGAGTGTTGGAGTTTGAAGTAAGTGATTGGGTATTCTTGAAGGTGTCTCCTACTAAAGGAGTCATGAGATTTAGAAAAAAAGGGAAGCTCAGTCCTCGTTATGCTGGTTCATATCAGATTGTAAAGATAGTTAGTAATGTCGCTTATTAATTAGATGTACTAGTATGTTTGGCTTCTATTCATCTTAATTGCCATGTGTCTATGCTGAAAAAAGTGTGTGGGTGACCCCTCTTGATAGTGCATGTTGAGAATGTTTGTTTTTCAGATTCATTGTCATATGAAGAGGTCCCGAAAAAGATATTGTATAGACAAGTACGTAGATTTAGGATAAAGGATGTAACTTCGGTAAAGGTCCTTTAGGGAAATCAAAAAGTGGGAGAAGCTACAAAGGAAGCTGAAGAAGATATGAAAGCTAAGTAATCGCTCTTGTTCCCCGAGTTGGATGAAAGTGCTTTAGGTATGGGTTTCATTTCCCTCTCGTCGCATTTCAAATTTGTCATTTGATTCTTATGTACTCTTATTATTATCATGCTTAAAACTTCCTAACTCATCATTCGGGTACGAATGATCCTAAAAGGAGGGATAATATGAAACCCCATAAAATTTGATCATTTTATTTTTTACCCTTCAACATGGGTAGTGTAAATTTTTAAATTGAATTATATTTAGGGATGTTAAAAGTCTATTTTGGGAAAATTTTAGAATTTTTGGAAGGGGTTCGGGGATATTTGGAACTCCGAGGCAGTGTGCCTCCGCAATAGTGGCATGCCACGCCACTAGAGCTCTCTAATAGTAGCGTGGCCGGAGTCTAGCCTCTGTGATATTGGTGTGCCATGAAAATTTGTTAAAAATGCTCATTTTTTGTTTTTTCACTTGGGGCGAGGGGCTTTTGGTCCTTTTACCCCTTTCACAACTCTTAAACATAAATTGACCTTTTTCCTTAGGTTTTCAAAGATCAAATTCCACTCTTTCTCTCTTAAACTCAAAACCCAAGAAAGCTAAAGGATTTTACAAAATATTCACCATCCACGCTCCAAACATTGAATTCTCATCAAATTGTTCTATATTTTAGTCATACTGCTCATCCCTAACTTGTATTTTTACATTGTGGCATCTATTTAGTCAATATTCATGTCTTTGAAATTATGGGTTTGAAATTATATTTAGGGATTTTGATTGAGTTTACTTGAATTGCTTTCCCTATGTTTTCAATTTTTTATTCATGCTTTAATTTATGGTTATGGATTAGATTTTAAATGGAACTTGTGAGTCATTTTGGTTATATGGATTGCTTTGGCATAACTATATTATCTTGCAAGAATATTGGTATGACGATACAATATTTGTAAATGTCTTAATGAATGACTCTTGAGTTAACGGTTGGTTTATGTGCAAACTGTTTTAATTTTGGCTTAATAGGAATTATGTAGCTCACCGTGAATATGTAGATCCTGGGGGGATCAATACTAAAAACCATAGTTGTCGGCGTTGGAGGTCCATGTGACCGTGTTCTTGGTGCACACTTTATATATATATTGATATTGGGATGGTTATAGCCTTGGTTTCTTTAGCCTTTCCTCAAATTTTCCTTGATTAATACGGCTAACAGTCATTGAGGCCCTTTTAGCGGGGGAAGCTGGACCCATATAACCTATATGTGCTTATAGGATAGAGCGAGCTACACAGTTCAGGTTAAAGGTTTTAAATCTTATGTTCATGACCCTTGTCCCTATCCTGGCATCCTATATATATGGACATGAACGGGATGCATATGGTTTGTGACTGAATTTTGGTAGTTGCATTATTTTATCCCTATTTTCTGAGTTACATGTCAGTGATCGCGCCACTTATCCTCCCTAGATGCTACATCATTTCATGATGAAGGTTCCAAAGGGTTTTCTATTGCTCCGGTGCAGTGTTAGATGATTTGGTATTCGTGTGGATATGTTGTAAAGTGGTAAGCCTCTATCTTTCAGAAGGACTTGTCATTTCACTGTTTTCCTTATTGTCTTAGTATTTTATTTGGGATTCTTTTTGTCATAGTAGGGGACAGGTCCCGACTAGTTAGTATTCTAGTTTAGAGGCTTTTATGGACAAGTTTGGGTTGGTTGTTTATTTGAATTCTTAGAATTGTCATTTGACTTATCTATCCTTCTTATTAATACTTTGATTGACTTCTCCAATTTATATTTATATGCTCTTGAGTAAGGATAAAGGGGTGGTCTCTAGCCTAAGGTGGGCTTGAGATACCCGTCATGGCTAGGCCCGGGTTCTGGTCATGACGCATAACCTTAATGATATGTCACGACCCAAAATATAAGGATCATGATGGCACTTGTCGCGGCGAACCTTGACAAGTAAGCCTACCGCCCAAATTGATGCACATGGGAAAAAGACAATAATAACCCCAGAGTAAGGCTTCTAGAAGAAAGACAAACCATATAAGTATATAAATGCAGAAAGAATATAATCAACCATATGACCATAACTCCTCAAAACCTGATGTCAACAGTATAAGAACATATCTTTACAACTCGAATCCAAATGAGATACATTAGAAATCTAATAAATACATTAGAAATCTAATAAATACATTAGAAATCTAATAAATACAACTTTGTCTCTGAAAACTAGTAAAGACATAGTGTAATGATAGATAGAGATAGTAAAAGACATTCGGACGCCTGAAAATAATCCACAACCTTGGAAGCTCCAACGATCGTCCGAGTCAAGCAATGTGGGGCGCATACAAACCTGAATCTGCACAAGAAGGGTAAATTAGGAATGAGTATGGTCTACTTGTACTCATTAGGTATCATATGCCGACCGAGCAAAGTAGAAAATAAGACATGCAAAATACATACTAAGGGCATGTCACCTGCAATCAGAAAATGTCCTACAACGGTAGTCCACACCGCTTGCACTAACATTCTAATGTATCACATACATTGTAACAAACTAGAAAGGATCATAAGTATACGATATAACACGTACAAGTATGATAAGAAAGGACAATATACATACAAGATCATCAAGTACAAGTATAAGAAGATAGAATAATTAAATAAGTAATAAGTCAAAGCAGAAGTACAGTCAAATCACAAACATAATAAAGTAAACACAATAAGAACGATGAGTTTTGTAAGTTGTCATAATATCGTCTTCCTAGCACATCCCTCGAGAAGGGTTATAAAAAGGTGTTGCCAGTGTTTCTCAGATATTGCCATGATGGTACCAATGTTTCATGAATGAGTATGATATGAAGATGTAACGCTCATAACAAATCACAATTAGTATTTCCACAATCAAACACATAATGTATTTCCACAACCAATAATAATGACAAATTTTCACAACCATCCACAATGATAAATTCCACAACCATGTGAGCCAATATACACTTCTTATTTCCACCATCCATGAAATACCACATGATTCATATGTCAATAAAGTATGAATATAACGTAATACGCCAATGGTACCACAATAGGCATTTCAACAACACAATATAATTATTAACATGTATTTTAGGTTATCAACATCACATAGGACCCTACATGGTCACACATATCACATAATATCTCAAAATCAATAATTATATCACATATAAGCCCCCACACGAGAACAACACATTAAGATAGCTAATTTCATGATTAGTTCCCATCCCTTTATCATGTATTTTGTATACAAATTAACTATCCAACTTTGTCTGAAAGAGTTAAGCGATAACCTGCCTTAAATATCAAAATCGGTCTGCTACACTTCAAACGCAAAGCGTTACACCTCACTAACGGACCCAAAATCAACAAACACCAAGAAATATAGAATCACTGCATCAAAATAAGGTCAGTGATACTCATATTGCCTACTTTAAACTTGGGGTCAAAATGGACCCCCGAAATAGGTTTTAAAAATAAAAGCAAAATTTTATCTTTATTTCAAAAATGTGTTTCCCATACTCTTAGAAACCAATAACTGAAACCCCAAGTCAAGTTGAGTTAAAAATGAGGTCCGAATTGAAGAAAATCATTTTTCAAATTTTTACAAGGTAAAACCTTTGAAATTTTATTTAAAAATAAATAATCGAAGGTGTTTTGAAGGTGAGATTGAGGAAAAACAAGTAATTATAGGATTAGTAACATTATTCAAGTGAAAAGGGGTGTTCGGGTGGTTTAAAATCTAGCATTATAGTTTTTAGGATTTTGAGCAATTAATCAAGAAAGTCAATCAAGAAAAGGGTGAATTCTTACCTTAAATCTGTAAGATAATCAAGAAATAGATTTTAATATAGCTTTCCAAGAACCCACAAGCATTAGTTTTATGCACTCATACTATTTTAGGGTTTAGATATCAAGAGGAAAAATGAATAATGCCCAAAACCATGGAAAATGACTCAATTTATACCCAATCCAGGTTCTCGGTTGCCGCTATCGCGTCCTAGTGTATGTGATGGCACTATCCCCAGCCTAGACAGGCTAGCCGTGATTGCGTCAGGGCTATGGAAATCACATTATCTCTTCTACACGAGGAGTCATGATTGCAGCCTAGGCAAGCGATCGCCAGCTCACCACATAGCAACTGGAAACTTGGAAATTTTCCAAGTTTCCGTCATACGCTCGGGATTTATTTAGGGTCCCGTATATGTAAACGAACTATGTAACCACACTAAATTAGATGTTCTAGACTCAATGGCGCTATCAGATGTTCAAAAAGATGTTGTGTCCATAAAGTTTACCCTTGAAACCTAAAATCATAATTTTTCAAACTGAGGTTGAAATGAGATTTAAAAGCTGTATAACCACACCAAACATGTTATCACCCAAAAATTGATATTTTGGATCTTCTGGCATAGTACATTCTATCATCCGTTGTACAGATCAAAACATAACCATAAAATTCCATAATAAGGCCCTCAAAGCCTCCAAAAACCACAATGTTGCATAAATGACACCAAAATGCATCAGGAACTGTGCCAGTCACCCCAACACCCCAAAAATTCCACAATGCAACTATGGGGTGGCGTAAAACAATCAAATCACAGAAAAATACATATTTCATATATTTTACAAAAATTTTAGATTGTTACATCATCCATCACAAAAATTCTAGTTCGTCCTCAAACTAAGGCAAAGAAATACCTGAATCAATGAAGAGCTGGAATAAGAAGTACGCATATTAGATTTGACCTCCCAAGTAGCCTCATCTACAGTTCAATGTCACCACTAAACCTGAACCATAAGGCTAAATCTTGAATGCAATCGTCTAACATCCCTTGCCAAAATAGAGACCAGCTCCTCAACAAAAGACAATTGCTTATCTACCAGAACCAACTCCCAACGAATGACATGAGACTCATCAGGAATGTAATGGTGAAGCATAAAAACATGAAAAACTAAATGAATAGATGATAAATCTAGGGGCAAGGCCAGCTCATAAGCCACATCACCAACGTTCTAAAGAATCTTAAATGGACAAATATACCTAGGGCTAAGCTTGAATCTCTTCCCAAACCTCATCACACCCTTCGTGGGTGAAACTCAAAGTAAAATACAGTCACTAATACCAAATCTTAAGGAACAAAGTCTACGATCAGCATAGCACTTCTACCTACTCTATGCCGCTAGAAGTCTATCCTGAATGACTCAAACACTATCTAAAAATTCACGAAGTAAGTACCTACCTCGAGGTTTAACCTCTAAAACATCAAACCAATCCACGGGAGAGTGACAAAGTATACCATACAATGCCTCAAAAGGAGCCATATTGATATTGGAATGGTATCTATTATTATATGCAAGTTCTGCTAAGGCCAAAAGCTGCCCCCACTAGAAACCAAAATCCATCACACAAGAATTAAGTATATCCTCTTAAACCTGGATAGTCCGCTCTGACTGAACATCAATCTGGAGTGAAAGACTATGCTAAGATCAACTTGAGTACCCATTCATCGTAAAAAGTCTTCTAAAAGTGAGATGTGAATACTAAACCATAATCTAAAATAATAGACATGAACATACTATGAAGACCCACAATTTCATGAATAGTTTTCCTCGTACTTCTCAGAACTGAAGGAGACTTAGACCAGAATAAAATGAGCAGACTTGGTCAATAGATCTACGATGTCCAAAACATTATCCAATTCATGAGAAGTACGAGGAAAACTAATCATAAAATTTATCGTGATTCATTCCCACTTTCACTCATAAATGGGTAACCCATGAAGCAATCCACCAGGTCTCATATGCTCTACCAGTACCTGCTGGTAATAAAGGCAATGAGCTACAAAATCCTTTACATCATTCCTCATACCACGCCCCCCACCAGTAATGCTCCCTAAATTTAGGATACATCTTAGTTACTATCAGATGGATAGAATATCTGGAATAATGGGCCTCATCTAAAATCAATCTAATCCAATCACCCACTTTTGGTACACAAACTCAACCTCCAATCCTCAAAACTCCATCAGGATAAAGTGAGGCTTCCTTAGTATCACCACTCAACACATTACTTTAAATCGATCTCAATATAACATCATCACACTGATGAGATCGAATCTGCTCCATCAAAGAAGACATAGCCTCCACAAATGCCAAAATACACCCAAGTATAAAAATATCATGTCTAATCATCTGGTTAGATAAAGATTGGACCTCTAATTCCAATGGCCTCTCCTGGGTCAAAACATGCACAAAGATACCCTTGTAACTCAACTGCCAGCTTAAGGCATCTGCAACTACATTAGCCTTGTCCAGATGATAGAGAATAGTTAAGTCAAAATCCTTAAGAAAATCAAGCCAATGATGCTGTTTCATATTGATATCTCACCGAATAAAGAAGTACTGAAGTCTATGATGATCCAAGAAAATATCACAATAGACTCCATACAAGTAGTGCCTCCACAAATTTAAAGCAAAAACAACTGCGCACAACTCTAAATCATGGGTAGAGTAATTCCTCTCATAGGGCTTTAACTGATGAAAGAAATAAGAAATAACCTTACCCTCCTGTATCAGCACAATATCTAACCCAACACCTGAAGCATCATAAAAGATGGTGAAACCCACGCCCTCCTTGGGCAAAGTCAAGATAGAGGTTGAAGTCAACAAATCTTTAAGCTTTTAAAAGATCATCTCACAAGCATCGTACTATTAGAAAGAAATCTTCTTCTAAGTCAACTTGGTCAATAGATCTGTAATGGATGAGAAACCCTAAACAAAACATTGATAATAACCTTTCAAGCCGACAAAAATCTGAATCTCGGTGGGCAAAGTAGGTCTAGCCTAATCACAAATCACTGCAACCTTGGTTACATCAACCATAATACCCTCCTTAGTCACCACAAGATCCAAGAAAGAAACATAATCCAACAAAAACTCACACTTGAAGAACTTAGCATACAACTTCTCATCATTTAATCTTTGAAGAATAATCCGTAAATGATCCTTATGATCAGTCTCACTCATGGAATAAATCAAAATATCATCTATAAATACAATAACAAAGGAGTCAAGATACGGTCAGAATACCTAATTCATCAACTCCATGAATGCAGCGGGGGCATTGGACAACCCAAAGAACATGACCAGGAACTTATAATTGCTATCTCGAGTCCAGAAAGTCATATTCAAAATATCCAAAGCTATAATCTTGAACTAGTGATAACCATATCTCAAATTAATCTTTGAAAATACCACAGCACCCTGAAGCTGATCAAATAAATCATTAATACAAGAAAGAGGATACTTATTCTTAATTGTCACCTTGTTCAATTACCGGCAGTCAATGCATATACGCATAGACCCATCAATATTATTCATAAACAAGACGATACACTAGGTCAGATAAATCCCTTATCCAAAAACTCCTACAACTGATCCATCAATTTCTTTAAATTAGTTGGGGCCATCCTATAAGAAGGAATAGAAATGGGCTTGGAGTCCAGCTCAACATCAATAGCTAAATCAATATGAGGATACAAAGGAATACCAAAAAATTCATAGAAAACACATCCCTACGAACAGAATTCAAAGAAGGATGTGAAACAACACTAGTATCATGAATATAAGCCAAATAAGATAAACATCTCTTCCCAATCAATTTACGAGCCTGAACATAAGATATGATCCTCTTAGGATCGTGTATAGGTCTATAAAAACTTGAACAATAAAAATCACATTTGCCAGTGTTGGGGTCTATATGATCGTGTTTTTAGTTCACACATTATATTTTGAAATAACTAGAGCCTTGGTGTCATTATTTCTTCCTTTAAATTCCTTAGTTCGTGCAGCTAACATGCACTAGGGACTTTTTAGTAGAGGAAGCTGAACCTATATAGCTCGTGGGTGATATTAGGATGGAGCGAGCTACATAGTTTAGGTTAATGGTTTAAACTCTCATGTTCATGACCCTTTACCCTATCTCAGCATTCTATATATGTATATATGAATGTGTGCATATGGTTTTGGCTGATTTTAGACATGGCATTATTTTATAACTTTTCTTGAGTTATATGCCAGTGCTTACCCCACTAACTATCTCTAGACGCTACATTATTGCATGATGTAGGGTCCAAAGATTATTTTGTTGCTCCTGTGCAACGTTAAGTAATTTGGTATATCTGTTGAGTGGTTGTGAAATGGTGAGCCTTCATTTTTTGGAAGGCCCAGTCATTTCATCTATTTTTTTCACTTCTTAGTATTTTATTTTGGATTCTTTGGTCATGGTCGGGGGCATGTCCCGACCTATTTGGGATTTTTAATTTTAGAGGATTTTATGGACAAGTGTGGGTTGGATATTTATTTTGATTTATAGTGTTTACATTTGATTATCTATCCTTATTTTTACTATTTGGTTGGCCTCCACTGTATTATTTTATAGTGTTCTTGATTTTAGGCTAATAGGGTGGTCTCCGTCATATGGTGAGCTTGAGATACCCATCACGACTAGGCCCTAGTTTAGGTTATGACAAGATTGTCTCTAATATTCCTATCTCATATATGTGTAATGTAAAGTTTATCACCATTACCTACTATTTCAGAATCTGTTCCTTTAATGGGAGATGGACTTTTGAGAATATCTCTGGATTTCACCATATGATTGGTAGCACCTGAATTCTTGTGTAAATTGTTATAATTGAAGGACATAACTGTTAGTGCTTGTGGAATTTTTTGTTCTTAATAATAATACCACCTATAAAAATAAGTTAGAGTTGTAAGATTATTTTTTCCACAAATTTGGCATGGATTGGATTTAGATGCCTCTTTTGGTTGATTAATCATGTTATTTGTTACATCAGGCTGCTTATGGTATTTTTTTTAAAAGGTTGCTTATGGTATTGTGAACAACCATATTCACACCCTTTTTGTTATCCTCGATCTCAATTGGAGTAGTCGCGACCACTTTCTTGAGTTTGTTGCACCACAAACACCATGGTTGTTCCAAGATGAGTTTGGTAGCATGCTCACTATTGTCTTCTGTTATTTCGAACCCTCTAAGAGCATTCACAAATTGTGTGATGTAGGATAAGGTGGCTTGCCTAATATCATAGGCGTAGAGTTATATACTTTCCTTCATAGGCTTCTAGTAAAGTTGACGACCTTAATATATCACAAGTTCCTTTGAATTTCTTAATATATTCATCTATTGATTTAGATCCCAAAATTATGGCTTGAAGTTGTTACTTCAACTGATATTCTTTATCTTTGCTTACTTGTAAGTATATTTCCTCAAGGCAAGCCAACGTTTGTTTAGCTGTCGAAAAACCTATAATAAGAAACATTGACTATTTATCATTGTTCCAAAGTGCCAACTCTTAACCCAGATAACACTTTCTAGCCACTACATGAATTTTGGATTAGGATTAGTTAGCCACTACATGAATTTTGGATTAGGATTAGTCTTCCTTCACCATCTTCTATTGTTCTATGGTGCTTCAACTATAATAAGACTCAGAATGTTTTTCAAGGTTTGATAAGTTTGTGAATTTGTTTTTTCAAGCTAGGTAATTGGTGGGTTTTAATTTGATTGAAAAATAGCTAAGAGTGGATGGAGAGATGAAGTAGAAAGAGTGAGGCAGATAATGGTGGTAATAACAAAGACCTTCAAGATTGTATTTTAACATGAAGAAAATCATTATAAGATGAGCAAAAGATAGTTGAGCTCTTTGTATTTTTTCTGTATGCCCTGTTATAGTGAAGGTTTCATTTATACATCTTTGTTAGACATCAGATAGAAGAGTCCTATACAAAGTCAGCTTCTATCTCTTGCATTATCATGAGACATACACAAACACTACAACTTATACACACAGCTAGCTACCAGAAAATTACATGGGATGCCCCCATAGTGGGTGGTTTGATTTCTTGTCCTCCATAAGAAAAGTCTTTAATGACTATCCTTCTTTTCTTTATATGTATAGAATAGGTACAGTTTTGCCCTTCTACACCTCAAATATTTTTATACTTTCCATGCTAATTAGTTGTCACTTAACTTCTATTTTATTTCATCTTTTTTTTTATTTTTTATTTTTCATTGCTTTTATTATTTTCATTTTTTTGTTTTTTTAATTCATTTATCTCAACGTTTATTTTTTTTTAATTTTTTCTTTTTCCTCAAACATTATTTATTTTTTATTTTTCTTTTTTTTTCTTTTTCAGTTCATTTGTCTCAACCTTAATTTTTTTTAACTTTTTTATCATTTCTCTTTTTTTTTTATTTTTCTCAAATTTTATTTTATTTTTCTTAGCATTTTTGTTTTTCTCAATTTTTATTCTTCTCTTTTTATTTTATTTTTGGTTTTTCATAACCTTTTCCTTTCTTTTTTCTTTTTTTTTCCTTTTTCTTTTTTCTTTTTTCTCAATTTCTATTATATTTTGCTAATAAATAGAAAGTTAGATAATCCACAAAGAAATTTTATTTTTTTTGACATCGAAGTAAATTTCAGGGCGTGACTTGTTGTTTGGAAGTCTTTTGGGATAAGTCTTACCTCTAAGCCAAACGTTGTAGAATATCTCTTAAGTTAACGCACAATGTGGTAGTGTCAAGTCTTGCTCGTGGAGCATAACTTCTTGTTTGAAAATACTTGAGTTGAGTCTTGTCTCTAAGGTATGAGTTCTAGAACATCTCATAAATCAAGTTACAATGTGTAGTGTCAACACTTGCCCATAGGGCGTTGTGTGTTTTTTAGAGAGGTTCTTGGGCTAAGTCTTGTCTTAGAGGCATGACTAATAGATCATCTCATAAATCAATAAACAATGTGGTAATGTCAACTCTTGCTCATATGGAGTAACTTATTATTTGAAAGTCTTTGGGCTAAGTCTTGCCTCTAAGGCAAGAGTTATAGAACATCTCATAAATCACGTCACGGTTGGTAGTGTCAACTCTTTCTCAAAGGGCGTGCTTATGTTTGAATGTTCATGGACTAAGTCTTGCCTCTTAGGCAAGAGTTATAGAAAATCTCATAAATCAAGGCACAATGTGGTAGTGTCAACTCTTGCTCATAAGGTGTTCTTATTATTTGAAAGTCCTTGGACTAAGTCTTGCCTATAAGGCAAGAGTTATAGAACATCTCAAAAATCAAGACACAGTGTGGCAGCGTCAAATCTTACCCATAAGGCATAAATAGAAGTTGAAAGATATATAAGTATGAAGTTGTTTAAAATACTTGAGATATAGAGGGGTAAATAGGTATTTGTCTTGTACATAAAAAAAAAAGGAAGACTAGTTTTTTAATATTTTTTTAAGGGGACAAAAAGGAACACCACTTATTATGAAGGTCATTTATGTAATTTACCCACTAGCTAATACAAACTTATTACATCATCAAGTACTTGTAGTCTATCACCATATCCCTTGTCTTCTGGGCCAAATTGACCCATATGCATTAAAAGCTTGTCCAGGAAGGCCCGTTAGCAAGAATAAGAAAAGGCTGAACAAGAACCAGGGAGCTTCTTGACCAGGAAATTAAATAGTATAACCTCCATAGTGGGTGGCCGTGCTTTTTTGTACTCCATAAGAAAAGTCTTTAAGGGGTGATCTTCCTTCCTTTTTATACATAGTACAACTATAGTTTTTCCCCTCTACACCTCGAATCATTTTATACTTTTCATGCTCATTTGTCTCTCAACTTCGATTTTTATTTCTTTTCTCCTCTTTTTTACTTTTCCTTGATTTTTGTTTTTATTTATTTTTTCTTGATTAATTCATTTTTCTCAACCTTTATTTTTCTTTTATTTTTTTTCTCTTTTTTTCCTCAAACATTATCTATTTCTTCATTTCTCTCTTCTTTTAATTCATTTGTCTCAACATTTATTTTTCTTTAATTTATAATTTTTATCATTTCTCATTTTTTCTTTTTTCTCAAACATTATTTTTATTTTTTACTTTTCATTTTTGTTTTTCTCAATCTTTAATTTTTTATTTTTTATTTTTCTCTTTTTCTTAACCCTTTTTTTTTCTCAATTTTTTTCTTTTACCAATTTTTTTCATTCTCTTTTTTTTTCTCAACTGTTATTTTATTTTGCTAATAAATAGAAAGTTGAATAATCCGCAAAGGGATCTTCTTTTCTTAGCATCAAAGTAAATTCAAGAGCATGACTTATTGTTTGGAAGTCCTTTGGGATAAGTCTATAGAACATCTCATAAATCAAGACACAATGTGGTAGTGTCAACACAAGCCCTTAGGCGTAACTTTTTTTGGGGAGGTTCTTGGGGTAAGTATTATCTTAGAGGCAAGACTAATAGAGAATCTCATAAATCAAGACACAATGTGGTAGTGTCAACTCTTACCATGGAGAATAACTTGTGGGCTAAGTCTTTCCTCTAAGGCAAGAGTTATAGAACATCTCATAAATCAAAACACAGTGTGGTAGTGTCAAATCTTGGCCATGGGCCATAACTTATAGTTTAAAAGTCCTTGAACTAAGTCGTACCTCTAACGCAAGAGTTATAGAACATCGCATAAATCAAGACATAATGTGGTAGTGTTATCTTACACCCATGGGGCATGACTTGTTGTTTAAAAGTTCTTAATTTATAAAACATATCATAAGTCAAGACATAATGTGGTAGCGTCAATTCTTGTCTATGGGCCATAACTTGTTGTATGAAAGTCATTTGGCTAAGTCTTGCTCTTAAGATAAGAATTATATAGCATCTCATAAATCAAAATATAATGTGGTAGTGTCAGCTCTTACCCATGGAGTGTAACTTGTTTTGAAGGTCCCTGGGTAAAGTATTGCCTCTAAAACAAGATTTATAAAACATCTCATAAATCAAATTACAATGTGGTAGTATCAAATCTTTCCCGTGGGGCATAACTTGTTGCTTGAAAGCCTTTTGACTTAGTCTTGCCTCAAAGGAAAGAGTTATAGAGCATTTCATAAATCAATACACAATGTGGAAGTATTGCTATGACCCAAACCAGGGCATGGCCATGACAGGTATCATAAGTACACTAGGGATCAAAATCCATCCCTTTTATATCTAATCAAAAAACATAATATCACCAATGTCGGATGAATTCCAAACATATAACAAGATAATATTTAAAGAATAAAAGATAAGTCTATGACCTATAATGATTAACTGGACAAAACAATCGACCAACATCACCCAAGTCCATAGTAATCCAACAAAGCCTTCTAACAAAAGAATCAAAAACCAGTCTTGGTCGGGTTATGTCCCCGAATCTGATAATGACAATGATAATGAAAACTCTTAACTCTAATCTAAAATGAGAACTAATGTAATATCTAAGCCTTCCAGAGAATAAAGGTTAACCACTTCACCACAATGAAGAGTCGAAGTATCTCTGATGCCTATATTATGTGGGGATACAGCGTTCGAAGACGGTTAGTGTTTAGAGCGATAGCATGTAACTAAAGGATAGGGGATAAAATAATGCCATGAATAACAATTCAAAACCAATCCAAAATCCAATGCACAACATTATATGCAATTTCATATATTTATAATAGCACAAGCTACGGTAGGGAAAAAGTCTTAACATGAACTTTAAAAACCTTAGCCTAGATTGTGTAGCTCAACCATGACAAAATAAGAAGGCACTCAGGGGATATATTGGTCCATAACTCCCCCAGCTAGTAGGACCTTAATGATGCGGCCGCATGAACCAGAGGGTATACATATGCACTATAGGGGACTCAAACCTCCTGGAACATCAAGGTGACACAAGCCCCAAATTATGTAATATAATATGGGGGAGTTGAACCTCCCAATCATATGAAAATAGCAAGGGGGACTCGAATCACCCGGTCATATAGACCCCCGTATTGGCAACCGCAATTTCTAGTATTGGTTCCTTGGGACCTACGCTTTCACGACTCAGTTACACAACCCTCATTAAAGCCCAATTAAAACAAGGGTCACACATTCTTATTCCTTGAACCAAGATACACATTTAGGCATACATTGTTGGTATCGTCATACCAATTACACTTGCAAGGTAACATCAATCATCCCAAACCAATTATCATTACTTGGGGGAATTCACAACCCCCTTGGTTCAATTTAAAAATCATTAAGCTTCATTAGTTTTTCACTTTTGCCAATAGTTCAAGAGTAGTTCAATATACATATATTTCATATTCAAAAACGGATTTCATATGGGGTTGAGGTCATAACCATTTCAAAAGTCACAAGTATGTGGAAATCACAATCCCTTAGTCTATTCACCATATCCATGCATCCAATTGATTTTAAAACTGTCATTTAAACGTAACCCATACAGGGACATACATGAAACATCACATAAACAACAATTATTCAAGACCCTCAACCCATGTTTCTAAACCAACATCAATAACATATGAACAACACTTTTAAACATATGCTTTTAACAAATTTGCAATTAGGGAAGAGTAACATGCCTGAAATATCCAAGTTTATGGAGAGAATTCCACCCTTGTGTCCTTAGATGATCTACCTCTTGAAAACCCTAAGTATTTTGCTTGAGAGACTTGAGAGTGTTTTCGAAGTATTTGAGTATGTTATGAATGAGAAATAACCCTTTAAGTGCTTTATGAACGTGGGGTTTTAAATGGGTGAAGAGGGAATTTTTCAAAGTGCCCTCAATTTAAAAACTAAAATTTAACCATCAGTTACTACGGGTCACTATATGACTTGCAGAGACTCATTATGACTCGTTACCATGAGTCGTAGTCAAGATAGTTTCCAAGGCACCGACACACTATTAACCCTATAATTGATACGACTCGTAATGGGACCTTACGACTCATAGGGTCCACTCGTAGTCAACACAAAACCCATTTGGGATAAATATTGGACATCCTATGATTTGCACCCAATGACTCATAACAAGTCCTTATGACTCTTAGTGAGTCACTCCTACTCAGAGTAGAACTTAGTCACACACTTAATATTTAGGTTATGATTTAAGTCCAACAACTTGTTAAGACTTCTTATAGCTCGTAGGGTAAGTTATAGTCAAGGCAGTAAGGATATAATTTCAGAAATCTTCAATGACCAAAAATATGGGGTGTTACATATTCCCCTCTAAGGATCATCCATCCTTGAATGATAATATAAGGTATTTATTAGCACAATTTGACTACATTATAACCACAGTTACCTTTAACAAAGATAGAAAACAAAGATGCCAAAGAAACTACAATTTTCTTTATAAAAGGCAAAAAAACAAAATGTTAAGGAATACGTCAAGAATGATTATACGGAATATGGAACAAGAACAGATACTTGGATTTCATGTCCTCTTCGGCTTCCTAAGTTGTTTTTGTAACCTTTTGGTTTCTCCAAAGAACCTTTACCGACACCAATCCTTCGTCCGCAACCAACGGACTTGTCAATCCAAAATCTCAATTAGGACTTCCTCATAAGATAAGAAATCCTAAATTCCCGCCTTTTCCAAGGGAACAACTGTCTAAGGATCACCCACACACTTTATCAACATCAAAACATGAAACACCAGATGAATAGAGCTCGAAATAGAAGACAACTTCAATTAGTGTGCAACATTACCAACCCTCTTCAAAACTAAGTATGGACCAACATAATGGGTACTGAGCTTACCCTTCTTACCAAATTGCATCACTCCTTTCAAGGGAGATACCTTCAAGAACACCCAATCACCGATGTTGAATTCCAACTCCTTTTGCCTCACATTCATATAGGACTTTTGGTGACTTTGGATGGCCTCAAGTCTACCGCGAATTACCTTTACCTTCTCTATGGCTTGGTAAACTAAATTAGGGCTAAATAACTTATTTTCACCAACCTTAAACCACCCATTAGGAGACCTACACCTCCTACCATACAAGGCCTCAAATGGAGTTATACCAATGTAAGAGTGATAACTGTTGTTATAGAAAAATTCTATGAAAGGTAACTGGTCAACCTAAATACCACCAAAATCAAATACACAATCCCAAAGCATATCTTCCAAGGCCTGAATGGTCCTTTTCGCTTGCCCATCTATTTACGGGTGGAAAGAGGTACTAAGGCTCACCTTAGTCCCCAAACCTCTATGGAACTACCTCTAAAAATAAAATAAGAAATGGATACCTCGATCAAATATGATGGAAACTGGAGCACCGTGTAACTTACATGTTCTCCTCAATGAACAACTTGGCATAACCCTCAGAAAAAAAATTAGTCCTCATTGGCGAGAAGTGAACAGACTTAGTTATCCTATCCACGATGACCCAAATCAAATTATTGGCTAGACTGCGGAAGACCAGCAATAAAATCCATATTAATTATGTCCCATTTCCATACCGATAGCTCCATTTCTTGATTCAACCTACCGAGCTAACACACCATGCATTTGGCCATAAAATTGGCCACATCCCGCTTCATATTATTCAACCAATAAATTTCCTTAAGATCATGATATATTTTTTTCAAACCAGAATGAATCATATAATGTGACTCATGAACTTTGGCCAAAATTTATCCTCATAACCCATCAACATTAGGAACACATAATCTTTCTTGGTATCACAAGATACCATCACCACTAATCTGAAAAACCATCACGTTCTGCCTACCCACATAATTCTTGATTTTCATTAAGATAGGGTCCAACATTTGCTTCTCTTTCACCTCAGCACCAAGAGATGACTTTGCCTCCTCTTGAACAATCACACCACTATCTTTAGAATCCAAGATGCGGACTCCTATATTAGCTAAACAGTGAATATCTTTCACAAAATCCTACTTCTCCTTATTCATATGATATAAGCTTCACATAGACAACCTGCTAAAAGAATCAACAACTATGCTAGGTTTACCTGGATGACAGTGGAGACTCATGTCATAGTTCTTGAGTAACTCAGATAACTCTTTTGCCTGATATGTAGCACCTTCTGAGTGAACACGTATTGCAGGTTCTTTTGATCTGAATAAATATCAACATGGACCTCATATGAATAATGTCACCAGATCTTCAATACAAACACCATAACCAACAATTTCAAATCATGAGTCAGGTAATTTTTCTTATAGACTTTCAGCTACCTAGAATCATAAGCAACCACCTTGCCATGCCACATAATACACATCCCAATCCCACCCGTGATACATCATAATAAACAACAAAACCTTCAGTATCTTCAGGTAGAGTCAAGACTGGAGCTGAAGTTAACTTATCCTTCAACTTCTCTAAACTACCCTCACAAGCATCAGACCATAAGAACTTTACCTTCTTTTGAGTTAACTTATTCAAAAGGAAAGTAATAGAAGAGAAAATTTCCACAAACCTTTTATAGTAACTGGCTAAACCCAAGAAGCTTCGCATTTTGGTTGGAGCCTGTGGGTCTAGGCCACTTCTTAACCATCACAACTTTTGGGGATCCACTATGATCCCTTCACTTAAACCTGCATGACCTAGATAAGTCAAAACATTCAACAAAAACTCACACTTAGAGAATTTAGCATACAACATCTACTCCTTAAGGGTCTGCAACACTACGTGAATGTGATCAGCATGATCTACCTCGCTCTTTGAATACACCAAACTATCATCAATAAACATGATCACAAATAATTCCAAAACTGATGGAAAACCTAATTCATAAGATCTATAAATGTTGTCGGGGCATTAGTCAAACCAAAGGACATCACTAAAAACTCAAAATGACCATACCGGGTTTGAAAAGTAGTCTTATGGATATCTACCTCCCTGATTTTCAAATGTAACCCGACCAAGGGTCAATCTTACAAAAGAAATTATCACCCTAAAACTGATTGAATTGATCATCAATCCTTGGAAGGAGGTACTTATTCTTCACAGTCACAGTATTTAATTTGCGGTAATCTATACACATCCGAAGGAAACTATCCTTCTTGTTCACGAAAAGAACCAGAGCACCCCACGGATACACACTAGGGCGGATAAAAGCCTTATCCAAAAGATCATTCAACATTTTCTTGAGTTCCTTCAACTCAGCCGCAGCCATTTGGTAAGGAGGGATAAAAATAGGATGAGTGTTTGGAAGAAAATCAATTTCAAAATCAATTTCCCTATCGGGAGAAACACCAGAAAGATCATCAGAGAACACCTCAAGAAATTCACAGACCACAGAGACAGTCTGCAAAGAAGGACCTTCGGATCTAGAATCCTTAACATGTACTAAGTGATATAGGCACCCTTTGGAAACTAATTTTTGGCTCTAAATATGAAATGAACCTTCCCTTAGGTACTAGGGAACTACCTTACCATTTGATCACTGGCTCATTTGGGAAAAGAAAACTGGCCCTTCAGGTCCGACAATCAAGAGACACATAGTACAAATACAACCAATCGATACCCAAAATCACATCAAAGTCTACCATGTCCAACTCTATCAGATCCACCATGGTCTTCTTACCATGGACGGATATCACATAACCCCCATAAACCCTTCTAGCCACAATGGAGTTACCCACTAGGGTGGACACAGAGAAGGGATTCAAAATACACGCAGGGTCAAAACTAAAATGAATAGCCATATAATGGGTCACATAAGAGAGGGTAGACACGGGATAAAATAGACAATACACATCACGAGAGAAGAGTTCGAGCATACCAGTAATAATATTTTGGGATGCCTTAGAATCCTGGCAGGTGGCAAGAGTGTATAAATGGTTTCGTCCAGTGCTGGAGCTAGAAGTAGAAGTAGCACCTTTTAGTGCAGGAGCTGATGAAGTAGCAACAATAATATTATTTGCCCCAGAAGTAACTTTAAAAGGAAAATACCTCTTCATAAGACCAATCTGGCCATATTTAAAACACTTATTCCTTCCCTTTTCAAAAACACTAAGGTATACCTTACCATAGAATCTACAAGGAGGATACAATGGATCTAACTGAGCCCTAATAACTTGAGGTTGGTCTCTTATTTCTCTAAACCGACTATTATAAACACCTAATGGCTTTGGATATGGAATACTAGATGTAGAGTAGGAACCAAAATTGCCCTACCTCTTCTTAGACCACTTTCCACCATCTCTACCATTCTATTGTTGACCTCCACCCTGCTTCGTGTAGCGAAACTTCTTACTCTGTATTTCACTCATCTCTGTTTGCTTCTACTTTTCTTCTTCCACTTGTTGCCTTTATACCATAACTCTAGAGATGTCTATATCCTTATTCAACAAGGCAACCTTAATTTCCAAGATCAACTCGTAGGATACCCAGAGGTAAACTTCCTCATTCTAGCCCTCATGCTAGACGCTAATTCCAGAGCATAACACGATAGCTGATGAAACTTTAAGGCATACTCTTTTATTGTCATTTTACCTTGCTTCAAATTCACGAATTCCTCAAAATTTACCTCTTTTAACTCTTGAGGAAAGAAGTGATAAAAAAAGCACTAGAAAAATCATCCCACAAAGTGGACTCATTATCCTTGCCCCTAAAATGCTCCCACTCTTTTAGCATTGGTATACTACACTATTTAACTGATAATCTGCAAACTTTACACCCTCCACATCAGTAGCATAAACAACAACAACAACAATAACAAACCCAGTGTATTCCCACCTAGTGGGGTCTGGGGGGGGGTTAGATGTACGCAGTCCATACCTCTACCTCTGAAGAAGTAGAAAGGTTGTTTCCGATAGACCCCTGGCTCAAGACGCGAGACACCACACAAATATAAAGTAACACACAGAACAGGATTTCATAACGTAACTACGGCACCCATAAGTAGTAGGAAACATCGGAAACATTGGAAAACACCCAGATTCGTAATAAAACAAGGAACACCGAAAGCATAACAAGAAGAGGAATAGGAATAGGAATAAAAATAAGAATAGGAATAATAACAGGAATAAAACCCCCACCAAATACTTCCCTACCCTAACGCCCCAAACTGGCCCTAGTTTTCTGCCCTAATTCGCGCCCTCCAGACCTTCCTATCTAGGGTCATGTCCTCGGTGAGCTGTAGCTTCTCCATATCCCGCCTAATCACCTCACCCCAGTACTTCTTCGGTCTCCCCCTACCCCGCCTAAAACCATCCAACGCTAGCCTCTCACACCTACGAACCGGGGCATCCGTGTCCCTCCTCTTCACGTGTCCAAACCAATTCAATCGGACTTCCCGCATCTTGCACTCCACTGGAGCCACACCAACCTTCTCCCTGATAGTAGCATGCATCACATAAAAGACCTTTTTTATCTCATCAATGAAATTTTAAGGATCTTTCTCAACTTTAGAACTAGTGAAAATAGGAGGACTCAACCTCATAAATTGGCCAACTCTAGTGGCCTCGAAGGATGGATCAATAGAAATAACCTGCTTAGTCTGGAAGGCCACTAAATAGGTAAGTATATAAATCCACTGGCAAAACTCAACATTGGTCACGCCATCTTGAGGTGCACGAGGAGGGATAGGAGGAACCGGTAAAGCTCCATAAGGGTAATCAGAAGTAACGACCCTAGACTGGGTCTGAACTCTTTGAGTAAGACGAGCTCCGTCCACATTGTCCTTACATAGGACAGAAGAGTTTTCATGAGCATCATATCTTTTGGGAGACATGATTTGAAAAGCAAACATACGAGAATTTGAGGAGATTCAAGACCTTAGATTCTATAGCTCGAAATAGAACAACAAGAAGGAAAATATTTCTAAATTCCTGGTAGACTCTCCCCTACAAGTGTGGTGCGCTACACACCTATAAAAAAACTCTACTTGACACGGCTTTGTAGACACCCAATAACACTAAACCTAGGCTATGATACCATCTTTGTCATGACCCAAACCAGGGTCTATCCGTGATGAGTATTAGAAGTCCACCGGAGATAGGAGACTACCCCATTTTCACCTAAGCAAACAACATAATATCCCAATACAGGATGAATTTCGAACATATAACAAGATAGCACAAGATAAGATTTAAAGAATTAAAAATAATTCTATGATCGATAACCAGTAACTAGCCAAAAAAACTGACCAACATCACCTAAGTCCACAGTGATCCAACAAAGCCTTCTAACAGAAAAATCAAAAACCAGTCTTGGTCGGGATATATCCCCGACTTTGAGAATGACAATGATAATGTTAATAAAAATGAAAACTCTAAACTCTAATCTAAGATAAGAATTAATGAAATATCTAAGCCGTTTGGAGAATGAAAACTCACCACTTCACCACAACGAACTGATGAACCAAGTTGATCTATCTAACTCTGTGCAGGAAGAGTAGAAGTATCTCTGGTGCCTGCATCGCATAGGGATACAGCATCCAGAGACAGTTAGCGGTAGGAGCGCTATCACGTAACTCAGGGATAAGAGATAAAAGAATGTCATGAATAACAATTCAAAACCAGCCCATAATATAATGCACAACATTATATGCAATTTCATATATTCGTAATATCACATACTGGGGTAAAGAACAAGGCTCGACATAAAATTTGAAAACTTTAGCCTGAATTATGTAGCTCAATCGTCAAAACATAAGAAGGCACCCACAGGATATATGCGCCCAGCTCTCCCCCAGGTGGTAAGGCCCTAGTGCTTGTGGCCACACAAACTAGAGGGTATACATATGCACTATAGGGGGCGCGAATCTTATGGCACATCAAGATGACACAAGCACCCAATCATGTCATATAATATGAGGAACTCGAACCTCCCAATCATATGAAAATAATAAGGGGGACTTGAACCACCCGATCATATACACCCCCACGTTGGCAATCACGATTTTCAAAATTGGGCCCACGGGACCTCCACTTTCATGATTCAGCTACACAACCCTTATTAAAGCCTAATTAAAATAAGTGTTACATATTCTCATTCTTTGAACCAATATACATATTTAGGCATACATTGTTGGTATCGTCATTCCAACTACACTTGCAAAGTAACATTAATCATGCCAAACCAATTATCATCACTTGGGGGAATTCACAACCCCCTTGGTTCAATTTAAAAATCATTAGGCTTCATTAGTTTTTCACCTTTGAGAATAGTTCAAGAGTAGTTCAATATGCATACTTTTCATATTCAAAAATTAATTTCACGATATGGGCCTGAGGTCATAACCACTTCAAAAGTCACAAGTTTGGGGAAATCACAATTCCTTAATTTATTCACCATACCCATGCATCCAATTGATTTTATAACCACTATTTAAACATAACCCATGTAGGGAAAAACATAAAACATCACATAAACAATAATTATTCAAGATCCTTAACCCACGTTTCAAAACCAACATCAATACCATATGAACAAAACTTTTAAACATATGTTTTTAACAAATTAATAATTAGAAAAGAGTAACATGCCTGAAATATCCAAGTTTATGGAGAGAATTTCACCCTTGATTCCTTAGATGATCTATCTCTTTGAAACCCTGAGTATTTTGCTTGAGAGACTTGAGAGAGTTTGGAAGTGTTTAAGTACGTTATGAATAATAAATAACATCATTAAGTGCTTTATGAACACGGGTTTTTAATTGAGTGAGAAGGAAATTATCCAAAGTGCCCTCAATTTAAAAATTGAAATTTAGTCGTTAGTGACTACGAGTAACTATACTACTCCTAGAGATTCATTATGACTCGTTATCACGAGTCGTAGCCAAGACAGTTTCCAGGGCACCTACACTGTTGATCCTATGACTCAACTGATACGACTCGTAATGGAACCCTACGACTTATAGGGTTCACTCGTAGTCAACAAAGAACCCATTTGGGGTAAATACTATACAACCTACGATTTGCACCCAACGACTCATAACAAGTCCTTATGGCTCTTAGTGAGCCACTCATACTCAGAGCAGACCTTAGTCACACACATGCTGTTTAGGTTATGATTTGAGTCCAACAACTGGTCAACACTCCTTACGACTCGTAGGGTAAGTCATAGTCAAGGCAGTGAGAATAAAATTTTAGAAAACTTCAAGGACCAAAAACCCGAGGTGTTACAAGTGTCAGCTCTTGCCCATGGAAATAACTTGATGTTTAATGGTCCTTGGATAAGTCTTGACCTAAGGCAAGAATTATAAGCATTCCATAAGTAAAAGATACAATGTGAATCTTGCCTAATGTACGTAATTTTTTGTTCAAATCTCTAAGACAAGAGTTATAGAACATCTCATAAATCGAGGCATAACATAGTAGTATCAACTCTTGTAGGTGGAGCATAACTTGTTTGAAAATCGTTGGGCTAAATCTTGGCTCTAAGTTAAAAGCTATAGAATATCTCATCAATCAAAACACAATGTGATAGTGTCAACTCTTGTCCATGGAACATAACTTCTTGTTTGAAAGTTTTAAGTTTTGCCTCTAAGGTAAAATTTATAGAACATATCATAAATCAAGATAAAATGTGGTAGTGTCAACTTTTGTTCATGGAACTAGTCGTTTGGAAGGAATTGAAAAAAAGAAAAGAAAAGATAAATATAAAAGTTGCAGAAAAAGAAAAAAATAAAGAAAAATACTTTTTAAAAAAAAAGTAAAGAAAATAAAAAATAGAAAAGAAAATATAGAAGTTGAGAGAAGAAAAGGGAAAAATAAAGGTTGAGAAAAAAGAAAAAAAAAAGACAAAACAATAATAATGATTGTGAATTTTTTTTTATTTTTTTTAAAAAATAAATAAAAATAAAAAAGAGAGGTTTTTTTTTTGAAAAAAAGATAGAAGTTGAGAGGAGAAAAGGAAAAAAAAGTTAGGGTAGAGAAAAAAATAGAAAAAATCAAAGTAAAATAAAAAAATAAAAAAATTAGAAGTTGGAAGGATAAAAGGAAAAAAATAAGGATTGAGAAAAACTTAAAACAAAAAAAAAAGAAAAAAATAAAGATCAAAGTATAGTAAAAAGGAGAAAAAAATAGAATTTGAAAGATAAATAAGTAGGGAGTTATTTAGAAATATTTAAGATATAGAAATGCAAATAGATATTTGTCCTATACATTAAAAAGAAAAAGACTAGTTTTGTAAAACTTTTCTTATAGGAGACAAAAAAAAATAAAGTCACTCGTTATGAGAGTCATTTATGTAGTTTACCCAAATGGTTAAGCCGCACTTCCTTGCTAGTTCTCTTACTCTCTAACATCTTGTTCACCTTCCCTGCTTTAAGATTGAAGTTTCACCAGAAGTGTCTCTATGAAAAAGAAACTTGTAATGAGATTGCTTATATCAAGCAGCGCCCCTTAACAATTTATTTTATTTTGGGTTAAACTGAATTTTATTTACGGGCAAAGGGTCAAATATACCCCTCTACTTTCATTAATTGGCCAGCTTTACCCTTTGTTAAATTATGTGGTTATTTATACCCTCTATGTTGGCAAACTTATCAAATATACCCTTCAACTTAATAATTTTCACAATCTTACCAAAATTGTCCCTTAAAATTGGTATGAAAGACCAAGATTGTGTATACACTAACTTGTGAGTAATCTTTGATCTTTGCAATATATGATACAGGACAAAGCATTGCAGGAGAAAAACAACTAGCCTTCCAAGAAGATTTTTACAACTATATTTATCCCCAAAAATACATCTTGCTAATTTAAAGTTAAAACTCTTCAATAGAAATGCTTTTGAACTGGATTTTTTCTAAATTATGAATTAATTAAAATAGGTGAAGGAGAGGGAAAAAGAACTTGCCCAACAAAACAAGTGGGATCAACATAATAATGAAATCAACTCATGGTCTTCATTTGTTTTGCCACACCAATTGGAAAACGGCTCCATCATGGCCCCATTTTCTTCTAGCAAAACGGAGTGAAACAGATTCAATTCCCAATTTTCTCGCCACTAGCTCCACCATACAACCACTTGCCTAAGACTAAAGTTCGCCTCTCACAGTGAAACAATTATAACACCAAATAATTATCTGCCATGAACAAACTAAGAAGGTAATGAAAGACGGATTTCACTTTCATAAATGCTTTTACTCTGCCCTTAACGTTGGCAATAGTTACAACCCTGCCCCTCCATCACCAAATCACCTTCAAATCTTTTGGCACTACTCCGATTCTTTCTTCACCTTCCACCACCAGAAAAAATCTTAATTATTGCAGAAACAACCTCTCAACTTTTTCGAAGGTAGCGGTATAGTTTGTTGTTGTTGTATTGCAGGAATTTCTATAAGAACTTCATTGAACGGATGAAATTTGGGTGTTATTTGGGCATTAAATTAATTAATTGATCGAATTAAATAGTGGAAGGGGCAATTTCAATTTTAAAGGGCAATTTTGGTAAGATTGTGAAAATTGTTAATTTGAAGGGTATATTTAATAAATTTGCTAACAGTGAGGGTATAAATAACCTCATAATTTAACAAAGGGTAAAGTTGACCAATTAATAAAAGTAGAAGGATATATTTGACCTTTTCCCTTTATTTAACCAAGTAAAGCAATATAAAGAACTAACTCACTAAATTCTAGAGTTAGTTCCTACAAAAAATAATGAATCTATTCTTTTTTGTGCCCAGCAATATTAAGCTTTTCTAGTACTCCTCCACTTGAGTTGTCTCCGTCCTACAATATGCAGCTCCAATATGATCTCTTCGACTCTTTTTTTTTACTCTCCCTTGCCACTTGATTAAACCTTCGATTGTTTCTTTCAAAACCAGACATGGTACATCAAAGATACGCACCAATTTCATCTTGGTACATTTTGGATGATACTTGAAGGCAGAGACATGCCTAAGTAGCTTCAATGATCCGTTTAAATATTCCACAACCAATATAAAGAGGTAGGAGACATAGGAGCTCCTCGACTTACCTTTCTTGGCTTGGAATCTGGTAGTTAAGACCCCATGATCAATTTTATTTTATTCCAACTTAATGTCCATATACACTTGTGGATATGTGCCAAAAATATATGCTTACCTTAAATATTTCAAAACTGTTAATTTGAATTTGAAGGATCTTGCTCTTATCCACTATGAGGTAAAGGTCCAGAAGAGACCAAACAATGTCTTCCTAATCAGTGTGTCAGCGAGAGACAGAATTATGATTGTCCATTTTTAGAAAAACAAAAGTTATGTCTATGAGCAAGGAGATTGATTTGGTCAAGTAGTTGGCTGTGAATAGTATTCATTTCCCTTGCTATTAATGCTAAAGCATTCATCGGTTTCCATGTCATTGTTTATTAAAGATAGACATTGATAAACATTGTCTACTAGCGGGAATGACTTATCATCTGCCAGGAATGTTTGAATCCTCTTTTCTACTTCAATCCAACTACATCCAGGTTTCTTCCTCAATCCCAGATCCTTCATCTTCAGTCTCAACTTGCGTATCTCATTCCATTTGTTCTGTGAAGCATATATTTTTGCCAAAACAATGTAAGTGGATGGATCCTCTTTATCCTTTTGAGTAAGCATCTTTGCAATTTCTTCTCCAATCTCTAACTCCCCATGCAAATGGCATGCTGAAACTAATGCGCTTAACAATTCAACGTCCTCCTTGATGTGCGGGTTGCTCTGCAGAATGGCATAGGCTTCACCCAACCTTCCAGCACGTCCAAGAAGGTCAATTAGACACGAGTACTCTTCAGCTGACGGTTGGATGCCATAGCCACTGACCATTAAATTAAAATAGTGATAACCTTCATCCACTAATCCTGCATGTGCACATGCAGAAATTACTGCAAGAAATGCAACTCTATCAGGTTTTACATTAGAATGCAGCATTTCATTAAAGATTTTTAACGCTTCAAAAGCTTGGCCATGAGATCCATATGCCGCAATCATTGTAGTCCATGATACCAGATCTCTCTCAGGCAACTCATCAAAGACTTCAAAAGCTTCACTTACCGCACCACATTTAGCATACATATCAAGCAGTGATCCCATAACAATTTCATTAGATTCAAACCTATTATCAATGATACACTTGTGGATCTCCCTGCCGTGTTCTAGGGCTGCCAACTGTGAACAAGATACCAAGGCACTAGTCAAAGTGATTGCATCAGGCTTTATCCCCACCAACTTCATGTCATTATAGATGTCAAGAGCCTCCAAGTAGTAGCCAGCTGACACATATCCAGAGATCATTATATTCCATGCTTCCACATTGTTCTTTGAGATCTTACTGAAGATGTTTTGGGCAGTCTCAACTCTGCCACATTTAAGATATAAGTCAAGAAGTGAAGCATTAAGAAAGACATCAGATCCTATGTTATTTCGAATTATATATGCATGAAGAAACTTCCCGTGCTGCAGTTGACCAGATTTAGAGCACGCCATTAATAAACTACTTAAAGTCACAGGAGAGGGTTTCATGTTTTCATTGTTCATCCTCTGTAAAAGCTCAATACATGATTTACTATCACCTCTCAAGCTGTACCCAGATATGATGGAATTCCAAGAAACCAAACTCTTGGCAGGGATTTGCTCAAAAATCTCTTTAGCCTTGTCTAAGAAGCCACATTTCCCATACATGTCCACAAGAGCAGCACTTACAAAACCATCCAACAGAAACTTAGAATCATTCACTAATTCCTGATAAATTCTATCCCCTCTTTCCAAATCCAAAAGCCTTGCACATGATGAGATTGCAGCTGTGTAGGTAACCGAATTAGGCATATATCTCAAATCCTTCATCTTCTCAAAGAATTGAATGGCTTTGGAAAATTGCCCACTTTGATAGTAGCAGGAAATCACAGTATTCCAACAAGCAACATCTCTTTCAGGCATTTCATCAAAAAGCTGTATGGCTGAACCGAACAAGTCACATTTCCCATACACCCCAATCACTGAACTTGTCACAACAACATCTGATAAAAGCCCAGTTTTAATCAAATGCGAATGTATGATTTGACCATATTCCACTTTTCCTAAGCCACTACAAGCCTTTAGGACACTAGGAAAGGTGTAACTATCTGCTTTAAGATATGGGAATCTCAACAGCTTCTCAAAGAGGCCAAGAGCTTCATTGAACATATGGTTCTTAGTATAAGAAGCTATGAGACCATTCCACAAAGTGATATCAAGAGGATTTTCGAGATTTTGAAAAACCAGCTTAGCGGAACGGAAATCTTGGCAAGAGATGTATAAGTTAATCAGATTCTTAGATAAAATAATGTTGCTTTGTAAGCCTGAAATAACAATCTTTTGGTGCAACAGTTTGCCTCGTTTCAGTGATGTTGAAACATTAACGGATGATTTCAAGAGAGACAAAATTTTGATGGAATCCATAGATATTCATTCCAAACCGCTAATTAAATCCATAACACCCTACGTGTCAAAAGAAGAATTCTACGCCGAGTATTATATAATCCTTATATTTTAGCTTATTTATCTTAATTGTGACTTCACACTTAATTTATCAAGAAAAAATAAAAATTTATAATGTTAAATTAGAGATATATGTAACAGTTTTTGACCAAATTCATCTTTATTCTTTTACCTCAATAACATTACATTTAACTAAAAAATCCTTAAGTTCATACAGTTGATCAAAAACATTGTCAAATTTTCACCCTCTATTAACAACAGATCATATGGTTTTCGTCCGCGCTTAGCAGGCGTTTGGACATAGACTTCACCAATTTTTCACTTTATTTAAAAATTATGAATTTGTATTTGATTTTACTTTTTATTAAGAAAATATTTAGTATAATATTAATGTACTTATCAAACTCGGAATAAATTTCAAAAGAAAAAGATAAAGTTAATTAAAAGATATGTCATAAGTTATTTTTAAATTTGAAATATAAATTTAAGGTGAATTTAAAATTTTCATGGTCAAAAAACTAATTTTCTCATACGATGAAAAAGAAATTCAAAAAGCTCAATAATTGTCATGTTCAAATGGATCCTAACTTTCTTTTCTTATTTATTTCTTCATTCGTCGATTAACATAAGCATTGATTCATATTGGCCAAGCAATTAGATAGAGCTTTACCATATCTAAGGGATGTCATGGTACAGTATTTAAAATTGCAAAAAGTAGAAGATATAGGAAACATAAGCTCATAATTAAGCTAAATAATAATATTTTTACAAAATTAAGTTATTTAATAAAAACAGTAATATTTTAAGAGGGATCAAGCCACTAGCACTTTTTACAATTAGCACATGTAACTTCGCCCCTTTTCACGTTATTGCATTTATCTCATCCCTTTTCTAACTTTATTTCTTTTATATTTTTTCAATTATTCTCCTATTTTTTAGATGTCAAATTCTACTATATTTTTCATATTTTTTGCACAAGAACGTATTCCACAAAATCAAGTAATCATTAATTTCAGTTATTGCATGTTATCTCTTCCCAAAATTCATTTTTTCTTTTTTATTGGCGTTGGTGTCATATTCCTTTTTTTGATATTTTTTGTTTGTAGAATTGTGGAGGTTTCTCTAATGGTAGAACACACATCATATAGAAGATCTAACAGAGGTATACCCCCTATCAATTTAGTTTCTGATAATCCGTCTTCCTTTAGTATTGAACATTCTCAAGATGATAATATAAATGTTGTTTTTATACCTACAAAGTCAAAAAAAAATAGTGAGCGTTGAAGAGGCGAGGTCAAAGTATCATAACGATTCAGGAAAGATGGCTGAAGCTAAGAAAGAAAAGGGATTGGAAAAAAAATTCTCTCCAAAAATTCAAAAATCAGAAAGAAAAAAAAAAGAAAGCAAAAGAATTGAAGAAACCAACACAGTTCCAAGTCTAGAAGTTGAAAAACATTCTGAAGATGATTATGAAGATGTATTTTATTTTTTGTAATCGCTTTTTTATGTATTTGATATCTAAGTCAGTTCTCTATGTTAAATTGTATTTTAACTACTAGTGATAGATGTGTTGTATATGTATTTAACAGTACTATATTTGTAATGTGTAAGTGTTTATATGTGTGTGTGTACACATACACATAAATGTTGTTGTATCTATATACATATAAGTCAAAATATTTGATTAGTCAAAATATACAAATACAACGAAATACATATATTGAATTTCAATCTAAATTATTTCTTGATGTAAAAATATAACACCCCGATTCGTTGAACCTGAATGCTACATGGTGCTCATGACCCCGAGGGACCACAAGCTAACCCATGACTGATATCTGTACCTATATACTGCAAATCATGATATAATAATGTGGAATACATAGAACTATAAGGCCATACGGTTCAACTGAATACAATCATGTGGGTGAAAATACCCAAAACAACTCAATCTGAATGTAAATCTGAACATAAATCTGAAAGCCTCTAAACTATCTGAATAAGGAGTTGAAGGAACATGTCTCCAACTAACTCCGTAAAACTGAACGGAAGAAATAAATAAATCAATCAAATCATATTATCCTCGAATCAATGAGGACTCACTGTGTCTCTGCGACTGGAATGCTACCGCTACTGCTAGGCTGGAGCTCGTGTCTCGGAACCTATGGTGTAACATGAAAAGAAAACACCATAGCGCAAATGCGTCAGTACAACTGGAGTACTGAGTATACGAGGAAGGCAGGCTGAACATAAAGGGTTTCATGCATGGATAACACAGACTGACTAATATGAACAAGGGAGTGCAAACACACATATATGGAAACTGGGACCGTGAATACGTGATAGCATGACCTGTAAGCTAATACATGGTTTACTGATAACTGTCATGACTGATAACATGGACTACTGTATCTGAAAGTCCTGTATATACTAAAATCTGAAGAACGCCCTGAGTTATTTTACTGAGACTGATACTGAAACTGTGGAAAATAGTGTTTAACCGACATGCCCCATGTACGCCGCTATGGCTAAGCTGGGGTCCAATCTCTGCCCCGACTGGAGGGGTGTCAATACCGTATCATGGGTAAGGACAACCTATGAGTGACCCTTATCTGGCGGGTACTCAATGAGAACGGCGGGAACCCTAAACCAACGGGTTAAGCCACCTCATCAACCCTAATCTAACGGGTTAAGATGTCTCAACCTATGCTGGCTATGTAGTTCTGGAACACAAGGATGACTACTAAGAATCACACACTGAACTGGCGGGTGAGTTCCCATCCTTGGGTTCACTTGGTGCTAACCTTTACTCCCATCTGGAGGGACTGGACATGAATAACTGACTGTGTATGACTTAATCTTACTGAATTCCGTTAACTGGAGGAATGTTACTGATATCTAACAACTGACAAAGATCATGAGGTTTTCTTGAGTCACATGACTGACTAAAGTCTATGGAATCATAGCTTGAGTTTAGATATCGTGAAACATGACATGGATCTAGTCACACAGCTATAATTTTCAGGTACAAGTACCCCCAGGACTCGATGGAAGGAAACTGAGACACATGACTGACTTGATCATAAGAATAGAGTCCATAATTTATAATATCATAAGTAAGGATCTCATACTAAGCATGGTTAGGAATAATGTATTGCATGGAAAGGATTTCATATCACATGGAAGTACTAGCACAATCTTAATATCATGTTCATTGCATAATCATATTGGCAACACATACCAATAGCATGGAAGTTCATGTGGATTACATGGTTATCATACATCTTGTTCATAAGTAGGATTTGCAAGTAAACACAGCATAATCTCATAAGAATAGTTCATGAGTATTCCAACAACATTTATAAGCCACATTATCAACATAGACGTCATTGGAACGTAAGGGCATATCATGAGTCCTTCACTTAGTCACAATTTAGCTATATTGCATGATTTCTAGTTTCTTAGGCATTTTATCAAACTCCTTACATGCACATCTTAAGCATAGGTGAAATCATCAAATTATACATCATGAACAACCAAATTTACATATTCCCAACTCATATGATATCATGAAATTCAAAAAAACATATAAATATTCCATCTTGGGAATCACCCAATATCAACAACATGATCATCAATACCCAACAATATATAAATCATACTTTATAATGAAAAGGAGGGTTATTGAGCTTTATGGATGAAAGGGATCCATAAATCAACTCATGTATACCTTAAAAGGAAGATTCTTGATGATTGACGGAGGAATTTCCTTGAAATCGAATCTTCAAACTTAAAAATGTAACCCTAGTTGTGTTTCTCTTTTAGTGCTCTTGGATGATGAGATTTGAGATGATAATAGGGTTGTAATATGTTTAGAAGCTATATATTTTGTAGTGTTAAGTTTAGGGACGTGTAAGGAGTGTTAAAAGACTTAATTACCCTTAAAAATAACTCAAAACGGAGTGTTTTTAGAACCTGGAACTGACTTAGGCGGCGCCCAAGTGATTTTCTAAGCTAGGTTGGGTGGCGCCTAACCAATCTCCTATGCTTGGGTTGGGCGGCGCCTAACCAATCGCCTATCCTTACCGTCTCTCACGAAAATGGGCATAACTTTTCGCTCGGGTATTGGATTAAGGCAAAATTGGTATCGTTGGAAAGCTATTTCGATTATCTACAATTTAGTGGGTCTAAATAAGCCAAAATACCTCATTAACATAGTGTTATAATCGTTTAAAGATGACCCTTACAAAATCGAACACTAAAACTTGATGGATTCAAAAACTCTTAGCTTGTATTACCTTAAGTGACTCATATAAACATGCTTAATGCATCATAAGCTATCCTATCACTAGGATATTCATTGTAAGTCATGTACTCAAGTATGAATCACAGGATAGGAGATTTCACACGTAGGAATACTTATTCACTTCCTAGCTTAGAAACATGCAGGGTATTACAATATTTCCTCTTTGGGAACATTCGTCCTCGAATGAGAATTTACTGAGAAGGGATACAAGACAATAGAACCTAAACTGAACATGAATAACTGAAACTTGATCTCATGACTGACTTGCCAAGCATACTGAACTTGTGCATATCTAATGCACGGACAACAGACACATGAATGCATGGCTAAGTATAAAATGGTTAATAAGTACCAATTTTATACTGGAAACATGAACGTGAAACTGAATAAGATTAAGGAGAACTGTTACCTTGAGCTTGATCTGAATTGGCGGGGAAGAGGTGAGGATACTTGGTATGCATATCTGCTTCTGCTTCCCAAGTAGCTCCCTCATGAGACTGATTTTGCCAAAGAACCTTGACTAGAGGGACTTCTTTGTTCCTCAATCTAAGAGAGGCTATTCTGAATGTCGATTCTCTAAATAGGGAAAACAATACCTATGCACTTGTTTAGCAAAGAGACATGGAAGACTGGATGGACTGAGGCTAGATCTGAAGGAAACTCAAGCTCATAAGCTACCTTGTCAAAGCGACAAAGAATTCTGAAGGGACCGACATATCGGGGACTGAGTTTCCCTTTCTTGCCAAACCTCTTCACTTCCTTCATGGGAGAGATCCTAAGATAGATATAGTCATTGACCTCGAACTCTAGATCCTTTTTACAAACATCTGTATAGGACTTCTGTCGGCTCTGAGCAGCTCAGAGTCTCTGTCTGATCAACTGAACTTTATCTAAGGCGTCGAATACTAAGTCAAGACCTATGATTGAGGACTCACTAACTTCGAACCAACCAATCAAAGATCTACATCTCCTACCATAGAGAGCTTCGAATGGAGCCATCTGAATACTAGAATGATAGCTATTGTTGTATGAAAACTCAATCAAAGGCAAGTAGTCATCCCAAATTCTCTTGAAGTCAATTGCAGACGCCCTTAGCATATCTTCAAGAGTCTGAATAGTCCTCTCTGTTTGACCATCTGTCTGAGGATGAAATGTTATGCTGAGATGCACTTGGGTAGCAAGACCCTTTTGGAATGCTTTCCAAAAGTGAGAAGTGAACTGGGAACCTCTGTCTGAGATGATAGATAGTGGAATGCCATGTAACCTGACTAACTCCCTAATATAGAGTTTGGCATAATCCTCAGCCGAATAAGAAGTATGAACAGGAAGGAAATGAGCTGACTTGGTCATTCTATCTATAATGACCTAGACTGAATCATGCTGATGACAAGTTCTAGGCAAACCCGTTACGAAGTCCATGTTAACTTCTTCCCACTTCCAAGTAGGAATGGTGAACTCTTGCATGGAACCACTAGGTTTCTGATGCTCTATCTTAACCTGCTGACATGTAGAGTACTTAGCCACAAACTCTACAACATCTCTCTTCATTCCACTCCACCAATAGATCTCCCGCATGTCTCGGTACATCTTAGTGGCCCCTAAATGAATAGAGTATCGCGCACCATGCGCTTCTACAAGTATTCGCTGCCTCAATTCATCTACAACTGGAACATATAGATGACCTTGACAACGAAGAACACCATCTCCCCCTTGGGAGAAAACCTCGACTTTTTAATTCTAAACTAACTCTTTGAGCTTGACAATGCTAGGATCCCTATCTTGTTTCTCTTTCACCTCGGAAACTAGAGATGACTCTGAACTACTATGAACACATACACTACCCTCTGAAGAATCGACTAAGTGAACGCCTAGTCTGGCAAGCTGATGGATCTCCTGAGCCATCTTTTTCTTACTATCCTCAACGTGAGAAATACTACCCATGGAGAGTCGACTGAGAGCGTCGGCCATAACATTGGCCTTGACCTAATGATAAAGAACACTCATGTCGTAATCCTTCAATAGCTCTAACCACCTTCTCTGGCGAAGATTGAGGTCTTTCTGGGAAAAGATATACTGGAGGCTTTTATGGTCTGTGAAGACATCTACATGAACTCCATAGAGATAATGCCTCCAAATCTTCAAGGCAAAAACTACCGCTAACTCGAGATCATGAGTAGGATAATTCTTCTCATGTGGCTTTAACTGTCTGGAGGCGTAGGCTATGACCTTACCATGCTGTGTGAGTACACAACCTAAACCCACTCTGGATGCATTACAATAGACTACAAGACTATCTGAACCATCTGGAATAGCTAGAACTGGAGCGGAGGTGAGTCGAGTCTTCAACTCTTGAAAGATCTTCTTGCATTAATCTGACCACCGAAAATTAATCTTCTTCTGAGTCAATCTGGACATAAGAGATGAAATAGAAGAAAATCCCTTGACAAACTATCTGTAATAGCCAGCCAAACCCAAGAAATTCCTAATATCTGATCGAGGTACAGGTCTGGGCCAGTTTCTTACTGCCTCAGTTTTCTGAGGATCTGCTCTAATTCCATCACCAGAAATAATATAGACAAGGAATGCTACTGATCTTAGCCAAAATTTACATTTGCTGAACTTAGCGAATAATTGATGATACCTGAGAGTCTGAAGAACAATCCTGAGATGGTCTGCATGATCACACTCTGTGCGAGAATAGACCAGAATATCATCTATGAAGACTATGACAAACATGTCCAAGTACTTCTTGAACACACGGTTCATCAAATCCATAATAGCTGCAGGGGCATTGGTAATACCAAATGACATGACTAAAAATTTAAAGTGACCATACCGAGTATGGAAAGTCGTCTTCAAAATGTCACATTCTCTAACTCTGAGCTGATGATAGCCTGATCTGAGGTCTATCTTAGAGAAGTAACTGGGACCCTGAAGATGGTCAAATAGATCACCAATCCTGGGAAGAGGATATCTATTCTTGACTGTGACCTTGTTAAGTTGACGGTAATCAATACACATCCTGATAGAACCGTCTTTCTTGCGTACGAATATTACTGGAGCACCCCATAGGGAAGCGCTGGGTCTGATGAATCCCTTATATAAAGGATTCTTCAACTGATCTTTCAGTTCTTTGAGTTCTGCTGGTGCCATTCTGTAGCAGAATAGAAATAGGTTGAGTATACAGAAGAAAGTCTATGTCGAAGTCTATTTCCCTTTTGGGAGAAATGCCTGGAAGATCTTCGGGAAAGACATCTGAGTATTCATTAACAACAGGGACTATTTCGAAGCTGGGATATTTAGAACTGGAATCTTTAACATGCACGGATGATACATATACCCCTTAGAAATCATTTTCCTTGCCTGAAGGTAGGAAACAAGTTGACCCCTGAATGCTGAAATACTACACTTCCACTCTAGGACGGGCTCATTCGGAAACTAAAACTGAAATATCCTATTTTTGCAGTTGACTATGGCATAGCAGGAATGAAGCCAATCCATGCCGAGAATGACATCAAAATTAGTCATCTCTAACTCCACTAAATATGCAGATGTGGATTTTTGAGATATCATAACTGGGCAGTTCCTATATACCCGTCGAGCTATGATGGTTTTACCCACTAGGGTAGAGACTGAGAAGGGCTCTGCTAGGACTTCGGGACTAATTTCAAAATTGCCTTCTATGTATGAAGTAACAAAAGACAAATATGCAACTGGGTTTAGCAAAGCATAAACATGAACATGGAAAATCTATAACGTACCAGTAACGACATCAGGAGAATTTTCCTGATCCTGCTGGGACTGAAGAGCATAGAGTCTGTTTGGACGTTGCCCACTGGTAGCACTGGAAATGGCACCCTACTGGTTCGGGCAACTGGATTGAGTTGTAGAATAATTTTGCTGACCCTGAAGACTTGACTGCAGACACTCCCTAATCCTGTGGCCTGGCTTGCCATAACCAAAACAGACATCACTACCGGCTTTGTAAATGCCCTTGTGGTTCTTACCATAAGTCTGAGAAAAGGGATTTATTAGGGCACTGCTAACACTACCCTGAGATTTAGAGCCTAGCGCTTTGCTCTATTGCCGTGTCTGAACTTCGACATTGGAGCGCTAGAAGAGGAAGGAGCTGGACCGACTGACTTGGAGCGAAACAGTGAACGGTTTCCTCCATCTAACTTGGGGTGAGCAAAGTTAAAATTACCTGACCTTGCTCTCTTGTTCTGCCTCTCCTTAGTCTTAAACTTCTGCTCTTCTACTTACTGGGCATGGGTCATGAGTCTGGCTAAGGTCATATCACCGATCAGCATCGCAAACCTACACTTATTTACCAAACTATCGTTGACCCCTGACACAAACTTGCTCATCTTAGCTCTATTGTCTGCAACCACATGAGGAGCATACCTGGCTTGCTGAGTAAATCTAAGAGAATACTCCCTAACCGTCATATTCCCCTACCTGAGATTGATGAACTCAAGAACTTTGGCTTCCCTCAGCTCTTGGGGAAAGAATTTGTCAAAGAAGGCTGTGACAAATTCCTCCCACTCGATAGGACCTGTATTATCTAACCTCTCAGACTTCTACTGTTTATACCAATCATGAGTAACATCCTGTAACTGGTAGGCAGCTAACTCAGCACTCTCAACAGAAGTAACACACATGATGTCAATGATCTTCTGGACTTGGTCAATGAACTCCTGAGGGTCCTCATCAGACTTAGATCCATGGAAAGATGGAGGGTTCATTCGGGTGAAGTCCCGAACCCTAGCTTCTTTGGGATTAGCCAATGGATTAGCCGGAACGACTGGTGTCCGTTCAGTCTGTTTAGCCATGGACTAAGCAAGTATGGTAAATATGGCTCTAAACTCCGCCTGGGAAACATGTTCGCCCAAAGGATCTTCAGGCTGAGGAGCTGGCTGGTTTCTTCTCTTTAGGGCCATGGTCTGGAATAAGAGAAGAATGGATTAGACTGAGAGTTTAACTTGTGATTATGATCACTAGCATGACATGAATAATGAAGAAAGGGGACTGTTTCTAAAACATCTTATAGCATCCCGCACATAAATGTGGCGCGCAACACACCCATGTACAAGACTCTACTAGATGCGGATTTCAGACTTCATAGGACTCTATTGAACCTTAGGCTCTGATATCAAGTTTGTAATACCCAGATTCGCTGAACCGGAATGCTACACGGTGCTCATGACCCCGAGGGACCACAAGCTAACCTATGACTGATATTTGTACCTGTATACTGCAAATCATGATATAATAATACGAAATACGTAGAACTGTAAGGGCATAAGGTTTATCTGAATACAATCATGTGGGTGAAAATAACCAAAACAAGTCAATCTAAACGCAAATCTGAACATAAATCTGAAATCCTCTAAACTATCTGAATAAGGATTTGAAGGAACTTATCTTTAACAAACTCTGTAAAACGTAACGGAAGAAATAAATAAATGAATCAAATTATATTATCCTCGAATCAATGAGGACTCACTGTGTCTCTGCGACTGGAATGCTACCGCTACTGCTGGGCTGGAGCTCATGTCTCAAAACCTATGGTGTAACATGAAAAGAAAACACCATAGCGTAAATGCGTCAGTACAACTGGAGTACTGAGTATACGAGGATGGTAGGCTAAATATAAAGGGTTTCATGCATGAACAACACTGACTGACTAATATGAACGTGAGATGTCTCAACCTATGTTGGCTACGTAGTTTTGGAACACAAGGATGACTACTAAAAATCACACCCTGAACTGGCGGGTGAGTTCCCATCCTTGGGTTAACTCGGTGCTAACCTCTACTCACATCTGGAGGGACTGGACATGAATAACTGACTGTGCATGACTTAATGTTATTGAATTCCGTTGACTGATGGAACGTTATTGATATCTAACAACCGACTAAGATCATGAGGTTTTCTTGAGTCACATGACTGACTGAAGTCTATGGAATCATAGCTTGAGTTCAGATATCATAAAACATGACATGGATTTAGGCACACAACTATAATTTTTGGGTACAAGTACCTCCAGGACTCGACAGAAGGAAACTGACACACATGACTGACTTGATCATAAGAGTAGAGTCCATAATTTATAATATCATAAGTAAGGATCTCATACTAAGCATGGTTATCAATAATGTATTGCATGGAAAGGATTTCATATCACATGGAAGTACTAGCACAATCTTAATATCATGTTCATTGCATAATCATATTGGCAATACATACCAATAGCATGGAAGTTCATATGGATTGTATGGTTATCATACATCTTGTTCATAAGTAGGATTTGCAAGTAAACATAGCATAATCTCATAAGAATAGTTCATGATTATTCCAACAACATTTATAAGCCACATTATCAACATAGACGTCATTGGAACGTAAGGGCATATCATGAGTCCTTCACTTAGTCACAATTTAGCTATATTGTCTGCAACCACATGAGGAGCATACCTGGCTAGATGAGTAAGTCTAAGAGAATACTCCCTAACCGTCATATTCCCCTACCTGAGGTTGATGAACTCAAGAACTTTGGCTTCCCTCAGCTATTGGGGAAAGAATCTGTCAAAGAAGGCTGTGACAAATTCCTCCCACTCGATAGGGCCTGTATCATCTAACCTCTCAGACTTCTACTGTTTGTACCAATCAAGAGTAACATCCTATAACTTGTAGGCAGCTAACTCAGCATTCTCAACAGAAGTAACACACATGATGTCAATGATCTTCTGGACTTGGTCAATGAACTCCTGAGGGTCCTCATCAGACTTAGATCCATGGAAATATGAAGGGTTCATTCGGGTGAAGTCCCGAACCCTAGATTCTTTGGGATTAGCCAATGGATTAGCCGGAATGACTGGTGGTTGTTCAGTCTGTGCAGCCATGGACTAAGCAAGTATGGTAAATACGGCTCTAATCTCCGCCTGGGAAACATGTTCGCCCAAAGGATCTTTGGGCTGAGGAGCTGGCTGGTTTCTTCTCTTTAGGGCCATGGTCTGGAATAAGAGAAGAATGGATTAGACTGAGAGTTTAACTTGTGATTATGATCACTAGCATGACATGAATAATGAAGAAAGGGGACTGTTTCTAAAACATCTTATAGCACCCCGCACATAAATGTGGCACGCAACACACCCATGTACAAGACTCTACTAGATGGGGATTTCAGACTCCATAGGACTCTATTGAACCTTAGGCTCTGATATCAAGTTTGTAATACCCAGATTCGCTGAACCGAAATGCTACACGATGCTCATGACTCCGAGGGACCACAAGCTAACCTATGACTGATATCTGTACCTGTATACTGCAAATCATGATATAATAATACGGAATACACAGAACTATAAGGGCATAAGATTTATCTGAATATAATCATGTGGGTGAAAATACCCAAAACAACTCAATCTAAACGCAAATCTGAACATAAATCTGAAATCCTCTAAACTATCTAAATAAGGATTTGAAGGAACTTATCTTCAACTAACTCCGTAAAACTGAAAGGAAGAAATAAATAAATGAATAAAATTATATTATCCTCAAATCAATAAGGACTCACTGTGTCTCTGTGATTGGAATGCTACCCCTACTGCTGGGCTGGAGCTCGTGTCTCAGAACCTATGGTGTAACATGAAAAGAAAACACCATAGCGTAAATGCGTCAGTACAACTGGAGTACTGAGTATACGAGGATGGTAGGCTAAATATAAAGGGTTTCATGCATGAACAACACTGACTGACTAATATGAACGTGAGAGTGCAAACAAATATATATGGAAACTGGGACCGTGAATACGTGATAGCATGACCTGTAAGCTAATACATGGTTTACTGATAACTGTCATGACTGACACTAAAAATGATAACATGAATGACTGTATCTGACAGTCGTGTGTACACTGAAATCTAAAGAACGCCCTAAGTTCTTTTACTGAGACTAATACTAAAACTTTAGGAAATAGTGTTTAACCGACATTCCCCATGTATGCCGTTATGGCTAAGCTGGGGTCCTATCTCTGCCCCGACTGGAGATGTGTCAATATTGTGCCACGGGTAAGGACAGCCTGTGAGTGAACCTTATCTGGCAGGTACTCAATGAGAATACTGGGAGCCCAAAACTGACGAGTTAAGCCACCTTATCAACCCTAATCTGACGGGTTAAGATGTCTCAACCTATGTTGGCTACGTAGTTTTGGAACACAAGGATGAATACTAAGAATCACACCCTGAACTGGCGGGTGAGTTCCCATCCTTGGGTTCACTTGGTGCTAACCTCTATTCCCATCTGGAGGGACTAGACATGAATAATTGACTGTGCATGACTTAATGTTATTGAATTCCGTTGACTGATGGAATGTTATTGATATCTAACAACCGACTAAGATCATGAGGTTTTCTTGAGTCACATGACTGACTGAAGTCTATGGAATCATAGCTTGAGTTCGGATATCATGAAACATGACATGGATTTAGGCATACAACTATAATTTTTGGGTACAAGTACCTCCAGGACTCGACAGAAGGAAATTGACACACATGACTGACTTGATCATAAGATTAGAGTCTATAATTTATAATATCATAAGTAAGGATCTCATACTAAGCATGGTTATCAAAAATGTATTGCATGGAAAGGATTTCATATCACATGGAAGTACTAGCACAATCTTAATATCATGTTCATTGCATAATCATATTGGCAACACATACCAATATCATGGAAGTTCATGTGGATTACATGGTTATCATACATCTTGTTCATAAGTAGGATTTGCAAGTAAACACAACATAATCTCATAAGAATAGTTCATGAGTATTCCAACAACATTTATAAGCCACATTATCAACATAGACGTCATTGGAACGTAAGGGCATATCATGAGTCCTTCACTTAGTCACAATTTAGCTATATTGCATGATTTCTAGTTTCTTAGGCATTTTATCAAACTCCTTACATGCACATCTTAAGCATAGGTGAAATCATCAAATTATACATCATGAACAACCAAATTTACATGTTCCCAACTCATATGATATCGTGAAATTCAAAAAAATATATATAAAGATTCCATCTTGGGAATCACCCAATATCAACAACATGATCATCAATACCCAACAATATAGAAATCATACTTTATAATGAAAAAGAGGGTTTTTGAGCTTTATGGATAAAAGGGATCCATAAATCAACTCATGTATACCTTAGAAGGAAGATTCTTGATGATTGATTGAGGAATTTCCTTGAAATTGAATCTTCAAACTTAATAATGTAACCCTAGTTGTGTTTCTCTTTGAGTGCTCTTGGATGATGAGATTTTAGATGATAATAGGGTTGTAATATGTTTAGAAGCTATATATTTTGTAAGGTTAAGTTTAGGGATGTGTAAGGAGTGTTAAAAGACTTAATTACTCTTAAAAATAACTCAAAACGGAGTGTTTTTGGCACCGGAAACTGACTTAGGCAGCGCCCAAGTGATTGCCTAAGCTAGGTTGGTCGGTACCTAACCAATCGCCTATGCTTGGGTTGGGCGGCGCCTAACCAATCATCTATCCTTACTGTCTCTCACAAAAATGGGCATAACTTTTTGTTCGGGTATTGGATTAAGGCTAAATTGGTATCGTTGGAAAGCTAATTAGATTCTCTACAATTTGATGTGTCTAAATCAGCCAAAATACCACATTAAAATTGAGTTATACTTATTCAAATATGACCATTGCAAAATTGAATACTAAAACTTGATGTATTCAAAAACTCTTTGCTTGTATTACCTTAAGTGACTCATATGAACATGCTTAATGCATCATAAGCTATCCTATCACTAGGATGTTCATTGAAAGTCATGTACTCAAGTATTAATTACAGGATAGGAGATTTCATACGTAGGAATACTTATTCACTTTCTAGCTTAGAAACATGCGGGGTATTACAAAATAATATAAGTTCGACCAAAATAACAAAATCGACAGAATCTGTAATAACATTCAAAATTAATTCTGTAAATACATATATTCTAGTGAAATACGTATACGAAAATTTTCAAAATCAATTTCGGTGAAATATATATACGAGATATCTCAAAATCAAGTTCAAGGTTGAATACATTTATCAACAAATATGATTTATTTTGAAGATTATAAAGAAAAGAAAATATACGGTTAAATCATTTTTGAATTTGAATTGAGTTGTTGAAAAGAAAACATGTATTTGTTTAGTATAAATTCTTTATAGAAAAGGAATTTTTAAAGTTAAATTTAAGGAGTAATTGTATTAGTTAAATCATTCCTTATTTATCTCAACTGAGTAGAGAAAAATAATGGGCTCTTAAGCTATTTGTGTGTGTGTCTATATATATATATATATATATATATATATATATATATATATATATATATTATGTGTAAAAATGGCCTCAAATACAAAATATAAGTTACTATTTCAAGTAATTATAAAATTGTTGCCATGAAGCACTTAATTAAAGGGTTAAGTTTGTTATTTGTGAATTTTTCTCTGTAAAATTTTAGTTTGGTATTTTTTGTATTTGATTTTTAAAAGTACTACTTCCTACGTTTAAAATTAATTGATTTGTTTTTATTTACCATGAAGTTTAAGAAATAAAGAACACTTTTGAATCTTCTAGTATAAGATTAAAAATTCTGATGTTAAATTAAATATAAGTCAAATATACCAAATGACCTTTAATCTTGTGGTGTTAAATATGTTATGTGAAAAGTTAAAATTAAATAGATGCTAAAAAGGGAAAGGATCATCCTATTTGAAACAGACTAGGGGTATCAAAATAATATGAAAAACGAACCGAAGCTAACTGTACCAAACTAATTTATATCAGTTTTGTAATAAATCATGGACTTTTATTTAAACTTATAATTGTTCCGAAAAATTGGAATGGTCCTTTTAATTTATAAAAAAGTCTGAAAATTCTCGAATAGAACCGAATAACCTTACATATATACAAATATATTTATTAACAATATGTTTAATTTAATATATATATATGTTTTACAACATTTTTTAAATATAAAATATAACCTAAGTCCTAGGCCACTGTGACATCTCTATTTGAGTTTTTGTTCTTGTATTAACTTTTAACTAATTAAAAGGATATATTATAAAATAAATACTTGCTATATGTAGTTTTGATGATAAGCAGCTAACTGTAAGGGACCAAATCCCTGGATGTTCATGGTACAGTACAGTTGGCACGCGTGCCTGTACAATTTTTGTCCTCTTGTGTAACAAATTTGCAGATGTTGTGTGTACTGAATAGGACACCTAGTCTAATGAGATTTTAGCCCTACTCATCACCCAGCTATAAAAGAAAAAAATGGCTTCTTCATCAAATAATTTTTGACAAATACAAAGAGTGAAGAGAGGCAACAAAAATCCTATTTCAACACTGCTCAAGTTCTTAGATGTTTATGTGTGCTTAAATAGAAATTTTTCTTGAGTGATTTATGATTTGTAAACAAATTACTCGTTTTAAGTGTAAAAAACTTTTCTCTTTGAGTAGAGAGTGCTTAGGTAGAGTTTCCTAAGTTTGATACTAATTAAAATTAATCAGTGTAGAGGGTCCTTGGCAGAGTTGTCAAGATGAGCTTATAGTAGAGTTATTACAAGTGAAAGAAACCTAGAGTTAAGTTCATTGAATACTGTAATCAAGAGGTTGATTGTAGAGGATTTTGGAGAGCTTGTGAGGGCAAGACGTGTTTTTTTCCTTCCTTGAGCAAGGGGGTTTCCACATCAAAATCTTGTGTTTTTACTCTTCCTGCACTATCTCTTACTTCCTGGTTACTTTACTAAGTTTTTTCTGTGATTAACTTTGAGTGACTTGGTCCCTCACTTGTGGTGCAACTCTTAAGGTTTCAACAATTGATATCATAGCCAAAAAACTCTAAAAAGTTAACACCTAGAGTGATTTGATTATCATGGCTGCTCCACCTAACTTAGAAGAAGGGAAATCTACCATAGACTACCTAGATTTAATGGACAATTCGATGGGTGGTGAAAAACTAGGATGTTTGGCTTTATTATAGCTGAGAATAGTAAGCTGATGGACATAATTCTTGATCGTCCTCATGCTCCTGTTAAATAAGTCAAAGAAGGAAATTTATAAGGATGGTTGTTAAAAGCAAAAGGGAGTATAATGATGAAGATAGGAAAAATATTGAAAAGAACTACAAGGCCAAGAAACTGCTTGTTTGTGGGATAGGTCCTGATGAGTATAATAGAATCTCAGCTTGTGAAAGTACCAAAGAGATCTGGGACTGCTCATGTAGGTAATACTGATGTGAAAGATTCAAAAGTAGACATGCTTACAACTCAGTATGAGACTTTTACCATGAAAGAAGGAGAACCAATCGAAGAATTACATAAAAGATTCACTTTTATTATAAATGAGCTTCACTATCTAGGTAAAGTGACTCCCTTTTACAAACAACTGAGAAAAAATCTTGGTGTTCTTCGTAAGTCCTGGGAAAGCAAAGAGAATGCAATAATTGAGGCAAAGAACCTAAAGACTCTCACAATAGATGAACTTATTGGAAATTTGAAGACCCATGAGCTAAAGAAGCAAAAAGAGGCGGAGAAGAAAGACGTAAAAAGAGAATTGTCTAAAGATGATCTAAATAAAGATGATACTACTATTGTCTATTTGGCAAAAAGAATTGTTATAGCCATGAAGAAGAGTGGTCAGTTCCAAAGGACATGAAGAAATAACAAAAGAGGAGGCAATGTTAAGATTTATCACAAATGTGGAAGTCCTGAGTCTTTCATTAAGGACTGTCCCATGCACAAAATGGATTATCAGGATTACCTCAAGACTACAAGTGACAAATGAAAGAACAAAAACCAAGTCCCTAAGAATTTATGAAGGAAGGCTGCAACTAATTATGTAGTAAAGCAAGCTTTTTCATGATGTGGAGACTCTTCAAGTGAATCAGATGAGGATAAAAAACATGAAGATGTATCTATGCTAGCTGTGGAAGAGAATCCAATTATCTATGACTCTTTGTTTTTCTTCAAGGTCAACAGTGAAGATGAAAATAAAAAAGAGGTAACTCTTCCTGATATAAAGAAAAATTTAGATAACTATTTTGATAGGAAGATAAAGAAGCTTGCTAGTGTGTTGATAGACTCTTTGTGTAAAATAAAAATTGAGAAAAATTCTCTAGAGTAGAAAGTTGAAATCAAGAGCTGGAATTGATTATCTTAACCCTTCAGATATCTGAAAATAAGGAAATATTCACCAAATTAAAATCTGAAAATCTAAGTTGTAGGAGCCAACTGGAAAAGGTGGCTGACTTAGATAGCAAAGGAAAGAGAGAGGCTTCAAAGATTTAGATTGAACTTGAAAAGAAATTGAAGAATTCTCAAAAACACCTTATGTCCGCACTTCCCAAAAAAAGAGTTAGAAATGGACCTAGTCCGTTTAAGAGAAGAGCTTAACAAGTCTCTTAAACGGACATCTTCACAGATCCTTTCTAATTTGACCAGTCAAGGTGCAAAAAATGGTAAGGGGATTGATTATCAAGGAGAATCACAACCTATGAGTTCTATAAGAAAAACTACTCATCATGCTAGGAACAAGGCTCATGGACCTTCATGTACTTATTGTGGAAGAGATGGGCACACAAAGGAAAATGGTCAAAGTTGGATTAGAGCAAAAGTGAAGGCTCACAGACCTTCATGTACTTATAACGAGTACTGAAGGTTGTCTTAAAGATGTCCTCAACCCAAATCCTCAATTGATGATAATTGAATCTTAAGTGAATCTTAGAGAATACCACCGCTCCTTAAGCTGGCCAAATAAATTATTAATACGAGGCATACTATACTTATTATTAACTGTCACCTTATTTAGCTATTTGAAGTCAATATACATACATATACAACCATCTTTATTTTTCATGAAAAAGAAAGGAGCACCCTAAGTTGATACACTCGGCCTGATAAAACCCCTACCCAAAAGATCCTAAAGCTAAAAATTTAGCTCGTTAAGCTCGATAGGATCTATATAATAAGGTGTCATAGAAATAGGTGTGGTTCCCTGCTCAATATTAATAACAAACTCAATATCATGCTTACGAGGAAGGCTAGGTAGATCGATAGGAAAACTATTAGAAAATCAAAAAATATAGGATGAGAATCAAGCTAAGGACTCGCTGTACTAACATTACGAATATAAGCAAGATAAGAATTGCAACCCTTTAATATCAGTCTCTCTGACCAAACATAAGAAATAATCTTTATCGATGCATGGATAATAGAACCCTTCAACATAATGAAGGGTATACCACGCATGGCTCAGATAACAATCTTTTTGGGATTGGTCTATATTATTCATTAATATTTATAATATTTTGGAGGATTTATAAATATGATTTTATCATAATTAGGTGGTGTGTATCTCATTCTTATAGATTTTTAATGGATTATTATTTTTTTCTCAATACTAGATATCAAAGTAATTAAGTAAACTAACCTACGAGGGTCTTCTTTTGTTTTATTTAGTTTCTTATATTCTGAATAATTACTATTTAGAATTACTTTAACTTCTCTAAAAGCTTGTGTATTTTTAAATGGTCTTCTCATAGTCAATAACATAGTTAACAAGATAACAATAGCTCATAATTAACAATTAAATTAACATTTCTCATAATTAGCACATATCTATTTATGAATAATTAAATAACACATAGCTCTGATACCAATTGTAGGGGGTTCGGAGAATGCGGATAACTCGGGTAATTTACATGGTTAGTTAATATTAAATTCTTTTCATTTATTGTCTTTTTTGCTAGTCTTCCTTTTGTTTTTCTAAATTTTTAACTGCTTTTCTTCTTCCTTTTAAACCTTTTTTGCACTTTTTTTTAAAAGTTCTTTTCTTTCTAAAAAAAGTTGCGCTAAACTGATTTTGAAGAAAATATTCCATTAGTACTTTTTGCTACTTTTTTGGCTCCTTTTTTATGTTACTCTCTTTTTTAAGGAAAATACTTTATTAGCTCTTCTTATTATTGCCCATTTTCTTTAAGCAATTAGATAAAATTTTATAGCATTGTAGTTGCTGATCACTCTTTTATCACCATTAAATACAAACAAAATTATATTTTTAAAAATAATAATCAAAAATGAAAAAATTATACAACGCATAGAAAATAAATGTATTTTTGATATTGATACATATTTAATTCAATAATTAAACCATTTTCTATAAACCATCTTGTACAGATGCATGCTTCATACACAAAAGGGCAACCCGGTAAAATAAAACTACCGTTATGCGCAGTGTCCGGGGAAGGGCCCCACCACAAGGGTGTATCGTACGCAGGCTTAACTTGCATTTCTGCCAGAGGCTGTTTCCAAGGCTTGAACCCGTGACCTCCTGGTCACATGACAACAACTTTACCAGTTACTCCAAGGCTCCCCTCCAAGACATACTTCAGACACATCCTATTCAAATATAGTATGTAATCTATAGAAAAGTGATACAATTTCAATACACATCCTATATAAATTCATATACTATACAATAATTATACAATCTCTATCCACATCCTATACAATCTTTAGTTGCTATAATAATCGAGATACATAGTCTATACTACAACTACAATATCTATATGCATCCTATGAAATTTCCATAGAAATTCTATAATATACATATTCTATATAACAATTTTATATTTCTATACAAATCCTAGACAGTTTTTACATAAATCGTATATAGATACATTTCTATATAATAATTATTGAGCTTCTATACACATCCTCTTCACCTTTTTTCAAGACTCAAATTTCAACCTTGGACAGACACCTATTCTATTGAAACTAGATAGGAAAATCCTTTACGACTCAATTATTTACTATGCAAAATTACTAGAAATCAACATTTATATAAATAAGCAATTTAGTTTAAAAGCATATACATAATAATAGCCACAAACCTTTACAAACGTTTAACGTAATGGATTTACAAAATTTTCTAAGGACCTAGACATATACAAGAACTTCTAAAATAGAGTAAGAATACGAATTAAAAGAAACAACTTCCACCCGAGGAATATGATATGAAGAAGTTGATGATTGATACTCACCACATCAACTAATAAATTTCATATCAACATGCAACACACCGACATCCCAAAAAAAATGTAGCAAGAGTAAGATCAGTACACTACACATACTAGTAAGCCTCATCGATCAATTAAGATTAGTTCATGAAACTCCATATAGAATCAATAAAATCAATCATGACAATCTCATATACAAACTTAGCACAAAAGTTCACATCCCTTACTACGATTTCTCAATAATTTATGAATATTTTTTATCATCTTTACTAATTTATTTAACTCTTATAAAGTATAATAAACATTTTACTTCATTGTGATAAGTTCACTAACCACTATACAATTACTGACATTAGCATTCCAAGGCTATGAATATGGTATTTACATAATTCTTAGGAGAATGCAGAACCAACTACTAATTCCAAGAGTATATTCACATAAATGAATCTATCTCAACATCATCAGGATGGCAATACTCTATGGTAACAATAATATCTCACGAATTAAATAGGACAAGTAAGAAAGTACCTCAACATAAAATTAATGGTCACATTAACCAGATAGTTCACTCAACTTCCAAATACATCAACACCACCAATACAAGTTTCAAACATATAAAATCATCACAAAGCTTGCAAATAATAATGTCTCCTCATAAAACATTGATCTTATCCATAAATGGGTGGTATTTCGTTACTTCTCTTGAGTTTAAACAAATGAAATGGGAAGGCTCTAAAAACCCTTAACGTTGCCTCCCATGTCTTGAAACCGTAAAGAAGAGGAAAAGGGGATGCAAAAGGTTGTAAACCTATGGATTTTTAGGGAGTAACGCATCCATGATCATAGACAAGGTTGGAATTTGCTATTGCTCATTACTTGTATAGTTAGTTGACTTTCAGGTAAGCTAAGTTTAACTTAATAGAGTAGATCCAAGTTAAAGAGAATGTATAGAATATAAATAGATGGTACATTTCATAATTAGGCCTTCACACATAGTGTATGGATGGCTGAAATTAATTAAGAGTTGGGTATGGTACAAGAAGGGGTTGCATTAATTTTGATTCATGCTATATGTTAGTTTATTCTATAAATTGGGTGATATGCTATTGTAAATTCTTATTTACAGGTGTTTAGAAGGGGAAAGATGCTGGTCATTTGTCTAGATCCTTAATGAATGCAATGTTAATTTGTGGGTGATAGTGAATTCCAAAGGATCTAGGTTTAGGAATGAAATGAGTAGCATTGTTTTAGAAAGAATGGTGGTTTAGGAGACATGTTCAGGTCCCCAAACGGTAGTGTAGGTAATGGTTACACATATAATCCCATTGTGTTATAGGTGTGTGTTGATGGTTTCTTATTATTGCTTGTCCATGCATGATATAGGTGGGGCCATATTTTACATAACTTATAGTAATCCTGTGAATGTTGCACATTTTGTTTGTTATCAATCTAAGATCGCATGATAAGATGATAACCAATCCATGGCTAGAATTACATAAAAACCCATAATATCTAACATAATAAGATCATCCTGATTATCAAACTCTTAAATAGTCATAACACATAATCTGTAAAATTGATCCACTAATAAAGAATTACACATGGGAGTAAATATACAGAATGGCACAGATAAAGACTCCCACCACAACTCTAATTGTAGTGTATAATAAGTAGAAACATATGAATAAGTGGATCTTAGACCAAATAATTAAATATATAGTTGAAGACATACTGAAATCATATCTGTAATAACAATATAAAAAGATTCTACCTCCATCCTACCAAGTACAACATATATATAACCTCACTTTCCACCTAGCTACTGCCTAACCGACCACCTATCTTACCTGTTTGAGGACTTTCTAGAGAACCCTGGGGCCACCTTTATGACCCTGCTTATTACCTTTAGTCAGGGTCAGTGCTGCCCTGATTGCTGAACACTCTATACTGCAGGTACAACTACCTCACACCAGGGACACTCTCCAGAATAATGGTCGATGACCCAATATTTTTAGCATGCCCAGTCACTTCACTCTAACCAAAAGATATGGATGACCTGAATATCCACCTCAACTAGAAAACCAAGAATATGCATCTCTCAAAGATTAAAGATTGCTCTGACCAGGGTAATCACTATAAATAGGTTGACCCCTATCAGTGATCTAAAATATGGTATGAATGTGCCTTCTTGGTTGACCTTAGTGCTTATAAGACTAACACGAAGGGTATCTACTCTAAGAATCTATGACTTTGAAATTTGAGCCACTCCAGCTACCATTAAAAGTACTGTAATACCCCGTATATTTTCCTAGCTAATTTCATCTCAAGAATGTCTAGTATTAGATTCTAAAATAAATGATGATTATTCTATGAGGAATTTTAAAGTTTTTTAATTTTTTTCTCATGTGGGAAATACAATAAGTTTTCCATCGATATAAGATTCGCCCAAATCCAATAATCGGGTCAGAAGTTATGGCTATTTCAAGTCCCTGTCGTAAAACAACACCATATTAGTCAGTGGCACACCGCGCCACAAGAGGAAATGGTATTTGGCAAATTTTAGTAGGGGTTTGCGATTATGGCACATCGCTACAGGGCCCAAATTTAGAATTGTCTATTTTCTAGTGTCTCGGCGAGATTTCCCCCACGTCGCGCCAAAGTTCCAGGTCACAAAGGCAGTGGAAACGAGATGGACCCACATCGCGCCATCCATAAATTTTCCAATAGTTAAAATCAAATGACACGACACGATAGCATCGCGTTACGCTAAAGGTCCAGTCTGGCAAATTTTTTCAATTTTAAAAGACGCATTTAAGGGTTTAAAGGGTCAATTTCCTACCCCTATTTAAACCCAATAACACGTGATGTAGCTATTCTTCACCTAACATATACAAGTTTCTCTTAATTTTCTCTCAACAAAAAGCTAGTATTTTTATTGGGGATTCAAATTCAATAAGGTTTTACCGTCAATCCTCACGAAATCATGAACTAAGGTATTCATAGTGTTCATTTATGGACTCCTTTCGTCCATTAAGCCCAAGAATCCCTTTTCTAAATTCAAGTTTATGGATTTTGTTATGAATTTCATTATTGGGCTGCTCTTGTTCATGTGGATGATGAAAAATTGCATTCTACTCCATGTTGGGTGATAAATTCTATGTTGGTTAAATTATTATAGATGTAAATTCATGCAAACCTTCGACTAAACCCTTGAATAATGAAACTAGAATTGAACCACGATGTCTAATTATTGTACTATGATGTTTACATGTACCATGCCTACAATATGTTTTATTAATTGCCTTGATGAAGAAAAAGTACCTAACTAGCATGATACCATGAAATCCCCATGTATGTACAAATTTTCCTATCATATATTTTAATGAAATTCTTCTATAAATGTATTATGGATTATGATGTTAATTATATGTTCAAGTAAGTTATGCTTGGTGAGTTTCCTTCCATCGATTCAAGTAAGTTAGGGAAATAGACTTCTGATTTTAGTTCTCTGAGTTCTACTGGTGCCATTCTGTATGGCGAAACAAATGTAGTAGCCGACGCTCTCAGTAGAGTATCCATGGGTAGCGTTTCTTATGTTGAGGATAGTAAGAAGAAGTTAGCTCAGGAAGTCCATTAGCTTCCCAGACTAGGAGTTCGCTTAGTCGATATAGAAAAGGGTGATATATGAGTTCAAAGTAGTTCAGAATCATCTCTAGTTTTTGAGGTTAAAGAAAAGCAAGATAGAGATCCCAGCCTTGACAAGTTGAAAGAGTCAGTCCAGGATTAGAAAGTAGAGGTTTTATCCCAAGGGGAGATAGTGTCCTTCGTCGTCAGGTTCATCTCTATGTTCCATGTGTAGATGACTTAAGGTAGAAAATTCTTACAGAAGCGTATGGTGCATGCTAGTCTATTCATCCAGGGGCCACAAAGATGTACCGCAACTTGTGGGACATCTATTGGTGGAGTGGGATGAAGAGAGATATTGTAGATTTTGTGGCTAAGTTCTCTACATATGCACAGGTTAAGATAGAGCATCAGAATCCTAGTGGGTCCAAGCTGGAGTTCAGTATTCCTACTTGGAAGTGGGAAGTTATGAACATGGACTTCGTGATGGATTTGCCTCGAACTCTTCATCAGTATGATTCAGTCTGGGTCTATATAGACAGAATAACCAAATTAGATTATTTCCTTCCAGTTCATACCTCTTATTCATTCGATGATTATGCCAAACTCTACATCAAGGAGTTGGTCAAATTGCACGGTGTTCCGTTATCCATTATCTCAGATAGAGGTACCCAGTTCACCTCTTATTTCTGGAAAGCATTCCAAAAGGGTCTTGGTACCTAAGTTCATCTTAGTACAACCTTTCATCCTCAGACAGATGGTCAAGCAGAAAGGACCATTCAGACATTAAAAGATATGCTAAGGGTGTGTGCAATCGATTTTAAGCGAATTTAGGATGTCCACTTACCTTTGATTGAGTTTGTATACAACAATAACTATCATTCCAGTATTCAGATGCTTCATTTGAAGCTCTCTATGATAGGAGATGTAGATATCTAATTAGTTGGTTTGAAGTTAGTGAGGCCTCAGTCATAGGTCCTGACTTGGTATTTGACGCCTTTGAAAAAATCCAGTTGATTAGAGAAAGACTCCGGGCTTCTCAAAGCTGATAGAAGTCTTACGTACATGTTCATAGAAAATATCTCAAGTCTGAGATTGGTGATCATGTCTATCTAAAGATCTCTCCCTTGAAGGGAGTGAAGATATTCAGCAATAAGGGAAAGCTCAATCCCCAATATGTTGTTCCCTTTAAGATTCTCAGTCGTTTTGGCAAGGTAGACTATGAGCTTGTATTGCCTTTAGATCTAGCCTTAGTTCATCCAGTCTTTAATATCTCTTTGCTCAAGAAGTGCATAGGTGATCTATTGGTTGTGGTCCCTAGTCAGACCATTGATGTTCAGAACACTCTCACATTTGAAGTGATTCCAGTCAAAATCTTAGACTATCAAACTCATAGATTGAGGAACAAAGAAGTCCCAAAAGTTAAGGTTCTTTGGAAAAATTAGTCCGTCGAGGGAGATACTTGGGAAGTAGAGGCATACATGCATACCAAGTATCCTCACCTCTTCTTCGCCAACTTATATCAAGCTCAAAGTAATAGTCTCCTTAAGCTTACTCAATTTCATGTTCAGTATTCATCACAAACTTGGTATGCAGTTTTATGCTCATGTCCCCATTATTAACTTGGTATCAAGTACCATTGCATATTCAGTCATGCACTCATGTATCAGTTCAGTTATGTAATTATACATCAGCTATGAATTCTCATTGTGAGAAACTTAGTTCTTTAGAACACTCAGTCATGCATTTATGAATCAGTTACCATGCATCAGATATGCATATTCAATATTATATATTTAGCTTGTCAGTCATCTTAGTAATGAGATCGTGTTCCAATTATTCATGTTCAGTATGTACGTTAGTTGTCTTTTCTCCCCTCTCAGTCATACTCATTTGAGGATGAATGTTCCCAAGGAGGAGATATTGTAATACCTCATACTTTTTCCTAGATAATTTCATCTCAAGAATGTCTAGTATTAGCTTCTAAATTGAATGATGATTATTCCATGAGGAATTTTCAAGATTTTCACTTTTTGTCATGTGGAAAATTCATTAAGCTTTCCATCGAAATAAGATTCGTCCAAATCTAAAACCAGGTCAGAAGTTACGACTATTTCAAGATCCCATCATACAACAACGCCATATTAGTTAGTGGCGCACTGCGCCATAAGTGGAAATGGCATTTGGCAAATTTTAGTAGGGGTCTGCGATTATGGAACATCGCGCCAGGGCCCAAATTCAGAATTGTCCATTTTCTAGTGTCTCAGTGCGATTTCCCCCCATCGCACTGAAGTTCTAGGTCACAAAGGAAGTGACAACACGATGGCCCCACATTGCGCCATTCATTAATTTCCCAATTGTCAAAATCCAATGACTCGGCGTGATAGCGCCGCGTCGCATTAAAGTTCCAGTTCGGGAGATTTTTAAAATTTTAAAAGACACATCCAAGGGTTAAAAGGGTCAATTTTCTAGCCATATTTAAATCCAATAACACGTGATTTAGCTATTCTTCACCTAAAATATACTAGTTTCTCTCAAGTTTCTCTCAAGAACAAGCTAGGGTTTCTATTGGGGATTCGAATTCAAGAAGGTTTCATCGTCAATCCTTACAAAATCACGAACTAAGGTATGCATAGTGTTCATTCATGGACTCCTTTCATCCATGAAGCCCAAGAATCCCTTTTCTAAATTCAAGTTTATGGATTTTCTTTTGAATTTCATGATTGAGCTGCTCTTATTCATGTGGATAATGAGAAATTGAATTCTACTCCATGTTGGGTGATAAATTCTATGTGGGTTAAATTATTATGAATATAGATTCATGCAAACCTATGACTAAACCCTTGAATGCTGAAATTAGAATTAAACCATGATGTTTAATTATTGTACAATGATGTTTAAATGTACCATGCCTACAATATGTTTGATTAAATGCCTAGATAAAGGAAAAGTGCCTAACTAGCATAATACCATGAAATCCCCATGTATGTACAAGTTATGCCTATCACATGTTTTGATGAAATGCTTTTATAAATGTATTATGGATTATGATGTTAATTATATATTCAAGTAAGTTATGCTTGGTGAGTTTCCTTCCATCGAGTCCTGGGGGTACTCGTACACGAAACATTAGTTGTATGCCTAGATCCATGTCATGTTTTCATGATACTCTCAGTCAAGCTATGATCCTTAGACTTCAGACAGTCTTATGAATCAGGAAATCTCTATGATCTCATGAACTCAGTCAGTTATCAGATATCAGTAGTATTCTGTTAGTCAACGGAATTCAATAACTTAGCCATGTTCATTTCAGTAAATCATGTTCAGAGTCTATTCAGATGGGAGTAGGAATTAGCACCGAGTGAACCTAAGGATGGGAACACACACTATCAGATGAGTGTGTGATTCTTAGAAGTCATCCTTACGTTCCAAAACCATGTAGCCAGCATAGGTTGAGACATCAACACTGTCCGATGAGGGTTTATGAGGTGGATAAACACTGTCAGATAAGGGCCCCACCATTCTCGTATAGGGGACCCTGTCAGAAGAGGGTCGCCCACAACATGTCCTTACTGGTGGTGTGGTATTGACACCCTTCCAATTAGGGTTATAGATTGGACCCCAGCTCAACCATAATAGCGTATCAGGGGCATGTCCGTTAGATAACTACTTCCCACAGTTTCATGTTATAGAATTAGGACTGTCAGATATAGTCAATCTTTCTCAGTAATAGAACTCAAATAGGTCTTCAAATTTTAGGACTGTCAGATATAGTCAACTCAGATATTGTACGAAACTCAGATAGTTCCATTAGATTCAAGGTTGTCAGATACAGTCACTCATGTTATCAGTTATATTCAGATTCAGTAATCATGTTATCACAGTATTAGTATTAGTTCTTATGTCTCATGCGTGTATTATCATGCTTATGATAGTTAGTAATTATTATTGTTCATGCATATGAACCCCATGCATTCAGCCTACCTCACATGCATACTGCTATACTCAAAGTACTGACGCATTTGCACTATGGTATCTTATACCATAGGTTCAAAGACACGAGCTCTAGAGCAACAATATATTCCAGATATCCGCAAACAGAGTTAGAAGTGAGTCCTTATCTTTCGAGGACATGATTATTTCCCTATTATCTCATTAATCAGTTTAGTAGTTGGAGTTAGTTTGGGATATGTCCCAATCAACTCCTTACTTGGACAGTTCAGTCTGTTAGTGGCTTTCTAGACTATCTTGATTCAGACTTTAGTATGTTCAGTTTTGTTTTGGGTATTCTATTACCCTACACAGATGTTATATCATTCATATCATGTTCAGTATTGAATTTTATGGCCTTGCTGTTTATGTTTCCACATTATAAAGTATTTTATGTAGTATACAGGTACAGATATCTGTCATGGGTTAGCTTGTGGTCCTTCGGGGTCATAAGCACCATGTAGTATTTCGGGTACCATATTTGGGGCGTTACAAGCACCCTGGTGACATAGTTTCTTATCGCTACCCCCATGGGCCTGACGATACATTAGGTTGACCCTAGTACATATAAGAGTAATATAGAGGGTACCTCTACTTTGAGAACCTTTGCCTTTGAACTTTGAGCTACTCCATCTCCCACTGAAACTACCCTGGTGACATGGTCTCTCATTGCTTACCCCTTGGGCCTCACGATACTTCTTCTTAGTCTAGGCATTATAAATAAAATTAATAAAAAACATAGCAGCTGCAACCAATCTCTGAGTAGCCATAAAAAAAAAAGTCTCAGTGCTCTAACAAAGCACCGAACCCCATACTACTGCTACTCGATCGATAAGATAACAGTAACTTGTCTGGCCAACTTATGAAATTGTGACTAATACTCCAGAATTGTCATAAAACCCTACTCTAACCTTTAGAAATGAGCTCTCAGACTCTCCAAATGGCTGCAGGGTGTATACTTATCTAAGAAAACCTCAAGAACTGAGTCTATTTCAAAAAAAGAGATACAAATTTCCTAGAATCAAGATAACCTCTCCATTAATGTCTAACTGCCAAGTCCATTTAAAAAATAGTATTGTTAACAACATGAGTCTTAACTAGGCCCAAATTACAGATCCTATCCTCACAAACAATCAAGAACTCAAATGAATCCTCACTTGGAGCCCTATAAACCTAGGTCATGTTAATCTAAGAAATCAACCCATCATCTTCTACTTCCTAACAAACATAGCTTATTAGGAAACTACCAACTGAGCAACTATTAGTGCTAGAGGAACCTTAACTCTAGGAGAAGTAGTTATAGGCTATGCCCCTTTATCTATACCACTCTGATATGCAGATTAAGGAATATAAAATATTTCACCACCAACCTAACCTAATAACTAAACCAAGAAATATCTGAGCAATAAATATGAAATAAACCTCGGTGGAGTCTAAGCTTTCCCCTGTCCCATTAATGGCTGGGGTGAAAAAATATCTGGCTCGGGAGAAATAACAGAATATGGTGAAGTCTCCCTATCTTGAACCCTAGCTGGGATAAACCTCTCACCTAAACATGGACCCTAGGTCAGCCAGGCCTCTAATAGAAGCCATAACTATGGACTCGAGATCCTTGAATCCAATCATTGCAATTTGTATCCTGACCATCTATGAAAAAGTGAAATAATGTGAATTTTAGAACCCAACACAGACTCGACACAAAACAATGAATAAAGAAGGTGAATTATCCTAAGAATGTTCTATAGTCTCCCTAAGATATGAAATAAATGTCATTATTTTGATCCGTGGGACTCTATTAGACATTTCTTCTTATACCAACAATACTAGTAAACATAGGCTCTAATACCAATTTATCACGACTCAATTTTGGTAGTCATGATGACACCTAATTCAACCCATCAATAAGTAAGCCAAGCCATAGCCCGAAATGGTGAGTAATGCGATAATGTGAGGAAGATTTAATAAATACCAAAATAAAGCATAAAATAGGATTGTAAGTGATAAAATATTAGCACAACAATATTTATATATATATATATATATATATATATATATATATATATAAAGAGGGATAAAATAAAAGCAGAAAGATATCCCATGACCCAGTAAGGTTGAAATTAGAGCCACTAAATCCAAAAGGATAAGAGTACTAATATCATCCAATATATAAGTAGTCTCGCTAACAAAAGACTGTCTAGAAGAAATGGAAGGAGGGAGAATCAACTCTGGCTTTGAAAGCTCACCTTATGTCCGAATCTTGTGAATAAGTTAAATAGAATGTCGACAATAACAACTAGTACTTAAATCTGCATTAGAAAAAGATGCAAATTTATAGTATGAGTACCAAAACAATGGGTACTCAGTAGGAATCATCGGTCAACTAAGAAAAATATTAATAAAAGAATAATAATATCCAAGAATGCAAACTAAAGTCAGGGATAAAGGGTCAAACTAGAAATATAGTTTGGCTGACTGATAATAAATACCGAGGTAAATAAAGTCAAAGGAATACAAGATAACTACAATGTAATAAGGGCCTCCATAAGCCTAAAAGGTGAAACTACGAAATAATTAAACTAAGTGATCCCCCATAAGCTCGATGGATACAACTAAGATAAACCACTGATAACAATAACGATTATAAAGTAATCGACAACTGAAACCGTACCTATGAATATTTTTTTTGCCATAACCATCATACTCGAGCTAGATCATTAACATAAAAAGTAAACAATAAATGCCAGACTCAAACTAGACTATAATATCATATATAATAAAATTGAACTGTAAATTTAGTATCATAAGTAAATAGTACTTGTCAAACTCAAACTGATCTTTAAAGTAAACCAAAGGTAACAAGTCTAATCAAGAGTTGGAAAGATATCTAAATCATCTGAAGGATTAGAAATATATTCAAGGCGGTGAAAGAAGGACTCCTAGGTCTACAAGGAGCTAATTAGGATATTTGATCTAAAAGAGGGACAATAAGGCCCATTATTAACCCCAAAAGTCCATACTAAGGCAAGTTCTACCCGAAGACTAGTCTAAGGCTTCCAAGTTCCACAACAAGATGTTAAATAAGTCTAAATAAGTCCTAATATGTATATTTAACTCAAAGATAGGAGGAATGAGTCAATTCTACCTAGAAACAACTCTCCAACTGGATAAATATTTTAAATTTCACCAAACGTGCAATCAAGCCATAAATTTCAACCCAAAACAAACAATATACTATAATAAAACCATAATAAATCTTAATCTATGAGGAAAGGAAGCCTATCCTACCTAGACATCGATGAAGCCTGAGAAATTCTACTAAATTGGAGCTTTTCCCTTCTAAGATGCCTCCTTACAATGCCACACTATTGAAATAATGATCTATATATTAAAACAAGAATAACAATACCCATATTTCATATAAATGTGTTGGGCTCAAATCAAGTTAAAAATCTCATATGGGGCGTGCTTATGGAATCACCACTTTAAAACCACCAAAATATCCCTCTAAGCTCAAGGATTATTTATCATTAAAAATGGGTAATATCCGAGCACAAATGATCCCTTAAATCAACCCACAAAGTATTTAGGGATTTGGGTTTAATTCAGAGAATTAATTAAAAACTACAAAAATTTAGATGAGAAAATGCCCCCAATGCACCCTTCAATTCACCCTGAGGACCAAAGACCAAACTTCATAATTCTCTAAACCTTTCGATGTTTAGTGGACTTGAAAAATTAATAAATAAAGAAAAAAGATTAGGTTCGACAGCTATTAATGCTGCTAGGGGTCCCTTATTTGTAATCATGGGGATACCATCATGAACGGGAGATGAAACTCGACTTACCCTTGAAGAATATAGTTGCTCCACCATAATTACGAAGAAGAAAGTTTGGTCCATTCTAGAGAAGCCTTTTGTGAATGCAAAGGCTAGCCAACGATCGCGATAACTAATAAACTTAATCTTTGCTAATGTGATAAAGGTTATTGATATCCCAATATCCACTTACCTTGGACTTCATGAATATATCCAAGGGTCTGACAAATGAAATGACCTTTTTTGGCCTGAACAAGTAGATTTGGCTAAGTGCCTAATCTTTGATCGGACCCTCGGGATTCATTTGGAGTTCCGTGTATGCAAATGGACTATGCTGCCCGATAAAATTCAAAATTTCAAAATTGACAACATTATTAAATTTTCATTGATGTTGTTTTGATGAAATATGGGTTCTACACCCAATCACCATTTTAACTAAAATCCACCCAATAACTTGAAATGAGTTACATAACCTTGGGATGCGAACTAAGGGTCCCTTTAGCATAAAATTATCATTCTAGATATAACAATTGTCGATACCCAACTCTGAAAAACAAAAACTTCAAAATAAAGAATTGAATCTAAAAACCAAATGAACTACTCGATAACCAAATTGTCGGCTGCAACAAGTCATAAATGACTTAAGGTAGGTATAAAAAAGCTCTAAGTACCAAAATAGTGAAAAATAACCTAAAGGGTCATTAGACCTTTATTGCAAATGACCTTTGGCTTAGGATGAGTGATAACTTATTTGAGTAATAGAAAATAAACTTGTAATTATCTTAATCAGAAGAATGGGACCCATTACACCAACGACTTAGAGCTACATGGATATAATTCCTAAAGATCTAGGTATCTTGTCACCCTGAAATTGAAAGAAAAAGAAAGTTACCTCAGGTGCGAGTTCAAAAATTCTCTGGAGGCAAAACTAAAATTCTCTGGAGGCAAAAATGAAACAAGATTATCTAAAAATTCCCATAGATATTTTGATGGGGGTATGGTGGGATGGTGGTGGAAGTAATCCTTCAGATCACTTTCTAAGAGTTTGATATTCCTCTTTAGACCGTGTCTCATTTCGTTGCAACAAAAATGTTCCACGCTATGCTATATTTTTTTTGGATTCGTCTGCACCTGTGATTTTGATTTGAGAATTTCATCCTTTAAAATGCTCTCTATAACATCTAAAACATGATGGTTAGTTGTAAATGCAAAATGACACAAACATAATTCAGCACAATTTTGTTTGAACATGTCATACCGAAATTAATCAGTGGTCTAATTTTCCATAATATATTTAGATAATATCATACCACTTTAAAAAAATATGGCTAAATGTTTTATTAAAAAAAGATGGCTAAATGTTTCCTAAAACTAACCTCCAAAGAAGTATGTTGCGGTTGATGCCAAATATAGTAACCCAACTAGGTTGGGGTCGAACCCCTAGGGAAGATGCTGAATTATTGCTTCACTTGATGTAATTCATGAGTAGTGAAAAAAAGTAAATGAAGGGATTTTGAAGTAATTAGTAAGTAGTATCGAAACTTGAAAGCTTTGGGTTGTAAACAATAGAAGACGAACACTAGGACTATGTTTTCTTGGCTTCTTAACTTTTCTGGTTTCTCGTGTTCAACCCACTTATTCTGCTGCTCTACATGTTAAGTCGACAAGCTATGTATCACCAACAGTCTTGTGAGCGTGTTGGTAAATCTAACCCTTTACCTTATGAGTCTTAGGGCGTAACCTTATCGCTCCTTGTCTATGACTTTGGCTTAATTATTACCATCTGAGTCTTGTGTTGATTAGATTATATGATTTCCTAATCACAAACTCCCTTGTGAGGATGGTTACTAATACAAGTTATACTCAATCTTCTGCAGTAACTTTGAGGTCAATTATGATAAGGAAGATTAAGATACATGTAGTTTACCTTAGAATAGATGTATCTCCCACTTCCCTTATGTAGTTAATCCACTAGGATTCCCACAACCCTAGTCAGGGAAGTTAGCCGGTCATGCTTGCACTACAATCCATGATTATAAATAAGGAAAGCATGTAATTATTTGCACAATAATGAGATGAGTGAAATCCAAAATCTTCTATTGAATAACAACCCAAAGATCACAAGAACAAAGTATCAATGGTGAAAATAATGTAAAAGCATGTAAAAGAATATCAAACTATGTAACCTAATAAAAGATAAACCCTAGGGTATTTATAGTATCTAAAAAATACTCAAAAATCCTAATAAAAATGGAAAAGGTAAAGTTATGTCAGCACATGGTACGACTCGCTCATCAACTCATATGCTCATCGTATTAGTCATACCATGCTTCTCGTATCCATTCTAGTATCTGATCTCCCAAGGCTTCAACATTTTAATATTCATATGACTTTAGCTCACGAGTTGTACCTTAACCATAAGACTCATGGCCTTCACTCGTATCCACCTAGACTTCTTATTTTATAGGTTTGAACGCTAGTTTGCTTACGATTTCTCTATACGAGTCTTACTCAGTCTTTCGACTCATATACTTTTGATACTTCAACTTTGGATTGTATCGTTAGATTCTGTTATGCTTACGACTCCTTGTAATGACCTGTACCTTCAACTTGCGACTCGTATGACTGAGTCATATCTTTTCTTTACTTAGTATTTTGTTTTTATCTTTGGTTCTGTTGTGCTTATGAGTCATTCTATGAGTCGTATGGTGTGTTGACGACTCATGAGGTAACTCGTATCTTCATAAGACTTTGTCTTTCTAGGTTTTTTTCTTCCATTTTCATTCCAATATTATTGTAGACCTGTTTTACCTGCAATAAACACAAAAATGTATCATATCTACTAAAATAACCTAAGTCCAAGCATAAATTTGTTGTTTTATGCTTCAAAAGTTCCATGTTTCCACAACACATCAACACAGTCAACTTATACTTTTGACTATCCTCAGGCAAACAACAATTAAACTCTCTCTCAAAACATAGAAACAATGCTTCAATAGGAAGATCCTAAGCGTCTTGTGGCAATGATTTTTCAGTTCATGTTCCAACCATGTTATTTCCCTCCTGATTTTAACTTCTTAGAACTCAAAATGTATACATTACATAGTATATATAGAAACATAGAGAAATCCGATGATGGCATTACATTAGTAATAGACAACTGGGCCTAGACACAAACTGTATTCACCAAATAATCTAGCAACCTAACAATATAACCTGCTCTTATAGTCAAAGAAATTCCATTCTCTCTCTGTATGGATCAATCAATTTATTCATAGATATGAAAAATGACTCTCTCACTCACAAAGAAGTAGCACCAGTGTATACAAAATACCATAATCTTGCCCTTATGCTCTCTTCTTATATTTTCTTACAGTTGAGGTAGGATCACCAAAGGACTTTATTCGGCTTGTAATATATTCTTGGGGCTGGTATGATACCTTTTTAGGATTTATTTAGCGTCTATTCCTCTGTGATACTCTCTTTCTTTAGGACCCACTTTATTTTCCACTTATTCTTCAACTTTATTTCCGCCTTTATATCTCCCTTTTTATCTTAACACATTCAAAATGGGCCTAGGTACGATGTTCTCATTTTATTCTTCTTTTATTTTTTATTTTATTGCATTTTTTCTTCTTCTCTAGTTTTATTTTTTTCACCACACCTATCCTTTTTCAAATTTTCCTTCTACATGACATCTTCATACTTATTTTCTCCTACGTACCCCTATAATAGCCACCCTCAACTTAGAAAATTTGTATAAGTTGAGGTGCACAGTGTCCAAGGAGGACCAGGGTCAAAATAGGTCCACTGTAAGGGAAACGGGAAAGTGAAATTGGTGTAATCAAAGAAAAGGGTCAATTAGGCTCAAACATTCAAACCAAAGGGATTCATACTTTATTTGGTTGGGCATTTAGGCTCGAGTGGACTTAAAACAAAAATGGCCTATGATAATTTCCTACTCAACTATCTAAGACGTAGGTTGAAGAAACCAAGAAAGTTCTAGATTCCTTTACACCGGGAACTCAGCAATTCCATACACACACTCGTATAGGGTTACATTGCTTAGTACCACTTATTCAGTTATGAAAATATTTTCCCCAGTTGTTCTATACCTAATCCTAATGCCATTATCAGATCCACAATAGTCTCACACACATAACATCACATAGTTAATCAAAATTTAGGAGGGGTCTCAAAATTTTGGCATAATTTAATCATACACAAATGTTGAAGCATAATTTCAAATCCACAATCATTCAAATATCTAGAATCATAAATCAATTTCAAAACCATAATTCATTACAAATAAATTTCAAAACCAACTAAAAATCAATATTCTATCTTAGGTGCAGATTTTCTCCCTATTTCAGCACTTTGTCAGCACCAAACCCGAAAGCCATAACTGATTTTCAGCTACTTAGATTTTTTAGCTACTTCCAGATATTTGGAATTAGGTACACACCCACACCCTTATCTAAAAGTTATTTCTCTATCCATAGTGACAAAAAAATATAAAACAAGGAGGAGAGGTTATACTTGGGTTCTTAAGGTGCCGAATCATAAAGTATCAGCATGTGGGACTCTGGTTGTGTCCCACTCTCTTTAGCAATCATCCCATCAACTGTCGGGACTAAATCAACAACAGTCGCATTAGGCGTGTCTGCAATACCACCTCATTTGGCATCAATAACTGACAGTCTAGAACCACTGGCTCTAAAATCCATACACAAACTCGTATCTCCCGATCTTGCTTATCTTCTAGGATAAATACCTTAGCCTTCTTTGTTGCATCTTTATCCTCATGCTTTCTTCTCTTTTGCTCTCTTTTCTCCTCTTGAGTCTCTTCTCGAGTCTCTTTTATCGTGTCTGAAATATTTCAAATATTGTCCAAATGGACTGTGGGCACAACTATCTCAATCACAGGCTCTAAGATCATCAGTCTATCATATAGCTCTGTGACCATCCTCTTAATCTCAGCAACTTCAGACTTGATCACAACAATAACGGGCGTATGTCCACTACATAACTATCGATTAATCCTTGACTCAAATGCTTCAAGTCACCCTTGGACCTGTCTATCTTGCTCCACCAGCCTTGCATCCATCCAAGACTTCACGACCCCTTCCATGTTGTGGACCTTGGCTTCTAGCATACCTAGTATGGTCATGGCCTCAGTCCACATGGCCTATAAGTTCATAGTAAGTCCAGAAGACATATCTCGTGGCCAAGGTGGTAGAGATTGCACTAAAAAAGGAGCACTAGAAGTACCCACTGCATCAGTCTATGTAGTCTCTGTTTGTCCACCAGTCTCAGTAGCCTCAGCAGTCTCAGCCTGACCGCTCTGCAAGAACATATCAGCTACCATATCCTTTGCTCTCCTCACCTATCTGGCCATTGTGTTTGCTATATTATAGATCAAGCCAAGGTTGTTAATATTAGTAGCGTGGATCATCTCATCAACCCATGAGATCTCCTGTACCCTTGAAACCAAACAAAATTACATAATCATATATGGGTATGCCATCAAAGACTTCTCACTACCTGCAGCTCGGTCTCTTATCTCCTGAGCTAAAAACTCTTCGATGTTAAATTTGTTTTTGGCTATGAGGATGGCTATCAAATCTTCCTAAATCGGGCTTAAAATATTATCCCTTGTGGTGGAACAAGCCCTATCTTAGGCCAATGTCCACCATGCTTTGGCCTTAAATGTAAGAGTATTCTTTTTTATCTTTTAGGAAACCACTCTAGGGCCTCCAAAAACCCACACTACATTCTCTCCATTGGATAATATAGCCTCAAAATCCATTGGAATTTGCCCATCTTCTCCTCCGACCCCATCTATTTTTAAGTAATCTCATATCCTTTGGACGATTGTCCATTTCACCCATGTTTACCAAAGGCTGATAATCTGGTCCGTATAAGAATCTTCCAATAGTGCATAGAGAAATGTCTACCCACAATCCCCGAATAGTCAATAAAGGAATAGGATCACCACCTTTCCTCAATTCACCCTGTGGATACTGTCTCTTTAACTCACCCTTGTACGTTGCATAGAATTCTCTCACTGGAACATCACTGTACTTTCCAGGTGCTCTCATTATCCACTCAAAGCAATATTACTTGAAGTTCTCATCAAACCTGGGTAACTCCATTATCCTAATATTAGTCAACCTCCACTCTAGATACAAGACCAGTTTATCTTTCCATTATGGAGTCTGCTCAAGCCATCATTATAAATTTGATGCATACTAAGGTATCCCTATCATTCAAATAATGGGCACTAAAGAAGTGGTGATAGATAATGGTGGGTCATGTCAACCAATTGGAGTAGCATCCCCCTTTTTCTAGGCAATTTTGAACTCTTTTCCTTACTACTAGATTCAATTTCTTCTTCCTTCTCTAAATATGGAGATGAGTATGGAGGGGACGTACTTGGGTACTTTCTCCTTGGTCCCCGTAGAGGTGAGTCCTCTGGGATTGCTACATTTTTACCTTTTGCAGTATTTTTATATTTTGGGTCAACCTTGCCCTTTTCTGGATATTCATACAGGTCACCGCTACTGCTAGATGACTCTGTAGCCTTAGAGCTATAAGATTGGGCCTTTTTATCTCCCCTTTTCACCATTTTTTGCAGAAGATGCACCTTTGGGAGGCATTGTAACTAAACACAACCATTCATTAGTAATTAAATAGGGAAAAGAAAGAAAAAAAGAAAATAAGTTGTTAGTGTGCCTCTACTGTTCAGGGTATGAGTAGATGGTACCAGTCGTATTGATAGGGTACGACTCGTATGACCGAGTCATATGATGTTCAATATAGTGATGATTGTTTGCTGGTCTACTTATGAATTCTCCTAATGAGTCATACAAACAAGGTACGACTCATTACAAACATGGAACACTCCCCACCACCCTTGGTAAGGTCCTACATGTGTTGGTGATATCAAATGTGTCCGTTTTACGTCAAGTCATGTATTGTGCTTACGTTGATCCATTCCCATCCTTGTGGTATTTTTTTCACTTAATTTCCAGCTTGTATATAATTCATATATCATAATAATCAACTAATAAATCATCGTATAAGATTAAATACCTTAAATTAGATCTCAAAACAACAGAATCATCCAAGACGACGAACTAAAAACTCAAGCTAAGAATTCTAGTTTTTGTCCTTTTTATCATTAACTTCGTTTTGAATCTTGGCTTGTTTAAATTGAACCTTAAACATTATAAAAAAGTTGTTACACATATAATTAAATAATCATACTATTAATAACTCATCAAACACATTATAATCCATCTACATCAACTATAATGTCACCTAGCTCAAGCTAGTACAGTAGTTATCCCATTTGAACTCGAAGGGACCAATTTAAGTCCAAACTTATTTAAAATATATCTGTAACATTATAATCACATACTTAAATACTTAGATGCTTAATTATATCGTTGTTAACATGTTAAGCATATGCTTTTTCCTAAAAATAAGGCTACATAAGCTAGGATAACAACACTAAAGTGCATAAATCACCTAAACATCACTCCTAGAGTCAGAATTCATCTGAATTATTCATACTATTCATCCTTGACTTGGATGCATCTTGCAACGCAAAATTTAGCATCTTTAAAGCCCACATTGCTTTATTTTCATGTTCAAAATGCAAGTGACAAGCCTTGACATACAATGAATGATAAAGAGAAACACCAATGAAGGTGTTGAAGGCTGTGCGGTAAGCCCATATTGTATCATCTAACGTTCGTGACCAATCAATCCAATTGGAATTCACTATCTTTTCTAGGATGGAATTAATTTCTCTATTGGATATCTCAACTTGTCCACTAGTTTGTGAATGATAAGCTATTTCCACCTTGTGTTTCACTCAATACTTGTCAAGTAAAATGTTGAATAAATAATTACAAAAATGTGACCCTCCGTCTCTAATAATAGGACGTGGCATGCCAAATTGAGAAAAGATATGTTTTTTCAAGAATGTGGTGACACCGCATGGTTCTTTTTTGGGAAGCACAATTTCCTCCACCCATTTAGAAACATAATCCACAATCACAAGAATATAGTTTATGCCAAACAAAGTCACAAAAAGGCCCATGCCCCAGGCATCAAACAATTCCAATTCTAAGATAAAAGTCATAGAAAGTTCATGGCATCTAGAGATGTTACCTTTTCATTGACATTGGTCACAGCAGAAGAAAAATCATGTGCATCTTTATCGATTATTGGCCAATAGTACCCACATTGCAAGATCTTATGGGCTGTGCGGGCTCCTCCATGATGACCCTCAACTGGCAAAGAATGACAAGCCTCTAGAATACTCCTCATCTCTATCTCAGGTATATATTGAGGAATAATCCCATCTACATAAATTCTGAACAAACAAGGATCATCCTAAAAATATTTCCTTACTTTATGCATAAACTTCTTTCTCTGCTGAATGGAAAGATCTTTTACAATTAGACCACTTGCTAGATAATTTGCATAGTCTGCCAACCATGGAGTTAGATCTTAAGAAGCTGCCAATATCTGCTCATTTGGAAAATTGTCATCAATCTCGAGCCCATTTTCAACATTCTGTAGAGCTTCATCCTCAAGTCTAGACATATGATCTGCAAGTTGATTCTCTGTACCTTTTCTATCCTTGACCTCAAAATCAAATCCTCAAAGCTTTGAATCCTTTTTCTCCATTAAGTACCACAACGCTACATGATCTGTGTGCACAATCACTTTTGTCCCAATAAAATAAGACCTAAACTTCTCAAAGGCAACTGCCACTGCCAATAACTCTTGTTTCATCACATTGTAGTTCTTTTAAGCAGGATTTAGTACCTTGCTATCATAGTAGATGGGATGGAGGTTATTTTCTTTTCATTTACCTAGTATAGCCCCTAAGGATAATCCACTCACGTCATATATAGTTTTAAAAATCAAGGACTAATCTGGAGATACGATGATAGGAGCAGTCATAAACTTCTCTTTCAGACATTCAAAAGACTTCAAGCATGCTTTAGTAAACTCAAATTTCACCTCTTTCTCAAGAAGTCTACAAAGAGAATTGGCTATCTTGGAGAAATCCTTGATGAATCACCTATAAAATCCAGCATGACCAAAAAAGCTACGAACACCCTTCACATAAATTAGTGGAGGTAATTTTTCTATTATTTTAATCTTTGCTCTATCTACCGTAATATCCATTTTTAAAATTTTGTGTCTAAGAACTATACCTTCTTTGACCATAAAATGACACTTTTCCCAATTAAGTACCAAGTTGTATTCTTGACATCTTCCTAGAGTGTTTGCTAATTTAACCAGACAGTTATCAAAAGAATCACTAACGACTAAAAAATCATCCATAAACACTTTAATGGTGTCTTCTTCCATGTCAGAGATAATTGACATCATATATCTCTGAAATATGGCTGGAGAGTTACATAACCTAAATAACATACTTCTGAATGAGAAGGCCCCATAAGTATAAGTGAAGGTCCTTTTATCTTGGTCCTCAGGTGTAATAGTGATTTAGTTGTAGCATGAGAACCCATCTAGAAAATAGTACCATCCTCTTCCTGCTAACTTGTCTAGCATCTGGTCCATAAAAGGCATGGGAAAATGGTCCTTCTGAGTCCATGAATTAAATTTCCTATAGTCCATACAAACTCTTTATCCTGTGACTGGACTCATTGGCACTAGTTCATTCTTCTCATTAAAAACAATAGTAATACCGTCTTTCTTTGGAACACATTATATTTGACTGACCCACTTACCATCAACAATAGGATACACTACACCAACATCCAACCACTTGATTGTCTCTTTATTCACCACCTCTTATATAGGAGGATTAAGTCTGCACTGATGTTCTATGTGTGGAATAAAATTTGGGTCTAGTTGAATTTTATGAGTATAAATTCCAGGCAGGATACCCACAATACCTGCAATAGACCAACCTATGGACCTCTTAAATCTTTATAGAACTAATAACAAATATTCCACTTCTGTTTCACCCAAGTCAGCTGCATTGACAACTGACAAAGTGTTGTTATCCTTCAAAAAAGCATAACAAAGACAATAAGAGAGGTCCTATAACTCTAAAATGGGTGGCTCCTCAATAGATGGATGGGCTGGTGGAGCGGTTCTATTCTTCAGATCCAAATCAATCTTCTTTGGGGCATAAGTGTACGAACCACTCCCATAGAGTACACGTACCATTTCATCATAGTCATCAATACCATCACTATCAAAGTTTATGATCATGACTACTCGAGCTTCAAAATCCAATCTCTCTTTAATAAGAACAATGTCAAAAAAATCATCCCAAACAGTTATTGCATCAACATCATGGAATGTATCTATCTCTTTATCAAATGAATCAATCATAGATATCACTCTTAGCTCATCAGACTGCTTCATTGATTTGAAAACATTGAATGTCACCTATTCATTATTGAGCCCCAACGTCAAATGTCCTTACTCTAAATTAATCATCATCTTACCTGTAGCCAAGAACTATCTTCCCAAAATAATTGGGACTTGAAAGTCCACTTCATAGTCTAAGATCATAAAATCAACAGGAAAGATGAAAGAAGTCACCTTTACTAATACATCATATAGAATACGAACTGGCTTTTTGCCCATTCTGTCTGCCATAACTAGTCTCATGGTAGTTGGTTTGGGATCCCCCAACCCTAATTTTTTATACATTGATAATGGCATGAGGTTGATACTAGTGCTTAAATCACATAATTCCCGAGTGAAATTAAAAGATCTCACTATGCAAGGTATAATGAAAGCACCAGGATCCTTCTTCTTCTCTACTAATGATCTAGTAACTACAACACTGTAGTGATGAATAGTTTTGACTGGCTTAGAACTGACTGATCTATTCTTGGTGATTAGATCTTTCTTAAATTTTATGTACCCTGACATTTTCTCTAATGCCTCTACAAGTGAGATATTGAGTGACAACCTTTTTTGCATAGACAAGAATTTTTTATACTTACCCTCTTCTTGTTTCTTTTTAGTCTTTTAGGAAAAGGGGGTGAGCTCTCAAAATGGACTTCAAAACTGGCTCCTCAGCTTTAAATTTTCCTTTATATTGCTCGTCACTATTCTGTTCATCAACAGAATCATCATCATTATTTTTCTCAACTACAGTGGGTACAGATGGATGTATAGTGGTTATACCACTCTGAGTGGTAATGGCATGGTAGTAACCATTATTCTTTGGATTTGCAATGGTGTTACTAATAAGAGTGCTAGGTTGCCTTTGATTTAATATGACCGATATTTGGCCATACTACTGTTCCAATTGCTTGATTGCAGTAGCATGTGATTTAACTTTTTGATTCAGCCTTGATAGATCTTTATTAATCTCTTTAAGATAGCTCTCTTGACTTTCTTGCCCTTTTACTAGGTTTGACAACATTGCCTCTATTCAAGATTCTGAATCACGACTACCTGGTGGAACATACTTGTTACTCTTCTCCTTGTAGTCATGTTTTCATTGCCAATCCCCATATCTCTCTCTAATTCTATCTCTTTATCTATCATTATAGTAATTTTGAACTTGTTTCCTTTGCCCTTGGACTCCAAAATCTACAACCTACGATCAAGATACTTCACTTTCTCTTCAGATTCAATCTCAAAAGTCATAGATGTAGATGTCTGTGCTACAATTGTATTCACTTTCTTACCACTCATTGTTGTAAACTACATCGTAATAAGACCAGTATCTGTCCAAAGTTGAGCAACTTCTTATGCTACCAAATCAAGGCTAGCTCCAAAATCACCAGCTGCTCTAATAGCATATGCTCCTACTCTACGCTTAGTGTCTTTAGTATGCCATCCTTGATTTGTCACCAAAATATCATCTAGTATATCTTGCACATATTCCCAATGAAGACATCTAAATACACCTCCTGAGATAGTATCTGCCATTACTCTCGAATAGATATTCATTGATCGATAAAATATTTCCAACAAATTTGATCCTTTAATTCTGTGATTAGGTACCATGCTCATCTTTTTCTTGCATCTAAACCATGCCTCATACAAGGATTCTTCAGTTAACTTTCTGAAGTTATAGATCTCATCTTTAAATTATAGCATCCTTGCATGAGGGAAAAATCTATTCAGAATTTTTTTTTGTAACTCATGAAAAGTAGTGATTGAACCTCTTAGAAGTTCCCCTAACCATAGTGATGCTTATCCAATCAACAAAAATGGGAAGAACCTCAGTCTCAAAGCTTTCTGATCCACCCCAGAAATAGTATACAATGTGTAGATCCCAGTAAAGTTAGCATGATATAGATTTGCATCATTATTTGTAGCTCCTGAAAGCACACCCTTTAAGTTCAACAACTGGATCATAGCACTAGTAATGCTAAACTCTACATTGAGGGGTAGAGGTGGAGGAATGATTGCTCTGATCTCAGTAGGTTCAATATATCCCATATCCTTATTGTCTTTCTCATATGGTTGCAGATGCTGATATGTTAGGATCACTTAAAATCTGCCTCTCTGAACTCTATCTCGATTATTACCCATTTGTTTCAACCTGATTAGTTCTTTTTGCTGAGCTTTCCTCACCTCATAAACTCGAGCCTTCTCCTAAGCCACTCTAGATTCTTTATCTGTGCTGCTAATAGATATTTAGTCTGCCTATCAAAAACATTCTATAGATCATTAGGTGGTGGAGGGGGAACATTGTGAGGGTCTAGAAACCCAACCATAACACTATCATGAACTTTCTCTGCCATCCTTTGTGGTATTTGAAGAATTCTTTCTGGATCTAAATCAAAAGGGAGTACATAATTGCCTCTACTCCTAGTTTTAGACATACACCTACGTATGCCAACTTGAAAAACAAATAAATCTGGTAAACTTTACCAAATTCAATCAATAATTATACCGTCTTCCCTGGCAATTATGCCAAAATTTGATGTCACCTAAAAATAACCTCCAAAAAGTATGCTACGGTCGATGCCAAACATAGTAACCCAACAAGGTTAGGCTCGAACTTAAAGGGAAGATTTTGAATCATTAGTTTACTTGATGTAGTTCACGAGTAGTGCGAAAAAGTAAATGGGGGGATTTTGAAGTAATTAGTAAGTAGTATCCAAACTTGAATGCTTTGGGTTGTAAATAACAGAAGACAAACACTAGGACTGTGTTCCCTTTGTATTCTTAACTCCGCAAGTTTCTTGTGTTCATTACAACTATTTTATTGCTCTGTATGTAAAGTCGACAATCTATGTATCATCAACAGTCTTGTGAACGTGTTGGTAAATCTCACACTTTACCTTGTGAGTCTCTAGGCGTCTCCTTATTACTTCTTATGTATGACTTCAGTTCAACTCTTATCGTTTGAGTCTAGAGTTGATTAGATAAGATAATGGAATATTAATAATGAAAGTGAAACTAATATTACTGTCTTAATCTATTTTCCTAATCACAAACTCCTTTCTAAGGATGTCTGTGAATACAGGCTATCCTAGAGCTTCTGCAATAGCTTTGAGGTCAATTATGATGAAAAAGATTAAGATACAGGCAATTTACTTTAAAATAGATGAATATTCCACTTTCCTTATGTAGTTAATCCACTAGGGTTCCCATAACCATAGTCAGGGAAGTTAGCCGCTCATGCTTGAACTACAATCTATGATTATCAATAAATAAAGTATGTAATTATTTGCACAATAATGAGAAAATTAAAATCCGAAGTCTGATATTGAATAATAACTGAAAGATCTCAAGAACAAAGTATCAATAGTGAAAATAATGTAAAAGTATGTAAGAGAATATCAAAGTGTGTAACCTAATATAAGATAAAGCCTAGGGTATTTATAGTATCTCAAAAATACTCAAAAATCCTAATAAAAATGGGTAAGGTAAAGTTATGATGGCATATGGTACGACTAACTCATCAACTCGTATCCTCATCATACGAGTCGTACTTAGCTTTTTGTATCCATTCAAGTGTCTAACCCCCAAAGTCTTCAACTTTATGATCTTCATACGACTTTAGCTCACTAGTTATACCATGACCATACGACTCGTGACAGTCAATCATATAAACTTGGGACTTTTTCCTTTGTAGCTTTGAACACTAGTTTGCTTATGGTTTCCCTATACGAGACGTACTCAGCTTCCGACTCATATACTTCTGAGACTTCAACTTTGGATTATAGCTTTAGATTCTGTTATGCTGATGACTTCTTATCACGACCCGTACCTTCAGCATATGACTTGTATGACTTAGTCTTATCTTTTCTTCCCTTGGTATTATGTTTTGTTCTTTGGTTCTATTGTGCTTGCGAGTCATCCTACGAGTCATATGGAATGTTGACAACTTGTGGGTAACTCGTATCTTGATTAGACTTTGTCTTTCTAGGTATTTTCTTCTATTTTTATTCAAACATTATTGTAGACTTGTTTTACCTATAATAAACACAAAAGTTCATCATATCTACTAAAAAAACCTAAGTCCAAGCATAAATTCATGGTTTAAAGCATCGAAAGTGCCATGTTTCTATGAAACATCATGGCGCAGTGTGTCTCATTAAAAGGCAAGTGACGACCCAATGTGTCTCATTGAAAGGCAGAAGACCTATCTTCAATAAGTTATGCCACTTTAAATGGGATGATGACACAATATGTCTCATTGAAAGGTGGATAACCTATCTTGAATGGATTATGCCACTTTGAACGGGGTGACAACCCAATGTGTCTCATCGAAAGACGGATGACCTATCTTGAATGGATATGTCACTTTGAATGGATTGATAGTGATAAACCTAGCTTGAATGGATTATTCCACTTTGAATGGTTTGATGGCCCAACATGGATCATTAAAATGCTGATAGCCTATCTTGAATATTTTGTTCCATTTTGAATGAGGCAAAGACCCAACGTGTCTTATTAATAGGCGAACGACTTATCTTTATTGCAATAGGTCACTTTGAACGTGGTGACTTACCAGTGTAACTACTAACCACATGCAAGAAATTTATTAGTAGCAAATGTAATGTAAAGGTACTTGAGAAAATCTGGTCTTACCATGCCACACTAAAGGAGGTGACTATATAATCTATAACATAATAATATGTCACATTAAAGGAGGTAACGATCCATAACATAAAGCCACTCCAAAGGAGGTGACAATCTATAATATAATCATATGTCACACTGAAGAATATGATGATTGATAACATAATAACATGCCACTTTGAAGGAGGCGAAGGTCCATAACATAATAACATGTCACTCAAGGAGATGAGGGTCCATAAAATAATAACATGTCCCACTGAATGAGGTAACAATCCCTAACATAATACCATGCCACTCTTAAGGAGATAATGGTCCATAACATAAAAACATGTATCCTCAAATGAAGTGAAAGACCAATTCATCTTCTTATAGGGTAGGCAATCCCAATATAATAAGATATGTTTCCTCAAATAAGGTGGAAGTTCGATATGTCCTCTTTAAAGGGTGGATGACCCAAATATAATAATATATGTCATTTTGAATAAAGTGACAGTTTGATATGTCTTCTTAAGAGAGTGGACAATCCAAATAAGATATGTTACCTTGAATGAGATGGCAATCTCATATATCCTCTTGAAATGGTGTATGACCTAATATAATAAGATATGTCACCTCAAATGAGATGAGAATTTGATATAACCTCTTGAAAGGGAAGATAACCCAAAAATATTAAGATATTCCACCTTAAATGAGGTTATGATCCAGTATATCCTCTTGAAAGGGTGGATGACCCAAATATAAAAAGATTTATGTCCTGAATAAGGTGATAATCCAGTGGGTTTTCTTAGAGGGTAGGAAACCCTAGAAAAGTAAGATACATCAACTTTTAACAAAAGATACATCAACTTTGAACAAAGTGACAATCCAACTCATCTCTTTAAAGGGTGCATTAGCACTCACAAAACTTGTTAGTTTAATAACAAAGAAATTGACATATATAGCATAACGATCTGGTAACCATGAAAAGCTTATGATCCTAGATAAATATATTAAGAGGGACTATAAAGGACGACTAGGGATGTACTATATGGTGTATACCTACTTCAAATGAAATCTCTCATAAAGAGAGAACTCACTGATAAGGATTGGTTATAAAGTTGAAGCCTGCACGAAAACTTTTAAATCATCGGCCAATTTTAAAAAGTTGCCTCTATTTCTAGTTCAAAGGGACTTACTAAGATAGTGTACACAAGAAGTATCAATTACTTAAAATGCAAGACTCAATTTCCTCTGAGGGTTTGGAGTTTGATATAGTAGGAAGATCAAATCCTTATATAGGATTGCCTATGTATCTTACTGGAACAACAATCTGATCAGACGTGGTTTAAGTCTAATTTAAGATTCATCAATATTGATGGAACATGAATGTAAGATTTGATTAGAAGGATAAAGTATTATATTTATCAAAATATAAAAATGTAGAACTCAATTTATTAAACTTTATCCTTGGCATCGGGATTCCTTGAAAGGACTTGTTCATGTTGAGATATTTTGTACTGAATCCTCAAACTTTGAGAGGATACATTAGTATTTGTGTTATTTCTTGTAGGAGGTCTTGTATAACGTTGCCATAATATCTCAAACAACGCTTATTGATAATAATTTGTTCCAACCTATAAAATAAAAATCTCAAACTTGTGACGTTGTTTAGTATATAATTTTTGAGATCTAATTAAAAATTCTATCCACTTGCAGTTTTAAAAACTTTGATGTTTGAGGTTGTATCTAATATTAATTCTGTAGAATTTTTGGGTCCTCAAAAAATTTAACCTAATTACCTACTTCAAGGAAATCTTCAATTCAGACTCTGGAGATATATATTTTCTGGTGAATTTTAAGATTCTCACAAAATTTCTACCTCAGTTTCTTCATAAAGAGAAATTGTAATCTTATAGGGAACATGACTAAACCAATGTGTCTCCTAGATTTCTCTTTGATGAAAGAATCAGGTCAAATATAGTTCTAAAATAAAATGAAAAGCTAAATTGTCTACGAGATTGATTGAAGCCGTCATAGGCCACCTATGTATCCCATTCTTAAGAATTCATGTCAAATAGAATTCATACAAAGAAAAAAAAGATATTGATATTTGATGTGAAACAAGAAAATAGAAGCAAGATAGGAATTAAAGATACAAAATAAAGAAAGATAGAAATAATTAGATTCAAACAATCAAAAGATGTAATGGTAAAACTAACCAAAACACCCCTTAATTGGGAACTAAAAACACCTAATCTATTAGAATCCTCAAGAAGGTAGTAACCTTACTTGCAAATCCTAGGACAATTTTTGAAAATCAACAAAGGGCATTCAAGCTCTCAAAGGAGGCACAAATATTCAATATCTCAAAAACTAGTAGTTCAACCTTAATAGCTAACTATTTATACTAAGGGATAAAAGAAATAAAAAGACCAAATTGCCCTTCATTTAACTTACAAGATAATATAAAGGTAGACACTTAGAATATTAAATATCTTGAAGTCATCCATATTGGAACCTTCCAAAGATTCCATCTTCATCCATAAAGCTTGAAATGCTTGAAGGTCCTTAGCTTGACTTCTTGTGAAAGGCCTTCTTGAATTAGTATCACTTTGATGTACATCACTCTCTCCTTCTTCAAAAGAATTCATCCTCGAATTCGCCAATCCTACGTCAAAAAGAGATAAATGACCTACATTAAAAACATTATGGACCAAATACTCACTTGGTAAGTCCACTTTGTAAGCATTATCTCAAATCTTCTCAATCACTTGAAATGGTCCATCTCCTCTTGGCATAATCTTGTTCTTCTTTTTGCTTGGAAACCTCTCTTTTCTAAAGTGAACCCATACACAATCACTAGGTACAAAAGTAACTTTATTTGATCTTTTGTTGGATCTTTTGATTGCATCTTTGTTGGTCTTCTTAATTTGCATTTTTACTTTCTTATGGATGCTCTTAATAGCTTTTGACTTAGCTTTTGCATCTACACTCACAATAACATCTTTGGGGAAAGGAGTTAAATCCAATGGAGTCAAGGGATTAAAACCATAAACACACTCAAAAGGGGTTATACCAATAGATCTATGAATAGTTCTACTATATGCAAACTCAATCAATGGAAATTGACCCTCCCAAGAAGTTAACTTTTCTTTAACCATAGCTCTAAGCACGTTACCTAAAGTTCTATTAACCACCTCAGTTTGACCATCCATTTGAAGATGACAAGAAGTAGAAAATAACAATTTTGTTCCAAAATTTCCCCACAAACACCTCTAAAAATGACTATGAAATTTCGAATCTCTATCACTAACAATTGTTTGGGGAACACCATGCAATTTCATCACATTATGAATAAATAAAGTAGCAACATAAGATGCATTATCACTTTTATGACAAGAAATAAAGTGAGCCATTTTTGAAAATCTACCCACAACAACAAAGATGCTATCCTTACCATTCCTAGTCCTAGGGAGGCCAACAATAAAATCCATGGAAATATCTAGCTAAGGACCAAAAGGAAAAGGTAAAGGGGTGTACAAACCATGGGGTTGGGTACATGTAATGCCCCAGAAAATGGGTCCCAGAGAGTCACACGGTGCTTGAGGCTACGAGTAGCCCCAAGCTAACCCTTTGAGCTATTTTTATTCAATTCAAAAAAAATCAATGGGGTTTCCATAAATAACCCTCAAATATCAACAGAGTAATCATCATCCAAGAATAAAAGAATTTCAGAAAGATTACAAAATACGACTTATTAGTCAACTCCCAACATCTATACTAGTCTGATAAGCCTCTAAGAGAATCAATAAAACCAGCGAGCCATTAAGACATGCCCCAACTGACTCAAACTCAGTTATCAAATGGAAATAATTTTGTGAAACCAATATTAGACATCACGTCCTCAGAACATGAGGACTCACCACAACAGAGGATGTAGAACAGTGTGCCCGAAGAATCACTGTCGAACCTGGAACTGAGCACCTGAACCTATATTCCGAGAAAATGCAGCCCATATCCAAAGATGTGGGTTAGTACCATAGAAAGGAACTGAGTATATGGGGGTGTATGCAGTTTTATAAACATAGTCATCATAAATATTTATAAGAAATATGCAGTATGTATGAAAGACTCACATAGCCCAAAGAAAATCATCATAATCATGAGAGGATGAAATAAGTACAATAACACATGTGAGTCATCATATAATTTGTCAATCACTTTCAGTTCATCAAGAATATCAATTCTCATAATGTAAATATCATTTAAATCTTTCGAAAGAATAACTTTCACAGTTCCACTTTCAAATCACTTCTCCATTCACCATAGACACAAGGAAACACACACACACTAGGAGATCCTATAACGGACATAAACCATGTGAGCTACATGGAGTCCAACGTACAACCCACGTGGCGGAGAGTCGTTCTATCCTTGCCATCGGAGTAGGACTATCCATATCAAATCCACACAAACTAGTGATCACTATATAAATTAGCCTCAGGCTCACTCCTATGGGGGCACGTAGTTCTAGGGAAGTAAGGTCGCTTTATAACTCCCACTCAGTGCTAAAGATTTCTCCCAGTCTTAGCTTAGATCATTTAAAAGACAATCCACAACAAAACAATTTGAGTAATATATAAATATACATCAGGGGTCATCATGCTTCCCATCTATCAAAATCAACCATGTTGTGGATTTCTTTCACACTCGAGTTCAAAACAACTCCATTAAGACCCAAAGGTCAAATCATTCAAAATATCTCAAATATTCAACATCAACGTGCTTATAACATACACTTTCTAAAAAAACACAATTTCCAATGGGGATTCACGACCCAAATATCAAAATCATGATAAATATCATTCAAGATTCATGCTTTATATCTCCACATAAGTAAATTCATCTTTCAAAATCATAAACACCAATATTTCATAATAATCATCATAAGATATGGGTTCATGCTTTAAATTCGTAAAAATCAAATAAAAATCATGTCTTTGTAAAGAAAATTACTTTTGGGGACAAGAACGAAAGAGAGTTCTTGTTGAAAAATCCCACATACCTTGAATGATGAAATTTAGATCGATACTCATTTTTGAGATGTTAATTGTGTCTATGATGGTTCTTGGAGTTCTTGAACTAGGAACTTGGAATCTTGAATAAATTTGCAGAATTAATGGTGACCTTTGGAGGTTCTTGAAGTTGGATGTAGGAGTTTAGGTTTTTTTTTTTATGGAATTTGATCAAATATAACATATAATGCTTAATAGGCCTTAATATAGGGTTTGGATGGATTTTGGGTGAGGAGGAATGACCGAAATGCCCCTAAAAATTAAAAAAATTCTCAAATCTGTCCTTTAGTGGACTGTTTTGATAGTCTGAAGTAGATCAACCATAACGTTTTACTTCGATATCCAAATTGGATGAAAATAATTTTAATAGAAAGAGGACTCTCATATATTTCTATTGACATATAGTATCTCACCCAGATCATTGTGTATGAGGAGTTATGATCGTTTGAAGTGGACCCAAAAATTCGCTTTTGATAGGCTGAAGTAGATCGACCCTAACCTTTTGCTCCAATAGAAAAATTGGATGAAACCAATTTCATTAGAAAGAGGACTCACAGAGCTTTCCATTTATATATAGTAGATCAGCCAGATAATTATGTACAAGGATTTATGATCTCTTAAATTTGGATCAAAAATACGCCTGGCCTCAGTACTTTTTCCTGCATGTTTTACTATTCACTACTATTCACGATTCGATTGGAATGTTCATAACTCGTTGCTCTGGTGTCCGTTTTAGATGATCCACATATCGTTAGAAAGATTATTTGATACTCTACGCAATGGTGGGTCATAATGTAAGACATTCTGCACGAAAAATTTATAATTCATTCTAGAAGATAGAACCCAACATGTTTATGCACAAAATTTCAACAAAAAATTTCCTGAGGTATTACATCATCCCCCCTTGAAAAATTCATCCTCGAATGATGTTTGACATGCCAAGATTAGATAGGGAATAAAGCATACAACTGAAACCATTAGTTAGACTCATCACCACATCGTTTCTCATTCCGAATGCAACATAGAATGCATAAATTCAAGAAACTACAGCTGATCAAATAATAAATGACAGCTGAACTGCTGCAAATTTTATCAAAAGTGCATGATTTAGGAAAGAACGATACCTTCAGCTTGATTGGAGTTCGCAGAAAATAGGTGCAGGTACTTGGATCGCATATCCACCTCAGCTTCCCAAGTTGCACCCTTAACAGATTGGTTTTGCCACAACACCTTGACCAAGGGAACTTTTTTTTTCCTTAGTCTTCGGACACTGACATCAAGAATCTCAACAGAAATCTCATCAAAAGAAAGATTTTCTTGAATGTCAGCACTCACAGAGAAATCCACTACCACAGAATCACTAATATGCTTTTTAAGCATGGAGACATGGCAACTCGACCTCATAATCTACCTTACCAACACGACTAAGAATTTTGTAAGGACCAACATAACGGGGACTAAGCTTCCCCTTCTTTCCGAATCTATTCACCACCCTCATGGGTGAAATTTCTAGATACACTAGGTCACTAACTTCAAACTCAAGGTCTCTCCTTCTAGCATCTGCATATGACTTCTGACGACTCTGCGCAGTTTTTAACCTTTCCCTAATCAACTTAACTTTTTCCATAGCCTTAAATAACGAATCAGGACCACTCACAGTCTCTTTACCCACCTCGAACCAACTTATGGGTGATCTACACTTCCTCCCATATAAGGCTTCAAACGGAGCCATGCGAATACTAAAGTGGAGATTGTTATTGTAAGCAAACTCTATCAACGGTAAGTGATCATCCCAACTTCCCTTAAAGTCAAGTGCATAAGCTCTCAATATATCCTCTAAGGTCTGGATGGTCCGCTCATCTTGACTATCAGTCTACGGATGAAAAGCAGAACTCAAAAGCACTTGGGTACCAAGACCCTTCTGAAAAGCTTTCCAAAATTGCAAAGTGAACTGAGTACCCCTATCCAAAATGATAGACAAGGGAACTCCATGCCGTCTGACTAGCTCTCGGATATACAATCTAGCGTAATCCTCAGTAGTATATGAAGTATAAACAGGTAAGAAATGTGCAGACTTAGTCAACCTATCAACCACAACCCAAATGGAATCATGATGGCGTCGGGAAGGAGGTAAATCAATCACAAAGTCCATATTTATCTCTTCCCACTTCCAGGTCGGAATACTAAAATCTTGTATCATACCACCAGGTCTTTGGTGTTCAACCTTAACCTGTTGGAATATTGCACACTTAGCTACAAATGCTGCTATATCTTTCTTCATGCCGCTCCACCAATAGATTTTCCGCAAGTCTCGGTACATCTTGGTGGCACCAGGATGAATAGAATATCGCCCCCGTGTGCTTCATCCATAATCCTTTATCTTAGATTATCAACATTCGGGACACACAATCTACCCTACAATCTCAACACACCATCTCCCCCTTGGGATAAAACCTCTACTTTTTGGTCCTTGACTGACTGCTTCAGTCTGACCAAACTAGCATCTAAGTATTGCTTTTCCTTCACTTCCGAAACCAAGGAGGATTCGACACTACTCTAAACCCTTATACTACCTTCAGCAGAGTCAAACAACCTAACCCCCAATCTAGCCAAACGATGTACATCATGATCTAACTCTTTCTTACCTTCTACCACATGCGAAACACTACCCATGGACACTCTACTTAGGGCATCCACCACAACATTAGCCTTGCCCGGATGGTACAACACACTCATATCATAGTTGTTTATCAATTCTAACCATTGTCTCTGCCTAAGATTCAATTCTCTCTGGGTAAACACATACTGCAGACTCTTATGATCAGTGAAAACAACAACATGGACACCATACAAATAGTGTCTCTAGATTTTCAAAGCAAACACAACAGTAGCCAACTCAAGGTCATGGGTGGGGTAATTTTTCTCATGGGGTTTCAAATGTCTAGAAGCATAAGCTATCACCTTACCCTTCTGCATCAATACGCAACCCAACCCAACTCTCGAAGCATCACAGTACACCACAAAACCATCAACACCATCAGGCAAAGTCAAAATAGGGGCTGAAGTGAGTCGAGTCTTTAACTCCTGAAAACTCTTCTCACAAGATTTGGACCACAAGAACTTTACTTTATTTTGGGTCAACCTAGTCATAGAAGACGCTATAGAAGAGAAACCCTTAACAAAATAATGGTAATAGCCAGCTAAACCCAAGAAACTTCGGATATCAATCGGGAAAATAAGCCTAGGCCAATTTCTAACAGCTTCGGTCTTTTGGGGATCAACTCTAATACCCTCGAAAGAAATGATATTACCCCAAAATGCAACTGACCTTTGCCAAAACTTGCACTTACTGAACTTGGAAAACAACTTGTGATCTCTAAGGTTTTGCAAGACAGTTCGGAGATGATCAGAATGTTCATCCTCACTACGGGAGTACACCAGTATATCATCGATGAGCACTATGACAAACATATCCAGATATGGTCTGAACACTCGATTCATGAGGTCCATGAAAGCTGCTGGGGCATTAGTTAACCCAAAAGACATAACAAGAAACTCAAAATGGCCATAACAAGTTTGAAAAGCGGTTTTTAGGATATCACACTCCCTAACTTTAAGTTGATGATAGCCAAAATGAAGGTCTATCTTTGAGAAATAACTTGCACCTTGCAATTGGTCAAACAAATCATCTATTCTCGAAAGGGGGTACTTATTTTTTATGGTGACTTTATTTAGTTGGCAGTAATTAATGCACATACGCAAAGAGCCATCTTTCTTTCTCACAAAAAACACAGGAGCACCCCAAGGAGAAACACTGGGCCTTATGAAACCCTTATCTAGTAGATCTTTGAGTTGCTCTTTCAACTCCTTAAGTTTTGCAGGGGCCATATGGTAAGGAGGAATAGAAATGGGCTGAGTATCGGAAAGAAGATCAATCCCAAACTTTATTTCTCTATTAGGAGGTATCCCTGGGAGATCATCTGGAAAGACATCAAAAAACTCATTGACGATGTTAACAGACTGGGGAGTTGGAGTCTCAGGCTTAGTGACTTTGACTCTAACCAAATGGTAAATACACCCCTTGGAAATAAGCTTTCTAGCTTTGAGGTAAGAGATAAAATAACTCTTAGGTGACACAGAATTCCCAGACCACTCAAACACGGATGCACTCAAAAACTGAAACTTGACCATTCGGGTCCGACAATCAATAGAGGCATAAGAAGAATACAGTCAGTCCATACCCAGAATCACATCAAAATCTACCATGTCTAACTCAATTAGATTAGCCAACAAGACTCTATGAAGAACGGTAACAGGATACTTTTTATACAATGGGTTAGCGGGTTGAGGTTTCTAACCATCATTATTTCTTCTCACTCGACGTGGAGGCATATTTCTGAAAGAGGAGAGCATGAATCAATAGCAAAAAGAGATACTTTAAGCACAATAAACTTCTGAAATAAAGAATCATACTTTTTGCTAAAACATCTTGTAGCCTCTTGCTCATAGATGTTGTGCGCTACACATCGATGATCAAGACTCTACTTAACGCGGCTTGTCAGACTCCCTAAGACACCTTAAAACCTTAGGCTCTGATACCAAGTTTGTAACGCCCCAAAAAATGGGTCCCATAGCATCACACGGTGCTTGAGGCTATGAGTAGCACCAAGCTAACCCTTTGATCCATTTTCATTCAGTTCAACACAAATCAACAGGGTTTTCATAAATAACCCTCAAATCTCAACAGAGTAATCATCATCCAAGAATAAAAAAATTTCAGAAAGGTAACAAAATACGACTTATTAGTCAACTCCCAACATCTATACTAGTCTGATAAGCCTCTAAGAGAATCAATAAAACCAGCGAGCCATTGAGACATGCCCCAACTGACTCATACTCAGTTATCAAATGGAAATAATTCCATGAAACCAACATTAGACATCATGTCCTCGAAACATGAGGACTCACCATAATAGAGGATGTAGAACAGCATGCCTGAAGAATCACTGTCAAACCTGGAACTGAGCACCTGAACCTACATTCCGAGAAAATACAGCCCACATCCGAAGATGTGGGTCAGTACCATAGAAAGAAACCGAGTATATGGGGGTGTATACAGTTTTATAAACATCATCATCATAAATATTTATAAGAAATATGCAGGATGTATGAAAGACTCACATAGCCCGAAGAAAATCATCATAATTATGAGAGGATGAAATAAGTACAACAACACATGTGAGTCATCATATAATTTGTCAATCACTTTCAGTTCATCTAGAATATCAATTCTCATAATGTAAATATCATTTAAATCTTTCGAACGAATAACTTTCACAGTTTCAATTTCAAATCACTTCTCCATTCACCATAGACACAAGGAAACACACATACACTGGGAGAACCTATAACTGACATAAACCATGTGAGCTACATGGAGTCCAACGTACAACCCACGTTGGGGAAAGCCGTCCTATCCTTGCCATCGGAGTAGGACTATCGATATCAAATCCATACAAACTAGTGATCACTATATAAATCAGCCTCAGGCTCACTCCTATGGGGGCACGTAGTTCTAGGGAAGTAAGGTCGCTTTATAACTCCCACTCGGTGCTTAAGATTTCTCCCAGACTTAGCTTAGATCATTTTAAAGACAATCCACAATAAAACAATTTTAGTAATATATAAATATACATCAGGAGCCATCATGCTTCCCATCTATCAAAATCAACCACGTTGTGAATTTCTTTCACACTCGAGTTCAAAATAACTCTATTAAGACCAAAAGGTTAGATAATTCAAAATATCTCAAATATTCAACATAAACGTACTTATAACACACACTTTCTCAAAAAAACACAATTTCTAATGGGAATTCATGACCCAAATATCAAAATCCTGATAAATATCGTTCAATATTCATGCTTTTTATCTCCACACATGTAAATTAATCTTTCAAAGTCATAAACATCAAGATTTCATAATCATCATCATAAGATATGGGTTCATGCTTCAAATTCATAAAAATCAAAGAAAAATCATGCTTTTGTAAAGAAAAGTACTTTTGGGCATAAGAACGAAAGAGAGTTCTTGTTGAAAAATCTCACATACCTTGAATAATGAAATTTAGATCGATACTCATTTTTGAGATGTTAATCGTGCCTTTAAATGATGGTTCTTAGAGTTCTTGAACTAGGAACTTGGAATCTTGAATAAATTTGTAGAATTAATGGTGAACTTTGGAGGTTCTTGAAGTTGGATGTAGGAGCTTAGGGTTTTCTTTTTGAAGGAATTTGATGAAATATAACATATAATGATTCTAATAGGCTTTAATAGGGTTTGGATGGATTTTGGGTGAGGGGGAATGACCAAAATGCCCCTAAAAATAAAAAAAATTCTCGAATCTGTCCTTTAGTGGACTGTTTTGATAGTCTGAAGTAGATCAACCATAACGTTTTACTCTGATATCCAAATTGGATGAAACCAATTTCCATAGAAAGAGGACTCTCATATATTTCCATTGACATATAGTATGTCACATAGATCATTGTGTACGAGGAGTTATGATCGTTTGAAGTGGACCCAAAAATTTTCTTTTGATAAGCTGAAGTAGATCGACTATAACCTTTTGCTCCGATGGAAAAATTAGATGAAACCAATTTCATTAGAAAGAGGACTCACAGAGCTTTCCGTTGATATATAGTAGATCACCCAGATCATTATGTACAAGGAGTTATGATCATCTAAAGTTGGAGCAAAAATACGCCAGACCTCAGTACTTTTTCCTGCACGTTTTACTGTTCACTAATATTCATGGTTCGATCGGAATGTTCATAACTCGTCGCTCGGGTGTCTGTTTTGGATGATCCATATATTGTTGGAAAGCTTATTAGATAATATACGCAATGGTGGGTCATAATATAAGACATTATGCACATAAAATTTATAATTCATTCTAGAAGATAGAACCCAACACGTTTACGTACAAAATTTTAATGAAAAATTTCTCGGGGTATTACAATACAAGATTTAGCATTCTTATAATCCAAACACCTAGAACAAGTTTTTTCCATATCTATTATCATTTTAGGCCAAAAGAAATGTTCATTAAGAATAGCTAAGGTTTTTGACACTCTAAAATTACCCATCAAACCTCAATTGTGTGCCGCTTTCACCAATAACTCTCTCCATGAATACATAGGCATACAAAGTTTTCCATTTCTAAAAAAGTAGCCCTCATTCAATTCAAATCTTGGAGTTATAAATTCATTTCCCTCTCTAACAACTTGCACACACCTATTGAAGCTCAGTTGACACTCTTCAAAGACTTTTCCAAAATCATTATAATTAGAATATAACTCCTTCAAACTCTCAAAACTCATCAACCTAGACGTCAAGGTATTCATAAATACATATCTTCTAGATAAAATATCCTCCACAATATTCTCTTTACCTTGCTTATAATTAATTATATATGGAAAAGACTTAATGAGCTCTATCCACTTGACATGTCTCTTATTAATGTTATTTTGGACCCTAATATTCTTCAAAGCCTCATGATTAGTTCTAATCACAAACTCCTTATGCCACAAATAAATGTTGCCAATTTGCTAAAGATCTCACTAAGGAATAGAGTTCTTTGTCATAGGTAGAATATTGCAATTGAGCTCCTTTTAATTTCTCAGTAAATTAAGCTATGGGTTTCCCTTCTTGCATCAAGACCGGACCAATTCCTACTCCAATAGAATCACACACAATTTTAAACATCTTATCAAAGTTGGGAAGTTGAAGCAATGGAGTGGAACTAAGTTTCTCTTTCAAGATTCTAAAGGCTTCCTCTTGGTTTCTACCCCAAATAAAAGACTTATCCTTATTAATGACCTCGGTTAGAGGAGCGGCTAAAGAACTAAAACCCTTCACAAATCACCTATAAAAACTTGCCAACCCATGGAAGCTTTTAACATCAGTAATAGACGTAGGAGTTGACCAAATTCTGATAGCCTCTACCTTTTCATCATCCACCTCAACTCTTCGTGAACTCACAACAAAGCCAAGGAAAACAACACGGTCCACACAAAAAAAAAACTTTTTAAAATTCACATAAAACTTTTCATTTCTCAACACATCAAATACCAATCTCAAATGTTGCACATGATCATCTAAATACTAGCTATAAACCAAAATATCATCAAAATAAACCACAACAAAATGTATAGGAATGGGATGTCAATATTTTATCATAATTTTTTTAATGGCACGACAATCTACACACATCCTCCATGTCCCATCCTTATTGAGTACTAGAATTATGGGCACAACACATGGACTTAATCTTTCTCTCACTAAACCATTGTTTATAAGTTCCTCTACTTGTCTTTGCAATTCTTTGGTCTCTTGAGGATTGCTCCTATAAGCCTCTTTGTTGGGTATTTAAGAACCCAACAAAATGTCAATTGTATTCTCTATTCCTCTAAAAGGAGGCAACCCACTTGGTATTTCTTCCGAAAATAAATCTTCATAATCTTTCAACAAAGAAAAGACAATACTTGGAAATGATAAAGAGGTTAGTTCATTGTTCAAAGAATAACCTTTCGGTTTAATAAATATGATTTGAGTAGCATCCTCAATGTTTATCTTTTGGATGCTCTCTTGATTTTGCAAAATCATGCACATTTTCTTTTTATTTTCTTGCTCACCTCTTTTTTTTGTGGTAAATCATTCTCACTTGATCTCTCAACCTCTCCTTTTTCCTCTCTTGAGTTATCATTTTTTTCTCCCTTACTCCTTTTTTTCTTTTCTCTCTCAAGGTTTTTTCTCAACTCTCCCATTTTTCTATAATCCTCACTCATTTGAAAAGGAGAAAGTGGGTTAAGAATGTGCTTTTTACCATCCTTAACAAATGCATATTTATTTGACCTCCCATTATGTTTAGCCCCCACATCATATTCCCATGGCCTTCCCAATAATAAATGGCAAGCTTGCATTGGTACAACATGACAAAGTACTTCATCATGATAACTTCCAACCTTGAATTTTATCAAAACTCTCTTGGTCACCTTGAGTTCACCACATTCATTGAGCCATTGCAATCTATAAGGTTTTGGATGCCTTTTTGCTGGAAGTTTCAAATGTTTGACCATAGATACACTAGCAACATTGACACAACTTCCACTATCAATGATACAGAAATATAATTGTTCTTGAACTCTACACCAATTATGAAATAAGTTCTCCCTTTGATCAAGATCCTCCCTTGCTAGAGCACTCATACTTCTCCTCACAATAAGAACAAGCTTTCTATCATTATTAATTTCTTCTCTATCACCTTCTTCCATAAACTCATCACTACTATCATCCTCCACATGATCATCTTTAGATTCATCTTCGGTTTGATAACCACCATCATTCAATGCTATGATAGTTCTTCTATTTGGATACTTATTTGCTTTATGGCCATATACTTGACATTTAAAACACTTTTTTTAGATGGAGTTTTAAGTTTAGCTTTGTTACCTCCTTTGTAGTCCGTCTTTGGTTTACCTTTGTCCAAGTTGGACTTCAATTCTTGCTTTGCACTTTTGGATTTTTCCCAAGTGGGAGATGATTTCCAAGCTTCCTTGTTTTTAGACTACGAAGAAGAAGAAGATTGCACCTTTGACTTATTTTCCTTTTGATGACCCTCCACCTTAAGTGCCATTTGATAAGCTTCATATAAAGTAGAAAGACGATGCAATTACAATGATTGCCTTACCTCTTTATTTAAGCCTGAGATAAATTATGTCATAAGCTTCACCTCTTCATCATTGACATTACCTCAAAGACTAGTATGCTCTAGCTCCTCATAATACTCTTCCACACCCTTACTTCTTTGTTGAAGATTGTAATACTTCTTGTGTGTATTTTGCTCATAATCTTGACCCACAAACCTTTTTCTTATACGACTTTTCATGTCATTTAAACTTGTAACAAATCTCTATTCACCAAAGCATCTCTTTCAATTTTCTCCCACCATGTAGAAGCAAAACCCTCAAGGTGACTTATATCATAATTTACCTTTTTAACGTCACTGACATTGTTGAGATTATATTGACTTTCATGTTTCACAATCCAATCAAGATATTCATTCGGGTCACTACTTCTTTTGAAGAATGGAAGGGCAACCTTGATGTTCTTGAATCCTCGATCTTCATTATTATTCTTCTATTATATTCTCTACCATCAATCAGATACCACCCTTCATTTTCCCCTCCTTTTCCTCTTCCACCTAACTATCTTGTTGAACATGATCATTGGCTCCATAATCATAATTATTACCATAAAAAAATCATGCTCTTTAAGGTTATGTTCGGCTCTCACTTGAGTTCTATTGGCTTGTGGTTGAAGATTTCTTTGTTGATTCCCCACTTTGAAAGTGTTGCTTGAATACAAAATTTTGGTAAAGTAGCATTAGGAGAGAGCGTATCTTGTACTACCATGTGCGATGGAGTTGTATCAAGATGAGTCTTACTTGATCCCTCATCATGTTGACCAATGGGATTGAAAATCTCTAGTGGTTGCTTTGCTATTTCTTGATTTCTCACCCTTCTATCCACATCTTCCAATTTTCCCTTCATTTCTTCCAATAGCTTTTGAAGAAAAATTTCCATTTTGCTAGAGGATTCTCCCTCCAATTGAGTCATTATGCCTACAAAATAAGTAAAAAGTTAGTAGAAAGAGTTCCTCACCACTCACTCACATTACGTTTCCCTCTTTTTGTCACTCACACTTATGTATCACTCTAAGGCCAAAGTCTTTTAAGGCCACTGTCAAATGAAATCACCTCACTCTTACTTGTTACCACTCTTGAATAACCCAAGGTTAAGAGTCAACACCGTTAAATAATTCACAAGTAGTACTACTTCTTTGGGATGGAGTGGAGTTTATGTAATCAAGAACGGATAATTAAAACTATCAGACAATGAAACAAATAAGCATACAATGAAATTAAAGAAAATAAAAAAGCACGAAAAAATTGACACGAAAAAATTAAACGGATACAAACTAGTTTAACATTATGTATGAATTAATACTCAAATCAAACTAGCTAGATTTAACAAGAAAAGAAGAAACAAGTTTGAAAGATTTGAACTATTTTATAATTCTCAAATTCATCCTCTTCAATACCCAAACAAATGAGCTCAAATTTGAGATATAACTTCCCCACAACTTTACCAACAACTTCTAACCAATAATTTCTTCAACCAAACAACAAATTAACAAAACCCATTTTCAAGTTTATTGTTCAACATGACTTCTAATTTTTTTTTGGTCATGTATTCTTTTGAATTTTTTTCAAATAGAAAACAACAACATGTAAATCAAGGAATAATATAAAACAACATTCAATAAAATTTGATATTTTTTTTGATTTTTTTTTGAAAATATCAAAACCCCAAGACTTAGGTTTGTGAAAACAAATCTAATCCAAGATCTGATACCAATTTTATATGAAACAAGAAAATAGAATCAAGATAGGAATTAAAGATACAAAATAAAGAAAGATAGACATAATTAGATTTAAACAATCAAAAGATATAATGGTGAAACTAACCAAAACACCCCTTAATTGGGAACTAAAAGCACCTAATCTATTAAAATTCTCAAGAAGGTAGTAACCTTACTTGCAAATCCTAGGACAATTGTTGAAAATCAACAAAGGGTTTTCAAGCTCTCAAAGGAGGCACAAATATTCAATATCTCTAAAACTAGTAGTTCAACCCAAATAGCTAACTATTTTTACTAAGGGCTAAAAGAAATAAATAAAGACCAAATTGCCCTTCATATAAATTACAAGATAATTAAAAGGTAAAACTTAGAAAATATCTTCAAGTCATCCATATTGGAAACTTCCGAAGATTCTATCGTTATCCATAAAGCTTGAAATACTTCAAGGTCTTTTGCTTGACTTCTTGTGACAGACCTTCTTGAATTAGTGTCACTTTGATGTACATCAATATTTTTATAACATGACCGTGGAAAATATAGGCCACATACATATTCCACAATGGAAATTAGATCGAACATAGTTCATTACAACTAAAAGTGCGATTGCAAGGAAATCAAACCATAATGTGCGATTGCAAGGAAATCAAACCATAATGTGCGATTACTTGGAAATGGTTAAGTGTAAGAACTTTAAAGGTAATTTTATTATTTTGAATGTGGTTTTGTTGGTGACTTAGTTGCTTGAAAATGATTAAGTGTAGGAACTTTAAAGGGAAATTTTTTATTTTAAATGTGGTTTGGTTGGTGACTTAGTAGATTGAAAATGGTTAAGTGTAGGATCTTCCAAGGGAATTTTTTAGTTTTGGATGTGGTTTGGTTGGTGACTTAGTTACTTGGAAATGATTAAGTGTAAGAACTTTAAAGGTAATTTTATTATTTTGAATGTGGTTTGGTTGGTGACTTAGTTGCTTGAAAATTATTAAGTGTAGGAACTTTAAAGGCAATTTTTCTTTTTGAATGTGGTTTGGTTGGTGACTTAGTTGCTTGAAAATGGTAAAATCTAGAAACTTTAAAGAGAGTTTTTTTTATTTTGAATGTGCTTTGGTTGGTGACATAGTTGCATGTAAATGGTTAAGTGTAGCAACTTTAAAGAGAATTTTTTTATTTTGAACGTGGTTTGGTGGTGACTTAGTTGCTTGAAAATGGTTAAGTGTATGAACTTTCAAGGGTATTTTTTTATTTGAATGTGGTTTGGTTAGTGACTTAGTTTTTTGAAAATGGTTATGTCTAGGAACTTTGAAGAGATTTCTTTTGTTTTGAATGTGGTTTGGTTGGTGAATTAATTGCTTGAAAATGGTTAAGTGTAGGAACTTTAAAGGATATTTTCCTATTTTGAATGTGGTTTGGTTGGTTACTTAGTTGCTTGAAAATGATTAAGTCTAGGAACTTTGAAGGGGATTTTTTGTTTTGAATGCGGTTTGGTTGGTGACTTAGTTGCTTGAAAATAGTTAACTGTAGGAACTGTAAAGGGATTTTTTATGTTTTGAATGTTGTTTGGTAGGTGACTAAGTTGCCTAAAAATGGTTAAGTATAGGAACATTACTGGAAATTTTTTTGTTCTTAATATGGTTTGGTTGGTGACTTAGTTACTTGGAAATGATTAAGTGCTGGAACTTTAAAGGGAATTTTTTTATTTTGAATGAGGTTTGGTTAGTGACTTAGTTGCTTGAAAATGCTTAAGTGTAAGAACTTTAAAGGAAATTTTTCTATTTTAAATGTGGTTTGGTTGGTGACTTAGTTGCTTGAAAATGGTTAAGTCTAGGAATTTCGAAGTGGATTTTTTGTTTTGAATGTGGTTTGGTAGGTGACTTAGTTATGTGGAAATGGTTAGGTGTAAGAACTTTAAAGGTAAATTTATTATTTTGAATTTGGTTTGGTTGGTGACTTAGTTGCTTGAAAATTATTAAGTGTAGGAACTTTAAAGGCAATTTTTCTTTTTGAATGTGGTTTGGTTGGTGACTTAGTAGCTTGAAAATGGATAAATGTAGAAACTTTAAAGAGAGTTTTTTTAGTTTGAATGTGCTTTGGTTGGTGACTTAGTTGCATGTAAATGGTTAAGTGTACCAACTTTAAAGAGAATTTTTTTATTTTGAATGTGGTTTGGTGGTGACTTAGTTGCTTGAAAATGGTTAAGTGTGGGAACTTTAAAGGGTATTTTTTTTATTTTGAATGTGGTTTGGTTAGTGACTTAGTTTTTTGAAAATGTTTAAGTCTAGGAACTTTGAAGAGATTTCTTTTGTTTTTAATGTGGTTTGGTTGGTGACTTAATTGCTTGCAAATGGTTAAGTGTAGGAACTTTAAAGGATATTTTTCTATTTTGAATGTTGTTTCGTTGGTTACTTAGTTGCTTGAAAATGGTTAAGTCTAGGAGCTTTGAAGGGGATTTTTTGTTTTGAATGCGGTTTGGTTGGTGACTTAGTTTCTTGAAAATGGTTAACTGTAGGAACTGTAAAGGGATTTTTTTTGTTTTGAATGTTGTTTGGTAGGTGACTAAGTTGCCTGAAAATGGTTAAGTATAGGAACATTACAGGAAATTTTTTTGTTTTTAATATGGTTTGGTTGGTGACTTAGTTACTTGGAAATGATTAAGTGCAGGAACTTTAAAGGGAATTTTTTAATTTTGAATGAGGTTTATTTGGTGACTTAGTTGCTTGAAAATGTTTAAGTGTAAGAACTTTAAAGGAAATTTTTCTGTTTTAAATGTGGTTTGGTTGGTGACTTAGTTGCTTGAAAATGGTTAAGTCTAGGAATTTCGAAGTGGATTTTTTGTTTTGAATGTGGTTTGGTAGGTGACTTAGTATCTTGCAAATGGTTAAGTGTAGGAACTTTAAAGGAAATTTTTTTGTTTGGAATGTGGTTTGGTTGGTGATTTAGTTACTCGAAAATGATAAAATGTAGGAACTTTAAATGGGACTTTTTTGCTTTGAATGTGGTTTGGTAGGTGAATTAGTGGCTTGAAAATGGTTAGGTGTAGGAACTTTAAAGAGAATTTTTTTATTTTGAATGTGGTTTGGTTGGTGACTTAGTTTCTTGAGAATGGTTAAGTGTAGGAACTTTAAAGGGTATTTTTTTATTTTGAAAGTGGTTTGGTTAGTGACTTAGTTATTTGAAAATTGATAAGTCTAGGAACTTTGAAGATATTTCTTTTGTTTTGAATGTGGTTTGGTTGGTGACTTATTTGCTTGAAAATGGTTAACTGTAGGAACTTTGTAGAGATTTTTTTTTAATGTGGTTTTGTTAGTGACTAAGTTGCCTAAAAATGGTTTAGTGTAGGAATTTTAAAAGGAATTTTTTCGTTTAGAATGTGGTTTAATTGGTGACTTAGTTACTCAAAAATGGTTATATGTAGGAGCTTTAAAGGGAATTTTTTTGCTTTGAATGTGGTTTTGTGGATGACTTTGTTGCTTGAAAATAGTCAGGTATAGGAAGTTTGAAGTGAATTTTTTTATTTTAAATGTGGTTTGGTTGGTGACTTAGCAGCTTGAAAATGGTTAAGTGTAGGATCTTTCAAGAGAATTTTTTAGTTTTGAATGTGGTTTGGTTGGTGACTTAGTTACTTGGAAATGTTTAAGTGTAAGAACTTTAAAGGTAATTTTATTATTTTGAATGTGGTTTGGTTGGTGACTTAGTTGCTTGAAAATGATTAAGTGTAGGAATTTTAAAGGGGATTTTTTCATTTTAAATGTGGTTTGGTTGGTGACTTAGTAGCTTGAAAATGGTTAAGTGTAGGATCTTTTAAGGGAAAGTATTGAAAATAGAATCTTTTGTTTAGTTTTGAATGTGGTTTTGTAGGTGACTTAGTTATGTGGAAATGGTTAGGTGTAAGAACTTTAAAGGTAAATTTATTATTTTGAATTTGGTTTGGTTGGTGACTTAGTTGCTTGAAAATTATTAAGTGTAGGAACTTTAAAGGCAATTTTTCTTTTTGAATGTGGTTTGGTTGGTGACTTAGTAGCTTGAAAATGGATAAATGTAGAAACTTTAAAGAGAGTTTTTTTAGTTTGAATGTGCTTTGGTTGGTGACTTAGTTGCATGTAAATGGTTAAGTGTACCAACTTTAAAGAGAATTTTTTTATTTTGAATGTGGTTTGGTGGTGACTTAGTTGCTTGAAAATGGTTAAGTGTAGGAACTTTAAAGGGTATTTTTTTTATTTTGAATGTGGTTTGGTTAGTGACTTAGTTTTTTGAAAATGTTTAAGTCTAGGAACTTTGAAGAGATTTCTTTTGTTTTTAATGTGGTTTGGTTGGTGACTTAATTGCTTGCAAATGGTTAAGTGTAGGAACTTTAAAGGATATTTTTCTATTTTGAATGTTGTTTCGTTGGTTACTTAGTTGCTTGAAAATGGTTAAGTCTAGGAGCTTTGAAGGGGATTTTTTGTTTTGAATGCGGTTTGGTTGGTGACTTAGTTTCTTGAAAATGGTTAACTGTAGGAACTGTAAAGGGATTTTTTTTGTTTTGAATGTTGTTTGGTAGGTGACTAAGTTGCCTGAAAATGGTTAAGTATAGGAACATTACAGGAAATTTTTTTGTTTTTAATATGGTTTGGTTGGTGACTTAGTTACTTGGAAATGATTAAATGCAGGAACTTTAAAGGGAATTTTTTAATTTTGAATGAGGTTTATTTGGTGACTTAGTTGCTTGAAAATGCTTAAGTGTAAGAACTTTAAAGGAAATTTTTCTGTTTTAAATGTGTTTGGTTGGTGACTTAGTTGCTTGAAAATGGTTAAGTCTAGGAATTTCGAAGTGGATTTTTTGTTTTGAATGTGGTTTGGTAGGTGACTTAGTTTCTTGCAAATGGTTAAGTGTAGGAACTTTAAAGGAAATTTTTTCGTTTGGAATGTGGTTTGGTTGGTGATTTAGTTACTCGAAAATGATAAAATGTAGGAACTTTAAATGAGACTTTTTTGTTTTGAATGTGGTTTGGTAGTTGAATTAGTTGCTTGAAAATGGTTAGGTGTAGGAACTTTAAAGAGAATTTTTTTATTTTGAATGTGGTTTGGTTGGTGACATAGTTTCTTGAGAATGGTTAAGTGTAGGAACTTTAAAGGGTATTTTTTTATTTTGAAAGTGGTTTGGTTAGTGACTTAGTTATTTGAAAATTGACAAGTCTAGGAACTTTGAAGATATTTCTTTTGTTTTGAATGTGGTTTGGTTGGTGACTTAATTACTTGAAAATGGTTAACTCTAGGAACTTTAAAGAGATTTTTTTGTTAATGTGGTTTTGTTAGTGACTAAGTTGCCTAAAAATTGTTCAGTGTAGGAATTTTAAAAGGAATTTTTTCATTTAGAATGTTGTTTAAATGGTGACTTAGTTACTCAAAAATGGTTATATGTAGGATCTTTAAAGCGAATTTTTTTTTCTTTGAATGTGGTTTTGTGGATGACTTAGTTGCTTGAAATTGGTCAGGTGTAGGAAGTTTTAAGTGAATTTTTTTATTTTAAATGTGGTTTGGTTGGTGACTTGGCAGCTTGAAAATGGTTAAGTGTAGAATCTTTCAAGAGAATTTTTTAGTTTTGAATGTGGTTTGGTTGGTGACTTAGTTACATGGAAATGGTTAAGTGTAAGAACTTTAAAGGTAATTTTATTATTTTGAATATGGTTTGGTTGGTGACTTAGTTGCTTGAAAATGATTAAGTGTAGGAACTTTAAAGGGAATTTTTTTATTTTAAATGTGGTTTGGTTGGTGACTTAGTAGCTTGAAAATGGTTAAGTGTAGGATCTTTCAAGGGAATTTTTTAGTTTTGAATGTGGTTTGGTTGGTGACTTAGTTACTTGGAAATGGTTAAGTGTAAGAACGTTAAAGGTAATTTAATTATTTTGAATGTGGTTTGGTTGGTGACTTAGTTTCTTGAAAATGGTCAAGTCTAGGAACTTTGAAGGGGATTTTTTGTTTTTAATGTGGTTTGGTTGGTGACTTAGTTGCTTGAAAATGGTTAACTGTAGTAACATTAAATGGATTTTTTTGTTTTGAATGTGGTTTGATAGGTGATTTAGTAGTTTGAAAATGGTTAAATGTAGAAACTTTAAAGAGAGTTTTTTTATTTTGAATGTGCTTCGGTTGGTGACTTTGTTGCTTGTAAATGGTTAAGTGTAGGAACTTTAAAGATTATTTTTCTGTTTTGAATGTGGTTTGGTTGGTTACTTAGTTGCTTGAAAATGGTTAAGTCTAGGAAGTTTGAAGGGGTTTTTTGTTTTGAATGCGGTTTGGTTGGTGACTTAGTTGCTTGAAAATGGTTAACTGTAGAAACTGTAAAGGGATTTTTTTGTTTTGAATGTTGTTTGGTAGGTGACTAAGTTGCCTGAACATGGTTAAGTGTAGGAACTTTACAGGGAATTTTTTTGTTTTTAATATGGTTTGGTTGGTGACTTAGTTACTTGGAAATGATTAATTGCAGGAACTTTAAAGGGAATTTTTTTATTTTGAATAATGTTTTGTTGGTGACTTAGTATCTTGAGAATGCTTAAGTGTAAGAACTTTAAAGGGAATTTTTCTGTTTTAAATGTGGTTTGGTTGGTGACTTAGTTGCTTGAAAATGTTTAAGTCTAGGAATTTTGAAGTAGATTTTTTGTTTTGAATGTGGTTTGGTAGGTGACTTAGTTTCTTGCAAATGGTTAAGTGTAGAACTTTAAAGGGAATATTTTCGTTTGGAATGTGGTTTGGTTGGTGATTTAGTTACTCGAAAATGATAAAATGTAGGAACTTTAAATGGGACTTTTTTGATTTGAATGTGGTTTGGTAGCTGACTTAATTGCTTGAAAATGGTTAAGTGTAGGAACTTTAAAGAGAATTTTTTTTATTTTGAATGTGGTTTGGTTGGTGACTTAGTTGCTTGAGAATGGTTAAGTGTAGGAACTTTAAAGGGTATTTTTTTATTTTGAATGTGGTTTGGTTAGTGACTTAGTTATTTGAAAATGGTTAAGTCTAGGAACTTTGAACAGATTTCTTTTATTTTGAACGTGGTTTGGTTGGTGACTTAATTGCTTTAAAATGATTAACTGTAGGAACTTTAAAAAGTTTTTTTTTTAATGTGGTTTTGTTAGTGACTAAGTTGCCTGAAAATGGTTCTGTGTAGGAATTTTAAAGGGAATTTTTTCGTTTAGAATGTGGTTTAATTGTTGACTTAGTTACTCAAAAATGGTTATATGTAGGAGTTTTAAAGGGAATTTTATTGCTTTTAATGTGGTTTTGTGGATGACTTAGTTGCTTGAAAATGGTCAGGTGTAGGAAGTTTGAAGGGAATTTTTTTATTTTAAATGTGGTTTAGTTGGTGACTTAGCATCATGAAAATGGTTAAGTGTAGGATCTTTCAAGAGAATTTTTTAGCTTTGAATGTGGTTTGGTTGGTGACTTAGTTACCTGGAAATGGTTAAGTGTAAGAACTTTAAAGGTAATTTTATTATTTTGTATGTGGTTTGGTTGGTGACTTAGTTTCTTGAAAATGGTTAAGTCTAGGAACTTTGAAGGGAATTTTTTGCTTCTAAAGTGGTTTGGTTGGTGACTTAGTTGCTTGAAAATGGTTAACTGTAGTAACATTAAATGGATTTTTTTTATTTTGAATGTGGTTTGGTAGGTGACTTAGTTTCTTGAAAATGGTTAAGTGTAGTAACTTTAAAGGATATTTTTCTGTTTTGAATGTGGTTTGGTTGGTTACTTAGTTGCTTGAAAATGGTTAAGTCTAGGAACTTTGAAGGGGATTTTTTATTTTGAATGCTGTTTCGTTGGTGATTTAGTTGCTTGAAAATGGTTAACTGTTGGAACTGTAAAGGGATTTTTTTTTTGAATTTTGTTTGGTAAGTGACTAAATTGCCTGCAAATGGTTAAGTGTAGGAACTTTACAGGGAATTTTTTTGTTTTTAATATGGTTTGGTTGGTGACTTAGTTACTTGGAAATGCTTAAGTGCAAGAACTTTAAAGGGATTTTTTTTTTTGGAATGTAGTTTTGTAGGTGACTCAGTTGCCTGAAAATGGTTAAGTGTAGGAACTTTAAAGGAAATTTATGTGTTTTGAATGTGGTTTGGTTGGTGACTTAGTTGCTTGAAAATGGTTAAGTCTAGGAACTTTGAAAGTGATTTTTTGTTTTGAATGCGGTTTGGTAGGTGAGTTTGTTGCTTGAAAATGGTTAACTGTAGTAACATTAAATGGATTTTTTTTGTTTTGAATATGGTTTGGTAGGTGACTTAGTTGCTTGAAAATGTTTAAGTGTAGGAACTTTAAAGAGAGTTTTTTTATTTTGAATGTGCTTTGGTTGGTGACTTAGCTGCTTGCAAATGATTAACTGTAGGAACTTTAAAGGATATTTATCTGTTTTTAATGTGGTTTGGTTGGTTACTTAGTTGCTTGAAAATGGTCAAGTCTGGGAACTTTGAAGGGGATTTTTTGTTTTGAATGTGGTTTGGTTGGTGACTTAGTTGCTTGAAAATGGTTAACCGTAGGAACTGTAAATGCATTTTTTTTTGTTTTGAATGTTGTTTGGTAGGTGACTAAGTTGCCTGAAAATGCCTAAGTGTAGGAACTTTACAGGGAATTTTTTTGTTTTTAATATGGTTTGGTTGGTGACTTAGTTACTTGGAAATGATTAAGTGCAGGAACTTTAAAGGGATTTTTTGTTTTAAATGTTATTTGGTAGGTGACTCAGTTGCCTAAAAATGGTTTGTAGGAACTTTAAAGGGAATTTATTCGTTTTTAATGTGGTTTGGTTGGTTACTTAGTTGTTTGAAAATAATTAAGTGTAGGAACTTTAAAGGGAATTTTTGTATTTTAAATGTGGTTTGGTTGGTGACTTAGTATCTTGAAAATGGTAAGTGTAGGATCTTTCAAGGGAATTTTTTAGTTTTGAATGTGGCTTGGTTGGTGACTTAGTTACTTGGAAATGGTTATGTGTAAGAACTTTAAAGGTAATTTTATTATTTTGAATGTGGTTTGGTTGGTGACTTATTTGCTTGAAAATTATTAAGTGTAGGAACTTTAAAGGCAATTTTTCTTTTTGAATGTGGTTTGGTTGGTGACTTAGTTTCTTGAAAATGGTTAAGTCTAGGAACTTTGAAGGGGATTTTTTGTTTTTAATGTGGTTTGGTTGGTGACTTAGTTGCTTGAAAATGGTTAACTGTAGTAACATTAAATGGATTTTTTTTGTTTTGAATGTGGTTTGGTAGGTGAATTAGTTGCTTGAAAATGGTTAGGTGTAGGATCTTTCAAGAGAATTTTTTAGTTTTGAATGTGGTTTGGTTGATGACTTAGTTATTTGGAAATGGTTGTTGTTTCTAAAGTGGTTTGGTTGGTGACTTAGTTGCTTGAAAATGGTTAACTGGAGAAACATTAAATGGATTTTTTTTGTTTTGAATGTGGTTTTTTAGGTGACTTAGTTGCTTGAAAATGGTTAAGTGTAGTAACTTTAAAGAGAGTTTTTTTTATTTTGAATGTGCTTTGGTTGGTGACTTAGTTGCTTGAAAATGGTTAAGTGTAGGAACTTTAAAGGATATTTTTCTATTTTGAATGTGGTTTGGTTGGTTACTTAGTTTCTTGAAAATGGATAAGTCTGGGAACTTTGAAGGGGATTTTTTATTTTGAATGCTGTTTGGTTGGTGATTTAGTTGCTTGAAAATGGTTAACTGTAGGAACTGTAAATGGATTTTTTTTTTGAATTTTGTTTGGTAGGTGACTAAATTTCCTGCAAATTGTTAAGTGTAGGAACTTTACAGGGAATTTTTTTGTTTTTAATATGGTTTGGTTGGTGACTTAGTTACTTGGAAATGCTTAAGTGCTGGAACTTTAAAGGGATTTTTTTCTTTGAATGTAGTTTGGTAGGTGACTCAGTTGCCTGAAAATGGTTAAGTGTAGGAACTTTAAAGGAAATTTATGCGTTTTGAATGTTGTTTGGTTGGTAACTTAGTTGCTTGAAAATGGTTAAGTCTAGGAACTTTGAAACGGATTTTTTGTTTTGAATGTGGTTTGGTAGGTGACTTAGTTGCTTGAAAATGGTTAACTGTAGTAACATTAAATGGATTTTTTTTGTTTTGAATATGGTTTGGTAGGTGACTTAGTTGCATGAAAATGGTTAAGTGTAGGAACTTTAAAGAGAGTTTTTTTATTTTGAATGTGCTTTGGTTGGTGACTTAGTTGCTTGAAAATGGTTAAGTGTAGGAACTTTAATGGATATTTTTCGGTTTATAATGTGGTTTGGTTGGTTACTTAGTTGCTTGAAAATGGTCAAGTCTGGGAACTTTGAAGTATATTTTTTGTTTTGAATGTGGTTTGGTTGGTGACTTAGTTGCTTGAAAATGGTTAACCGTAGGAACTGTAAATGCATTTTTTTTTTGTTTTGAATGTTGTTTGGTAGGTGACTAAGTTGCCTGAAAATGCCTAAGTGTAGGAACTTTACAGTGAATTTTTTTGTTTTTAATATGGTTTGGTTGGTGACTTAGTTACTTGGAAATGATTAAGTGCAGGAAGTTTCAAGGTATTTTTTTTTTTGAATGTTGTTTGGTTGGTGACTCAGTTGCCTGAAAATGGTTAAGTGTAGGAACTTTAAAGGGAATTTAATCGTTTTTAATGTGGTTTGGTTGGTTACTTAGTATCTGAAAAGTTGTTAAGTGTAGGATCTTTAAAGAGAATTTTTTAGTTTTGAATGTGGTTTGGTTGGTGACTTAGTTACTTGGAATTTGTTAAGTGTAGGAACTTTAAAGGCAATTTCATTATTTTGAATGTGGTTTGGTTGATGACTTAGTTGCTTGAAAATGATTAAGTGTAGCAACTTTTAAGGGAATTTTTCTATTTTGAGTGTGGTTTGGTTAGTGACTTAGTTTCTTGAAAATAGTTAAGTCTAGGAACTTTGAAGGGGATTTTTTGTTTTGAATGTGGTTTGGTTGGTGACTTAGTTACTCTTAAATGGTTAACTGTAGTAACATTAAATAGATTTTTTTGTTTTGAATGTGGTTTCGTGGTGACTTAGCTTCTTGAAAATGGTTCAGTGTAGGAACTTTAAAGGGAATTTTACTATTTTGAATATGGTTTGGTTGGTTACTTAGTTGCTTGAAAATGGTCAAGTCTGGGAACTTTGAAGGGGATTTTTTGTTTTGAATGTGGTTTCGTTGGTGACTTAGTTGCTTGAAAATGGTTAAGTCTAGGAAATTAGAATGAGATTTTTTGTTTTGAATGTGGTTTGGTTGGTGACTTAATTACTCGAAAATGGTTAAATGTAAGAACTTTAAGGGGAATTTTTTAGTTTTGAATGTTGTTTGGTTGGTGACTTATTTGCTTGAAAATGGTTAAGTCTTGGAACTTTGAAGGGATTGTTTTTGTTTGGAATGTCGTTTGGTAGGTGACATAAGTGCTTGAAAATGGTTAAAGGTAGAAAATTTAAAGTGTATTTTTTTCATAGAAGTGTGGTTAGGTAGGTGACTTAATTGCTTGAAAATAGTTAAGTGTAGGAACTTTAAAGGGATTTTTTTAATCTTAAATATGGTTTGGTTGGTGTCTTAGTTATTTGAAAGTGGTTAAGTGTAGGAACTTTAAAGAGAATTTTTTTATTTTAAATGTGGTTTGGTTGTTGACTTAGTATCTTGAAAGTGGTTAAGTGTAGCATCTTTAAAGAGAATTTTTTAGTTATGAATGTGGTTTGGTTGGTGACTTAGATATTTGAAAATGGTTATGTGCAGGAACTTTAAAGGGGATTTTTTTTTTTGAATGTGGTTTGGTAGGTGAGTTAGTTGCTTGAAAATGGCTTAGTGTAGGAACTTTAAATTGAATTTTTTTGTTTTGAATGTGATTTGACAGGTCACTTAGTTCCTTGAAAATTGTTAAGTGTAGGAACCTTAAAGATAATTTATCTATTTTGAATGTGGTTTGGTTGGTGACTTATTTGCTTGAAAATGGTTAAGTGTATGATCTTTAAAGGGATTTTTTTTTTATTTTGAATGTGGTTTGGTTGGTGACTTAGTTACTTGAAAATGGTTTAGAGTAGGAACTTTAAACAGAATTTTTTGTTTTAAACATGGTTTGATAGGTGACTTAGTTGCTTGAAAATGGTTAATTGGAGGAACGTTAAAGGGAATTTTTTTGTTTTGAATGTGGTTTGTTTAGTGACTTAGTTGCTATAAAATGGTTAAGTGTAGAAATTTTAAAGGGATTTCTTTTGTTTTGTATTTAGTTTGGTTGGTGACTTAGTTGCTTGAAAATGGTGAAGTGTAGGAACTTTAAAGGGGATTTTTTTTTTTTTGAATATGGTTTGGTTGGTGACTTAGTTGCTTGAAAATGGTTAAGTGTAGAATCTTTAAATTGAATTTTTCTTTTTGAATGTGATTTGATAGGTCACTTAGTTGCTTGAAAATGATTAAGTGTAGGAACTTTAAAGATAATTTTTCTGTTTTGAATGTGGTTTGGTTGGTGACTTAGTTGCTTGAAAATGATTAAGTGAGTGGACTTTAAAGGAATTTTTTTTATTTTGAATGTGGTTTGGTTGGTGACTTAGTTACTTCAAAATGGTTTAGAGTAGGAACGTTAAATAGAATTTTTTCTTTTAAACGTGGTTTGGTAGGTGACTTAGTTGCTTGAAAATGGTTAAGTGGAGGAACGTTAAAGGGAATTTTTTTTTTTAATGTGGTTTGTTTAGTGTCTTAGTTGCTTGAAAATGGTTAAGTGTAGGAATTTGAAATGGATTTCTTTTGTTATGAGTATAGTTTGGTTGGTGACTTAGTTGCTTGAAAATTGTTAAGTCTACGAACTTTAAAGGGGATGTTTTTTTCTTTGAATGTTGTTTGGTTGGTGACTTAGTAGCTTGAGAATGGTTATCTGTAGGAACATTAAAGGGATTTTTTTTGTTTTGAATGTGGTTTGGTTGGTGACTTAGTTGTTTGAAAATGGTTAAGTGTCAGAATTTTAAACGGAATTTTTTTGTTTTGAATGTGGTTTGGTTGGTGACTTAGTTGCTTGAAAATGGTTAATTGCAGAAACTTTAAAGGACATTTTTTATTTTTAATGTGCTTTGGTAGGTTATTTAGTCACTTGAAAATGATTAAGTGTATGAAATTTAAAGAGATTTTTTTAGATTTGAATGTGGTTTGGTTGGTTACTAAGTTGCTTGAAAATGGTTAAGTGTATGAACTTTAAAGGGAATTTTTTTATTTTGAATGTGGTTTGATTGGTGACTTAGTTACTTGAAAATGGTTAAGAGTAGAAACTTTAATCGTAATTTTTTGTTTAAAGCGTGGTTTGGTAGGTAACTTAGTTTCTTGAAAATGGTTAAGTGGAGGACCGTTTAAAGGAATATTTTTGTTTTGAATGTGATTTAGTTAGAAACTTAGTTGCTTGAAAATTGTTATGTGTAGGAACTTTAACGGAATTTTTTTTTTGAATGTGGTTTGGTTGGTGACTTAGTTGCTCTAAAATGGTTAAATGTTGTAACTTTAAAGGGAATATTTTTTGCTTGAATGTGGTTTGTTGGACACTTAGTTGCTTGGAAATTGTTAAGTGGAGGAACTTTAAACCGAATTTTTTGTTTTGAATGTGGTTTGGTTGGTAACTTAGTTTCTTTAAAATGGTTAAGTGTAGAAACTTTAAATGGAATTTCTTTATTTTGAATGTAGTTTGGTAGGTGATTTAGTTGCTTGAAAATTTGTAAGTGTAGGAACATTACAGGGAATTTTTTTGTTTTTAATATGGTTTGGTTAGTTACTTAGTCACTTGAAAATGGTTAAGGGTTGAAAATTTAAAGAGAATTTTTTTGTTTGGAATGTGGTTAGATAGGTGACTTAATTGCTTGGAAATAGTTAAGTGTAGGAACTTTAAAGGGAATTTTTTTATTTTTAATGTGCTTTGGTTGGTGACTTAGTAGCTTGAAAGTGGTTAAGTGTAGGATCTTTAAACAAAATTTTTTAGTTCTGAATGTGGTTTGGTTGATGACTTAGTTATTTGAAAATGGGTAAGTGTAGGAACTTTAAATGGGATTTTTTTTTTGAATGTGGTTTGGTTCGAGGCTTAGTTGCTTGAAAATGGTTAAGTGTAGGAACTTTAAAGGAATTTTTTTAATTTTGAATGTGGTTAGATAGGTGACTTAGTTGCTTGAAAATGGTTATATGTGGGAACTTTGAATTGAATTTTTTTGTTTTGAATGTGATTTGATAGGTGAGTTAGTTGCTTGAAAATGGTTTAATGTAGGAACTTTAAGGGGAATTTTTCTGTTTTTAATGTTGTTTGGTTGGTGACTTAGTTGCTTGAAAATGGTTGAGTGTATGAACTTTAAATTGAATTTTTTTATTTTATATGTGGTTTGATAGGTGATTTAGTCACTTGAATATGGTTAAGTGTAGAAAAATTAAAGGGAATTTATTTGTTTTGTATATGGTTTAGTAGGAGACTTAGTTGCTTGAATATGGTTAAGTGGAGGAACGTTAAAGGGATTTTTTTTGTTTTGAATGTGGTTTGGTTGGTGACTTATTTGCTTGAAAATGGTTAAGTATTGGAACTTTGAAGGGAATTTTTTTGTTTTGAATGTCGTTTGGCTGGGGACTTAGTTGCTTGAAAATGTTTAAGTGTAGCAACTGTAAAGGAAATTTTTTTGTTTTGAACGTGGTTTGGTTGGTGACTTAGTTGTTTGAAAATGGTTAAGTGTTGGAACTTTAAAGGGCAATTTTTAATTTTGAATGTGGTTTGGTTGGTGACTTAGTTACTTGAAAATGGTTAAGTGTAGGAACTTTAAACGAAATTTTTTGTTTTAAACGTGGTTTGGTAGGTGACTTAGTTACTTGAAAATGGTTAAGTGTAGGAACTTTAAACGAAATTTTTTGTTTTAAACGTGGTTTGGTAGGTGACTTAGTTGGTTGAAAATGGTTAAGTGTAATAACTTTAAAGGGAATTTTTTTATTTTGAATGTGGTTTGGTTGGTGACTTATTTGCTTGAAAATGGTTAAGTCTTAGAACTTTGAAGGGATTTTTTTTGTTTTGAATATTGTTTGGCTGATGACTTAGTTGCTTGAATATGGTTAAGTGTAGAACTTTAAAGGATTTTTTTTTATTTTGAATGTGGTTTGGTTGGTGACTTAGTTGTTTGAAAATGGTTAAGTGTTGGAACTTTAAAGAGATTTGTTTTGTTTTGAATGTGGTTTGGTAGGTTAATTAGTTGTTTAAAAATGGTTAAGTGTAGGAACTTTAAAGGAATTTTTTTTGTTTTGAATGGGGTTTGGTTGGTGACTTATTTGCTTGAAAATGGTTAAGTGTAGGAACTTTAAAGGGAATTTTTCTGTTTTGAATGTGGTTTGGTTGGTGATTTAGTTGCTTCAAAATGTTTAAGTCTACGAACTTTGATGGGTTTTTTTGTTTTGAATGTGGTTTGGTTGATGACTTAGTTTGTTGAAAATGGTTAAGTGTAGGAACTTTAAACAGAATTTTTTTTATTTTGAATGTAATTTGATAGGTGACTTAGTCACTTGAAAATGGTTAAGTGTTTGGACTTTAATGAAATTTTTTTTATTTTGAATGTGGTTTTGTTGGTGACTTAGTTACTTGAAAATGGTTAATTGTAGGAAATTTAAAGGGAATTTGTTTGTTGTAAATGTGGTCTGATAGGTGACTTAGTTGCTTGAATATGGTTAAGTGTAGGAACTTCAAAGGGAATTTTTTGTTTTGAATGTGGTTTGGTTGGTGACTTTGTTGCTTGAAAATGGTTAAGTGTAGGAACTTTAAAGAGATTTCTTTTGTTTTTAATTGGGTTTGGTTGGTGACTTAGTTGGTGAAAAATGGTTAAGTCTAGAAAGTTTAAAGGGGATTTGTTTTCGTTTGAATGTTGTTTGGTTGGTGACTTAGTTGCTTAAAAATGGTTAGGTGTAGGAACTTTAAAGGGAATTTTTTTATTTTGTATGTGGTTTGGTATGTGATTTACTTGTTTGAAAATTGGTAAGTCTAGGAACTTTAAAGGGATTTTTTTGGTTTTGAATGTGGTTTGGTTAGTGACTTAGTTACTTGAAAATGGTTAAGTGTAGAAATTTTCAAGTGAATTTTTTTGTTTTGAATGTGGTTTGGTAGGTGGCTTAGTTGTTTAAAAATGGTTAAGTGTAGGAACTTTAAAGGGATTCTTTTTTGTTTTTAATATGGTTTGGTTGGTGACTTATTTGCTTGAAGATGGTTAAGTCTTGGAACTTTGAAGGGATTTTTGTTGTTTTGGATATTGTTTGGCTGGTGACTTAGTTGCTTGAATATGGTTAAGTGTAGAACTTTAAAGGAATTTTTTTTATTTTGAACGTGGTTTGGTTGGTGACTTAGTTGTTTGAAAATGGCTAAGTGTTGGAACTTTAAAGAGATTTGTTTTGTTTTGAATGTGGTTTGGTAGGTGACTTAGTTGTTTAAAAATGGTTAAGTGTAGGAACTTTAACGGAATTTTTTTTTTGAATGGGGTTTGGTTGGTAACTTATTTTCTTGAAAATGGTTAAGTGTAGGAACTTTAACGGGAATTTTTCTGTTTTGAATGTGGTTTGGTTGGTGATTTAGTTTCTTGAAAATGTTTAATTCTACGAACTTTGAAGGGGATTTTTTGTTTTGAATGTGGTTTGGATGATGACTTAGTTTCTTGAAAATGGTTAAATGTAGGAACTTTAAACGGATTTTTTTGGTTTTAAATGTGGTTTGGTTGGTGACTTAGTTGCTTGAAATGGTTAAGTCTAGCATCTTTGAAGAGATTTTTTTTGTTTTGAATGTGCTTTGGTTGGTCACTTAGTTGCTTGAAAATGGTTAAGTGTTAGAACTTTAAAGGAATTTTTTTTTTTGAATGTAGTTTGGTAGGTGACTTAGTTGCTTGAAAATGTTTAAGTGTAAGAACTTTAAAGGGAATTTTTTTGTTTTGAATGTGGTTTGATTGGTGACTTAGTCACTTGAAAATGGTTAAGTGTATGAACTTTAAAGGGATTTTTTTTTGTTTTAAATATGGTCTGATAGGTGACTTAGTCACTTGAAAATAGCTAAGTGTAGAAAATTTAAAGGGAATTTATTTGTTTGAATCTGGTTTGGTAGGAGACTTAGTTGCTTGAAAATGGTTTGGTGTCGGAACTTTAAAGGGAATTTTTTAATTTTGAATGTGGTTTGGTTGGCGACTTTGTTGCTTGAAAATGGTTAAGTGGAGGAACTTCAATGGAGATTTTTATTTTGAATGTGGTTTGGTAGGTTATTTAGTCACTTGAAAATGGTTTAGTGTAGGAACTTTAAATAGATTTTTTTAGTTTGGAATGTGGTTTGTTAGGTGAATTAGTTTAGTGAAAATAGTTAAGTGTAGGAACTTAAAATAGAATTTTTTTGTTTTAAATGTGGTTTTGTTGGTCACTTAGTTGCTTGAAAGTGGTTAGGTGAAGGATCATTAAAGAGAATTTTTTAGTTTTCAATGTGGTTTGGTTGGTGACTTAATTGCCTGAAAATGGTTAAGTGGAGAAATTTTAATAGAGATTTTTTATTTTTAAAGTAGTTTGGTCGGTTATTTAGTCACTTTAAAATGGTTAAGTGTAGGAACTTTGAAGAGATTTTTTTAGTTTGGAATGTGGTTTGTAGGTAACTTAGTTGCTTAAAAATGGTTAAGTGTGGGAACTTTAATGGCAATTTTTTTATTTGGAATGTGGTTAGGTAGGTGACTTTGTTGCTTGAAAATGATTAAGTGTTGGAACTTTAAAGGGAAATTTTTTGTTTTGAAAGTGGTTTGGTTGGTGACTTACTTGCTTGAAATTGTTAATTCTAGCATCTTTGATGAGATTTTTTTGTTTTGAATGTGCTTTGGTTGGTGACTTAGTTGCTTGAAAATGGTTAAGTGTTGTAACTTTAAAGGAATTTTTTTTTGTTTTGAATGTAGTTTGTAGGTGACTTAGTTGCTTGAAAATGGTTAAGTGTAGGAACTTTAATGGATATTTTTTGTTTTAAATGTGGTTTGGTTGGTGACTTAGTTACTTAAAAATGGTTAAGTGTATGAAATTTAAATGAAAATTTTTTGTTTTCAATGTGGTTTGGTTGGTGACTTAGTTTCTTGAAAATGGTTAAGTCTAGGAACTTTGAAGGGGATTTTTTGTTTTGAATGTGGTTTGGTTGGTGACCTAGTTGCTTGAAAATGGTTAAGTGGAGGAACTTTATAGAAATTTTTTTTGTTTTGAATGTGGTTTGGTAGGTGACTTAGTTGCTTGAAAATGGTTAAGTGTATGAACTTTAAAGGGAATTTTTCTGTTGTAAATGTGGTCTGGTAGGTGACTTAGTTGCTTGAATATGGTTAAGTGTAGGAACTTCAAAGGGAATTTTTTGTTTTGAATGTGGTTTGGTTGGTGACTTTGTTGCTTGAAAATGGTTAAGTGTAGGAACTTTAAAGAGATTTCTTTTGTTTTTAATAGGGTTTGGTTGGTGACTTAGTTGGTGAAAAATGGTTAAGTCTAGAAACTTTAAAGGGGATTTGTTTTCGTTTTTTGGTTGGTGACTTAGTTGCTTAAAAATGGTTAAGTGTAGGAACTTTAAAGGGAATTTTTTTATTTTGTATGTGGTTTGGTAGGTGATTTAGTTGCTTGAAAATTGTTAAGTCTAGGAACTTTAAAGGGATTTTTTTGGTTTTGAATGTGGTTTGGTTAGTGACTTAGTTACTTGAAAATGGTTAAGTGTAGAAATTTTCAAGTGAATTTTTTTGTTTTGAATGTGGTTTGGTAGGTGACTTAGTTTTTCAAAAATGGTTAAGTGTAGGAACTTTAAAGGGATTCTTTTTTGTTTTGAATATGGTTTGGTTGGTGACTTATTTGCTTGAAAATGGTTAAGTCTTGGAACTTTGAAGGGATTTTTGTTGTTTTGAATATTGTTTGGCTGGTGACTTATTTGCTTGAATATGGTTAAGTGTAGAACTTTAAAGGAATTTTTTTTATTTTGAACGTGGTTTGGTTGGTGACTTAGTTATTTGAAAATGGCTAAGTGTTGGAACTTTAAAGAGATTTGTTTTGTTTTGAATGTGGTTTGGTAGGTGACTTAGTTGTTTAAAAATGGTTAAGTGTAGGAACTTTAACGGAATTTTTTTTTTTTGAATGGGGTTTGGTTGGTGACTTATTTTCTTGAAAATAGTTAAGTGTAGGAACTTTAAAGGGATTTTTTTTGTTTTGAATGTGGTTTGGTTGGTTATTTAGTTGCTTGAAAATGTTTAAGTCTACGAACTTTGAAGGAGATTTTTTGTTTTGAATGTGGTTTGGTTGATGACTTAGTTTCTTGAAAATGGTTAAATGTAGGAACTTTAAACGGATTTTTTTTGTTTTAAATGTGGTTTGGTTGGTGACTTAGTTGCTTGAAATGGTTAAGTCTAGCATCTTTGAAGAGATTTTTTTGGTTTTGAATGTGCTTTGGTTGGTCACTTAGTTGCTTGAAAATGGTTAAGTGTTAGAACTTTAAAGGAATTTTGTTTGTTTTGAATTTAGTTTGGTAGGTGACTTAGTTGCTTGAAAATGTTTAAGTGTAGGAACTTTAAAGGGAATTTTTTTGTTTTGAATGTGGTTTGATTGGTGACTTAGTCACTTGAAAATGGTTAAGTGTAGGAACTTTAAAGGGAATTTTTTTTTTTGAATGTGGTTTGATAGGTGACTTTGTTACTCAAAAATGGTTTAGTGTATGAACTTTAAAGGGAGTATTTTTATTTTAAATATGGTTTGATCGGTGACATAGACACTTGAAAATGGTTAAGTGTAGAAACTTTAAAGTTAATTTTTTTGTTTTGAATGTGGTTTCGTAGGAGACTTAGTTGCTTGAAAATGGTTAAGAGTCGGAACATTAAACAGAATTCTTTTATTTTTAATGGGGTTTGGTAGGAGACTTAGTTGCTTGAAAATGGTTAGGTGTCGGAACTTTAAAGGGAATTTTTTAATTTTGAATGTGGTTTGGTTGGCAACTTTGTTGCTTGAAAATGGTTAAGTGGAGAAACTTTAATGGAGATTTTTATTTTGAATGTGGTTTGGTAGGTTATTTAGTCACTTGAAGATGGTTTAGTGTAGGAACTTTAAATAGATTTTTTTAGTTTGGAATGTGGTTTGTTAGGTGAATTAGTTTAGTGAAAATAGTTAAGTGTAGGAACTTAAAATGGAATTTTTTTGTTTTAAATGTGGTTTTGTTGGTCACTTAGTTGCTTGAAAGTGGTTAGGTGAAGGATCATTAAAGAGAATTTTTTAGTTTTCAATGTGGTTTGGTTGGTGACTTAATTGCCTGAAAATGGTTAAGTGGAGAAATTTTAATGGAGATTTTTTATTTTTAAAGTGGTTTGGTCGGTTATTTAGTCACTTTAAAATGGTCAAGTGTAGGAACTTTAAAGAGATTTTTTTAGTTTGAAATGTGGTTTGTAGGTAACTTAGTTGTTTAAAAATGGTTAAGTGTAGGAACTTTAAAGGGAATTTTTTTATTTTGAATGTGGTTAGGTAGGTGACTTAGTTGCTTGAAAATGATTAAGTGTAGGAACTTTGAAGGGAAATTTTTTGTTTTGAAAGTGGTTTGGTTGGTGACTTACTTGCTTGAAATTGTTAATTCTAGCATCTTTGATGAGATTTTTTTGTTTTGAATGTGCTTTGGTTGGTGACTTAGTTGCTTGAAAATGGTTAAGTGTTGTAAATTTAAAGGAATTTTTTTTGTTTTGAATGTAGTTTGTAGGTGACTTAGTTGCTTGAAAATGGTTAAGTATAGGAACTTTAATGAATTTTTTTCATTTTAAATGTGGTTTGGTTGGTGACTTAGTTACTTGAAAATGGTTAAGTGTATGAACTTTAAAGGGATTTTTTTTTGTTTTCAATGTGGTTTGGTTGGTGACTTAGTTTCTTGAAAATGGTTAAGTCTAGGAAATTTGAAGGGGATTTTTTGGTTTGAATGTGGTTTGGTTGGTGAATTAGTTGCTCGAAAATGGTTAAGTGTAGGAACTTTAGAGAAATTTTTTTTGTTTTGAATGTGGTTTGGTAGGTGACTTAGTTGCTTGAAAATGGTTAAGTGTTTAAAATTTAAAGGATGTTTTTTTATTTTGAATGTGGTTTTGTTAGTGACTTAGTTACTTGAAAATGGTTAATTGTAGGAACTTTAAAGGGAATTTGTTTGTTGTAAATGTGGTCTGGTAGGTGACTTAGTTGCTTGAATATGGTTAAGTGTAGGAACTTCAAAGGGAATTTTTTGTTTTGAATGTGGTTTGGTTGGTGACTTTGTTGCTTGAAAATGGTTAAGTGTAGGAACTTTAAAGAGATTTCTTTTGTTTTTAATAGGGTTTGGTTGGTGACTTAGTTGGTGAAAAATGGTTAAGTCTAGAAACTTTAAAGGGGATTTGTTTTCGTTTGAATGTTGTTTTGTTGGTGACTTAGTTACTTAACAATTGGTTAAGTGTAGGAACTTTAAAGAGATTTTTTTTATTTTGTATGTGGTTTGGTAGGTGATTTAGTTGCTTGAAAATTGTTAAGCCTAGAAACTTTAAAGGGATTTTTTTGGTTTTGAATGTGGTTTGGTTAGTCACTTAGTTACTTGAAAATGGTTAAGTGTAGAAATTTTCAAGTGAATTTTTTTGTTTTGAATGTGGTTTGGTAGGTGACTTAGTTGTTTAAAAATGGTTAAGTGTAGGAACTTTAAAGGGATTCTTTTTTGTTTTGAATATGGTTTGGTTGGTGACTAAGTTGTTTGAAAATGGTTAAGTGTAGGAACTTTAAAGAGATTTCTTTTGTTTTGAATATGGTTTGGTTGGTGACTGAGTTGCTTGAAGATTGTTAAGTCTACGAACTTTAGAGAGGATGTTTTTTTCTTTGAATTTTGTTTGGTTGGTCACTTTGTTGCTTAAAAATGGTTAAGTGTAGGAACTTTAAAGGGAATTTTTTTATTTTGAATGTGGTTAGGTAGGTGACTTAGTTGCTTGAAAATGATTAAGTGTAGGAACTTTAAAGGGAAATTTTTTTGTTTTGAAAGTGGTTTGGTTGGTGACTTACTTGCTTGAAAATGTTAATTCTAGCATCTTTGATGAGATTTTTTTGTTTTGAATGTGCTTTTGTTGGTGACTTAGTTTCTTGAAAATGGTTAAGTGTTGTAAATTTAAAGGAATTTTTTTTGTTTTGAATGTAGTTTGTAGGTTACTTAGTTGCTTGAAAATGCTTAAGTATAGGAACTTTAATGGATTTTTTTCGTTTTAAATGTGGTTTGGTTGGTGACTTAGTTACTTGAAAATGGTTAAGTGTATGAACTTTAAAGGGATTTTTTTTTGTTTTCAATGTGGTTTGGTTGGTGACTTAGTTTCTTGAAAATGGTTAAGTTTAGGAACTTTGAAGGGGATTTTTTGGTTTGAATGTGGTTTGGTTGGTGACCTAGTTGCTCGAAAATGGTTAAGTGTAGGAACTTTAGAGAATTTTTTTTTGTTTTGAATGTGGTTTGGTAGGTGACTTAGTTGCTTGAAAATGGTTAAGTGTTTGAACTTTAAAGGAAATTTTTTTATTTTGAATGTGGTTTTGTTGGTGACTTAGTTACTTGAAAATGATTAATTGTAGGAACTTTAAAGGGAACTTTTTTGTTGTAAATGTGGTCTGGTAGGTGACTTAGTTGCTTGAATATGGTTAAGTGTAGGAACTTCAAAGGGAATTTTTTGTTTTGAATGTGGTTTGGTTGGTGACTTTGTTGCTTGAAAATGGTTAAGTGTAGGAACTTTAAAGAGATTTCTTTTGTTTTTAATAGGGTTTGGTTGGTGACTTAGTTGGTGAAAAATGGTTAAGTCTAGAAACTTTAAAGAGGATTTGTTTTCATTTGAATGTTGTTTTGTTGGTGACTTAGTTACTTAAAAATGGTTAAGTGTAGGAACTTTAAAGGGAATTTTTTTATTTTGTATGTGGTTTGGTAGGTGATTTTGTTTCTTGAAAATTGTTAAGTCTAGGAACTTTAAAGGGATTTTTTTGGTTTTGAATGTGGTTTGGTTAGTCACTTAGTTACTTGAAAATGGTTAAGTGTAAAAATTTTCAAGTGAATTTTTTTGTTTTGAATGTGGTTTGGTAGGTGACTTAGTTGTTTAAAAATGGTTAAGTGTAGGAACTTTAAAGGGATTCTTTTTTGTTTTGAATATGGTTTGGTTGGTGACTTAGTTGTTTGAAAATGGTTAAGTGTAGGAACTTTAAAGAAATTTCTTTTGTTTTGAATATGGTTTGGTTGGTGACTGAGTTGCTTGAAGATTGTTAAGTCTACGAACTTTAAAGAGGATGTTTTTTTCTGTTTTGAATGTGGTTTGATAGGAGACTTAGTTGCTTGAAAATTATTAAGTGGAGGAACTTTAAACGGAATTTTTTTGTTTTGAATGTGGTTTGGTTGGTGACTTAGTTGCTTCAAAATGGCTAAGTGGAGGAACTTTAAAGGAGATTTTTTTATTTTGAATGTAGTTTGGTAGGTTATTTAGTCACTTGAAATTGGTTAAGTGTAGGAACTTTAAAGAGATTTTTTTATTTTTGAATGTGGTTTGGTAGGTAACTTTGTTGCTTGAAAATGGTTTAGTGTAGGAACAATAAAGGAAATTTTTTTGTTTGGAATGTGGTTAGGTAGGTGACTTAGTTGCTTGAAAATAGTTCAGTGTAGGAACTTTGAAGGGAATTTTTTTGTTTTAAATGTGGTTTTGTTGGTGACTTAGTTGCCTGAAAGTAGTTAAGTGTAGGATCTTTATAGAGAATTTTTTAGTTTTGACTTGGTTTGGTTGGTGTCTTAATTTCTTGAATATGGTTAAGTGTAGGAACTTTAAAGGGATTTCTTTTGTTTTGAATATGGTTTGGTTGTAGACTTAGTTGCTTGAAAATTGTTAAGTCTACGAACTTTGAAGGGGATGTTTTTTTTTGGAATGTTGTTTGGTTGGTGACTTAGTAGCTTGAAAATTGTTATGTGTAGGAACTTTTAAGGGATTTTTTTTGTTTGGAATGTGGTTAGGTAGGTGACTTAGATGCTTGAAAATGATTAAGTGTAGGAACTTTAAAGAGATTTTTTTGTTTTGAATGTGGTTTGGTTGGTGACTTAGTTGGTTGAAATTGTTAAGTCTAGCATCTTTGAAGATATTTTTTTGTTTTGAATGTGCTTTGGTTGGTGACTTAGTTGCTTGAAAATGGTTAAGTGTTGGAACTTTAAAGGGATATTCTTTGTTTTGAATGTAGTTTGGTAGATGACTTAGTTTCTTGAAAATTGTTAAGTGTAGGAACTTTTAAAGAAATTTTTTCGTTTTGAATGTGGTTTGGTTGGTAACTTAGTTACTTGAAAATGGTTAAGTGTATGAACATTAAAGGAAATTTATTGTTTTCAATGTGGTTTGAATGGTGACTTAGTCACTTGAAAATGGTTAAGTGTAGGAACTTTAAAGGGAATTTTTTTGCTTTGAATGTGGTTTGATAGGAGACTTAGTCACTTTAATATGGTTAAGTGTATGAACTTTAAAGAGAATTTTTTTTTTAAATATGGTTTTATCGGTGACTTAGTCACTTGAAAATGGTTAAGTGTAGAAACTTTAAAGGAAATATTTTTGTTTTGAATGTGGTTTGGTAGGAGACTTAGTTGCTTGAAAATGGTTAAGAGTCGGAACTTTAATAGGAATTCATTTATTTTGAATATGGTTTGGTAGGGGACTTATTTGCTTGAAAATGGTTATGTGTAAGATCTTTAAACGCAATTGTTTTATGTTGAATGTAATTTGATAGGTGACTTAGTCACTTTAAAATGGTTAAGTGCAGGAACTTTAAATGGAATTTTTTTATTTGGAATGTGGTTTGGTAGGAGACTTAGTTGCTTGAAAATGGTTAAGTGTCGGAACTTGAAAGGGAATTTTTTAATTTTGAATGTGGTTTGGTTGGTGACTTTGTTGCTTGAAAATGGTTAAGTGGAAGAACTTTAAAGGAATTTTTTTTTGAAATGTGGTTTGGTTGGTGACTTAGTTGCTTGAAAATGGTTAAGTGGAGGAACTTTAATGGAGATTTTTTATTTTGAATGTGGTTTGGTAGGTTATTTAGTCACTTGAAAATGGTTTAGTGTAGGAACTTTAAAGAGATTTTTTTAGTTTGGAATGTGGTTTGGTAGGTGAGTTAGTTATTTGAAAATGTATAAGTGTATGACCTTTAAGGGGAATTTTTTTGTTTGGAATGTGGTTAGGTAGGTGAATTAGTTGCTTGAAAATAGTTAAGTGTAGGAACTTTAAAGGGAATTTTTTTGTTTTAAATGTGGTTTTGTTGATGACTTAGTTGCTTGAAAGTGGTTAAGTGAAGGATCATTAAAGAGAATTTTTTAGTTTTGAATGTGGTTTGGTTGGTGACTTAATTGCTTGAAAATGGTTAAGTGGAGGAACTTTAATGGAGATTTTTTATTTTTAAAGTGGTTTGGTAGGTTATTTAGTCACTTGAAAATGGTTAAGTGTAGGAACTTTAAAGAGATATTTTTTTTAGTTTGGAATGTTGCTTGGTTGGTAACTTAGTTGCTTAAAAATGGTTAAGTGTAGGAACTTTAAAGAGAATTTTTTTGTTTGGAATGTGGTTAGGTAGGTGACTTAGTTGCTAGAAAAAGATTAAGTGTATGAACTTTAAAGGGAAATTTTTTGTTTTGAATGTGGTTTGGTTGGTGACTTAGTTGCTTGAAAATGCTTAAGTGTTGGAACTTTAAAGAGATTTTTTTTGTTTTGAATGTAGTTTGTAGGTGACTTAGTTGGTTGAAAATGGTTAAATGTAGGAATTTTTAATGGATTTTTTTCGTTTTCAATGTGGTTTTGGTTGGTGACTTTGTTACTTGAAAATGGTTAAGTGTATGAACTTTAAAGGGAATTTTTTTGTTTTCAATGTGGTTTGGTTGGTTACTTAGTTTCTTGAAAATGGTTAAGTCTAGGAACTTTGAAGGGGATTTTTTGTTTTGAATGTGGTTTGGTTGGTGACCTAGTTGCTTGAAAATGGTTAAGTGTAGGAACTTTAGAGAATTTTTTTTTGTATTGAATGTGGTTTGGTAGGTGACTTAGTTGCTTGAAAATTGTTAAGTGTTGGAACTTTAAAGGAATTTTTTAAATTTTTAATGTGGTTTTGTTGGTGACTTAGTTACTTGAAAACGGTTTATTGTAGGAACTTTAAAGGGAATTGTTTTGTTTTAAATGTGGTTTGGTAGGTGACTTAGTTGCTTGAAAATGGTTAAGTGTAGGAACTTTAAAGGGAATTTTTTGTTTTGAATGTGGTTTGGTTGGTGACTTTGTTGCTTGAAAATGGTTAAGTGTAGGAACTTTAAAGGGATTTCTTTTGTTTTGAATAGGGTTTGGTTGCTGACTTAGTTGGTGGAAAATGGTTAAGTCTAGGAACTTTAATGGGGATTTTTTTTCGTTTTAATGTTGTTTGGTTGGTGACTTAGTTGCTTAAAAATGGTTGTGTAGGAACTTTAAAGGGAATTTTTTTATTTTGTATGTGGTTTGGTAGGTGACTTAGTTGCTTGAAAATTGGTAAGTGTAGGAACTTTAAAGGGAATTTTTTGGTTTTGAATGTGGTTTGGTTAGTGACTTAGTTACTTGAAAATGGTTAAGTGTAGGAATTTAAAGGGAATTTTTTTGTTTTGAATGTGGTTTGGTAGGCGACTTAGTTTTAAAAAAATGGTTAAGTGTAGGAACTTTAAAGGAAATTCTTTTTTGTTTTGAATATGGTTTGGTTGGTGACTTAGTTGCTTGAAAATGGTTAAGTCTATGAACTTTAATGGGGATTTTTTGTTTGGACTGTTGAAAATGATTTTTTGTTGGAGACTTAGTTTCCTGAAAATGAGTAAGTGTAGGAACTTTAAAAGTCATTTTTTTGTTTTGAATGTGGTTTGGTGGGTGACTTAGTTTCTTGAAACGGTTAAGTGTAGGAACTTTAGTGGGAATTTTGTTGTTTTTAATGTGGTTTGCCATGTTTTTCCATTTATTTTGTACGGTTGTGATTACTTATCTTATCTTAAGTCGGGGATCTATCGGAAACAACCTTGCTACTTTTCCGGATGTAGTGGTATGGATTTCGTACATTTTGCCCTCCCCAGACCTTACTATGTGGGAATACATTGGGTTTGTTGTTGTTGTTGCTAAATGTGGTTTGGTAAGTGACTTAGTTTCTTGAAAATGGTTAAAATTTTGTGAGTTGATCTAATTAGTTTAATCTGATTTATTGCGTAGGTGGAACCTGATTATAGCTGCATATAACAACGGAACAATGATGATAGAATAGGTACTAGGGTGGAATTTGTTGAAGGTGTCAAATGATTTGTTGAACATACTATGACACTTGATATGTGGAAACGTTATCGGGTTATTCATTGTCCTTGTGTTTGATGTGATGGGATAAATCTTGTAAGTGAAGAAGATGTAAAGGAACATCTTTATAAAAAGGGGTTTTACGAGGACTTTTTAAGATTGCATGGCATTCTTGGGGATGTTGCGCGAAATAACATTGTTATTGGAGAAAGTAGTAGCCTGCAAGTCATAATGAATATCAAGATACTAGGATGACAGAAATGGTGCACGATTATTTTGGGATGCAACACGGGGTAGATTTTAGGGAAAATGTTGAAGATGTTCCTAATAGCTAAACGGGCAATTTCTATAAAGAATTGCATACTGCTAGTCATCCTTTATTTGATGGGTGTTCGTACTCTCATTTGTCTGTTGCTGTTAGATTATTAAGTATTAAATCTGACTGGAATATTGTTGAAGAAGGAATTGACTCAATGATAGACCTTATTAAAGAGTTAGTTAACCCCGGCTTGGAGGTTCCTTATTCTTTCTACATGGAAAAAAATTGGTGACAAAGTTAGGTCTCGGCTTGGTTAGAATTGATTGTTGTGAAAATGGCTGCATGTTATACTTTAAGGAAGATGCTAAGCTAGAATTCTGTAAGTTCTGTCATCACTCTCGATATAAGCGTGGTTCTACTTGAAATAAAATTGCTATTATGGCGATGCATTATTTACCTCTTATACCAAGATTGAAGAGGTTGTATGATTCAAATAGCTCAGCTCTTCATATGAGATGGTACAGTGAAAATAGAAGGCCCACTGGTGTTATGTGTCATCCATCTGATGGAGAGTCTAGAATGTATTTTGATGCAACTTATCCAAATTTTGCAGCTGAGCCACGAAACATTCGATTAGGATTATGTGCGGATGGGTTCTCTCCTTTATCAGTTGGTGTGCACCATATTCATGTTGGCCTGTATTTATCAATCCTTATAATCTTCCTCCTGAACTGTTGATGACTAGTCCCTATATATTAATCATAACAATAATCTCAAACTCATGGAGTTTATTTTCTAAACATTCAAAATAATCATAGTATCTTGAACAACAACATAGGATAAGATTTATCACTTCAAATTCCTGATAAAAATGTAAAAATCATGTATCTTTATCAAATAATGCAAACTTTGGGCACCAAAACAAAAGGGTGTTCTTGTTGATAATCCCACATACCATTATGATAACAGATTCGTTGAAAGATTCGACCCTTAATGTTGATTGTGTAACCCTAGTTGTTTTTCTCCTTTAGTGCTCTTGGATGATGAACTTAGACTGATAATAGGGTTATGATGATAAAGCATAAATGTTGAAATGTTTTGATTAATTATCGCTATAAGGGTCATTAAGCCACATTGATATTGTTGTTTTGAGAATTTATGTGTTACATGCGCCCATGTTTAGACTATTTTTGATGAAGTATAGAAAGATTTGACCTTTTTGCCACAATAGAGTTAAAATCCACTTTATGAAATGACTTACGGATTTTATCATCTATTTAACTTAAGAAATATGAGATTACCCTTAAAGTGGATTTTCTCTTGAGGATTTTGAGCATAGCATTGGGAAAAGTATTTAACACTGAGTTGGGTATTTTACTAAGGTTTCATACCCCAGAACTACGTGCCACCGTAGGTTGAGATATTGACTTCCACTATATGTGGAAAATTGAGATAGTGATCACTGAGATGAGATTGTTCTACACCGATGGCAAGGGTAGGAAAGCCATAACCTTACTGAGGCAAGTCGTGGGACATCATGAGTGCTCACATGGTGTACATGTCAGTTAGAAGAACCTCCCTAAGAGTCGTCCCTCATTCTTAGATTGATTTTACTGATTTAAAAGAGATTTGAAATGCAGATTTATGATGTATTCAATATTCCAGATTTCACTAAGATTTCTTGATAAGATAATAAGAAAAGAATCTTGATATTTGGATTAAGTGTAATGGCTCATGATATCCAGATTGGGATGTTTTACCATTCATTGTGTATGATTTCATATTTTAGATTTCTTTCAAGCTTTATGAGCCATTTACAAATGTCCTGCATGATTTGGAAAGTAAAATTATGACATGATCATTAAATATATATATATATCTATATATATATGCATATAAATGTGTTTGTTTCATGCACCCTTATGTACTCGGTACGTATTCCATGGTACTGACCCACATGTTTGTATGTGGGCTACATTTTTCCTATAATGTAGGTTCAGGTGCTCATTCCTAGGTTTGACCGTGATTATCCGAGCACGTTGATCTACATCCTCTGCAGTGGTGAGTCCTCATGGTCCAAGGACTAGTTATTCAGATTTCCTCATTTACTTTGAGTCGTTTAGTTTATATCTTGAGTTCGGCTCAGTTGGGATTTGTCCCAATGGCACAAGGATATACAGTTTAGTAGAGGCTTGTCAGACTAGATGGATAGATTGATCAGATTTCTCAGAGATGTCGTATTTTGTTACTTTCCGTATTTCATTCGTATTGCAGTATGATATTATAGAGGATGTTTAGATGTTTTGATTATGAGGACTTTTATTATAAGTGTTGAATGGTAGAAAAATGGCTAAAAAGGCTAGCTTGGGGCTACTTGTAGCCTTAGGCATCGTGTGACACCTCGGAGCCCATTTTTAGGGCATTACATGAATAATACATGTAAAGTAAAACAAGTGAGTCATTACAATACGTTCTCAATTCACTTTCATCTCAATTTCAAATCATCAAAACAATCAAATCTCATGTCAATTATCTTTAGAATATATTCATTAAATCATTTAAGAATAATGACTTTCTCAAACTCAGCCTTTTAAGCAAATATGTTTTCATCTCAGATAGAAAAGTACACACACACATTGGGAGTCTCTCATAACCGACATAAACCATGTGAGCTACATAGAGTCCAATGTCTAACCCACGTTGGGGAGAGCTGTCCTATCCTTGCCATCGAAGTAGGACCTTAATCTTTTATTCACTAGTGATCACTATATATAAATCAGCCTCAGGCTCACAACCTACGGGGGTACGTAGTTCTAGGGAAGTAAAAATCCTGCTATCCCTCCCTCTCGGTGCTAAAGACTACTCCTGGACTTAGTTTAGATCTTTTCAAAAGAAAATCCACTAATAAATATTTCAACAATTCAGACCTTTCTCATCTCGGTTTCAAAAACAACCCTTTTTACGACCAAAAGGTCAAAACTTCTTTATCATCTCAAATTATTTAAACTCAAGGTGTTTATAACACATGATTTTCTCAAAATAATAATCTCAAATAGGATTCCAAAAACCCATACATCAATATCACCATAAAACCTTCCAAAGTTTCATACTTTATGACATATGTACAAAAATAATCACTTAAAACTTGAAATTTTAGCTTTATAATCATACATCTTGGTAAAGAAAAATTAGCTTTGGGATTCAAATATCATTGTGCTTATATTTTCTAATTGAAGTAAAGTAATGTACCTACACCCGGGAGTAGAAAAAAAGCAAAAACAAAATCTATCTTGTACTAGAGAGTTGCCCCCCCTAAGTCATCCATAGGCCCAGAAAATGTGCCTTAATATGCTTCTAGGGGTCTACTCATTTACCTTCAATCTTGCCTTTTCAGGAAGAGGCCGCTAGGGAAGGCCTTCCAACCATAATTCCTCCATTGACAGACGGTGTGCTCTATTCTTAGTATTGCACAGTCAGTCCCGCATAAGTAGAGGCACATAGTCAAGCGAAAAGAAAAGTTTATTTCTCTATGGAAAGCATATTCAAATACCAAATAGCCCGAAGAGTAGGATTCCGATGCTGAACTTTATTCCTTAGGTTCGGAGGTTCATAGGAGGAGCCATGTCATAGGCCCTTCTTGCTAAAACGTGGAGTTTTGATTGACTCTCTGTGGCTATGTGTGAAAAAAAGTATGTGAATAGAACATCTTTCAAACATCAAGATGAAATAAATCATGGGGCCAGCAAATGGAACTAAGATTTTCTCAAGAACCACCCGACCTTAGCACAATGATCAGGTCAAGCAAAGCGATATTATTTTCAACTCATTTTTTAAGCCCTGGTACCGCACAATCCGTTTTGATCTATTTTAGTTACTAATGAAATGGAATATGGGGAACTCTCTATCTAAGTGGTTAATCTGATAAATCAATTCTCAATGCGATGCATCCATGATATGGGATGAAGATCTGCCCGAACTTAGTCCAGTCGTATTAAAGATGAGGGCGAATCAAGCAATTCTCATAGATAGATGGGATAAGAAGGAAGAACCACTGATAGCTTTTGCAGCTGCTTTTTTCTTATAGATATACAATTAGTTGGGAGCAAAGATTTCTTTGTAAAAAAGCTCAACCTTGTCAATAAAGGACTATTTTTCATTCTTCTTTCACTTATTTTTTATAAATCTATCATTTTTGAAAATTTTTCATTGTCTTTAGTATAATTTAGATTCACACCTCTCACCTATCGGAATACCAACCCAATCTTGAAAGATGAAGTAGGTTTAGGGAATGGAAGAAGAACATCGTCTTTACCATTAAAAATGGTAACATAAGACCCTTCTTCACTCATGCTTGTCATCTAATAGTGAATACCGTCTAGTCTAGTCTTTCTTCTTTTATTATGAAATATGGGTTCTAACCAGATTCCCTATGTTATATACAAGGTCAATAAAATTCTCCAGAGAGTGAGCTTCTGATCATAATTACCACCTAAAGTTGGATTTCTAGTTGTACTTTTTAGTTTGGGGTGCCAATAATAGCATAGGTTATTAGTCATCCTTCTTATTACGTATTACAATATAGGTGATTTTTATGTTTCCTTTAGCGAAAAATGGACTTCATGGACAAAGAAGGGATAGGCAAAAATCTATTCTTGAACTCTAGAGAATAGGCAGAAAGAGGTTCATTAGAGAGATAGGGAAAGCTTATAGAGGGAGTGGTCTTACTCTGACAAGTGAAGCCAGGGTTTCCTTTGTTCGGTGTCTGGGGAAGAGAAAGAAATCTTTTCGGGAAGAACTTACCATCCCCTTTACTGATACCAAGGGGAAGCAGGAATTATACCAATAGGGCACTACTCCCCACCTATCGTAACTATAACAAATGTCCATACCAAAATTTCATTTCCTTATTCTCCCTAAAATAGAGACATTGGTACAATAGGAGGCTCAAGATAACTCGAGAGTAATATATGCTACCAGTAGAGAAACTTTAGCAACATCTTAACCCAAATGAGGCAATTAAGAAAGTCGTGGGCCTTATATTAACCGCATACGATAGCTCTATAGAGCTTTTTGGGTCAAAAACCTATTTAATGTCGGAACCAATCTCAAAACCCAAATATCACCGCCTTTAGACAAAGGACTTTCTCTATATCTATATCTATGCAACTAGTTCTTTCACTTGCTTCCAAATCCATCCATCTTGCTTACTCAAAAGATTTGAATATTCTACTATAAATCTTGCTTATAGCTCTAGGAACCTCTGACATATACAAAAATAGCATATATATATAAGGCTATTCTTTTCTCTCAAGCATCTTGGTATTGGATTCGATCTTCTGTTAATATGAACATCAATTAGATTTTATTCAAATTCCTTATTCTTAAAAGAATCCCCCATCTTAACCATTTTTAAGACCACCAAGCTCTCTCAAATGAATTCTACTCTTTCTGCTTTCGAGCTACACCGAGGGAAAAATATTTTCCCCACTAAGACATAAATCTTTGTGGCTATATCATCCTAAAGACGGATGCGATGGTAAGAAGTGGAATTTAGAAGTGTTACTGACTTAATATTTTGGTTTTGGCATAACAATGCTTGCACTGTATTAGTAATGATTCTACTATGGTGCAACAAATTTGCAAGCTGATCCTAAATAATTATTTTTGTTCATTAGATTTTGGAGGAACTACTTCATTAGGATTGGGGAATTGCTGTAATTCTTCCAAATAGCCTAGATTATCCCGTCGAGAGTCACTTTGAAAGTATTACCTAAACTCTTTCAAATGAATATGATAAAGACTATAAAACATATAGATACTATCATTTCTTCATTATAAATTGAGATCTTCGTCAAACTTGATGCACAAATAGATAGAATAACAACAAATAACATCTTTCTAGCATGCAATTCATGGAACTCAATCTTATTTAGAAAGCCCGATCTCTATATTTCATCAACTGAACAAGAGTTTTTTAAGCATAAGAAAGGACTGGCGAATCTGATCTGCTCGCCCAGTGAGAAAGGACCTGACCCTTCCAACCAAGTATCAAAAAGAAATAAGAGAAAGAAAGGAGAAGAGAATTTCATATTTTGGTAACTCTCTAGGAGTCATCTTTAACCTTGAATGCTATTAATAGATTCTAGAGTAATATTCCCTTGGAATTGAAAAGTAATAACGAAAATAGCTAACCCAATAGCAGATTCCGCAGCTGCCACTGTTGGAACCAATAAAGCAAATGATTGACCGCTCATATCATCTGAAGAAATAGAAAATACCAAAAAGTTTGACTTCACAGATAATAACATTGATTCAATTGACATTGACATAATATGAATATTTTGTCTATTAAGAAGGATTCTCAGAATACCTAAAATAGAGATAATCATAGAAAATATGAAATATTTAATAGGATCCATTTCCGAAAAATAGAATCTAAGAGAAACAAAAATGTGAAATAATATGTCAACTCTTCTACTTGAAAGAAATATTTTTTACACTTATGTTTCCCCTCCCATCGTGCTCCGTCGATTGTTGTGCTCATGTTAACTAAGTCTTCAGGTGAATTAAATTAGCCCAGGGGATATTAGGTTTGTTGGAATTATAGGAAGATTTTGCTGGTGAAGCGGTCAATAATCATTTTTACCATCTCACTTGGTGATGGAAGTTCACCCATGTTTTGGTTCCACAACCTTGGAACTAGGTATGCCTTCTCCGATTCAATCAGGGGACTAATCTATTCAGCCAAGTGATTATTTTGTTCTTTAATCTTGGCCAAATCAAGTTGATCTAAGGCTCTTTCGATCTCAGACCAATCTCGTGGCTCTTCTTCAGTCATGGAAAGGCTTAGTTCTTCGAATAGGTAACACCCCCTTCAGTGTCCTCACCTGATCGTGATCTAGAGGCCCCTGCCTAAAGTTTTGACCCTTGCTTCAAGATCTTCTCTAGAAGAATGGCCCCACCCGATGTTATTGACATCGCATCTCGACTTGTTCGTGCTGTGGAGTGAACACCTACTTTGAGCAGAAAGAAATCCTTTCCTAAAGTAAAAGTTAATTCAAGCCGGTACATTATAATTAAAATAACAGGCTTCAGTTTCTTTCTTATCTATAGAATATCGCATAGTTACTGGACTTTCCATAAATACATTTTATTGTTAGAAAATAAGGGAGACTATGAATCTCCCCCGTTATGTTTTCTATATCAAAGTCAAAGAGGGTCTTGACATCTTTCTTAAGTGTTTCTTTCAATTCCTTACAATTTGTTCTCATCAGGAACCTCTGGTGTTGGATGTAGATATAGAACTTTAGGATAGACTTCATCATATTTTTTTATTTAAAAGGGAAAGAGAAATCCCCGAACATCAACTTTTTTTATGACGACCAAGAGGATATTTCCCAATAGCGGTCCTCCTTTTATCAAAATTATAGACCAGGTATTTATTCCCCTCCTTTAAGTTCTACTGTACCTTTTGGTCAAGTAAACCAATCTATAAGAAAAAGGAAATATTTTACACCAATGTATCATACTCTCTCGACCAGGTCATCATAAGAAAATATTGAAAAATCTTTCCAAAGTGAGAGAAGGGGGAGAGGCACACTACAACTAACATAACAGCCAGCTGAAAAATGTTAGCTAGCTTGGCTAGAGTGTAATGGCTTTCTCTAATTGGGGATTGCTTTTTTAAGCTCCTCCCAACCTATACAAGGTGTTGCTTGCTTTCTCTCATCTACTAGTGGCTTATGTAGTGGTAGGCATTCCTACAAGCTCCTTTTTGAGCCCTACTTAAGAACCTAAAGGTCACCTTTGGATGTTGTCATGACACTTTGGTTATGAAGGTTACCACGGTCTAGGGGATGGATTCAGTTAGCAAAAATTCCTCCAAATCAATATAACAATATGTCGTGACCGCTTAGGCTTGGATTATTTTGTCATAAAAGAAATTTAGTTTTGTAGGTTAATTATCTAGTACACCTCCGGTGCTGGTAAGGCCGGGACTGTGGTCGTCTATCACTTGTTTTCCAGCCAATAATATCTCTGAGTTTGACCAGCCAGCTTGGTTGTTTGGCTATTCTTTTCTATTGAAAAAGAGTCAGTTGTCTACGCAAGTCACTTTTTTCTAGGATCCTCTAGATGACACAACATTTTTTTCTAATATGTATAGGCCGAATGTACTTTTGAAGGTTCCCAAGGATCTAATATGACCACTTAGGTCTACGTTGCCACGATATTATTCAATGGAAAAAGGCGGTTTAGAAGTTCAGTGCAGTTTTTATGTGTAGTAGGGGGGTATTGACCTTTCTAACGCATATTCAATCATACCTACATGGACCCACTAATTTTTTTTATCAGAGCATCAAGCAGCGCAACTTGGTTTTACTTGACTTAGCCTGTGCTCCTCCAAGGAGAGAGTTTGCTTTACCCAACTCTCTTTTTTATGACAAGGGAGAAATCCTTGACCCGACACTTGTTAGTTTCAAATGAAAAATGAAAAGTGCCCTATCCTAGGAAGCACCTAATCGTATCAAAAAGTGATACTTTACTAAACAAGCAAGAAAGGCTTTTTCTATCTTATTAGTCAAATGCTAACAAGCAAGAAAAAGGATGCGCTAAGAAGCAAGGGCTTTCGTGCAACTGTTGCGCCCTTGATTCTTGCCTTATCTTAGTAAAGAAACCTTTTATGGTAGGAGCTCATCTTTTCCCTAAAGTAGAATATTTGGAAGTTGGTAAAGACCCGCCCCTTGTTTTAGTCAGAATGAGTCCCTGACACCCTGGGACATTAGATTCTGCCAATAGTGCACTATTCAGGATCACATCCCATGTATATTCTATATTATAGCCTGCAATTGATTCAACTTCTGCTTCTAAGAGATCAAATAAAGCTTGATTAGTTTCTGTTAGACGAGATATAAAGAACATAACCAAAATAGGAAACAAAGGAATACTGGACCATATCTTCTTCTGCACCACGACAATTTTACTTGAATTACAAGAACTTACACATATTAGTACAGTATACCTGGGTCTCCAGCCAGAACCACACGTGCAAATTTCCTTACATGTGGCTCGTCTGTTCTTTCTGAGGCACTGCTTATGAGTTAGCTTGGGAGAAGGGGGTGGAATTGCACACTTTCATGTTTAGAGAATTGTTCGAGTGAATAGGAAGCACCTACTAAGAAAATCTTTCTTAAAGAGCTAGGTATGGTTCTTTTTTAGTGCCCATCTTTTATTTGTTTAGATGTTGAGATAAGACAAGCCCCTGGAAATCTAGGTTTGCTCCTAGCTCCATATGGCCAGCATCTTTCTCTCGAGGGGGTGGTATCCTGGAGCAAACTGCTCATTGTTGTGTTGCCCCAACCCAAGGAAGGGAATTTGGTGAGGATCATTGTTTTGAGGGAGAGAAAGTGTGGTTGACAAACGAATCATCGGAGGTGACTGGAGTGATTTCATCAAATGATGCATGTGGGATAAGCCATTCCCATACCAAGTGGTGCCCTGATTTGGCCTAGCTAGTTGGGAAGAGATTTACATAGAGACTACTGCTATCCGGGAATCTCTTTCTGTGTTAGCTAGCGGGGGAAGGCTCTCCTATGGTAGTCCCACTGCTGCTTCTGAATGGACATCCCATATCATCTTGATTTGGCTATACTTGTATTTATCCAGCCATGTTAGCTCCATATTAGAGCCTTTTCAAATTAAAATAAAGTCTAGAAAGTCACTCATCAGTCAACTCGAGCCCTTTCCTATTTCTCTTTGTCTCCTATTAAAAGTATAGGTCCCAAAAAAGTGGCTCGCCTTTCATCATCTATATCAGCTGCCATGTAAGAACCATTAAAAAGAATTTCGATGCCCCTCACCAACCAGTCAAGTGGCTAAACGAACCTCTCTAGATAAGAATTAGAATGTGTCATCACCTACAACCCTTTCCTCTACTGGGGACTTCCACAAAATTAAAATAGGTAGTGTCATTGTATGCTCCACTTTACTTGCCCTAGTTTATATCTTGGAATACTCCTTTGGACGATCTGTCGCCAACTTACTTAAACAACCTACAGGCTTGGCACCATTCCATTTGGAGAATGTCCCCTTATGAAATGACTTAGTAAATTATTCTCGCAATTCAGATAAGATTTGGACTGGGCTTGGTTAGGTCTCTAAAAGCATAGTTCTTGTTTCCCCCCCTTTTAAGTTTTTCCATTCATTTGGTGATCCCTTTCTCTCACATTTAAGTGTTTGGACATTGTTTAGGCTTGTGAGTGAGATTTTCTCTTTACAATCATCTCTAGGGTTCTTCACACCTGGATAGTCCCAGGACTTTTGTACCCGAACCCTTGATCAGATAAAGCTACCCGCCTTAGGACCCATAATGAAAAATGACCCTTGCAACTATATGAGGAGATTCCCCACTCTGTAATTCCCTCTAATCCATTCTCGAGTTTGGTTAGGGGAACATCCGAGCGATTGCATTTACGGATCCAAACACACTCATAAGGCGCACACTAAGAATAAGATCTGTAGAGACTTTATAAATGACCATTTGAGCTGCAGATCGTAATGCTTCTAGAAAGGCATATTTTAAATATAAAGGAGTGAAAGTTCCTAACAAATAAGTACTTTTTCATATCCTTCTATGAACTGTACGAGCACGTCCGCTGTCACCCCCAACTGCACTTACGGCTCTATAACCTAACCCAACTTACTCTGGCCTTGAGTCCTTTCTTTCTATTCCTCGATAAGCAGATCGTGGGAGCATGGGGGGAAATTTCTACTTTTGACTGATAAAATTTATCACTCTTTTGTCCCTCTTGACCAAACTCGCCAAAAAAATCATAATAGAAAAAGTTCTTCTTACCGGGAGAGTAGCATTGGAGACATCTTTATCTAAGGATGAGGCTTCATCATTCGGATCCTCGTAAATAATGTTAGGATTGGCCAACTCATCCTCGAAATTCAATAAGAAAAGAGAGACAAAATGGAATCACTTTGTTTCAGTGACATATCTAATCAAACTGAATAGGATTTGAAGAGCTGTCACGATCATTAACATAAATATTAGTGAACTATTGAAGCTATCAATGTGATTGATCAAACAAGTACCAAGGGATTTTGGTAGACTTCTTTTATTTACGAATTTGCTTGCGATAAGTCCTAGAATTAGTATGAGTTCGTTGATCGTATAAGGGCGATCTATCTTGATGATGAATTCCATGATAACAAGAAGTCGAAATTAATCATTTGATGTATGCTCATTCTCCCCTCTTTAATTCCCAATGAACAACATAATCTTGACCTATTATTTGTTCAATTTGGTCGATTTGATACTTAGTTAATTCTTTTATATTTATGTTTCCACTGATACCTAATCAATAATGAACCTGAATGGCTTTTTCAGGGCTAATTCCATCAATTTTGATTGAGTCAATTTTTACTTGTTCATCGCCAACTAATCTAGCTCCAAAAATATATAACATTCTTGATCTTTCCTTTTACTAGTCTTCTTGGTTGGAATCATAAATGGGTTGTCTCCTCGCTGGTGATCTTTTCTATTGGTAGAACTACTGTGAGCGGTCTAAAATTCGACCATTATTTATTTATTCATATTGTAAAAGGGATCACATTGGTGGGAATATAGGCCGATACATCTCCATCTTGTGTTTCAATAATGGGTAAGATGGTCAAGATACCTGCGCCTTTTACCTTTAGTAATAAAAAAAGAGAAGTAAGACCAAAAACAACCAACACAAATAGAGTCCTAAAGAAAAGTTCACTAGTATGGGATTCGTGTGGAATTGCTCCATTGGAGATGGGATAAAAAATTTCTTTAACCACACGTTGGTCACACTTTCAAACAATTGACTTTTTTCTTTCATTATTTTTGAATCAAATAAAATTCATGTCAAATAATTTAGATGATGATTCTCGGTGCATCCATTGTCCTAAAACAAAAGGCGCTTTCTTATCCAAAGTGATTCCATTTCATTTTCATTTGCAATACTTGAGACTTCCCCCTCTATTCTTCTTTGTACTTTACATACCTTTCTTTCGGTATAAGGAGAGAGAATTTTATTTATGGAAGACATTCCCGATTAAGAAGGTGAATGGGGAGGTGCCAAAATGAAGAAATTAGAAGGTATCCCCAAATTATTAGGGGGAGAGAGGTACAAGGGAGGAAGGGGGAGCTTATTAAGTTATAAAATAGGCTTAGCCATTATTTCGCTACCCCAAGAAAGGGATATTCATGCATGGGATTTGTTCAGGAATAAATCTCAGCCAAAATTTTTATTTTTTCCTCTTATCGGAATACATCCTGAAAAAAAGATAGAACATTTGATACCTTTAAAACTTCAGAGATTCTATGGGAAATTGAAAAACATCGAAGTAAGTTATGGCTTATAAATAGGAAGATGAGGAGATAAAGGGTGAAGGATATTAATGATATTTGGAAATATTTATATTTATTAACTCTACGAGCAGAGCGTATACCATTAAAAAGAAGAGACTACCTTAAGATATTCTTCTTATTCTTCTTCTTTTTTAGTTGAAGTTCCCCTTCTTCGGCAGCTAGTTCGATGGTTTCTATGATGGATGATTGGTATTCTTTGTATGGATGGTAAATCTAGGTATATTTCTGGTCTTTAGAAAGACCAAGGGAATCCTGGTCTTCTCTCCTAACGAATATCCCCTTTGCTACTCCCTTTCACTACCTAGAGCTAGGTTTTTGCTTATCATAGATAATATACGCACAGGTGATTTATCTAATTAATGGACTAGATTCATTAAGACTCATATAATCTTCGATAGCAACTTTAAAATCATTTCATTCATTGTCTTCTTCTCAACCTCTCCTCGGTCACTAAACTAGGTTACTGAACTCCACCTTCTCAGAATCCCATTTTTTAAAATTAGGTTGAAGGAAAATAGATTCCCTTGATTGGGAAATAAAAAAGTATATGATTCTCATCTTGAAAAATAAGTGAAACCTCCTATAACTACAACATCAAGACCAAGTAATAGAACAGAGGCCAGAGCAGTAGATTCCATAGCCGCAGTTCATACTCCATCAAAAGGATTTGATCCTGCTACATAGATAGTCAACGAGATTAATTATGTGATGATAGAAAGAGAGAGGATATAGGATCATGCTTACAAATAGCCTTTTCCATTGTCTTTCATTAACCCTGGTTCAATCAAACCAACTTCTTCAATCCTTATGTGAAATTCTTCCTACCTTCTTACCCAAGAGCTCTGATTCTTCTTAAATAAAAGCAACTCTTCTTCCTTACTCTTTCGAGTAAGAATTATGAAACTTCCTTAAATATATTATTTTAGAGCTAATCCCGGCCTCACTTAACTCGGTCAAAGAACTTCATTCCTGGAGCTACTGCCTTACTTAGATCCTTCATTCCCTATTTCAAACTTGGATCAGTTGGCAAGTGGATTTCGTGCCTGGGTATGAAACTCTAAACTAGAAATTCTAGCTTGAAAGAGTGAAATCTAGCCTTTTGTCTTTATAATTTATCGGTTTGGGCTAATTCTTGAAAGCAGTAACTCCTACACCTACAGAAACTTTAACATAACAACTATAGATTATCACCCTCGAGTTAGGAGCTCACTTTTAATCTCTAAGAGTTGATTTGCTGACACCTTTTGTTATGATATTTCTAGTTAGAATGTAGTAGGAATAGTCCCTCATCGACATGGGGAGTGAGCTTCATGAAAAAAGGTCTTGTGCAAGCAAGTGACACTTTACTTCAAGCAAATAGTGCTACCGTACTTTATTTAGCTAAGCTGAGAAGCCGATTCCTGACATAGACTATTTCCTTCTAATCAAAAGACGCCTAAGACACTTTCACAAAAATTTAAACCCATTGCTCCTCGAACAATTAAATAAGAAGTCAAGATATTCACACCCACTCATAAAGAATATCCTGTGAAAGCCTTTTTTTAGGAAGATTTTGACATTGACCATGAATGAGAGAAGAATGATCCTAACAATGCACCTTCAACTCAAAAGGCTAAGACAATAAGAGAGACCTGTCTCCTTTTGTGTTAAATAATTGGATCTTTTCATTTAAAGAACAATCCTTTTCCAAGTGTTTTCTTGAGATACCTCAAGATAAGACAAAAAGCCTCTTAGTGAGCTTGTCTTAGATTCTACATGAATTGATTAACCACTCCAGGAGAAAGGGTTAGATCTAGTCGGGTTACAGTCAGATATATAAGCTTTCCAACCAAACATCTATACCTCTCTAGATTTTCAAAGAGCAGGCCATCATCCTTACTGAATTTCAAAGTCGGATCCATAGGAGTATCCACATTGCTCCCAATAATCCAGTCTGCTCTAAAAAGTCTATAACATACTTCCTTTGATAAAGTGATATTCCTACCTTTGATATTGAAACTTCAATACCCAAAAAGTATCCAAGCTGATGATAGGCGAATTTACGCGCCTATATCAATATATTTTGCCCATATTTTAGCCTAGTTTTGAGAACTAATTATCTATTTCATGCACTTTTAGTCCTTTTTCCTGTAAATGAGCTAACAAACATGATTAGGAAAGTTTCAGGTATAAATGATGCAAAATACAACATTTTATGGCTTACTTGACGCAAAAGAAAGCTCACGAAGGAAGGAAAGGGAGTTTACACGCCTAAGGACCAAAACTGCTGCATGGAAACTCTGTCCCGGGCTAAAACAGCATTTCTGAAGACTCTGGGGACCTGGACCAAAACTGCTGGATGGAAAATCTGTCCCGGGCTAAAACAGCATTTCTGAAGACTTTGGGGACTTACAGACACAAAGCTGGATTTTGACAATGATACATTAACCTAGTACAATTGGGTTATGTATTTCATTAGTTTATTTGGATTAGGAGAATGTTACATTAACCTAGTACAAATGGGTTAAGTATTTCCTTAGTTTAGTAGGATTTGGTTATTTATTTCATTAGCATAGTAGGAGTAGGATAGGAGTATTATAAATACCCTATCATGCTAGAGATTTTAATCAAGTCCTCCCTTAGTGGAGGCAACTCCTCCCTTCATTCAAGAAATTCATTCTTCAACTATTAATTTTCTTCCATCTCTCTCATCTTCCACCACAAACACTTCTAATCTATTCTTCTATTCATCTATTCCACAACAAGAGAATCGTTACTTGCTACGGAATCACCAAAACCACACGCCAAACACCTACTATTCACGCCATCCACCATGCAAAACGTGATATTCTTCGCATTCATGGGTAACTAAATCTCTTAGTTGGGGTTATGGAAGCCGAATGAGTTACTATCTATTGCTATGAGCTTGTGAGTTCAAGACACGTATATTGCTTATATCATTATTCTCTTCATCTTAAATCTACAATCTTTGCAGTTTCAAACACATGAACACGCCATTCTAACATCTAACCTGTTCGAGAGAAAGGTTACTTGTCTAGAAAAGAAGACGCATAGACTAACGCCAGTCTAACATTTAACTTGTTCGAGAGAAAGGTTATTTGTCTGGAAAAGAGATAATGTCAAGGTAGTAGGACACCCTTTCCTATTAAAAAGCTAGTGCCGTAACTGGACTAACCTCTTGGAGAATTTGTACCGCTAGACACACTTTAAGCTCGAGAGAGTTAAAGTGAAATAGTCCTTGTTCAGGTCGAGAGACGCTTGGATTTACCATCGACTACAATTCTCTATAAGCAATTGCATGTCAAGACTCTACACACTCATAGACAATAGAGACGTATACCTCAGAAGGTGGACATAATCCCAACGCTTCAATTCTCATTGTTTACAACCAACGTGACAATCTTTCTCCTTTTACTTTATTATTTTCAGCTTTTATTTCATTACTTTGGTTACTTATTACAATCCCCCCTTCTTACGAGACTTGCACCAAAAGTCTAATAATTTTGCTTACTTGTTGACCAAGCTATTCCCTGTGGGATCGATACCCAACCCAGGTTGGGTTCTATATTTGCTAACGACCGCTTTACACTCAAACGAGAGCTGTAGATTGAGCGTTATCAAAAATTGGCGCCGTTGCCGGGGAATACGAGTGTCAATCAAGTTTGTGATAATTACTAGACCCTTTGGTCAAAGATTCTCGTACTTTTACTTTTTGTTGTTGTTTTTGTTTTTTTTTAGGTTTATTCATTCCATCAATGGAGGCACAATGTGAAATTGAAAGGATGAGTGCTCAAGTGCATCAACAAAATATTGATAACCGTAGGCGAGCAACAAATCCTGACGATGAGGATCTAGGCGATGAAGAGCTACTAAACCCACAGCATACTGCTGAGATGGCGATACCAGCGAACAGAAGAGATCGTCAAGCAAGATATAGGCCCAAACGCCGAGCTGTGCATATACCGTTTGATGATGAGGAGGATGATCTTGATGGACCTGGTGCCACTGGAGATATTATTCTTCCGCCATTGGCACCCGAAGCAAAGTTTAATATCACTAGCGCCATGATTCAGCTTTTGCAACTCAAGGGATTATTTGGTGGACTAGCAGGCGATGATCCGAATATGCATCTGATCAACTTTATTTCCACATGCAAGTCATTCGACAATCCGGGCGTTGGACAGAATGCAATTCGATTACGTCTATTTCCATTGTCTTTGTCTGGGGAGGCAACTCTATGGTTGAATGGGCTGACTCCTGATTCTATTACTAATTGGAGGCAATTGAAAGACGCTTTCCTAGAAAGATTCTTTCCGCCATCCAAAAGAGCACAGTTGAGAGATGAGATCATAAATTTTCGACAGCTTCCAACTGAAGCTCTCCACGAAACATGGGAGAGGTTCAAGACGAAGCTCATGCGGTGCCCAAATCACCATATGACCAAAGACCACTTGATGGAGATATTATACAGAGCTTTGAATTCGGTGACTAAGTCAGTGGTTGATAATGCGGCTGGAGGATCTTTTATGGACCTCACCTTTGGGCAGGCAAGCCATATGCTAGATCGGATGACAAAGCAAAGTAGAGCTTGGCATACCAGGGATTCTGAGGTAACAAGCCCCACTTTATCTTTTGGCATGACTGCAGAGCAGAGGCGAAGACAAGAGGATCGTGAACAAGACATGGCTCACATGAAAATGCAGATGGATCTTCTTACCAAGCACTTATTATCAGGGAAGACCGAAAAAGTGAAAGCTGTAGCGCTAAAAGGAAGAGACGAATCTGATTCTGAAGCGGAGGTCGACTACTTGAACAATCAGAGGGGTTTCCGTGGGAATGCCCAAGGAAACCAAGGTCGGAACCATTATGATGAATCTGGAAACAAAGACCAAGGTAGTTGGAAGAACAAAAATGAAAAGAGTGGTTTGTACGTTCCCCCTGGTAGATGTGATACCACCACATCTAATTCTGGGAGTATGGAAGACATGATGGCTAAGTTATTGAAAGGAGTGGAAGCAACGAGCGCAGGAGTTAAGGAGGTGATTGATGATTTGTCCTCCATGAAGAAACTAGTTGATTCTCATTCCACTTCTATCAAGCAAATAGAGCAGCAATTGAGCCAACTTTCAGCAGCATTTAATCAAAGAAAGGCTGGCACTTTACCTAGCGATACTGTGCAAAACCCAAGGAATGATGGGTCATGCATGGCCATAACTACCAGAAGTGGTAAGGTGCTGGAAACTTCAGAAAAAGGCAAGCAAGTGGTTGACGAAGTGGTACGGTTTGATATATGCAAAACAATGAAGCAGCCCAGCGATATGAATGAGTCATCTGTAGCTGATGTTCATTATGAGGATATGAAAGCATTATCTATAGAGAAACAACCTACTGTTGAGCCATTGTCTGCTGCGCCACTGAATGTTGAGCATGAGGATAATGAAGATTATGAAGAACTTATGGGTGATCTAACAGAAATAGAGTCTTATACTCCTAAGAAACCGGATTGTGATCTCAAGAATCAACCAACAGCGAAGACTCACTTTGACGAGCCACCAATGCTAGAATCGCAAGAGCTCCCCGATTATCTAAGGTATGTGTTCTTGGAAAGTAGAAATATACTTCCAGAGAGAGCAGATGATTTAAGTGAACAGCACGTAGAAGCTCTCATCTCTGCTCTGAGGAGATACAAGAGAGCTATGGGTTAGACTATTGATGATATAATTGGTGACTCTCCGGAGAAACGTATGAGCCAGCTCGAAAAAGATCGCGTGACCACAGGTAAGCCTCATTGTCGTCTAAATCCTTTTAGAAAACGATCCATCACTTATCTCGACGAAGTCTAAGTACTCGAGGTAACTATGTCGAGCCACGACAATAAATAAGGCGCTAGATGGGAGGCAACCCATCGTTTTATCATTTTTTCGTTTTCTTTCATTCTAGTACTTGTTTTGTTTTATGAAAAATCCAAAAATAAGAGTCGTGCCACGACCAAAACTAAGGCGCTAGGTGGGAGGCAACCCATCGTACTAATCATTTTCATTTGGTTTTGAGCAAAAATAGGTGCAAGAAGTATGCAACGAGGAGATTGATTTCAATTGACGATTTGGTCGCATTGTATGGTAAAGTCGGTAAGTTAGGAATGGTGATGCATAAGGATATGAATTGAGCCTTTCTCACGTCATAATAGGCTTCGAGGAAGGCTAGGCCTTGGTAAAAATAGGCCACGAACGATGCACAACCTATTCTATAGCCTAAGGACTCGGAATCTAGTGTGCTATACACTATGCGCCGCCTATTCCTAGGTGTGCTTTTGACTATGCGCCGCCTATGCTATGGCATTTGAGATACTGAGACCAAATGCCATAGACTATGCGGCGCATATGTCTAGAAATGCCATAGGATATGCGGCGCATATGTCCCATTATGCCATGGACAATGCGCCGCATATGCCATTGATATGCCAAGAGATATGCGCCGCATATGTGGTGATTTTGTCCCCAAATCCGATTGTAAATGGGTCATAACCCGACCCATACTCTTCCTATATAAAGGGGACATAGTTTTACAACACAACCACATTAGAAAACACCCTAAAGGCGCCACATAACCTTCCAAATCTTCTCAAAATTTTCTTCTTTTGCTCTTCTAATTCACAACAACGTCTCCACAAGCTTCAAGCAAGTAAGTACTCTCTTATTCTTTATTTATTTATCGTATGTACTACGTTGCTATGCTTATTATAAATTGCTAAATCATATAAGATTGTTGGTGATGTTCATGTGTTTGAATTGTTGTTACATAATCATGTGAGTAAACATATACGTAGGGAATTCTTGACTTATTTCCGACTTGAATTTGGTTTCAATAGCATTGTTATGATATTTGCTGAATAGATATGGCTATGAATATTGCTTAAGAGTGTTGTTTGGATGCTTACATGTTAGACTATCCCGGCCATCGGGATAAGATTATAGTGCCTATCGACTTAGGAGGTTGTGCTTGTTGTAAGAATATCGATTCCATGTGGTAACCCCTATGTCGTAGTGTTGCTATATCTACCATGAAAGTAGTCCAATGGCTGCAAATAAGTGATACAATGCTGATTTTCTTGTTGGAATACAATCCTAAAACGTATGTCGACGAAATCTGAGTAAATCGACTACGTTCACCTCGCTGATTTGTGCAACAAAACTAAGTGTGGGGTGGTACCCCTAGTACTTGCATATAGATTGTATCAAGTGAGATTGTGCTGCAACTAACATTACTTCTAGTCCCAGGTACAATGGCACCTAAAGCGAGACAAGGCAAGGAGAAGGCTACCACCTCCCTAAAGGGCAAAAAAAAAAAAAGAGAAGTCGCAAGGACCAAGGAGAACCCTCCTCACAGCAAATACCTCAACTCACGCTTGGAATTAAGTGGGATACTTATGAGGAACGTCTGAGGATAACAACTCTGATGAGGATTTCAATGCAAAGGGGTATGACCCCAGACATAGAGGAGGAGTCCGACTGACCAGGTTCCTCGTATTTATTTTCCACTGAGGACAGTGTCCCGTCTAAGTGTGGGGTGGCATTGCATGCTATACTTCTCTGTTTGCACCTATGTTTGTTTGTTTACTTTGTTTATTTGAGTTCGTTTTTTTTGTTTTTTTTTTTTGTTTTTTTTTCCGTTTGACATTTTTTTGTTTTTTTTAGGAGTAAAATCTTTCTAGCTTTGCATGAAATTATTTTGATAGGCAGCATGAGATTATAACAAGAGTATGTATTACAATTGTGACTATTGAGACATTTAGGCTCTAGTTGTGACTCATTATGTGATATTGTATGATTCAATTCCTTCACTTGTTGGGTCAAGAGTCTATATTACTTCCAAATCAAGTCGACCATGTGCCTTGTGTGTGTGAGATAATAGTATATTCTATGTGTGTGGCTGATGCTAGAACTTGCCTGGTATGTATGCAAAGCAAAAATAAGGAGTGTAAGTTAGGATATGATTTAGGCATTTCTTTGGCAACCTATATTTGTTTACCTTCAGCTTTACCTACCCATGGACATCATCCTAGTTAAACCCTTTTGAGCCTTTAGCCTATTTCTTTGACAACCTTGTATGTAAGCCTAATCCATTTCTTTCAAGACCGTAATTTGATCCAAATTCCTAAGTGCTTTAAAGTGAAAAAGTCATGTGACAACATAAGAGGAAATTGGGTGAGTATGATGCTTTAAATTGCAAGGGTGCTTGAATATGTTATGAAAAAGAAAGGGCTATCATAAGAGGTATGTTGTGAAAAGAAAAAGGACAAGAAAGCTGGAAAGTGAGTTGTGCTTAAAATTGAAAAACAAAAGATGATAACAAGGGTGGAAAAATAAAATAAAGAAAGGTTGAAAGAAAAAAGTGTCAATGATACAATGTGATGTATTAAAGTGCTTAGGAACCTAGTCACTATTCTTGGCCAAATTAGTCCTACCCGTCCCTTAGCTTACGTTACAACCATCAAAAGACCTACTTGATCCTAATCTTAACATTCCGACATTTAGTGGAGTACTACATTAAGGGCAAGCCTATGGTCATCAGTTGCTACATATGAATTCTTTGTGAGAGTGAGTGCAAGGATATTTTGATACCCATGTTTGAAAATATGCTATACTTGTGAGTGATTATGGGTACTATATTGTGAGACACACATGGTTGATGAGTCTTGGATAGTTGTATATGATTCTATGCACCTTAACGTTTGCATGCGAGTTGATCACCATCACGAGTCTATGCTTGAGGTTAAATTGTTTCTACTTATAATCGGAAAGCTACTCTTCGTTGATAATTGTTGTGCTTGTCTTGAAGAATGTTTTGTGTTGTTGCTGTAAAACCCTAAGTTGATGTTTAGAAGGACATGATATTTTGTTCGAGGATGAACAAAGCTTCAAGTGTGGGGTGTTGATGATAGGCGAATTTACGCGCCTATATCAATATATTTTGCCCATATTTTAGCCTAGTTTTGAGAACTAATTATCTATTTCATGCACTTTTAGTCCTTTTTCCTGTAAATGAGCTAACAAACATGATTAGGAAAGTTTCAGGTATAAATGATGCAAAATACAACATTTTATGGCTTACTTGACGCAAAAGAAAGCTCACGAAGGAAGGAAAGGGAGTTTACACGCCTAAGGACCAAAACTGCTGCATGGAAACTCTGTCCCGGGCTAAAACAGCATTTCTGAAGACTCTGGGGACCTGGACCAAAACTGCTGGATGGAAAATCTGTCCCGGGCTAAAACAGCATTTCTGAAGACTTTGGGGACTTACAGACACAAAGCTGGATTTTGACAATGATACATTAACCTAGTACAATTGGGTTATGTATTTCATTAGTTTATTTGGATTAGGAGAATGTTACATTAACCTAGTACAAATGGGTTAAGTATTTCCTTAGTTTAGTAGGATTTGGTTATTTATTTCATTAGCATAGTAGGAGTAGGATAGGAGTATTATAAATACCCTATCATGCTAGAGATTTTAATCAAGTCCTCCCTTAGTGGAGGCAACTCCTCCCTTCATTCAAGAAATTCATTCTTCAACTATTAATTTTCTTCCATCTCTCTCATCTTCCACCACAAACACTTCTAATCTATTCTTCTATTCATCTATTCCACAACAAGAGAATCGTTACTTGCTACGGAATCACCAAAACCACACGCCAAACACCTACTATTCACGCCATCCACCATGCAAAACGTGATATCCTTCGCATTCATGGGTAACTAAATCTCTTAGTTGGGGTTATGGAAGCCGAATGAGTTACTATCTATTGCTATGAGCTTGTGAGTTCAAGACACGTATATTGCTTATATCATTATTCTCTTCATCTTAAATCTACAATCTTTGCAGTTTCAAACACATGAACACGCCATTCTAACATCTAACCTATTCGAGAGAAAGGTTACTTGTCTAGAAAAGAAGACGCATAGACTAACGCCAGTCTAACATTTAACTTGTTCGAGAGAAAGGTTATTTGTCTGGAAAAGAGATAATGTCAAGGTAGTAGGACACCCTTTCCTATTAAAAAGCTAGTGCCGTAACTGGACTAACCTCTTGGAGAATTTGTACCGCTAGACACACTTTAAGCTCGAGAGAGTTAAAGTGAAATAGTCCTTGTTCAGGTCGAGAGACGCTTGGATTTACCATCGACTACAATTCTCTATAAGCAATTGCATGTCAAGACTCTACACACTCATAGACAATAGAGACGTATACCTCAGAAGGTGGACATAATCCCAACGCTTCAATTCTCATTGTTTACAACCAACGTGACAATCTTTCTCCTTTTACTTTATTATTTTCAGCTTTTATTTCATTACTTTGGTTACTTATTACAATCCCCCCTTCTTACGAGACTTGCACCAAAAGTCTAATAATTTTGCTTACTTGTTGACCAAGCTATTCCCTGTGGGATCGATACCCAACCCAGGTTGGGTTCTATATTTGCTAACGACCGCTTTACACTCAAACGAGAGTCGTAGATTGAGCGTTATCACAAGCTTTCCAAAATCCTTAGTAAAAATGTTCTTACTAACATACTATTTCAGTACAATATCATCAACATAGACAACAAAGATTAGAGATCCACATTGGATATGATGAAAAAATACTGAATGATCAACCTTAGTTTGTTTTAGCCCATATATAGAGGGAATTTGACTAAATTTAGGAAACCATGCCCTCTATATTTTGTTCTAGACTTACCAATCTTTTCTAGCATATTTTACTTGCACTAAGCCTTTCTCTTATCTACAACTTTAGTGAATAGTGAAATCATTATTCCCTCCAATATTTATAGAATGATTTGACCCCCACTCCTAGCGTTCTAAGCCATAGTATGTTTTTTAAGAAGATCCTACCCAGTGTACTAAGCCCCCTCCCAATGGTCTCAGGCCATGGTCTAGGTCAATGAACTAATCTCGTCCCCTAACCTAAGAGTTCAGGTTTTGACTAGCGAAAAATAGGTCCTCTAGATGCCTTATAACTGTCCTTTTTTCCCATTCCCTCTTATGCATAATTTAAGGATGATAGGCCTACAGAAGCTTGATTCCCCAAAATAGCCTTGCTTTTATGTTCCCCCTATTTCCTTAGATCAGGTTAGCACTTATGCTATTTCACACAACTATATTCAATCAATTGAATAGAAAGGGCAATTGAATCAGTGGTCTTCCTTTGCTCTTGTGCTAAAGGCTCTCTTACCACAGGTTGTCATTCCATCCTTTTTTGAAAGGGTAGATGCTTTTCTCCTCGATTCAATGACATTTCAAGTTGATATCTTGAATATAATCCTTTTATTGGTAATAGCCTTGGCGAATGACTTGCCACACTTTCTGGGCTTGACTCTTGTGGGATAGGATATGCCCAGTCACCTCCAATTCTTTCTGTTGGTCAGACAACTTCCTTAAGTCATCAAACATCGTATTGATCTCTAATCCTCCCATATATGGTGCTTTCTTGAATACCATTGGCTAGTCTACTATTCGGAACAAACTTTTATCCAAGTAATCTTTAATCAGATTCCCAAAATTTACACAATTATTTGTGGAGTGAGTCTATTTCTCGTGCCATTTACAATAATGTTTTCCTTTTATTTGTTTCTTTTTAGGTATTTTATGTACAGGCAAACAGATCAAAAGTTGTTGATAACCTGATGGCTACTTCAGAGCTTCAAATGCCAACCAGTCAGCCACGATCTTACCTTCTCTCTTCTCTATAAGTATGCTTAACAAAAAACTACCAATCCTTTTGAAAAGGAATCCTGCAATCTTGGATCAGTTATTCTTGAGGGTGATAGGAAATCAAATGAATCACAACATACAAACAATATTCCAAATCTATTTCAAGAATGACCCATTAGTAACCCAAATCCCATGCAAACATAAGGCTACGGTAAATGACCTAGAATTTAGCAACATTCTTGGTTGTACAATCCAAATTCTCAAATAATGAAGAAACCCATAAAAATTCATTTTAATAAAAAATACTGCAAGGGGAAAGCTTCTAACAAAATATTTGCATGTTCTCGCTCATCCACGGGTTTTTCCCAAGACAAAGCCTACTCCTAAGAAGTTGTTGGATCATAGTAGTACATTATACATCTGCCCTCTAGCAGCATAGGTGGTTCAATTCTCCTTATACGCGATATGGAAAAAAATATCGATTTAATGAGATATGCCTGCATATCAAGAGTACGCTCCCTCTCTCTCAGCTAAGGAAAGTTATAGAGAATTTATGTACTTTGCAATTTCCTAAGGATGTATCATATCATTACTTCTCTCTAATTATGATTTCCCATGTACCATACTATACCATTAAGGCAAACAAACAAGAACTAGGCTAGGCTAATCCTCTTCCCCTTTTCGAATCAACTTGTCCTTGCGCTTACCACTTCTAAAAACTTGTAAGTGAGTGTCGATCGCTCCTTTGCCTGGGTAAGATCTGATGACTCCTACATAAAGAATTAAGGTTATAAATTCAAATTAGCTACTGGAAAAAAGGCCAGGAGCGAGCTTCTTCTGTATCTAAAGAAGAAAACTCTTCCTTTCTCACTTCCTGATCAGCGAATTCATAGTGATCAGGTGAATCCCCCTTCTAATTGAACCAAAATAGAGATCTAATTTAAATGACCAGATACAACATAGGAGTTTAATATATTAGGCTCTTTTTCAGAAAAGAAATGAGAGACAAGAAAATATCTTTGATTACGATTAAAAGAAACAATCTCAAATAGACCAAGATCCAATTTCGTGTCATTTCTTGGTGAACATGATCTTTTATAATCTCTTTGATCCCTTCATTTATGTGCCAGAATAGAGAGATATTTGGTAGGAAAGTGGAAGAGAAATTTTTTTATATGATAATCAAATGGAGTGGTAAAGCTGCAGTATTCTTTGGAAAAGCCTAGTTCTCTTTATCTTCAAACTTTCATTCCTCAATCCACTGATTCCTTCCTTTATATCCCTCTCTTCCAATAGATAGAGACAAATAGGAATAACTGAACCACGTCTACAAAATACTAGTACCATGAAGCTGATTCAAAGCCACTGTGATGATCCTTCGTTTGATGACCAAGATATTAGCGAATACCACATATGATTGAGAAAATAGTACCTATAATCACATGAAAAACATGAAAGATAGTTTCTAAGAAAAAGGTAGAGCCATAAATACTATCCGAAATAGTGAAGGGTGCTTGATAATATTCCATTCCTTAAAAGCCTGTGAATAATAGAGCCAATGAAACAGTATATACTAAATTGTAAATTGGTCATTTTTTCTTCCCCGCGAGTATAGCATGATGAGCCCAGGTTACAATAGCTCCAGATGAAAGGGAAATAAGGGTATTAAGAAAAGGGATTTCCCAAGGATCTAAAACCATAATCCTTTTTGCGGTCCAAATACCTCTGATCTCTATCGTACGTGCCAATGAAGAATGAGAAGAAACCCCAAAAAGAGCAACAAAGAACATAACCTTCGATACGATAAATAAAATAAAAATTTATTGAGGTCCTAATTGTATGACTTTGGTTTGATGTCCTTCAAATGTGGATTCATGTAGAACATTGTGCCACTTTACAAATATGGTATATAGGAGAAATATAAGGCCCAAACTGAGAAGTGTTGTACCCCGTTGAAATGAGTACATGTACATCACACCTCCTACGATTGTTGCCAAAGCTTTGAGTGAACCCAAAATAAGCCATAGACATGGATCTACCAAATAATGAGAATGCCTCTGAGATTCAATCATAAACAACTTTACCTCAGTTCAATGTAAACCCCCCTTCACCCCCCCTCCTAAAGTAGTAAAGTTAAGAAGAGCTCTTTGGGGTCTAATTTTCTTTCTATATGACAGGACAAACAAAGAAATGGGAAGATATATTTTTTTTCATTCCATTAATAGAAGTCTAACTTGAAAAAGACTCTCGTTATTACTTTGAGAAGATAATCATTGGTTTGACTGATGAACTATATGGGAAAATAGACTTTCTTTCTTTGATTTGAAGCAATATTTTTGAAAAGTAACAATTAGATTCAGTTTGGTTTCAAAAAACTTACTGGTTGTAGATTAGTTCATTCTGCACCACCAACGACCTCAAATAAAAGGTGCAGGTTGATCTCTCTAGTTGAGGTTGCATTCATTTATTCATGTTCAAATTGACACATGGGAAGGGCTTACTCTACTAGTGGACTATCTTGGTCTTGCTCCCTTCCCGTACTATTTCTCCCTACTAAAATGAGAATCTCGAGAACCTATTCAAGCGTTTATCTTTGCCGGGAGATTGGAAAGTAAAGGAGTATTCATTCTTTTACACTCTTTCATTCCACTATTCTGATTGAATTAATTTCTCTTTCGAACGACCAAGTCATAATGAGATTAAAAACCAATTCTTTCTTGGCCGTGTGGAACATAGATTAGCATTATGTCATTCCTACAAGTGATGACCTACCTAAGATTGCTATGTACGGACTTAGAGACAACATATAATATATTTTTTCCATTCTTCGTGATCTACTTATTTCTCAAAAAAAAGAGAATAAAGTCATCTTTCTCCCTTTTCCCAAGAAATCATCGACATTACACCATTGGGATACTTTGAATAAACTTGAGTACATATAGGATACACGGTGCTAAAACCTTTTCTCAAGATATTTTCCAAACTGTTGGGGTCGTTACCTCGGATCTTATTCTCCTGGTGTGAAACTAGTTGTTTCTATAGTTTTAGAATTCTTCTAATCCCAAGTACTCCATATCCATTATTGTATATAGGAATATAGTAAGTAAAGAGGAAAAGGAATGACCAAAAGAATTGTGTGAAATAAGTGAATTTATCTAGTTGAGGTATTCTTCTTTGATTAAGACAAAACTATTCCCTCAATACTGCTTAACTCCATCAAGACAGTACGAGTAGTGAAAAAGTATAGAGTACTTGAGTTAGTTGTTGACCAACAGAAAGCATGGGATCAGGGATGGGTAGTAGACCAATTGTCAAGGAGTGAAAGCCACTTGACTGGTTGGAATGGGGGAACTAAAATGGGATTGCTACCAATAAGCCTAGAAAGAAGATAGTAAGCACCAGGTAAAGTAACTTACTTGAATGGTGAGATATCCTATACGACTAAGTAGCAGTAAGAGAGAAGGATAACCTCTTTAAAAAGTACAAAGCCGCTTAGCCACTACTTACACATCTAGATCTACAGATTCAACTAGGGAATGGAAGTCAAAGGAAACAAAGGACCTTAGATAGGACTTCATCTATGAATGGAAGAGATTATCTTTCTACTAGAGCTCATCAAGACCATCATAACCTAACTCCAGGACTGCTATGGGCACTAATCCTTCTATTTAAAGTTTTTCTTATCCTCTTGAATGTAGTTTTTCCTACAACTTGCTAAAGTGAAGGTTATTCAGCTATCTAATCAAGACACTCTTAACCCTATAGTGAATTAAGATATGATACACTAGGAGCTAATGAAATCCCTGTAGCTCTTCTGTCTATGGCTAAAATAAGCAAAGATCTTCTGATAGCCCCTGTTTAACCTATGAAGATAGCAAATAGATAGAATAAGTTATCTTCTATGATTGGTAAAGGGATCAAATGACTTTGATCTTTGGAATTAACTACGTGTGAGAAGGAATTCCTTTTAAATAGTCAAATGACCCTAGAGAGAATGAACGAATTAAGCTTGAAAGCATGAAATTCAGTTGCTAGTCGGACTGGCTGTCTTCTCTTACTTTTATTATCTAGTATTTTCTTCAGAAAGTCATTTAGAAAGATTTTATTTTAACAGAGAGGATTTCCTTACATTACATAAAAAATTTTAGTGGGAATTCACTAAGCCTAAGTTCTTAACCTGCTATGATGTGACGATGACTTCTTAATTTATTTCCCTCTCTCCTGCCCTGCCTTTATTAGTCTTTAATCATTTATAAAGGGAGTGAATTCATCCTAGGGTTAGAACTTGATGTGATCTTATAGATATTGACCCTACCCAACTAACACTCTCTAAGTAAGAGCTTTCCCTAACATTAGTCTTATCAAAGTTGATGCGAAAAGAGAAAAGGTCAGTGTTTTTCCTATAAGCAACTCTAAAGTGGGCTCCTTTAACTTGACTATTTCTATTTTTCAGGATAGAGAGACTGAATACAACTAAAATCTAAGGGAATCCCGGAAGTATTCAAAGGATGATAAAAAGAGACGTGTACTATGAGACCACTAAGACTAATAGGCATTTCGACCAAATGGGGCAAGTTTTCTTATAGGATCTACCCCCTAACAAAAAAATGAATTCCTTACTGTGGAAAAGTTGTTCAAGTTGAAAAGCATAAAGGTTGAAGGAAATGCACCTTCTTTGATTAGAAGAGTATGAGACTCCTTTTCCTACGTAATTTCTTACAATAGGGTAGGGAATAATTGAATGGGAGACTACGAAAGTGAGGCAAACCCACATAAGAAAAGAAATCAATCTAATCACACCATTTCAAGCCTTAGAGAATCTGGCTAAAAAGCCTAAATTAGAAAATTCATCTCCCTCTGAGTCTGATTAGGAAAACAGAGATGAAAGGATTAGTTTTCAGGGAGCTAGTGGCAATCAAGAATGAATTTGAATTTTCCTCGATCCATACTTATTACCATGATCAATTTACTACTAGTTCCCATATGGCTAAGGTTGTCCCGAAGCGGATCACCCCGATACTTGTGATGAAAGGATAGACTTTCGCTAGCTACAAACTGGAAGTGATTTTTTATTAGTGTTTTAAGTTTGCAAGAACCTACTCCTAACTAAACAATAACTCATTCAAGTAGCCACTATCAGTACTAGTCTAGAAGGTTAATATCAGCTAGTGTCCCATAAATTCCCTAGTTCATTAGGTATAACATTTTTTGATCATCTTTAAATACTTGTAAACCATTGGAAGATTGTGTTTAAAACGGATAAAATTGTTTTCAAAATCACATACAACGAAAAAATTCATTTTAGAATAACCCTTTCCTACTCCTTCACTACTGCTTTATCATTGTCTGCTGAAAGTGTCTCAATTTTGATCAACTTTATTTTAATCATGAGCTCAAGTAATTCTTTACCAATTTGATACTTTTGACCTTTTATATCAACTCGAATACTTGTTGCTGTATTACTAACCATATCTTTGTTATTGATTATATTGGCCAGTATTCGAAGTGTGCTATCTAACTTGTCCTACAATGTAGATACCCTCACAACTGAGGTGTCTTGAGTACATTTTTACAATAACCCTAAGACATATTATGATAGCCTCCAACATATATTGATCGAACTAAATAGTACTATTCTAAATATCTCGAGAAGATATTTATATAAATAAGATTTAGTGTTTATAAGATTCATTCTTATCAATAGTTTGATTAAGTTAGGAATTTCATTAAATATATTACATTCATCAAATTGACTATTTATATCTTCAATCTTTTTTAATAACTCAAGTAATTCTTCATCCGAGATGTCAATTGTATTATTAATGATCTCTTTATTCCTCTTATAATCATACAGTAATTTCATAACATTATTATTATAAGTAGCATTTTCTTCTTGATTTCTGGTTTTATCAATTATATCCCTGTATAAATTTTCCCAAAACTCATTAATAATAGTATGATTAGATACACAATATTCTTTTCTATCACGAATGAAGATTAACCCTAGAAATCTATTACACAACCTATCACATTATATCGTAATATTTAATTTCCCAATACTAAGATGATAGGATCTATATGATCAATATGACCAATCACAATCATTCACAAATTTCTCAATATTTGTAACCATAAGGACATGTCTTTTTATTTTTATGGGTAAGATGCACCTATTACTAGGATAGTTTTGTATCATTGTATTTTTTTATTTCGCATCAGATCCATTAGGTTTTTTGTAGTAATCGATGACCCTTTTTATTTTACATCACATAGCTTTTCATTTCCTTGATAGCCGAAAGTTCTCCAAATGTATGAAAGGATGAAGGACTTAGTACTATCCATTACGGTGTGGTTGGATTCTTATGTTCATTTATTAAGGATTCTAAGTTGTTCTCTCTTAAGGGTGGATAAGATACTTCTTAAGGATTTCTAAGTTTTTCTCTCTTAAGGGTGGATGAGATACTATGTTCATTTTTGAATAAGACTATCGCAAATTTCTTTATCAAACTCATTTTCTAAATGATACAGAGATACTGTAGTATACTACTAGGGATAAATTGTGCTCTTATTCTTCTATCAAAAGTAGGGAAGATCAAGCGTCTGATCAGATCAATCAAGAGATCGAGGCAAAGATGTTACTTCACTAGGACGGAGTTGCTATCGATTGAGGATTAGCTGAGGGGCCCTTTTTTCTTTTATAATGGAAGAGACTATAGTTGGGTACAAATAGGACTGTGAAGACGAGTAGGCAAGCATGCGGGTTGTACCGGTCAGCTTTGAGTTATCGAGTGATGATTACCCGAGGTGAATTCTATCATGTAGCTGGATATAAATAGGCTTGTGAAAGATGAGCAGGCAAGCACGCGGGTTGTACCGGTTAGCTTTGAGCTGTCGAGTGGCGATTACTACATCTCTTAAGTAAGGACACGAGGGGCTTGTCTTATAATAAATGGGGTACTCTCTTCTTTGATGTACTCTATATTATTGTGTCCTATTCCTTAAGGAGTGATCCAAGATTAACCCAATGTGGCGATACCCGCTAAAAGAAATAGAGCCTTTTGTAGTCAAATGCGTATGAGGAAAGGACAATTATTCAACATAATAAAATCTAATTGATGGGGTTCCATATTCATGAAAATCCAGGTTTAAACCATGTTATGGAACCAAGACAACCTAATAAAAATAGGGTTACAAATAATATAATAAGAAAGAGAAAGGATTTCCAATATCTATAAATAGAAGCCGCTTTCTATATTTGGAAAAGCAAAGATAGAGATGGATCTAGCCACCACTAAAAGATTTTTCAAATGAATCAAAGAATTCTCTATGTGGAAAATAAAATGCATCAATGTCATCAAACTCTGCATGGAATTTTAGAACACGTGCCCGTTATTTTATAGGAGCTGGTGGAACAACACACTCAACAACTCCTAAACCAAATAAGCACTTTGGAAGAAGAGGAGAGGACTCTCATCCGAGAGAGGGAGGACCTTATAGTTAGGATAGACTCTGCATCCATGGCAGAAAGAACTAAGAGTCAGTCGACTCATTTGAGTTTCAGAAGGTTTAAATAAGTATCTGTAGATACTTTTTCATGTGCTTTCATTAAAGGGGTTCTTGTTCTTTGTGGAGATCTACTTCTATGCATTGTGTCATTGTTATTTATGTATCACTAATGCTTCTCTTTGTAATATTCTATTGTGTGGCTGGTCTATATCTGCTTCCCATGTAAGAAAATGCTTCTAGTGCTAGAATAAATAGAATCTGCTTTGTTCTAGTTCATTCACTTTCCCTATTTTGTGTAGAAAAATTATTGATTTGAATTGGTTAGTTCGTACGGGACCAAGTAATTTATGATACTATATAAAACCATAAAGCTTTTATTAGGAGCTCGGATAGGCACCACCCATTTTGAAAACAAAATGACGAGTACCACTTTTTGAAAAAAAACATCTTCCATGGGTATGTGAAGCCAGTAGATACGAGAACAATAATCCTGATTGGGGTTTCCACATTTGAAAATCCTCATACAACAAGTACTTTATGCCTTTGAAAAATAGTCTTACAACCTACTTCCGACTTTCGAAACTCTCTACACGCGGGGCTAAGACAAACTCAAACATACAAAAAGAGTATATATATGCTTTACAAGATCTCTAGGGCAATAATATCATCACATAACTGTCCTAGAGGACATTGAAAACTAGAATTTAATGTTAGAGATAGAAATCAAACATTTAACAATAATGCTCGAAAGTAATAGCATGGTAAAATAAAATTACGCGATAGAATTTCAATACTGCTACCATGGTTACCCTTCTAATAGCTTTTATTTATAGAGCCATAACTTATTTTCTCCCTTACGTGAAGCATATATGTATGATTTGTCTTTTAGGTTTTTCCAGATTATATGTAATCGTTTATAATCATTTATTGGTTCTAAACCAACTTACAAGCATATTCACCTATATCAATTTTCTCATAATGAATTGTAGTAGAGCTATATCCTTATTATTCAGCAAAAATATGCTAATCGAATTAGTTATAGTATGTCTTGCTCTTTCTTTTGTGTTATACTTTCTCAAGAGTAGTGATACAAATGACTTGAATATGATATTGATGAAGTTTCTATGTACCTGGAAGTGGATCTTCAATATTGGTTTAGATATCTCAAGGTTATAGAAGATGTCTCACAATTGACTTTTTCAGAATTACAGACTGAAGATGTTATAAAAGATTTTGATGAAAGATATTATAGAAGCCGATGTTCCAAAAAAAGAAGTTGATGATAGATGGCGCCATGAGTGCTTGGTTTTTGTATGTATATACATAGTAGTATATTTTGTGTCTTTTACAAAATACTTCTCTAAAAAACAATCAACGAGAAATATCGTATATAGTGTACAAACCCCACTTACTATGAATTATCCCTCTACCATTTGCTCAACTAGGTACAGACTTTAGCGCTGGTCAGCATTTATTTAAATCGATTGCCCAAAGGGTTTGTATTTTATGCATGACTGATCTATATAGCAGTTATATTTCCTAAGAGTGTTGATTGGTATAGACTTTTGGATGTCTTAAGAGATATCTACTATTTCTATAGAGATTCCCTTTGTAATTATTTAAATAAATTGACTCTTTAAGATAGTCCAAATACTGGTAGTGATAGTTTTGATGTTAGCAATCCACCTTTTCTGAATCATGCATTGAGAATATTTCATCCTTAATGGGAAGGTATCATACATGGAATGAAGCTGGGGTCAGGTTGGATAACTATTTACCAGGGTCGTGCAAGAATAGTTGTATGACATATGAATTTTGCTTTTTGCTTGGCCAAAAAAACTTCTTACTAAAAGAGATAGAATATTCAAATTAACAATTAGAAAATCTTACCATATTCAATAATAAATTGGGATTTGAGTACATTATGAATAAAATATCACCAGATACAACTTTATTCACATCTTCTAATCTAGGGGCTGATTTTTGTGCTTTAGTGAATGACTAAGTGAATATTGAAAAAGTATTAACAGATGTAGTATCATGCAGCCTGGGTTATATTTCCCTTTAATTTACTCTTATTATGACTGGTGTATGGTGTGTTGTTTGGTACAAGGTGGACCATAGCTCTATATTGGACCCATCTCTTATTTGTCCCTTAATAAACTACAAGGGATTTTTCCAACCCGTGCATCGAGTTCCAGGTTTTCAGGTTATCAAGTTTCTATAAAAAGAGAGTGGAACACAGTCAAAACCAGTGAACCAAGCTATGAGCAAGGACCCTTTATGTGAATTATCTATTCCGGCTAGTGGACCTCTTTTGAAGGCTATTGGATTGGGGATTATGGCATTCTTCATTTTAGCAGCGGGTATAGTCCTAACCAAAATGGGGTGGGTTTATTCCTTATTTTGTTTTTGGATTATATAGTTGTAAAAAAGCGACAGAGGCAATGGGCATAGGGTGGAGTGACTTTTTTACGTTGTTGTTAGTTAAGGGCCTAGTACCTTTTATAGTAGCTCTAATGGGTGGGTTCACTCCTCCTATTCTTTTCTGAGGTAGGGTAAGGGGTTTATAGATGAGGGCATAAGGGTTATATATTTTCTACAATGAAAGAGAACTATCTATTATTAGGTCTAGCGACCTTGGAAATTTATTAGGTCAAGAAACCTTGGAAATGTGGAGTGTAAGCGAGAATTTTTTTCATGGCTGAACATTACCTTATTAAGTGATTTTTCATTCGATATAGGGCTATTCTATTGTCAATCCTTCAAACTATGATAGGAGACCTTAGATGATTGAGTGTTGGAGCCATTGTATATGTGTCAAGAAAAGATATAAGAATCAAAACTTGGGTGTGAAGTTGATCAAAGAAGGTTGGGTGTGATCATCAACATGCTACATGACATAGTTGGAAAAGGGGAGGGTTACAAACTTGAAATCTCAATGATAGTCAGTGAAGTCACAAGTCTATTTTGTAGAACCCCTAATGTCAGGTAAAAGGTTAGGCATCTAAATGAAGATATGAAGTCAGAATTCACTCTATTTTTATTGTAGTTGATAAAACTTGAAAGCAATTGAAATATCGTTAACCCTAGGCAAGGATAGGTTTGAGTTCTACGGGTAAAAGTGCTACAAGATCTACTTCATAGGGATAGATTGGATTCTTAGATCTTTGGAACCCTTGTCCTTGCTTGGCTTTGTTTTGCGGATTTTATCATTGATTTTGTGTCAAATTTGTAATAGGCCAAAGAACTCAATTCACCTAGTGTGATAAAATTGTTTTTAGGAATGGAATTCGAAGATAGTAATGCAAGCTCTAAGGGATTCACCACTCCCTAGACTTCTTGCCCAAGTGTTAAGGAGAATACGGTATTAGAAGCTAAAGGCAGTGTTTGAGAATCCGATTTGTGTTGATTGCACATAGACTTTACTATTCAAGTTTTATGCCTCGTCAAAGCATCATTGCTAACAGTTTGTACATGGGTAAATCCTGGTTATGAAATAAGATTTTGTAAGATCTTGATCAATCAGTCCCTCTAAATTGCGCTTATTCCAAAAACAGCTTAGTCTAAGCATGAATGTGCAACCTTTTGCTTACTTTTCCTTCAATTTGAGGATTTCAATGGCTAGGATTGATGCAAAAGTCTGTCCCTACTCTTTAGGTATTACTTAATAATTGGCTTTTTCACAATAGGAATATTCCATCGACTAGAGGAATTTGCCTGACCTATCCCAACAAGCAGGTCTTACCAGTAGCCTATCATATTCTCTGCTCCCGAAGAGTCTAGGCCGGTCGGCAATGCCGTTGAATGAACAAAGACTTCTTTTAACCAATGTTGTTTCAATATTTAAATTTTTTTCTACTCTTCCTAAAAAGAGGGCTGATGCAAACTAAAGTCCGAAGGACGACCAAGGTTTTCCAATCTTCCAAGTTAAAGGACATATCCTATTAACTAAGAAATCCATTTTCTTATGGAGGAGTCCATCGTACTTTAACTTTTTTTGCTATCATGATGGATAAAGAGCCGTGAGAAGATAGAATTCCAAGGTTTATGCATATTATATTAAATAGTAATAACCCATGGGGAAGGTTTCACAATGGTGTCCTTATAACAAGAATCGTACCGTTCTCTATATGTGCCATGGCCTGATGGAATGAAAACAGAGGGAGTCAAAGATGAAAGAGAACTCCAAAGAAGGGTGTCCCTATAACAGATACAAATGACTTCTTATCTATTTTACAAGCTCCAATGGACCGAATAACATAGCGGACATGGAAATATTGGGAGAAGAGTTAAGTGTTGCCTTCAGCTCTTGGTCTCGAGGGATACTATATTTCTGTATATGCATGCGGAGATCATTCCAAGATTTCACATTTCCCTTTTCTTTCTGGAACATCTTTTACCGAAGGGCTTCTTACAATCCTTCAAGGCCAAGAGACACCGAATGGGTCTACATCAAGACCTTTAATTTTTCCAATAAGGTTAGGTTAGTATACTGCTTTTTTCTTTCTATCTTTTCTTTGACAGAAGGGAGAAAGAAGCATTGTATTACTCTTGATTATTGATTATTAGGAGAGCCCCCCACTCCAATCATTGATAGCCAAATACGAGAGTCCAGTCCAACTCTTATTCTTGAGACCAAAGGGTTTTTTCAATCAATGCATTAATTGCATGGATACAACGATTAGATAGGGAAAAGAAAGGGTAGGAATTGTTTAATTCAAAGGTATACACCATTATTAAAGCATAGACACCTGTGGAAGAAAGATGAACAAGGAAGCTTCATAGAAAGTAGAACTATTCTAGAATCCTCACTAAAAGCAAGAAAAGGGATACTTAGCAAAGCCTCAAAATGAACATTCTTTTATAGACAACAGACTTAAAAGAAAAAATTGCAAAGAGGACTCCAAGGTCTTGATCTACTTCTACATCAACGTGAGGCAAAGAAAATGAATAAACATAAAATAAAAGAAAAAAAGATAAGATCTAAATCAGACATGGTGTAGTTTTTTCTAGAGGGTAAGGGTCGTTGAAGAGTAGTCCAAAAAGGGATATCCGTCCCGTAGGAAAGAATGATAGTAACTTCTTTCTAGTTATAATGTAATGGAGCAAGGATGGTGACGTTCAGGTATTACAATTCTAAAAAATGAAAATGGTATTGTATCTTCCTCATTCAATTTTTTTATGGATCTTGGTTCACACTTTCTAGCTTTTCCACTCATGACAAAGCTCATCTTACTTGTGTGTCGCCTCAATAAAATAAATTTATACAACTATCATATATATATATATGTGGTCTAATGATCATTGGGCATGGTTTTCCAAAGAATTTGTCTTTAAAGATAAAAAGGTATTCAACTACTCCCATCGCTAGGCCTACTAGGACTTTAGGAAATCACTTTAGTGCTGCGCAGTGAGTAGGGAAGATGTAGCCGAAGTTGCTTAGAGAGATATAAGTGAAGCAATGGGATGGAAATTCCCATAGAGGTAGTAGCTAGAGAGGCCAGGCTGAAAGGCATGAGTCTGAAGAAGAGCTTACTAATAGGGGGAAACCAAATTCCCCAAGGAGAAGACGTAACATATAGAGAGTGAGGGCTACAGAAATATGAGCAACCTTTATATGGTTCAACCTATAGGAGAATCACAAATACTTAGGGAAGTGGAGTCATTGTGAAGACTAGTGTAGTGGTCCCTAACTTTTATGGAAGATGAGATCCCTCCATGGTCTTAAATTGATTATCCACGATAGACCAGTATTTCAAACTAGAAGAAATTACGAACTCAGAGTGGTTACATCTCACTACTACTAATACAAAGTTAAAGGTAAATAAAAAGGCAGGCTTATGGTGAGCACATGTATGATAGAAAAGGGAGAAGGAGGAGAAGCGCTATGAACAACAAGAAGTTCGTCAGTTTAAGGATTCATTTCAACCAGTTGATGGCCTAATAATTTTAAGGATTTGAGATAAGGTTGTTTTTGAAATGGCTATGAGAGAGTACATAGAGGAGTTTTTTGACCTCCTATATCTACAATATAGAGTGAAGAAGGGAGACAAGAGGGCAATATTTGAGCTGTCTTTTTTTAAGCATGAATTACATTTGTGTTTCAAGAACAACATAGAAGCAATATACGATATTGCTTTGAGAGCCGAAGGACCTACTGGTTCAGCTAAGAATAAGAAACCGAATAAACAAAGAAAAGGAAAGAGTGAAAATATGTTATGCAAAAGAGATTCGTTTCTTAAGAGCAAAAAGGGAACACAAAGTTGTAGGAGATTTTATTGAGGAGATGGAGATGGTAAAGGTGACCAGTAGGGAGATCTGGTTTGCCTTAATTGGGTTTGGACATTCATCTATTCAAGGGAGTTTTGTAGGGAATGCTGAGCTCTAATCTAAGTCTTGAGAGAGTCGTTTTGACCGAACACAAGCAGTAAGAGTCCAGACCTTGAACAACAAACAAAAAATTATAAAAATTCATCAAAAAGAGCCATGGACGGAGAGAGTAAAGTTAGGCCTATTTTATCCATATGTTCTTCTTCAAAACAATTTTTTATTTGTTTATCTTTATCAAGATGACAATTTATTTTTTTTGACTAGTGACCAAAAAATAGAGAGTGGCTAGCACGCCTAACCTTTGAAATTAAGCTGCTCTGCTAGTGAAAAAAGGGTTGAGTTTGGACGATATGAGTCAGGTAAAAGAGTTTCTTTTTCCTAAGATGAGCTTTTTCTCATAGATTTTGCTGGAGACAAAGACAGACTGAGAATCATCCCTATATTTGTAGTCATTGGGGTAAGAGGATCATGTTCTGCCCTTTCTGTCCCAAAGTCAAGTTAAAGTAGAGAATCTCAGTTTTGTTCAAGTCGAATCCGTTAGACTATCAATTCCTTCCTTTTGCCTAATCAAGGATATAAATAAGGTGGCATCTAAATGAATAAAAAAGAGAACTTTATTTTCTCACCTCAATACTATGGATTAGAACCTGTTCTATCCACTCCTGGTAGTCGAGTGACTTAACACTTTACGGATAAAAGAAAGATATTTGATTTCTTTTCTATCCCTTCCTGACTCTGCCATCCCTCCTTAATGTCTCTTAGGGTTTAAAGAAGAAATGAGGTGACCTTGTTCTCTTCTATCCTTTATCTATACATACAGTAGCGCTCGCTGGCAAGTCATAGATAGTAGGTACTTATTTTATTTTTGGCTTCCTCTATGTTTTATTTTTTATAGATCACGTTCAAACTACTAAAGATCATAGGAAAAGTCAAAGAGAATAGGAATTTCCCATATTCATATATGTATCTTATCTCCTAGCCTCTTTCCTATCTATTTGCGTTGCTAAGCTGACATAGGGCTGAAAGAGGCATGCCCCTGTGTTTTAAAATAGATCACTCGTAGATAATGGTCGACTGAATCCTTGGCCTATTTGAAAGAATTATCTTTACACTTTAGGTAATGTGTGGGCTGCTTAAGCCTACCTAAGCTTGATGAAGGGAAGATGGACCTGGTGTTGAGTGCCCTTTCTTCTCATCTTCCTATAAAAGCGGCTGAGGATTTGACTTGACTTAATCATATTGGGAATTATGATCCCCCTCCATTCTTTTTTGCCAATTGAATAGATTTTTTTCTTTAGTGGTTTTGCCCAATCTACTATCCAAAAGAAAAGGAAATAGCTCATCTATCCCACCTAGCCAAGCTAGAAAAATAGATTAGATATAAAGTTGCATAAAGCCCAGTGAAAATTATGAAGAATTTGAATAATACAAAGAACAGAAGAACATAATCCATAAATGCAAACAATAATAACAAGTACGGACATAAAAGTGCAAGATGATCCATATATGCTCGACCACAAAAATGAGAAAACAAATTAATATCCACTATTTATGATTTAGAACAATATATATTTCTTCTTTCATTGCCCTTCTTGATGATGTGCAGCACCAACCTGTGATCTTTTTCTCATTAACCATGAACCATATACCATACCGAAACCAAAATTTAGGAAAAAGTATTGTTAACGATTTCAATATGGAAAATGGAGAGTAACATAGCCAAGGATGAACTGTCGATTATCCATTTATGCAAACGAATAAGAATGCATTTGCAATAAAGCCTGTGTTGGTGCTGCCACCATAGATAACACAATTGTGTTGTTAGGTTCCAACATGTAGGATGTCTTTAGCTTTCTGCATATTAGCACCTATGTTAAAAGGGAAGCCAGAGATTCTGAACTCTGGTTTCTTAAACATGTCATCACCATGGAAGATGATAGTCACATCAGAACCATATTGGGTGGAAGTCCCCCAACTACCAATCTATGAGTACTGAACAATTTAACTAGATATGTTGACACCTTACTGAAGATTAAAGATATTTCTATCGTTCTTTAGAGATGAAGGCTTGGATTGCTGCATATTCTTTGTGTTCAAAAAGCACACGCTAGAACCCTTGGCTCTCTTCATTGCGTGATGATGTCAAAACTCGTGATGATATGGCTTTCTATTTTTGAGAAGCTTATTTTGAGCCTGACGATTAGAACAGACCTATCGCCTGTTGAGGATAGCAGTGTATTATTTTGGATTCACATAAATAGGAAAGCTCTCTGTTCATTCAATAGAAACTACAAATCTTTTGGAGGTGACACCCACTATTTGAGGAAAAATAATGACATATTATATATAAATAACTACGTGCCTTCTAAAGTAAGTATCATCCCAAGGGTAGGATAGGCAAGCCATTGGATGATCATGATGCAGTTGCGACTGAGGAAGAGTGTTGGTGGCACTTTTGCCTTATAAGGATGACTTTGTTCCACTCTCTTCTTACATATCTAAAATCCACCCCAACCCAGATAAGCTATAAAATTTTGCAGAACGGTCTTTCTTTTTCCATTATGGCCTCCACATAATTAGATTGGCCAGTTGACAGAGTATAAGTTAAATCCTGATCTTGGAACTCAGATTTTGATTTCGTGATATCGAAGTGATGTTTCAATGTAGATTCCACTGCAGTGTTCTTAGAGGGATCATGTTATAGTTGGTCCCTGGAGTTCCACATAGATGAAAAATTCACGATTAAAGGAGCAAAAGATTGATCTTCTTTTCCATGTCCACCTTTCTTTGAGAAACTTAGCATCCTCTTTGAAAATGGTGCTCTAGAAGCTTTAGACAAAATATACAGAAAATCTCTATGCTACTATAATAAACTACAGCTCTCAAGACTGGATTTACCTTTTGCTTTGGATAATGAATGACTTCAGAAATATCTAGTGAGCTTTGGCTCTTGTGCTATTTTCTCTCACCAGAAAACTATTATTGTATTACCTATGGAGTACTATATACTAGAATTTCCTTTGCTTTCCCTAATTCTTAAATACAAAATTGTCCGAAAAATAAAAAAGGAAAAACAAGACCATCCCTTTAGTCATCACATGTAATACAAACCCTTTGTTCCCTTACCACATCTTGTTCCCTCACCATATCTACCTTCTTTTGTTTTCTTCTGGGCACGTTCTTTATTTTTGATAATCCACCCAATCTAATTATTATTACCATTTATGACTTTGAACTAGGAATTTTGAATGATGCTACTCCTCTTCTTCTATATATATAATTGAATATATCTTTGTGATTCAATCGATTCGATTTTCGTTCTTACCCTTGGTGACTTTCTTTAAGGACAGAAGCGCATCCAAACCTTGTTATTTTGTATTATTTGTTGGAATAGATAATACATATATTATCATTGCATATATAGGTAAGGACTGCTTAGATTTGGACACAAAATGCCTAATTCAAATTAAAATGAACAATGATCCAGGAAATAAGATTTTTATTTTCTTAAAAGAGAAAAAAAAATAGAAGAGATCCACTTTCTGGATTATTGCTGATGTAATCATAAAAAGCTATTTTTTAGGGACCGGATAAACTTTTATTTTTGGCTAACCTAGCACCAAGTCGTTAATAGATTTCTTACAAGAGTTCTATCCTTTAAGACAGGGAAGTTGCATCTACTTTAATTGATGATTTCTCTCTTTGGTCCTGTATACTATATTACATCAAATAGAAGTGATGATATAGATATTGACCTAACCAAGCTAGTACGAATTATCTCATCTTTGAGCATAGTGGGTGACTGCGAGAGATTAGTTTCAAGCTACTGCCTCGAGAGTTGCCTACGAAAGAATTTTGGCTATGCCTGGCTATCATAACATTCATAAAAGAGATCGATAGATGAATAGAAGAGTCCAACTACAATCATTATTGATTCGCCTGGGAGGAGTTCAACCGGTCGAACTCAGAGAGATGAGCCTAATTGTGCCCAAATCTAAAATAGTGAGAGGAGAAGAATGCAACTATCTAATCGGGATCATAGTTCGAACCATTCCTTTGAAGGACAAAAGGTGAAAAAGTGCTTAGCCGCACTCTTTGCGGAATAGTCTTATCAAAGAGCTCCCTTTACCAAATCAAGCAAGACAGATGGAATGAAAGAAAGAAAAAGTAGCTCCGCAGCTCGCCCAGAAGAAGATAGACCCACCACTATTGATTTGTCAATCGTTGGGCTAGGCCAAAGGCATACTCGACATACTAAGACTAAGATAAATCATCTAAGTCCCTCAACAGACCTAGTCCCTATATCCCTAACCTAAATAGGATGCTTATAATCGTGATTATGCCACATTATTTCTTAGTTACTACTACCCGTGTTGCACCTATAGCGGAAGAGAGTTTGATAAAACTCTCAAATAAGAAAGATCAATCCTGAATATGCTTCAGATGATTCTCAAACTAAATATTTTTATAAGTAAGGAGATATCTATAAGAAGATAATTGCCAGCTTAGTCTAAATGAAAGTAGGCCAATATGGAAGAAATGTGAAAGTAAGGGCTGCTAAGCGCACAGACCCAAAATTTAGTAAAAATATAGTTCTTGGTATCGATCAAGTGAAAATAATATAAACAGTAAGCCAGTACTATATTTATAGATTGGAAAGAAGGGACTCTCCAAAGAGAGGCCCATCCAAATATAGTTGTCCTAAATGAATGAGTTGTGCTAAATTCCCCTTGTTAGCTATCACATAAAGTGGTGAGGGCTCAAGAAGTAAAGCAAACTCGACCAAAGGACAAGTCTGTTCCTTCTTCATTTTCAATGATTTATACATCTTCACCATTCCTGAATAAAGAAAGAGAGACAAAGAGAAGGTATCAGTGAATACGTACATAGATACAAGAAACTTTCTTCGTTCGGTTTAGCAGAAGAAAGCCAAGAAAATAAAAAATAGGAAGAGCACTATGAAAGCTTATAATTTTGAAAATACATAAAAGCTATCACCATCTCAAGTAGTAAAACAAAGTCTTTATGGATCTGTTACTAACATAGACAACTATGCATGGTATTCAATGACAGGAGTGACCGTTTTTTAAAGAAAGCAAGTAATTCTAACAGAATGTTGAGGGATTAAAAGAATAAGGTATGTAGATCATGAACCAAGGTTCATAGGCGGATCAAAGTTGAAAGGAAAATTTGTTGGTTAGATGTAAAAGAATCCAAAGTATAGTTAGACAAAACCATAGGAACTCTTACAATGCAATCCTATCTATAGAAAGCTAACTCCCTAAGATGAATGAGTCACTTTCTGGGCCTTACTCCCCAAAGGAACTCTTATCCTCATAGCTACATGAGCTTCATTAAGAACTGTAGGGTTAGCAATATAATAATCTCGATTTAAAAATACCTGAGGTAGGATTACTCAATGATACTTGTTACCTTTCCCTTCTCCCGTGATGAATCCTTAGAAGGAAAATTATAGGCTAAAACCTCTTTAGCTTTAGATATTATATGAACCCCTAACATAGAACCGTAGGTATAGAGCTATCGGGTCATAACTCTTCTCACTCTAGCCTTAGCGTTCTTCATTCAATAATCTAAAGTCCTTATGTGATAATATTCCTAATAAATGTTTTGTTTGACTTGACAGTAGGACATCACCTTCCTTAATGCAATGGAAAACTAGAAGCACAAAAGTGATGAAAGCATACCCACTTTCGTCGGCTAACACAATGGATCAATAAAGAGGAAATTGGTTGAAAATCCTAAGCTAGCTATCAACCACCCTAACGAATGAAGTCTAGTCTTCTTATCAAGATAATCATGAGTGGTAAAGCCCTAAAATAAGATCATAGGCCCTAACCTAAGCCTGGGTTACTTTTGTGTGTTTTGATCCTTCTACTGAGAGCTTGTAATTATCACAGTGACCGTAAGCTAGTAACAACAAAAGAATGAGCGAGAGCATCTCAAACCACTTAAAGCATTAAATATTAAGCATTAAGAAAAAGACTACCTCTACCCAAAAGCAATGGAAAAATAGGCATTAATTTTGTAGAAAGGTTGGCTGCCTTGTAGGGTCGCTTACTTAGTTTACCGGTACTACACTATGAGAGACTCAACATTGAGTCTAATGTAAAGAAAGCCTTGTGAATGATGGTGAATAATATGGGTAGACGTAAGACCTGAAACCATAACAAAGACAAGATAATTAATGGGAGGATGTACGTGTTTTTGGATAAGTGCAGACTCAGTTAGTATACGAGATCATAAACATAGTAATAGAATACATGTGCTGAAGCTAAGACTCATGTAACAAAAAGATGAACCAAAGCTCAACCATAGTTGGTTTGGGTTGTAAAAGTTTTGCTGTAGACTAAAGTTTTCATACTCCGAAGGAAGTCCAATAAGAAGGAATGTAAACATATTAGATTAGGACACCGGTGCATTGATAGATGACAAGGAGTCATAACTATTCTTGAATGTATTTAGGTAAGCCTCCATAAATGGATTTACTTTCTTCTTTCTTTTAAAATAATATTTAAACCATACTTTAGGGAAGGTATCTTTGAACCTTGTTGGAGCTCCTTTTCCCTTTTCTAGACAGGAAAGGAGTTCCCTTCTCCTTTCTTTTCATTTTCACTTACATACATTAATCTAGGTCCAACCTTGCTTGCATTCTATTATCAAGATGTATGTCTACTCTTTTGTTTACATACGTAAGCTCCTGATTAGTCACAATCTCACTTTTGTACAATATCTAATACATATTAAAGTATATATCGGCCAAGCATAAATAGAGTAGCCTGCAGATTGGTGCCCGATGACACGATAAAGGTTGAACCATTAACAACTCTACATGCAAAAAAAATCTTTAGTTCCTATCAGCGAATTTCCCAATAAGGAAACTACCATGGTAAAGTGATATTATGGTCATAATAACTGAACTATCCATTAGAAAATCATTAGATAGATTAGTAGGCGGTGAAGGTCCAATAGACCTGACATATATAGGACAAAATTCTTGTTGGTACTTGTATTCCTACAGAGAGCGTCTTTGTTGTACATCATGAATATTTATGTTGACACACCTCTCCACATCCATCACCAGGATTTTGGTAGTAATCAAACCCGACTATTATGTTAACCTTAACATTTGTTGATTCTAGTTTGAGAGAACCAATGGAGAAGGGTACAACAATCTTCTGCATTAGATTTTCCACAGTAATATATACCATAGATGGAGAAATCCTAATAAAAGAACTATGAGATAGGGATTTTATCGCAAATATCTCCTTCTGCATGAGTGGTTCCTAACCTTTGAAATTGAGTTGCTTCTCATTCTTGTTCCTTATCTGGTTCCTGCTAGTAGCTTGGAAGTAAGCTACCCGCGCTATATAGAAAGAGAAGAGCAATAGTATCGAAGAAGTAAAGATGACTCAAAGAGGGATAGACCTAAGGGGAAAATAGGGATGCATCTATAACCCTTGAATAAGAAGGAATTCAAGTTAGCGAGGGAAATCCAATTAGAAGAGAATGACCCTCATTTTGACTTTCCACTTTCTAAAAAACTTCTACCTTCGCTAAATGCAAACCCTGACCTAGAAAATAAAGTATTCCCTAATCTATCTCATTGTATTACTAAAAGAATATGGGCTCATCTCAAAAGAGATGCAGCTAATTTACCTTCCTTAGGTCTCAAATATGATTGATCCTATAGAGTGGATAAAGAATTACCTAGACTTTATATTTCTTCTTAGTCTCGCCTGCTATTGTAAGAACCTTAAAGACCAGGTGACTGGACATATTGGTTCTTTGATAGTTCCCTTTAGTAGGTATGAAACTTCATTATTCTAGGTTAATTGGTACTTCCTTCTGTTGTGGAATCCTAGGAATTCTGTATAGAAAAAAAAGAGAGTCTTCAAGTTGAACTAGCTCTAGGGTTGCTGAAATCCTCTTGTCTAGCCTATGCTTTGCATGAACATCTCAATGTTAAATATAAAAGGAATGAGGGCAATAATAGATGAGGTGAGTGTTCTCAATGATAAAATCATGATGCAAAAAGCGTGAGGAGAAATCTCAATTCGATATTTTAGAAGGTACAAAATCAATGAGTGCAGGAGCTACTACAATTGCTTTAGTGAGAGCTACTATCGGTATTAGAAACGTCCTTAATTCCTCGATTCATTCCATGTTGCGAAATCCATCATTGGAAAAATAATTATTTGGCTATGCCATTTTAGGCTTTGATCTAACCGAAGTTATTGCATCGTTTGCCCCAATAATGGCCTTTTCAATCTCATTCATATTCCAAGTCCTTTAGTAATCATTTATGGTGGGTGGATAAGCAATATCGGATCCCCATTTAGTAAATACTTGAGAAGGTTAGTGAGGTTCCTGATATGGTGAAATATCTTTTAGTATAGTGGGAAGAAGACAGATGGGAGCGAGCGGAGCTAGAGCAAAGCAAGTTCCAGTGGTGGGTTATCTTTGCGGTCCCACAAAATAGTAAGAAGAGTGGAAATATTGGGTAAATACATAAGCATTAAGCTTATGTGATCCAATCTGATCAATGAATCAAAAAATTTCCCAATAAATATAGGATTCGTCGAATGTGAATTCTTGAGCAAAGCTTATTAAAAAGTGTGGTTTTACTTTTTCTTACTTAGAAGGGTAAGGATCGGCTAGATTCTTTGGAGTCACCATAGATTGCACCATTGGCAACGATGCTTTTGAGTTCCCCTAACCTTGAGGGGGCCGTAGATCAAGTTCTGGGCTAAGGTTACTAGTTTCATAGCCCTTCATAACTCCCTTCTGGAAAAAAGTTCAGCATATCTACCAGCTTACCAAAAATGACCAAAGAACAAAAATCTGGACCTCATGATGAGCTTGACTGGTACTCTAAGTTGAACGTGGTCCAATCTGGCAAAGCTGGCTCAACATATGCTCTAGCTCCAAGATTTTGCTCTTATTGCTTGATCTTTTTTATGCCTGTCACTGAAGAAGAAAGATCAGATGCGTCTTATCTATTATTTTTTATGTGAATAGTGGTTAGGTACGATGGACTAGAATTCCACAGTAGAAAGAGCTATGTGCACCAACCCTTAGCATTAGTGCATCTATGTGTTCTTTTAACATTCTATATCTTAGTGCAGAAATACCCTCTTAAGTACTTTAGTTAGAATATGGAGGATTGATTGATTGGTAGCCATAAAAGTGGTCCCGAAAACATTTATTTGTCAGGTGTATATTTAATAGGGAGTGTAATGTAAGTGAGGGTGTGCCTCCCCCTCCCCCTGTATTTGCAAGAAGTAGTTAGCGGTCGAGTAGAAAAAAAAAGCCAAACCATTCAGTGGTGAGTTGGTGGATCAGATATGACTTTCGTCGATCAGATATAGTCAATAAAGGAAATAAAAAATAGGAATGCAGTGGTGGTTGTCTAGCTGCAATCTTTGGTTTTGTTTGGCCTTAATGAGAAGGAAATGTGAGAATCCCTCTTAGCTCTCATTTTCTACTACAATATCCATTCCTTTCTAACTTCCCTGGGTAATACACTAGAGACAAGGACTTACCGTTTTCCATTCTAGTGGGTACATTTTTTGACTCGTGTTATAGGTGCTAAAAAACTATTTCACATTTTTTAGAATGAGACAGTGAGTCTAGACTTTTGGTCTTTAGTTTCTCGAGTGAGAATCTATTCTAGATTGACAAGAGAATTAGCTTAGAAGTTAGTAGTGGGAGAAGACTATTCTATAGAAAAGCCTTAGTCGAATTGGCCTTTGGTTCGAGTCTTCTGAATCTCTATCGTCATCTAGTTGTTAAGAAGAAGCAATGTCCCTTGACGTTTAAGTAAAAGGCCGACCTTCCTATAAAAAGAATGAGGAAAAGACCTATACGAATTGATCCCTACGCTCGGATGCCCCTATAAGAGCTATCTCCATTGGAAAAGACTAATATCTAAATAGGATGACATAGCTTCATACTACTCGGTCTATTTTATTTTGCTCATTAGGTTCAACCTTCCATAAAAGCATTAATAAAATACTTACCTAGTGAAGAATTCCTATGCAGAAAGGCTACATCTTGGTGACGTTCTTACGAGCTATTTGTCTAGACCCTCCTCAAACCTCTTAAGAAAAGATAGGCAAACCTCCTTAGAGAAGGAGTGACTTATGGCTATAAGAAGCGAAATCGAATAAAAGAAGGGCTTCGATCGATTGAAATTTAGCAAATAGTCCATAGCAGATAGATTGAGTTTTAGGCCTGCACCTGGTCTTGTTTTGGTTTAAACCAGAGCAACATATAATGGATAAAGAGAAATGAGTAGCGAAAGCCTGCTAAGCTATTACAATTAATAAAAGAAGTGGATTTAAACTCCCACGATAAAAGAGACAGGAGGGATTAGGAAATCCAAGTCTTAGATTCCAGATTTAGTAGCCTTGTTCATTGACAAACAAGTGGCAACTACTTTGATGCTCTCGGTCCCCCATCTTAAGGAAAGTAAGAAGTTTCAAAATCTCATCTCAATAGGAGCCTTACTTCCATTCCTAGCTTAAGAGTCTACACCTCTCAACAAAGTGAATCTTATGGAACCTCCGAGAGGGACTTCCCTGAGTAAAGAGATAAGTAGGGGTAAGAGTCTTATTCGAGTGAGATCCTATCCCATGCCTAACTAAATGAAAGAAAGTAAGAGAGAGAGTAGCCACCTATTTTAACAATAAAAATAAAAGAATTCATTATCCTAAGCCTGTCACTGAATGAATCCGGTAACAAATATCACCAAAGAGGTTTAGGTGAGTTCGTCGCATCGCCTCCTCCATACTTTTTTTTTAATTTTTGGACTTTTTGTTTTAAAATAGAGAAAAAGTAAAAACTAAGGGTACACTCTCTAGAATATTCACTCGAATCTTTTTGGTCGCCTGCTATCTTAAAACGTCTTTTCTTGTGGGGGAAGGAGTGGAAAGAGCACTTCAAGAAAAAATCACATGGCACTGTGAAAGGTTTCACATTACGGTATCCGACCCTCCAGGTATCCACCTACTTGTGTAATAGGGGGCTTCTTTAATATTAAGGTGTCAAGGCAGTCGAAGAAGGCCATAATTGGAAGCAACTGATACTTTGATCATTCAATTAACTCCTTACTGCCAGTCCGTGCTTACTGTCATGATGACAAAAATAGGGGTTCCATCAGTTTTACCTACTATTGGATTTGATTCAGTGACTCTCGTCGTATGAAAGTGATACTCTAACTACTGAGTCAAGTAGGTCAAGTTGATTCAAGTCACCCTATAACATAAATCCGTACAACCAAAGTAGCCCTTACTATACAAGGGGCAAGAGCACTAAGAAAGAGAGAGCGTTATCACTATACAAAATGAAAAAATGGCTGGCACGCTAAGCTAAGATTAACCAATATTTGAACGTGGAGCCATTCTTTCTCAATCGTCTGTCTTAATAATTAGATTCTGATTCATGCAGTCTTTCTCTACTGCAATGGTCTTTTCACTCCCCACTCTCCACCATTAAAAAATCTTTCCACTATATCTCAGGAGTAGTCAAAGGAAGTACGACAGGTTCGAGTAGGAAAAAATTGACTAAGAAGTAGGGCATACAATAATGTATTAATTCATTCAACAAGATCTGATCGGATCATAGTCAACATTTGATCTTTTCTAGGATCTTCTACACATAGGAACTTCCATAAATAGATCAATGGTTACTTCTACTGATAAAGCGACAATATAGTCCCACGAGACCCATCTCATCCATTATTTTTCCCAATTGAGAAAAAAGTGTGTTCAAGGATTTCTCGTTCACCATCAAAGACCAACTCTTCTGGGAAGAGCCGTATCTCCTTAGGTTTTAAATTTGTCCAAATATAATCCACTAAATTTCATTTTAGATAAGGATTGAAGGGATTAGCCCTTCCAATCCAATATGCTAAAGGTAGAGGATTTTACCTGTTTGGCTTTCAAGCAACAGTCGTCAATTTTTTCCATCATTTTGGCTTGGGTAGAGTAATGACATGAATGAAACCTATATCCTTCTCCTCCCAACCTTTGTAAAAAAAAATTTATTGAATACTTGGTTGAGAGATTGCAAATGCCAAGAGTTGTCCTACATAAAAGTAATGTCCGAAGAGATACATGAGATAAATCCACTTGTATGGACTTAGTCCAATACCTCTTGGTGAACTTGATGGTACCATTGTTAGAAATTATTGATTTCAATTTTGAAATGGTAACACCAAGACTATCCAATAACTTCATATACTGCTCTACCACCTTTATGTCGGTGATTAAGATATCATTACCTAATAAAACATAAACAGCAAAAGGAGTTGTCCTCGTTGGGTATTTATATTTTACAAACAACCACACTAAATAGTGGTGTTACAATGAAAAGAGAGACCAGGATCCATAGTAACCAAGAGGCTATCCAGTAAGAAAGGCTATCTCTGACATTTTCTTAACAATCAATTTATCCAATAAGAAAGTGCTAAGACCCACAAAACTGTTGACTATTGAAGATGCAAGAGTACTCCCTCACATGCAAGACATGAGGTAGTATATCACACTCAATGTCCAACAGCCCGTTGACAATTTAAATAAAAAGAAAATAAAAATAAACTTTTCTTCTTCTTCAAAATATGCAAGGGAAGTTCGTAGTCGAAGGTTCCATCAGTTGGAATTCTGGATAGAACCTTTATAGCCCATTTATGAATAGGAAACAGGAGTCTTTGATTGATATAATTACAAATTACAAAGACCTGTCTCTTACAACCTCCCTTAATCACCTGAGCTAACCTACTTGTTACCAATGGAACCCTAGTGTAGGTCCCTAAAAGCGAACTAAAGTAAGGACCTATATATTTTTCAAAATATTCAAGGAAGTCCATGGAAAATCGAGTATTATTGGAATCAAAAAGGTAATATACCATTTTTGACCACAATATACCAAGTGAAAAGAACCCATCTGGAAGTAAACAAATTTTATTTATATTCCAGATAAATGTCGCCAATTCATGCTTAAGATTAACAAAGATAGTGTTGCCTTTTGCATATTTGTTGGATACCTTATCGATGTTATCTTCCACTTTTAATCCAAAACTACGGACGAAAGTATCTAATAAGGGGGTACTTTTCCAAGTAGGTTCCCATGACATTCCTAATTCCAAGGGAATGTCTTGAAGGAATAGTAAATAAATGGGTTGGAGTTCCTTGAACTAAGTTTTCATTTCATCCAGGACTCCTAGGACACAACCAATATCAGGGTATGGAGTGTCTATAGAAGAGAAGGTTCCCTTTCTAACCTTTTTGGCAACTAAAATCAACTCAGTCAAATGAAATTAAGATAGGTATATCCTTACCAATCTACCACCATGATCAGACTTTGCTCGTATACATTTTCGCAACACAACAGGTATGATCTTGGGGATACCAAATCTGGTCAGGGATATGGGAACAGGGAGGGAATCACCATTTTGGTAATTCCCCTCATAATAACACCGATGATTCTATGACCCAAAGATTCAAAGGTCAAATTTTTGAATGAGATTGAAGATATATTTAAAGTGGTTTCAAATTAATCTTGCAACCAATTTAATGATAATGAATAATTTTTTGATAAAAAAGGTCCAAATACTACATGTGCAGAAAAGTTTCAAATAAATTTTCAGCAATCCTGTTTCTACATCTTTAAAATAAAATCAATTTTCAACACATACTTGTATTAACACATGGGCTCCACTTTCAACCCTGCTAATGTTAAATGTTTGGGCTTTTTTATATAAATACATACATACATACATATATATATATACTCTTAATGTATGAGCTCCACTTGTAACTTGTGCTCACTTTTAATGTACAAGAATCTCCTTTCAACCCTATTCACTTATAATACAAGGCTCCAATAATATTAACCATGCTTTTGTTTGTAATGAATAAGGCTTTAATTTTTTACCCATATTAATTTTAACCATAATAAGAAATAGTGATATATGAAGATTATATGAAGAATGAAAATAATGTATGTGAAGAGGACAGATCAAGTTATATCATGAAAATCAAGACAAAAAGCAAAGATTTGTAGGATTTTTGGTCCTGATTTTCTTACCATTTTTGAGTTTTGATTTTCTTCAGAGTAAATTCAAAGTAATAACATAATTAATTTTAGTTTTCCTAAAATAAAAATATATTTCTCTTTCAAATTTACGAACTATCACGACCCGAGCCAAGGCCCTGGCCGTAACGAGCATCTCGAACCAAAGAGGCCCGAGCGCCCTTCTACATCTGGTAATCATACAAAATACTCGAATAATAAATAAAAGATGCAGAATCATAATAAATGAAATCATGGTCAAGAATCTGAAATCTGTTCAATAATATAGAAAATTAGTTTTTCAACATCTAAACAACATTTTTCTCACTCTGCAAAATCTCTACTACATAAGACGTCAATAACCTATGCAAATCACTCACATAGGCAAGAATATCTGAAACACTAAAATCTGATGTAATAAAAGCAATTCATACTTAATAATTCTCGGGAGCCATATAATTTAGTTCTAGAAACTATACTTGCATTCTTTCTTTAAAACACACTGTCGAAGTGTAAGAAGGACTCACTCTTTAATCTAAAATGTGAAAGCTAAAATTTGAAACTACAATCTTCCTTAAGAACATTATCTGAGTAAAACTTGTGAGCCTTTACACTTAGTTTTCTAAAATCATTTCTGTAGGACTCTTCTCTTTTGGAAAACACTTTAAACTATACTGCAAGGGAGATTCTCTTAACCAATATAAACCATGCGAGATACATGGATTCCAACATCTTATCCTCCTAAAAAAGAAACCTCATGTTGGGGAGAGGTGTCGTACTCTTTCCATGGAGTATAACCTCAACTAAAGTGATCACAACTCTACTCGGTGGCACGTTGTTCTGGGGTATGAGACCTTGGAATCATACCCAACTCGGTGCTAAATACTATTCCCTTTAATTTGCTACGCTCATCTCGTGGAAATCCACACTAAAACTCACCTAAGGATTTACTATGAAACCAGTCATGCATTTATCAGAATTAAATGGGTAAAGTGGATTCCAAAACTCATTCGGAGGATAAAAAGATCAAATCAAATACTATTTATATAATTGAATATCAATATATCAAAATCATGTAAATGCATGGCAAAACATCATGCTTTGTGAGTTTCTTGAAATTCATCAATAATATCAAGATAATAACTTCAAATCACAATCTCATGCTCTATTAAATGGAAAACCTATAAACAATATCTCAAATCATGCTCATGGAATTCAAAATCATAAAAGAAGATTCTTTAACTCAAAATAAATATGGGATTTCATAATTCAATCATATCATACTCAAAATCTTCAGTAAGATACTTTGGGTGTAAGACCTATCATAAAATTATAAAAAATTTGTTGAGAAAACATAATTTTGGGCACAAGGACGAAAAGATTGTCCTTATTTAAACCCCACATACCTTGGATGATGAACTAGATGAACAAATTTGCTTTTGAGATTCTATTTGTATTCTTAAAGGAGGATTCTTAAAGCTCTTGACTTGGAAAACTTGAATCTTAAACCAATTTAAACAAACAATGGTAGACTCTTGGAATTCTTCGGGTTGAGTTTTGAAGCTTAGGGTTTTTAATTTTTGAGAAATTGATGAAAATAAGCCTAATATGGTTAGAACAGTCTTTGATCTTATGTTTGGGCAGAATAAGAGTGGGGAAAATTGACTTAATTACCCATTTTGACATGGATCTTTAATGACTGAAATAAAAATCCACACAGGCTGATGCGCCGCGTCGACGGTACCAATGCGATCTCGATGTGCCACATTGATGGTACCAATGCGATATCAATGTGCCGCGTCGAGTTCGCGTTAGTTCACAGTAATTTGCATCTGATGCTGGGAAAAAGTTTGGTCGACGCGATGGACAATGATACGCATCGAATTCACATCGACTCACTATTTTAATATCCAAACAAGCTTCTAACGAGGTTTGAAAAATACAAAACTCTCCCGTGAACACCCATTGACCTCCCTGATCATGATTCAACATTTTCACTTTAAGGTCTTAAGATCAAAAATAAAACCATTTAAATCTCAAGGCCAAAAATGTGACTAAGTGCTCATAGTTAGCTGGAATTTTCTAAGTCTAGGACTTTTTTTGGCACATAATATAAGACTGAAATGACTAGGATTTGTGGGGTCATACAATATCATCCCCTTGGAAATATTCGTCCTCTAATGTTACTAGTCAGACTAAAAATACTGAGGAATCTGAAGATATATAATAGCACGCATAACTGAAATGAATTTTGAAACTCAATCTAAATCATTCTGATCTTCTGAGTTAATCTGTGAGTGAATGAATTACCAAAGAGGATGATTATCTTGCTGAATCTGTGGTTAGAAAGGAACGAAATTAAGAAAGAGTATTACCTTTGGTTATATTTGAATTTCTGGAGAAGAGGTGAGGATACTTGGCTCGCATATCTGCTTCTGCTTCCCAAGTGGCACCCTCAACAGACTGGTTCTGCCAAAGGACTTTGATCAAAGGAATTTCTTTGTTCCTTAGTCAACGGATCTAGTGATCCAAAATCTCAAATGGAACCTCTTCATAAGAAAGGTTGTTCTAAATTTCTGAGTTGTCTAAGGGAAATACAACGGTGGAGTCACATATTCACTTCTTAAGCATAGAGACATGGAATACATGATGAATGACTGATAGGTCTGCGAGCAGCTCAAGCTCATAAGGTACTTTCCCAGCACAACTCAAAATTTTGAATGGACCAACATACTGGGGACTAAGTTTCCCCTTCTTGCCAAATATCTTCACCCCTTTCATGGGTGAAATCTTCAAATATACTAAATCACCAACCTCAAACTTGAGGTCCATTCTTATCATATCCACATATGATTTTTGATGACTCTGGGCTGTTTTCAATCTTTCTCTAATCAACTTAACTTTCTCCATAGCTTTAAACACTGTATCATGTCCAAGCAAGGCAGCCTCACCCACTTCAAACCAACCTATAGGTTATTTACATCTCTTCTCATAAAGAGCTTCAAATGGGGCCATTTGAATGCTAGAATGATAACTGTTGTTATAAGCAAACTCAATCGATAGAAAATGATCATCCCAGCTATCCTTGAAATCAAGAGCATATGGCCTCAACATATCTTCTAGAGTTTGGATGGTCCTCTCTGCCTAACCTTCTATCTGCGGATGAAAAGTAGAACAACGATGAACTTGGGTACCAAAATCCTTCTGAAAAGCTTTGCAAAATTGTGAAATTAATTGAGTACCCCTATCTGAAATGATTGAAAATGGAACTTAATGTAGTCTGACTAACTCTTGGATATACAACCTAGAATAATATTCAGTTGTATAGGACGTATGAACTAGAAAGAAATGCACTAACTTAGTCAAACTGTCTACAATAACCCATATCGAATCATGCCGATGATGCGATGTGGGTAAACCAGTCACAAAATCCATATTCAACTCTTCCCACTTCAGGTGGGGATACCAAACTCTTGAAACGTTCCACCAGGTGTTTGGTGCTCTGCCTTAATCTGTTGACAAGTTGCACACTTTTCTACAAACTCCACTATATCTTTCTTCATACCACTCCACCAATATATTTCCTATAAGTTTCGGGACATCTTGGTATCATCAGGGTGAATAGAATATCATGTGCCATTCACCTCATCCATAACTTGCTATCTCAAATCATCTACACATGGTACACACAGTCTACTTTGGTATCTCAGCACACCATCTCCCACTTGGAAGAAAAACTCTACCTTTTTGGTCTTTAACGGACTCCTTCAATTGAACAAAGATGGGATCCTATTCCTTCTTCTCCTTTACCTCAGAAACTAGAGAAGGTTCTGCACTATTCTGCACTAAAATGCTACCCTCATCCGAATCAACCAATATAATACCCAACATATCCAAATGATGAACTTCTCGAGATAACTCCTTCTTATCATTCTCCACATGAGCGATACTTCCCATGAACAATCTTTTAAGGGCATCTGCCACTACATTGGCCTTACCAGATGATACAACACGCTCATGTCATAATCTTTCAATAGTTCTAACAACCTTATCGGATGAAGATTCAACTCTCTCTGGGTAAACACATACTTTATGATTTTGTAATCTGTGAATACATGAGCATTAACACCATATAAATAGTGTCTTCAGATTTTTAAAGCAAACACCACAACAGCTAATTCCAGATCATGAGTTGGGTAGTTCTTTTCATAAGACTTTAATTGTCTAGAGGTATAGGCTATGACCTTACCTCTTTGCATTAACATGCAAACCAAGACAACTCTAGAGGCATCACAATACACAACAAAATCATCCATACCATCCAATAATGCTAAGACTAGGGCTAAAGTGAGTCGAGTCTTTAAGTCCTGAAAACTCTTCTTATAGGAATCTGACCACAGAAACTTAACTTTTTTCTGGGTCAATCTAGAAATAGGAGACACGATAGACAAGAAACCATAAAAAAAATAGCGGTAGTAACCTGCTAAATCCAAGAAACTCCAAATATCTAACGGATAAATAGGTCTTGACCAATTTTTAACGGCTTCTGTCTTTTGGGGATCGACCCTAATAACATCGGCAGAAATAATATGACCAAGAAAGGCTAATGACCTTAGCCAAAATTTACACTTGCTAAATTTGGCAAATATGTGATGATCCCTAAGAGTCTGTAGCACAATCCTTTGATGGTTTGCATGATCATTCTCACTACTAGAGTACACAAGGATATCATCTATGAATACTATGACAAACATATATAGGTACTGTCTGAAAACTCGATTCATGAGTTCCATGAAGGATGCTGGAGCATTGGTTAACCTGAAGGACATAACTAAAAACTCAAAATGACTAATAGATCCTGAAGCTTTCTTCAAAATATCACAATCCCTTACTTGAAGTTGATGATAGACGGATATAAGGCCTATCTTTGAGAAATAACTTGCACCTTATAATTAATCAAACAAGTAATTTATTCTAGACAGAAATCTATATTCTATTCTTCTTCTCAAATCATATAGGCTAAAAATAAGTCTAAAACTTATCCTGCGTAGTAAACACTTTATCTCAAGACTTTAAGAAATTAAAACTATTTTAAAAATGGGGGATATCTATTTGGGAGGTTTTTATAACCGCCATGTACACCATGTAAGTATCCACGGTGTCCCATGACTAGCCCCCGTATGGTTAGGGATATTCTACCCTTGCCATCGGAATAAAACAATCTCATCTCAGTGATCACAATATCATTCATCCACATAGAAATGGGAATAATATAAATCCTACATTGGCAAGTATTTTTGGGGTATGTCCATAGTAACGTACTCATCTTGGTGCTAAATACTACTCTCAATCTCATGCTCAAGATCTTCACAAAATCTACTTTAAAAGTAATCTAATGGTTTATAATGAAAACCAAATATAAATCTATAATCTGAATCTGTAAAGTGGATTTTAAATCAATTCTGAGATGAAAAGGTCAAATCTTTCTCAATAATCTTAAAAGATTTTAATCATGGGGTGCTTATAGCATAATAATTCTTTGAATAACAATCTTTAAATAGGGTTTAATGACCCATGTAATAATCTCATAAAAAAATATGTCAAAAATTCATGCTTGATAACATAACATTCATAAATCATCTTAAAATCTGGAAATTTTAGCAATGTACATATAAAGATAAACATACTCATGTAATTCAATTTCTAAATCATTGAAAATCTTATAATATCATGAATAACAATATGGGGTGTAAACCAAAACTTAAAATTCATAGGAAAACATATAAAATCCAATAACTTTCGCAATAAAAATCAAATTTTGGGCATAAGGACGAAAGAATTGTCTTTGTTCATAACCGCACATACCTTAATTGATGATCTTTGATGAATTGAATACAAAATCTTGAATCTTGGACTTCTATTGATGCTTTGGTGATGAATTCTTAGAGATTTTCTATTAGGAACCCTTAATCTTGAATAATTAGAGGAATTTGAATTTTGTGGGGTGAATGTTTGATGAGCTAGGGTTTTTCTTCTTGAGATGAAAAGACGAATAGTGAGGTATCTTTTCTTCTTTGGGGTGAAATTATGTATTTTGGATGGTTTTGGGTAATGGAAATTGACCAAAGTGACCCTAGGCCCTTTTGGAATTGAATTAGCATGTAAAATAGCTTTGGATATGTGTTATTTTTTTGTGTCGAGGCGCAGTCGACGTGACGCACCAAGATCGCATTGGTTTACTACCTCACATGGAAAATGTCATAACTTTCTACTCAATTATCAGATTTTTTTCAAAATTGGTATATCCTAAAAGTTAATTCAATTATCTACAATTTGGCGGTTCTTGAGATGAAAAAATTCAACGTATATAAAAGTTATACACGTTTAAAGTAGAGCTTTGTAGAATCAAATATCAAACTTTGGACGAATCAAAGGATCTTAGCTCCACTAGGCTCTAAGTGACTTCTATGAACATTCCTTACCTCAAAAGCTCATCCAACATGAGGATAAATATCATAAAATGTATATTCACATGGGAATCACTAGGATCATAGCTTATAAATGTAAGAACGATGGTTCATAGACTAGCCCAAAAATGTGGGGTATTATATTATCTGCCCCTTCGGAACATTCATCCTTGAATGTGGCTAATTAAGATGAAAAAATTGAGGAATCTGAGGCTATGAGCTATCATGCACAACTGAAATAAACTGAATAGTTGAATCTTAAACATAATGAGCTACTGAATTAATCTACGAGTGCATGAATTCTCAAGAAAAAATAGTTATATGGATGAGATAGAAATGAGAGTGTCAACTTATGAATAACCATTACCTTAGGTTGGATCAGATTTTATGAGAAAAAGATGATAGGTTTATAACATAAAAAATTGGGGTATTGCAACACCCTCCTTAGGATCATTCGTTCCCGAATGATACTGATTTGGTTGAAATACTAGGAAAAGACTGAGATGATACACAAGATACTTATGAACTTAATCATGACTTAATATCTGAAATTGAAACTGATGCATGAACTAAGTTGAATTCATAATTTACATGGGTGCAAACACATTACCTCTTAGAATAGACATATGCATGAGTCTACGGATAGTAAGACGATGTGAAAAGTTGGGAATATATAGAATCTTATTTGATTGATTGTTAAAAAAGATTGCACGATATATGAACTGGATCATACTGAATGCCCATGATCAAATGGAGTATTTCGTTAGCACTCTTCTATGAAATTCTAATAATATTAGGAAGCGAAAAATTTTAGGCATGATCTGAACAAGATATTTGACTAAGGAATCACAACATTAATGCAACTCTATATCTTGGAACATAGACATAGAGATTATAAGCTAGGTTTGCCTTAATAAATTCAACTTCTTACTTTTAATATTAGCAACTCTTCTTGAATACTCCCTCAACTATATTATTCCCCTTAAATACCATACTCACTTGAATCAACTTCTAATTCTCACATGGGCATTGATAAACCTATCTACTAAGGTATAAAATAAACTAAGTCCTCTCACCATGGTCAATCCTAATTCAAAATCATGGGGTAGTACATATAGTATTATAGCTGAAGTGGTCTACCGACGCGATATGCGTGCGAATAAGAACGGAATACAGATCAAGCAAGTCATCTATTTTTGTTATGGCAAGACGGGTTATGTAATTAAAGAGTATCTGTATGCTAAGCAGGGAAACAAAGGTGATCGTCCCTAGACCTAGGCTAATAGTGCACCGGCTCCTCTAGGTTGCCCAGTCCCTCCATAGGGTGCGTTTATCCAGTACTGGTGGCGGTCAGCGCTAGAATTAATTTTATGCTTTACCATCCTGTCAGGAGCAGGAAGATTCATCTGATATTGTTACTGGTATGCTTTATGTCTTTTATTTTGATGTTTATGTGTTGTTATACCCTAGGTCGAGTTTCTCCATTGTGACCCTGTTAGTTGCTGTGAATTTTGTGATAAGTTCTGAAAAAGTCCCCTGAGCTTTTTTGGTTTCCATTCTAGTAGGTGAGATAATTGTTGCCAAACAGATTTATACAAAGTGTTCTATTACTATTCTTCATAGAGTCATATTAGCAGACTTGATAGAGTTGGAAATAGTTAATTTTGACCTTATTCTTGGTATGGATTGGCTCCATTCCTATTATGCAACCATAGATTGTCGCACCCGAGTGGTGAAGTTTTCGTTTTTAGACGAGCTAGTGTTTGAGTGTTCAGGTAATTCTGTATCTCCTAAGAGTCATTTCATATCTTATCTTAGAGCCAGAAAGTTAATCTCCAAAGGGTGTATTTACCATCTAGTTCGAGTCAAGGACACTAAGTCTGAGACTCCCGCAGTTCAATCAGCCAGTATAGTTAATGAATTTCTGGATATCTTTCCCGAAGATCTACCAGGGGTACCTTCTGATAGAGAAATATAGCTTAGGATTGATCTTCTACCTGATACTCAACCTATTTCTATTTCTCCATATCGTCTGGCACCAGCAGAGCTTAAGGAGTTGAAAGAGAAACTCAAAGATGTTTTAGATAAAGGCTTTATAAGGCCCAATATTTCTCCATGGGGCGCTCCTATCCTATTCTTGTGAAAGAAAGATGGTTCTTTGCAAATGTGCATTGACTATCGTCAGCTAAATAAGGTCACAATCAAGAATAAATATACCCTTCCTAGAATAGATAACTTCTTTGATCAATTACAAGGGGAAAGTTATTTCTCAAAGATAGACCATAGATCCGGCTATCATCTACTTAAAGTAAGGGAATTTGATATCTCGAAGACAACCTTCAAGATCCATTACGACTATTTTAAGTTTCTACTCATGTCCTTCGGGTTAACCAATGCTCCAGTAGCCTTCATGGACCTTATGAATTGAGTGTTCAGACAGTACCTAGATATGTTTGTCATAGTATTCATTGATGATATCCTTGTGTACTCTCGTAGTTAGAATAATCATGCAGACCATCTGCAGATTGTACTATAGACTCTTATGGATCATTAATTATTTACCAAATTTAGCAAATGTGAATTTTGGTTAAGGTTAGTAGCCTTTCTTGGTCATATTATTTCTGTCGATTGCATTAGGTTCAATCCCCAAAGGAAAGAAGCTATAATAAATTGGCCTAGACATATTTCTCCATTAGACATTAGGAGTTTCTTAGGTTTAGCGGGTTATTACTGTCGTTTTGTTAAAGGTTCCTTGTCTATCGCATCTCTTATGTCTAGATTGACCCAAAAAAAAGTTAAGTTTTAGTGGTCAGATTCATATGAGAAGAATTTTCAGGAGTTGAAGACTCAACTCACTTCAGCTCCAGTCTTAGCATTACCGGATGATATGAATGATTTTATTGTGTATTGTGATGCCTTTAGATTTGGCTTGGGTTGCGTATTGATGCAAAGAGGTAAGGTCATAGCCTATGCCTTTAGATAGTTAAATCCTTATGAAAAGAACTACCTAACTCATAATTTGGAATTAGCTTCCATGGTGTTTGCTTTGAAAATCTGGAGATACTATTTGTATGGTGTTCATGTTGATGTATTCATGGATCACAAAAGCCTACAGTATGTGTTTACCCTGAGAGAGTTGAATCTTCATTTGATAAGGTGGTTAGAACTACTAAAAGATTATGACATAAGTGTGTTGTATTGATCGGGTAAGGCTAATGTAGTGACAGACGCCCTTAGTAGATTATCCATGGGCAGTGTTGCTCATGTGGAGAATGATAAGATAGAGTTAGCTTGAGAAGTTCATCATTTGGCTAGGTTAGGAGTTAGATTGGTTGATTTGGCTGAGGTTAGTGTTTGGGTGCAGAATAGTGCAGAATCTTCTCTAGTTTCTGAGGTAAAGGAGAAGTAGGATCAGGATCCCACCTTAGTTTGGTTGAAGGAGTTCGTTAAAGACCAAAAGGTAGAGATTTTCTCCTAAGGGGGAGATACTGTGCTTAAATACCAAAGTAGGCTCTGTGTACCATGTGTAGATGATTTGAGGTTATGGGTGAGGCGCATGGCGCGTGATATTATATTCACCCTAGTGCTACCAAGATGTACCGAGACTTATGGGAAATATATTGGTAAAGTGGTATGAAGAGAGATATAGCAGGGTTTTTAACAAAGTGTGCAATTTGTCAATAGATTAAGGTGGAACACCAAAGACCTGGTGGTACGTTGCGAGAGTTTGGTATCCCCACCTAGAAGTGGGAAGAGGTGAATATGGAATTTGTGGCTGGTTTACCCCATACGCGTCGGCATCATGATTCGATTTGGGTTGTTATTGATAGGTTGACTAAGTCAATGTATTTCTTGCCAGTTCACACATTATACACAATAGAGAATTATGCTAAGTTGTATATCTGAGAGTTAGTCAGATTGCATGGAGTTCCCTTATCTATCATCTCAGATAAGAGTACTCAGTTTACTTCATAGTTTTGGAAGGCTTTTCAGAAGGGTCTTGGTACCCAAGTTTATCTCAGTTCCATTTTTCATCAACAGACCGATATTTAGGCAGAGAGGACCATCCAAACTCTAGAAGATATGTTGAGGGCATGTGCTCTTGATTTCAAGGATAGTTGGGATGATAATTTTCTAGATTGAGTTTTCTTATAACAACAGTTGTCATTCTAGCATTCAAATGGCCCCATTTGAACCTCTTTATGAGAGGAGATGTAAATCACCTATAGGTTGGTTTGAAGTGGGTGAGGGTTCCTTGCTTGGACCTGATACAGTGTTTGAAGCTATGCAGAAAGTTAAGTTGATTAGTTAATAATTAAAAACAACCCAGAGTCGTCAAAAATCATATGCGGATGTAAGAAGAAGGGACCTTAAGTTTGAGGTTGGTGATTTAGTATATTTGAAGATTTCACCCATGAAAGGGGTGAAGAGATTTGGAAAGAAGAGGAAACTTAGTCCTTGGTATATTGGCCCTTTTAGAATTTTGAGTTGTGTTTGGAAAGTAGCTTATGAGCTTGAGCTGCCCACAGACCTATCAACCTTTCATCCTGTATTTCACGTTTCTATGCTTAAGAAGTGGATTGGCGACTCCACCGTTGTAGTTCCCTTAGAAAGATGAGAAATTCAGAACAACCTTTCTTATAAGGAGGTTCCAGTTGAGATTTTAGATCACCAGATCCGTAGACTAAGGAACAAAGAAGTTCACTTGATCAAAGTCCTTTGGCGGAACAAGTCATTTGAGGGTGCCACTTGGGAAGCAGAAGCAGATATGCGAGCCTAGTACCCTCACCTCTTCTATGCAAATTCAGATATAGCCGAAGGTAATAATCTTTCCTAATTCCATACATTTCTAACCACAGATTCAGCTAGATAGTTGTCCTCTTTATATATTTTTGCACTCACAAATTAACTCAGAAGCTTCGAATGATTTAGATTCAATTTTGAAATTCATTTATGTTATGTGCGCTATTATATATCTTCAAATTTCTCAGTATTCTTAGTATAACTAGCAATATTCAAGAATCAATGTTTTCACAGGGGAGATATTGTAAGACCCCGCAAATCCTAGTCGTTTCAGTCTTATATTGTGTGCAAAAATAAGTCCTAGACTTAGAAAATTCAAGCTAAGTATGAACACTTAGTACATTTTTGTCCATGAGAGTTCAATGGTTTTACTTTCAGCCCTTAAGACCTTAAAGTGCCAATTTTTGAGTTGAATCATGATCAGGGAGGTCAATGGGTGTTCTCGAGCGAGTTTTGGATTTTTTGCACCTCGTTAGAAGCTTGTTTGGATGTTGAACATAGTGAGTCAATGCAAATTCGATGCATCACATCATCCATCGCATCGAACAACCATTTTCCCAACATCAAATGCAAATTCCAGTGAACTAATGTGAACTCAACGTGATGTGTCAAGATAGCGTCGGTAGCGTCGACGCGGCGTGTCAGCCTACGCGTTGCTGGGCATATTTTTATTTCAGTCATTAAAGATCCGCATCCAAAGGGGTAATTAAGTCAATTTCCTCCACTCTTATTCCATCTAAACACAACTACAAAGCCTATTCTAACAACATTAGGCTTATTTTCAATAGTTTCTCTCAAATTAAAAACCCTAAGCTTCAAAACTCAACCCCAAGAATTCCAAAATTCCACCAGTGTTTTTCTAAATTGGTTGCAGATTCAAGGTTTCCAAGTTAAGAGCTTCAAGAATCCTCCTCCAAGAACACAAATTGAGTCTCAAAAGAACACTTGTTCATCTAGTTCATCATCCAAGGTATATGGGGTTTGAATAAGAACAATCATTTCATCCTTGTGCCCAAAATTACGTTTTCTCAACAAATTTCTTATGATTTTAAGATAGGATTTACACCTAAAGTATCTTATTGATGATTTTGAGTATGATATGATTGAATTATAAAATCCCATGTTTATTTTGAGTTAAAGAATTCTCTTTTATGATTTTGAATACCATGAGCATGATTTGAGATATTGTTTACAGCTTTTCCATTGAATTGAGCATGCGATTGTAATTTGAAGTTATTATATTGATATTATTGATGAATTTTAAGAAGCTTTCAAAGCATGACATTTTGTCATGCATTTACAAGAGTTTGATATATTGATATTCAATTATATAAATAGTATTTGATTTGATCTTCTGATCTCCGAATGAGTTTTGGAATCCACTTTGCACATTTAATTTTGATAAATGTATAACTGGTTTCATAGTAAATCGTTATGCGATTTTTAATGTGGATTTCCACGAGATGAGCATAGAAAATTAAAGGGAGCAGTATTTAGGATCGAGTTGGGTATGATTCCAAGATCACATACCCAAGAACTACGTGCCACCATAGGATTGAGAATTTGAGTGCCTATAGAGGCATAGTTATGATTACTTGAGTTGATGTTATACTCCCTGAAAAGAGTATGACACCTCTCCCCGATATGAGGTTTCTTTCTTAGTAGAATAAGACGTTGGTTGCTTTGTATCTCGTATGGTTTATGTCGGTTAAGAGAACCGCCCTTGCAGTATAGTTTAAAGTATTTTCCTAAATAGAAGAGTCTTACAGAAAATCTTTTAGAAAACTAAGTGTAAAGGATCACAAGTTTTTCTCAAATTATGTTCTGAAGTAAGATAGTAGTTTCAGATTTTAGCTTTCAGATTTTAGATTCAAGAGTGAGTCCTTATTACACTTAGACAGTGTGTTTTAAAGAAAGAATGCAAGCATAGTTTCTTGAACTAAATGATATGGCTCACGAGAATTATTAAGTAAGAATTGCTTTTATTACTTTAGAATTCAGTCTTTTAGATATTCTTGCCAATGAGTCATTTTCATTTAGCATGCATTATTTTTATAAACCATGAGACTAGATGATGTTTTACTTATGCATGCCACCCCCATATAATAAGTACATACTCAAAGTACTGATCTATATATATATGTTTATGTGCTATATTGTCTCATAATGTAGGTTTAGTTGCTCAGTCGCAGCAGCAAGAGTGAATTCCGAGTATTTCATTCTACATTCTTACAATGGTGAGTCCGCATGGTTCGAGGACCTATTCCTGCAGATTTTCTACTTTTGTAGTATTTGGGTAATTGATATCAGATTAGTCCAAGTCAGTTGGGGGCCTGTCCCCATAGCTCTTAAGTTCTTTAAGTAGTATAAGCTTGTCGGACTATTAGTAGGATTTCTAGATTTTTCAGTATTTGTTATTCAGACTATGTTTTTAATTTGTTTAACTTCAGATTTGATATACTAAAGTATGATTGCTTAAATAGTTTACCCTGAAGTAAGCTCTAGACTTAGTAGTAGGCTCAAAGGGTTAGCTTGGGGTTACTCGTAGCCCCGAGCACCGTGTGACACCTCAGGATGAGATTTTGGGGTGTTACAAGCATGGTGCTTATAGCCATAAGTGAACCCAAGCTAACCTTGTTCTGGTACCTTCTGTGAACACTGAATAAAATAAATACTAAAATAATATGTGCAAAAGATAAATTGATGAGATACAATTCAAAATGGAATACAAAACAAAATATTACAAACCATGTCTGAAAAATAAGAACTGATAACAACTAAAGAATAAACTGACTGTTTGAACATCTGAAATACTCTAAGAACATAATATGAAGAGTTTATAGGATAGACCCCAACTTATTCCAACTATGTATAATAGAGCTAATACTAAAAACATCTAAAGATAATTTGTTCTCAATAGGTGGAGACTCACCACTACTACTATTGTGTGATACTGAGCTGACTAAGATCGGACAGGAAATTATGTCTGAACCTATGTTATAAGACCACATATCACAAAAGAAACATATGCGATTAGTACTTTGAATGTATTGGTACGTGAGGTAAGTACTAATTGAAATACATTATAAAATTGAACATGGATGCATGAACATAAAATAGTGAGAATACAAGACCAAGTAAAACATGAACTGAGATAACCTAAAAAACATGAGTAACTGAATGTCTGATATCTATACCCTTGATCATGAAAACCCAATCCAATATATTATGAATACCAAATAGAGACTGTGGGAGCTAGCTATAACCGATATGCCTCAATTTTAGCTATTGAGGTCTAACTCTGTAACCCCAGTTGAAAGGGTGTTGGTACCTTTCCAAGGGTACTAAGACATGACTAGCGATATTAATCCACAAGGTTGATATCATAAAGGATAAGGGTGTCATGTGTAACTTATGGGGGACCACTCATAATCTACAGTGGCACCATAGGTTTGGGACTTAAGGACATCTACTAATGACTCATGCCGAACTGATGGAGAAGCCGCCATCTTTGCATTCACTCGATGCGAAGTGTTACTCGCAACTGAATGACACTGGTATTATTATTGGTATAACATGATAATGTACTGTACTGATAAGTTCTCAGCATAAGCATAAAAATTGGAATTTGATAATAAAATCATGGTTTGAATGACTTGTTACATAAAAACAGAAACATGTAAGAATATATAGGTATCAGGTTTTCATAACCCTTCAACACTGAATGATTATAAAAGTATGATAACAATGTTGAATATAATAGTATAAAGTCAAAGTTCAGAGACCCAACATAAAAGACATCTCAATTAACTGATAAAATACATGAATTTGAAAATGGGGATGAGATAAACTTGGGAGGATCATATCATGACCCGAGACTACTCCCTAGTCATAACACGATGCTTGGAACCATAAGTGATCCCATGCTAACCCATGAACTGGCATACTGTTGAGACTTCTACAAATGACTCATGTCTCTATAGACGGGGAGGTCGTCATCCCTATATTTGCTCAATAATAAATGTTACTCACAGCTAAAAGACTTTGGTATTATTATTCGTTTAACATGTCATGGTACTGTACGTGTAAGTTCTCAGAATGTACATGATGTTCTGAATATGAAAATAAAATCATGGTCTGACTGTCTAGTTACTTGAAAATACAAAATATGTAAAACACATAGATATCGGGTGTTCATAACCCGCCAACACTGAATGACCATAATATATGATAAGAAGGCTTAAAACTTTAGTATGGGATCTTGGATCAAAGACCCAAATCATAGACATTTCATCAAACATGAGAGAATCATGAACTTGAAAATGGGGACATGTTAACATGCGAAAACAACATCTTGACATTGTTTATTTCATAATTCGAGACTTGACATGAAATCGATTGAACAAGACATGGGAATATTAATATAAAACATAAAATAGCTAAATTCACATGGAATTAAATATATACATGGCTTGTACTGGAGCTAATGAGGAGTTCATGGTTTTATTCATGAGTTTTGTGGAGGAGTTCATAAAATAGAATAAGATTCATGATTTTAAATAAAAATAGGGTTTTGGGGCTCAATGTGTGAAAGAAACCTATTAATGAACACGCATATATCTTAATTGAATGAATTCTTAAAGAAGTTTGAAATTTGAAACTTGAATCTTTGAATTCTTGAAGAAAAAATCTTGAATTTCTTGTTCTTGAGAAGGGAGGCTTGAATTTTTGGTGAGGAACCCTAGTCTTGATATTCTTGATATTCTTGAATTTGAATCTTGAAACTTGAGGGATGATATTGTAGAAGAAACTCAAGATGGTTGTTCTTGAGTATGGGAGAGGAATTAATGTGTTAAGTGTTTGAGAATTAGGGAAAAATAAGCTTATTTGAGGGTTATAAGTCATGGGTAGAGGTTATAAGAAGAGAAAACACTTTTAAAAAAACCCTTAAGACCTTCTAGAATTCACCTAGAAGTCATCTCGATATGTTTGGGTATGACTCGTATCTTCTAGGTATGGGTCGTACCTTGATTCGTTCCTAGGATCCCAAATTTCAACACCTACTACTATGGGTACGACTCCTCCTGACGGCTTGTATGCTCTGGGTACGAGTCGTACCTTGAGTCATACCCTACTAGCATCTTTGAAAGTGCTTCAATAATTTGTCCATAACTTTTCACCCCAATATCAAATTAAGGCAAAATTGGTATCATTGGAAAGCTAATTAAAACAGAAGTTATTATCGTTTGGAGATGACTATAGCTATTTATATCCTAAGAATTTAATCGCTAATGGAGGTTTTGACTTGTTCATGAGCTAGGAACTATTTGAGGACCTAATATATGTCCAAGTAAGTTATAAAGCTAGTAAAACATGAGGCTTGATTCTCGGATTGTCTGTTGGTCATGGTACGAGTTAGATCTTATGACTTGTAACATGTCTATACGACTTGTAGACACTAGTCGTAAGCTAAACAAAACTTAAGGAACCTATACTGCAAACAATATGACTTATCTTCATACGACTCGTACCTTACTTGAAGAATTCTAGGGTAAACTAATAACTTGAATAGAAAATAAATCATCGCATACTAACATAGGTATGACTTGGTACATACAACCCGTAAGAGTCTTTCTGATTTGAGGGATGAGTCCTAAGCTGTCCAGAGACCAGGAAAAATATAGGGAATTACAATATATCCCCCTTAGAAATATTCATCCTTGAATGTGGCTGGTTAGACTGAGAATACTGAGCCAACTGAGTTCGTATACTAAACATGTATGAAATAGGATCATGATTAAATAACCGAGTCTAATACATGTTACATAAACTGAACTGGCTTTATGAATACATGCAATGACATGAGAATAGTTAAAAGGTTGAGATAGAACTGAAAGAGTCAACTTATGAGTAACCATTACCTCTAGCTAGACTTGATTTCATGAATAAAAGATGAGAGGTTTAGAATATGAAAACTCGGGGAATTATAATATATCCCCCTTGGGATTATTCGTCCCTCGAATGATACTAACTTGGCTGAAATATAAAGGAAAGACTGAGATAATGTACGGGACACTTACGAGCTGAACTATGACTTAATATTTGAAATCTAAAACTGATGCATGATGCATGGACTAAGATGTATTCATGTCATGAACTGAGGCTACCCCTAGTCGCGACAATGGTGCTTACGATTACAAGTGACCACAAGCTAACCCATTAGTTGGTACCTAATGTGAGCACTAAGTAAATTGGTAATAAAACATGTACGCGAAAGATAGAATAGTAAAGCAAAATCAATTTGAATATTGAAAACACGATTCAATCACAAGTCTGTAAACATCTAATAAAAATACTATAACAAAACTGTCAATACTGATAAACTGACTAGCTATCTTACTGACTATCTAAATTTTTGAAAATCCTCTAACTAAATGACTATGGAGTTAATAGGACAAACCCTTAACTAACTCTAACTGAATAGGTAAAAGAAATGCTAACATAATTGAATAAAAGATAAACTTGTCCTCAAGGGATGAGACTCACCACTGTTGCGGCTGCTATAACACTGGACGATCTAGGTTAGATAGGAAAACTGAGCGTCTGAACCTATGATATTAAATATCATAGCTCAAGAAAGAGTATGTGCTCAGTACTTTGAATGTACTAATATATGAGATGCGGTTAGGATTAAATACATGGGCTAACTATGCATGAAATAATGACTGACTGGATAGGATGAGATAACTGAACAAGAATGCATGAAAAACTGAAATATCTGAGCATACAAGACCAAGCATATAGTATTTCTAAAATAATTTGTAAACTGAAATACTGAAATCTTATGACTGAATTATTGGAAATCTTTATGCTTTGGTCAAACAAACTTGAAATGAATTCTATATGGAATAATTCCTTGAGACTCTGGGAGCTAGCTATAACCGACATGCTCCAATATGCTATTGGGGTCAAACCTGTAACCCCAGTTGGAAGGGTGTCAGTACCTTGCCAAGGGTAAAAGCACTGACTGACGATGTGGATTCTACAAGGTTGATGTCCCAAAGGTTTAGGGTGTCATGCCTAACTGATGAGGGACCACTCAAAATCTACGGTGGTTCCATAGGTCCGAAACTTAGTGACTACTACTAATTTCTCATGCCTAAACTGATGGGGGAGACACCATCCCTATGTTTGCTCGATACTAAGTGTTACTCCCAACTGAATGACACAGATACTGGGCTAAACTAAATTTAACTAATAAATCAACTGATCATAATAACTGACTAAATGACAATGTACATGGTTTATCTGAAATTAATCTAAAGATACTAAAATTATGTAAACAACTAGGTATCGGGTGTTCATAACCCACTAGTGCTGAATGGAAATAGAAATAAGCACAATTAAAAGCTTTAAAAAACCATAATAGGGAATCATTATTCAAACCTCACTTAGGAAATTCATCAAACACAAGAGAGACATGAACTTAAGCATGGGAATGATTAAAGCATGCAGTAACAACATAGTTATCATACTAAAACCACAAATTAGGGATTTAGTTATATGGATTTCAATATTCGAAACATGTAATGAGTCATTCCACTTGAAAACACTTATAATCATAACGTGAAATTAAATTAATAAGATATTCATGGACATAATTCAACATAAATATGAAGAAATCATAATTTAGAAAAAAAATGGGATTCTTGGACTCCATTGGTGAAAAGGGCCCATGGATGAACATCACACATACCTCACTATATGGATTCATGAAGATTCTTGGGAATTTCTTAAAGTTTTAAGATTGAATTCCTTATTTTCTTAAGAATGGGTTAGGTTTTGTTCTTGAGGAAAGGGGGGCTTATTTTGAGTGAATTTGTGATAGAAAGAGTAAATAATGCTCTTTGGGGAGTTAAATCTAGTGTTATAGACTGGTTGGGTGAAGGGAAATGCCAAAATTCCCTTAATTACCAAAGAATAAAAAGTTGGAAAGGTGAGGGGGTGAGCCATGGTCACCAGTGTGGAGCATTGGAGAGGGTGCTGTGGGCTTCAATGTGGTGCAATAGAGGGGGTGTCACGGGCTCATCCCGGCGCTGCTATTATTTTGTATTTCAAAACATGCCATTACGCTCATAAAAAAATTCCAAAACTCACCTGAGATGTACTTTGAACTACCCTGATCATGAATCAACTTAAAATTCAATGTTTTGAGGTCGGGAAGATAAAAATAAAATCCTCAAAGTTTAGGAGAATTGGAAAAAGACTAAGTCCCAACACTTCGTGAAATTTCTAAGCGTCGGACCCCCTTATGCATGCAACTGAGTGCCAAAATCAGCTAAGAATTTTATGGGGTATTATAATTCATGAATTCATACTGTGACAGTTTTAAAAATGGGAATCCATTAGTACTCTTTGGCAGAATTTTGAAGTTGGATAACCACCACGATACGATTTTTGAATCTAGATATCCTTTAAGATTAAGACTTATTTAAACTAGAAGTACGGACTTAACTGAATTTGCAATTTGCATGAATGTCAAGAAATTACCTCATGGAATAGCCATATCACGAAACTTTAGATAGTAAGACTAGATGGAAAGAAGAAGAATCATAGGAGCTTATCTATCTGATTGCTAATATGAATTGCTGGTTATACAGACTAACTTATATTGGAAGTTCATACTTAACTACAGAATTTCATCAACACTCTCTGCAAGAAGTTCTAATAACATTAGAGAGCAAAGAACCTTGGGCATGATCTGAATAAGATACCTTGGTATGGAATCTTATTATGGATATAAATCTATAACATAGAACATAGACATATGAATCATAAGCTGGGATAGAATTACTAGGTATTAGGCAATACAACTGCCCAATTTAAGCTTAGACTTGCTCCTTAAATACTCGTGTGTGTATATATAACTACTCCAACCAAAGTCTGAGTTGAACTACCTGCTCTCACCATGTTTATGCCTAACTTAAAATTATAAAGTACTACACATAACATCATAATGCTAGTATGAACCATGAATTCAATACCCCATACATTTTCACAACTTCTCATATCAAGAATCATTCTTCAAGAACTAAATTCAGCATCTTACTAGGAATTTATTAGCACACAATACACCCATCCACTTATATACAAACATGACATTCAAGCCTATCATTATAACCACCTACGAATTTCTAGGCAACACCCATAAAAGCATCTTTCTCATATTCTCTAAACCTCTATCAATAACAACTTTCTTGCACTATTCTTAAGAAAACACGCCTAGAATTCTTAAGTAACCATGGCATATACCAGAAGCTTTGCCTTAAAGTTTCTTCAACCTTATAGCCTTACATAAACCAAACATACAATATTATTTCCTCCAAAAGAAACACTCAATCCCTCCTATCTAAAAAATTGTCCATCACCACTATTTTTACATAGGGAGAGGTCACCGAAAATTAGAACATGAGGACCTGAAGCAAGAAAGAATACTATGCATAACTTTGACACTTAACTGAGGCCTGGGGAATAGAGTATCCATCACATGGATTAATTGCAGAGCTTAAAACTAAGAATATGCATGACATAATCTGAATTTCACTGGTCATTATGGGTGTACCATGAGTACTTGGAACTAAACATTCTGTAAATCATGAGTACATGAGTCATGAGCTGCATGACTTGAGTTTGGAGTTTATAATTTTAGGTAATATGATTTGTATTGTTGAGTGAACTGGAAATCCTCATACTAAGAACTGGAAGGGTATATGATTCTATGAAAAGTGCTTGAATAAGCACTATGATTATGGAGCTGACATATAAGGCTTGAGTAGATGTTGCATTGAGATAAGAATGAGTTGTACATCTTCCTCCTTACTATTGCTCTATAACACACCAGCCTTACTAATAGAATCTAAGAGCCTGACTTGGTTCCTTGTTCTATTATCTCCCCCTTAGCTTTAAGCTATTATTCTAACTATGTATGTCCCTTTAACAAACTCTAGACTGAACTGCAACCACTTTAATCTAGGTATCAAGATATAACACTACACATAAATACTAAACTCGCCCTAAAAGACTATACCTACAAGAGTAAAAACTATTGCTAGTACTTCCTTCTAAGATACAACTCTTATCTTTCTATAGCCTCAATCATCAAAGATTCAAACTTAGATTCTAACACTTAACATGGATATTCTTAAACTCTTAATGAACTATACTAACTTCCTTTATAGCCTAAAAATATCACATCTCCAAACTTATATTTTTCCCTAAACCATGAGAATTATCATTACACCAACATACCCAACATCAACAACATATAATTTCAAATCAACAAACTTAAAGTTTGGCATACACTATTTCAAGCCTACTGATTCACTTTTCATACAACTATCCCAATGGATACATAATCTACTAAATCCAGATAAACAGTATCCCCACCTTACTACTGCCAAACTTTTAGGTTTATGCTTCTAACTCTAGATCACATACTATCATAGGATTCTGAGAAAGGATCTAAGGGCATATATGACTTTAGCTTAGTGTATGATTTTCATTAATATTAATGAAATATTTAAAACTTTGGAACTTAAAAGCACTAATGGGATACTTTTAATCCTACGTACAATCCCACAACTGTCTATGGGGATTGTCTGAGAAAACTCTATTTGTAAGAATTTAAGTTGGCTATTTTTGTTGCCTTAAGAATAAGGCAGAGATGGCACAATAGATTAACGTAAGAATATGCAAAATTTCCTTCCAAAAAACTTCTACTGCATGATCTGAGACATGAAAGAAGGGAAATCTTTCTTAAATACCCTGTAGTATCTAGAAGAAAAGTACAAACATCTATGAACAATTCCATAAGACTCCACTAGACACGACTTTAAGCACACCCTAGGACACTTGAAAACTATGCTCTGATACAAATTTTTTCACGATCTGAGACTACCCTTAGTCATAACACGATTCTTGGAACCACAAGTTATCCCAAGCTAACCCATGAACTGGCATACTGCTGAGCAACTGATTTAATATGCATATAAGAAAACATAATTTGCTGAGTGGAAGCATTATCATGATAAAATCTAATTGAATGCAATATTAAATAACTTTACAACATGATACATTTGAATAATAAACTTCATTTACAATATCATCACTCTAACTGACAATCTATGAAGCCTCTACTATACTAACAATAGATAGCTGGGAAATGCCTCCAACTAGTACTAATCAATACATATGAATAATCAAAATAAAATACATGAACTACACCTGAATAAAGTCCCCAAAATAAGAGAATTCATCCCTTTCTAGATGGAAGCTGCAAACTGTCTAATTATGATGTATAGGCAACAACTGATACCTATATTATGAGACAATGTATGAGACCGCTTAAAAATTTAGCATGGGATCATGGTTCAAATACCCAAATCATAGATATTTCATCTAACGTAAGAGAATCATGAACTTGAACATGGGGATATGTTAACATGTGAAAACACCATCTTGACATAGTTTAATTCATAATTGAGACTGTGACATGAAATTGATTGAACATTATATGGGAATTTGAATATAAAACATGAAATAGCTAAATTCACATGGAATAACATATTGACATGGCTTGTAATTGATTTAATGAGGAGTACATGGATTTATTCATGAGTTTCATGAAGGATTCATAAAATAGAATAAGATTCATGATTTTAAATAAAAGTAGAGTTTTTGGGCTAAAATGTTGAAATAAACCTATTAATGAACACACACATACATTAATTTAATGAATTCTTGAAGAAGATTGAAATTTGAAACTTGAATCCTTGAATTCTTGAAGAAGAAATCTTGAATTTCTTGTTCTTGAAAAGGGAGGGTTGAGTTTTGGGTAAGGAACCCTAATATTAATGTTCTTGATATTCTTGAATTTGAATCTTGAGACTTGAGAGATGATCTTGAAGAAGAAATCCTAGATGGTAGTGCTTGAGTATGGGAGAGGAAATAGCATGTTAAGTGTTTGATATTGAGGAAAAATAAGCTTATTTGAAGGTTATAATTCATGGGTAGAGGCTATAGAAAGAGAAAAAGACTAAAAAATCCATTAGAAACCTTTTAGAATTTGCCTGGAAGTCATCCCGATGTGTTTGGGTAAGATTTGTATCTTCAAAGTATGGGTTGTACCTTGAGTCAAACCTAGGACCCTAAATTTCAACCACTATTGGTGTGGATATGGCTCCTCCTGACGACTCGTATGCTCTGGGAATGAGTCATACCTTGAGTCGTACTCTATTGGTAGCTTTGACAGTGCTTCAGTAATTTGGCCATAACTTTTCACCCCGATATTGAATTACGGCTAAACTGGTACTGTTGAAAAGCTAATTCAATTATTTTTATGTTGGTATGCCTTGATATCATAAATTCGTAGTAAAATAGATGGTATGACTATTTGAAGAAGACTATAGCTATGTATATCCTAAGAATTTAATCGCTAAGGGAGGTTTTGACTTGTTCATGAGCAAGGAGCTATTTGAGGACTTAATATATGTACAAGTAACTTATAAAGCTATAAAAACATGAGCCTTAATTCATGGATTTTCTACTGGTCATGATATGAGTCAGTTCTTATGACTCATAATATCTCTATATGACTTGTACCCACACTCATAAGCTGGAGAGAACTTAGGGAACCTATACTGCTGACAATATGACTTATCGTCACACGACTTGTACCTTACTTGATGAGTTCTATGGTCAAATCATAACTTGAATAGAACTCAAATCATCCCACGCTGACATGGGCATGACTTGCTATGTACGACTCGAAAGAGTCTTCAAAATTTGAGAGATGAGTTGTAAGTTGTCCAGAGACCAGGAAAAACATGGGGTATTACAAATAAAAAATTCACATGGTTTTGTTCATAATTTGATGATTTGACATGAAATCAGTGGAATATGATATGGGAAATTGAAATTCAAAACATGAAGTAACTTAATTCACATGGGAACACATGTTGACATGGATTGAATTAAAATTAAAAAGAAATACACAGATTAAATCTATAATTTACAGGGATAATTTCACGAAGTAGGATAAAATTCATACTTACATAAAAATAGAAAATTTGGGATCAACGGGTAGAAGGAGCCCAATGATAAATACCTCACATATTTTAATTGGATGAACTCTTGACGAAGGTTTGAATTGAAACTTGAATCCTTGAATTCTGCGGTAAGAAATCTTGAATTTCTTGTTCTTAAGAGATCGGAAAGGGTTTACATAAGTTACCTGATGGAGAATATGCAAAATATGCCCTTTCTGGTGCTATAAATCATGTATTGGGCATGTGGTAGTAGGGATAAATAAAAAGTACCCCCTTATCATTCAGTTAAAACACAGAAAAAGCAGCCTCCACGTCACGGAGGCTAGTCCCCGTGATATCTCTCGCGGCATAACCCTATCGTGAAGGCTTATGAGAGAGCCCAAGCATATACATAAGTGTACATGGTCTACCAAGTAATATAGTAGCCTTCAAGAAATCGAAATATCAATCCCATAGGGACTAGTGCCAATAACTATTCAATTCTAGTTTTACTTCTAAGATTAACTTGATGTAATGTAACAAAAATGATTTTTGGATATTTTAAAACTAAAGTAAACAATGCGTAAAATAAAAGACTTGAGACAATCAATAGGAGAAAGCCCAGGGTTAAAGCACTTTGAACAATCATATTAAATTATTGAATTTTATTCATTAAATCACTTATCTTTGTTGTTGATTCGTAGGGTTAATGGCAGGATCATAGTCTCCCGACCTCTAATTGTTTACCTAACTTGGACATTACAACTACATCATTGAGCGGGGATGTAATAATCCAACTAAGATCTTAAAGATTTCATCCTACATGTAAATCAAGCAAGGCTTCTAGGAACATCACTGTCCTAGATGCTAATTCAAATTCCTTATTTCATAAAAGAATAAGAACCCTACTTTGTTTATTCCCACTTTCTATCTTTCTATTCCCTCTCCAGAGATCACAAGGTTGACAATATATGTATTCTAAAAGGTGATCAATCCTTAAAATAATTAAAACAAGTATGAACAAAAAACAAAATATGATAAGCAAATTAAATGAAATCAACTCAAAACAATAATAGTCATGTTCTTGGCTTTAACCCCAGAAAGGGATTGATTAGCCACTAATCGAAATAATCATCATCCAAGTATTTGAATTCCTAATCAAATCTATTAAAAAGCTAAAACAAAGGATAAGAAAACCTAATTTTCATATGCAACCGCCCCCTCTCAAGTCCTAAGACGTCAAAAGTGTTTTTAATTGAACCCACGTGTTCCTTTTATAGCTGGGCAAAAAATATCCTCACTTTTCACTACTAAAAAAATGCCAAAAAGCGACGGCCAGCATCGCTTTTTTGGCCAAAATCTATGATGTCATTTGCATCATAAAAAGGCTAGTTGTTTTTTGAAAATGAAGGCCTACATCGTTTTTATTAGGATGGCCAACATTACTTTTATTACGACGGCCAACGTCGCTTTAAGAAAAAAATTTAGTTATTTCTAGAAAAAGTGACGTTGTGCGTCATTTTTTGTTATTCAAGTGAAGAACACATGATGAACAAAAAATGACAGACATCATCACTTTATTGAAGAGAAAAATTAAATTTTTTTCAGAAAACATGACACTATCCGTCGTATTTTGAGAAAAATAATTTTTTTTAGACAAAGCGACGTTGGTCGTTGCCTTTTTTCTTCATAATGAATAATAAAGAGACGTTGGTCATCGCTTTTTGTTCTTCGTAATGAATAAAAAGCGGCATTGCTCGTCGCTTTTTGTTCTCCATAATGAATAAAAAAGAAACGGCCATCATCATTTTTCTTTTAAAAAAGAATTACAGGTTTAAAAAGAAACACAAAGCGACGCATTTGTGGAAATGTATTTCAAAATATTTCAAAAAAGCGACGGACAAAAGGGAACTATCTGTCGCTTTTCTGCATTTTTTTATGAAGAAAACTGTATTTTCTGCATTCCACCTTCCAAATAAAATACAATTTGTTATATACATCCAAAACAATTAAGTAATTCAAATCATCAACGCTTCAACAACATCCAAAACACTTATCCAATATCCAAAAACCCTTAACAAGTAATTCAAAAACATCCAAAGGTCTTTAAGCTTCTTAATTCAAAAGTTAAAAGTTAAGTTCAAGAATAAATGTCTAAAAAAAGTCTAGAAGTCAAATCCAACTAACACTGAGTAGTAGTGTCAACATACTCATCACTTTCTATTTCTTCTTTGCTATTTGAATCGGGAGATGGAGAACGGTGACGACGACGCCTCATGCTAATCATTTGTTTCTTGAGTTCCTCGATAGTCTTGCTCGTGACTTCATTTTGAGCAACAGACTGTACCAAGGCACGTGTAACATCTATAATTTGTTGCGACATAGAAACAAGTTGTACACTATCAATCGCCTCAACCTAGCACAAGGAACTAATTCCATCCCATCCAGCAAGAAGACGTCATAAATTATTTTGAGAACTAAACCCATAGGTTTTCCCCATTTTTTTCCTCCCGCCACTTTTTCAGTCCAAATTATAATTGATTCCTCCTGTGTAGGGTCAATTGAACCAAACTTAAACAAGTAGTGTATATATTCATTCTGCATATTAAAAAAACACATTAGTAAATTTTACTATTACTAAGTAAGGTGGAATATAACGTAAATTACAATATTTTTTGCTTACATATTGAATACAAAAAATTACAAAAAATAAGATAGAATGAAATAAGCTGAAAATTATAGATCATTTGGACTAAATAAGTAACTTATTTTATTCAGTCCTAGTGTTTCTTAACTAGCACTTTAGATAGCTTAACAAAGGTTTTGGAAATACAGAAAGTAGCATCAACAATACATATTAGAAAAGAAACCTTAAGAACCAATATATTTGTTCATTCTATTTGTGGTGGACTACGGGACTCGATAAGAACATGGTATTGCTAACAAGAGGCACTTACTAGTGAATGATTTAGCTAGTGGACTCCTCAAAAGAGTCAAGCTTATTGAACGATATGTTTCATTAGAAATGCACTAAAACAATATAGAGGATACCATATGGGTTACTTGCTAGACGATAACAAAAGGTAACCAATAGGAGAATGATATAGCTAATTCAATATAAAAGTATAACAGAGTAAAATATAAATATAAGTCTTACATTGGCATTTTCATCCCTTGGCTCAACCCCCACATCTGGGTCTGACTCATTCATCTTTATCTTCAGATGTGTTCGTCTGAAGACCTCAAGTTGAGTCGGTTTGTGATCTATGTACTTCTCCTGCAAACAAAAGGTAAATAAGCGTAAATAAAGTAATATTTAATGAAATTTATATAAAAACATAAATTAAAACGAAAGGTTACTGATTACCATTTCTCGAATTATGACTCCGACACTCTTTGCACCTTCAATGTTCAATGAGCCACCTTTTAAACTAGATCTAGCTTTCTTATTTTGCTCATAGAATGCGTTATATTCAGGAAAATCTCAATAAATACACAAATCATAATATACGTCTTTGAGAAGCCATTTTGTAACATTCCATGTATGCCTAACATGTTCAAGCCATTTTCACAGCCTTGCACTAGCATTCCTCTAAAAAATAGTAGACATAACTATATTGTCCTTTTTCAACCAAGTACACATTGAAAATCAATTGAGTAGCGTTATATGATATATATATATATATATATATATATAAATATATATATATATATATATGATATATATATATATGATATATATATATATATTTGTATATATATAAATATATATTACTATTAAAGTTAACTAAATAATAATTAAAACTAGTATACCTTGAACTCTTCAAACATGACTTGTCTATGATTTTCTGGAATCTCTGACCAATTGTGCCAAGGTTATGAAAAAAACATCCTAATGCTCTCCCGTACTACCTTATTAACTTCTTTTAACGTGGGATGCCACTTATAAAGAACAAAATAAATATGTAAGCATGAATATTTTATTAATGAAAAAATAAACTTATGAACTAAAAACTAAACTTACATAGATTCATTAAGCTCGATAAAGACTCTACCAAGCCTGGCCTTATCTCCAGGAACTAGACTAATCAAATGTGCATCATTATCATCTGCTGTAGGTGGAGGTAGAGTTGGAGGTGCAGATCTAAATGTGGATGCTACTTTTGGGAGAACCCAAGATTGACTAAATGGGGGAGTAGATGTCTGAGCATCAGAGTCAGAAAAGTCTCTCAACCATAATCCTTAGAGGTGAGGGGATAAATCGCGAGGGGATGGAGTACCAGACGATAATCTCAAAGTCCCTATATCTGTGGAAGGCCAGAAAGTATGTAGAGCATAAGAAGTGTACATCTGTCGCTGCTTTTTGAGACCATGATAATATACGGGATTACAAGTGCCAAATGGGATATAAGACCTCCCTGATGAAGAGGTGTGCATCTTTAGATGTGACAAAAGTTGACCAGGAATATCATCAGGATTTATAGGCGTCCTAGATCTCTTTTTAGCAGTTGACTTTGAATTCTTATCAAGATGAAGCCGGTCACCGTAACCACCAGATGTCATTGTAGAAACCTACTTTTATCATTCCCAAACACCCAATTCATCTATTTTTACCTCGCGTTATCATACACCCACATCCATGTAATTATACCCCACAAAAATACAAAAAATAACAAATTCATTAAATCCCTAACAAATTAAATCTCTAATAATCCCTTATCCTAACTAACTTTTAAACCTCACCACATCCCTACCCCTTATACCCCTTACCCTCTCCTTCACGTTTTTGCTATTTTATTTTCCCATAATAATATAATAGTAAAAAGGGACCCACAGAGATTCATAATAGACCCACTAGCAAAAGAGAGAGGGAAAAGCAGAATTCCACACTCACCTTCCATATATACAACACTACCAATACATATCCATTTATATAGAGATACACATATCCACAGCAAAAAAAGGAGCTGAAACTCCATTTTGTTCTCTTAAGTATCATCATTCATCATCTACACATACATAAAAAAAAATTGCAACACCCACAGAATAAACATATACACTCTCTTTTTCATCTATTGCAGAAAAATAGAGAATAAAGGGGAATCACCATCACAGATCATCGACACACAAATTCACAATACCCCCCACATACATGCACTCTCGCAAAAACACATATAAAGGGCACGCACAGATCAGAGACAGAGAAAAATGGATAATTGAGAATCGACAGAGGGAAATATCGGGGCAAAATCAAAGAAAGGTTGGAAAGATTGAGCAAAACTAATGAGATTCTGGTTGGGTTTGTCTTTTTAGGCAAAAATTCTTATTGTTTTCTTGATTTTTCAAGCGAATCCCATCGGAAGAGTACCCCAGTCACTGGTTGGTTATTGTTCTGGCGGTGGGTCCACCAAAAAAGCAATGCCATTGAATCCCTTCATCTAAGAACGATCAAAACAGACCCGTTACTACCAAACTCGGTGCGGGTCTTTCTCTTTTCATCAATTTTGGTCTGAATTAAGGAAAATAGGATCGGGCTAGATTGATTGGTTGTATAGATTGGCTGTTCAATTTGCGAGTCTTCTTTTGGAGGTTGTATTGTGGTTCCCGAAACGGACTTTATTTTGTTCAAGAGGATAATACTCAAATAAAAGAGAAATTTGAGGTCCGTTTCTTTTCTCATTCTTTATTTTTATCTCAACTATTTGATTATTTTTGTGCATGAATATTTTTATGTTCTTACCATGCTTGAATTTTTATTGTGTGTATGGTTGTTGTTAGTTTTGGATGTTGAAAAGAAAAATTGATTTGTTAATCGAAGAATTAATTAATTGTGTGATTGAGCATGAAATTGGTGATGGGAATTGCAAGGTTGATAAGGTGAATTTGGATTAATTTTGATTTATTGTTATTTTGTTTAATTTGGAATAAATATTATATTTGTGAACCCGATAGTATCATGACATGTCGAAAAAGATAGGCAAAGAATAGGTTCCAGTAGGCAAAATTAGGACTTGTAATTTTGAATGATGAAAATATTCGTTGAATGGTTTTGATTTATACCTTTTTTTTGTAGAAAATGTATCATTTGGACGGGGAATGCCCCGAGAAATTTTTATTAATTTGCCGGTGAATTCTCTGAAGTATTTTGTACCCAGAGGATGTACATGATGAAGACTCAATACATCGGGTAGAGCTTAGTCTAGGACTTGTTTAGCATAGGATTTATATTATTAGCATTTTTGTTTTGGACTGTATAACTGGAGTAAACATTATTATTTTGGTTTTCAGATTGTTGTTTGATGTGTTTGTTTTCTTTTTTTACATGTTTTATCTGTTTTATATATTCGTAGTACCAAAATAGTTGATACACTTCACCAAGAGACCATGGTAGAACCACGGGACCGAGGGGTGCCTAACACCTTCCCCTCGGTCAATAGAGTTTCTTAGCCAGAATATCTGTTTGCAAACTAGTTTAAAAGAGTCAAAAATAGTTTTGAAAAAGGATTTTTAAAGGTGACTTGGCATACCCAATTATTCCAAGTGGAGACTCTGATTTGATTGTAAAATGAATCCTTTTCGAAACAATAATCATTTTTGTCACTTAATAATAAAAATCCTTCCAAACTTAAAATACAATCTTTTTGGTTAAAAAAAGGGGTGTGACATCTCTAGCGACTCCACTGGGGATCTTTTTCAGAATTCGAGCTTATTTTGGAGTCGGCTTAGTTTGGCATTGTAGGTGTATGGACATTGTTTGTGTTGTTGTTTGTACTTTTTTTTATCATTATTGAGTGCCTACGTGCTATGTATTTATAGTTTTTCGTTTTATATATTACTGCTTTATATCTGGCATCATTTACATAACCCAAGTAAATTTTTCCTGCAATAAGTCCATTGTGCACGTTGTGTACATGACCTCTAGTTGAGTCACCCTTATCTTAGGAAGGGGAGTCATCGGCTGGTATAGAGCGGGTGGAAAGCTAAAGTAGCCACCATCGACCATACGCTCCCCCGAATAGCCTTGTTAGTGAACCCCAGTGTAGGTCCTCCTTTAGGTCATACTAATATGCATCATATTGAGACCTAGCGGGACCCACTTGATCCTTTGTAGGAGACTCACCTCTAAAGCATCCCTACATGCTAAATGTTGCATCTTTGAGGGTAATGAGGTCATTTGACTGATTGATTTGGGTAAAAGCATGTGTTAGAAGTAAAGTGTGTAGGTAAGAAATTGTTACAAAAAAATAAAAAAAAAGAAAAGTGAGTAAAAAAGAGAAGGTTTCATAATTTTTAGTGTTCTTTATGACTTTTGTTTTTCACAATCCAAAAAATCAAAAAAGAGTTTTACCTTTTGAACTCATTTTTTTTTAAAAAAAATAAAACCATCAAAAAGATTTTCCTTTTGTTTTTTTTAGTAAGCATTAACAATTTGAAAACTCCTAAAAGATTTTTTTTCAATAGGATCTTTTTATAAAAGGAAAATTTAAGAAATGGTAGAGATTTATACATTTTATATAACGAAAATACCAAAGACATTTTTCTTTCATAGTTGTTGGTGTCAGTTTTATGCGAAGTGTCAAATTGAAAACCCCAAAAAAGATTTTACTTATGTTTTTCATCGTTTATCTTTGGTCGTGTCTGTCAAGTCAGGGTTCAGTTCGTTATTTAATCCTAAATTGTCCAATATGGACGTACTACACGCCACTAAATCTTCTCTCTCAAGAGTGAGATACGTAGGCATCCTATTGTGGGTTTGGAAATCTTATTTAAAAAATTCAAAAAGATTTTCTTCACTCTTTATTAGAGTAGGTGTCATATACATCTCTAAAAGAAAACCACAAAAAAAGATTTTCCTTTAATAGTTTAAGTTTCATTTTCATATGAAATTCAAAATCGAAACCCCAAAAAGATTTTTCTTTGGTAATCATAGGTTTCATTTTGATAGGGAGTTTAAACCTGAAAAATGCAAAAAGATTTTTGTCAAATTTTTTGACAATTTATTATTTTCTTTTCTTTTTAAAGTTTCAAGAAAAAGAAAAAGAAGGGAAAAGAGTTTAATTTGCTATTTTAGCAAGACTTCAAGAATTATGCACACCAGATTCTTTCCTCTCGGGGGTGAGATACGTAGGCGCCCTTCTTGAGTTTGGTGATATTTTCCTAATAAAAAGAAAAAGAAAAGGTTTTGAGGAATTGTTGAACTCTAGAGCATTTGCTATCTCTTGTTCAGTTAGTTTAAGGTGGTTGGTTTGTGGCATTTTGGCTGGTCCTCCATATTGCACCAAATCAAAGAGAAAGTTATGTCCAAAAAGGATACTGAAGTTGCTACCATTAATCAAATAAGGATTTCAGGGAATGAGAATTTAGGAGCTAATAAAGAGATTCAAGAATTAAGGAAGCAAATGATATAAATGCACTAATGGGTTGTCGCCTCCTTCATTTTCCACTGATTATCTGGAATATCATTCTAGCTTGCCTCCAGTGTCACATGCACAGTTTCCTATTGTTATTGACACGTTACAACATGTACAAGGATCTACTCTGGGGTAACACTATCTAAACACTTCCTATATTTATTTTCTCACTCCTCAACACAAAGCTACCACATGCTCCTCTCCACCCACTGTTCATGTTTTTACAGCACCACCCCCACCCGAAGGTCCTAATTATAAGGTTTATCCGCCAGTTGTTCCTCCCCAGTCTGCGAGAGAGCGCAGTTTTAATATTTATGTTGATCAGCATTATGCTTTTGACCCCACATATAAGTTGACTGATTCTTATGGCTACACTCACCCGCCTAAATTTTCTCTTAACACTGAGAAGACTGTTATGACAGAAGAACAATAGGAAATGACCAAAAAATTGAGAAGTTTGGAACAAGTTATGAAGAACTTGCAAGGATTCAGGGGTTACAAAAGTGTCTCATATAAGAAATTATGCATGTTTCCAGGTGTTAGCCTTTCCCTCAACTTTGAATTGCCAAAATTTAAGAAATATGATAGACACGGGGATTCGATGGCGCATTTAAGACGTAGTTGTAACCAATTAAGAGGTGTTGGAGGCAAAGAAGAACTACTCATGACTTACTTTGGCAAGAGTCTTTCGGGTCTAGCCTCAGAGTGGTTTGATGATCAGAATATTGATAGGTGGAATAGTTGGGATGATTTAGCTAATGAATTTGTGCAAAAGTTTCAATGTAATGTGGAATTGATCCCTGACGAAAAGTCCCTAACCAGTATGAAGAAGAAGAATACTGAGAGTTTCAGGGAGTATGCAATCAGATGGTGTGACCAAGCTGCTACAGTAAAATCGCCCATAAAAGAAAGCAAGATAGTGGAGGTGTTTATTCAAGTACACGATGAAACATATTATAAAAAATTGTTACCTACATTATGAAAACCATTTATTGAGATCCTCAAAATAGGGGAGATGATAGAGGATGGAATTAAAATTGGTTGCATTATGAGTTTTACAATATTAAAAGCGTCTACTCAAGTAATTCGAAAAGGATCGAGAAGTTTTGGGGAGAAGAAGAATAAGGAAGATACATCTGCTATAGTATTTAGATAGCATGAACTGTCAAGAAGACCACGTCATCGTCGCTCTCAGGATCAACCCCAAGTTCACGCCCAAGCCCCACAAAATAACCCCCAAAATCCATTATACTCCATTTCCCCACCTACATATCCAGTATATAACGCACAACCACATGTTCAACCCCCATATTACCCATAATGGCACACACCAACTCCCCAGAGTCATCCTCTAAATCCACAAACATACCAAAGCCCTTCTAGGCCTGATTTTCAATCCAATCCAAACAATAAAATGAGGCAGAAATCGAGAGATAGCTTCACACCAATTGGAGAGTCGTATGCCAATTTACTTTAGAGATTGGTATAGTGGGGCATGATCAATCCTCTCCTTAGGTACTCTCTTAATCGACGTTCAAAAAATTTTAATCCTAATGTACGATGTGCGTATCATTCTGATGCTCAGGGTCATAGTATTGAAGATTGTCAATATTTGAAATAAGAAATTAAAAAGGTGATTTAGGAGGGATCAATTATGGTGTAGAACATTGACAGTGAGGAAAGCTCTAGTCATGCTGATATGTAAACCAGTGGCAAAGATGTCAAGCTCAGCAATTGGGAAGTCACTTCTCTCCCTTCTAGGATAGATGTTTGGTAGTCTGTTTTCTTTTCTTTTATGTTATCTAAATTATTTTAGGGTTGTAGTTCGAGATCTATTTTGTTTTTTCCTTCTGTCATTTATGTTCAAACCTTTTTATTTTTTTATTTCAACTAAATGAAATATTCCTTTCCCTTTGTGTTTCATATATATGTTGTTTGTTTATTTTCTTTATACAATACATCTTAGATTGATTCTAGTGATATAACATTCCTACAAAATTTTCATCCAAATCTTAAAATCCATTTTAACCATGAAACATTGAATCAGAGGGTTAAAGTTAGAAAAAGAATCTGAGAAATTATGTAGAGCGCGGAGACATTTGGTGACAAGTTGAAGTCTTCTTTGAAAATTAAGACATTTGTTTTGAAAATCAAGAGAATAACTTGGTCATCAATTGAAATACATGTCTCAATTAGGTCAAATAGTGGAGTGATATGCTGGACAAAGTGCAAGAGTAGTGATGCACAAATTCAGTTAAAGTTAGTGTTATAAAATTGTCACAAATGATCTCCATCTTTTATTTTCACATTGCATGATGTGTACTTGAATTTTCAAGGATTGATATGATGAAGACATTTTATTCTTCTATCCAAACATCGTGTCATCCTTTGTTTACCCCATTTGAGCTTTAGTTCTATTTTCTTTCATACCCTTTTTTGGGAATCAAGATAGAGTCAACAAAGCTCAAAAGAAAGGGTGTCGATCAAAACAGTAGAGTCAAAAAAGTTTCAAAAAAAGTGAGAGAAAAAATGTGTCCAAAAATAAAGAAAAATAAGAGTTTCAAGAAAGATAAAGTCAAAAAAAGTTTTAAAGAGAAAAAAGAAGAAATCAAAATCAACCAAAAGAACGAGTTGTCAGAACTATGCATGATCTAATTCTCCTCTCTTGGGGGTGAGATACGTAGGCTGCCCTACTCTGGAATCAGTCCAATTAAATAAACAGTTTAGAATTACCCATTCAAAAGAAACTAGCACATGAGTTAATCCTCATTGTTTGAGTTGATTCCAAAAGTTGTAAGTCCTACCCCACTTCGAGTGTCGTTTGGGCCTCATGCCATCTTTATTTCTAACCTTATCCAAAAGCTATGTTAAAACCAAAGAAAGATCTTCAAATAAATATTTGAGGATGTTAAGGCCAAGTATGCAATGGATATGATGATGCATTTGGGAACTACTTGTCTTCCTCAACATAAGGAATCAAGAGAGAGAGAGAAATAAGAGAGTCTTATTGGTAAAAATTCTCACGGACACCATAAGTCGATGGTAAGTTGAGAGAGATAAAATTAGAGAGTCTTATCATTGAAAATCCTTATGGACACCATAGGGAAATGATGGGCTGAGAAAAAGAAATTGAGAGAGGCTTGTTGGGGAAACCCTGCTAGCCGAATGAGGTCTCCGAATGCAATTAGCCCAAGAATTGGTAGAAAGTTTGGATGGAAAGATCAGGTAGCTTAATCCAAAATACATGGCATAATCATTAGAGTTGATTGTTATTTTAGATAAAAATTTATTTCTTTGCTTTTAATAGGGACATTCATTGTCTTTCTTTCTTCTTTTTATTTTTATTTTATTTTCTTGAGTCAGTTATCCAAATAAAAAAATCATTTTCATGGTTAAAATTTGTCATCCTATATCCCTCGACACACTATCTTGTCCAGGGATTTTAGTTTTTATTTGCTAAGTTATACACTTCTTAAATTGAACCTTTACTATTAGAAGACATACTTTTTAGTCGAGTCATTCCCCTTGATAACTTTAAGACTTACCTTTTAGTCGAGTTATTCCCCTTGATTTCTATTAGACGTACCTTTTAGTTGAATTATTCGCCTTTACTCTTAGAAGACGTACTATTTAGTCGAGTCATTCCCCTTGATTCCTATAATACGTATCTTTTAGTTGAGTCATTCCCTTTGATTCCTATAAGATGTACCTTTTAGTCGAGTCATTTCTTGTGATTCCTATAAGACATACCTTTTAGTCGAGTCATTCCTCTTGATTCCTATAAGACGTGTCTTTTAGTTGAGTTCCCCTTGGTTCCTATAAGATGTACCTTTTAGTTTAGTTATTCCCCTTGATTTCTATAAGACGTACCTTTAAGTTGAGTCATTTCCTTTGGTTCCTAGAATATGTACCTTTTAGTCGAGTCATTCCCCTTTGACTCTTAGAAGACATACCTTTTAATCGAGTCTTTCCCCTTGATTCCTATAATATGTACCTTTTAGTTGAGTTATTTCCCTTGATTCCTATAAGACATTCCTTTTAGTCGAGTCATTCCCCTTGATTCCTATATGACGTACCTTTTAGTCAAGTCATTCCCATTGATTCCTATAAGACATACCTTTTAGTCGAGTCACTCCTCTTGATTCCTATAAGATGTACCTTTAGTTGAGTCATTCCCCTTTATTCCTATAAGATGTACCTTTTAGTCGAGTCATTCTCCTTGATTCCTATAATACGTACCTTTTATTTGAGTCAATCCCCATGAGTCCTATATGAAATATCTTTTAGTCAAGTCATTCCCCTTGATTTCTAGAAGAAGTACTTCTTAGTCAAATCATTCCAATTAACCCATAGAAGATGTATTTCCTTGTTTGGGTTTTTCAAGTAGTTATGATGTAACTTTCAAAAAAGTCCTTTGATGATAAACTGGGGCAAAATTTAATTCTTGTTGTTTGGAACTTCACTTTCATGCCAAATGAAATCCCTTTATAATAATCTTTGTTTTATGATAATTTTCTTTTTAATTTTGATGTGATTTTAGGAGTCCTCCTGAAGAACAGGGAAAATAAATGAAATTAAAGCAACAAGGTGAAGAAGTTGAAAACCAAAAAACAAAGTGAAGATACTGAAAGACAACATATTAAAAAGTAGTAAGTCAGGAGCCCGCCTGAAGAACAAAGTGAAGAAATGGCAAGTTAGGAGCCCTTCTGAAGAACAAGGTGATGAAATTGAAAGTCAGGTAACAAAGGTTAAGAGATTGAAATTCAAGAAACATGGTGAAGAAGTTAAAATTCAAGCAACAAGGTGAAGAAATCAAAAGAAAGTGGATTGAAAAAATAGCAAATCAGGAACCCGCCTGGAGAAAGGGTGAAGAAATTGAAAACCAAGAAATTAGTTGAAGAAACTGCAAGTTATGAGCCCTCCTAAAGAATAGGGTGATAAAACTCAAGACAAGAGTCCAGAAGAAGCTGCATAGATAGGATTTTTGTAATTTCATTTATGTTTTAACTTGTAATTTTTGTTTTTGATGTAATAACAAAGCTGCGGACTGAAACCTCGACAGGGACTCACTCGACTCTCCAACTCGGTATAGTTTCTATCCTTCCAACACTTTGATATACTGTGACTTGATTCTCTCATAACTTGAGTAGGTAGGATGTCCTAATTCAAGACCCGATTGCTCTTCTTCCTTCTGTTTCTTTCCTTGAATAATGGTCGGATCAAAATTTGGTCTCGTTGTCTACGTTTTTGACTGAAAACACTTTGTGTTTACACCCAAAAAGGGCATGATATAGACACCTAATTTTGTCCCTCCCAAATACCCAATTCATCCATTTTACCTCACTTTATCATACACCCTCACCCATGTAAAAATATCCCAAAAAAATACAAAAAATAATAAATTTTCAATAAACACCTAACAAATTAAATCCCTAATATTCCCTTTATCCTAATTAACTTTTACACCTCACCACACTCCTACCTCCTATACCCCCTACCCTTCCCTCATATTTTTGCTACTTTGTTTTCCCATAATAGAACAAAAGAGGGGGACCCACAGAGATTCACAATAGACCCACCAGCAAAAGGGGGAGGGGAAAGCAGAATTCTATACTCACCTTCCATATATACAACACTGCTAGTTCATATAGAAAGGGATTTTCCATTTATATAGAGATACGCACATCCATAACAAAAAAAGGAGCTCAGACTCCATTTTTTTCTTTTCTGCATCATCATTCATCCTCTACACATAGACAAAAAAAACATAGCAACACCCACACAATAGACATATACACTTCCTTTTTCATCTATTGAAGAAAAATAGAGCATAGAGAGGCATCACCATCACAGATCGTCCACACACAAATTCGCAATACAACACACAAACTTACACTCATAAAATCACATACAATGGGCATGTACAGATCAGAGACAGAGAAAATGGATGATTAAGAATCGAGAGAGGCAAATATTGGGGCAAAAACAAAGAGAGGTCAGGAAAATTGAGCAAAACCAATGAAATTTCGGTTGGGTTTGACTTTTCGAGCAAAAAATCTCATCGTTTTCTTGATCTTCAAGCGAATCCCATTGAAAGAGTAACCCAGTCGCTATTTGGTTACTGTTCTGGTGGTGGGTCCACTAGAAAAGAAAAGCTATTAACTTCCTTAGTCCCTGTGTGGGCCTTTCTATTTTCGTCAATTTTGGTCTAAATTAAGGAAAATAGGATCAGGCTGGATAGATTGGTTGTTTGATTTTCGAGTGTTCTTGTGGAGGTTGGATCGAGGTTTTCGGTGCAGACTTTATTTTATTCAACAGGATAATACTCGAATAAAATCAAAATTTGAGGATCATTTCTTCTCTCATTTTTTATTTTTATCTCGAGTTTTTGATTATTTTTATTGATGAATGTTTTTTGTGTGCTTACTATGCTTGAATTATTATTGTGTTTATGGTTGATTTTAGTTTTTGATGTTGAAGAAAAAAATTAATTTGTTAACAATGAATTAATTAATTGTATGATTGAGCATGAAATTGGGGATGGGAATTGCAAGGTTTATAAGGTGAATTTGGATCAATTTTAATTTATTGTTGTTTTATTTAATTCAAAATAAATATCAAATTTTTGAACCAGATAGTATCATGAAAGGTCTAGTTAGATAGGCAAAGAGTAGATTCGGGTAGGCAAAATTATGACTTGTGATTTTGAATGATGAAAATATTCGTTGAATGATTTGATTTATACCTTTTTTTTGGAGAAAATGTATTATTTGGCTGGGGAATGCCCCGAGGTATTTGTGTTTATTCGTCGGGGAATGCATCGAAGTATTTTGAACCTAGCGGACATTCGTGACGAAGACCCGAGGCATCTAGTAAAGCTTACACTAGGACTTTTTTAGAATAGGATTTATATTATTCGCATTTTTATTTTGGACTGTATAACTGGACTAAACATTATTATTATGGGTTTTGGATTGTAGTTTGATGTGTTTGTTTTCTTGTTTTACGTGTTTTATCTGGTTTATACATTCGTAGTGCCAAAATAGTCGATACACTTCACTAAGCGATCGTGGTCGAACCACGGGACCGAGGGGTGCCTAACACCTTCCCCTCAATCAACAGAATTCCTTAGCTGGAATTTTTTCTTGCAAATCAGTTTAAAAGAGTCAAAAACAATTTTAAAAAATGATTTTCAAAGGTAACTTGGCATACCCGATTATGCCAAGTGGCGACTCTAATTTTATTATAGAATGAATCCTTTTTGAAATAATAATTATTTTTTGTCATTTAATAATAAAAATCCTTTCGAACTTAAAATATAATCTTTTTGGTTAAAAAAGGGTGTGACAGTCATCAGCATGCAAGTTTCTATAAAAACATATAAAAATCAATTTGTATTCCACCAGTGATGCTAGCATCCCATAAAATACTTTTAATATAATAAGTTTGTTTCTTGCAAATGCTTCAACTATCCTTAGAGGAACCATGTGAATGTTACAGATATAGATATTATTACAAAAATACCATCTAAACTCCCAAATGTTGCATGTCATGATCTAGCAGACATATACCCATTAAGTAGGAGCTGGAGATTAGCATAACTAAGAAGAAATGTAAAAAAAATTCCTACCATCATATATCATTTAGACCTCTTAGACCCCGCTTTGTGGAATTGTAATGGGACATGTTAAAAAATTGTTGTACTATATATATATCACTTAGAATAAACATCTGTGAAATTTTTTTAGCAACTTAAAAGGTCATGAAAACAAGATGAAAAGCCATTGGCTCATGGACCAATGATCCAAGACCATAATATTGTCATCCAGTTTTGTACCAATCCAAACATCTTATAATATCTATAAATCCTCTTCTTCATATTCTTACTCTCTTATTTTTGGTGATGAAAATGTTGATTCATGTATAATTATCATGAAATGCATCCAAAGAAAACAATTAAAAGTAACTTACAAGTTCAAATAAAATAAAAGAAATATTCAATTAAATTGGACAATAAGATTAAAAGACAACCTTTTCAGAAACTATATCAATATAACAACTTTGGATTTTAAAATATGGAAAACAGACAAAAGCTTTTTGGTTAAAGTAGTTCTCCAAATGACTCATGTAATGATGAAAGTGAAAAACTTTTCGAATTATATATGTAGAGATCTATTCAAAAGATGGATTCTTTCACATAAGTATAAATGGGGGAAGGAGGTCAAGTGAAGCTGTCAAAGTGGGTCCTACTATCTAGCTAGAAACATAAATCTTTGAAAGGTCTCCAATAAAAAATTGCAGACAAATTTCATAAAGAAATAAGCTTTCATGAAAAAGGAAAAAAGAACAAAAGAAAAAGGTTGTATGTCAAATCTCAAACTCATTTAGAGGGTGAAAAAGCTTGCTATAACTATGATTTTAGTAGTAGATACTTTAATATAATCTAGTTTTAATTGTTGAATATAGTAATTTTACTTTCAAAAAAAGACCTTTACTATACAATTATTCCAATCAAACATCTTGAAATTTATAAAATCATAACAACTCCAAAAATTATTGTATTCCAAAAGCTAATCATATCAACAACTTTCACCATAAAACAAGACAAATCATAACAAACTTTTCAGAGGTTCTTTGGGAAAGAAACAACTGCAATGATTTCTTTAAACCAATCAGGAAATGATGGAAAAATAATTACCAAGAATAGTAAAATTTTACTTCGTAGCATATACTTGTAGCATAAATACAATGCATTAAAATGAAGTTACATAGCCGGATGTTTTTTTTGTGAATCTGACTCACAAGTCTAAAACAATGCAGGAAAAATTCTTGATAACAATTACAGGCTGCAAAACAAAAATCAAATTAATCTTTTCAAAACCTAGAGATAATCATACCAAATGCATCTGTGAGCAATCTTTTCAAAACCTAGAGATAATCATATCAAATGAATCAATTTAGCAGTAGGAATCCTCATTGGACCTTATAGTAAAGAAGATATCTTAAATTAATGAATTGTTACTATGTAGCTCATTATCTTGCCTCTGGAAATGGAGATTCAATGAAATACCAATTCTAGGAAACATATAATACACTAAATCCGAAGCCAAATTACCTTGAATCGACAAACAATTATTCTAAAAACACAATAATTAACAATATAAACTTAAACAACAACCAAATTAGCAAGAAAACCATTCTTAGTTACATCATTAGGATACAAAAAAAATATAAGTATTAATAAATAAGTAGTGGTAATAAAAAAACTAATAAGCTAATCGTTATTATCTCAATCATCCTCATCACTTGTTTCATTTTCATCATTCTCCTATTCTTCCTTATTCGTTGTTTCATTTTAATGGTCCCATTCATCCTCCTAGAATGATTCATTTCCCTTATCTATTTCATCCACAGTATTTATGATGTCAATTATCTCATTATCATAAACTTCTTCTAATATGCGTTGAGGATGTTCGAGATTATTTTTCAACTCATCATCCACTATTTGATCAACAACTGCGACTTTGTTTTGGTATGCAACATCTAACACATTCTCAATCTCAATTCTCCCCACAGTATTAGTATTTATAACCACCCACCAATTGGCTTTATCTCAACACAATGGATATGCAGCATAATATACTTGCCTTGCATTTTGTACAATGATAAAGGGATCATAGTGATTATATTACCTCATGTACTTAACTTTAATTATATTATGCTATTGATTCACCCTAGTACCTCTATGTAATGGATCAAACCTCTAGAATTGAAATAAAATTATCTTTTTTAGCCAACCAGGGTGCTTAACTTCTAATATCTCTTGTATGACACCAAAATATTCAATGATTTGACCATTACCATTGACATCACCATCAACACACACCGTTGTTTTTAGTTTTCTTATACTTAAAAACTTTCTTAGGTTGAAGCTTGAAAGCGTTCACACAATAGTTATCCATTGTTTGAATTTGAGTTGCAGGACCAAATATAATATCTCTCACCAATGGAAATTGTTCTACGGTACTATATTCATCCAAAACAGACATATCGTTAAATCAAAATATAAATTTTATTAAATGACCTATATATAATTTTAGTAAATGCACATTTGATCTTTCATACTTACATATTCTTCTAGCCAATCGGAAAACCTCGTATATATGGCATCATTACCTCATTTCCCAATGAATAAACTGTCAAGTGTACATCATTAAGATTTTTTTATAAGTGAAGTGTCCTTAACAAATTTATATAATTTGATAACGTCAATAACACTTAATAAAGATATGGTTGAATCTCAGGACAACTGAGAAAAACATGTGTCACAATAGATTTTCTTTCCATACCAGTGAGGACTTGCGTACAGTAACTTTTAGATCCTTTACCCAAATTGTTACAAATTTATATAGGTGGAAAAATAGGATCAACATCACCTTCATCATTACAATTGGACCTATTTCTCTTACATGACACTTCAACCCAAAGTAGTTCGAACAAAAATAAGCAGTTTTTTTTTGCAAGATAAGCTTCACAAATTGACCCTTCAATCTTTCCCCTTTACTTAATAGTTTGTTTGCACTCACCAATTTTGCTGCATAATTTATCTTAGGTAGATAAAAGTAATTTTTTTTAAGAAAATGAGGGAATTAATTTAAAAAAATTTACCTTTCTCGTAGATACATCCACCTCATGGTTTAATTCAATAAATAATAATATTAAAACATGGAGGATTGAATAATAACAATAATTTCATGGTAACATGGTAAAGAATCACAGTTCATGGAGATTTATGGGTGAAATCCCCAATTTAAAAAACAATAAATTGAAAATATCACAATTTTATAATTTAAAAAGGTTGCTTGGACTTCATGGATGAAAGGAATCCATGGATGAACATCTAACATACCTGGGATGATGAATTTGGAAGGATTGATAGAGAGTTTTTGAGATTTGACCTTGATTCTTGAGATCGAGGGTTTCTTGTTCTTGAAAGAGGGGAGTTTTAATTTGAGAGAAAGTAAATAATGATGAGTATTCAGGTCAATTAGGGGTTAAATTTCGTGTTTAGGGGAAGTTTAGGACTTAGGAAAAAGACCCAAATACCCTTAAATGAATTTAAAAACACAAGCTGGAAACTGAAATCCTAATTTTTGGCCTTGGCGCGATGTGCCACTATCGCGTCAAACCACTAGAAAAGGGACAACTGGGACCTAGACCAATGTCGTGATTCACCACCATCACGATAAGCCTGTGGATGCCAATTTGGCCATCTCTGCGATTCGCCATTATCGCGGAGGCCTACTGGAAATTGACAAATTTCAAAGTGACCTATGGCGCGATGCGCCAGGATTGCGGAACCTCACTGGATTTTGCCAATTGGGAGATTGGTCTGCTCCACAATGCGCTAGAAGTTAAAATGATGAGGTTTTGCGACTGAAACTTAAAATCGCCATAACTTCTTACCTGGTTATCGAATTTGGGCAAATTTTATATCATTGGAAAGTTAATTGAATTTCCTACATACTGGAAGGATCTAAACTGAAAAATAATGAGTGTTTCAAAAGTTTCATATACAAATACGCATGTATTGGGACTTAGATTATGCTAGGGAAATATAGGGTGTTATAATATCTCCTCCTTAGGATCATTCGTCCCCGAATAAAACTGGTTAAGCTAAATGAAAATTGATAGACTGAGTTTACACACTGAATATGCATGTCAGATGCATGGAATGCATGACTGAACTGATTCATGAATACACTACTGACATGAACATGATGTGCAACTAAAACTGAGCATGATAAATTAAAAATCTTAAGAATATTTGGTACCTTATACTGAATTTGGATTCGCGGAGAAGAGATGAGGGTACTTGGTCTGCATATCTGCCTCTGCTTCCCAAGTGTCTCCCTCAATGGACTGATTCCTCCAAAGAACTTTGACTAGTGGAATTTCTTTGACCCTTAGTCTACAAACTTGATGATCAAGAATTTTGACTTGAACTTCCTCAAAAGAAAGACTGTTCTGAATATCTATACTTTCTAAGGGAACAACCACAGATGGATCACCAATACATTTTTTCAACAATGAGACATGGAACATTGGGTGTACCGAGGCTAAATCTAAAGGCAACTCTAGCTAGTAAACCACCTTTCCGAAATGACTCAGGATTCTGTAGGGACCGGCATATCGGGGACTGAGTTTTCCATTCTTGCCAAATCTCCTCACTCCCTTTATTGGAGAGATTTTAAAGAACACAAGATCATCGACCTCAAACTCGAGATCTGTTCTCCTTACATCAGCATATAATTTTTGTCGGCTCTGGGCGGCCCTAAGCCTTTGTCTGCTCAACTGAACCTTCTCTAAAGCATCAAACACAAAGTTGGGCCCTACTATTGTGGACTCACCTATTTCAAACCAACCAATTAGAGATCTATTTCTCCTACCATAAAGAGCCTCAAATGGAGCCATATGGGTACTGGAATGATAGTTGTTATTGTATGTGAATTCAATCAAAGGAAAATGGTCATCCCAACTATCCTTGAAATCAACAATGCATGCTCTCAGCATATCCTCAAGAGTCTGAATGGTCCTTTCTGCTTGACTATCTGTCTGAGGGTAGAAGGCTGTATTGAGGTGGACTTGGGTACCAAGACCCTTTTTGAATGCTTTCCAGAATTGAGAGGTAAACTGAGTACCTCAATTTTATATTATAGATAAGGGAACACCGTTCAACCTAACCAACTCTCTGAGATAGATTTTCGCATAGTCCTCAACTGAATAATAGGTATGGACTGGCAAGAAATGATCTTATTTGGTCATCCTGTCTATAATAACTCAAATAGATTCATGCTGATGATGGGTACGAGGCAAACTTGTCACAAATTCCATGTTTACTTTCTCCTATTTCCATGTGGAAATATTGAACTCCTGTATGACCTACTAGGCTTCTGGTGGTCAATCTTAACTTTCTGACATATAGGGCACTTAGCTACAAACTCTGCAATATTTCTCTTTATCCCACTCCACCTATAGATCTCCTACAATCATGGTACATCTTAGTGGCCCCTGGATGAATAGAGTAACGCGCACCATGCATTTCTACAAGAATTCATTGCTTCAACTCATTTACACCAGGAACACATAATCTACCCTGACAATGCAAAAACCCACCTCCCCCTTGGGAGAAAACCATCACTTTCTAATCTCTGACTGATTTTTTCAACTTAAGTAGACTGGGATCTCTATCCTGCTTTTCCTTAACCTCAAAAAATAGAGATGACTCTGAGCTACTCTGCAGCCATACACTACTTTCTGCTAAATCGAGTAAACGGACACCTAGTCGGGCAAGCTGATGGACTTCCTGAGTTAACTTCTTCTTACCATCCTACATATGAGCTACACTACCCATAGACATTCTACTGAGCGCATCAGCCACTACATTGGCCTTGCCCGAATGATACAGAACACTCATGTCATAATCCTTCAATAACTCTAACCATCTTCTTTGATGCAAATTTAAATCTTTATGAGAGAACACATACTGAAGAATTTTGTGATCTGTGAACACATCTATATGCACCCCATACAAGTAATGCCTCTAAATATTTAAGGTGAATACTACTGCTTCTAGCTCAAGATCATGAGTTGAATAATTCTTTGAATGAGGGTTAAGTTGTCTGGAAGCATAGGCTATGACCTTACCTTTCTGCATGATGACACAAGACAAACCTACTCTAGATGCACCACAGTACACAACTAAACCATTTGAACCGTCTGGCAGAGTAAGAAGTGGGACTGAGGTAAGTCGAGTCTTCAACTCCGAAAAACTTTTCTCACATGAATCTGACCGCTGAATCTTAACTTTATTCTGAGTCAATCTAGACATGGGGGATGCAATAGAAGAAAACCCTTCAACAAACTGATGGTAATAGCCATTAAACCCAAGAAAGTCCTAATATCCGATAGTGAGATGGGTCTAGGCTAGTTTCTTACCACTTTGATATTTTGAGGATCAACTCTAATGCCATCACCGAAAATAATATGGCCAAGAAAAGCTACTGATCTTAGCGAAAATTCACACTTACTGAATTTTGTGAACAACTAATAGGATTTAAGAGTTTGCAACACTATTCTAAGATGGTCTGCATGATAATTTTTGCTATGAGAGTAAACAAGAATGTCATCAATGAATACTATGAAGAACATGTCTAGGTACTTCTTGAACACTCTATTCATCAAGTTCTTGATGGCTGTTGGGGCATTTGTAAGATTAAAGGACATGACTAGAAATTTGAAGTAGACATACCGAGTTCGGAAAGCTGTTTTTGGAATATCACATTCTCTAAATCTAAGCTGATGATTGCTTGATCTGAGGTCTATCTTGAAAAAGTAACTGGCACCCTGAAGTTGGTCGAACAAGTCAGTGATTCTAGGAAGTGGATATTTATTCTTGACTTTGACCTTGTTCAACTGATGGTAGTCTATGCACATTCTTTGAGAACCGTCTTTCTTATGAACGAATAGAATAGGTAAACCCCACGAGGAAATGCTGGGTGTGATGAATCCCTTATCTAAGAGATTCTTCAACTGTTTTTTAGTTCTTTGAGGTCAGCTGGAGCCATTCTATATAGAAGAATAGATATAGGCTGAGTATCTAGGAGAAGGTCTATTCCGAAGTCAATTTCCCTTTCGGGAGGAACCCCGGGAAGATCTTCAGCAAATGCATCTGAGAATTCATTTACTACTTGGACTAACTGAAAATTTAGAGTTTTTGAGTTAGAGTCTTTCACTCATACAAGATGGTACACACGCCCCTTGGATATTATCTTTCTGGCTCTAAGGTATGAAATCAATTGACCTCTAAGAGCTGTAGTACTACCCCTCAATTCAAGGACTGGTTCATTTGGGTACTAAAAATGAACTATTCTATTTCAACAATCAACTACGGCATAGCATGAGTGGAGCAAATCAATGCAGAGAATTACGTCAAAATCCATCATCTCTAACTCTACGAGATCAATGAAGGTAACTTTTTAAAATATTGTGACCGAACAGTTCCTGTATACCTGTTTGGATACAATGAAAACACCTACTGGGGTAGACACTGATAAAGGCTCTGCTAGAGTTTCGGGACTAACTCTAAAATTGATAGCTATGTATAGAGTTACAAAATAAAGAGAAGCTCCAGGGTCTAGTAAAGCATACACATGTAAGTGAAAGACCTACAACGTACCCGTAACTACGTCAGGAGAATTTTCCTAATCTTGGTGGGAGTGAAGATCATATAATCTGTTCGGACGCTGACCACTGGTAGCACTGGAAGTGGCACCCTACTAAGTTGGCTGCCAGATGGAACTGACGACTGATGGGACTGGCCCTGTTGGCGCGCGTACCTACCTTTCTGAGCAACTACCCGAAACTCCCGAATCTGATGGCCTATCTTTCCATACCTGAAACACACAACACTTACCTGGGACTTAGATCCTGGAGCCCTATCCTTATTGTCTTTTCTAAATTTGGGCACTGGGGCACTGGCTGAAGAAGGTACTAGGGCTGAAGACCTCTGATGAAACTGAGGATGGTTACCACCTTCTGAATTTGGCTGATTGAAATTAAAACTACCCGTTCTACCTCTCTTGTTTCCTCTCTCCATCTTCTTAATCTTTTGTTCATCTATCTATTAAGCATAGACCATCAACCTAGAAAAACTATATCACTAATCAGCATTGCAACCCTACACTCCTTAACCACACTATCAGACACACCAGACATAAACTTACTCATCTTGGACCTACTATTAGCCACCACATGAGGAGCATATCTAGCTAATTGAGTAAACTTGAGAGAATACTCCCTCACACTCATGCTGCCTTGTCTCAAATTAATAAATCTAAGACTTTGGCCTCGCTAACTCTAACGGAAAGAATCTATCCAAGAAAGTTGTGGCAAACTTTTCCCATTCTATAGTCCCTACATCAACACCTCTATTAACTTTCCACTGCTTAAACCAAGTTATGGGCTACATCCTGCAATTGATATGTATCCAACTAGGCATCCCGACTAGACGTCACCCCCATAGCATCCATGACCTTCTAAATAATATCTAAGAATTCTTGTGGATCCTCTTTTAACTTAGATCCCATGAAAGAAGGAGGATTCATCTGGGTGAAATCCCGAATTGTAGTTGCAGCAATATTACCTACTGGGTTAGCTGGAATAGCGGATAGCCATTCATTCTGTGCTGCTATAGATTTTTCTACAGAAGTGAACGCAGCCCTAAATTCTATGTGAGATACATGCTCGTCCAGAGAACATTTCTAGATGGGCTAAGGGGCTAGCTGAGTTCTTGTTCTTCTTACGTTCTTCTTGGGAGGCATGTTCTATAAATGGAAGGAAGATAGGGATTAGACTGAGAGTTTAACTTGAGCTCATGCTCAATCTCACAACATGAATACTTGAAAGAAGGGAAGATTTTCCTAAACGCCTTGTAGCCTCTCTTCTATAAGGGTGTCACGCTATACACCCATGCACCAGACTTTACTTGACCCGACTATCAGACTTCCTATGACACTTTAAAACCTTAGGCTTTGATACCAAGTTTGTAACGACCCAAGACTGCCCTTAGTCATTACACTATGCTTACGATCCTAAGAGACCACAAGCTATCCCATGAGATGATACCTGTTGTGATCACTGAATAATATAATCATGAATGCGGAAGAATAACTAATATTCCATAAGGTTTTAATAATGAAATAACTACTGAATTATGGATTTGATAAAAATACTGAAATCTAAATAGTCTGAATAGCTAACTATAGTGTATAAAAAGCCTCTAAACTGGATACTATGAGGTGATGGGACAGACCCCAACTAACTCTAGTAACTACTGAGATAAAGACATAAATTAGTATAATCTATTCTCGGATAATGAGGGCTCACCACTGCTACTGTACTATTGATAATCTGAGAATCTAGGTATGACTCGGGTACTGAGAGTCAGCACCTATGATATAAGACATCATAGAGCAAATGAAAAGGTATGCGATCAATATTATGAATGTACCAGAATGTTAAATAAGGTAGGCTGATATGCATGGTCTCAAGAATAGGAATGATAATAATTAACTGGACATACATGTAAAGCATAGAGTACTGAATAGAAAGCATGGAATATGGAGATACTGATAATGCATGAAAATATGTAAATACATGACCAAGCACATAACATAAACTGAATAAAATCTATAAAATGATATACTGAGATAACTAAAATCTATATGCTTTGGTCAAACAACACTAAGACTGAATAACTGAGCTGGGACTATAACTGAGGCTATATATGAGATTGTGGGAGGTATCATCTAACAGACATTCCCCAATTTAAGCTAATCAGGGTTTAACTTATAACCCCAATTGGAAAGGTGTTAATACCGTGACACGGGTATAAGCCTGAACTAATGGGTGACCCCTGGGAGAGAGTCAAGCCTATTCTGAGGGGTGACTAATCATATCCTATGCTGGCTACGTAGTTCTAGAGTATAGGTACTGCTATTATTGACTCTGCCTATCTAACGGGGAAGCTGCCATCCCTACACTCGTTCGGTGCTAAATCCTATTCCTAATAGAAAGACACTGAGATACTAGACTATTCGGAGTTGAATAACTGATATCTGACTATTCTGATAATGATAAGAATATAATCTAAAGACTATTCTGTGATGTTTAGAGGCTAGACTAAATAAAAAACTATTGTTTTCAGGTATTCTATATGCCTAGGACTGAAAACAACAATACTGAAAAGACACTAAAGCTTGAAGGCCAAAACATGAAGGCTCTTATTAAATAAATCACTCTTGTAGGCATTTTATCAAAGGCTTGTAGTTCATGGTTTTAAAACAATTAGAGGAATGTCATGGAACCTGTAGAAATAGCATAAATTCATCATAATAGAATTAATTCATGGTTTAATTCAATAAATAATAATAATAAAACATGGAAGATTGAATAATAACAATAATTTTATGGTAACATGGTATAAAATCATAGTTCATGGAGATTCATGGGTGAAATACCCAATTTAAATCCAATAACTTGAAAAGATCACAATTTTATAATTTAAAAAGGTTGCTTGGAATCCATGAATGAAAGGAAAACATGGATGAACATCTAACATACTTGGGATGATGAATTTGGAAGGACTAATGGAGAGTTCTTGAGATTTGACCTTGATTCTTGAGATCTAGGGTTTCTTGTTCTTGAAAGAGAGGAGTTTTAATTTGAGAGAAAGAGAATAATGATGAGTATTTAGGTCAATTAGTGGTTAAGTTTCATGTTTAGGGCGAGTTTGGGACCTAGGAAAAAGACCCAAATACCCTTAAACAAATTTAAAAACATAAGATGGAAACTGAAATCCTAATTTTTGGCCTTGTCAACGCGCCACTATCGCTCCAAGCCACTAGAAAAAAGACAAATGGGACCTGGACCAACGCCATGACGTGCTACCATCCTGGTAAGCCTGTGGATGCCAATTTAGCCATATTCGTGATGCACCATGATCGCAGAGGCACACTGAAAATTGACAAATGTTAAATTAACCTATGGCATGACACGCCAGGATCACGAACCCTTACTGGATTTTGGCAATTGGGATATTGGCCTGCTCCACGATGCACTAGATGTTAAAATGGCTGAGTTTTTTTACTGAAAGTTAAAATTTCCATAACTTCTTATCCTATTATCATATTTGGGCGAATTTTATATTATGAAAAGCTAATTGTATTTTCTACACAATGGCAGGCTCTAAACTGAAAAATAATGAGTGTTTCAAAAATTTCATATATGAATACTCTTGTATTGGGAGTTAAATTATTCTAGGGAAATACGGGGTGTTACATGAAGACAAGAATATTCTGCTCCATTCTATTCAAGCTACTGTCCAACAACTTTTCTGAACACAAATCTTTGAAGAACCAACTTACCTCTGTGATTTGTTTCCATATCCTCCCAGGAAGGTGGTTAAATACAATAGAAATCAAGGTTTCCATAAAGAGGTGTCAATCACGGCTTTTCATACCAATCAACTTTCCTTCTTCGATATCCGCTCACATTCCTAAATTCAAAGCATAGCCCTCAGGCATCCTCAAATTCTTAACCCACTCACATATTTCTCATTTCTTACCTAATGTGAATGAAAACTGGCATTGGGCTTAAACAATTTACCACTATATTTTTCCTTCAACCACAATTCCTTTCTGTTGCAATACTCCATTCTAGCTTTTGAATTATCTTTTGTCTTACCCTTGACATCCATGACTATGTTGAATAAATTATCAAAATATTTTTCTTCAATATGCATCGGATCAAGATTATGTCTTAGTTTATCGTCCCCCCCCCCCCCCCCAAATATGGCAACTCTTAAAATATGCTTTGTTTGGTACAATTATGTTCAACACCATATAAAGGAAGTCTAGAAGATGGACCATTTGTAACTTTAGGCAAATTACAAACTCTATTCAAAATTTAATTTCCTGACAGTAATGGAGGTGGTGGATCATTCTCAATTTTATTCTTTTTGAAGGCATTTTTCATCATTCTAAACTCGTGGTCCATTGGTAAAAACTAGAGGTGACAATCAAACCAATGATTTTTTTTACCATACTTTAAAGTGAATGCTTTACTATTTTCCATACAATATGGGCAAGCTAACTTTCCAGTAGTCATCCAACTAGACAACATCCCATACAGAGGAAAATCCCTAATAGCCCACATCAAATTTGCACGCATAACAAAATTCTTCTTAGTTGATATGTCATATGTCACTACACCTTCATGCCATAATTATAGTAATTCATCTATCAATGGCTGGAGATATACATAATTGTAGTAATTCATCTATCAAGGGCTGCAGATATACATCGATCAAACTTTTTGGATTGCGGGGACCTGGAATAATATAACTTAGAAATATGTAGGGACTTATTGTGCACATTTTTTCTAGGAGATTATATGGAGTAATAAATGCAGGCCAATAAGAATAAGGTGTGCCAGAAATAGAGAATGGTGTGAAACCATCTTCACAAAGCCCTAATCTAACATTTCTTGGTTCACTAGAAAAATGAGGATAAGTTCTATCAAAATGCTTCCATGCTTCTCCATCTGATGGATGAGACAAGACACCTGGTGGCCTATTTCATGGTGACATTTCATGTGTGGGGAAGAACTCATCGAAGCATATAACCTCTTTAGCCTAGGTATAATAGGTAAATAATGCATCTCCTCAATAGAAACCATCTCTCCATGGAGAGTCCGCTTATAACGAGCATGTCCATAAAACTTACAATTTTCTAATTCAGCATCATTCTTATAGAACAACATAGAACCATTTATACAACAATGGATTCTATTATATGACAATCCCAACTTGGAAATCAATTTCTTTGCTCGATAAAAGTTCTGAGGTATGTTCAACACTCGATTTACTAGTTCACCCAAAAGACCAACCATAAAGTCAATAGCAGGTTGAGAAACATTCCAATCAGATTTGATACACATTAATCTAACTACAACAGATAAAGTAAAATGCAAACTCCCTTCACATAGTGGGTGACTAGCCTCTTCTAATTGTTGATAGAAACCTCTTGCTTCTTCATTGGGATCTTTTTCTAATTTTTTTCGAGTTCAATCCCATCCCCAATTCTAAAAGCATCATTGACCATTTTATGAATCCTATCATCATGTTGTACCCTATCATGTTGCACCCTATGTTAAACTCTAGCATGTTAACCATGTAGAAGCATGTCATATATATCCACAGGCAATAAATTATAAAATATACCATTCAAACCATCTTTCTCTCCATGATCGACCTACACAAAGTATCTTGGTTTAAATCCATTACGATAGACATTGGTCATAACTATATCTGGTTGAAAAATCTTCAAGCGCCTACATGAACTACAAGGATACCTAACCACTCTATTTTTTTGATATAGATCAAGTGACATCACATGATCGATAAAACCTCTAACGCCATTAAGATATTGGGGTTTTAAACCACCCATATTTTCATAATCCATATCATACATCCATAAATGATAATCTATCTATAAAAATATAGATATTCAATAATATGCAAGTTTACGTTAAAACATATAAAAATCAATTCATTAGTTCACATTTCAAGTGACTACACTTAAATCATTTTCAAGTCGCTACACTTAACCATTTCAAGTCACAAGGTCACAACTTCAAGTACCTACACTTAAGCATTTTCAAGTCATTAACTTCACAATTCAAGTAGCTACACTTAACCATTTTTAAGTCACAAGTTCACGATTTCAAGTAACTACACTTAACAATTTTCATTTCACAAGCTCACAATTTCATGTAACTACAACAGTTGATCATTTTCAAAACATAACTTCACATATCAAGTAGCTACACTTAACCATTTTCAAGTCACAAGGTCACAATTTCAAGTACCTACCCTTAAGCATTTTCAGGTCATTAACTTCATAATTCAAGTAGCTACACTTAACCATTTTCAAGTCACACGTTCACAATTTCAAGTAACTACACTTAACTATTTTCAAGTCACACGTTCAAAATTTCAAGTAACTACACTTAACCATTTTCAAGTCATAAGTTCACAATTTCAAGTAACTACAACACTTAATCATTTTCAAATCATAACTTCACATTTCAAGTAGCTACACTTAACCATTTTCAAGTTACAAGGTCACAATTTCAAATACCTACCCTTAAGCATTTTCAAGTCATTAAATTCACAATTCAAGTAGCTACACTTAACCATTTTTGTGTCACTAGTTCACAAGTTTAAGTAAATATACTTAACCATTTTAAAGTCACAAATTCACAATTTCAAGGAACTACAATACTTAAATCATTTTCAAATCATAACTTCACATTTCAAGTAGCTACACTTAACCATTTTCAAGTCACAAGGTCACAATTTCATGTACATACACTTAAGCATTTTCAAGTCCTTAACTTTACAATTCAAGTAGTTATGCTTAACCATTTTCAAGTCACAGGTTTACAATTTCAAGTAACTACACTTAACCATTTTCAGGTCACAAGTTCACAATTTTAAGTAACTACACTTAGGCATTTTCAAGTCATTAACTTCAGGGTTCTAGAGACTACATTGAACATATATGGTCCAACAAAAATAATAATCATAACACTACAAGAAAAATAGCTCAGGAACATGAAAATTTTTCACTAACCTGAGAAGTAGGACACTAGCAGGAAGAAATGGGTGGAATATTAGTAATGGATTCTCCTTATGCTTCCAAATAGAAAGAACAAAATAATACACACACTTTACAAATTCCCCTACTGATGTTAGCACATTCAACCTCCTTAATCTGGTATAAGAAAATACAAAATAACTACTTCAGTTCTAGGTATTGAAATACAAGTTTTTTACGCATAATAAAGTATCATTATTCAATTAAAGAGGCTTCAAATATCTTAGAACTCAGAGGTAGCTATGATAAAATGTTCATGCTTAAGTGACATAAAATAAACCAAATTCCACTTAGCAAATTACATGTTGTCGATGAAACGAAGGTCCATTACAGCAAAAAAGTTGCATCTAACTCATCAAAAAGTTAATTAAAAGAAAAAAAAAAGTAAAAAGGTCTCTCATTTGTCTATTGATAACAAGTATAGCATTTTGATTATACTTTCCCTTGGTTAAAAAAAGAAGGAATTCCTTATAACCAGCATTTTAGAATAGGATTTTTAAGTTCTAGACACTGTTAATTTGAAGAATTCTTTCAATTATGACAATGTAACAAATCCCAAATTCACCAAGAACCTAACAAATCCCAACCCCAAACACCATAATAAAATATAAAAATGATTTACAAATAGTACACGATTTGCAAATAGTAACAACCAGTACCACATTGTCACAAATAGCTTCGAGAAGTTCCAATTCTATAGCAAGGAAGAGAAATAGGTCCGTTGACATTGTAGCGATAATTGTGACTAATTGGAGAAAGGAAGGAAGAGAGAGAGGGAGAAACGACTTGAAGGAAGAGAGAGAGAAAGAGAGAGAGAATCAACTTGAAGGAAGAGAGAGAGAAGCAAAATAAATAGGTCTGTTTCCCTAATATGGTGTGGACTAAAAATTTTACTTGATTTAGACGTTGGCCGTCGCTTTATAAAAATTTATATATTTAATTTAATTTTTTAAAATATATAAATTATTTATTTATTATTAAATTAAAAATATCAAATATCAAAGTCCAACGTCTCTTTTCAAAAAATTATTTATATTTAGTTCTAACAAAAGTGACGATCTCCGTCGCTTTTTGTTAAAAATAAAGAAAAATTAAAAATAGTTAAAAATTGCAACGGATAGCGTCACTTTTTTAGAATTAATATTTTAAAAAATATTTCAAGTAGCGACATTGTCCGTCTCTTTTAATAAAAATAAAAAAATAAAAATCAAATTTAAAAATTGGTAGACTGCGTTCCTTTTCAAAATATTAATTATTATTATTTTTAAATAAATTACAATGTTATCCGTAGCATTTCTTAAAAAAAATACAAAATATTTGTTAATTAGTTGGCACAATAATCTGCAAAAAAGAGACGGATATTAAAACGTTGGTCGTTGATTTTAATAAAAAATAAATAAAAATTAAAATTAAACTAAAAAAGCGACGGACAGTGTTGATTTTCATGTCGATTCTTAAAGCAACATATTTTGTCGCTTTTTGGCCCTTTTTAGTAGTGTTTATACATCACCGCGTCGCGGTAGTGCCCTCACCGCTATAAGCGCTGCAACATGGCCTAATCACATTGATCCACTAGAATGCACCACTTTGTGATCCTCCTCTCACCGCAACTCGATACTATCGAGTTTAGCTGATGAAAATCAGCCATTGCCTTTCTAGCGTTCACCGCGACATGCCAATAAGCTCCCAGGCGTTCTGTTTTTGTCACATTGCGTTTTGTGCTTTGGTAGATCCACTCCAAGCCTTTTTGTGATGTTTCCACGTGATTTGAAGCTTGTACATCCTTCATGTATCCTTGAAATCAACTCACCAAGACTCCTATAGCATTAAACCAAATGAATTAAATCTCAAAACCATACAAATTCAAGACGGTGAACTAAAACCTCAACCAAGAATACTAGTTTTATCGTCTAGACTCTAAATGACCAATCTGAACCCAACTCGCGTGAAAACATCTTTAAACCTTCTAAACACATATTTGAACACTGAGATGCACATTTATATTATAATTAACACATAAAGCACATGAATTATCCTTAAAACAAGGCTTATTAATCTAGGATAACCACACTAAAGTGCGTGAATACACCCAACATCACCAACCCACACTTAAAGACTTGTTCATCCTCAAAAAACTCTTCACTATGAACATCATAAGCTGCAAAGACTCTACACTTCTGCAGTATTTTAAGATATTTAAGCTAGTACTACAATGACTACACAAAATGCAAGTTACTACACTAAGCGTGTTATGTACACAGTTGAAGGTTCAAGAATACTACTCCAAAACATCCTAGTCTTAAGAATTGACTCACAAACATGGTAAACTCGTTCTAATTACTTAGTATAATATATCATCAGAAATCACCCACATTCATCAAATATGTTCCCTTACAATAAGAGAGTTACCAATAACCACTCACACACATACAATTTATAACACAATGGGCAGAAGAATCAAGTTATGCTCACTCTCACAAGGAATTCACAAGTTACACATAATGAACTATAGGATTGACCTTAGTGTAGTACTCAACTAATATCGGAATGTTAAGGGATGAGTAGGAACTATTTTGGCAAAGAATAGTAACTATCTTCCCTAAGTTTTTTAATACATAACATTATACAATTAAGATCAATCTTTAACAACCAACTTACACCACTTTTGTCTACCCACATCTTTTGTTTTACCCCATCTTATTAAGATTTTCATATACAATATGGTGGGAGTATACTATGTACACCACTTATTCAATTTGATTTTTTTTATTCTTTTCACTACTCAACTCCCAACCACAACATCTATCAAATTTTTTAACACCATCGGCTATTACTTAGGGGATTCTCTTTTACCATTTTCTTCTTGAATTTCCAACTCCTTAACTCACTAATTTTATACTAAAGCGCTCAGGAGTTTTGGATCAAATTAAGGTCAATCAAGGAAGGGGATTAGGCTACACATGAGGATACTAAACAAAAAGCTAAAGGCTCAACGTGGTTAATTAATATTATGCACAAGGGTAGGTCAAAAAGATGATATGAAATATGGCTATCAAAGAAATGCCTATATCTTCTCCTAAACCCATACTTTTTATTTTGCTTTGCACAAACACTTGGAAAGTTATACACATCATATGCAACAAGGAATATAGAAAGACCTTACATACATATGGCACATGCTCAACTTGCTTAGGATCATCATAGATTCTAAACCAAATAATAGCATTAATTCATATTTAAGACAACAAGTACAAGAGTCATAATTATGAGTTTAGGAGTCTTAAAAGTACTAATTCACACAATCAACATGCTCTTTACAACCAAATCACTTGCATAATGTAGTCAAATGTAGCACCAACCAGAACATCTTGCTGATTCCTAACAGAAAAAATTTTAAATTTACCCCAAAACTGGGAATTTCCCCACCCCACACTTAAAAATCTAGTTTGTCCCTAAAGGCCTAGCTAGTAGCATATTTATACATCAAGAAGGTCTAGAGACCCCATACTTAGTCTTTGCTATGCTCTTTAGCTCAGTGTTTTTGATACTCAGACTTCCTGTCGACTTGTAACTCGAAAAAAATAAAAAACTAGTGAAGTAAAAACTTGGAACTGAAAAGTAAAAGATACCTACTTTAACTTGGGTTTTCTCCCAAGAAGCTCCTGATTTAGTGATGTGGCATGACCCATCTATGACTTATCCAAATTTATTCCTCCCTTTTTTCATTCTTAGAGGCCATCATCTTATTCATTTCTGGCCTATTGAGTGTGAACTCTCAAGGTCAATAACTTTTATAACTATAGCCTTCTTAGGCTCATCAATCTGCATCATGTTAAGCTTAGGCAGCTATGGCTTAGGCTGCTTAATGAGGGTGTTCGAAGAGGTATTTTATAGAATAAACTCCACCATCCCACACTTATCCCTATCAATCACAGTAATCATGCACAAGTCTTTATAGTAAGATAGTGTATTAAGCGGTGTGTACACTTTAAAAATTACCTCTTTATCCTCTAACCTTATTATGAGTGTACCTTCTCTCATATTAATCAATGCCCCTCCCATCGCTAAAAATAAATTCCCCAAAATGATAGGCACCTTTTTATCTACCTAAAAATCTAAAATAATAAAGTTAGCAGGAATAATAAACTTACCAACCTTTATGAGAACAGCATTTATCACTCCTATAGGATGGGCTATGGTCTCATTTGCCAACTGCAGTAGCACAGAGTTTGGTCTCAGCTTTTCTAAGCCCAATATGTTGAACAAAGATAGGGGCATCAAGTTTATACTTTCCCCTAAATCACTAAGTTCTTGAACTACCTCGCCGCTGCCAGTCTGACTGGGGAGAGTGAACTTCCCAGGGCCCTTATGCTTTTTGGGCATCTTTTGAGTAACCACAAAACCGGATTCCTCAGTGAGTGCTACCACCTCCACATCCTGCAACTTAACTTTGTTAGCAACCATATCCCTTAAGTACTTAGCATACTTGGGCATTTCCTGCAAAATATCTAAAAGAGGTAAGTTAATATGTATCTCTCTAAATATGTCAAAGAACTTCTTGAAGCATGCATTCTCCTTTGCCTTTATATTCTTCTATGGGAAGGGTAGTTGTGGGATCTTCTTCACTTCTTCAGCAACTTTTTATTTCGAGTACTCAGGCTTTCTCAAATTTTCAACAACATTGCTATTTACCTTTCAGTCACCACATCAGCATCTACCTCCGTAGTTTTCTTTAGAGATTCTCCATGAATATCTTTACCACACCTTAAAGTGACTTCCATAAATTGTTTAGGATTTTTTTATCTCTTAGAACTACCTTGAGGACTGGTATTTAGTGCCTGCTATAATTGCCCCAACTACAACTCTAAGTTTCTCTTGGTTGCTTGCTAGTTTTTTACATTTGCAGCCAACTGTGTCTAATTAGTTAGAATTTGTTTTATCATTTCTTCTAAGTTGCCAGTTGATTGTTTTCCTTGTGCCTATGGTTGCTAAATTTTCTACTATTGGGCATTTCACAGCTGATTCAGCGACTGAGTTTGCCACTTCATATTTTAGGCGTTCCCATAATTCTTTCTTTGAGCATTTCCCACATACATCAAAAACTCAGGATTGGAAGCATAAATAGCCGTTGAATGGTCACTGTTACCACAAAATTTACACCAACCTATAGCTTGTTGGATTGCATTGACTGTGGTTGTAAGCTGTGCAACTCCCAACTTTAGACCACTTATCTAATTTTGCGATGCAGAGATCTAGGTAGATATAGCAGTAAATTGGTCCAACTCCAAAAAACTAGTAAATTTCTTTGTAGCATTCCTTGAGTCTGAATTCCACTTAGGATTAACTTGTTCAATTTAGTTCAACAAAATATACAACTCATTTTACGTCTTCTCAAGAGCATGATCACCTGCAGTTGAATCCAACAAAATCTTTGTATTATGATCAAGTGACTCAATAAAAGTATGAGCTAATACCTCATTAGACTATTGATAGTGTGGACATTCCCATAAAAGAGCCTTGAAATATTCCCAAGCATGATATAAATATTCATCTGGCTTAGGTTTAAAGCACACAATCTTACTGCGAAGTCTCACAGTCTTGATAGATGGGAAAATCGGATGAGTAATCTCCATGATAAGTCATCCCAAGATGTGATTGAATTTGCCGACTCGGCATTCAACCATTTCTTTGCTTCCCCTAATAGTGAGAAGGGAAATTGTAATACCTCAAACTTTTTCTAGATTAATTACCTTCCTAGAATATTAAGGGATGGCGTTCAAAATGAGTAATCTTTAATTCATATATAATAAGATTGATTTTAACTTTTCATTGTGTTGGAAACTGAATAATCTTTCCATTGATACAAAATTTGCCCAAATCCGACGCTCGGTGAAGAAGTTAAGGTATTTTTAGTAAGCAGTGTGCGAACTGGACACTCACTGCATCGCGGTGAAGGGCAATTTCATAATTGTCATTTTTCAGTGGACCATCATGATTGCCGCGCATCTCGGAGAGGTCCATTTTCCCAATTATCAAATTCTAGTAGGTCGACATGATAGTGGCGCGTCGTGCCAAAGGCCAAAATAGCATTTTAATATGGCACCGCAATGGTGGCGCGTCACATTGAAGTTCCAGGTCCCAAATGTCAAAATATAGTGGGGAAACGCGATAGCTATGCATCACGGAGATCCCCAATTTTTCAATCATTCACTTTCCAGTAAGCCATCGCAATAGTGGCGCATCATGGTGGCCAGCCTAATCAGGATTTTCGTTGCTTTCCAGTTCCGTTTAAAACCTTAAGCGGATATTTTGGTCAATTCCCAAGCCCCCAATTTCTTCCAAACATAAGATTTAAGCGTATTATATGCATTTAATGCTTATATTCATCAAAACTTATCTCAACCAAAACCGTAAGCTTCAACATTCAACTTCAAGAATCCCCAAGATTTCATCATTCTTTTTCCAAATCAATTCATGATTCAAAGTTCCCAATCCAAGCATTCCAAGAATCATCATTCAAGAGCATAAATAGAATCTCAAAAGAAAGTTTGTTCATCTAGTCCATCATCCAAGGTATGTGGGGTTATGAACAAGGACAATCCTTTCGTCCTTGTGCCCAAAATTATATTTTTTCAGCAAATTTCTTATTATTTGAAATTAGAATTCATACCCAATTATTAGTATTTGAAGATTATGAATTTACAAGTGAATGAATGTTGAATTGCATGGCTATTTTCATATATTTATGCATGTAATGCGATTTTCCAAATTTTTCAATTGAGTTTAAGCATGATATTATGATTCTTGATTTTATTATTTTATATTGTTGAAGTATTTTCAAAAAGCATATTGAGCATGATGATTTGCTATGTTTTGACATGATTTTAAAGCATGGGCTTTAAGACCTAAGATTTAGTATTGATATTTCAAGAAGATTATGATTTTAAGCCTCTTTGATGAATGTTTACCAAGATTCAAGAAAGAAGTTGATCTTTTGATCCTAAGCTAAGATAAGTGATCCAGATTATTCATATAGTTTGAAATTAAATAAAGAGAAGCATAATTGGTTTTCATTATAAAACCTTGTTCTATTTTAAGGTGAATTTCCTAAAGTTCTGAGCGATAAGTATGGGAGTAGTATTTAGCACCAAGTTAGGTATGATTCAAAGGTCTCATTCTCCAAAACTACGTACCACCGTAGGTTTATGATTTTTCCATAGTGGGCTAAGATAGTGATCACTTAAGTTAAGGTTCTATTCTGATGGAAAGGGTAGAATAGCTCTCCCCAACATAGGTAAGACGTTGGACTCCATGTCAGCTCAATGGTTTATGTCGGTTAGAAAAAACTCCCAAAGTTCAAAAATTTTCTAAAGATCCAAAGTCTGTAAGTTTCAAAACAAAAGAATGTTAGATAAGCTTTTAGAAAAATAAATGTAAAGGTTCACCATTTACTCAGATTATGCTTTACTGAAAGATAATAGTTATAGTTTTCAGTTTTCACATTTTAGAATCAAACGTGAGCTCCTTCTACACTTAGCCAGTATGATTTAAAGAGAAAGTATGAACACATATTTTAGAACTAAACGTTATGGCTCACTAGCTTTATAAAGTTCGATTTGCTATGTATGATTTCAGATTTCAGTATTTTAAACAGTCCAACTTATGAGAGCCATTCACATTTAGCATGCATCATTTTTATTTTATAAAGTATGATGATGTTTTACTTATGTATTATACCCTATCTACTCAGTACATCATCAAAGTACTGATCCATATATATGTCAATGTGTTGCATTGTCTTATAATATGGTTCAGGTGCTCAGTATTAGCAACATGAGTAGTTCGAGCATCTCTATCTATGCTCCCACAATTGGTGAGTCCTTATGATTCGAGGGCCTACTTCTTCAGATTTCCATCTTTTATACTACTTTATTTATTATTTTCAGTTTTGTCTGAGTTAATTCGGGGTCTGTCCTAATGCCTCTCTAGTTCCATAGAAATAGAGGCTTGTCAGACTACTAGTTTATTTATAGACTTTCAGTATTTGCTATTCAGGCAATATCTTCAGTTTATTCAGTTCAGTTTTGGTATGATAGATCATTATTTCTTGACTAGTTTATCTTGAAGTAAGGTTCAGACCTAGTAGTAGGGTTAAAGGGTTAGCTTGGGGCTATTCATAGTGTTGAGCACCATGTGATGTCTCGAGATTAGATTTTGGGGCATTCATTACAGAAATAGTGTTAGCCTCATATAGTCAGCATTCACACTCGTAGGGATGAATGTGTCACTGGTTTAAAAAAATTGTAGGTGGACTTGTGGATCTTCATGTGAAAGCCTAGTGAGTTGTCCACTTCTAATCAGAGGTTTCACCATTTTCTATTTGAGATCAAACTTACCTCTAGCAGTCAGTTTCTAAAATGGGGAGGTCAAATTTGTTGGAAGTGGGATTGCCACTTCTCTAACTGTCCAGCGGGCTGCCTGTTTATCAGCCTTGAGAGCAGGATTTTCTTGATCTTCTTTCATTTGAGGAATTCATGGCAGAAGGATTGCTTCTCTTCTTCTTTGAAGGAAGCGTTGCTCAGGTTTGAAACTTAATTCAACCAATTCCCTATCCCTTTCCAACTTATTAGCCTTAAAGCATGTTTCTCGCAATTACAAAAGCAAGATCTAGCATAAACCATCCAAGTAATCTTCAAAAGAAAAACTAAAAGTATAACAGTTACCAAATTACAAGTCCCCAACAATGCTGCCAAAAACTTGACAAAGCCCAAGCGCACACGCAAGTGTACATCGTCTACCACGTAATATAGTAGCCTTTAAGAAAGCTGAATATCTATCCCACAAGTACTAGTTAGAACAACTATAAATTCTAGTTTAACTTCTAAGATTAACTTGATGTAAAGTAACCAAAAAAAGTTTTGAATATTTGAAAACCAAAGTAAAGTAAACAATGAATAAAATAAAAGACGAGAGACAATCAATTGGAGAAAGATCAGGGTTAAAGAACTTTGAACAATCATATTGCTTTATTGAACTTTATTCGTTAAATTACTTATATTGTTTTTTTTTGTAGGGTTTATCGCATGATAATGGTTTCCCGATGTTTAATCATTTACCTAACTTGGACATTACAAATACATCATTGAGCGGGGATGTAATAATTCAATAAGTTCTTAAAGATTTCATCCTACATGTGAATCAAGCAAGGGTTCTAGGTACATACCTGTACTAGATACTAATTCAAATACCTTATTTCATAAAATAATAAAAACCTTACTTTATTCATCCCTATGTTCTATCTTCCCATTCCCTCTCCCGAGATCACAAGTTTGACATATGTATTCTAAAAGGTGATCAATCCTTACAATAATTAAACAAAGGATGAACAAGAAACCAAATATAATAAACAAATTAAACGAAATCAATTCAAAACAATAATAGTCATGTTCTTGGCTTTAACCCCAGAAAGGGAGTGTTTAGCCACTAATGGATATAATGATCATCCATGTATTTGAATTCATGATCAAATCTATTAAAAAGCAAAAACAAAGAATAATAACACCTAATTTTCGTGTGCAGTTACCTTCTCTCCCGTCTCGAGACATCAAAAGTGTTTTTCATTAAACCCAAGGGCCTTTTTATAGTTCGGCGAAAAGAATTCCCACTTTTATACTTCACCGCATCGTGGTAGTGCCCTCACCACTATAAGGACCGCGATGTGACCTAATAGCGTTAAGCCACTGGAATGCACCACTTTGTGATCCTCCTCTCACCGCAATGTGATGCTATCGCATTAAGCTTCTGGAAATCAGACATTGCCTTTTTACCCTTCACCGCGATGTGTCAATGAGCTCCCACACATTCTGTTCTTATCACATTGCGTCTTGTCTTTCATGGATCCACTCCAAGCCTTTTTGTGATGTTTCCATCTAATTTGAATTTTTACATACTTCATGTATCATCATAATCAACTTACCAAGCCTCCTATAGCATTAAAAACAACAAATTAAAGTTCAAAACCACACAACACTCAAGACTACAAACTAAAAACTGAACAAAGAATACTAGTTTTTCATTTAGACTCTAAATAACTAATTTGAACCCAACTCGTGTGAAAATATCTTTAAACCTTGTAAACACATATTTCAACACTAAAATGGGCATTAATATCATTAGTAACACATAAAGCACATGAAGTTTCCTTAAAACAAGGTTATTAAGCTCGGATAACCACATTAAAGTGCGTGAATACACCTAACATTAGCTTGCTGCATTCGTGGTCCAAGAATAACCCAAACCCCTTCCACAAATTTCAAAATTCTTATGAGATACCTCTTTATCATCCCTAAATATGTATCAACTCAAAAATCAATGTCCCGGGTTTGGGAAGGCTAAAAATAAATTTCTCAAAGTTTTGGAGTCTTAAAAATGACCAAGTCCTTTATACTTAGTGTAAAATTCATTCCTTGAACCCCCTTAACATGAAACTAAGAGTTAAAAATGGACTATGATATTCTGGGGTATTATACTATCTCACCCTTAGGATCATTAGTCCTTGAATGAAACTGGTTAACTTGAGAGACTTAAAAAAATTGAGACCGTACACTGGATAAGATGAAGCATGATTAAGTAATCTGAGTCTAGGACATGATATATAAACTGGACTAAATTTCATGAATGCATAAAATGACATTAGTTTAGTTATATAGCTGAATTAGAGAACCAATAAGAGTTAATTTAAGTTAAACTATTACCTAAAGTTGAATCTGAATTCATGGAGAAAAGATCGGGATACTTGTCTTGCATGTCTACTTCTGCTTACCTAGTAGTTCCCTCAACGGACTGATTTCACCATAGAACCTTAACTAAGGGAACTTCTTTATACCTCTACATACGAATTTGATGGTCAAGAATCTAAACTGGGACTTCCTTAAATGAGAGACTATCTTTCACATCCCCGCTCTCTAATAGAACGATAAAAGCTGGAACACCAATATATTTCTTTAGCAATGAGACACGGAACACCGAATGAACTAATGCCAAATCTGCACATAAATCTAACTGATAAGCAACCTTTCCATAACAACTTAAAATTATATACGAGCCAATGTAATAGGGATTGGGCTTCCCCTTCTTTCCAAGTCTCTTTACCCCTTTCATAAGCAAAATTTTTAGATAAACCAAGTCATCAACATCAAGCTCAAGATCTCTTCTCCTCACATCAGCATAAGATTTCTTACTACCTTGGGTTTTCTTCAGCCTCTCATGAATCAACTAAAATTTCTCCATCATCTCAAATATTGAATCTGACCCTTTCAAAGTAGCCCCACCTACTTCAAACCAACTAATTGAAGATCTAAATCCCATACCATAGAGAGCCTCAAATAGAACCATATTATACTAGAGTGATAGTTGTTATTGTAGGAAAACTCAATCAAAGTTAAGTGGTTATCCCAACTACCCTTGAAGTCAATAACACAGGCTATAACACCCCGAATATAGTACCCAGAAGGCTACACGTTGCCCAGGACCCAGAAGGACCACAAGCTAAACCATGTCTAATATTTCTAAACTGATTACTGAATAATAGTAATAATATTATAAATGTGGAAACATGAAATGAAAGTCCATAAGGTTCAATACTAGTACATAACTAAAAAATATGGTATAATAATACCAAAACAACTGAGATAATTGTCTAAACATACTGTAGTCTGAAAGCCTCTAAACTATCTGAATAAGGAATTGATGGGGCATGTCCCCAACTAACTCCACTACTAAAATAAACTAAAAAATAAAATAGTAATTTGATCATCATGTCCTCGAAGGATAAGGATTCACTGTAAATCTGATCGCTGAACTGGGATGCTACTGGTTCTCAGGAGCTCTTGCTTTTAAACCTATGGTATAAGACACAAAGCGCAAATGCGTCAGTACTTTGAATGTACTAGTATGCAAGTGCGTTAGGATAAATGTAATAGGTTCATATGCATAAACAATACTAACAGACTTACTAACATGAACATGAGAATACATGTATGCATACATAACTATAACTGAGATCATGATAGGACTAGATACTGAGTTCTCACTATTGAGTCTACTGACATTGACATATGAGTCACTAATAAGTGAGAAACTGATACTGTATTACTAAATACTGAGGGGTTGATACTATGGTACTGATACATGGATAACTGTGTCTAATAGGTCTGATTATGAAGAACTGGTCTAGTTGACTGTATCTGATAGTCTTGAAGCTGAATGCTAATAAAATAAGTTTTGATAACTAATATAACTGATAACATGAGTGACTATATCTGACAGTCCTGAATCTGATGGAACTAGATGAGTTTTATACTATATCTGCATAACTGAATCTGAGATCATTCCTATCTAGCAAGTGATCTCTAAATCTGATGATACCATTACTAATTGACCATAGTTGAGATCAATCCTATCTAATCATTAATCTCGAAGTCTATTTATAATGTTAAAAAGTGACTGTATCTAATAGTCCTAAATCTATACTACTGAGCCAAATTGACTGTATCTGATAGTCCTGATTCTGTAACTAAAACTGTGGGATGTATTCATCTAACCGACATGCCCCATACTAAGCTAACTGGGGTCCAACCTATAACCCCAGCTGGAAGGGTGCTAGTACCGCGCCAATGGTAAAGACAACTGTTGTGGAGTTAGTCCTAATCTAGTGGGTGATCCCTGGGATCAGCCCTATACATTTAAATATGCTAAAGGGTGATCCCTGAGTATGTCACTCCTATCTAATGGGTGACATCTCATACCTATGCTAGTTACATAGTTATGGAACTTAGGGATTGCTTCTAGTGATCTCAGTCCTATCTAGCAGGTGAGTCCCCATCCCTAGGCTCGCTCGGTGCTGAATCCTATTCCTATCTGAAAGACACTGAACTGATTAACTGAACTAAGCTGATTATAATGGTATTGTTTAGCAGAGATAAACTGAATTTATTGAGATCCGTTGACTGATGGAATGGACTGAGTTCTGATTACTAACTGAGAGTACTGAAGTTACTGAGATTACTAGGAATACTGCGGTTACTGAGATTACTAAGTAGGACTGATCTGATGAATACTGAATTTTACTGAGATTTCCTGAGTCATGAGATTAACTAAATTCTACTAATCATGGATTGACTGAAATTATCATGAAAACCTAACATGGATCTAGGCACAGAGCTAAATTGTCGGGTACAAATACCCCCAGGACTCGATGAAAAGAAACTGACATAGCATGACTTACGTGAACACATGACCAATAACAAAATTCATAAGTCATATATTGAAGCACTTCATCAAACATGTGATACGCATAAACTTGTACAAACATGGGGAATTCAGAATATTATGCTAGTTGGGCACTTTTCCTTCCTATAGGCATTTAATCAAACACATGGTAGGCATAATATAGGTAGACAACATATACAAAAATCAAAAATCATGATCCATATCAAATTTCATCATCCAAGGGTTTTAATCCTAGGTTTACATGAATCTACATTTTATTACACAATTCCACATGAAATTTATCACCAAACATGGATTAAAACACAATTGGTCATTATCAACATGAGCAACACAAACCCAACATGAAATTCATACAAAATACATACACTTGAATTTGAAAAGAGATTCCTTGATTTCATGGAGAAAAGAAGTCCATGAATGAACACTATGCATACCTGGGATGTGATTTCATCAACATTGATGGTCGAAATTCTTGAACTTGAATCTTCTATGAAAAAACATAATGTGTTCTTAAGAGGATTTTGAGAGAATAGAGTATATTTTTATGTAATGGAGGCTCAAATCCATTATTTTTTAGCTTATATATGGTAGGGAAATCGACCCTTTTTCCCCTCGGACACGAATTTAATTTATGAGAAAAATTTCCTAATTTTCATCCTTAGCGTGATGCACCACTATCGTACCAAGTCTCTGGAAAGTGACAAATGAGAAATTGCATAGTGGCGCAATGCGGAGCTATTGTGTTGCCACCTTGTCTGCGACATTGAAGTTTGGAGTGACGCGCCACTATCATGGAGTAACACTAGAAATTGACAATTGACATTTGATCTATCTTCACGATGCGCTGAAGGCTCAGGTGATACACTGTCTTACTAAAGAGGCTCTAACTCTTTACCCGGGTGTCGGATTTGGGCGAATTTGGTATCGATAGAAAGCTTATTCGATTCTCCACATGATAAAAAGTGAAAATATTGAAAATACCATATTTCCAAAAGTGGATTCATCTTTCAAATAAATCTTCTAACATTTTTGGAAAACTTTTAAAGCTAGGAAAAGTACGGGGTATTACAATATATCCCCCTTGAGAACATTCGTCCTAGAATGAGATTGAGTGAGAGGGAAAAAATACAAACTGACGCACATACAAAACATGATTGGCTGGAGCATGATTTCATTACTGGCATGACTGATGGCATACTGAACATCCAGATCTGATGCATGACTAATAAGCTGAATTCATGCATATCTGATGCATGACTAATAATTGACTTATGAGTACATGACTGAATATTTTAATAAAATAAATTTCTCACAGTGAGAATGCATGTCTAATGCATAATTACATGCCTGAACTGATATATGAATGCATGGCTAAATATGCAAGGGTATTTAGTACCAAGTTTATGATAAATACTGAACATGAAACTGAGTAAGACTAAGGAGAACTATTATCTTAATTGGAAATGCTAATTAATCCAAGATCTTCTTACTAAACATGTATGAGAGGAAATACGAGAACCCAACTTATTCTGGTCTGATACGTGAAATACTAACTGAACATCATGAATGAAACTGAGCCTCTGCATACTTGGCCCAAAGATGAGGTTGGGACTTTGAGGGTAAACTTATGAATACCCTCTACTCTAAAATAGATTCTTTATTCGAAGAGAAACTTTATTTAATGCATAAGAACATTGAGGAAATAATGGGGTATCTTCCCTTTGGGACACTATGTCCCTCTAAAAATGCTCACCCTACTGAGATACTGGGTAACGCACAAGGCATCCATGGACTGATTCATAACTGAATAAATCATGTTGAAAATCTTAAGATAAAATGAGATTAAGAGGTCTAACAGTACATATCATGAGTATGAAGGACCTATAACGTACCTGAATCTATGCCGGGGCAATTTCCTTCATCATGGCAAATATGAAGAGCATAAAACCTATTCTAACGCTGACCACTAGTGGTACTAGAAGTGACGCCCTACTGGCGTAAATCTTTTCCCTTCTGAGCCCTTAGTCTATATTCCCATAGACTATAGCCTGGCTTACCACATCCATAACATACCTCACTACCTACTCTACATACACCTAGGTGATTCTTACCATACCTTTTGCAAAGTAGATAGGTAAGACACCTATTCTCACTACCCTAGGCCTCAAAGCCTGGTGACCCATCACAACTGTCATTCCAGAACAATGATACTGGTGCACTAGCTGAGGATGGAGCTGGTACTAAAAATTTATGACTATACTGAGAACGGCTACCACCCCCTGACTTAGGTTGAGCAAAACTGAAACTACCTATCCTTGCCCTCTTATTTTTCTTTTCTTTTATCATAATATTTTGCTCTTCTATCTGCTGATCATGGGTCATAAGTCTAGATAAAGTCATGTCACTATTCAGCATGGCAGATCTTCAATCATTAACCATTCTATCATTCACCCCTGACACAAACTTACTCATCTTGGCCCTACTATCTGCAACCACATGAAGGGCATATCTTGCTAATTGAGTAAACTTAAGAGAATACTCTTTCACTATCATATTACCCTACCTGAGGTTGATGAACTCTAGAACCTTGGATTCTCTAAGCTCTAGTGGAAAGAACCTCTCTAAGAATGCAGTGACAAATTCATCCCATTCTATCAAACCCTATATCATCTCCCTTTCTGACTTTCACTACTTGAACCAAGTGTGAGCAACATCCTGCAACTGGTATGTAGATATCTCAGCACTCTCGACAGTAGTCACCCCCATTATATCAGTCACCTTCTGAACCTGATCTAGGAATTCCTGAGGGTCCTCATCTAACTTAGACCCAAGAAAGGATGGAGGGTTCATTCGGGTTAAGTCCTAAATCCTGGCTGCAGTTGAATTGGCCACTGGGTTGGCTAGAATGATAGTTGGTCGTTCATTATGAGTAGCAACTAACTGATCAAGAGTAGTGAATACAGTCCTGAACTCTACATGAGAACCTTGTTTGCCCAAAGGTTCTTCGGGCTAAGGGGATGACTGATTTACGTTTCTTCTTTAAAGAGGCATACTTGTAGAAGAAAGGGAAAATGGATTAAAATAAGAGTTTAACTATGAGCCTATGCTCACTGGCATGACATGAATACTGAAAGAAAGGAAACTATTCCTAAAGCATCTCATAGCCTCCTGCACATAAGTGTGGTGCACAACACACGCATGTACAAGCCTCCACTAGATATGGATTTAAGACTTCCTAGGACACTGTTGAACCTTAGTCTCTAATACCAAGTCTATAACCCCCAAAATTTGGTACCCGAAATCTTACACGGTGCCTATGACCCTAAAGAACCACAAGCTAACCCATGACCGATAGATATAAATTAAGCACTGGATAATAGTAATAATATCATAAATGCAGAAACATGAACTAAAACGCCAAAATGTTCAGTACTAGTACATAACTAAAAAATATTGTATAACAATACCAAAACAACTGAGATAATTATCTGAACATACAGTAGTCTTAAAGCCTCTAAACTTTTTGAATAAGGAGTTGATGGAACATGTCCCCAACTAACTCTACTACTGAAATAAACTAAAAGCTAAAATGGTAATATGATCATCATGTCCTTGAAGGATGAGGCTCACTGCTAACTCTGATCGATGAACTGGGATGCTACTGGTTCTCTAAAGCTCGTGCTTCTAAACGTATGGTATAAGACACCGTAACGTAAATACGTTAGTACTTTTAATGTAATAGTATGCAAGTGAGGTAGGCTGAATGCAATAGGTTCATATGCATAAACAGTACTAACTGACTGACTAACATGAATGTGAGAATACATACATGCATACATAACTGTAACTGAGATCATGATAGGACAGGATGCTGAGTTCCGACTACTGAGTCTACTGACATTGACATCTAAGTCATTGATGAGTGAGAAAGTAATACTGTATTACTGAATACTGAGGGATTGATACTATGGTACTGATACATGGATAACTGTGTCTGACAGTTCTAATTATGAAGAACTGGTCTGGTTAACTATATATGACAGTCCTAAAATTGAATGCTAATAACATAAGTTCTGATAACTGATATAGCTGATAACATGAGTAACTATATCTGACAGTCCTGAACCTGATAAAACTCGCTAAGTTCCATACTGTATCTGAGTAATTGAATCTGAGATCCATCCTATATAGATGGTGATCTGTAAATTTAATGATATCATTACTGATTAACCATAGTTAAGATCAGTCTTATCTAATGGGTGATCCCGGAGTCTATTTATAATGATAAGGAGTAACTATATCTGGCAATCGTAAATCTATACTACTGAGTTGAGTTTACTGTATTTTACAGTCCTGATTCTGTAACTGAAACTAGGGGATGTATTCATCTAATCAAAATGCCCCTTACTAAGATAACTGGGGTCCAACTTATAACCCTATCTGTAAAGGTTTTATTACCGCGCCACTAGTAAAGACAAGTATTATGGAGTCAGTCCTAATGTAGTGGGAGACCTTAGGATCAGTCCTATATATTTAAATGTGCTAACAGGTGATCCCTGAGTATGTTAGCCCTATCTAATAGGTGACATATCGTACCTACGATGGATATGTAGTTTTGGAACTTAGGGATTGTTTCTAGGGATCTCAGTCCTATCTAGCGAGTGAGACCCCATCCCTAGTCTAGCTCGATGCTGAATCCTACTCCCATCTAAAAAACACTAAACTAATTAATTGAACTGAGTTGATTAACTGAACTAAGCTGATTCTAATGGTATTATTTAGCAGAGCTAAATAAAATTTACTAAGATCCGTTGACTGATGAAATGTACTGAGAGTATTGAAGTTACTGAGATTACTAGGAATACTATGGTTAATGAGATTACTAAGATTATTGAGTTGGACTGATCTGATGGATACTGAATTTTATTGAGATTTCTTGAGTCATGAGACTGATTAAATTCTACTGATCATGGCTTGATTGAGATTATTGTGAAAACCTGACATGGCTCTAGGCACACAACTAAATTATTAGGTACAATTACACCTAGGATTCGATGGAAAGAAACTGACATAACATGACTTACGTGAATACATGACCAACAACACAATTCATAATTCATTTATTGAAGAACTTCATCAAATATGTGATATGTATAAATTTGTACAAACATGGGGATTTCATAATATCATGCTAGTTGGGCATTTTTCCTTCGTATAGGCATTTAATCACACACATGGTAGGCATAATATATGTAGACAACATTATACAACAATCAAACATCATGATTCATGTCTAATTGCATCATCCAAGGGTTTTAATCCTAGGTTTACATGAATCTACATCTTTACTAGTCAATTTCACATGAAATTTATCATGAAACATGGATTAAAACTAAATCTGTCATTATTAACATGAGCAACACAAACCCAACATGGAATTCATACAAAATCCATACACTTGAATTTGAAAAGAGATTCTTGCACTTCATGGATGAAAGGAGTCCATGAATGAACACTATGCATACCTGAGATGTGATTTCGCGAAGATTGATGGTTGAAATTCTTGAACTTGAATCTTCTATGAAAAACCCTAATATTTTCTTGAGAGGATTTTGAGAGAATAAAGTATATTTTGGTGTAATGGAGGCTCAAATCCGTGTTTCTGAGCTTATATAGGGTACAAAAATTGACCCTTTTAACCCTTGGACATGTATTTAATTTTTGAGAAAAAATTTTTGATTTTCATCCTTGGCGCGATGCTCCACTATCGCACCAAGTCACATAAAAGAGAAAAATGGGAAATTGCATGATGGCACGATGGGGAGCTATCACGTTGCCACCTTGTCTGAGACCTGAAAGTTTGGCGCGATGCACCACTATCGCGGGGTAACACTGAAAATTGACAATTTCCATTTGAGCTATCTCTACGACACGCTGAAGTCTTAGGTAATACACTGTCTCACTAAAAGGATCTAAATCTTCACCCGAGTATCGGATTTGGGAGAATTTGGTGTAAATAGAAAGATTATTCAATTCCCCACATGATAAAAGTGATAATATTGAAAATACCACGTGTACAAAAGTGAATTCATCTTCCAAAGAAAGCTTCTAACATTCTTGGGAAACTTTTCAAGCTAGGAAAAGTACAGGGTATTACACAAGCCCTCAACATGTCCTCTTTTGTCTGAATGGTCCTTTATGTCTGACCATCTATTTGAGGATGAAAAGTTGTGCTAAGATGTATTTGGTACAAAGGACCTTCTGAAAATCCTTCCAAAAGTAAGAGGTAAATTGAGTACCTCTATCTAAAATGATAGACAACGGAACCCTATAAAACTTTACTAACTCCTTGAGAAAGAGCCTAGCATAATCCTCAGTTGAATACGAAGTTTGAAACTAGAAAATAATGGGTTGACTTGGTCATTCTATCTATAATGACCCATATCAAACCATGCTAATGACATGTACGAGGCAACCCTATCACTAAATCCATGTTTACCATCTCCCACTTCCAAGTGGGGTTGCTATGCTCCTAAAGTGTACCACTAGTTCGTTGGTGCTCAGCCTTAACTTGCTGACAATTGAACACTTAGCAACAAATTAAGACACCCCAGATTTTGGCCCTTGTAAGTTTCTTCATCTCTGAGCTTACTGCCTTGATTACGACTTTATTATACGAGTCATATGGTGTTGAAACGATTCATATGACCCATTAATAAGGTGGTCCAGTGAAGGGTTTTTGGGTTTATGTCTTGGTTATGACTTGGGGGTAGGAGTCCTAAGGACCTATGACAAGTGTTTAGGATGAGCCTTCAAAAAATTAGTAAGTTTGTGACTTGACTATACTCTGAGTATGAGTGGCTTACTAAGAGCTTTAGGGTAATTTTACTAGTCTTGATATTAAAATGTTAGGATGTCTAGTGTCTAACCCATTTGAGTTTTATATTGCCTATGACTAGACCTTATGAGTTGTATGGTCTAGTTATGAGTTGGGTGGTTGAATTGTAAGGTTGACAGTGTATAGGGGTCTTGGTCATTGTCTTCATTATGGATCGAGATCACGAGTCATATGTTGTGGTTACAAGTCTGTGGTTGACTCATAGTCAAAGGCGTCACCTTTTCAACTTTTAAGTTGGGGGCATAACAAGAATAGAGCCAATCTATGCCAAGAATAAGGTCAAAGTCAACCATATCTAACTCTATTAGGTCTGCTAATATAATTTTATGAAGGACAGTGATAGGAAACTTTCTATAGATATGTTTGGCAACAATTGACTTATGCATTAGGGTTGAAACCAAGAAGGGCTCAGGTATCTTTTTAGGACTTATCTCAAAATTCACTGCAACTAACGGGATCATATAAGAGAAATTTGACCCGAGGTCTAACAATATATAAACATTAGGATGAAAGACATGAAGCATACCAGTAAACACATCTGGTGAATCCTCCTTCTCCTGACGGGATTGTAAAACATAAAACCGATTCTGGTGATGGTAAAACTGTAAATCATAATTAAGAATAGTAGAAAATATTTCATAAATCTAGTGAGTCATAACATTTATTTTCTAAAAGTTGTACTAGTATTTTGTCTTTAAATCATACTTTCTAGTGTATAAAGGACTCATTTCTATATCTGAAATCTGAGAATCTAAAATCTCCTAGATAATATCTTTTTTAAAATAATGTGTGAATCAAGTTGTGCGCCTTTACACTTAGTTTCTAAAAGTTTTTTTGTTAGGATTATCCGTTCTAAAATCTATATTTTGTAGTCTGTAGGGAGATTCTTTTAAAAACTATTCTGAAAATGTTTACTGTTAGGGAGGTTTTTCTAACCGCCATAAACCATGTGAGCTATCATGGATTCCAACGTCTACTTCCCTTATAGGAAAACCTCACATTGGGAAAAGGTATCATACTTTTGCCTAGGATTCTAATCTAATCTAAGTAATCATATCTGTATCTATCATCCACAAAGAATTGGGAATAATCTGAAAATATGAACCTACGTTGGCTCGTAGTTTGGGGCATGAGAACATACCCAACTCGGTGTTAAATGCTACTCTCTTTAATTTTATGCTCATTCTGTTGGAAATCCACTTTAAAAATCTAGTATAATGATTTACTACGAAAACCAAATGTATAATTGCCAAGTTAAACTGTAATATGAAATTGTAAAGAGGATTTCATATCTAAGTGAGATCAAAAGACCAAATATTTATTAAAATCTGAAAATAATCTAGTCATAGGGTGCTTATAGCACAATCAAACTTGAAATAGCAATATCTAATTAGGGATTAATGGCCCATGCATCCATTTCATGTTAAAACATCATAATGTTCATGCTTCATAATGTAAGTATTGATAATTCAACTCAAAATTAGAAATTTGTTGTGATACGTATGAAAATACGAAGATAGACATGGAATTCAACTTCTAAATCACTTGAAATCTCATAATCTTGTAAATAACAACACTGGGTATGAACCCTAATTTGAAACTCATGTATATTCATATAAAATCCTATAAATTTATAATTAAAAACTAGTTTTGGGAACAAGGATTAAAGAATATCCTTGTTCATAAACCCCACATACCTTTGTTGATGCAATTAATGAGAACACTTGATTTTGTATTCCTATTTGTGCTCTTGAATATAGATTCTTGATTATATTGAATTGGGAATCCTTAATTTTGAGCTATCTTGGAAAAAGAATGGAGGAGATTTGATTTCTTTGAGGTTAAGTCTTGAGGTTCTAGGGTTTTCTTGAGAGAAAATTGGTGAAAATTGATAGTAATATGCTTAGAATAGGCTAAATTATCTGTTATTCATGTATTGGGGATGGAGAATTTCCTAAATTATCCTTTTAAAAATTAACTTAAAAACTAGAAAAATCTCTATTTGGCCACGCACCGCGACGCGGGGCAATCGCGGTGAGCCACTAGAATTTGACAAATGAGAACTGGGATTTCAATGCGACCTGGGCCAATTGTGGTGGTCCACTGAATTTTGACAATTGCAAATTTCTACTTCTCCATGATGCGGTGCTTGCCTAAATGGCATATTTTTTTACTAAAGTTCCATAACTTCTCCATCGAGTATCGAATTGAGGCGAAATTGGTATCATTGGAAAAGTAATTCAATCTTCTACACACTGGAGGGTCTAGCTTTGGAAAATTCTATATGTATCAAAGTTTATTTATTTTTGAAGCTAACCCTTGACATTCTAGTAGCTAAATTGAGCTAGGAAAAAGTGTGGAGTATTACAACACCATAACTTAAAACCTTTTTCGGGACTTCATCACCCCATTATTCCTAATAAAACACTCCCAAATTCTCTATTAAACTATTTTTTTCACGCTAAGGCTAGGGTTTCAAAAAAGGTGATCATCTAGGTTTCTAAAGGTGCTATCTCTTCCAAATTTATTGGTATTTGAGGCATGTTACTCTTCCCTCATTTTTATTTTATTAAAATCACATGTCCTAATGGATGGATTCTGTGGTATTGTTATGGTTTTGAAATAAAGGTTGGGGGTTGTGAATGCTTATCATTTAATAGTGTTTCACATTGTTTAATTATGGTTTTCCATGTTTTAAATATGGTTATGAACATGTGGGTGCATGGGTATGGTGGTTGAACTTGAGAATGGTAATTTTCTCTAAACATATGACTTTTGAAGTAGTAAATGAACCCAACCTTGAATTGAAAAATTAGTTTGTAGTTATGAGAAAGGTGGGAATTTGAATTAGGGGTTCAATAGAATCCCCAAAGTGTTCGATTTGACTTATTTCTTGAAACTAATGCATTGTATAAATGGTTAAATAGTAAAGTATGGTTTTGAAAACCTTGTGGGGTACACGAAATCCCCAAAGTGATTGTTAAAATAAAAATCTTATGGGGTACATAGGAATCCCCCAAGTGATTTTAATAATGAAGTCTGCGGGGTACATAGGAATCCCCTATTGGATAATGACATTACTTGCAAGTTATAGTAGGTATGAAGATACCACTTAATAGTTCCTTAATAATTGACTCCTACAATTGGTGGTTTTTTTAAGATTTAAATGTTTTAATTGGGCAATAATGTGGGTTGTGATAGCTAGCCTTGAAGGCGTGAGTTTGAAGGATGGATACTGGAAACTCATGTTTACTGACATAAGAGGTGGTATTGATGACCGTAAGCTTATGAGGTACAAAGGAATCCCCCAAGTCTATACACTTATATATGTATCATAGAGCCCGTCCATCTATGATAACTCTAGTTCACATGGATACACATACTTGGCCCATTCAGGGGGTAACACTTGACCCATATAGCTAGTGGATGGATTTATAATGGTAAATCTATACAATCCATGTTAAGGTTTTAAAGTACATGCTATACCTTGTTCCCTATCCTGGCATAATATATATGTATATATGCAATTACATAGGGTTATTTGCATTGGTTTGATTTTGTTTTGAATTAATGGCATTATTTTTATGTTTATCCATGAGTTATATGCTGGCGTTCACCCCGCTAACCATATTTGGGTATTGTATCACTATGCAATGTAGGAATCGTCCATACTTCCACTCTTCCTACTTAGTGAGTTGGTGATTTGGGAATTGATGATTCGGGAACAACTTTTAAGTCAGACTCAAGTAGAGAGCTTCCATACTCCGGAAGACCCTATTTCATTCTATGGATTTTATTATGTCATTATTTCTTAGTTTTGGTTTTGGATATGTCAGGGGCATGTCCCTACTGGATATTCTTCGATTCTAATTAGAGGCTTTGTTGGACTACTATCGGCATGGGGTGTCAGTATTGGCATTGAGATTAGTATTGGATAGTTAATTGGTTGTGGATTTTGGTTTTTATTATAAACTTACTACAATGTCTTTTATTTGATATTATCGCATCTCATTATATGTTTAAAATTCATCTAACATGGGGTGAATGGTGGTCAATGGTTTGGGTATTGGGGGTGGTCTCCGGTCCTAGTTAGACTTGAGTTACCCAACACGGCCAGACCCTAGTTTGGTTTGTGTCACAAAATCTACAATAAATTTCTTCATACCACTCTACCAATTGATTTAATACAAATCACAGAACATCCAAGTGGCTCTAGGGTGAATAGAATACCACGCACCATGTGCTTCTTCTAATATACGCTTCCTTAAACAATCAACACATGGAACACATAATCTAACCTAGCAATAAAGCACATCATCTCCCCCTTTGGAGAATACATCCACTTTCTGATCTCTAACTACCTCCTTCAAATTAACCAGACAAGGATCTCTGTCATGCTTTTCTTTCACTTCAGCAACCACTGAAGATTCCGAACCATTCTGAACCCATACACTACCTTCGGCCTAATCAACTAATCAAACACCTAGTCTCGCAAGCTAATGGACATCTCATACAACTTCTTCTTATCATCCTTTACATGTGCAACACTACCCATAGACAATCTACTAATGGTATCTGCCACTACATTTGCCTTGTTCAAATGATACAACACACTCATATCATAATCTTTCAACAATTCAAGCCACTTTGTCTGACGAAGATTTAGGTCTTTCTGCGTGAATACATACTACAAACTCTTATGATCCATAAACATATCCACATGAACCTCACAAAGGTAATGCCTCCAAATCTTTAAGGTAAAGACAATAGTTGCCAATTCAAAATCGTGGGTTAGGTGATTCTTCTCATGGGGTTTAAGCTGTCTAGATTCATTGGTTATGACCTCACCTTTCTACATTAATACATAAACAAGACCAACTCTAGAGGCATGACAATACATTACAAACCCATCGGTGCCATCCGACAAAGTCAAGATTGGAGCAGAAGTGATTCATGTCTTTAATTCTTAAAAACTCTTCTAGCAGGAATCTGGCCACTGAAACTTGACTTTATTCTGGGTTAGAATAGACATGGGAGAAGCAATAGAAGAAAACTCTTCAGCAAATCATTGGTAATATCTAGCTAAACCCAAGAAATTCCTTATATCTGACAGAGAGATGTGTCTAGGCCAGTTTCTCACTGCTTTGGTCTTGAGGATCAACTCAAATGCCATTATCTGAAACTACATGACCAAGGAAAGCTACTGAACTCAACCAAAATTTGCATTTATTAAACTTAGCAAATAACTGGTGGTCCTTAAGAGTCTACAATACAACCGTCAAATGGTTTGTGTGGTCACTCTCACTACAGGAATAGACAAGGATATCATCAATAATTACTGTGATGAACATGTCCAAGTACTTCTTGAACACCCTATTCACCAAGTCCGTAAAAGCTACCGGGGAATTCGTTAGTCCAAAAGACATAACTAGGAATTTGAAGTGACAATACTGAATTCTGAAAGTTTTCTTCGAAATATCACATTCTTTGACTCTAAGATGATGATAGAAGGACCTGAGGTCTATATTAGAGAAATAACTTGCACCCTAAAGTTGTTCAAACAAGTCATCAATTCTGGAAAGGAGATACTTATTCTTGATTGTGACTTTGTTCAACGGACGGTAGTCGATGTACATTATTAGAGAATCGTCTTCCATGCACATGAAAAGAACTAGAGCACCACATGGGGAAACACTAAGCTTGATGAAACCCTTATCTAAGAGATTCCTCAACTGTTCTTTCAATTCCTTAAGCTCAGCTGGAGTTATTCTATAAGGTGGAATAAAGATAGGCTGGGTATCTGGAAGGAGATTTATTCCGATGTCAATTTCCCTTTCGGGAAGAACTCCAGGAAGATCTTCAGGAAACATATCTGTAAATTCATTTACTACCATAACTGACCCAAGACTCAAAGTTTCAAAATTTGAGTTCTTGACTTAGATGAGATGGTAAATACACTTTTTGCATATAATCTTTCTTGCCTTAAGATATGAAACAAACTGATCCTTAAGCATTAAAGTAATACCCCTCCATTCAATAACTAGTTTATTAGGAAACTGGAACTGAATAATTCTATTTCTACAGTCAATTGAGGCATAGTATGAGTGGAGCCAATCCATGCCGAGAATGACATCAAAATCAGTCATCTCTAAATCCATAAGATCAACTTAAGTAACTTTCTGAGACACTATGGCTATCATTTTTGTATACTCGTCTGGCTATAATATACTTACCTAATGGGGTAGACACTGAGAAAGTCTCTAGTAATATTTTCGGACGACACTAAAGTCTTAGGCAATATTTAGAGTCACAAAGTAAAGTGAATCTCTAGAATCTAACAAAGCATAAACATGAAGATGGAAAAAATTATAACATACCCGTAAACACATTAGGAGAACTATCCTGATTATGCCAATTCTGGAGGGCATACAGTCTATTTTGCCACTACACACTGATGGCATTGGAGGTGGCACCCTACTAAGTCAGGCGACCTCTCTGTGCTACTGAAGAATTTGTCTAGCCTTGCTGACGGTCACTTCTATACTACAATAAACCCAAAGGGCATTACCTTATCCTTTGGGTTGACTTACCATATCCAAAACATGAATCACTACCTGCTCTACACTTACCCTATGGATTTCTACCACACTTTTCATAAAGTGAATTGGTATGAACATTATTCACACTACCCTGGGACTTAGGGCCTGGCGCTCTATCCTGACTGTCCAGCTTGAATGTTGGCACTGGCTGAAAATGGAGCTGAAAATTTCTTGCAAAACTGAGAATGATTATCGCCTTCTGACCTTAGCAGAGAAAGGTTAAAGATACCTTTTCTTTCCCTTTTATTCTCTCTTTTATTCTTCCTAAGCTTCTTCTCTTTAATATTCTGAGCATGAACCATATGTCCAGAGAGGTCCATCTCCTTAATCAAAATGGAAGTCCTACACTCCTTGACCATACTATCAGATACACCAGATATAAAATTACTCATCCTGGACCTAGATTCAGCCACTATAGTAGGAGAATACCTCACTAACTGAGTGAACTTAAGTGATTACTCCCTCACACTCATACTCATACTACCCTGCTTCAAATATATAAGCTCCTGTACCTTAGCTTCTCGTAACTCTAGTGGAAAGAACCTTTCTAAAAGGTTGTGGAAAACTCCTCCCACTCTATAGGTCCTGCATCAATATCCATGTCCTCCTTCCACTGCTTCAACAAAGTGTGAGCTACTCCCTGCACTTGGTAAGAAGCTAAGTCTTCATTCACACTTAAAGTGACCTATGATGTCTATCACTTTCTACACCCCATGATGAAACTCTTGCGGATCCTTCTCATACTTGGATCTAGAAAAAAAAGGGGATTCATTCGAGTGACATCTCAAATCATAGAAGAAACTATATTCATCACCAAATTGGCTAGTGCAATATCTTTCTGGTTGTTTTAACCAAATATAAAGTAGTCCAAGGATGTGAAAGCAGCCCTAAACACCACCTGATAAACATAGCCATTCAGAGGATCTTCCTGAACAGGAGGTGGTGCGGGCTGATCCCCGTTCCTTCTTTCATTATTCCTTTTGGGAAGCATTATTTGTATATAAAATGAAAGATGAGTTAGCAAGAGCAAACCTTGGTAGATCTCATGACCTTTTGCACGACATGAATACTGAAAGAAGGAAAACTTTCCTAAAACTTATCATAGCCTTTTATCCATAAGAGTGGTATGCTTCACACCTATGCATGAGACTCCACTCAATACGGCTTTCAAATACCCTAGGATACTTTAAAATCTTAGGCTCTGATACCAAGTTTTTTCATGACTTGAGGCCACCCCTTAGTCATGACATGATTCTTAAGGACACAAGAAACCCCAAGCTAACCCATGATCTACTACCTACTGTGAGAACTGAATAAAGTAAATACTAAAATAATATGAGTGAAAGATAAACTGGTGAGTTACGGTTCACAATAGAATACTGAACTAAGTATAACTAACATGTCTGAAAAATAATAATTGATAACAACTGAAGCATAGACTGACTGTCTGAACATATAAAAGCCTCTAAGAACATAATATGAAGAGTTTATGGGAGAGTCCCCAACTAACTCCAACTATCTATAATAAAGATAATACTGAAAACAACTAAAGATAATTTATCCTCGCAAGATGGGGGATTACCACTACCACTGTTGCATGATACTGAGCTAACTAAGAGAGATCAGGAAACTGAGAGGCTAACCTATGTTATATGACAACATAGTGAAAAAGAAACATATCCAATCAGTACTTTGAATATACTAGTACGTGAGGTGTGGACTAACTAATATACATAGGAAAACTGAACGTGGATTCATGAAAATAAAATAGTGAGAATGCAAGACCAAGTAAAAAATGAAGTGAGATAATCTATAAAACATGAGTAACTAAATGTTTGATATTTGTATGATTTTTTATGATAACTTGATGTGATATAGTCTAAATGTAAAACTGAGACTGCGGTAGCTAGTTGTAACCGATATGCCCCAATCTGAGCTATTAGGGTCCAACCTATAACCCCAATAAAAAGGGTGCTAGTACTTTGCCAAGGGTACCAACACAAGACTTATGATGTGGATCCACATGGATGATGTCCCAAAGGATGAGGGTGTCATGCCTAACTAACAGGGGACCCCTCATAATCTACGGTGGCACTATAGGTCTTGAACTTAGGGACTACTACTAATGACTCATTTCTAACTATTGAGGGAGCCGTCATCCTTTCATTCACTTGGTGCTAAGTGTTACTCCCAACCGAATGACACTGGTATTATTATTGTCTTAACATCATATGGCACTTTACTGATAAGTACTCAGCATGAATATCAAAATTTGAATCTAATAATACAATCATGGTCTGACTGACTTGTTACTTGAAAATGGAAGCATGTAAAAACACATAGGTATCGGGTGTTCATAACCCTCCAATACTAAACGATCACAAATATGTGATAACAATGTTTAAAATAATAATTTAAAGTCATAGTTCAGAGACCCTAATCATAAGACATTTCAGTTAACTAATAAAATACATGAATTTAAACACGAGGATGAGCTTAACTTGGGAGGAAAACAACATCACATGGTTTAGTCCATAATTTTATGATTTAACATGAAATCAATAGAAAATGACATGGGAAATTGAAATTAAAAACATGAAGTAACTTAATTCACATGGGGACATATATTGACATGGATTGAATTCAAAATACCAAGAAATACATGGATTAAATTCATAATTTGTAGGGATAATTTTACAAAGAAGGATAAAATTCATACTTAAACTAAAAAGAGGAATTTTGGGCTCAATGGGTGGAAGGAACCCAATGGTGAATACCCCACATACCTCAATTGGATGTACTCTTGAAGAAGGATTTAAATTAGAACTTGTATCCTTGAGTTCTTGGGTAATAAAGCTTAAATTTCATGTTCTTGAGAGATGGGAAAGGGTTTACATAAGTTATCTGATGGAGAATGAGCAAATAATACCCTTTTTGAGATATAAATCATGTATTGGATGTTTGGGGGTAAGGTGTAAAGACCAAAGTACCCCTTGATCATTCATTTAAAACACACAAAAAGTAGCCTTCACATCACAGAGAATAGTCCCCGTGATTACTCCCGTGGTACGGCCCTACCGCGGAAGCTTAATGCTTCTGTTTTGCAAAAATGCCCTGAACCCCATTTGAAAATTTTGAATTTTTTCCGAGACACCCTTTTATCATCCCTAAATATGTTTCAACTCAAAAATAAATGTCCTGGGTTTAGGAAGGCCAAATATAAATTCCTCAAAGTGTTGGGGTCTTAAAAATTACTAAGTCCTTTATACTTGGTGTAAAATTTATATCTTGGACCCCCTGAACTTGAAACTAAGAGCTAAAACAAACCTATGATCTTATGGGGCATTACAATAGGGAAATTATCCTAAAACCAAAATTAGCTATTTGATAATCAAATCAATAATTCCAACAAGTCATAAATGACTTATAGCCATTGTGGGAAGGGTCAAAACACCAAAAATGCATAGAAATCAAGAAAATCACCTGGAGGGTCATTACAATATCCATAACTAAAAGGACTTTTATCCGCAAAAGTTAATGGATAGAAGGACCTTGTGTCACGACTCGAGACTACCCCTAGTTGTACCACGGTGCTCAGAACCATAAGTGATCCCAAGCTAACCCATGGTACTGGCATAATTCTTGAGTAACTAATTTAAATATACATAAAAGCTAAATTTACTGAGTGGAAGCATAATCATGAGGTAAGTTGTTTCAATACGCTACTGTTTAAAGTTTACAACACTGTAATCTGATAGAAGGAAAACTTAAACTATATACAATGACTCTAACTGACCATCTACGAAGACTCTACTAGTACTGAATATAGGTAGTTGGTACATGACCCCTAACTATCCCTACTACATATGAATAAGAAAATAAAATACAAGAACTGCAACTGACTTGAGTCCTCGCAGTATGAGAACTTATCCCCTACTGGCTGAATGCTATGATCTGCTTGACTATGATCCTTTAGTAAGCACCTGAATCTACATGACATGAAAAATATACGCAGAGGAGGTATGTGATAAGTACTTTGGAATGTACTGACTATGTGGGATATGCACTAGTCATGAAAATACTTAAAACATGCTTTAAAATTATAGACATAAGTCATTTGCTGACATATGCATTTTAAACAAGTTTATACATAAAAGCTATAAGGCGTAGTGAAATTTATAAATCATGAGCTAAAATATTTCTATAAATTAGGAAGTGATAGAAGCATGACTACTGTATTTGATCAAAAGTTAATTATGAATATGCTATAAAACTTTACTAAGGACCATATATGAATATTGGGTCTAAAATTATGGGATGTGAACTAATGGAATGACCATGTATTGAAAGAAAATGAACAATTGAGTAAAAGGACATGCATAATCTAAAAACTGAACATGAACTGAGGACTATGGGAGCTGGAAATAACTTATATACCCCAATTTAAGCAAATTGGGGTCTAGCCTGTAACCCAGTTGGAAAGGTGATACTACCTTGACAAGGGTACCAACATTAGCTGACGTGGATCCACTAAACTGATGTTCCGAGGGACTAGAGTATCATCCCTCAACTAATGTGTGAACCCTTATAAACTATGGTGGCAACATACCTACATACCTGATTACTTTTTATTCTTGAATCAAAGTTTTAACGATTTAAACTTGGAGATAAAGAACCCGAATTTCTTGCTTTGGAGGAGTGAAAATCATATGTTTCTTGAGTAATTCATGTGCTGTGTTGAGAATTAGGGATTTGGATTTGTTTTGGATTTATAGTCACCCTTAGAATAGCTTAAATGACTTAGTTTTAGATTTAAAAGAGTGGGAACAGACCGAAAAACCCTTAGAAATCATCTTTAAAACTCCTAGAAGTAGTCCCGATGACTTAGGCCATGACTCGTAGGGTCTAGACACGAGTCGTGACTTGATTCATGGTCAGGAAACCAAATTTTGCCCCTTCTTTCCTAGTAACGATTCCCTACTAATGACCCATAATATTTGATAATGAGTCGTTATCAGGGTCGTTATCACTAGGCAGCTTTGACTGTGCTTCAGTAATTTTGCCATAACCCTTTTACTTCGATATTCAATGAAGGCAAAATTTGTGGTGTTTGAAAGCTAATTTAATTATATATCTGATTGTGGGTTTTGATCTAAAAAATTCTTAGTAATCCAAAAGTTATGCTCTTTTGAAACAGACTATAATTATATTCTTCAGAAGAATCTAGTCGCAAAGAGATGTTTTGACTTGGTTATAAGCTAGGAGATATTTGAGGCATAAATATTTATCTAAATCACATATCAAACTACCAAAACATGATGTTTGATTTTGCAAGAATTTGAAGCATGATTCTAATTTTGGCTTTGATTTTTGGGGTGTTACATTATCCCCATCTTGAGATCATTCGTCCTCGAATGAAGACTAAATTGGATGAAAGGATAGGGAAAGAGTTTCAATCCCTGACATAGAATTCTAAGAGCTTAATATGGACGATGCGTAAATTTCCAAATAAAACTTTGAATAGTTTGAAATTAAGGAACTCACTAGTACTGTCTGGCTGATTGTAAAATTGGATAACTAACATGATATTGATTTCTGAATCTAGATATATTTTATTGTTGGGACTGATTTAGAATAGGAGTAAGGACTCAACTTAATTAATAATTACCATGAATGTAAACACATTACACCTTGAAATAGGAATATTCATGAAAATTCAAATAGGAAAACTAGATGAAAAGATGGAAAACTATAAATGTTTGTCTATTTGATCGCTGAACTGAACTGTTGGCTATATACACTGAAACATACTGAGAGTTAATAACTTAAATGAAATATTCCTTGCATAAACGGATATTTAGAATTGTAAAGTGACATTTAACAACATGAAATTTTTGAGTCTCTGGGAAAGGAATATTTCTTACCCTCAACGCTCCTTGTCAGAGGTTCTAATAACATTAGGGAGCGAGCGAAGAATTTTAGGCATGATCTGAGTGAGATATCTGAATAAGGATTTATGATATAATTTGAGAATCCAAGTCTACTAGTTTAAGGTCATAAAATAGAGACGACATAGAGTTGAACATGAGACATCTCAGGTCTGAAGCTACCTATAATTAAACAAAAGTATCTTAGGTCAAAAGTAAGAATAGGAACACTAATATTTTTGCAAAACAACTGAAAACTTCTAACTTAGCAATATATCTCATCCATGATTCCTTGTAACGGACATATTACCCTTAGCTAGCTAAAATTTCTAGATTTATTGTGGGAACACTACATATGATTGCTAAAATCTTTGTCTAGTGTCATGACCCAACTTCTCAGGTCATGATGGCACCTACCCTAACCTACTAGTAGGCAAGCCAACCCATAGTATGGAACGGCTAGAAATAGACTACTCAATAATATAGCGAAAAAATGCAAAATATATAAAATAAAGATCAATATATAGAAGTATCCCAAAACTTGGTGGTATCAGTACAAGAGCTTCTAATATAAAAAGAGTACAAAAATGAAATATTAAGAGAAATATAATGATACAACTAAGACACTAGTGTAACACATAAGAGAGAGATAAGTAATGCTCTGAATATCAGTATCTCACTCTAAGTCTCTGGACTAGGGATGCTCCGCACGAAGTACACATCAACGGCAATAACCCATACTATGATCGGCAGGTTGTAGACGTGTAGTATGAGTACCAAAGGAATGGTACTTAGTAGACTACTGCCAACTGATCTCCAAAGATAAAGAAGATATATACAACATATAAGTAGAATGGAAACTACACCCAAGAGTCCATAAATCATATGACAAGTTAATGAGATAATAAAGAACAACTATCATGTTCATGCCCAAGAGTCTACCATAATAAAACTAAGTATCAGGATGAACTATCCTGTTCAACTACACTCAATATACGTCAATGCTATACCATATATCCCAGGTCAATATATGAGTAAAGAGTGAATGAAAATATATATAGTAATATACAAGGCAAAGAAATGAATATACAACATGAACAATGAAGGAAGGGATATACAGTAGTTTCATAGCTTCATATAGCTAGATATCTATATAGGTACATATATATATAAACATGAGTTCATCTCAAATAGTAACCTATATCATCATATTCTCATTTTGAGAACTTATTATAAAAGAATCGATATTTAAATAATATCATACCTGGGGTTTCTAATACACATGGATAGACATGAAATAATCATGCATAATTATGCAATCATAAAATAGGAGAGGCCGAAGACATACCTCAAATCCCGATATTGGATCAAAGACCAATCTGTTGCTAGAAATGATAATGATAACAACAATATCAATAATAATGTGAATAGCCGGCTACTCCATAAAATCAAATACTTAGCCGAGCCTATGCGTACCCCCACTGCTCCAAGCTTGGAAGGTCCACTCAATATAAAACAACACAAGGCATATTCTTCACCCATATTTATGCAACCATCCCTTACCAACTGATTGACATACATGCATACTGGTGATAGGCAATGCACATGCAGGAATGAATGCAAAGTACACAATCAATATCATAAATCATCATAATTGTCCTCATCAGGTCCATCATCATCGTAATCAACCTCCGGCCATGCCGGGTATCAACATCATCACAACAGTATCCTCCAGTCCTTTCGGGTATCAGTATCATCATAATAGTATCCTCCGGCCTTGCCGGGTATTAATATCATCACAAATGAATTCTTCGGCTTGCTAGGTTTATATATCATCATAATAGTATCCTCTGTCCTTGTAGGATATCAAAATCATCAATATAACCTCTGGACTTGTTGGGTATCAACATCATTACAACAATATCCTCCATTCTTACTGTATATCAATATTATTATAATAGTATCCTCCATCCTTTTCGGGTATCAATATCATCACAATAGTATCCTCTGGTCTTGTCGGGTATCAATATCTTCATAATAGTATCCTCTGGCCTTAGCTAGTATCAATATTTTTACAATAGTATCCTCCGGTCTTACCAGGTATCAATATCATCATAATTACCATTACCAAATAAGATACACTAAGATACTCATAAACATACACATATCCCCATAGAATATCTATCAAGTCAATATTTTCCATCTACTCGTTATTGGTTAACCAACACTTATTATAATAGAATCACTAGTTCACTAGTCATCACATGACCTCTAGTTATTAGCTTAAACATTATCCTTACTCACAAGATAGCAACTAACTACTATTTATTAAATAGCAAACATCTAATATTTAATCAAGGTTCATAACTAGACCAAAATCGCCATTTATCCACCATTCATTATTATCAACTAATCATACTATATTCATTAATCATTAGTAGCCAATAATTTACCATTTATCATCTTACCATTCTTTATTAACTAACATCCTACATTAACTAACCATCATTTACAAACTAATCCTTGTTTATAAACTATTCAACATCATTATTATCCATGTATCAATCATTGCTAGTTACCATATCTCCACTAAGCAAGGTTAATTAACTAGTACATTAGATTTCTAGCCATCAAGTACTATAGCCACCTAAAAGACATCTAACTACCACTTAGCTTAATGCTTAATTAGGACGAATAGTCAGAAGATCATATTTCAACAAGAACAATATCAATTACTGATATAACAATCATGAATTGACCAAAACTATGTATGCCATCACCAGTATTCAATTAGTGGAATAGTAAGTATTATACGGTATCTTCCTCCATGCCATACCAAAGAGATGTATACAAACATATACATATTCATGTTCATAAACTATAATCACATCATTTATAATGATAAAGACTTCTCGGTTATTAAATCAATATCATAACCCGACCCTTGGCCCATTAATTTATTTGAAATAATCACAACATCATAATCATGGCCTTAGGCCCATACACATATTTGGGACTCATATCAATAATCATATTTATAATCCGTAGCATACCTCTAATAATCTCACAAATATGAGGTATCTAACAAATAGAAGGAATAATATCAATAAACATGTATTCATCTCTTACACAAGAGGCATCTCACATCTAGGAGGCATAATATAGATAGACATATAATCATCTCTAACACAAGAGGCATCTCACATCTAGGAGGCATAATATATATAGACATATAATCATCTCTCACATAAGAGGCATCTCATATCTAGGAGAAATAATATATATAGAAATGTAATCATCGATAGGATATCCTATATAAATAGGTCATACATCATGACTACAAGGAATATCACTTCTCTAGGTCAATTTACATATCAAAGAGGAACATCGTCTCGATAGGTCCAACAATCATGACTAAAAGAAATTGCAACTCTATAGGCCAATCATCAAGTCTAAGAGGAAATAGCATCTCTATAGGCCAATAATCAAGTCTAAGAGGAAATAGCATCTCTATAAGACTATCATCAAGTCTAAGAGGAAATAGAATCCTTATAGGCCACATAACGTCTATAGGAGGGATATCATCTCTAAATGCCCAATATCACTTCCACACAGAGTATTATAACTATAACCCAAAAGCCACAATCTGAGCACATCAATACAAATTACCAAGTTATGAAGTAACCTTATTCTAAGGTTTACTAGCCTCATGTATGTCTAACATCCGCACTACATTCACAAGACTTAACATAAGATTAGGCCTAAATGGGATGAATGATCCCACTTCTAATCCACAATTTCCATAGTTAGGCATACTATGTCCCAAACTCGGCTAAGGTATCTAGTTCATCTTCTAGATGTCAAGTAAACCATATTCAAACCTAATATAACAAATTTGAATAAAAACAAGGGTACTCAGTCAACTCTACGCAACTTATGGTTTCAAGACTACCACACTATCCCAATAAGGCTGAATGTACAAATCATCCTTAAAAAGATAAAACCATATTCCAAACATAGCATTACATCATATCAATGCTATGACTAATCTAAACTAAAGAGGAAAGGCAATAGGTTACAAAAGGGTTATAAACAGGTCATCCTATGGGTCCAAAACTCTCATCTAATTCCCAGACATCAATATATCAAGGCCAAGTAATCCTACTCAAAATCAAGTCTAACATCCATATTAAAATGCAACATATATCACACAACATCTATGAAGAAAAGTAGATAGAAGTGTACCTCAAGGCTAAACTACAAAACCTCATTTTGTGCACCACATGGTTATCATAACTTTACCATCCCTGAAATGCCATCATACTATCAAAACCATAATCTGCTCATCAATACGAGTCTAATGATACTCGTCTTTCACAATTATGCTTTGGGACCAAAAACTACACAAAAACCCTAAGTGGATCCCACATACGAAAAATGAGTTTTTGAAACCAACTCAATGTTCACACATGAATAAGAATCATAACCTGCTTAGAATGAGTGAAAACTAAGCCTATTTTGGGCTAAATCAAGCCCTAAGCTAAATTGGGGGTTTTGGTCCAAACTAAGAAATTCAAGCATGAATTTAAGAAATTCTTACCTTAATCTTGAAGATAATTGTAATACAAGATGATAATTAAGCTCTTAAGTCACCCCCCCATGACCAATTTTGAGTTATTATACTCATTTTAGGGTTTTTAGGTCTAAATGGTGAAGGGAAAATGCCCCAAACGCTTCTTGTTTCCTTTATATAGCCCCTACAGGTATTCAAATGTTGCAATCGTGGTAAACTCAAAAATAAGTTTTTGACCCTCAAAAGTCATTCGGAATCCAAAAAACATGATCTAAGAGTGAATTTTGAGTGTTAACCACATTTCAAATCTATTGGAATCATTAAAACTTTCATCGGAGATCATTTAGGCAAAATTTGGGGCCTACACCTCTAGTTTGATTACTTTTCATAAAATCAGGCTCAATAGCCCAAAACAAGTTTGAGAGCCTTGGTACCTGAACCAAGGGTCTCTATAACCTAAAATTGACGTTCCGAATGTGATGTAGAAGTCGAATTTTAAATCTAAGGTATTCAACCAAATATGGGTCCCACACCTATCTTTCCGATTTTCAACTTTCTGACTAATAGGTCAAAATGAGCTCAGGTGCATTGGGACCCAAACCAAAGGTCTACCTAGACTAAAATTGATATTCTGGATCTACTGGCACAATCAGAATTTAGATCAGAAATTGTTTCATTGAAGTTTCGCTCAATGGCCATTTAGATCCAGTGAAGACTTTAAATTAGGGAATTGGCTTTAAAAACCAAACAAACTGCCTGGTAACTGAACCACCAGTTCCCGCAAGTAATAAATGACTTAGGAAAGCTATAGAGAAGTTCAAACGATGAAGGTAAGTATAAATATGGAAAATGACCTAGAGGGTTATTACAATATCCACTACTAAAAGGACTTTCGCCCCCAAAAGTCAACGGATAGAAAGAATCTCAAAAGCTTTAAAAAATGAGGTACTGGGCTTGCATGGTCCAAGCATGACTTCCTAGATAACCTCCGCAGAGAGTAAACACTTCTAAGGGATTTCACCACAGGTATCCCTTTTTCAACCAACACTCTTATTCTACTTCCAAAATAGGAAAAACTCTACTTCGACCGCTAACTTGCCTCCAATGGAACCGAAAAGGTTGATAAGCATAGACTGAAACACACCACACTGATACCATCTCTATATCTACATAGATCCACAAAGGCTCATCCAAGACAAAATCTAACCAAGACAAAAGTCATAAAACTAACTCAAAATCCAAAAAAAAACTTTCTTTACATTTTGCACCTGTTATCTACTCTAAGCCAGGAGAAAAATCACTTGAGTCCCATCCACGAAGTCTCGTCATGGAGAACTCAAAGAGCTGAAGTTGATCCGCCGAAAGTCCATAAGGAAAACAAGAGAATAAGCTCATAAGGATGTATCTGGGAATACAAATGGAGATAATCACGGAATGCAATCTATGCCAATGCTGTAACCAATCAAAATGAAAATCAAACTAAAATCTCAGAATCCAAAGTATAACTACTCATCACTGCATATTCCACTCCAGGAATGAAGCCATACTGAATCCAACTCGGGAATATTACTCCCACTGAGTAAATCATCCAAAATTCCCAAAGAAAACTTAAACTTGAGGTCAAAACTTAAATAATAAATACGAGAACCATGGTATATCATCAGAACACTTATCAACTAAAATCCAATCGAAGTCAAGAAGACATAATAAGCAACCATGAAGTAGTCTCAACAATCTTATAAATGAAACCCTAATTGAAACAAGTCCAAAACGAAGGTTGCACAACAGCTTTATAGCACCAAGCTAAAATCTTAATACTAAGGCTAAACCGCTCAATCTCAAATATCTAAATCAAAACTAAAAATGGGTTGGCTTTAATGCTCCAAATCTATCATACTTCTAAATCTCCATTCCAAAGAGTCAAAATCCAAAACCAGGCCATTAAGGCTATATCAATGTCAACTATCTTAAATTAACTCTAGTATCCAAATCTGACATATCTAAGATAAATCATATCTAGCCAAAGTCAAGACATATCTAGAGAGGAAAATCACCATAAGGATAACCATTGACTGATAACACAAGCAATCAACTTTATATCGGCTGGAGGGAAAGGAATATAGCCGCAAAATAGGAATCATGCCAAAGGACAAATCACCAGCTGAAAATGCATATAACCCACTCCATATTCGCTGGAGGGCATGAACTATCCAAACCTACTAAAAACTTCTCAAAGCTGAAAACTACACTAGTGAAGGAAAAAACTTTAGCAACTCAAAAAAAAATACAACTTAAGCCGAAACTAACCAATCCAATACTCTATCTAGGAAAAGAAATAGCCATTAGCTCATATTATTAAGGAGAATTACTCCACCAAGCCTCACTAGGATGAAAAAAATGCTAAAATGGAGATTTCCTTAATCAACCCAAGAACAACATCATCGAAGAAGAAATACCAATCTCAGAACCAAGGTTAAGGTTAAGACCACCACAAGAGTACCAAAAACTTTAGATAAAGAGTTTCTAATTTGCCAACTTAAGAAGTAATCATAAAAAAGGCCACCTGCCTCTAACTCACTAACACAACTTAAGGAAAAACCATATAACAACAACAAAGAAGTATCCAATCTCCACACTAACAACAAGGCAAACTATCCCAAAGGTACGGACCCAACATACCTATGAGATGAATAGAAGACATCTCAACATCAATATCAAAATCTCTATCAAATAACAAAACAACCACAAACAAAGAACGAATCTCAAATTGGTCCATTTGTCAAACAAGTTATACAAGAAGAGATAGGCAAAACAAATCCTTCATAACCCAGGAGGCAAGTCTAAGGATATCAAACTCAAAAAAAGGCAACATAACTAAATTACTGACTTAAAATCCACAAAAACCATGGAAGGTCTCTTACCTTTGATACCATAACACATCCCCAAAATCAATCTAATACTGGTAATCAAGAGGGAACATAGTCAATCTCACCACACTAGGGGAAAGAATTTATCAAATCAGGCTATATCTACTCAAGCCACCAAATAGAATCACAAGAAAATAAAAGTCTAACTAGATAATACTAGTCTATACAACTACATAGTAAGATTCAAATTCATGTTATAACAACATCAAGTAATAATATCAAGTACTATCAATAAGCATACATAGTGGTAGCAATAGCAATGACAATTTCACTATCAATATACTGAACAGGCGATACCAAAATGAATATCAATATCATGTACCATAAGGGCCACAATAAGGCTAATGCGCTAAGATAAATGGGACTCAAGCCCAAAACCACTCCCATAGGGAAAAACATCAATATCTATCTACTCCATCCTCTACTAAAAAAATAAACTACGGAGTAGGAATATAATCATGAATTAAATAATAAGGCACATAATTACCGATATAAATTCATCAAGGCATATAATCATCAATGGGTATGAAAACCCCTATACATAATAAGAGATAAATATGGGAAATAAAAGCACACTAGTCATGGTAAAATCTGCATTCACATGCCTGACGGGCATAGGGAAAATAAATCTAAATGGGTCTAAATCAGATCGACCGACTGAATCATCAACTAAGGCTCCAAGCACACCATCTCTAACTAGAGATGTCACAACATCAAAAGTTGATCTAACAAAACTAAATGTCTGGAATCTCATGCTAGGGACACACCCTAGACTAGTAGTCAATCTCTCAACAGTCATTGTAATTCTTTAAGCATCAATATGGGGAGAACACAAACTGAACCAAAATGGCTGGCCAACTTACGGTGAGAGAAATTCACAAACTTATGTCCAAACTTCCAAAATCTAGATTATCTTAGGAACTCTAGGATGGCTGGGAATACAGGCTAACTCTAGCAGATCACTTATCTCATACCAAGGGCATTCCCTAAACCAGTGTCTCCTCGCAACAAAACCAAACCAAGATCCTAGAATACTTTGAGATACTGCCCCTCATAATCCAAAATGGTCATCATGGCCCAAAAAAATCATACTACACTCTGCAAGTCTGTTGGGGACTCTTCCCAAATCCTTTTTGGCTACTGCTAAGGATCTTCTATATCTATCTTTGTCCCTCTAGTTTGATGCTTATCTAAAATTCTAGAAATGCATATTGAAGTCACGTCTGCATCTATTAAAAATATTACATCATCCTTCAGGGATATAAAAGAGTCAAAGAATATGTTTAAGGCTCATAGAAATGTGGACACACGATAAGAAGTCATGAAGTGAATTTCCTAAAATATCACTGTAGCCTCCTAAAGAAAGGTTACAGACATCTCTGCACCAATCTGCAGGACTCTACTAACCTTTAGCTCTTTTACTAATACACTAATGAAACCTAGGATCAAATACCAATTTGTCACAACCCAACTTCTCAGGTCATCATAGCTCCTACCATAACCCACCAGTAGGTAAGCCATCCCGTAGTCCAGAATAATTAGTAACACATTACTCAATAATATAAGGAAGAGAATGCAAAATATATGAAATAAAGATTGATATTTAGAAGAATACCAAAACCTGGCAGTATCAGTACAAGAGCTTCTAATATAAAAAGAATACAAAAATGAAATATCAAGAGAAATATAATGATCCCACTTATCTTTCAATACAAACTAGAGACTAGTCTAACACATAAGAGAAATATAAGTAATGCTCCAAATGTCAGGAGCTCATTCTAAGTCCTTAAACCAGGGTTGCTCGGCAAAATGCACACATCAATGTCGATAACCCATACTATGATCTACGGGCTATAGAAGTGTAGTATGAGTACCAAATGAATGGTACTCAATAGTCTACTACCAACTAAACTCCAAAGATAAAGCAGATATATACATCATATAAATAGAATAAAAACTACACCCAAGAGTCTAGAAATCATATGACAAGTCAATGAGATAATAATGAACTACTATCCTATTCTTGTCTAATAGTATAACATAATAAAACTAAAGAAGTATCGGGGTGAACTATCCTGTTCCATCTACATTCAATATACATCAATGCTATACCATAAATACCTAGTCAATATATGAATAAACAGCAAAATAAAAATATATATATAGTAATGTACAAGGCAAAAAAATGACTATACAACATGAATAATGAAGGAAGGGATATACGATAGTTTCACAGCTTCATATAGCAAGATATATATATTGGTACATATACATATAAACATGAGGTCATCTCAAAGCATAGCCTATATCATCATATTCTCATTTTGACAACTCATTATAAAAGAATCTTGATTTAAATACTATCATACTCGGGGTTTCTAATCCATATGGCTAGACAAGAAATAATCGGGCGTAATAATGCAATCATAAGATAGGAGAGGTCGAAGACATACCTGAAATCCTAATATTGGATCAAAGACCAATCTCTCACAAGCCATAATAATGATCACAACAATTATAACAAAAATATCAATAACAACACTAATAATCGGCTACTTTAGAAAATCAAATACCTAGTCGAGCCTATGCATACCCCCACCTCCCAAGGGTCGGAAGATCCAATCATCATAAAAAATACAAGTCATATTCTTTAACCATATCCATGTAAATGTCCCATACCGACTGAAAGAGATAGGTGTATATTGGTTATAGGCAATGCACCATAGGAATTAATGCTAAGTGCATAGTTAATATCACAAATAATCTTAACTATCCTAATCAAGAACATCATCATCATAATCAACCTCTGGCCTTGTGGAGTATCAACATATCATCAATATATCCTCCATCCTTGTCGGGTATCAATATCATCACAATAGTATTCTCCGGTCTTCCTGGGTATCAATGTCATTATAATAGTATCCTCTAGCCTGTCGGGTATCAATATTATCATAATAGTATCCTCCGGTTTTTGCCTGGTATCAATATCATCATTTATTATCCTCTATTCTTGTCGGGTATCAATATCATCAATATATCCTCCAGCCTTGCTGGGTATCAACATCATCAAAATAGTATCCTTCATTCTTGTCGGGTATCAATATTATGTAATAGTACCCTCCATATTTTTTGGGTATCAATATTATCACAATAGTATCCTCCGATCTTGCTGGGAATCAATATTATCATAATAGTATCCTCCAGCCTTACCGAGTATCAATATCATCACAATAGTATCCTTCGATCTTGTCGGGTATCAATATCATCACAATTTCCATTACCAAATAAGATACACTAAAATACTCATAAGCATACACATATCTTCATAGAATATCCATCTAGGCAATATTTCCCATCTACTAGTTATTAGTTAACCAACACTCATTAAAATAGAATCACTAGTTTGCTAGTCATCACATAACCTCTAGTTATTAGCCTAAAATTATTCTTACTCACGGGATAGCAACTAACCATTATTTATTAAATAGCCAATATCTAACATCTAGTCAAGGTTCATCGCTAGACTAAAATCATCATTTATCCACCATTCATTATTATACTATATCCGTTAATCATTAATAGTCAACAATTTACCATTTATCATCGAACTATTCTTTATTAATTAACATCTTTCATTAACTAACTATTGTTTACCAACTAATTTTCATTTATCAATTATTCAATATCATTACTAGCCACGTATCAATCACTGCTAGTTACCATATCTCAACTAAGAAGGGTTCATTAACTAGTACATTAGATTTCTTGCCATCAAGTACTATAGCCACCTAAAAGACATCTAGATACCACTTATTAAATGCTTAATTGGGAAAAATAGTCAAAAGATTGTATTTCAACTAGAATCACATCAATTACTGATATAATAATAATGAATGTACCAAAACTATGCATGCCATCACACGTATTTAATTAGTGGAATAGTAAGCATCATACTGCATCTTTCTTCATCCCATACCGGACAGATGTGTATACAAATATATACATATTCATATCTGTAAACTATAAACTCATCATTTGTAATGATAAACACTTCTCGGCTATTGAATCAATATCATAACCTAACCCTTCGCCTATTAATTTATCTAAAATAATCACAGTATAATAATCACGGCCTTAGGCCCATACACATACCCGGGACTCATATTAATAATCATATTTATAAGTTGTAGCATACCTCTAATCATCTCACATATAGGAGGTATAATATATATAGACATGTAATCGTTTCTCACATTAGAGGCATCTAATATCTAGGATAAATAATATATATAGACATGTAATCGTCTATAAGATATCTTATATCAATAGGTCATACATCATGACTATGAGTCATATCACTTCTCTAGGCAAATTTACATATCCAAGAGGAACATCTTCTTTTTCAGTCCAACAATCATGACTAAAAAATAGCAACTCTATAGGCCAATCATCAAGTCTAAGAGGAAATAGCATATCTATAGGCCAAACATGAAGTCTCAGAGAAAATAGCATCTCTATAAGCCCATCTTCAAGTCTAAGATGAAATATCATCGTTATAGACCAATCGTCAAGTATAAGAGGAAATAACATCTTTATAATCCACATAACGTATCTAGGAGGAATATCATCTAAATGCCCAATATTACTTCCACAAGGAGTATCAGAACCATAACTCAAAATCCACAATCCAGGAACATCAATACAAGTTACCAAGTTATGAATTAATGTTATTCTAAGGTTTACTAGCCTCATCTATGTCTAACATCTTGACTAAGTCCACAAGACTTAACACAAGCTTAGGCCTAAGTGGACCAAACGATCCCACTCTACTCCATAATTTCCATAATTAGGCATCCTATGCCCCAAACTAGACTAAGGTATCAAGTTCATATTCTAGATGTAAAGTAATTCATATTCAATCCTAATATAGAAACTTCGGCTAGAAACAAGGGTACTCAAGTCAACTCTACCCAATTTATGATTTCAAGACTGCCACACTAGCCCAATAAGGAAAAATATAAAAATCATGCTTCAAAAGCTAAAACCATATTCTAACCATAGAATTATATCATATCAATGCTATAACTAATCTAAATTAAAGAGGGAATACAATAGGATACAGAAGGGTTATAAACATGCCATCTTACGGGTCCAAAACCCTTATCTAATTCCCAAACATCAATATATCAAGGCTAATTTATCCTACTCATAATCAAGTCTAACATCCATATTCACACACAATATATATTACACATAATCGATAAATAAAATTAGATTAAATCCTACCTCAAGGGAAAACCGTAAAACCTTACTTCATGCACCACATGCTCATTTTCACTTTACAATCCTTAAAATTCTATCACACTATCATAACCATAATCTTCTCATCAATACAAGTCTAATGATACCTATATTGCACTACTGTACTTTGGATCCAAAAATGACACCAAAACCCTCAGTAGGTCCCACATACAAAAAATAAGTTTTCGAGACCTACCCAATGTTCACACATGAATAAGGAATCATAACCCTCAAAGGGTAAAATCAAGCCCTAAGATTAATTGGGGTTTTTTGTCCAAACTAAGAAATTCAAGCATGAATTCAAGAAATTCTTACCTTAATCTTGAAGATAATCGCGATACAAGATGCTAACTAAGACCCAAGTCAGCACCTTGACCAATTTGAGTTAATACACTTATTTTGGGGTTTATACATCTAAATGGTGAAGGAAAAATAATCCAAACGCATCATGGGGCCTTTATATATCCCCTACAGGTACTTCGATGTTGCAACGGGTCGTGATCATGCTACTCGCAATCGTATACTTTTGTCCATGATCATGGTTGCACCAGATGACAACAAATTCAAAAATAAGTTTTTGACCCTCAGAACTCATCTAGAATCCAAAAACATGATCAAATATTGAATTTTAAGTGTAAACTGCATTTCAAATCTATTGGAATCATCAAATCTTTTATCAGTGATTGTTTAGGAAAAAATTGGGGCCCACACCTCTAGTTTCATCACTTTTCATAAAATTAGGCTCAATAGCCCAAAATAAGTCTAGAAGCATTGGTACCTGCACCAATGGTCTCCATAGCCTAAAACCGACATTCCAGATGTGATGGCAATGTCAAATTTTCAATCTGAGGTTGTTTTGACCCAATGTTGATCCCACACCTATTCTTTCCAATTTTCAACTTTTCAACCAATTGGTGAAAATAAACTCGAGTGCATTGGCACCAGAACCAAAGATCTACCCTGACAAAAATTGATATTTTGGATCTGTTGGCATAGTCAAAATTTGCATTAGAGATTGTTTTACTAAGTTTTTCACTCGATGGCCATTTAGAACCAACGAAGACTTCAAAATAAAGAATTAGCTCTAAAAACCAAACAAACTTTCCGAAAACTGAACCGTCGATACCAACAAGTTATAAATGACTTGGGCCAGCTATGGAGATGCTCAAATGGTAAAAGTAAGTATAATTATCGAAAATGACTAAAAGGATCATTAAATCTAGCCTAACTGAATGATCTCACTCGATTGAATCTTAACTCAAAGATACAAGGATCCACTACATAAAGGACCACACTAGTTTAAACCACAAAAATACTATATTCTATATTCACTTAGATCTATCACCCTCAAAGAGTAACTAATCACCATAAGACATCATTTGAAGGTATATCAACAAATCATTCAAGCCAATCACTCAACTACCGACAACATTCTCATCAAAGCATGAGAAGGGTCACTGAAGAACTAAAACATGAGGTTCTAGTATATGTGGACACTATGAAATCTTGACTTAAGGATTTTTATGAATTCAGCACATAACAAAGGACTAAGAAGTAAAATATAGTTGCAATTAACTTTTTCAAAAGGTATGATTTTAGAGCACACGTGACGTAGTGTGATCTTATTAGTCACTAAGGATGTATCATGAGTACCTAGAAGTGAGCATACTATAAAAATGAGTACATGAGTCATGAGTCGTTTGACTTAGACTAGTATTCATAAATTAATGGAATATGAGTTGTACTTCTAAGTGAATTGTCGCTCCTTATACTAGGATTAGGAAGTTGACATGATTCTGTATAAAGTGCATAAATATTAGCTAAGATCATAGAGATGATTTGTAAGGCATAAATAAAGTTTTGTAATGACTGAAGTACAAATTTTATACCAAAATAAGAATGGGTCAGGCATATTTCTCCCTTAGTATTGTTATAAAAATCACTGGCATCACTACTAGAATCTGATAACTTGACTTGATTCCTTGTTCTATCATCCCCTCCTTAGGTTAAATCTGTCATTCTAAGATTATGGACTTCTTCAGTAAACTATAAATTAAACTACAATCACTTTACTCAAAAGTCTGAGATATAACAATACATAAAAAAATAAACTCCCGTGAAAGACTATATCTTAAAGAGTAAAACTCATTTCTAGTACTTTCTTCTAAAATACAACTCTTAACTTTCTATAGCCCCAATATTCATCATATAATAACTTAAATTCTTATTAACTTAGAGTCTTCTAAATTAATGAAATACCCTGAGTACACAGCTTTTCCTTTAATAATTCCAAACTGCTTTCTCCATTAGCTTGCTCATAAATAATCTAATCTTAGACTCTAACACTTAATTTGGATATCCACGCAACTTCTCATGCCCTAATACCCACTTAATACTAAGGAATCATGAAACACTAATCCACAAAAATTTCATGAGCATAATCAACCTTAACAAACTTCTCTATCTTTCTGGTCATTGCCTAATCTATATCCTTACTAAATAATTACCATACTCTAAGTCCTCCTTAACTGGTAAATTTCTCAAAGTGTTATTTACAATCTACGTAACACCTTTTTGGCCCCATAGATACATAATTTACTAAATTTGTAAAAGCACTACCCCTGACTTCACTGCTACTACACTTCTAGGCTCATGCTGCTAACTCTAGGTCATGCTATCATATGATTCTAAGAAGGGATCTGAGAGCACATTTGACTTTGGCTAAATACATCATTTTCATTAATAAGAATGAACTCTTTAAGAGTTTAGAACTTAAAGTCATTGATGGGATCCTTTCTAGCCTATGTGCAATCTCATACCCATCTGTGGGGACTATTTAAGGAAACTATATCACTTGGAATTTAAGCTTGATTATTTTTATTACCACAACAATAAGATAGAGTTTTCATGAATTGAGCAATGTAAGAATTTGTATATGTTTTTTAAAGAACATATATACTACATGATCTAAGATAAGAAAGAAGGGAAATATTTCTTAAATGTCATGTAGCCTCTTGAAGAAAAGTAAGATGTCTATATATAGTTTTGCAACACGGCATCATTAACACCCTAGTAAACTTGAACCTTGTGTCTGATAACAAGTTTTTCACAACATGAGACTACCCCCTAGTTGTAACACGGTTCTTAGAACCTCAAGTTATCCTAACCTAATGCATGGTACTACATAATGCTTGAGCAACTAATTTAAACATACATAAAAGCTAAATTTACTAAGAAAAAGCATAATCATGAGATAAGTTATTTCAGTACATTACTGTTAAAGGCTTAAAACATTTTAATCCCAAAAAAGGGAAACTTAAACTATATACAATGACTCTGATTAACCATCTATGAAGCCTCTACTAGTACTGACTTTATGTATTTGCGCAATGACCTCCAACTATCCCTAATCAATACATAAAAGTACAAAAATAAAATACAAGAACTATAACTAACTTGAGTCCTCGAAGTGTAAGAACACATCTCCTACTGGCTAAATGCTATGATTTGCTTGGCTATGATCCTTAGTACGCACCTAAATCTACATCACATGAAAAATATAGTCAGAAAAGGTATATGATCAGTACATTTGGAATGTACTAAGTGTTTAAGAAATGCATTAGTAATGAAATACTTAAAACATGCTTTAAAAATAAGACAATAAGCCATTTTCTAATATATACATTTAAAACATGTTTGTATATAAAAGTTGTTAGGCGTAGTGAAATTTCTAAATCATGAGCTAAAATATTTCTATAAACTGGGAAGAAATTGAAGCATTACTATTATATTTAATAACAACTTAAGTCTAAATATGTTGTAAAACTATACTGAGGATCATGTATGAATACTGGGTCTGAAACTGTGGGATGTGTACTGATGCAATGACCAAGTATACTCATGTACTGAATAAAAATTGAATAACTAAGTACAAGTTCATACATAATATGAAAAATAAACAAAATATGAAACATAAACTGAGGATTGTATGAGCTCATAATAACCAACACACTCCAATCTGAGAAAATCAAGGTTTAACGTATAACCCTTGTTGGAAGGGTTACCTAAATCTGATCAAATCAAGGTCCAACCTATAACCCCATTTGTTAGAGTACTAGTACCTTGTCATGGGTACCAACACTAGCTGGTGTGGATCTACTAAACTAATGTCCCAAAGAACTAGGGTTTCATGCTTCAACTGACAGGGGACCCCTTGTAACCTACGATGGCATCGCAGTTCTATAATGCAGGGACTGCTACTAATAGTCTCTGCCCAACTAACAGGGAGCCATCATCCATGTGTTCACTCAGTCCTATATATAAATCCTTACTGAATAACATTAAAGCATAAACTAAATTTCTCATCATGATATCTTTCTGAAAATAGTAACGCATGCATAATCCGAAATACTCAAAAACATATAAACTGATGCATGTCTGAATTCCTAGGTATCCAGTGTTCATAACCTACTAGCTCTAACTAACGCAACTGAACATGATGATATTAAAAGTTGATCATAATAGGGAAAAAGGAAAATTTTATAGCACGAGTCAAAAATCATGAATTTACTAACATACCGAGGGTTCATAATTCTAAGTCTGTGAAAATATTAAATTTTATGGGAAAACATGGTATGTCAACTAATATGGATTAAAATTGGAAAAATCATGATAAGTAATGCTTAATAGTCTTGAAACTAATAAATCTTATATAGCTTGATCATATGCTTGAAATCTTAACTAATATCATGTAAAACATGCTTGGATTTGAGAATAGCATGAATGATATGATATGGACCTAAAAAACCATGAATAATCACTAAGACATGATTATGAGTGACTAATATATCATGGGGAATTGAATTTAAGCTTGGAGTAGCAATTTGGTAAAACCCTATTTTATCAAGATCAAAAAATTCATGATAAAAAATCATTAATTGGTCATGAGGATGAAAGAAAATCCTCAATGAATACCCACATACCTCATTACTTTTAATTCTTGAATTAAAGATTTGATGATTTGAACTTGGAGATGAAGAACCCTAATTTCTTTCTTTGGGGGACTGGAAAATCGCATGCTTCTTGAGTAATTCATCTGTTGTTTTGAGAATGAGGGGTTTGGGATTGTTTTGGCTTTATATTCAGCCTTAAAATAGCTAAAACAATGTAGTTTTGGGGATAAAAGAGCGGGAAAAAACCAAGAAACCCTTAGAACCATCTGGAAAACTCCAGAAAGTAGTCTTAATTACTTAGGCCATGACTCATAAGGTCTAGCCACGATTCATGACTTAAGTCGTGGTCAGGAACCCAATGTTACCCCCTACTGCCCTGGTAATGACTCCCTCCTAACGATTAGTTATGTCTGGTAATGAGTCATTATCAAGGTCATTATAACTAGACAGCTTTGGCAGTACTTTAGTAACTTACCCATAACTTTTACACCGATATCGGATTAAGGCCAAATTTGTGCACTAGAAAGCTAATTCAATTATCTATTTGATAGTGGGTCTTAAGCTCAAAAATTCATAGTAATCGAAAAGTTATGCTCATTTGAAACTGACTATAGTTATATTATTCATAAGGATCTAATCGTTAAGGGGTGGTTTGACTTATCTATAAGCTAGGAGCTATTTGAGGCCTCAATATATGTCTAAATCACTTATCAAACTCCCAAAACATGATGTTTGACTTTCCAAGAACTTGAAGCATGATTCTAATTTATAGCTTGAAAGCTCAAAACTCAAAAAGAAGAGGTACTGGGCCCATATGATCCAAGCAAGACTCCCTAGAAACCTCTAAGAAGAAATAATGTTTTTAAGGGATTTAACCAAAGGTTTCCCTTTTTCATGATATTTCTTAATTCAATTCCAGAATAATCAAAACTCACCTCATCAACCAACTGGGCTCCAACTGAACCAAAAAATACTAATACATGCAATCCCTACTACAATACACTGATAGCACATGAAAATAATCAGTATCTAGTGCACCTCCAAATTCCAAGCCCAACACTCATTTATCATTACAAACCTTTTATCTTCTTTGATTTGTGAAATCATAACACATTGACCTCATAGTACTATTGTTTATCAACCAAAAATCCATACTGGAGAGCATAAGAATAAGCCCAAAAGGCGTTACCTGGACAAACAACTAAACATGATTAAAGCCTGTGATCTCTAGCTAAAGCTACAACTGGTCCAAAAGAATTTCAAAACTGACAACTAAAGTCTGAAGCACAAACTCACAAAACTGGACGATCCATTCTAGAATGTCCCACCAATTATGGGTGAAACCATGCTAAGTCCAACTTGAGCACACTCTTTCTATTGAATAAAAAATCTAAAATTCTGATAAAAACTGAGAATCAAGATCAGTAGTAGTAGAAACCAATATTGTGTACCAACAAACTATCTCCTAAGCATTTATTAAGAATAACCCATCTAAACAAAGATAACCGAGCTAGTAGGTAATGAGCAGGCTTAGTATCCTATAAATGAATGCTCAAATCAATAAAAACCTCAAAATAAGTATCTGACCAAGTTATGCAACCCATAGCTAAAATCTCAAAACTAAAGTTAAACTACTCAATCTCAACTATCCAAACCAATCATGTTATCGAGTAGTGTCCATATTCCAAAAGCTATCGTAAATTCAAGCCTTCATTTAAAAGAGCCAAACTCTAAACTAATGTTCACGAGTCTTCACACCTATCAAAATACCCAAACCAATCTCACTACAAAAATTCCAAGATTTACCCAATGATTTTTTCAAGAGTTAAAACTGAAATGTTGCTAAAGAACATAACCATGACTGAGGCAAATCATACGTTAAATATACGAGCAATAAAATCTACATCACTGAAAACATAGCACATAAAGGATTAAATAAGAAGATACCAAGGATGTAAAGAAATAATGATATCCAACACTCGAGCAACTCAGAAAATACAGACTTAGCCTAAACCTAGTCAACCAATAACCAATCCATGAAGATGAATACTTACTCCTAAAAGACATTAACTTTGGTTATTGATTATAATGCACAGGTACATAGCACCAAGAACAAGTATCCCATGAAGTCGTACTAGGCTAATTAAATACCAAATATGAGAAATTATTGAATCCACTTGTAACACCTCGGGAGTAAAACCTGGGTGTCACAAAGATCTTATAGTCCTGAGAGACTACTGATTATGGAGTTGATGGGATAGGTCCCTAAGTAACCACGACTGACGACTAAAACTGAATTAAAGTAAACATAAATGGTACTTAAAACATGAGGATTCACCACTGCTACTGCTACTGATGCGCTGGGAGGTCTAGGTATGGTCGGGAACCTAAGCGTCCAAACCTATGATATGATCATCATCGTGCAAGAAATTAGTATACGGTCAGTACTTTGAATGTACTGGTATGCTAAATGGGGTTAGACTTATATGCATGGGCTCATATACATGAATAATGACTGAATGAGTGAATAACATGAGGTAACTGATGCTTAGAATGGGTGAAAGCTGTAAAATATGAGAGTGCATGACCAAGCATATAACAAGATACTGACATAGTCCGTGAACTAAAATCTGGTAAGTGGATAACTGATAACTGTATGCTATGGTCAATTCAAATTTGAACTAAATTATCTAAAGATTATCTGATATTGTGGGATCTAGCAATAAGCAACATGCCCTAATATGTAATTAGGGTCCAACCTATAACCCTGGTTGGAAGGGTGTCAGTACCGTGACAAGGGTACTAACACTGGCTACGTGGATCCACTATTTGATATCCCAAAGGACAAGGGTGTGATGCCGAACAGATGAGGACTCTTCAAAGTTAATGGTGGCATCGTAGTCCTGGAACCTAGGGACTACTACTAACGCCGCATGCCTAACTAATGGGGGATACGTCATCCTTAGATTTACTAGGTGCTAAGTGTTACCCAACTAAAGACAATGATTGTTGAACTGAACTAATCCTTGCTGAAACAACAACTGATCATACTAACCGATTGAAGGATAATACTTACAGTTTATATGAGATCATCCTACCAATACTGAAAATATATAAACAACTAAATTTTTAGGTATTCATAACCCCCTTAATAATATTAATATGAACATATGAGAGCATTTATAATGGTTAAGCATTATTCCCAAAACCATTACTTAGGTTCATCAAACACTTGGGGTCCATAAGTTTTAAGCATGGAAATAGTTTAAAACAAGTGCTAGTAATATAAATTCAACACTAAAATCATGGGTTAAGGATTTAATATGCAGTTCTCATCCTTCAAAAATGTCAAAACTAATTTCAACGAAAAACATATGTAAACATGATATAAGATCAAAATTCATGGGAGTTCATGGATGTAATTCATGCTAACATGTAAAAATCATTCTTTTAAACTTAAAATTGGGTTCTTGGACTCCATGCCTGAAAGGAACCCATGAATAAACATCTAACAAACCTTAATTGAAGAGTTCTTGGAAGTTCTTGGTGGTTTTCTTGAACTTGAGCTTGAATCTTTGAGGGGGTAGAGTTTGTTCTTGAGAGAGAATGGTTTTAAAATTCAAAGAATTTGAATAAAGATGACCAAATATGCTTTTGAGGATTTTAATCCCATGTTTTTCATGAATTAGGGCCATAGGAAAAGAACAAACTGTACAACAACAACAACAAACCCAGTGTATTCCCACATAGTGAGGTCTGGGGAGGGTAAGATGTACGCAGTCCATACCTCTACCTATAAAGAAGTAGAAAGGCTATTTTCGATAGACCCCCGGCTTGAGACACGGAATAATAAACAAATTCATACTAAAGCATGGAACAAGATGGCATAACATAAATACGACACCCACAAGTAATAGTAAATAGAGAAAAGTAAACAGATTCATAATAAAGCATGAAACAAGGTATCATAACAAGAACAATACCCCCACCAAGTAATGCCCTACACTAGCGACCCAAACTGACCCTAGCCTTCTGCCCTAATTCGCGTCCTCCAGATCTTCCTATCTAGGGTCATGTCCTCAATGAGTTGTAACTACTCTATGTCCCGCCTAATCACCTCTCCCTAGTACTTCTTTGGCCTACCCCTACCCTGCCTAACACCATCCAAAGCTAGCCACTCACACCTACGAACTGGGGCATCCATGCCCCTCCTAATCACGTGTCCGAACAATCTCAATAGAACTTCTCGCATCTTATTCTCCATTGGAGTCACACCAACTTTCTCCCTAATAATCTCATTCTAAACTCTATCCCCCCTAGTCATCCCACACATCAAACGCAACATCCGCATTTCCGCCACCTTCATTTTTTGAATGTGAGAGTTCTTAACTGGCCAACACTCCGCTCCATACAACATGGCCGGACGGACTGCCACCCTATAGAATTTGCCTTTAAGCTTGTGCGGCACCTTCTTATCACACAACACCCTCGAAGCGAGCTTCCACTTTATCCATCCCGCCCTAATGCGGTGCAAGACATCCGCATCAATCTTACTGTTACCCTGAATCACGAACTCGAGATACTTGAAACTATCCCTCTTACATACCACCTATGATTCCAACTTCACTGCCACCTCATTCTCCAGCCTCACATCATTAAACTTGCATTCCAAATATTTTGTCTTGCTCCTACTCAACCTGAACCGTTTAAACTCAAGAGTTTGTCTCCACACCTCGAATTTATCATTCACACACCCCTCCCCCACATCTCATCAAACAAAACTACATCATCTGCAAAAAGTATACACCAAGGGACCTCTCCTTGAATATGCCACATCAACACATGCATCACCAAAGCAAACAAAAAGGGACTAAGGGTAGATCCCTGATGCAATCCTATCAAGATAGTGAAATGCTCTGAGTCTCCTCCCGCCGTCCTCACCAGGGTTTTAGCTTTATCATACATGTCCTTAATTACTCTGATATATCCTATCGGGATTCCACTCACCTCCAAGTATCTCCAAAGCACCTCCTTGGGGATTTTGTCATATGCCTTCTCTAAGTCAATAAACACCATGTGCAGGTCCTTCTTCCTTTCCGTATACTATTCCACCAGCCTTCGTACCAAGTGAATTACCTCTGTCATCGAGCAGATGGGCATAAATCTAAACTGGTTCTTCAAAAGAGACACTATCCATCTCAGCCTCAGCTCGACCACTCTCTCCCAAATCTTTATAGAGTGACTCAATAACTTAATACCCTTAGTACTCCACCTCCAAGCCTCGAGCATTTTTGCCGTCTTGAAAATTCCGTTAAACAATCCAGTCAACCACCTTAAACTAGCCTCACCAGAAAACTTCCAAAAATCCACAAGTATCTCATCAGGCCCCGTCGCCCTAACCCTTCGCATCCTACGAGCAGCCTCTCTAACCTCATCTACCTTAAAACATCTACAATAACTAAAATCCTGACACTCCTATGAGTTCTCCAGCTCCCCTAACACAATAACTCTATCCCCTTCGTCATTCAAGAGCCTACAAAAATACGACTGCCATTTATTCTTAATGTGGCCGTCCTCCACCAACACTGTACCATCCCCCCTACCTTAATTCACTTCACTAGATCGAGGTCACGACCCTTCCTGTCCCTAGCCTTAGCGAGTCTAAACAACCTTTTTTCCCCTTTTTTCTCCTGTAACCCTACATACAAGCTCTCAAATATTGCCGTCTTAGCCACCATAACTTCTAACTTAGCCTTCTTCCTAGATAACTTGTACTCTTTCCTATTTACCCATTTCTCTTCTTCGTCCTTTCTCTCAACCAACTTAGCATACACCCCTTTATTGGTCTCCTTTTCTTCTTAACCTCTTCATTCCACCACTAATCCCCCGGATGATGCCCGGCCCGGCCCCTAGAAACACCTAACACCTTACTTGCATTCTCCCTGATGCACCTAGCCACCCTATCCTATATACTATCCACGTCCCCCCTACACTCTCATACCTCTATTCTCGCCAACTTCTCCCCTATCTCTCATGCATTCACTGGCGTCAACCCGTCCCACTTAATTTTAGGTCTACACTCCTCACCACTTCTCTTCCTATCCTTCTTTATACCCAAATCCATAACCAAGAGCCTATGTTGGGTCGAGAATAAACTGTCCCTGGAAAATTAAAATTTTGTGACTAAAACCCGAATCAGATCCTTACCATGATACATCAAAGATGTCATCGCGATTTCCATTGTGAAGCAATACAATCATGGTGACTCACTGGAAATGAGACAATTTCCAAATTGACCTTCACCATGATGTGGTGACCCCTTTAATTGTTATACTCACTGCGATGTGGTCCAATCACGGAAAGCTACTATTTTGGGAATCCAAACAAGTTCCAAACCTCATCCAAAAAGTCCAAAACTTACCCAAGACATGCTACCTACATCCCTAAACATAGTTCAACTTAAAAACTTATGTCTCGAGGTTGGGGAGGTCACTTTTAAAAAATCCTCAAAGTTGGGAACTCCAAAAACAAGAGTAATTCCAAACACTTATCCAAATTTCCAAGTTCTAAGCCTCTTGTACATGCACTATGAGCTGGACAAAATTGTAAAAAAATATGGGGTATTACAATATCTCCCCTTTGTGAACATTTGTCCTAGAATGAGACTAATCAAGCTGAGAATACTTAAGGAAAAAGATTACATACTGAACATGCATAACTGAAACATGATTCACTACTAAATTGATTCATAAATGCATGAAATGACATGAGACTGATTACATGGTTGGAAATGAGAATAAAATATAGATAATCAAAGAAAAACTATTACCTTAAGCTGAGTCTGAATTCTTGGAGAAAAGATGAGGGTACTTGGTTTACAAATCTTCTTCTGCTTCCCAAGTGGCTCCCTTAATGGACTAGTTTCTCCAAATAACTTCAACTAGGGAAATTTTTTGTTGCTCAGTGTATGACTTTGACGATTGATAATTTCTACTGAAAACTCCTCATAAGAGAGATTGTCTTAAGAATCTATGATTTCTAAGGGAACTACAATAGTTGGGTCCCAAATACACTTCTTTAGTAAAGAGACACGGAACACAGGGTGCACAGAAGCCAAATCTGCAGGTAAATCAAGCTCATAAGCTATTTTTCCAAAGCAGCTCAAGATTATGTAAGGGCTAACATACCGGGGGATGAACTTCCCGTTTTTACCAAACCTCTTTAGTCCTTTTATGGGAGAGATTCTCAAATAAATAAAATCACCAATCTCAAATTTGAGATCTTTTATCCTCACATCTGTATAAGACATCTGTCGGCTTTGGGCTATCTTAAGACTCTCTCTAATCATCTAAACTTTCTCCAATACATCATATACTAACTCTGGCCCTATCAAAGCAGTCTCACCTACCTCAAACTAACCAATTGGGGAACTAAATCTCCTCCCATAAAGAGCTTCCAATAGAGCCATCTAGATACTAGAATGATAGTTGTTATTGTAGGAGAACTCAATTAATGGAAAATGAACATCCCATCTACCCTTAAAATCAATAACACATGCTCTCAATATGTAATCTAGGGTCTGAATGGTCCTCTCTTCCTGACCATCTATCTGAGGGTAAAAGGTTGTACTGAGGTTAACTTGTGTACTCAGACCCTTCTGAAAAGCTTTCCAAAAATGAGAAGTAAACTGAGTACCTCTATAAAAAATAATGAACAACAAAACTCCGTGCAACTTGAATAACTCTCTGATATGTAACTTTGCATAATCCTCAGCTGAATAAAAAGAATTGACTAGCAAGAAATGGGTTGATTTGGTCATCCTATCCATAATGACCCAAATTGAATCATGCTGGTGAAGAGTACGGGATAAACCCATCACAAAGTCCATGTTCACATCTTCCTACTTCTAAGTAGGAAGACTAAACTCCTGCATAGTACCACTAGGATTTTGGTGCTCAATCATAACCTCCTGACAAATAGAGAACTTAGCTACAAACTCTGGAATATCCTTTTTCATACCGATCCACCAATAGATTTCCTGCAGGTTATGATACATCTTAGTAGTTCCTGGGTGAATGGAATAACCGCACCACACGAAACTATGGGAATTCTCTATCTTAAGTTATCCACAAATAGCACAAACAGTCTCCATTGAAAATGCAACACACCATCTCTTTATTGGGAGAAACTTTTACTTTTTGATCTCTGATTGACTCCTTCAACTTAACTAGACTTTGATCCCTATCTTGCTTTTTTTTTACTTCAACAACCAAAGAAGATTTTGAACTATTTTGAACCCGTACACTACCCTTAGCTGAATCAACCAACTGAACACCAAACCTGGCAAGCTGATGAACCTCCTGAACCAACATTTTCTTATCATTCTCAACATAAGACACACTATGCATAGAGATCTTAAGGGCATCCGCCACCATATTGGCCTTGATCGGATGGTAGAAAACACTCACATTATAGTATTTCAACTACTCCAACCACCTTCTCTATTGGAGATTCAAGTCCTTATACGAGAATACATACTAAAAATTTTTGTGATCCATGAAAACATCCACATGCACCCCATAGAGATAATGCCTCCAAATTTTCAAGGTTAAAACAACAGTTGCTAACTCAAAGATCGTGGGTAGAATAATTTTTCTAATGGGACTTAAGCTGTCTAGAGGCATAGGCTATGACCCTTCCTTTTTGCATAGGTACACAACCCATACCAACTCTGGAAGCATCACAGTAAACGACAAACCCATTTGCACTATCTAGAAAGGTCAAAACTGAGGCTGAGGCTAGTTGAGTTTTCAAATCCTAAAAACTCTTCTCGCAAGAATCTGACCACTGAAACTTGACTTTCTTCTAGATAAATCTTCACATGGGGGATGCAATAGATGAAAACCCTTTGACAAACCATTGGTAATATCCATGTAAATCTAAGAAACTCTTGATATCTAATAGAGAATTGGGTCTGGGCTAATATCTCACAGCTTTGGTATTTTTAGGGTCAACTCTAATGCCATCACCGAAAACAATATGGTCAAGAAAAGCTATTGATATTATCCAAAACTCACACTTACTTAACTTAGTGAACTAATGGTCTCTAAGAGTCTGTAATATAATTCTGACATGATCTTCATGATCATTTTCATTTCGAGAATAGATAAGAATGTCATCAATGAAGACTAGGACAAATATATCCAAATACTGCTTGAACACTCTGTTCATCAAGTCCATGAAAGTTTCTAGGGCATTGGTAAGACCAAAATACATGACTAGGAATTCAAAGTGACCCGACCGAGTTTTGAAAGTTGTTTCTGGAATGTCGCATTCTTTGAATCTGAGCTGATAGTGTTGGATCTGAGGTCTATCTTAGAAAAATAACTGGCACCCTAAAGTTGGTCAAAGAATTCATCAATTCTGGGGAATGGATATTTATTCTTGATGGTAACTTTGTTCAACTGATGGTAATTAATGCTAATTCTGAGAGAACCATCTTTCTTACACATGAAAAGGATCAGTGCTCCCCATGGGGAAACACTAGGACTAATGAATCCCTTATCTAAGAGGTCTTTCATTTGTTTGTTCAATTATTTAAGTTCAACTAGATCCATTCGATATGGAAGAATAAAGATAGGCTGGGTATCTGGAAGAAGCTCTATCCCAAAGTCAATCTCTCTTTTGAGAGAAACTCTGGGAAGATCTTCAGGGAACACATCTGGAAATTCCCTTACCACTGAAACTGACTCGAGATTTGGAGTCCCTGAGACTAAGTATTTCAATCAAACAAAATGGTGTACATACCCCTTGGATATCATTTTTCTCTCTCTAAGGAATGAAACAAGCTAACCCCTTAATGTTGAAACACTACCCTTTCATTCAAGGACTTGTTCATTTGGAAACTGAAAATGAACAACTCTATTTCTACAATCAACTTAATCATAGCATGAGTGGAGCAAATCCATGCCAAGAATGACATCAAAATCAGTAATCTCTAACTTCATAAGATCAACTGAAGTGACTTTCTAGGATATTATGATCGGACAGTTCCTATATACCTGCCTGGCTATAATAGAGAGACCTACTAAGGCAGGCACTATGAAGGGTTCTGTAAAAATCTCAGGACTGACGTGAAAATTAATAGTTATGTAAGGGGTTACAAAAGAAAAAGAAGCTTTGGGATCTAGCAAATTGTAAACATATAAATGAAAGACCTATAAGTTATCGATAACAACATCAGAAGAACTTTTTTGAGCCTGTCAGGAATAAAGTGCATACAGTCTATTATGGCGCTAACCACTAGTGGCACTAGAAGTTTCACCCTGCTGAGTCAGGCGACCCGCTAGTGCTGCTGAAGATTTAGTCTGACCCTGATAGCAATCATTCCAACCTTTCCACACTTCTATTGAACCTTTATTCAACCTATCACCTAGTTTCACATCTAAAAACAGACATCACAGCTAGCCCTGCATACTCCTTAATGATTCTACCATACTTATGGAAAAGGGGATTACTCCGACCACTGTTTAGGCTACCCTAGGACTTAGAGCCTAGCGCCTTATCCCGATTATCATTTTTGAATTTAGGCATTGGTACACTAGCCAAATACGAAGATGGTACTGAATATTTCTATTGAAATTAAGGACGGTGACCACCCTCTGAATTTGGCTGAGAAAAATTAAAGCTACCTATTCTAGCCCTCTTGCTCTCTCTCTCTCTCTCCTTAGCCTTCTCTTCTTCAATCTACTGAGCATATACTATCAACCTATACAAGTCTATCTCCTTAATCAATATTTCATTACTACACTCCTTGACCACACTATCAGATACCCCAGACACAAACTTGCTCATCCTAGACATGTTATCATCCACTACATGAGGAGCATACCTGGCTAGCTGAGTAAACTTAAGAGAATACACCTTCACACTCATATTACCTTGCTTAAAGTTAATAAACTCTAACAACTTAGCTTCCCTCAGCTCCAAAGGGAAGAATCTATCGACGAAGGTTGTAGCGAACTCCTCCTATTCTACAGGCCCTGTCTCAGTGCCCCTATCCTCTTTCTACTGGTTAAACTAAGTGTGAGCTACATCCTGCAACTGGTACACATCAAATTCAGCACTTTCTCTAGAAGTAACTCCCATAATGTTTGTTACTTTATCAATCCTGTTAAGGTATTCCTACAGATCCTCGTCAGACTTAGATCCCAGAAATGAAGAAGGATTCATTCAGGTGAAGTCCCGAATCCTGGCTGCGGTAGTATTTTCCACTGGGACGATAGCCGACTGATTTTTCTGGGTTACTACTGAGTGAACCATCATAGTGAATGCATCCCTGAACTCGGCATGCAAAACATGCTCATTCAGGGGATCTTTCTAAATGGGTGAAGGTGTTGGTTTGTTTCCATTTCTTCTTTCGTTAGCCTTCTTGGGAGTCATGATCTATAAATGAAAGAATATTGAATTAGGCAGGGAGTTTAACTTAAGCTCATGCTCATTCTCATGACATGAATACTGGAAGAAGGGAAAATTTTCCTAAAACGTCTTGCAGTCTCTTGCCAAAAAGTGTGGCGCGCTTCACACCCATGCACAAGACTCCACTAAACATGACTTTCAGACTCCCTAGGACACTGTAAAACCTTAGGCTATGATACCAAGTTTTTAATGCCCCGGGAGTACACCCTGGATGTCACACGGTGCTTACAGTTCCAAGAGACCACAAGCTAACCCATAAGTTGGTACTTGTTGTGAGCAATGAACAAATTAAAGCTAAGGGGTACACATTCGCGAAAAAAAAAAGCTAAATATGCCATAAGTCTTTAAATATATCAAGTATTATGAATCATAAGTCTGAAAACAACTGTCTAAAAATAGTAATATAAAGATTGCCAGTAACAACTAATATCTGAATAACTGACTAAAGGTGTCCGAAAGTCTCTAACTGACTGACTATGGAGTTTATGGAAAATTCCCCAACTAACAACGAGTGATTACTGAAATTGAATTAAAGTAAACATAAATGGTCCTTGAAACATGAGAACTCACCATTGCTACTATTGCTGAAGTGCTGGGCATCTAGGTACAGTTGGGAAACTGAGCGTCCGAACCTATGATATGATATATCATAGCGCTAGAAATGAGTATGCAGTCAGTACTTTGAATGTAATAGAATTCTAAATAGGGTTAAACTTAAATACATGGGCTCATATACATAAATAATGACTGAATGAGTGAATAACAGAGGTAACTGATGCATAGTATATGTGAAAGTTGTAAAATCTGAGAGTGCATGACCAAGTATATAGCAAGATACTGAAATAGTCTATAAACTAAAATCACTAAAATCCAATAACATGATAACTGATAATTGTATGTTCTGGTCAATGCAAATTTGAACTGAATTATCTGAAGACTTTCTGAGATTGTAGGAGCTAGCTATAACTGACATGCCCAAATATATGATTAGGTTCCAACCTGTAACCCCAGTTGGAAGGGTGTCACCACCGTTCCATGGGTATTACCACTGGCTGCGTGAATCCACTATCTGATGTCCCGAAGGACGAGGGTTTCATGCCTAACTTTTAGGGGACCCCTTAAAGTCTAAGTTGACGCCATAGGTTTGAAACCTATGAACTACTACTAATGCCTCATGCCTAACTGTAGGGGGAGATATCATCCCTAGATTCACTCGGTGCTAAGTGTTACTCCACTGAAGACACTGAAGGGGGAGATGTCATCCCTAGATTCACTCGGTCCTAACTGATTGAAGAATAATACTTATGGTTTATAGGATATCCTCCTACCAATACTGAACTATGTAAGCAGCTAAATTTTTAGTTATTCATAACCCCCAGGACTCGATAACAATATCAATATGAACACATGAGAGCATTTGAAACCATAATGGGTGAGCATTATTCGCAAAATCATTACTTAGGAATTTCGTCAAACACTTAGGGGTCATAAGTTTACGCATGAAAATCATTTAAAACATGTGATAGTGATATAAATTCAACACTAAAATTGTGGGTGAAGGATTTAATATGCAATTCTTATCCTTCAAACATGTCAAAACTAATTTCAATGAAAAACCCATGTAAACATGATACAAGCTTGAAATTTATGGGAGTTCATGGATGTAACTCATGCTAACATGTAAAAATCATTCTTTTAAACCTGAAATTGGGTTCTTGGACTCCATGGGTGAAAGGAACCCATGAATGAACATCTAACATACCTTAATTGAAAGTTCTTGGTGGTTTTCTTAAACTTGAGCTTGAATCTTTGAAGGGCTAGGGTTTGTTCTTGAGAGGGACTGGTTTTAAAATTGAGAGAATTTGAATAAAGATGACCAAATATTCTTTTGGTGGTTTTAATCCTGTGTTTTTAATGGATTAGGCCATGGGAAAAGACCAAACTATCCCTGGGAAATTAAAATTCCGTGACTGAAATCTGGATTATACCCTCACCGCGACACGCCAAAGTTGTCATCATGATTTCCATCACGATGAGGTGCAATCGCGGTGACTCACTGAAAATCAGACCATTGCTGAATTGACGTTCACCGTGACACAGTGACCCCCTTTATCGCTATACTCACTGCGACACGGTCCAGTCGCGGTGAGCTACTATTTTGGGAATTCAAATGGGGTCCAAACCTCATCCAAAAAATCTAAAACTTACTCGAGACATGCTGTCTACACATCTGAACATGAATCAACTTAAAAAATTACATCTCGAGGTTGGGAAGGTCGCTTTAAAAAAATCCACAAAGTTGGGAACTCCAAAATCAAGACTAATTCCCAACACTTAGACAAATTTCCAGGTTCTAAGCCTCTTGTACATACACTATGAGCTTCACAAAATTTTAAAATATACGGGGTATTACACCACCAATGAACACCAGCCTCGAATCAACTAATCAATGAACCACATAATAGGAAGGATGGAGTATTCAACTCAAGACTAACACTAATATCAAGACCACTACTGGTTAATGAACCCACAAAACTGAAAGGCATACTCCAAACTAATTAATCTCAGGAATGGGCCATAAAAATGAGTTGGCAAAGATAGAATCATAATCAAATTAGGAAAGGCTAAACATGACTTAACTCTCACAAACTACTTAACAATTAAACTTGCCTCACCAACTGAAAAATGCCCAACCAACCAAGGCTCTAAGCCCACATAGATAAGAATTGCAAAATAGGCAACTTTAACTTGACAACACAATCCTAGTCATCTATCATGTAAGAATCAATAATAATAGCAATAACAACATAAGGTTCAAGAGGCACCATAAATAGAAAACATAATCAATACTACTGTAAGGTCATAATAAGGCTAATATGCCAAAGAAAATGAGACTTAAACACAAATGATACATCTAAAAAAATACCACAATGATCTACTCAATCCACAACTAAAAAATCATCTATAAGGGTCGACACATAAAAATAAAAATCTTCATAAAGGCTATAAAAACGAATATAGTAACATCAAGGTATAAAATCACTGATAAGTATGTAAACCCCAACTCACCTCAAATAGAAAGTAAAAGATAATAAGTCAAATCACACCTATATCAATAGAGTCTAAAGTCATAATCCTAGTGTGCCTGAAGAAGTATGACCTGAGTGTGTCCAAACTTGAATTGAGCATTAAATCACCAACTGAGGCACTAAGTGCACTACCTAATTGAAGAGGCCAAAATTCAATGAGACTAATCTAGATTAACTGAACAACTAATATTCCCACATCGGGGACACTATCTAGACTAGTGATTGATCTCTCTATAGTCATAAACAACCCCTAATGCTCTAAATTGGAAAGAAATATGAGATGTTCTAAATTGGCTGACCAAATAATGCTTGAAATATGCTCTACTGAAATGATCACCCTTCCCCCAATCATAGTAAACCTTAGAAGCTCTAGGCTGGTTAAAAATATGTGTTGACCCTATCTAAACAACCAACTCATACCTGAGGCATTCCCTAGACAAATGCCCAACCTCTCCACGGTGCAAACATACTCTGGAACTCTCTGATATACTATACCCACTGAACCAAAATAGAAACCACGACATAAAGACCTAGACCAAATGACCTGCATTGCCTGACCAAAACTCTGTCCACTGAAGCCAACATGATCTACCTAAGAGCTACCCAATAAGTCTAGGTTAACCTATAAGAGCCTAATAGGTGACAAATGAAGTTGTTCCTTATCAGGAGGATCCCTATTCCCTAAAAAATACCAATGACATTGAATTGCTGACATAGCCTCCCATTACCACCTTTATATGCATTAATACATACCCTTCTATGGTTCTCACATGATCAATAACTTAAGGGAAAGATAAACCAACTACTATATAATGATTCGATGAAAAGTTAAGTGGCAAGTCAATCATTTGGCAAATCTATGAACCAACCCATGCCCTGAAAATATAGTATTAAAGTGCATATGGCCCACTCAAGAGTCTAATTTCATAGTTCAAATCTAATAAAGAAACCCTGCTGAATACCAATAAATCAAACTCTAGCCCAAGAACCACTTGATGCACTGAGCACTAACGCTAGTTGTAATATATCAACGAACAATATTGAAACCCCTAACACTGAATCCTGAAAAGTTAAGGCAGTCACAAATAATGTTGGAACTTGGGCAGGCCCAAACTCTCTAGTTGATGCTGAAGAACTTTGACATTAATCTCTAATTCCCTAGCTTGATGCTGAGTTAAAACTCTGGAAACACCTATGAATGTCTCATTTACATTTATCAATAATCTTGTGCTATCTATCTAGGGAAGAATGTAATAAAAAAAAGTACTTAGAGGTTCATAGAGGTATGACAAATGACATCGAATCAAGGATAGAATTTCCTAAGAATGCCTTGTAGCCTTCCGTGGATGGGATACAGACGTCTCTAGATCGATTCTTAATATTTTACTATACACTTAGCTTTTGCACCAATATAGTAATAAACCTAGGTCTATTATGGATTTGTCATTACCTAATTTTTAAGGTCATGATGACACTTACTATAACCCGCCAGTACATAAGACAACTCCAAATCTAGAACAACTAGTAACAAACTATCAACAGAAATAGAGAAAATAATAGAAATAAATTTAAATAAAAAACTAATATAGAATAAAACCCCAAGAACGGATGAAGTTAGTACAAGAACTTCTAATACAATTAGAGTACAAAGTGAAATTTGAATAAATGTGCATGTACAAACCATCATAGAAATAAAAAAATAGAGATAATTCTAAGCAATATAAGGGAGAGTAGGTATACAGCAAACATCAGGAGCTTACCCCAAATCTCTGGTCCCTAGATAATATTGTAATGCCCCAAAATCTGATTCCCGAGGTGCCACACGGTACTCCAAACTATAAGTAGTCCTGAGCTAACCCTGGATGCCTTCTACTAAATCTGAATCTCAAACTAAGGGAATATGAATATATAATAATAATAGATGCAAAAAACTATCTGACTTATCTAATAATACTAATCTCATCAATCTAATAGAGCAAATACTAAAAAATCTTAATACTGCCACTAAAGGCTAAAACTAAATTGCGTAATCCGATAATCATCTACTGACTGAATCTAAAGATCCACTGGGACAGGTCCTAACTAACTCAAACTGTCTGCAATGAATACTAAATCATCTAAAAATAAACTAGAAATCTAAATAGCAAAGTCCCCAAACTATGATGACTCACCAACTACAGGGATGTATATAAGATTCTCGAAAATCACTCACGCTACTAAGACTGAGCACCTAAACCTACATTATGAGACAATGTAGCACACAGACGTATATATGGATCAGTACTTTGGGAATGTATTGAGCATATGGGGGTGAATGCAATAAGTAAGAAATATCATCAAAATTTATAAAATCATGCATGCTAAATGTAAATGCCTCACATAGGCTTGAGTAATCTGAAATCTGAAGATCATAAATCATGAATAGTAAAGCATATAATCCAAATCTTGTGAGTCATGACACTTAGTTCTGAAAATCTGTATTTTATTCATATTCTCAAATCATATAGGCTAAGTGAAATCTAAAAATTTATTATACATATGAAAATACTTTATCTGAATAGAGGTTTACTTAACCAACATAAACCATGTAAGCATACATGGAGTCCAATGTTCTTGTCCCTCTAAGAAGGAATCCTCACATTGGGGAGAGAAGTCATACTTTGGCCAGTAATTATAACCTATCTAAGTGATCACATATCTATGATCCATGTAAAAGTGGGAACAATCTAAATCTTACATTGCCACATAGTTCTGGGGTATGAAACCGTAGTAATGTACCCATCTCGGTGCTAAATACTACTACCATTAAATCTGTATGTTCATTCTGAGAGAAATCCACTTTTAAAATAGTATAATGGTTTATAAAGAAAACCAACTATATATCTGTAAAGCTAAATATATAATCTAAATCTGTAAAGTGGATTTCATATCTGTTCTGCGACAAAAAGATAAAATCTTTATCATTAATCTAAAAGAAATCTAGTCATAGGGTGTTTATAGCACAACAAAGCTTGAAATAGCAATCTTTAATTAGGGCTTAATGACCCATTCATCAAACTCATGTTAAACGTTAAAACGTTCATGCTTGATAATGTAAACATTGATAAATTAATTCAAAATCTAGAAATTTATACAACATGTATAACAATATGAACATGATCATGTAATTCAACTTTTAAATCATTGGAAAATCTCATAAGCTTGTAAATAACAATAATTGGTATAAACCCTAACTTGAATTTCATGGGAAATCACATAAAATTCAGTAAAGTTGTAATTAAAATATGTTTTGGGCACAAGGACGAAAGAATTGTCCTTGTTCATAACCCCACATACCTCAATTGATGAACTAAATGCTTAGACTTGAATCTTGGATCCCTATTATTGCTCTTAAAGTTAAATTTTTGGAGTTATTGAGTTGGGAATCCTTAATCTAGAATTGCCTTAGGGAATTAATGAAGGAATTGGGTTTCTTAGAGAAGGAGTTTTTTGTTTCTAGGGTTTTGCTTTTGAAGGGAATGATGAATAATGAACATAAATTGCTTGGAATGTGATTAATTTTGGATGGATTGGGGCTGGGTAATTTACCAAAATACCCTCTTTAAACTTCTAAGATGGATTGGAAAAATGTAACATTTTCCGAACTTAGTGGTCACCGCAACGTGCCAGAATCATGTTTTCTCACTGGAAAATGGACGAATGGTAATTGGGCTTTCACCGTGATGCACCACAATCGCGGTGCCCTTTAGTTTGCAATTTTAGCCACTGGCACGACGCACCAATATCGCGTGGGCTCATAAGAAATTGCCAAATATTAAATGGGACTCCACCGCGATGTGCTATTATCATGGAGTCTCACTGGAATTTGACAATTGTGATTTTTCACTTCTCCACAACGCGCTACGGGCCCAAATCACAGTGTTTCACGACTGAAATTTAAAGTTCCCATAACTTCCTTCTTGGTTATTGGATTTAGGCAAATCTTATATCGTTGGAAAGCTAATTAAATTTCCTACGAATTGGAGGGTCGAAAACTGGAAAATTTCACATGTATGGAAAGTCATTCTTTCTTAAAGCTAACACGTGATTATCTCAAGGCTAAATTGAACTAGGAAAAGTATAGGGTGTTATAATATCTCCCCCTTTGAAACATTCATCCTTGAATGTGGCTAGTTCTTCTACGAATACTGAGGAATCTAAGGACATATGATAGGACGCACAACTGAAATAAATTCTGAGACTGAATTTAAATCGTTCTGAGCTTCTGAGTAATTATGTGAGTGCATGAACTTACATGAGGACAACTATATAGCTGAATCTATGATTAGAAAATAACTTAATTAAGGAAGAGTATTACCTTTTGCAAAATCTGAGTTTGCGACAAAGAGATAAAGGTACTTGGCTCGCATATCTTTTTCTGCATCCCAAGTGGCGCCCTCAACAGACTGATTCGGCCAAAGAACTTTGACCAAGGGAACCTCTTTGTTCCTTAGTCTATGGATCTGATGATCTAAAATCTAACCTGGAATCTCCTTATATTAAAGGCTATTCTGAATATCTAAGCTTTCTAAAGAAACTATGACAGTGGCGTCGCTGATTCACTTCTTAATCATGGAGACGTGGAATACAAGATGGACGGATGATAAGTCTGTAGGCAGATCAAGCTCATAAGCTACTTTTCCAACATGACTCACAATTCTATAAGGGCTAACATACAGGGGACTAAGCTTCCCTTTTTTGCCAAATCTCTTCACCCCTTTCAAGGGTAAAATCTTCAGATACATTAAATGACCAACTTCAAACTCGAGGTCCTTTCATCTCATGTCTTCATATGATTTCTAATGACTCTGGGATATTGTCAGTCTTTCTCTAACTAACTTAACTTTCTTTATAGCTTCAAACACTCAATCGGGCCCAAGCAAGGTGGCCTCACCCACTTCACCAACCTATGGGTGATCTACATCTTCTCCTATAAAGATCCTCAAACGGGGCCATTTGTATGCTAGAATGGTAATTGTTATTATAACAAAACTCAATCAATGGAAAATGCTCATCCCAACTACCTTTGAAATCAATAGCACATGCCCTCAACATACCTTCTAGAGTTTGGATGGTCCTCTCTGCTTGAGCATCTGTCATAGGGTGGAAAGATAAGCTAAGATGGGCTTGGGTACCAAGACCCTTCTAAAAAGCTCTCCAAAACTGAGAAGTGAACTAAGTACCCCTATCTGAAATGATAGACAAGGTAACTCCATATAGTCTGACTAACTCTCGAATGTACAGCTTAGCATAATCTTCTGTTGTATAAGATGTATGAACTAGCAAGAAATGCACTGACTTAGTCAATATATCTACAATAACCCATATCGAATCATGATGACAGTCCGAATGGGGTAAACCAGTCACAAAATCCATATTCACTTCTTCCCACTTCCAAGTGGGGATACCAAACTCTTGCAACGTACTACCAGGTCTTTGGTGATCTACCTTAACCTGTTGACAAGTTGCACACTTGGCTATAAACTTTGCTATATCTCTCTTCATACCACTCCACCAATAGATTTCCCACAAATTATGGTACATCTTGGTAGCACCTGGATGAATTGAATAATGCGCACCATGCGTTTCTGCCATAATTCGCTGCCTCAAATCATCAACACATGGCATACACAATCTACTTTTATATCTCAACGCACCATCTCCTCCTTGGGAGAAAACCTCTACTGTTTGGTCTTTAACTGACTCCTTCAGTTTGACCAAACTAAAATCCATATTTTGCTTCTCCTTCACTTCCAAAACTAAGGAAGATTCAGAACTACTCTGAACACAAACATTCCCTTCAGCTGAATCAACCAACCTAACACCCAATCTAGCCAAAAAATGAACTTCTCAAGCTAACTCTTTCTTATCATTATCCACATGAGTAACACTGCCCATAGACAATCTACTAAGGGCATCTGCCACTACATTGGCCTTGCTCGGATGGTACAACACACTCACGTCATAATCTTTCAACAATTCTAACCACTTTTTCTGGTGGAGATTTAACTCTCTCTGTGTAAACACATACTGAAAGCTTTTGTGGTCTGTGAATATATCAACATGCACACCATACAGATAATATCTTTATATTTTTAAAGCAAAAATAATCGCAGCTAACTCAAGATTATGGGTTGGGTAGCTCTTTTTGTGAGGCTTGAACTGTCTAGAGTTATAGGCTATGAACTTACCTCTCTTTATCAACACACAACCTAAACCAACTCTAGAGGCATCATAATACACAATGAATCCATCTATATCGTCTGGTAGCGCTAAGACTGGGGTTGTAGTGAGTCGAGTTTTCAACTCCTGAAAACTCTTCTAAAAGGAATTTTACTACTGGAACTTAACCTTTTTCTTGATCAATCTACACATAGGAGACACTATGGATGAGAAAACCTCAACAAAACATCGGTAATAACTAGTTATACCCAAGAAACTTTTAATGTCTGACGGGGAAATAGGTCTAGGCCAATTTCTTACGGCCTCTATCTCTTGGGGATCAACTCTAATACCATCGGCGGAAATAATATGACCGATAAAGGCTACTGATCTTAGCCAAAATTCACACTTGCTGAATTTGGAGAACAATTGATGATCTCTGAGAGTTTGCAAGACAATTCTAAGATGTCTACATGGTCATCCTCAGAACAGGAGTAGCTAAAAATTAGCCCGAAGGACATGACTAGAAACTAAAAATTACCATAATGGGTCCTGAAAGTTGTCTTTGTAATATCACGCTCCCTTACTTTAAGCTAATGATAGCTAGATCTAAGGTCTATATTGGAAAAGTAACTTGCACCTTGGAGTTGATCGAATAAGTCATCAATTCTTGGAAGGGGATATTAGTTCTTGACTGTGACCTTATTTAGATGACGATAGTCTATGCACATTCGCAAAGAACCCTCTTTCTTTCGCACGCATAGGACGGGAGTGCCCCATGGAGAAACACTAGGCCTTATAAAACCTTTATCTAAAAGATTTTTGAGTTGATCTTTCAACTCCTTAAGCTCGATGGGAGCCATACAATTTGGGGGGATAAAAATAGGCTGAGTATCTGGAAAAAGGTCAATAACAAATTATATTTACCTATTGGGAGGTACCCTTGGGAGATCTACTAGAAAAAAATTTAGAAAACTCATTGACCACTCGGATGGACTGAATTTTCTGAGTCTCAGACTTAGTGTCTTTGACTCGAACTAGGTGGTAAATACAACCTTTGGATATCAACTTGCTAGCCTTAAGATAAAATATGAAATGACTCTTGGGAGACACTAAACTACCTGCCCACTCAAAGACTGGATCATCTATGAACTGAAACTTTACCACTTGGGTGAGACCATCTATGGATTCATAACAAAAATGGAGCCAGTCCATACCAAGAATAAGATCAAAGAAGGGATCAGGGATCTTTTCAGGACTTATCTCAAAATTTATTGCAACTAATAGGGTCATATAAGAAAAACTCGACCTAAGGTCTAACAATACATAAACATTAAGATGAAAGACACAAAGCATACCAGTAACAACATCTGGTGAATCTTTCTACTCCTGGCGGGATTGTAAGGCATCAAACTGATTCTGGTGCTGACCACCACCAGTACTGGATGAAGCACCTTGAGGAAGGAATGGGTGACCTAGAGGAGCTGCTGCATTAGTTTCTTGAGTTTGGGGATGAATGTCCCTATTCCTCTGTCTAGTATGCGAGGCCCTTTTTGATTCTGTGACCCATCTGGCCATAACCATAACAACCTTTCTAACCCCACAAAAATTCACCCACATGATTTTTACCATACTTAGCACATAGGGGAGATTGGGCTTCCCACTCACACCATTATGAGATGTATACATAAAAGACTTATCCCATTATTCCTGCATATTTCTGGGTGCGGGAACAATGGCTTAAAAAGGTTTGGGCATAGATGACCAATTCTGAAACTACAAGTGATTTCCTCCTCCAGACCAATTTTGGCCATAATCAAACTGCCTGGTTCTATCCCCCTTATTTACTCTCTCTTTCTTTTCTTTAACTTCTCCATCTCTACATGTTAAGCTTACATTATCAACCTAGACAGATCTATATCTCTAATGAGAATAGTAGTCCTACACTCTTTAACTACCAACCTAGACACACTGGTCACAAACTTACTCATACTGGACCTAGGGTCAGCTATCTGATTAGGGGCATACTTAGACAATTGATTGAACTTTAGCCAATACTTTTTCACTGTCATTGAGACCTGCCTCAGGTTTATGAACTCTTCTATCTTAGCTTTCCTTATCTCACGTGGGAAGACCTTGTCTAAGAAATCATCCTAAAACATCTTCCAAGTCATGGGAGTTGCATTCTTCCCTCTACTTTTCTTCCACACTACTACCCAATCATATGCAACATCCTTAAGCTTATGTCAATTCTACACTCTTCTCTTAAAAACATACATAATTCAGGTGATTTCTCTAACCTCATTTAGATAAAGTTATGGGTCCTCACCTTCTTTCGACCCAAAGAATTCCGACAAGTTCATTCTCATAAAATCTCGAATTATGGTTGTGGCTAAGTCCTCATCTTGTTGATGTGAGACTGCATCCTGACGGTTGCCTTGAACATTTGTTGTCACTGCTTAGGCTAGTGCCTGAAAGGCAGCCAAAACTCTGCATGTGACACATTTTCATTCAAAGAATCTACAGACTGAGGTGGCTGGTTATCATTTCTAAGTGTATTAGCTAAATTAGGAGGCATTTTTTATCACATGAAAGCACAAGTTAGAAGTAGATAGGGACACTGAATGCATAACAGATCATGAAAGAAGAGATAATTTCATAAAATGCTCCATAGCCTCTTGATCATAGATGTGGTGCTCTTCACACAGATGATCAAGACTCTACGCAACGTGGCTTGTCTGGCTCCCTAGGACTCTCTAAACCCTAGGCTCTAATGCCAAGTTTATAACACCCCAAAATCTAATTCCTAGGATGCCACACGGTGCTCCGAACTATAAGTAGTTCTGAGCTAACCCTGGCTGCCTTCTACTAATTCTGAATCTCAAAATAAGGGAATATGAATGTATAATAATCATAGATACAGAAAACTATCTAACTTATCTAATTATACTAATCTCATCAATCTAATAAAGCAAATACTGAAAAATTTGAATACTGCCACTAAAGGCTAAAACTGAATCTAGTAATTTGATAAGCATCTACTGACTGAATCTAAAGAGCCACTATGATAGGCCCCAACTGACTCAAACTGTCTGAAATAAATACTAAATCATCTACTAATAAACTAGAAATCTAAATAGCAAAGTCCCTGAACTATGAGGACTCATAAACTGTAGGGATGTAGATGAGATGCTCAAAAATCACTCACGCTACTGAGACTGAGTACCTAACCTACATTATGTAAAAATGTAGCACACAGACATATATGTGGATAGTACTTTGGGAATGTACTGAGCATATGGGGGTGAATGCAATAAGTAAGTAATATCATCACAATTTATAAAATCATGCATGCTAAATGTAAATGACTCACATAGGCTTGAGTAATCTGAAATCTGAAGATTATAAATCATGAATAGTAAAATATACAATGCAAATCTTATGAGTCATAAAACTTAGTTCTGAAAATCTGTATTCTATTCTTATTCCCAAATCATATAGTCTAAGTGAAATCTGAAAGCTTATTCTGTATGTGAAAATACTTTATCTTAAGGGAGGTTCTCTTAACCGACATAAACCATGTGAGCAGGAGTCCAACGTTCTTGTCCCCCAAAGGTGGAATCCTCATGTTAGGGGAGAGGAGTCATACTATTACCAGGGAGTATAACCTATCTAAGTAATGACATATCTATCATCCACGTAGAAGTGGGACCAATCTAAATTCTACGTTGTCATGAAGTTCTAGGGCATGAAACTGTAGTAACATACTCATATCGGTGATAAATATTACCTCCATTAAATTTGTATGCTCATTCTGAGGAAATCCAGTTTTAAAATAGTCTAATAGTTTATAAAGAAAATCAACTGTATATTTGTAAAGTTAAATCTATAATCTGAATCTGTAAAGTGGATTTCATATCTATTCTGAGAAAAAAAGGTCAAATCGTTATAATTAATCTGAAAGGAATCTAGTCATAGGGTGCTTATAACACAACAAAGCTCGAAATAGCAATCATTAATTAGGGATTAATGACCCATACCTCAAACTCATGTTAAACATCAAAATGTTCATGCTTAATAATGTAAACATTGATAAATTTATTCAACATCTAGAAATTTATGAAATATGTATGAAAATATGAACATGATCATGTAATTCAACTTTAAATCATTGGAAAATCTCATAAGCTTGTAAATAACAATAATGGATATAAATCCTAACTTGAATTTCATAGTAAATCACATAAAATTCAGTAAAGTTGTAATTAAAATATGTTTTGGGCACAAGGATGAAAGGATTGTTCTTGTTCATAATCCCACAAACCTCAATTGATGAACTAGATTCCAAGACTTGAATCTTGGATCCCTATTGATGCTTTTAAAGTTGAATTCTTTGAGTTCTTGAGTTGGGAATCCTTAATCTTGATTTGTCTTGGGGAATTAATGGTGGAATTGGGTTTCTTGGAGAAGGAGCTTTTGGTTTCTAGGGTTTTGCTTTTGAAGAGAATGATGAATAATGAGCATAAAGTGCTTGGAATGTGATTAATTTTATGTTTTAGATGGATTGGGGCTGGGTAATTTACCAAAATACCCTTTTAAACTTCTAAAACGGACTAAAAAATATACATTTTTCAAACTGAGTGGTAACCAGATGCGCCACAATCGTAGTGGCTAACTGGAAAAGGAACGAAAAGGAAATAGGCTTTCACCGCAACGCTCCACAATCGCGGTGACCTTTAGTTTGCCATTTTGGCCACTGGCGTGATGTGCCAATATCGCGTAGGCTCACTGGAAATTTCCAAATGTGAAATGGGACTTCTCTGTGATGCACAATTATCACAAAGTCTCACAGGAATTTGACAATTATGATTTTTCACTTCTCCACGACGTTCTATAGGCCCAAATCACGATGTTTTACGACTCAAACTTAAAGTCGCCATAACTTCTTACTCAGTTATCAGATTTTTGGAAAGCTAATTAAATTTCCTACGCATTGAAGGGTCTAAAACTAGAAAATTTAACATGTATGGAAATTCATTCTTTGTTAAAGCTAACACTTGACATTCTCAATGCTAAATTGAACTAGAAAAAGTACAGGGTGTTACAAATATGCATGATTCACACGTTAATAGAGAGAAATCTTACTATGATCTGCAGGTTGCAGAAGTATAGTACTAGTACCAAATACATGGTGCTTAATAGGCATCAACTGGCTAAACTCCAAAGATAATATAAGAATAAATAACATGTAAAGCATAAATATAAACTTTAGGAAAATTTTCAAGGAACTAAACATAATAATCTAATAGAGTAATAAGGATAAACTAGCCTATTCTAACATTGTTCGTGATCTAAAGTGCAATACCATATATCACTAGCCAATATAAAAATGAAAAGTGAAAGAAAGAGATATATACAAGGCCTAAGGATACATATACAATATGAATAGATAACGAAGCAGGGGGATATACGATAATGCCATGTATAATATATATATATATATATATATATATATAAATATATATATATATATATATAACTAGACTCTAAGGTAATATCCTGATAGAACCAACCTAACATCTCGAGGATCATAGCCAAAGAAGGTAGTTAATGCTAGCATACTCAAGGCCTCTAACCAAAAGATGAATAAACATGACATAACCTAATAGTAACATATTTCACTACGAAAAAAAAAGGAATAAAAATGTATCAAAAATCTCTGCTACCAGTTAATAATCATCTTGTCATGAAATAACTAAAATAACCAATAATAAAGTAACCGACTAGTCTAAACAAAAAAATAACCTATTTATAACCCCATAAGCCTAGAAGGTGGAAGAACGCACTCAACAAATAATAGTCATAACTTATACCTATACAACCCCCATAAGGCCAATAGATATAAGCATCAAACAATTATACTGGCGATAGGTAATGCATAAGAATGAACAAATACAGCATAACCAAATAATACCATGTCCAATCCAAGTTTCATAATGTACCAAAGTGTATACACCTCTATTTCATCGATGAATCCTTGAGGATTTTCCTTAACCTTTGTACCCATGAACATAGGAGGGATCAACCTCATAAATTGGCAAATTCTTGTGGCCTCAGAAGAAATAGTAGTTGGAGTGCCACGCTCTGATTGAGAGTCTACTAATATTGTAAAGAGGTTGATAGAGCGACGAAACTTGGCATTAGTAGCATCCCTATGAGGTGATGGAATAGGTGGGTCACTCTCATAGTTGGGGTTTGTGGGGATAGGTGAACCCCATGCAGATTAGTAAATTTCAGAGCATTATCCCCAGTCTGAACTCCAGAAGTTTGATGAGCTTCTCTATAGGACCCTCATTCGGGGACGAAGTATTTGCCTGAGTCCCAGATCTCCTTGGATGCATAATCTAAAAGATAGAAAACAGAATCAGATGGATCCAAACCCTTAGACTTTATATCTTGATATTGAAACACAAGAAAGGTAAACACTCCTAAGATGTCTCATAGCCCCTCTTTTATAAATATGGCATGATTCACACCCATAAAAGAGACTCTATTTGATACGACATTGTGAACACCCAACTGGCCATGAACCTAAGCTTTGATACGAACTTGACATGAACCGAACCCCAGTCCATATCGTATGGGCACCCCAAGCTCAAATAAACTGGAGGTCACCTTGATAACCCGATCAAAGAATCTTATCATACAATAGAAGTTAAAGGACCTCCAACTCATAAGTTAAGATTGTAGAAATAATATCATAAGTTAACATTAGATTCGTATCACTAACTCACACCCAATACCAAATGAAGTCAAGAAATGTATATGTCAGGACAAGCCTCCAATAATAGCCAAATCGAGTTTTAAAGAGACAAAGTCTAAAGATAAGAGACAAAGAAGTGCATGTCTTTGAAAGTAAGAAAGCTCACCACTTCAAGTTAATACACGAACCGCTTCAATTTCCTAATCACTATGTAGAAAGAGAAGAAAATGCTCTGGCTCCTATGTCGCATGGGGATATAGTGCTCGGAGATGGTTAGTGATTGGAACATTAGTATGTAACTTAAGGATAAGTGATAAAATAACATCATCAATCAACAATAAGTCAATATATCATAATTTATCTCATTTATACACTTATCCATACATATAGGTACATCACATGCCAATTAAAGAAATAAGTCTCATCAATCATGTTTCAAGAACTCATTCATTATTCATGAATATAGGACTATGAACTCCGACACTTATAACTTCAAACATTCTCAATGGGTAAAGGACTCTAACCACATTCACATTATCATTATGCATGGGACTTTAACCATATGCACTCATCCATTAATCAAGGACTTTAACCACATAGACATTAATTCAAATGAAGGACTCCAACCATACGTAAAATCATCAAGATAAGGTACTCTAACCGCATGCCCATTTATTAGACAAGGGACTCTAACATCATGTCTCACTTGGACTTTAACTATAAGTTATTTCCTACGGAGAGGTACTTTGACCTTAAGATATCTCATTAAGCACGAGAATTTAATCTTGAGCAATATCATTGGTCAAGGGACTTCAACCTTAAGACATTCATAAGGCAAGGTATTTCAACCTCAAGACACCAATAAGGCAAGGGACTTTGACCTCAAGCCATCATAACTATCATTATTTTCCATATGGGACTTTAACCCTTTGCCCATGCATCAACATACATTGAATACAACATTTAAGGACTTTAACCATTTTAGCCAATTCAACACTATACATGATTCCTTGTGGGAACCTCCATTGCTCAACCATCTCAATAGGCCAATATCTTTACTTAATTCAGCATACAATGCAAGTTATGATCATCAAGACCCTTACAACAATTCTATACCATATTCTCACCAGACTTGGGTTCAACCACAATTTAAATTCATCTTTATATCTAGGAATTTTACCCTTTCATTATCCAAAAACCAAGGTTATAAATTTCATCACACATGGTTCATAATTCCTTCAATGCATTATTTATTATTTAAACATGTTCATTGGGTCATTTCCCTAGTTCAATACATCAACAACAAATGACTAGATAACTCACTTAGACATTTTCACAAACATCTTAGGTGCATATCTTCAACAAGGCCATTTTCATGGTATATATTATCAAGATTAGGGTTACTAAAAACCCTTAGGTTAATCCACATACAACAAGAACCCACACTGTTAATTCATCATCATATCAAATATAAACATGACTCTAAGCAAGATTAGCATCATACATCATTAGGCAACAAAACCCTTTTCATTTGATTTCAAAACCACCATGTACACTTACTAATCCAAGTGTGAAATACATGGGTTTAGAGATATTTAAATAGAGGAAGAGATAAGTTCCTTAAACAAGATGGCAAACCCATAATCTGGGCTTCTTCTTGCCACTAGATGAGATTTCTCCAAACCCCAGCCTCCAATCTTGCTTCAAGAAGCTTTTTAAAGTATTTGGAATATTTGAGACTTGTAAAAATTAAGACTTAGGAGGATATAATGGCTTATATAGTGTGAAGGTTTAGGGTTTTAGGCAACGAAAATAACCAAAAGGTCCTTAGTTAAAAGATGATAAATGACTTTGTGCAGGGGTACGACTCCCCCATATAGTTTCCTTCGCAATCGTACCTTAGGTTATGAGTGGTATCCTAAATCGTACCCTAGGCTTCTCCTAGGCCTACCATACTATTGTGGGTATCAGTGAGCACCTTTGAGTTGTAACCAAAGCGTAAGACTCACCCTCTAATCGTATACAAAAATAGTATTTAAAATATTCCACTCCAAAATAAGACCCCACTTTATACAATTGAGTTGCATACGAATCATATGCATTTGGTACGATCAAGGAGAGGTAATTTCATATAGAAAGTGGAATCATACCCTCAAGTACTGATAAAGGTATGAAAGGAGGGGAAAAATGGGTACAAGTCATGACAAAGGGTACGACTCAAGTCTCTAATCGTACCCAATTCAGAGACACAGAAATGAAGTTGTTTTTCAATGGTTCAAGTATAGGTATTTTATACATCTTTTTTCTGATGAAAATCCAAGTACTATCCATCGATGCTAATGTTTTTCTGAGGCCTTCCTACTAAGTCATAGATAGGGTGAGCTTTCTAGAGTACAGAGTTGATCCTCATCCATCTACTTTAGTTATTGTATTTTGTATTTTTGAGACTTCTATATATGTATGTATACTAGGATTATATGTATTAATCTTCGTTTTAGTTGTAGTGGCTCTTACTACCAACCTTACCAAGTCTTGGGAGGGATTATTTTGTATATTTTGTCCTCTTCCCTCACTTGTATAGTACAATATGTATGCATATCCTTTCTACTGCCACCTATTTGATTGTTTTTATTTATTCTTTCTTGTTTTCTTAATCTTTTGCCTGTTAACCAACTACTTATCATTCCATGCTATGATACCTTGGCTTACCTAATGGTGGGTTGTAGTAGGTATCATTATGACCTTAGAAATCGGGTCATGAAAACTTAGCTAAGCTTTTAATTTTTTTTTAAAATGACCAATTTGTAATTTTTACAAATGTAATCAAATTAGTATTGCCTCTAAATATATTAATTTTACCTCAAAAAAATTTATTTCGAAATAGTTGAGTTCAAGAAGCATATTTATTCAATTTAGGATTGGCCAAACACATTGACAGACTCCTCAACTTGGCACGATCTTTCACTTTGGCACCTAAAGTGAATGTTGTTCATTTTAAGCACCTCAAATAATATCCTGATGCATCATTTTGGAACCTTTTGCTGAGTCATCATTGCATCTGTGCTACACGTATTTTGAGTGAATGTGAGGGGTATTTTCATAATTTTTTTTCTTTTTTCTTTCTCCTCCTTCCTCACTCTTTCTCCCATAACTTTCCACCATTTTTTCCCTTCAATTACAGTAAATACTCTCTTAATATCCATAAATTTTCACCTTTTTTTCTTTAGTTATAGTGAATACTCTTCTAAATAATGTGAAAATAATAAATTAATTTAACATGTAAAATTCTTCAGCTTCCATTTTCGATTCTTCATTTTCTTCATCATTGTACTTCTCTTGCATCTTATTCATAGTAAAATCATTGTACTTCTCTTCCGGTGAATTTGATCAAACTCAATGTCAATTGGTGTCGGAAGAGGTAAAGAATGTATCGCAACCAAAAGGCCCATTTGGTTTAATTCCTAATGATTCCAATTTCAAATTTAGGGTTTCTAGCTCTATTTTTTTAATTCAGTGGAACATGTTATTTCAATCGAAAATTCCAAAATTCCCATCAAGAATTGATGAAACAAGGTACTGGAAATGTTGAAAAATTAATATCCCCTAAAGAAACTAATCGTTTTCATCCAATTTTGATTCTAAGTCTACTTTACGAACTGTTTTGGCTATGGAAGTTATTCCAGACAATGTGAATCAAGTTGAACAATTATTTTTGACTGAAAATGATATGGAGAAGATTAATTTTGAAAAATACCCACCAAATAATCTCCCCAGATCTTAACCAATTTGAATTTTAGCATTTCGAACCCTAATTTGTCGAAATCAGTGGAAAATGAGAAATTGTAGGGTAATTTTTAGAATTCTCAGCTTGATTCAATGAAACATGTTTTTTGGAAGTGTAAATTTACTTCCTAATCATACGTATATGGTTTTTGGGGTGGGGTATTGGATAAGATGACTTGGTGGGGATAGGGTGGGGGTCATTTTATTGAATAATTTTTTAATTTAAATTAATTATTAAAAAATTATGTTGGAGTAAAATAACAAATATCACCATATTATTAGTAACTTTACACGTCAACAGCACGTGTAAAATACGCACAATATATATTTCTGATGATTGGGCAAAAAGTGCCAAAATGCGCACCAGAATACTAGTTGAGGAGAAAACATCGACTTTAGGTGTCAAAGTAAAAGTTCGTGCCAAATTTAGGTGTCAGACGATGTGTTTGGACTTTAGGATTTGACCCATATCAATTTGATTATCTAAATTTAATTTTAATTTGGTATTAAAATTCAGTTAGCCTTTATTTGGGCTATTTCCAAAAATTATACCCTAGCTTATTTTCTAAACCCCCTACCTAGCCTACCAACATAAACTTTTACCTGACCTACTACCCCTAATTTCTCCTTCTTCTTCACACAAAATATCAACAATAAAAGAGCAAACAACAACAACAACTATAACCAAATGAACCCTAATTCCAAAACCTATTTTACCACCTTCAATTGCTTCTCCCTTCTCTTGAAATCAAACCCTCTCGTGTGATTAGCACGAGAATCATACATAAAAGCTTCTAGGAATGAGGAATGTCCCAGAAAATCCATTTTAAAATTTGAATTTCAAAAAATCCATACTAGAATTGCATGAATCATCTTAGCTCAAGCTAGAATATTCTAATTTGCCACTCATAAAATTTTATTTTCTCATTTACAAGAAATGATGGAGAAGGGTCAATCTCCATCCAATTTAGAAAATGCACTATTATGCACACAATATGGGATTTATCTATGGTGCCCTAAGTTTTCAAGCTCTAGATCCCTCAAAATATAGGCTACTAAGTTAGCTTTCCAACGCCAAAAGTCTCACCTTAATTTGATATTATGGAAAGAAGATATAAAAAAATTTCTTAGGCATTAGTTAGTTTCTAGTAGTTGTGACTAACGTGACAACTCGTAACTTGATGTTAAAAGTCGTTACGAGTAGTCATAGTCATAATATAAAGGACATTCAGCTTTAGCCCAATGGCTACAACTCCACAACATTACTCATAATCACTGGATACAAATTTTTAGGAGGGACTCATAGTCACCACAGTGTACATTCAAGAATCCATTCTAGTGGTTATGAGTCCATTACATGACTCGTAGTCTAAAATTATGAGTCGTTGTGTGGACTCATGACCTAAGAAGTAAAGAATCCAAAAGCCAAGCGTCAGACTATGACTCCATATAATGAATTATACTCAGTCATAATGAGTAATTAGGAGAAAGTCGTACAAATAGAAGAAAAGAACCAAGATCTCAAGACCTCGGGTTACAACTCAAACTACGACTATAACCAGTCGTGACGAGTCATAGGGTGAATGTAATGACTGAATCATAACTCATGCATGTTTTAAAAGGGTTTTTTTGGTACATTCACATCATTATAACCCCTAAAACCACATCATTTAGTATTCCCAAAGGGTGATATAAAAATCCAAAATCCCCCAAATCCATGATTCAACAGTATTTCCACTTAGAGAAATCAAACGAGGCAATTTTTTCTCCGCCCAAAAGGCAATTGGGATTATTTAAGCTCAAGTACAATTCCACGAAATCTACCAAGGAATTTTTCATCAGGTGTGTGGGTATTCAATAAAGATCTCCTTTCATCCTCATGCCCAAATTATAATTTTTATTCATGAATTCTATGATTTCCATAAAGTAGGGCTTTTACCCAATTGTTATTCTAAGCTTAAAATTCAACTCCCCATGATATATTCTTCATTCATGAGCATGATTTAATGTTTATTCAGGGTTTCATAGTCCCATATTATATCATTCATGCTATTCTCAAATCCAATCATGTTTTACATGATATTAGTTAAGATTTTAAGAAATTGATCAAGCTATATGAGTTTTTCCTAATTTCTTTAGTTTATTGTGATTAAATCTTGAATACGTATTTTCCCATATGAATAACATCCTTCCATGTTAAAATTCATGAGTTTTATTATTATAACAATTTGTTAAGTTTTTGGGCCTATATTTTGAATTTCCTCTTCATGTCAGTTAATAATTTCATGAATAGAGCTAGTGGGTTATGAACACCCTTTATCAAAGTTTTAAACATGCATCAATTTACAAGGTCATGATTCCTTTAGTTTATGTATATAGTATTAATTCCAGAATACCATGACTTGAGAATATCAGTTATCAGTTTATATTTTAGTTATACTTCAATGTCTTTCAGTTGGGAGTAACACTTAGTATTGAGCGAACACAGGAATGGAGGCTCCATCTTCAGTTAGGCATGATTCATTAGTAGCAGTCCCTAAGTTCTAGAACTATATTTCCAGCGTAGTTTATAAGGGGTCACCCATCAGTTTATGCTTGACGCCTTCTTAGGGGTTACCCGTCAGTTTATGTTTTACAACCTAGTCCTTCAAGACATCTTATTAGTGGATCCATGATAGCCAGTGTTGGTACCCTTGGCAAGGTACTAACACCCTTCCAATTGGGGTTACAAATTGGACCCCGATTAGCTCAAATTGGGGTATGTCGATTGTAGTTAGCTGCTACAATGCTTAGTTCTCTTATTCAAACTATGTTCAATTCAAGTTTGCATGACCAAATGTTTAGTACCTCTATCATCCATTTATTCACATTATTTTAGTACATATTTATAACTAGTCTTGCATTAGATTTTCATGTTTATGCATGGCCTTCTATTCAGTTATTCAGTTTTATACAATACATATTTATGCTTGGTCATTGCATCAGTTCACATCCCATGATTTTAGACCCAGTATTCATACATGACCCTTAGTATAGTTTTACAGCATATAGAGCTTCAACTTGAGATTATATATAGTATTCATGTATCTACTACTTCCTATCTTATAGAAATATTTTAGCTCATGATTTAGAAATTTTACTATGCCTTACAGTTTTATGTATAGACATGTTTTACATGCATATTTCAGCAAATGGATTATGTCCTCAGTATTATAGAATGTTTTAAGTGTTTTTATGACTAATACATATCTCACATACTTAGTACATTTCAAAGTAATGATGACATACCTCATATGCCTATATTTTTCATGTGATATACATTTAGTTGCTTACTCTCAGGAACATAGCCAGGTAGATAATAGCATTTAGCCAAAAGGTGATGAGTTTTCTTATTTCGAGGACTCAAGTCAGTTGCAGTTCTTGTAATTATATTTTGTTATTCATATATATTTATTAAGGATTGTTATGGGTCATATACCAACTACCTTTAGTAAGTATTAGTAGAGGCTGTATAGATTTCTGGTTAAAGTCAGTCTATGTAATTTAAGTTCCTCACTCTTTTAGATTATAGTGTTGAAAACTTTTAATAGTAATGTTTTGAAATAAATTATGCCATAATTATACTTCCGCTTAGCAAATTTAGTTTTTTTATAAATATGAAATCAGTTGCTCAAGCAGTATGCCATTACATGGGTTAGCTTGGGATCAATTATAGTTCTAAGCACTGTGTTATGACTAGAGGGTAGTCTCGAGTCATGATAAACTTAGTATCAGATCACAAGGTTCAAGTGTCTTAGGATGCCTATGAAGCCATTTCTAGTAGAGTCGTACGAAATGGTACAAAAATGTCTGTACTTTTCTTTCATAGGCTACAGGGCATTAAGAAATATTTTTGTTCTTTTATATCTCAGATCGTGCAGTAGAGATGTTCTCTAAGAAACTTATATAGATTTTTGCATTGTTAGATTCATGCCAACATCGGGAGAATCATCTTTCTCCTGGCAGGATGGTAAGGAATAGAATCTGTTCTGGCACTGACCGCCAGTAGTACTGGATGAAGCTCCATGAGGAAGGGCTAGATGGGCTAAATAAGCTAGGGTACTAGTAGCCTGTGTCTAAGGTCGGACATCTCTATTCCCCTACCTAGAATGCGGGCACTCTCTAAGTCTGTGTTCCACCTTACCACAACGAAAATAACCTCTCTGGTCCACCAAACACTCACTAGGATGGGTCCTGCCACACTTAGCACAAGGAGGATAATTAGGTCTGTTACTCACACTGTTCTAGGACCTGGACATAGAGGGTCTGTTCCCTTGCTCCTTTCTACTTTGGGGTGAAAGAGCACTAGATGATGAAGGTGCTGGCATAGACGAACGACTCTGAAATTATGGGAGGTTCCCTCCATGGGACCTATCTTGACCATACTCATGTTGTTCGGATCTAGCCTTCTTGTTTCCCCTCACTTTATCTCTCTCCCTTATCTTGTCTTCCTCTATTTATTGTGCATGCATCATCAGTCTGCACAGATCTATATCCCTATTAATCATAGTAGTCTTACACTCTTTCAGAACTAAACCATTCACACCTGTCAAGAACTTGCTCATACTAGTTCGGGTGTCAGCAATCAAATCAGGATTATACTTGGCTAACTATTTGAACCTAAGGCAATACTCCTTAACAGTTATAGAGCCTTGACTTAGGTTTAAAAACTCCTCAATCTTCGCTTCTCTTATCTCAAGCAGGAAGAATTTGTCGAAGAACGCATCCTGGAACACCTACCAAGTAATAGAGGTAGCATCTTCCCCTCTATTCTTCCTCCATGCAACAACCCAATCATAATCAATGTCTTTTAGACGATAAGATGCCATCTCTACACCCTCTTCCTCAGAAATATAAATGACTTAGGTGATCTTCCTCACCTCCTCATGATATAACTGCGGGTCCTCACTAGCCTTATACCCATAGAACTCTGGCGGATTCATCCGCATAAAATCATGGATCCTGGCAGCAACTAAGTCACCTCCCTACTTATAAGGAACTGCAACCTGGACATTTTCAGTGACTGCTTGGGCTAATGCCTAAAAGGCCACCTAAAACTTAGTATGAGACATAGTCTCATTCAAGGGATCAACAGGCTGAGGTTTCTCGTTATTATTTCTGCGGGTATTCACTCTTCGGGGAGGAATTTTTTTAAAATAAGAGATCATGAATTAATAGCTGAGAGAGATAACTATAAGAATGATAGATTCTGAATGAAAGAGATAACTTTTTCCTAAAACATATTGTAGCCTCTTGCTCATAGATGTGGTGTGCTAGACACCGATGATCAAGACTCTACTTAACGTGGCTTGTTAGACTCTCGAGGAATCCTTAAACCTTAGGCTCTAATACCAAGTTTGTAATGCCCTAAAATCTCATCCCTAGATGTCACACGGTGCTTAAGGCTACAAGTAGCCCTAAGCTAACCCTTTGAGCCTGTTACTACTTCTAACACTTGTTTTAGGGTAAATAAGCTAAACAATGATGCATTATTGGGTCAACTATAATCCAAAATAATTGGAATTATGTCTAAATAGCAAAAATACTAATAATCTAGAATACAACTTCAACTGACAGTCTAGTCTGACAAAGCCTCTACTACTCAAACTAGAGAGCCATTGGGACAGACCCCCAACTGACTCACTACAACCTAAAAGTAAAACTTACAACACTGTGAAAATGGAAAAGATACAAATATAGTTCCTCAATCATGAGGACTCACCAACTATGGAATGTAGACAAAGTCACTCAAAAATCACGATCACTACTGAGACTTAGCACCTGAACCTATATTATGAGACAATGTAGCATACAGACGTATATGTGGATTAGCACTTTAGGAATGTACGGAGTAAATCAGGGTGTATGCATTTACATAACATATTATTGTCCTATTTAATAAAATCATGCATGAAAATAGGAATGACTCACATGGCTTGAATAAGTCTAAAATATAAAACTTATAAATCATAAATAGTGAAACATGTAACACAAATCTCGTGAGTCATTATACTTAGCTTTAAAATCTATACTCTCATCTTATTCTCAGTACTTGAAGGCTAAAGAAAGCTTTAAAAATACTTTTAAAATCATGCTTTTATCTTGTGGAGAGTAAAACTTCTTTAAAACTTAAGGGCATAGAACTTTTAACACTTGGGAACTCCGGAACTCTTTTAGACTCGAGATACTTGGAACTCTGGAGTTTCTTCTAACCGACATAAACTATATGAGCTACATAGAGTCCAATGTCTTGCCCACATTAGGGAAACCTGCTCTATCCTTGCCATCAGAGTAGAGCCTTAACTTTAGTGATCACTTATCTTAACCTGCTTGGGGTAAATCAGAAACCTATGGGGGCATGTAGTTCTGGGGTATGAGACCTTGGAATCATACCTAAATAGATGCTAAATACTAGTCCGATACTCAGCTCAGCACTCTTAGGAAATCCACCTTAAAATAACTCAAGGGTCTACAATGAAAACCAAAACATATTTCTATTTGCTTTAAATCATACTCAATGTAGATTTTAACTCTATTATGATCGAAAGGCCAAATCTTTCTCAATAATATCAAAGTACTCAATTCATGGGTGCTTATAGTACAAAAGTTCATAAAATTGCAAATCTCAAGTTAAGACTCATCAAAGCACATACTAGATGTCATAAAGTTCATAAATCATATAGAAAATCTAGAATTTTCATCATTTTGCCTTAAAATCTCAACATACTCATGTACTTCAATTTTTAGAACATTGAAACTATTAAAATCACAAGGAAATAACAACATAGGGTATAACCCATACTTCAATTTCATAAGAAAACATATAAAATCATATATTCTCATAAGTAAAACAACATTTAGGCACAAGGACGAAAGAAGTGTCCTTGTTCAAACCCCACATACCTTAGATTATGACTTGTAGGTAAACAAGATTGTTTGAGACTCTTTTTCATACTCTTGAGTGAGGGTTCTTGAATTTTTTAACTAGGAACTTTGAATCTCAACTCAATTTGCAAAATTTAAGGTGGAATCTTAAAGTTCTTGGAGAAGGAATTGAGTTTGCTCTTAAGGGAGAAAACCCTCGGCCTTGATGTTTTTGATGGATATGAAGTTATTTGCTTTGTTCTAAATATATCTAAATGTTAAAAGGGTGGTAAAAGGCCAAAAGTCCTTTTTAAAAAAAATGGCTTAAGAATACTGAATAGGATCTACGACGGTCCGTTGCTAGTCTGACGGCCCGTTGGATCATCTGTCGAACATTGGTTAGAAAAAGGCCACACTGCCTCGTTGCGATGGTCTTAGCGACACTTGGTTGCTAGCTTGACGGTCCATCATCCAAGCCATCGCACTTGGGCTAGAAGAGGGAGTCACTACCTTGGTTGTGATGGTTTGAGAGACGGTCCATCGCAAGCTCGACGGTCCGTCAACCTGCCCATTGCACATGGGCCCATTGCACATGGGCGATTCTAACAGCTATTAGTAAAATGGCCATAACTTCTTACCCCAATACTAGATTTGTATGAAATTGGTATCGTTGGAAAGATAATTTAATTTCCCACATGATGAAAAGTCAAATTTAGGAAAATTCCATATTATTTAAACACCAATCACTTTTGAAGCCATTCTTAAATATTTTAGAGACAGGAAAAGGCTTCACTTGACATGCTCTAAAGATTTAGACTACGAGGGAACTTTACGAGGTCTTAAAAAATCCTGCACTAATCCAAAGTTAAATGTTCCCTCAGATCCCTTCTCAGATTCTATGATAGTATAACCTAAAGTTAGATGCATGGGCCTAGTAGTGTAGCAACAGTGAAGTGGGGATAGTGTTTATCCAGATCTAGTATATTATGTATACATAGAGCTAAAAAGGTGTTGTGTAGATTGTATAATATCATTTTGAGAGAGATTTTATAAATTACGGGGACTTAGAGTATGTTAATTCTTTAGTCAGGATAGAGACTAGGAAGTGACCACACTGATAAAGAAGCTTGTAAAGGTTAAGTATATCCATAAAATTCTACGTAGATTAGTGTAACATGATTCCTATCTAGTACTAGTAAGTTAGTATAGTCAATGAAAAGTATGGTGATATCCGTGCTAAATGTTAGAATCTAAGTTTGAATTGTCAATGATTAAGATAATAGAAAGAAGAGTTTGAAATTCTAGAAGGAAAAAGTGTGAACTCGGGATATGGTGATACTCCTGAATATTCTAAGTTAGTAAGTGTTTAAGTTGTTATATGATGACTATTGAGGCTATAGAAAGTTTAGAATTGTATCTCAAAGAAAAGTACTAACAATGGGTTTTACACTTCAAGATGTAATCTTTCAGGGGTAGTTTATTATTTATATGTATTTTTAGATCTCGAACTCTAGAGTATAGTGATTGTAATTCCATTTATATTTTATTAAAGAGGTCTATAGACTTAGAACGATGGCATAAATCTAAGGGGAGATAACAAAATAAGGGACTAATTCTGGTTTTCAAATTCTAGTTGTGATGCTAGTGAGTTCTAGGGCAATGGTAAGGGAGGAACATACCCGACCTATTCTTATCTTGGTACAAATTTTGTAATTTATTTATTATGACATCTACTCATGCCTTACAAGTTAGATCTATGATCATAGCTCATATTCATGCACTTTGTATAGAATCATGTACGCTCCCAGTTCCTTGTATAAGGAGTACCAGTTCACTCAGAAGTACGACTCCTATTCCATGAATTTATAAAATCCAAACTCAAGTTATGTATCTCATGACTTATGTACTCATATTTTATAGTATAAAAGTTCCCAAAACTCATGGTGCACCCTTAATGAGAAGTGAAAATTGGCATTATGGCATGTATGTCTTCAGTTTTGATCTCATTAATAAAATTCATGCCTTTGATACACTATTCCTTAGGCCTCAGTTAAGTTTCAAAGTTATGTATAGTATTCTTTCATGTTTCACATCCTCATGTCCTAACTTTTCAGTAACCTCTCTTTATGTAAAGAGAGTACTGATAAAAATGGATGAACATTAGTTTAGATGGGAGAGGGTAAATATTCCTTACTAGGGAAAGATTGCTGTATACTTGTTTTAATATCTAAGGATATAAGTGTGAAGTAATATTGATACAAAGCTTTTGGTATATGTCATAGTTAGTTTAGAATTCTAGGTGTGTTTTCTTAGGGGCAGTGCATGGAAGTTATTAATGATAGAGGAATTAGAGAATATGAGAAAAATTCTTGGATGGGTTTGTTACCTAGAAGTTCATATGTGGTTATAATGATAGACTTTAATGACATGTTGGTATATAAGTGGATTAATGCATTATGCTCTAGTGAATTCCTAGTAAGAGGTTAAAGTTTAAGTGGTAAGGAGTAATATTATTGAGATGAGAGCTCTGAAAACACATAGGATATTGAATCAGTGATTTATACTAGTATTATGGTATTATGTGTAGTACCTTGTGACTTTAAGTTAGGCTTGAACATTATGAGAGGATTTAGTTCAACATAGACTTTTGTAGAAGGAGTTATCAATACCCATGTGAAGATTAAAAGTGGTGTCAAATGAAGTGTAGTATTTAAGGGAAAAGTATAGTTGAGGGAGTATTTAAGAAGTGTGGCTAAGCTTGAAAGTTAACAGCTGCATTTCCTAAGGCATAGTAACTCTATCCTAGCTTATGTTTTATATGCCTATATTCCATGTTATAAAGTTGTAGCCATGTTGCGATTACTTATTCAGATATCTCACTCAGATCATGCCCAAAATTCCTTGCTCCCTAATGTTATTAGAACTTCTGACAAGGGTGTTGAAGGCAACAAATATTCCTTTTCCAATGACTCTTAGAGGATTTCATGTCATTAGATATCACTTTACAGTTCTAAATGTCCATTTGTGAAGGTATAATTCAGTTAAGTTATAAACTTTCAGTATGAGTTAGTCTGTTAGCCAACATTTTCATTTAGCAAGCAGACTGATAAGCTCCTATGATTTTCCATCTTTTCATCTAGTCTTACTATTCAAAGATTAATGAATATGCCTACTTCATGAGGTAATTTATTCATATTCATGCAAATTGTGAATTCATTTGAGTCCTTACTCTAAGTCTAAACCAGTCCTGATCATAACAGATACCCAAATTTAGAAATCACTAACATGTTGGTTATCCAACTTCGAAATTCAGCCAGACAGTACTAGTGAGCTCCTAAATTTTTAAACCTATCAAAGATTTAGTTGGAAATTCAGTCACCGTGTCCATATTCAACGCTTAGAATTTTATGTCAGGGATTATAACTCTTTTTTCTATCTTTCCAGCCAATTCAGTCTTCATTTGAGGATGAATGATCCCAAAGGGGAGATATTGTGATACCCCAAGTTTTTAGGCTCTAGACCTCTCATAAGATAGGCCACTAAGTTAGCTTTCCAACTCTGCTAGTCTTGCCTTAATCCGATATCATGGCAGAAAGTTATGCAATTTTTCCTCAAGGATCAGTCAGCTTCCAGTGTTACGACTCACGTGATGACCCATAACCTGACATTATGAGTCGTTACGATAAGCTGTAGTCACAACAAAGAGGACATTAAGCTTTAGCCTTGTGTTTATGACTCCACTTCATGACTCATAATCAATGGCTACAAATTGTTAGGAGGAACACATAGTCACCACAATGTTTAACGAAGATTCTATTCCAATGGTAATGAGTCCAGCACATGACTCGTAGTTTGACATTATGAGTCAATATGTGGACTCGTGACCTGACCAGTAAGAGATCCGAAAGCCAAGCCTTAAACTTCGAATCCATCTAACGGAATCGTAGGAAGTCATAATGAGTCACTAGGAGGAAGTCGTAGGCATAGAATAAAAGACCAAAGATCTTAGGACCTCAGGTTATAACTCAGACTATGACTCGTAACCAGTCGTAATAAGTCATTGGGTGAATCATAACGACTGGAATCATAATTCCTGCATATTTACAATGGGGCTTTTTGGTAAATTCCCATCCTTATAACCCCTAAACCCATACCATTTAGGCTTCCCAAAGGGTGATATAAAGGGCCAAAATCCCCCAAATCCATGATTCAATCGTATTTCCACTTAGAGAAATAAAAAGGGGTGAGGGTTCTTCAAGTTCAAGTTCAACTCCATGAAATTTTTTAAGAAGTTTGTCTGCAAGTATGTGGGTATTCAAAGAGGATATCCTTTTATCCTCGTGCCCAAATTATGATTTTTATTCATGAATTCTATGATTTCCCATAAACTAGGGATTTTACCCAATTGTTATTCTAAGCTTAAAATTCAAATCCCATGATATAATCTTCATTCTTGAGCATGTTTTAATGGTTATTCAGGTTTTCTTAGGCCCATATCATATCATTCATGCTATTCCCTAATCCAAGTATGTTTTACATGATATTAGTTAAGATTTCAAGCATATAATCAAGCTATATGATTTTTTTCTAATTTTTTTATTTTATTTTGTAATTAAACCATGAATACATGTTTTTCCATACGAATAGCATCCTTCCATGTTCAAAGTCATAAGTTTCCTTATTATGACAAGTTGTTAAGTTTTCAGGCCTAAATTATGAATTTTCTCTAAATGTCAATGAATATTTTCATGGATAGAGTTCGTAGGTTATGAACACATGATACCAAGGTTTTAAACATGCATCAATTTATAAGTTCCTAATTCCTTCATTTTTTGTGTATAGTATTAATTTTAGAATACTAGGACTTGAGAATATCAATTATCAGTTTATGTTTTAATTATACTTCAGAGTCTTTCAGTTGGGGGTAACACTTAGAACCAAGTTAACACAGGGATGGAAGCTCCCCCTTCAGTTAGGCATGAGTCGTTAATAACAGTCCCAAAGTTCCAAAACAAAGTTGCTAACGTAGGTTATGAGTGGCCACCCGTCATTTTAGGCTTCACACCCTAGTCCTTTGGGACATCAGATTAGTGGATCCATTCCATCCATTATTGCTCCCCTTGGCAAGGTACAAGCACCCTGCCAACTGGGGTTACAGGTTGGACCCCAATTAACTCAGATTAGGTCATGTTGGTTGTAGTTAGCTCCCACAGTCCTCATTTCAATTATTCAGAATATGTTTAGTTCAGATATGTATAACAAAGTGTTCAGTACCTCATTCATCCAGTTATTCAAATTATTTTGGTACATATTTATTTGACACGACCCGAAGCAGGGCCTTGTCTTAATTGGCATCTCAAGCCTAGCAAGGGCCATAGATCGCCCTGATACCTAATCCAACCAACCAACATATACCCTGAGTCAGATGAATTCCAAACATATACCAAGATAAGGTGATTAACCATACAAAACTTTTGGATAGGTTCAAGACCATGACCAACCCTCATAAGTCTAACCATCCAATACCCAACCAATAATCATAATATAACCAAAGTAATAACCAAGTCAATTTCCTTACCAAAACTATCCAAGTCCACAATTTTTCCATATAAAGCCTCTAAAAGAAATCAAAAAATATATGGTTGTGACATGCCCCCGACCATAGCTAAAACTAATGTCCAAGTCTAAACCAATAAAACCATAGAATACACAAAGCAAGAAATGGAGGTTTTCTGGGTATGGAAGCTCACCACTTTAAGTCAACACAAGTAGTTCCCGTGTCCAATCACTGAGTAGGAGGTGTAGTATGACCAACACCTGCATCGCGTTAGGATACAACATCGAAGATTTATAGCAGTTGGAGCGCTAGCATGTAACTCAAGGATTAGGATAAAATAATGACAACAGTTCAAATCTAATCAGCCTATGCATATAATCAATACAATATATACATATGCATGCATACCATGTCGGGGTAAGGAATAAGGTTAGCATAAACTTTGAAATTATTAACCTGGGTTATGTAGCATAATCGTCTTATAACAAGGCACCCACGATCTATATGGGTCCAACTCTCCCCTAGCTGGAAGAGCCCCTGTGTGTGTAGCCGCACAAACCAAAGAATATCTAAAATTGTATATTCCTATATGGGGGACTCGAACCTCCCAGCATAATCAAGGTGACTTAAGCACCAATACATGCATTATGGGGGACTTGAACCTCCCATTTATATATTTATTTGGGGGACTCAAACCACTAGGTCATATAGATACCCGCACCAGTTAGCGCGGTTTCCAGTGTTCATCCTTCGGACTCCACTTTCATGACCCTACTACACAACCGTCTTTAAATACCAATTTAAAACCATTATTTCACATACACAACCATTTATCCCATCATTTACCAAAGGAATTTCATTGGTATTGTTATACCAACACCACTTTCAAGCCATCAAGTTAATTCAATATTTAAGGACTCAAAACCCATTATCTAGTAAAGACATCACCCATTTAATGTTTAGGGACTCAAACCCTTTTAGTCAATTGAACCACCAAGGTTATCATTTAAATCATTACATGGCCAGCAAGGCCTTCACACAACCACTTACCAACCATTCATATTCATTAGGACAATGCCTTAGTTCAAAACACCATTTACATGTGACTTGTTTATTCTCTTAGGCATTTTCACAAACACTTTGAGGACATACCATTTCTAAGACAAAAACCAAAGTAAAAAACATCAAGTTTTGGGTTACCTATGATCCATTTGGTAGATCACAATTACCAAGAGTCCACATGTGCAAACCATCACTAAAAACATGTATAAACTCAAGTTAAACTAAAAGTAGACAATACTCAATAATATGCAATAAAACCCTCAACGTTGGCTTTCAAAACCACCATTAATGAATCATAATCAATGTTTAAAACACATGATATTTGATAATTAACAATGTGGGAAGACTCACATGACTTATTCAAGAAGATTAATGAAAGAAACTTAACTCTTGAGCCTCTAGATGAACACCTTTGAAAAACCCTAGCCCAATTTTCTTGAGAGATTTTAGAGAGGATTTTGATGTGTTTTATCTTTCAAAATTGTGTTATGAGAGGCCACAATATGTTTTAAGACATGGGGACTTAAGGTTTTTGGAGGGGAAATGATAAAAATTCCCTTAGCTTAAAAACTGAAAACATATGCATAGGGGGGTACAACCACCCTACCCAAACTGTACCCTATCATACGAGTGGTAACCACTAATCATACACTAGGCAGCAACTTGGACCCCAATACTGACCAATATAAGATTTATTAGACCAACTCATATCCAATCATATATTGGTACCCACTATTCGTACCCTCACAGAATCCCCTAAACTAAAACTTAGGGCATCATACAATTTAGTAGCATACCACTCGTACCCTAGCTTAAGACTAGTAAGATGCCTAGTCGTACCTTGGACAAAATGTAATCAACCTACACTAATTTTCATTCTAGTGGAGGGACCCCAAACCATACCACATTATATGATTAGTATGCATAAGTCGTATGATATCCAGAATTCTTAACTTAGGAAATTTTCTAATGGTCCATAGCCAAGGTATTTCAATTCTCCCCCGCTTGGATCATTAGTCTTTGAATGATGGGTAAGTCAAGCACAAGAATGAGAAAACACATTATTACATATCAAACTAACCTTTAACCAAGTTAGAAAACAAAGATTTGATGCAGAACATATACCTTCTGCATGAATTTCTGTAACGGGGGACAAATACAAATACTTGGACTTTATGTCCTCTTCCGCTTCCCAAATAGGTTTTTCAACCTTATGGTTCCTCTAAAGAACCTTTACCGAAGTCATTTCCTTCATCTACAGTCAATGAACTTAATGATCAGAGATTTTTACTAGTACCACTTCATAAGACAAGGAATCTGAGATACCCAATCCTTTCAAAGGAAGAATCGATGAAGGATCACCTACACACTTTCTCAACATAGAGACATGAAAAATTAAATGAATGGAGTTTGAACTAGGAGGCAACTCTAACTCATAAGCAACATTGCCAACCCTCATCCAAACCAAGTATAGACCAACATACCAGGAACTTAACTTTTACTTCTTATCAAACCACATTACTTCTTTCATGGGAGATACCTTTAAGAACACCCAATCGCCAACATTGAACTCCAACACCCTACGCCTCACATCTATATAGGATATTTGGAAACTTTGAGAGGCTCTAAATTTATCACTTAACTTTACCTTTCCCAAGGATTGGTGAACCTAATTAGGGACAATAACTTGCCCTCACCAGCTTCATACCACCCAATAGTAGAACGGCGTGTCCTACCATACAATGCCTCAAAAGGATCCATAACAATGCTAGAGGGATAACTATTATTATAAGTAAACTCTAAAAGAGGATAATGGTCAACCCAACTACCACCATAGTCAATCACGAAAGCACAAAGTATATCTTTCAATGTTTGAATGGTCCTCTCCGCTTGTCCATCTGACTGTGGGTGAAAAGTGACACTAAGTCATACCTTAGCTCCTAAACCTTTCTAAAACGACTTCCAAAATTGCAATGAGAACGGAGTACCACAATGATACTTTACAATCTACACAAAATACAACTTGTCATAATCCTCCATCGAATAACTAGTCCTCACCGATAAGAAGTGAGTGGACTTGGTTATCCTATCCATGATGACCCAAATTGAATCATGTTGATTCAGAGACTGAGAAAGACTGGTAATCAAATCCATAGTAATAACTTCCCACTTCCATTCGGGAAACTTAATCTCTTGGTACAAACTTCTGAGTCTCATGTGCTCAACATGCACTTGTTGATATATTATTCCACCAATAGAACTCATTGAGATCATGATACATCTTCGTAGAATCGGGATAAATAGAATATCGAGATTTATGAGCTTCAGCCAAAATTCTTTCCCTCAAAGCATCAATGTTGGGAACACATAACTTGCCTTGGTACCACAAGATACCATCATTGCCAATCATAAAGTCAATAACCTTTTGCCAACCCACATTCTTCTTAATCCTCATCAAATAAGAATCCAACATTTGTTTTTCTTTTATCTCAATAACAAGAGATGACTGTGATACTTGATGCACAAACACATTTCTATTCTCAAAATTCATGACACGAACTCTAAGACTAGCCAAACGGTGAATGTCCTTCACCAACACCCACTTATCCTCATGCACATGAGCTAAACTCCTCATGGACAAGTTGTTAAGAGCATCAGCAACTACGTTAGCTTTACATGGATGGTAGTAAAGACTTATATTATAGTCCTTCAGTAACTCAAGCCACCTCCTTTGCTTGAGATTTAACTTCTTATGAGTAAACACATATTGTAGGCTCTTATGATTAGAGAAGATATCAACATGAACCCGATAGAGCTAATGACGCCAAATCTTCAATGCAAATACCACTGCTAACAACTCTAAGTAATAAGTAGGATAGTTCTTCTCATGGAATTTCAATTGCCTAGAAGCATAAGCCACCACCTTACCATATTGTATCAGCACTCAACAAATCCCAACATGAGAAGTATCATAATATACTATGAAGCTCTCGTTTCCCTCAAACATGGTCAAAACCAAAGATGAAGTCAACTTATCCTTCAAATTCTCAAAACTATCCTCACACGCATCCGACTATAAGAACTTGACCTTCCTCTGGGTCAACTTAGTCAACGGAGCACCTATAGTCAAAAAAACCCTTCCACAAATCTCCTATAGTAACCAGCAAAACCCAAGAAGCTCTAAATATCGGTTGGAGTTATGTCTAGGCCACTTTTTAACCACTGCAACCTTCTGTTGATCTACCACGATCCCCTCACTAAAGATAACATGATCAAGAAAAGTAACAGCCTTCAACTAAAACTCACGCGTAGAGAACTTGGCATACAAACACTGATCCTTTAAATTTAGCAACACAGCATAGAGGTAATCGACATGATCCATCTCACTCTTAGAGTAGACCAATATGTCATTAATAAAGACAATGACAAACAAATCCAGAAACAAAAGGAAGACCATATTCATCAAATCAATGAATGTTGCTGAGGCATTGGTCAATTCAAAAGACATAACTAGGAACTCATAGTGACCATACCGGGTCCTGAAGGTAGTATTAGGGATATCCACCTCACTAATCTTATGTTGATGATATCCTGACCTAAGATCAATCTTAGTGAAACACTTTTCTCCTTAAAGTTGATCAAACAAATCATCGATCCTAGGAAGAGGATATTTATTCTTTATAGTCACCTTATTCAGTTGACAATAATCAATACATATCCGAAGAAAACCATCCTTCTTACGCATAAATAACGTGGGGGTACACCAAGGAGACACACTAGGATGAATAAACCTTTTATCTAAGAGATACTTTAATTGCTTCTTAAGCTCCTTCAACTCAGAAGGAGTCATCCTATAATGAGGGATAGAGATAAGATGAGTGTCCAAAACAAGATCAAGAAAAAATCAATCTCTCTATTAGGAAAAATACCAGGAAGATCAGTAGGGAAAACATCAGGAAACTCATTAACCAAAAGAATGAATTCTAAAGAAGGACCTTTCGAGTTAGAATCTTTCACTCGGACCAAATGATTCTAAAATCATTTGGAAATCAACCTTCGAGCTCTAAGATATGAGATGAATCTCTCTTTAGGCACTAAAGAACCCCCTTCCCACACAATTATTGGCTCATTAGAGTATTTAAACATGACCTTATGGGTCCGACAATCTAAGAAAAAATAACACGACTACAACTAATCCAACTCTATCAAATCCACAAGAGTTTCTCTACCACTAAGAAATACCATAGACCTACTATAGACTTTTTTAACAATCATAGAGTCACCAACAAGGGTAGATAGAGAAAAAGGATCAGAAATAGACTTAGGACCAAAGACAAAATGTATAGCCACAAATGAGGTCACGTAAAAAAGAGTAGACCCTGGATCAACTAAGCAATCCACATCATAAAAGAAAAGTTTCAACTTACCGATAATGGCATCGAGGGATGCCTCAGAATACTGATGAGACTTAAGAGCATATAACTGATTCTATCCAGTGCCGGTACCAGAATTAGAAACAGATGTAGAAGCAACACCCTTTGGTACAGGAGCAGATGAAGAGGCAACCGAAACCTTGTAATCCCCAGAAGCCATCCTAATATGACAGTCATGCTGCATGTGACCAATCTAACCATAATAGAAATATTTATTCTTCCCTTTATAATAGAACCCATGATGTGACCGCCCACAAACTTTACAAGGAGGTAGGATTGAGGAAAATAAGCCCCACTAGCCTGAGATTGGGTACCCTGTGCCCGAGACCCACCATTATGCTAAGACTGAAGATCACCCGATGGCTTCGGGTAAGGATAGCTAAATGTGGAAAAAAGAACAAGAACTCCCCCACTTCTTCTTCACAAACTTACCACCATCTCTACCACTCTGCTCAAAAGGCCTAATTTTTTTCCCCTGACTCTCACTAAAATCTGCCTGCTTTCTTTTCTCTTTATCCACTTGTTGTATGTATACCACCAACCTATAGATATCTATGTCCTTGATCAAAAAAGCAACCTCACTCTCAAGTATCAACTCATGAGATAGTCCTAAATCAAACTTAAGCATTCTATCCCTCATGCTAGAAACAATCTCCGGTGCATACCCAAAAAATTGGTGAAACTTCAAGGTATACTTCTTAACAGATATCCTACCTTACCTCAAATTAACAAACTCCTCCACTTTTTCTTCCTTTAGATCTTGAGAAAAGAAGCGGCACAGAAATACATTTGACAAACCCTCCCACAAAGATAACTCATCACCCCTTATCTGATCCTATTCTTTGTACCATTGGTACGCCATATTCTTCAGCTGATAGGCTGAAAACTCCACTTCCTACACAGTCATGGCTGGCATTATTTGGAAGATCATTTCTATTTCATCAAGAAAACCCTAAGAATTCTCCTCCACCTTAACATCGATAAAGGTTGGAAGACTCAACCTTATGAACTAGACAACCCTTGCTTCCTCAAAAGATGGAGTAATAGATGCACTATGCTCAACCTGAGAAGGTACCAACAGAGACATCATATGAATCAATAGATGAAACATAGCATTCATCACGTTATCCTAAAGAGCTAGACGAAGACTAGAGAGAATAGGTAGAACTTCGGGACAATTAAGAACTGGACCTCTAGACTAGTTCTGGACTCCATAAGTAGAGTGGGTCCCATCGACATCATCCATATATGTGATAGAGAGTTTTCATGAGCTTTAATTCATCAAGGAGGAAAGATCTTAAAAACAAGCAAATGAAAATCAGAAAAATCCAAGACCTTAGACTCTATAGCTCGAAATAAGACAACAAGAAAGTGAAATATTCCTAAATATCTCATAGCCTCTCTCTTATAAGTGTGGTATGCTACACACCCAGAAAGAGACTCTACTTTACACAACATTTTGGACACCTAATTAACCATGAACCTAAGCTCTGATACCAACTTGACACAACCCGAACTAGGGCCTTGTCATAATGGGCATCTTAAACCTGACAAAGACAGGAGATTACCCTGCTACCCAATATAACAAACCAATATATACCTTGAGTTGGATGAATTCCAAACATATACCAAGATAAGGTGATTAAAAACATAAAAACGATAGGTCCAAGACCATGACCAACCTGAATAAGTCTAACTATCTAATACCCAAACAGAAACTATAACAAAACAAAAATAATAACCAAGTCCATATTCATACCATAACATACCCAAGTCCAAAATTTATCCATACAAAGACTCTAAAGGAAATCCAAAAATATCTAATCGGGATATGCCCCGACCATATCCAAAACCAATGTCCAATTCTAAATTAATAAAGACATAGAAAACTAAAAGAAATAAATGGAGCCTTTCAAACTATAGAAGATCTCCACTTTAAGTCAACACAAGATGTTCCTTAGTCCAATCACTGAGTGGGAGGCATAGTATAACCAACACCTTCATCACATGGGGATACTTCATCAAATATAATTTTCAGATGGAGCGCTAGCATGTAACTCAAGGATAAGGATAAAATAATGCCAATAATTTAATCCAATTAACCAATGCATAAAATCAATGAAATATATACATATACATATATACCATGCTAGGATAGGGAACAAGGTTAGCATGAACTTTGAAATCATTAACCTGGGATGTGTAGCATAACCATCATATAACAAGGCACCCATGGGCTATATGTCCCAACTTTCCCCTAGCCAAAAGAGCCCCAGTGCGTGTAGCCCCACAAACTAGGGAATATCTAAAACATTATATGCCTATATGGGGGACTCAAACCCCCCAGCATAATCAAGGTGACTTAAGCACCCATATATGTATTATTGGGGACTTGAACCTCCCAATCATATATTTATTTGAGGGACTCAACCCACCGAGTCATATAGACACCCGTATCGACTAGCACAATTTCCAGTGTTAGTCCTTCAAAATCCACTTTCATGATCCTACTACATATCCTGTTTTAAAGACCAATTTAAAACCATTATTTCATATACATAATTATTTAGCCAATTATTTACCAAAGGCACTTCGTTGGTATCAGTATGCCTACACCTCTTACAAGCCTACAACATTCCATAACCATTATTATTCAACTTTGGGACTCGAACCCATATTTTATACTAAGCCATCAAGTCAAGTCAACATTTAGGGACTCTAACCCATTATCTAGTAAAGACATAACCTATTTAATATTTAGTGACTCAAACCCTTTTAGTCAATTAAACTATCAAGGTTATCATATAAATCATTACATGGCCAACAAGGCTTTCACACAACCACTTACCAACCATTCAAATTCATTAAGCCAATGCCTTTGTTTAGAATACCATTTACATGTGACTTATTTGTTCTCTAGGCATTTTCACAAACACTTTGAGGGCATACCATTACAATGACCAAAACTAAAGTAAAAACCATACGTTTTGAGTAACCCATGACCCATTTGTTAAAACACAATTACAAAGCACCCACATATGCAAACCATCACTAAAAACATGTATAAATACAAGTTAAACCAAGAGTAAACAATAATCAATCATATGCAACAAAACCCTCAATATTGGTTTTCAAAACCCCCATTAATGAATCATAATCAATGTTTAAAACATATGATATTTGAGAACTAATAATGAGGGAAGAGTCACATGTCGTATTTAAGAAGATTCACGAAAGAAACTTGACTCTTGAGCCTCTAGATGAACACCTTTGAAGAACCCTGGCCCCAATTTTCTTGGGAGAGTTTAGAGAGGATTTTGATATGTTTGATCTTTCAAAAGTGTGTTATGATAGTCCACAATGTGTTTTAATATGTGGGGACTTAAGGGTTTTGGGATGGGAAATATCCAAAATGCCCCCAGCTTAAAAGTTGAAAACATATGCATAGGGGGTACGACCACCCTACCCAAACCGTACCCTATCATTTGAGTAGTAACCTCCACTTTTACCCTTGGCATCAACTTGAAACCCAAAACTTGACAATATATGAGTTTTTAGACAAACCCATATCCAATCTTACAATTGGTACCCCCTAACTCGTTCTAGGAAGAATCCCCTAGACTAAACTTAGGGCATCATATGATTTAGTAGAATACCACTTGTACCCTAGCTTATGATGATTAATATTCCTAGTCGTACCTTGGACATAATGTAATCAACCCACGCTGATTTTCATACAAGTGGAGAGACCCTAAATCGTACCACATTATACAACTAGTAGGCACAAGTCATGTGATGTCTATAATGCTCGACTTTGGAAATTCTATAAGGGTCCAAAGCCAAGGTGTTTTATTATATTTTGTCTTGCATTTTATTTTCATGTTCATGCATTCATGCTCAGTATATCTGTAAATTCAAATCTTCAATTTATGTTCAACATATGTTTAAGTTCAAATATGCATGACCTTGTACTTAGTTATTCAGTTTTATATAGTACATGTTTATACTTGGTCATTACATTAGTTTACAGTTCACTATTTCAACCCCAATATTCATACATAACCCTCAATACAGTTTTACAGTATATTCAGCTTACACTTGAGATTATATATAATATTCATGTATCTACTACTTCCCAGTTTATAGAAATGCTTTAGCTCATGATTTAGAAATTTCACTGTGCCTTATAGCTTTACGTACAGACATGTTTTAAATGCATATTTTAGCAAATGGCTTATGTCCTCAGTCTTAAAGCATGATGCTTAAACTTAGAGAATAAGCATTTGCTTAAGGCTCTTTTTTTAGATTTGATGTATTTTAGGAGTGTTTTGTTAAAAATTAGGTTTTGGATGGGAAAATCAAGAAAAAGAGGAAAAGTGATATTTTTGGCCACTTACATGATCACTATGGGTGCTCATAACATTTTCCAGTTTGTTCGTGACCAAAACATGTGTGGGAACAGAGGAATTTCTAACAAGATGACTTCTAGCACTATCTAAGTCAACATACGGACCATATTTAGTATATGTAGACCGCATGTGGACAAAGCATGTGTCAGCAGACTAAAATCCCAAGAGCTAACCTGCAGGATTTTTTGGTCCGGGCACTTGTGGTCGCTACTTTCCCCTACCCTGTAGGCCGCATGTAGTACTTGCGCCTAAGGCCCGGGTGCATGTAGCGACCACAAGTAGCCACCGACCTTAACTTTTCTGGATCATTTCGAAATTATTTCCTAGGGTTTCCATGTATCCTAGTTACACTCCTATGATGTTTTTAAGTCCTATTATGTATAGTTCATTAAGTTTTTCTATTTTAATTAGGATTTATAATGGATCCATATCACAATTTAGTTATCCGCACCCCCTACAAATAGATCTATATCACAAGTTAGTTGTCCGCACCCCACTACAAATGGTATCAGAGCCCAGTTATTTAAAAAATATAGCAGAAGCATATATGTTTGAATTTAGATTGGATTGGATTAATTATGAGAAGACCATTTAAAAACAGAGAAGCTTTTAGAAAAAATAAAGAATCTTTAATTAGTAATTATTCAGAATATATAAGTCTAAATATAACAAAAGAAAACCCACAAAGATTAGCCTACCTAATTACATTAATATCTAGTATTGAAGCAAAGTTAATAATCCATTTAAAATCTAGAAAAATGAGACAAATACCACCTAATTATGATAAAATCAGATTTAGATATCCACCAAAATATTATAAATATGGTTTAAATGAATAAAGTACAAAAATATTAAGAACTAAAACAAATTATTTCTGAAAAATGTAAAGAACTAAAAATAAGAATAGAAAGACTACATTATAATATATTTGCCGGAGTTAGTGAAAACTCAATAAATGCACAAAAAGATGAAATATCAAAATTAGAATCACAAATAAATAGTTTAGAATATATATATATCAACATGAACTATTTCCAATAAAATGAACAAAGAAGAATTTATAATAGATGAAAAAATATATGAAAATCACGAAGGATTAAAAATAAAAATAGTATTTTCTAATCTAGGAAGAAGATATAAGAAAATAGGTGAACATTTATATTTAATGTTAGAAAAAGAAAAATTAAAATTAGAAGATAAATTGACAGTTATGGTAAGAATCGAAAGAGAAAATGAAGAAATATATAGGAAAAAGGAAATAGAAAAAATAAAACAACAAACTACAGAAGAAATATGAAAAATAGAAGAAACTAAAAATAGTAGGATTGCTGAATTAGAAAAAGAACTACAAATGTTAAAAGATTTGTATGAAGAAAGACAAAAAGAAAAGGAAGAAAAAGATAAAGAACAAAAATTACTAAATGAGATAAATCAATTTAAAGAAAAATTAGAAATAAACAACAAAGAAATAAAAAACAAGGAATTAGAAATAAATAATATAGATGTTGAAGAGACAGATAATTATGATTCAGAAGATAGTGAAACATATACAGAAATATTAACAAATACAAAAAATTTAGAAATCAATGAAAAACAAGAAGTAATTAATGAAGAAAACTTAGAAGATATCAACACAGAAATAAATACTCTTGATAAAAAAGAAGATGAAAATATAGTACCTAGAACATCAGAAATAAGAAAACCTACATATTATAAAAATAAGTTTAAAAGATATAATCTAAAGAATGAATATGACAAATGGACACCAAAACAAATAGTTAATAAAAATGATAACTTTTTAGACTTAGGCCGTGTAATAGATACAGAAAAAAAAATACAATTATGGATAGGATATATGACAAAACAATTATTAGATATTAATATAAACATAACAGATGCACCAGAATATATAGAAAGAACACTAATAGGAACAGTGAAATTATGGTTTTCAAATTAAACTGAAAATAGCAAGAAGGTATTAAGAACTAATAAACCTACAGAAGGAACATCATCAACAACAACTAAACTAACACCTATAGAATTATTAAAAAAATATGAAACAACTATAAAAGATGAATTTGGTAGTATGACAACAATAGAAGAAAAAAAAATGAAGAAAAAGATACAAATAGGAATTTAATGTTAAAATTAACAATATGTAATATGTGTTATATACATGAATATACTTGCGCATTTAAAGAATATTATTATAAAGGAGCATATAATATAGAAGAAAGTAAAGAAATAAGAAAATTATATTTTAATAAATTACCCGAACCATTTAGTTCAAAAATAATAAAGAGTTGGGAAGAAGCAAAAATAGTAGATACTCTAGGATCAAGAATAAAATTTTTACAACAATGGTATAGAAACTTATGTGAAAAATATAGAGAAGAATTAAAAATGGAAAAAACATTGATAAGAAATTTAGCATGTTACAAAGATAAAATAGCACCCCAATTCGGATGCGAAGAAAGGTATTATAAGAAAAGAAAAGGAAATAAGAGATATAAGAAATATAAAAAGTCAAAATATAAATACAAGAAACCAAGAAAAAGATATTATGTAAAAAATTATAAATACAAAATACCATATAGAAAAAATAAATCTATAAAAGAATGTACTTGTTATAATTGTGGAAAATTAGGACATTTAGCTAGAGATTGTAAATTACCTGAAAATCCAAAAAATAAACAAATATCATAAATAAAAATAGAAAATATAGAATATATGCAGATAGATTATATAGATTATGAATTAGAAATTGAGGATAGTATATATGAAATTTCAGAAAATGAAACAGATAATGAAATAGATAGTGAAAAAGATGAATCAAATGACTGAAGAAGATATAAAAATAATAACAAAGGAAGAATATTTAAATGATAAAGGAACAGACCAAAAAATAATGTTTGACAGTAACATATTTGATGAAATTAAAAGAAAAGAATTAGACTTAAGTATAGAAAAAATATTTAAATACCAACAGTAAAAAATATGTTTACTAGGAAAAAAGAAGAATATTATGTAGTAAGCCAAAAGGAACATGTAATAGACTGTAGATATGCAAAAGGTAAAGCTAGTATACCACTAGTAACAAAAAGAATAATCAATAAAGAGATAAACGATATAAAAAGTAGAGGCCCAATAAAATATGTACACCTTGGAGGTACAGAGATATTAATAAAAGCATGTTTTAGAGAAGGAATAGATACACCAATAGAATTATATTTAGCAGATGATAGAATTATAAAACCTAAAGAAAAAAGCATAATAACTGCCATAAAAGGAAATTTAATATATCAAAAATTTAAATTTATAATAAGTGTAAATTATTCAGTAGAGGTAATAGATAAAAATATAGATAAATCATTAGTATTATATTGGAAAATATCAGAAATAGAATTAACCCAAGGAAGTAAAATATTTACAACAAGATGCAAAAATTTATATGTATTAACAACAAAACATAAAATAACTGGAAAAAATAAGATTAACAAAATACTAATAGAAAGTTCATTCGAACAAATTGTAAAAACAATAGATTATAATGATTATAGCTATAGAGACATAGATATAGAAGAAAAATTAAAAATAATAAATAATAGAATAAGTACAACGAAAAGAATAGTTGATGAAAAACCAGAATCATCAAGCTCATAAAAAAGAACAAGTTATGAAACAAGTTATGAAACAAATTCAACAAATAATTTAAACCAATATTACATAACAGGAAAGGTAAATAAAAAAGAATATTTAATACTCTTAAATACAGGACAAGAAGAAAATTATATAGCAAAATATCTAGTAAAAAATGAAGAAATAAAAACTGATAATGATATATGCCCAGATCTACCAAGAAGTTTAATAAATAGTAAAAATATAGCAGAAAAAAAAATAATAATAGGAATTAGAAAAATAAAAATAGAATTTGAAGTAAAGGAAGAAATGCAAGAAACAGACATAATATTAGGAATAAAATGGCTAGAACAAGTAAAACCATATAATATAGAACATACACAATTAACCTTAACATATAACAGAGAGAAATTATTCTTAAAAAGAGCCTTAACATAAAATTAAAATATATGTATTAATGAAGATAGTAGTAGAAGGATATTACAGTAGATATTATACGTCTATGATAGATACAAGAGCAGAAGCTAATTTATGTAGATATAATTGCTTACCAGAAAGCAAATGAGATAAATTAAATACACCAATAATAGTTAAAGGATTTAATAATGAAGAAAGCTTAATTACTTATAAAGCTAGGAATGTAAAAATACAAGTATGGGATAAGATATTAACAATAGAAGAAATTTATAATTATGAACTAACATCAAAAGATATACTTTTAGGAATGTCATTTTTAGATAAATTATACCCACATATAATAACTAGAACAGATTGGTGGTTTACAACACCATGTAAACAGAAAGTAAGAGCAAAAAGAGTTAATAATAAAATAAGAAACAAAACTGATTGGATAAAAGGAAGTGAAAAAATTACACCAAAGTTAGAAAATATAAAAAATACTGAAGATACAATAGAATTAGTCGTATTTTCGATAAATAAAACAGAAATAACTATATTTTCAATAAATAAGATAGAAATAATTAAGAAAAAATTAGAACAATTATATAGTGAAGATCCATTAAAAGGATGGGAAAAACATAAAACTACTATAAAAATTGAATTAATAGATAAAAATAGCATAATAACCCAGAAACCATTAACATATAATTTTGATGATTTAAAAGAATTTAAAATGCATATAGATGAATTATTAGAAAAACAATACATACAAAAAAATAATAGTAAACATAATAGTCCAGCATTTATAGTAAATAAACATAGTGAACAAAAAAGAGGAAAAAGTAGAATGGTTATTGACTATAGAAATTTAAATGCAAAGACTATGACATATAATCATCCAATACCAAATAAGATATTAAAAATAAGACAAATACAGGGATATAATTATTTTAGTAAATTTGATTGTAAATCAGGATCTTACCATTTAAAGTTAGAAGAAGAATCTAAGGAATTAACCGCATTTATGGTACCACAAGGATTTTATGAATGGAACGTATTACCATTTGGATATAAAAATGCACCAGGTAGATATCAACATTTTATGGATAGTTATATTAAACAATTATCTAATTGTATAGTATACATAGATGATATATTATTATATACAAAAACTAAAGAAGAACATTTAAAATTATTAGGACAATTTACAGATATAATAGAAAAATCGGGAATAAGTCTAAGTGAAAAGAAAGCTGAAATTATGAAAAATCAGATAGAATTTTTAGGAATACAAATAGATAAGAGTGGAGTAAAAATGCAACAATATATAGTACAAAAAAATAATAAATTCGAAAGAAGAATTAGATACAAAAAAGAATTACAATTATTTTTAGGATTAGTAAACCAAGTAAGGGAATATATTTCAAAATTAGCAGAAACTTTAAAACCACTACAGAAAAAATTAAAAAAGGATGTAGAATATAACTATAATGAAGAAGATAAAAAACAAGTTCAGAAAATAAAATTACTTTGTAAAGAATTACTAAAACTACAATTTTCAGATGAAAATAGAAAATTTATGTATATAGTAGAAGCAGATGCTAGTGAATGTAGTTATGGAGAAATACTTAAATAACGATATGAAGCAGAAAAATTAGAACACCATTGTAGATACTACTCAGGTACGTTCAATGAAACAGAAATAAAATGAAAAATAAATAGAAAAGAATTATGTTCATTATATAAATGTTTGTAAGCATTTGAGCCATATATTGTATATAACAAGTTTATTGTATGAACAGATAATACACAGGTACGCTGGTAGTTAACAAAGAAAATACAAAATTCAGTTAGAACAAAAGAGGTTCGGAGACTAGTCTGGAATATATAAAATTTCACATTTATAATTGAAGTAATTAGTACTAACAAAAATATTATTGCAGATTACATATCAAGACAAAGCTACACAGACTAATATAATAGAAGAGGATACTCTAGAAAAAATACTCAACACCCTAACTACTCTTTCAATGAAAGTGGACAGTATGGGCAATGAAATAGGAAAGCTAAAGACTAATGAAGTTAAACTGAAGTCTATAGCTACAAATCAGCTAACTCAGCAGTGTGCAGAGCTATGTCGATTGGAAGACATTAAAGATCCAGAGCTAGAAGGAGACGATGGGACACTCCATAAAATCCATAATATTTATCAATCTACTTCTGCAGGTACAAGCAAAGGAGTTAGGAAAAACACAAATATGAACCTAAACAAGTGATTTGATAAACCATATATACCAAATACATCAAAAGATCCCATGTTTATACCCCCACAAATTACCACATACCGAGATAGTTTCAACCAAGACAAAAAGACTTACAACTACACAGCCCGGATATATATCGAAAATATCTACAATGTACAAACCTTTTTAAATACTAACCCCAGAGCTATAAACATCCAAGAACCAGATACAAACTATATAACCCAAAGATTGATCGGATATAATTGTGTATGTTCTATATTATATGGTTTTACTTGTTCTAGCCATTTTATTCCTAATATTATGTCTGCTTTTTGCATTTCATTCTTTACTTTAAATTCTATTTTTATTTTTCTAATTCCTATTATTATTATTTTCTGCTATATTTTTACTATTTATTAAACTTCTTGGTAGTTCTGGGCATATATCATTATCAATTTTTATTTCTTCATTTTTTACTAGATATTTTGCTATATAATTTTCTTCTTGGCCTGTATTTAATAGTATTAAATATTCTTTTTCGTTTACCTTTCCTGTTATGTAATATTGGTTTAAATTATTTGTTGAATTTATTTCATAACTTGTTCTTTTTTATAAGCTTGATGATTCTGGTTTTTCATCAGCTATTCTTTCCGTTGTACTTATTCTATCATTTATTATTTCTAAATTTTCTTCTATATCTATGTCTCTATAGCTATAATCATTATAATCTATTGTTTTTACAATTTGTTCGAATGGACTTTCTATTCGTATTTTGTTAATCTTATTTTTTCCAGTTATTTTATGTTTTGTTGTTATTACATATAAATTTTTGCATCTTGCTGTAAATATTTTACTTCCTTGGGTAAATTGTATTCCTAATATTTTCCAATATAATACTAATGATTTATCTATATTTTTATCTGTAACCGCTACTGAATAATTTACACTTATTATAAATTTAAATTTTTGGTATATTAAATTTCCTTTTATGACAGTTATTATGTTTTTTTCTATAGGTTTTATAATTCTATCATCTGCTAAATATAATTTTATTGGTGTATCTATTCCTTCTCTAAAACATGCTTTTATTAATATCTCTGTACCTCCAAGGTGTACATATTTTATTGGGTCTCTACTTTTTATATCGTTTATCTTTTTATTGATTATTCTTTTTGTTACTAGTGGTATACTAGCTTTACCTTTTGCATATCTACAGTCTATTACATGTTCCTTTTGGCTTACTATATAATATTCTTCTTTTTTCCTAGTAAACATATTTTTTATTGTTGGTATTTTAAATATTTTTCTACACTTAAGTCTAATTCTTTTCCTTTTATTTCATCAAATATCTTACTGTCAAATATTATTTTTTGGTTTGTTCCTTCATCATTTAAATATTGTTTCTTTATTATTATTTTTATATCTTCTTCAGTCATTTGATTCATCTATTTCACTATCTATTTCATTATCTGTTTCATTTTCTGAAATTTCATATATATTATCCTCACTTTATAATTCATAATCTATATAATCTATCTGTATATATTCTGTATTTTCTATTTTTATTTCTGATATTTGTTTATTTTTTAGATTTTTAGGTAATTTACAATCTCTAGCTAAATGTCCTAATTTTCCACAATTATAACAAGTACATTCTTTTATAGATTTCTTTTTTCTATATGGTCTTTTGTATTTATAATTTTTTACATAATATCTTTTTCTTAGTTTCTTGTATTAATATTTTGATTTTTATATTTCTTATAGTTCTTATGTCTTTTTCTTTTCTTATAATACCTTTCTTCGCATCCGAATTGGGGTGCTATTTTATCTTTGCAACATGCTAAATTTCTTATCAATGTTTTTTCCATTTTTAATTCTTCTCTATGTTTTTCACATAAGTTTCTATACCATTGTTGTAAAAATTTTATTCTTGATCCTAGAGTATCTACTATTTTTGCTTCTTCCCAACTCTTTATTATTTTTGAACTAAATGGTTCAGGTAATTTATTAAAATATAATTTTCTTATTTCTTTACTTTCTTCTATATTGTATGCTCCTTTATAATAATATTCTTTAAATGCGCAAGTATATTCATCTATGTAACACATATTACATATTGGTAATTTTAACATTAAATTCCTATTTGTATCTTTTTCTTCATTTTGTTTTTCTTCTATTGTTGTCATACTACCAAATTCATCTTTTATAGTTGTTTCATATCTTTTTAATAATTCTATAGGTGTTAGTTTAGTTGTTGTTGATGATGTTCCTTCTGTAGGTTTATTAGTTCTTAATACCTTCTTGGTATTTTCAGTTAAATTTGAAAACCATAATTTCACTGTTCCTATTAGTGTTCTTTCTATATATTCTGGTGCATCTGTTATGTTTATATTATTATCTAATAATTATTTTGTCATATATCCTATCCATAATTGTATTGTTTTTTCTGTATCTATTACACAGCCTAAGTCTAAAAAGTTATCATTTTTATTAACTATTTGTTTTGGTGTCCATTTGTCATATTCATTCTTTAGATTATATCTTTTAAACTTATTTTTATAATATGTAGGTTTTCTTATTTCTGATGTTCTAGGTACTATATTTTCATCTTCTTTTTTTTATTAAGAGTATTTATTTCTTGTTGATATCTTCTAAGTTTTCTTCATTAATTACTTCTTGTTTTTCATTGATTTCTAAATTTTTTGTATTTGTTAATATTTCTGTATATGTTTCACTATCTTCTGAATCATAATTATCTGTCTCTTCAACATCTATATTATTTATTTCTAATTCCTTGTTTTTTATTTCTTTGTTGTTTATTTCTAATTTTTCTTTAAATTGATTTATCTCATTTAGTAATTTTTGTTCTTTATCTTTTTCTTCCTTTTCTTTTTGTCTTTCTTCATACAAATCTTTTAATATTTGTAGTTCTTTTTCTAATTCAGCAATCCTACTATTTTTCGTATTTCTTCTGTAGTTTGTTGTTTTATTTTTTCTATTTTCTTTTTCCTATGTATTTCTTCATTTTCTCTTTCTATTTTTACCATAGCTGTCAATTTATCTTCTAATTTTAATTCTTCCTTTTCTAACATTAAATATAAATGTTCACCTATTTTCTTATATCTTCTTCCTAGATTAGAAAATACTATTTTTATTTTTAATCCTTCGTGATTTTCATATATTTTTTCATGTATTATAAATTCTTCTTTGTTCATTTTATTGTAAATAGTTCATGTTGATATATATATATTCTAAACTATCTATTTGTGATTCTAATTTTGATATTTCTTCTTTTTGTGCATTTATTGAGTTTTCACTAACTCCGGCAAATATATTATAATGTAGTCTTTCTATTCTTATTTTTAATTCTTTACGTTTTTCAGAAATAATTTGTGTTAGTTCTTTATATTTTTGTACTTTATTCATTTAAACCATATTTATAATATTTTGGTGGATATCTAAATCTGATTTTATCATAATTAGGTGGTATGTGTCTCATTCTTCTAGATTTTAAATGGATTATTAATTTTGCTTCAATACTAGATATTAAGGTAATTAGGTAGGCTAATCTTTGTGGGTTTTCTTTTGTTATATTTAGACTTATATATTCTAAATAATTACTAATTAAAGATTCTTTAATTTTTTTAAAAGCTTCTCTATTTTTAAATGATCTTCTCATAATTAATCCAATCTAATCTAAATTCAATTATATATGCTTCTGCTATATTTTTTAAATAACTGGGCTCTGATACCATTTGTAGGGGGGTGCAGATTAGGCATGGTAACTTTACTAGATGATAAATACTTATTAAGTGGGTCAAAAAATTAAGATATAAAAAATTTGAGAAAAAAGATAAATCCAATCCTTGATCTTTGGGAGGTGCCATGTCACCGTATTCAAATTCTTCTTTATTGTTATATACGGGAAAATTTGCCATCACACAATTTCGCGGCCCATGTTTAGCCAACGTTGCTAACATGTGCACCCATTGTGAGATGAGGACAGGGTTTCTTGTAATCTATAAATATCCTTTAGGCTTTGTTTAATTCATTCATTCAAAATACATATTCACATATTGATTGATTGAGAAGGAGGCCCCTTTGGGGCCATGTTCACAAACATCTTGTTGTTCTTGGATTGTTATTCAATTTAAGACTTTGAGATTTATTCTTTTGTTATTGTGAGATTAATTTTGTATTTTGTCTGTGGATTCCATGATTGATCTCATAACTATGAGCGGCTAATTTCCTTAGCTAGGGTTGTGGGAACCATAGCAGATTAATAAAGTAGAGGAAGTGTCAAAATATTCTAGATAACGATTCTTGCAATGTATTAGGTTTTCTTCATTCTTATTGATTTCTTAGCGGTGGCCAATATTAAGATCCCGCATAGATTATTTCTACTTATTCCAAAAGAGGAGTAGTGACTAAGAAAAGAAGATCACAACAGTAATTTGAAGATTAACGGTCGATCCATGCAACTAGGTATTATATAAGTAAGATCGTTAACTATTATCTAATAAGTAGAGACCCAAAAGGTAATAATTAATTAGGATCCAGGATACGGTTTAGTAAGGCGACATCCTGAGACTCAAAAGGTAAAGGGTGAAATCCATCTGCTCGTCCAAAAGACTATAGATGGTACCTAACTTATCATATTCTACATGTAAGGAATTGGAATAGTTCAACAATGTACGATAAGTCTACCGAGTTGAGAAGCCAGAGAGAACACAATCCTAGTGTTCTTCTTAGATTGTTTATAGCCAAGAGCAATCAATTCTTTTCCTTTTTCTTTTTCCATAAATCCTTTGCTTACTTTTCTGCACTGCTTATGATTTTAACAAGTCGAGATAGATTTTTGGCCTATTTCTTGTAGGATCGACCCCAACTTAGTTGGGTTATAATATTTTGACAGCGGCCGCTTTATCCTTTTAAGGAGGGGTAGTTTGGGTGTTATCATTATTCATATGTATTGATTAGGGATAGTTATAGGTCATGTCCCGACTACCTATAGTCAGTATTAGTAGAGGCTTAATAGGTGGTCAGTCAGAGTTAGTATATGTAATTTAAGTTTCTCTCTCTTTCAAATTACAATGTTGTAAACTTTGAATAGTAATATTTTGAAATAGATTATGTCATGATTATGCTTCCGCAAAGAAAATATAGCTTTTATATACGTTTTAAATCAGTTGCTTATAAAGTATATCAGTACATGGGTTAGCTTGGGATCACTTGTAGTTCTAAGCATCGTGTTATACCTAAGGGGTAGTCTCGAATCGTGACATTATCCCTTATCTCACATCAAAAATATTCACAATGCAATCCTCATTTTGCTCTAATATAAACCCCTTACTATTCATTAGTGTGAGAATAGAAGTTGAAAAAGCAAAAATTCCAAATTTAAAGAAGGATTTTTGTTGAGTTTAAAGTTTTCAAAGCTAGAATCCGTGTAAGACTTGTTGGGCCTTGGATTTTGTCTGAAATAGTGATTTCTTTTTGGCAGTGAAGAAAGATTTCGACGGGCTTGATTTTTGGTTTGTTTCTGTAGAAAAGGTGAACACTTGTTCAATTCATTTTCTCTTTTTGATTTGCTGTTTCTTTTCTCATTTTTTTCTTTTTTACATTAGTAGTTTGTTCAAATTTGTGTGGATGTTCTTGTTTGAAATATGTGCATATCTTATTCTATTTAAGATGATTTTATTTTATAGATTTCTTAGAATATCCTATAAGAAATTAGTCCATGAAGGGGGTCATTTAGGTACTCGATTATTTCTTTGTTAAATTTGGATGTCCCAAAGCTACAAATATTCAAGAACCAGATACAAACTATATAACGCAGAGATTGACCGAATATAATAAACTAATTGCCTTACCTAAAACCAAACCAAACTTAGTTAAAACTTGCTACGAATATGGACTACTTAGTACCGTATATACCACGGCTTCTTTTTTATCAAGAGTATTTATTTCTGTGTTGGTATTTTCTAAGTTTTCGTCATTAATTATTTCTTGTTTTTCGTTAATGTCTAAATTTTTTATATTTGTTAAAATTTCTGTATATGTTTCACTATCTTCTGAGTCATAATTATCTGTCTCTTCAATATCTATATTATTTATTTCTAATTTTTCTTTAAATTGATTTATCTCGTTTATTAATTTTTGTTCTTTATCTTTTTCTTCTTTTTCTTTTTGTCTTTCCCACAAAGTAGAATTTTTTTTGATTTCTTGCTTTGAATTTGATTGAAGTCTATGAAATTGAACTTTCGAGATAAAAATTATACTGGCGTAGTTAAAAATGCTCTCTCTGGTGCAGTATAAGTGTGTTTATGCTTAGGAGATTATGTATTATGTTGTGATATATGTCTATTCCTTGCGTATTTCCTTTATGTTCGAAACTAAAGTTGAAATATAAGTTATTTGTCATACATTTTCACCTCTGAAAGTTCTTGATTTGAGACTCTAGGAAGAGTACGAATCCTTTGCTATTGTATGTGGTTAGTGCAAAAGTTTATGTTCAATTATATTTGGAGAAGCACTTTTGAAGTTACTACTTTTCTTGTGTTTCCTTGATTGTTTGGTAGATTTTATAAGTAGACGCAGTAAATTTGGTGTATCATGTTGGTATAGAAGTTCGTCAAATTAATTCTATTTAGCTTCAATTGTGGTGTTTGCTCAGAGTGATATTGAAAATGCGGGAGCTCACATCTATCTGCCTAAAGTTAAAGGTTAACTAGTTTTGCAACGTGTTTGCATAATTTGTTTTCAAGTGTCATTAGGGATACATATATTAGTATAAAAATCATTTCTATTTTACTTGATCTACTTGAATATGGGTGAAAAGTCCCCTTCCAGTAGCTTCTTTCCAAGAAAGGAAAAGTCACCTTGCCATTTTCAGTTAAATCCCCTCGCTTTATTTCTATTAATTCAAACACATAGAATCAACTTTGAGTATGTAGTTTTTTACCAGAACGTTGCATTAGTATGATTTTTTATTTCAAAGTAATTTACACTTTAAATTTGTCCTAAGATAAAGAATAGTTGAATTAGTTAGCTTTCACTCTGTATGAGAATTTCTTTTTCTTTTTTTATCTAAATTATATATTTGTAGGAAACACTAACCCATACTTTTTGGTATAAATAACATAAATACAAACCCTTTTGGATGTAATCACACTCTCTCTCACTTTTTTAATGACTTTACTCTCTCTTCCTATTAATATACATAACATAGCCGGCATATACATAACATTCTGTGTATATGTTGAAATTTTTGTAATATGTTTAGGAAGTTGGAATTTTTTGTAATATTGAAAACATAAGTTGTGTATTTGTGTAATTTTTAGATATTTGTATGTGAGTGAACACTTCATTGGAGTCCAAATGGACTCATCTCTTTTGCATACTCCATGATGGGCCAAGGAGGCTTATTTCGTCCCCGAGTCAAACCTTGACAAAATCCAACAAAACTAATCAATACTAGTATATAATAGCATACACAAAATATATGTGATACACACGCTAAAGGAAGCAAGATTACATGTTTCAAATAAAAAAAGAGCCCATAAGCAGTTAACAGTATTAAATTCGAGATTCTGTGTCTCAAAGTAAAATATAATGAGTGTCAAAGGCTCAGAAAATAGATTAGGACATGTGCAGAAGCATGAATGGCCAATCCCAAAAGTTGAAAAGTCCAAAATTGGACCATTTTAGGAGTTTGGGCATTACAAGGCCTAAATTCAATTTCTTTCCCTACTCTTTACTTACTATATATTGTATAGTTATTTTCTCTTCTAATATAGGGTTTTAAATTATAGGTAACAAAAAGTTTGAAAATGAAGTCTAGGTGACTCAAATTTTAATATTTGAGTGTAGGTGAATTATTTGATCATGGATTAAGAAAGTTTGAAAATAGCCCACTAGTATTTTGATTTACATTTTGATCTAATATAAACCCTCGTATAATAAAAATGGAGAGGGCAAATGTGTGCTTCTCTCTCTTTGTATTTATTGTTGTTTTCTCTCTATTTGCTTTCATTGTTGTTGCTTCTTTATTCATCATCTTCTTCTTCATTATTATCTCTTCTTGTTCATCATCATCATCATCTTTTTCTTGTTGACAATTGTTGTTGTTACTGCTACTGCTGCTACTTGACCAAAATTTTAGGTCAAATTTTGTTCATATATCACTTGGGCATTACTTCATAGGTGATTTTGGTAAGTAAAACTATGATTTTTGGTTGAATTTCTCATTTAGGTACACTGATACTGCTATTTTTTTAATAATGGATAGAACCTAAACATGAATCCAATAGATGAGTCATATGTTGCAACAGATGACTTATCTGTTGAATTAATGTTACAGGTATAGTGCTGAAAATTGAATCCAGCAGATGGGTCATTTATTGCAATAGATAACTCATTTATTGCAATAGATGGGTCATTTATTGCAATAAGTGAGTCATCTATTGGAATCAGCTTCAGGTTCTATTATTGCAATAGGTGAGTAATCTATTATAACAGATGAGTGATTTGATTCAATGAATAACTTATCTGTTTGGATTCATGTTACAAAACTATAGAACCTAAAGCTGATTCCAATATATAAGTCATTTGTTGCAATAGGTGAGTAATTTGTAACAACAGGTTAGTAATCTATTACAAAAGATGACTCATCTATTAAAATCAGCTTCAGGTTCTATAGTTCTATAACATGAATCCCAACATATGAGTCATTTATTACAATAGGTAAGTAATCGATTGTAACAAATTCCCATTTATTTCAATAGATGACTCATCTATTGGAATTAGATTCAGGTTCTATAATATAGTAACATGAACCCCAACAGTTGAGTCGTTTGTCGGAATCAGCTTAAGGTTCTGTAGTACTTTAACATCTATCCCAATAAGTGAGTCATCTATTGTAACAAATAGATAGTCTGTTGTAATAGATGAATCATCTGTTCCAACAAATGAATCATCTATTAGAATGACCATTAGGTCTATAGTATTGTAAAATGAATCCCAATAGGTAAGTAATATATTGCAACAAATCACTCATCTGATGTAGCATATTACTCATTTGTTGCAACAGATGACTTATTTGTTGGGGTTCATATTACTCTTTTAGGAAAAAAACTGAAGCTTGATCCAACAAATGTCTCATCTATTGCAACAATGATAATGCTAGTGTAGTGTATATAATTTTTTATGTTTTTGTATATACTATACTATCATTATTAATTTTATTATAATGTCATTATTAACTTTTTAAACAAATGTCTTTAGGTACCACTAATGGAGGGATCAATAACAATAGAGGTGGACTGTCATGGTAAATAGACCGAGAAGGATAATCGATATATTTGGCATTGGAATGAGGGTGAAACATTAGAGACGATAGTGATGATAGTCCAAAGTGATGTTTTGTATGATGATTTTTTGAACCTAATCATTAACTATCATGGACTAAATTGTCAATCGGAAGATCTTGTCATTAGCTATATGCATAACTCCTTTGAAAATCAGAGGGTCCTTCCTTTCAAGATAAGCGGTCAAGTTTGGTTGCAGGCTTATCTGAGTGATTTAGCTCGGCCGATGTTAAGGGCGTATATGGTTGAAAAATCCATAGAGAATATAGAAAAAAAACACGAACAAGAAGATATGTTTGATGATATATTGGATGATGTGGACCGATGAGAGTGGAGATCAAGTGAAGGTGGAGGAGGATCAAACAAGTACGCCCGTTGTTGCGAACAATATAGTGGGTTGTTCTTCTCAATTAACATAGTCGGGCAATGCACAAGATAACGATACTGGTTTTTACAAGGAAATGACATTCAAGAATACTGATGATCTAGTCACTTCTTTGTATATTAATTTCTGGAAAAAAGATTTAGATTAGAGAGGGTGATTAATTACTACAATGTATATTATTTTAGATTTGCTCATCTGAACTGTAAGTGGTGGTTGGGGGATTTGAAATACTTAAGTTCTAACATATTTGTCATTAAAATTTATTAAAAGTATCACACATGTGGTTAGGAGCATATTATGAGCCATAATCCTCACGGTGCGGAAAAGATCATTGGTAAATATTTTCAAAATAGATTCCTAAATGGCAAAGGCCCTTCTACAAATGATATGGTCAATCAACTCCGTACAAAATTGGGTTGTAAGGTTAGTTATTAGAAGGATTTATATGTTCATGGGGATTTCCAAGTCTTTGGTTAGGGGGACACATGAGCATGGGTATGCAGTCTTTGATGCCTACTAATACATGTTTGAGTCAACAAATTGCGGAAGTAAGATGGCATTGCATGTTGATGAAAATAGAAGGTTCAAGTACTTTTTTGTAGCCTATGATGCTTATATTCTTGGGTTTCAACAATTGAGAAAAGTCATAGCGACTGATGAAACTTTTTTGCGGAGCAAGTATGTAGGAGTTTTGTTGTCGGTGGTGGCACAAGATGTAGAGAATCACATCTTTCTTGTCACTTTTGATAGAGTGGATGAGGAATGTGATTCCTTGTATCAATATTTTTTTAAAAAAATGCGAAGAAGTATAGACGATACTTATGAGTTGTATATAATTTTGGATAGGCATCCAAGTATCTGAAAGATGGGTTCAATTTTCTACCCTTCAACTCACTTTGGTTGTTGCATGAGGCATCTTGAGGAAAATATTCAAACCAACTATCACAACTCAAGGGTCGTGTATCATTTTTATAGAGAAGCTAAAGCATATGATAGAGTTGAGTTTTTTGACCATTTCAATCAAATAAAGGATATCGTATCCGAGGCAGCACAACATCTCGAATGTGTTGGTTTTGAGAGATAGAGTCGAGTATTTTGTACGAGAAATAGATACATTATCATAAATTTAATGTCTTGTTTGATTTTATTGTAATATTGTATGTTTTACTAAGTGATTTTATTGGATAGGTATAATAGTATGACGTTAAACATAGTTGAATCAGTGAATTCAATGGTTAGTGTTGAGAGACAATTTCCCATTGTGATGTTATTTGATAAAATAAACAAGAAGTTTGCCAAATTAGTTCATGAATGGCTTGTGGAGTTGGTGAACTCAACCAAAAAACTTGTTTATTCAATGGAAAAACAAATATCAATGTAGGTCAGTTCGGGGAATAAGTTATTGGCTCATCAAATAGCAAATTAAAAGTTCAGTATCGATAGTCATAGTGATGTTTCTACGGTCGATCTTTAAAGAATATCTTGTACGTATAGAGTTTTTTAATGTGACAAAATACCTTACCACATGTTGATGCAACGCTTTAAGCCCAATATTGTGCACAATATGAACCTCAAATTTATGAGTACTTGTCTCTACAGTATTTGGTGGAAAGATATATAATGACATATTGTGAGAATATGAATCTGCTTCCTCCTAAAGATTCTTGGGTTGTTCCTGTGGAGATTTTGGAGAGATTAATACCTCCTCCATACACTGACCCAAGCAGTATCAAATCGGGAAAAAGGCAATATAAAAGTAGGCATGGAGTCGGAGAATTTTTTTCATCAACAAAAAACAAGTGCTCCATATGTAAGAATGTTGGCTACAAAAGAACTACACACTCGAATCATAATGCACCATGATTGTTGTAATAGTAAATAGTTTAGTTAAGTTAAGTTTAAGTTGTTGTAATAGTGAATAGTCTTGTGTTGTGTTGTTGTTAGTAATGTAAATGTTATTTTATTTATTATATCAAATATATTTTTATTTATGGTCCAACAATTAATTTTTGTATCAGTAAAAACTATTAATAGGAAATCAACTAAATACAATAGACTACAAAATATTTTCTATAGATTACTCAGCTTTTGTAATATATGGGTCATTTGTTAGAATAAATCAAAACAGTCTTGACACTGGATTGTGTTCTTCCAATAGATGATCAGTTTATTGCAACAAATGGTCCATCTACTAGAAGAACACAATACACTTCTTGCCACTAGATTGTGTTCTTTCAATAGATGACTCATCTGTTACAACAGATAGGTCATCTGTTGGAAGAACTCAAAACCCTTGCTACTGAATTGAGTTTTTTCAATATATGACCCATCAGTTGTAACAGATGGGTTGTCTGTTGGAAGAACAAAATATGGTTCTTGAAGTATTGGATTGTGTTCTTACAAATGAAATAGACTGAATGAAAATTATTAAGAATAAACTCAAAGTCGGCCAAACATAGATTTTTTCATTCATTACATACAAAACATTTACAACATTAGGTAGATCCGATAAAAATATAACAAAATACATACGACAAAAAAAGATAGCATAACCCAATAATTATCAATATTATTATTATTAGTAGTAGTAGTATTAGTAGTATTGTCAATCGAAAACCCATTGGGTAGTAAGACCCTCAGCCTTCGAATCTCATGAATCACCCTTGCTCTCATGGCGCCCAACTCCCACTGGAGTTCATGAATCAGCCTTTCAAGTTCCCTCACAGTGTCGAGCAGAATTGTCATGTCTCAAGCCGGATCAGCCATATCTAGAACATGCATGAACTAAAAACATAAAACACTATAAAAAGATTCCAAATGTAATACAATGTATTGTACCAGATAGTAGTTTAACCAAAAAGAAAATATGTGAAACTTAACAAGAAAATTTATGAATGTTAACAATTTTCATGTTAGAACAAGAAAATGGAAAAGAAATTTATTTTTATAAGAGAAGTAGTTAAAGATGTAATGGTGTTTTTATGTAAAACAAGATGCACAAAATAAAGTGGAGGAGATGAGTAAGCAAGACCTATTATAGAGGATTGAATTTGTTAAGTAAAAAATTATGATTGTTCACCTTTTTATTAATAATTATATCCCTTAATTAAATCAAACTGATGACTTTTCAATTATTTAAATTAAAATAATAAATTTAAATACGAAAAAGGTGAAAAGTCATGACTTTTCACCTTTTTAATATTTTCATAGCTATTAAAATTAGAAAGCTATAAATTATGCTTATCATATTTGTTTTCCTTATTATTTATTTATGAATTATTTTTTATTAAATAATCAAAAAATCATGACCCTTTACCTTTTTAATAGCTGTTTTAAATCAATAACCATTTTTATTGAGTTCTTCTAATAAATGACCCATCTATTGCAACAAATGGGATATTTCTTGAAAGAAGTCAAGACCCTTGTTACTGGATTGAGTAGTTCCAACTAATGGTCTATTTGTTGCAACAGATGGACCTTCTGTTGGAATAAATCAAAACCCTTGCTACTAGATTAATTTTTTCCAACAGATGACTTATTTATTGCAACTGATGGGCCATTTGTTAGAAGAACTCAATAAAGTTTTTGCTACTGGACTGTATTTTTCCAACGAATGGACCATATATTGCTAAATATGGCCAACCTATTGGAAGAACTAATTATAGTTCTTGCTACTAAATTATATTTTTTCAATAGATGGCCCATCTATTGCAACAGATGGTACATATGTTGCAACAGATGTGTAACGCCCTGAAAAACGAGTCCCGGAGCGTCACACGGTGATTGAAGCTACGAGTAGCCCCAAGCTAACCCTTTAAGCCATTTTCATTCAGTTCAACAAAAATCAATGAGGTTTCCATAAATAACCCTCAAATATCAACAGAGTAATCATCATCCAAGAATAAAAGAATTTAAGAAAGATAACAAAATACGACTTATTAGTCAACTCCCAACATCTATACTAGTCTTACAAGTCTCTAAGAAAATCAATAAAACCAGCGGGCCATTGAGGCATGCCCCAACTGACTCATACTCAGTTATCAAATGTAAACAATTCCGTGAAACCAACATCAGATATCACGTCCTCGGAACATGAGAACTCACCACAACAGAGGATATAGAACAGCATGCCCAAAGAATTACTATCGAACTTGGAACTGAGCACCTGAACCTACATTCCAAGAAAATGCAGCCCACATCCAAAGATGTGGATCAGTACCATGGAAAGGAACCGAGTATATGGGGGTGTATGCAGTAGTATAAACATCATCATCATAAATATTTATAAGAAATATGCAGGATGTATAAAAGACTCACATAGCCCGAAGAAAATCATCATAATCATGAAAGGATGATATAAGTACAATAACACATGTGAATCATCATATAATTTGTCAATCACTTTCAGTTCATCAAGAATATCAATTCTCATAATGTAAATATCATTTAAATCTTTCGAAAGAATAACTTTCACAATTCCACTTTCAAATCACTTCACCATTCACCATAGACACAAGAAAACACACACACACTGGGAGATCCTATAACCGATATAAACCATGTGAGCTACATGGAGTCCAACATAAAACCCACGTTGGGGAGAGCCGTCCTATCCTTGCCATCGTAGTAGGACTATCGATATCAAATCCACACAAACTAGTGATCATTATATAAATCAGCCTCAGGCTCACTCCTACGGGGGCATGTAGTTCTAGGGAAGTAAGGTCGCTTTATACCTCCCACTCGGTGCTAAAGATTTCTCCCAAACTTAGCTCAGATTATTTCAAAGACAATCCTCAACAAAAAAATTTCAGTAATATATAAATATACATTAGGAGCCATCATGCTTCCCATCTATCAAAATCAACCACATTGTGGATTTCTTTCACACTCAAGTTCAAAACAACTTTATTAAGACCAAAAGGTCAAATCATTCAAAATATCTTAAATATTCAACATCAACATTCTTATAACACACACTTTCTCAAAAAAATATAATTTCCAATGGGGATTCACGACCCAAATATCAAAATCATGATAAACATCGTTTAATATTCATGCTTTATATCTCCACACATATAAATTCATCTTTCAAAATAATAAACATCAAGATTTCATAATAATCATCATAAGATATGGGTTCATGCTTCAAATTCGTAAAAGTCAAATAAAAATCATGCCTCTGTAAAGAAAGTTACTTTTGGGCACAAGAATGAAAGAGAGTTCTTGTTGAAAAACCCCACAAACCTTGAATGATGAACTTTAGATTGATACTCGTTTTTGAGATGTTAATTGTGCCTTTGAATGATGGTTCTTGGAGTTCTTGAACTAGGAACTTAGAATCTTGAATAAATTTTCAAAATTAATGGTGAACTTTGGAGGTTCTTAAAGTTGGATGTAGGAGCTTAGGGTTTTATATTTTAGGGCATTTGATGAAATATAACATATAGTGCTTCTAATAGGCTTTAATATAGGGTTTGGACAGATTTTGATAAGGGGGAATGACCAAAACGCCCCTAAAAATCTAATAATTCTCGAATCTGTCCTTTGGTGGACTGTTTTGATAGTCTAAAGTAGATCAACCATAATGATTTACTCCGATACCCAAATTGGATGAATCTAATTTCATTAGAAAGAAGACTCTCATATCTTTCCGTTGATATATAGTATCTCACCCAGATCATTGTGTACGAGGAGTTATGATCTTTTGAAGTTGACCTAAAAATTTGCTTTTGATAGGCTGAAGTAGATCGATCATAACTTTTTTCTCCGATAATCAAATTGGATGAGACCAATTTCATTGGAAAGAGGACTCACAGAGCTCTCCGTTAATATATAGTAGATCACCTAGATCAATATGTACAAGGAGTTATGATCATTTAAAGTTTGAGCAAAAATACGCCAGGCCTCAGTACTTTTTCCTGCACGTGTTACTGTTCACTACTATTCACGGTTCGTTCGGAATGTTCATAACTCGTCGCTCGGGTGTCCATTTTGGATGATCCACATATAGTTGGAAAGATTATTTGATACTCTACACAATGGTGGGTCATAATCTAAGACATTCCTCACGGAAAATTTATAATTCATTCTAGAAGATAGAACCCAACACGTTTACGCATAAAATTTCAACGAAAAGTTTCTTGGGGTATTACATCATCCCCCCTTGGAAACATTTATCCTCGAATGACGCTAGACATGCCAAGATTAGACAGGGAATAGAGCATACAGCTAAAACCATTCGTTAGACTCTTCACCACATCATTTCTCACTCCGAATGCAACATAGAATGCATAAATTCAAGAAACTACAGCTGAACACATAATAAATGACAGCTGAACTGCTGCAACTTTTATCAAACGTGCATGATTTAGGAAATAAGGGTACCTTCGTCTTGATCGGAGTTCACGAAAAATAGGTGCGGGTACTTGGATCGCATATCCGCCTCAACTTCCCAAGTTGCACCCTCAACAGATTGGTTTTGCCACAACACCTTGACTAAGGGAACTTCTTTGCTCCTTAGTCTTCGGACACTAAAATCAAGAATCTCAACAGGAATCTCATCAAAATAAAGATTTTCTTAAATGTCAGCACTCACAGAGGAATCCACTACCACAACATCGCTAATATGCTTTCTAAGCATGGAGACATGGAATATTAGATGAAAAGAATTTTTTAAGGACCAACATAACGGGGACTAAGATTCCCCTTCATTCTGAATCTCTTCAACCCCTCATGGGTGAAATTTTCGGATACACTAGGTCACCAACTTCAAACTCAAGGTCTCTCCTTCTACCATCCGTATATGACTTCTGACGACTCTGCGCAGTTTTCAACCTTTCCCTAATTAACTTAACTTTTTCCATATCCTCAAAACCGAATCAGGACCACTCAGAGCCGCTTTACCAACCTTGAACCAACCTATGGGTGATCTATACTTCCTCCCATATAAGTTTTCAAACGGAGCTATGCCAATACTAGAGTGGAAACTGTTATTGTAAGCAAACTCTATCAACGGTAAGTGATCATCCCAACTTCCCTTAAAGTCAAGTGCACAAGCTCTCAACATATCTTTTAAGTTTTGGATGGTCTGCTCAGCCTGACCATCGGTCTGAGGATGAAAAGCAGAACTCAAAAGCACTTGGGTACCAAGACCCTTCTAAAAATCTTTCCAAAATTGCGAAGTAAACTGAGTACCCCTATCCGAAATGATAGACAAGGGAACTCCATGCAGTCTGACTAGCTCTCGGATATACAATCTAGCGTAATCCTCAGCAGTATATGAAGTATAAATAGGAAAGAAATGAGCAGACTTAGTCAGCCTATCAACCACAACCCAAATGGAATCATGATGGCATCGGGAAGAAGGTAAAACAATCACGAAGTCCATATTTATCTCTTCCCACTTCCAGGTGGGAATACTAAACTCTTGCATCATACCACCAGGTCTTTGGTGTTCAACCTTAACCTGTTGGCATATTGCACACTTAGCTACAAACGCTGCTATATCTTTCTTCATGCCACTCCACCAATAGATTTCCCGCAAGTGTCAGTACATCTTGGTGGCACCAGGATGAATAGAATATGCTCCCTATGCGCTTCAGCCATAATCCTCTATCTCAGATTATCAACATTCGAGACACACAATCTACCCTACAATCTCAACACACCATCTCCCCCTTGGGAGAAAACCTCTACTTTTTGTTCCTTGACTGACTCCTTCAGTCTGACCAAACTAGCATCTAAGTATTGTTTTTCTTTCACTTCCGAAACCAAGGAGGATTTGAAACTACTCTAAACCCCTATACTACCTTCAGCAGAGTCAAAAAACCTAACCCCCAATCTAGTCAAACGATGTACATCACGAGCCAACTCTTTCTTACCTTCTACCACATGCAAAACACTACCCATGGACACTCTACTTAGGGCATTCGCCACAATATTGGCCTTGCCCGGATGGTACAGCACACTCATATCATAGTCCTTTTACAATTCTAACCATCATCTCTACCTAAGATTCAATTCTCTTTAGGTAAACATATACTGCAGACTCTTATGATCAGTGAAAACATCAACATGGATACCATACAAATAGTGCCTCCAGATTTTCAAAGCAAACACAATAGCAACCAACTCAAGGTCATGGGTGGGGTAATTTTTCTCATGAGGTTTCAACTGTCTAAAAGCATAAGCTATCACCTTACCCTTCTGCATCAATACGCAACCCAACCCAACTCTCAAAGCATCACAGTACACCACAAAACCATCAACACTATCAGGCAAAATCAAAATAGGGGCTGAAGTGAGTAGAGTCTTCAACTCCTGAAAACTCTTCTCACAATATTCGGACCACAAGAACTTTACTTTTTTTTAGGTCAACCGAGTCATAGGAGACGCTATAGAGAAGAAACCCTCAACAAAATGGTGGTAATAGCCAGCTAAACCCTAGAAACTTTGAATATCAGTCAGAAAGATAGTTCTAGGCCAATTTCTAACAGCTTTGGTCTTTTGGGGATCAACTCTAATACCCTCGGAAGAAATGATATGACCCAGAAAAGCAACTGACCTTAGCCAAAACACACTTACTGAACTTGGCAAACAACTTGTGATCTCTAAGGGTTTGCAAGACAGTTCGAAGATGATCAGAATGTTCATCCTCACTACAGGAGTACACCAGTATATCATCGATGAACACTATGACAAACATATCTAGATATGTTCTGAACACTCGATCCATGAGGTCTATGAAAGCTGTTGGGGCATTAGTTAACCTGAAAGATATAAAAAGAAATTCAAAATGGCCATAAAGAGTTCTGAAAGTGGTTTTTGAGATGTCACACTCCCTAACTTTGAGTTGATGATAGCCGAAATGAAGGTCTATCTTTGAGAAATAACTTGCACCTTGCAATTGGTCAAACAAATCATTTATTCTTGGAAGGGGGTACTTATTTTTTACAATGACTATATTCAGTTGGCGGTAATCAATGCACATACGCAAACAACCATCTTTCTTTCTCACAAACAACATAGGAGCACTCCAAGGAGAAACACTGGGCCTTATGAAACCCTTATATAGTAGATCTTTTAGTTGCTCTTTCAACTCCTCAAGTTCTGTAGGGGCTATACGGTAAGGAGGAATAGAAATGGGCTGAGTATCGGGAAGAAGATCAATTACCCTAGTCCATCCTGTGGACAATCTCTAACTCTGTGACCCATGTCACCACACCGGAAATAACCCCTCTTCTCACTCTAACACTCACCCGAATGAGCCCTACCATACTTAGGACACATGGGACAATTTGGCTTACTCTCAGCACTGTACTGGGACCTGGATGCATATGACCTGCTACTTTGCTCCTGCCTACCTCTAGGAATAGGAGAACTAGTAGATGATGGTGCTGGCATAGACGAATGATCCTAATACTGAGGGCGACTCCCTCTCTACAATCTAGTGTAACCCTCTCCATGCTGCTCGGACCTAGCTCTCTTATTCCCTCTCATTCTATGTCTCTCCTTAATCTTGTTTGCCTCAATCTGTTGGGCATGAGTCATCAACCTAGAAAGATTCATCTCACTATTCAACATAGCAGACCTGCACTTCTTAACCACATAACTAGACACTCCAGTAACAAACTTACTCATACTAGCCCGATTATCAGCCACTAAGTTAGGAGCATACTTGACCAACTGATTGAACTTTAGACAGTACTCCCTAATAGTCATAAAGCCCTGTCGCAGGTTCATAAACTCTTCCACCTTCACCTCCCTCATCTCCAAAGGGAAAAACTTATCCAGGAATGCATCCTGGAACTCTTGCCATGTTGTAGGGACAACTCCCTCACCTCTACCTTTCCTCCAAGCAACAACCCAACCATAAGCAAGGTCTTTCAATCTATACACAGCCGACTCCACACTATGTTCCTCAGATACATGCATCACCTGAGTAATCTTCCGCACCTCCTCTAAAAACAACCGTGGATCCTCATCAAACTTGGACCCATAGAATTTCAGTGGATTCATCCGCATGAAGTCACAGATCATGGCAGCAGCTGAATCACCTCTCTACTACTGTGGAGTCGGGGCTAGGTTATCCTGAACATTTGCAGTAATTACTTGGGCCAGCGCCTAAAATTCAGCATGAGACACGTTTTCATTCAATGGGTTAGTGGGTTGAGGTTGCTAACCATTATTATTTCTTATCGTTCAACGTAGAGGCATATTTCTGAAAGAGGAGAGCACGAATCAATAGCAGAGTGAGACACTTTAAGCACGATAGACTTCTGAAAGAAAGAATCACACTTTTTCCTAAAACTCCTTATAGCCTCTTTCTCATAGATGTGGCGCGCTACACACTAATGATCAACACTCTACTTAACGCAGCTTTTTAGATGCCCTAGGACACCTTAAAACCTTCGGCTCTGATACCAAATTTGTAACATCCTGAAAAATAGGTCCCGAAACGTCACACAGTGCTTGAGGCTACGAGTAGCCCCAAGCTAACCCTTTGAGCCATTTTCATTCAGTTCAACACAAATCAACGGGGTTTCCATAAATAACCCTCAAATATTCATAGAGTAATCATCATCCAAGAATAAAAGAATTTAAGAAAGACAATAAAATACGACTTATTTGTCAACTCCCAACATCTATACTAGTCTGACAAGCCTCTAAGAAAATCAATAAATCCAGTGAGTCATTGAGACATGCCCCAACTGACTCATACTCAGTTATCAAATGTAAGCAATTCCGTGAAACCAACATCAGACATCATGTCCTCGGAACATGAGAACTCACCACAACAGATGATGTAGAATAGCGTGCCCGAAAAATCACTATCGAACCTAGAACTGAGCACCTGAACCTACATTCTGAGAAAATCCAGCCCACATTCGAGGATGTGGGTCAGTACCATTGAAAGGAACTGAGTATATGGGGGTGTATGCAGTTGTATAAACATCATCATCATAAATATTTATAAGAAATATGTAGGATGTATGAAAGACTCACATAGCCCAAAGAAAATCATCATAATCATGAGAGGATGTAATAAGTACAATAACACATGTGAGTCACCATATAATTTGTCAATCACTTTCAGTTCATCAAGAATATCAATTCTCATAATGTAAATATCATTTAAATCTTTTGAAAGAATAACTTTCACAATTCCACTTTTAAATTACTTCACCATTCACCATAGACACAAGGAAAGACACACACACACTGGAAGATCCTATAATCGACATAAACCATGTGAGCTACATAGAGTCCAACGTACAAACCACTTTGGGGAGAGTTGTCCTATCCTTGCCATCAGAGTAGGACTATCGATATCAAATCCACATAAACTAGTTATCACTATATAAATCAGCCTCAGGCTCACTCCTAAAGGGGCATGTAGTTTTAGGGAATTAAGATCGCTTTATACCTCCCACTCGGTGCTAAATATTTCTTCCGGACTTAACTCAGATCATTTCAAAGACAATCCTCAACAAAACAATTTCAGTAATATATAAATATACATTAGGAGCCATCATGCTTCCCATCTATCAAAATCAACCATATTGTGGATTTCTTTCACACTCGAGTTCAAAATAACTTCATTAAGACCAAAATATCAAATCATTCAAAATATCTCAAATATTCAACATCAACGTGCTTATAACACACACTTTCTCAAAAAAAACACAATTTCCAATGGGGATTCACGACCCAAATATTAAAATCATGATAAATATCATTCAAGATTCATGCTTTGTATATCCACACATGTAAATTCATCTTTCAAAATCATAAACATCAAAATTTCATAATCATCATCATAAGATATGGGTTCATGCTTCAAATTCGTAAAAATCAAATAAAAATCATGTCTTTGTGAAGAAAATTACTTTTGGGCACAAGAACAAAAGAGAGTTCTTTTTGAAAAACCCCATATACCTTGAATGATGAACTTTAGATCGATACTCATTTTTGAGATGTTAATCGTGCCTTTGAATGATGGTTCTTCTAGTTCTTAAACAAGGAACTTGAAATCTTGAATAAATTTGCAGAATTAATGGGTGAACTTTGAAGGTTCTTGAAATTGGATGTAGGAGCTTAGGGTTTTCTTTTTGAGGGAATTTGATGAAATATAACATATAATGCTTCTAATAGACTTTAATGTAGGGTTTGGATGGATTTTGGATGAGGGTGAATGACCAAAACGCCCCTAAAAATTAAATAATTCTCGAATCTATCCTTTAGTGGACTATTTTGATAGTCTGAAGTAGATCAACCATAAGGGTTTACTTCGATATCCAAATTGCATGAAACCAATTTCACTTGAAAGAGGACTTGCATATCTTTCCGTTGATATATAGTATCTCACCCAGATCATTATGTACGAGGAGTTATGATCGTTTGAAATTGACCCAAAAATTTTCTTTTGATAGGCTGAAGTAGATCGACCATAACTTTTTGCTCCGATAGACAAATTAGATGAAACCAATTGAATTGGAAAGAGGACTCACAGAGCTTTCCGTTGATATATAGTATATCAGCTAGATCATTATTTACAAGAATTTATGATCGTTTAAAGTTTGAGCAAAAATACGCCAGGTCTCAGTACTTTTTCCTGCACATTTTGTTGTTCACTACTATTCACGGTTCGATCAGAATGTTCATAACTCGTCGCTCGGGTGTCCATTTTGGATGATCTACATATTGTTGGAAATCTTATTCGATACTCTACGCAATGGTGGGTAATAATCTAAGACATTTCTCACGAAAAATTTATAATTCATTCTAGAAGATAGAACCCAACATGTTTACGCAAAAAATTTCAACAAAAATTTTCCCGGGGTATTACAAGATGGATCATCAATTGGAAAATCCTTTATTAATAATGTTTTCTGTCTAACATAAAAAATGATAACATCCTCGAGAACTCAAACATTTTTAGGAGAACTCTAAAGTCCCCTTGTGTTGTCTTATCTTGTCTTTTCAATGTTGCCTCTTTCTTTTCAAAGGTCACACCACCACTAATATTTAAAATCAAAAGATGACCCATTTGTTTTCTCAACTCCCTTTACATTTTTTATTTATCAAATCCCTTTAGGTTCTTGCTACTAGATTGAGTTCTTCCAATAGATTGTTTATCTGTTGCAATAGATAGGTAATCTATTTTTATAACACAAAATCCTAGCTATTGTTATAGGTTTTTAGTTTTTGAGATTGTTACCTTCCTAAAAAAATGGTTTTTAACAGGGTTACCCTTTAAGCCTCTGTAGTTTTATACACTACTTATTGAAGATAAATACTATTTTGTTTATATCACTGGGGTAGGAAGAATAAGGTGCTTGATGATGGATCCACTTCATATATGGGAGGTATTACTGGTCAGGTTATAGTGATGACGCACATAAAGTACAAATGATTTTGTGAATGCTACTTTTGATCAATTAGTTATTTATCTTTTGAAATGCCCTAGTTTTTGGCCCTTGAAATTTGCTCGAGCCTTTAGCTCACTGTCCTATTGATGACTCACCGTACAGGTCATATGGTGTGGTTACGAGTCTAGGGACCTAAGTTTTAAGTTGTCTAGTGTGTTATTGGTTAAGTTTTGTCTTGGTTATGAGATTCTCCTCACGAATCTTATGATCATGTGATGAGTGGTTAGGGTCCAGTTGTATGTTATTTAGTATCCAAACCCTTGGTGTTCTGTGTTGGTCATGACTAGACCATATGAGTCGTATATTCTAGTGGCGAGTGGAACTAAGAAGTCTTATGTTGGACAGTGTGTGGTGTCCAATTCTCTCCCTTGGTAATGACTTAATGTTAAGAGCTGTAAGATGTGGTAACGACTCAATGGCTTGACTCGTAACCACCTGCAGACTTTTTACAACTTCTATGCTAAGGGTATTTGAAATATTTCCCACCCCAAGCCCTTAAGACCCCACATCTTATAACACCTTTTAGACATTTATTATACGCTTTACAAAATCAAACACTCTCTAAAGTCTATCTAAAACTTCTTAAGAAAGACTAGGGTAGGGTTTCTTCAAAGTGGTCATCTAAGGGCCTAAGGATCAAATTCTCTTTATGAAACTTCATAACTCAGGCATGTGACTCTTCGTTCATTGTTAGTTCACTAAACTCATATGCTTAGAGCATTGTTCATGAGACATTAATGGTAGTTTTGAAAACCATGGTTGAGGGTTTGCATGCATAATGTTGATAATGTTAATGAAGGATGAATGGTTTTGTAAATGTCTTGATGACTATAAATTTAATTGGATTGTGTTTTGAACTAAGGCATTGGCCTAAGAATATTAATGATTGGTAAATGGTTTCATGGAGGCCTTGTTAGCCGTAAATTAATTTGAAGTACTAAATGGTTTCGAGTCCCTAAAGGTTGAATTAAATTGATATCTTTGTTTCGACTATGGGTTCGAGTTCTAAGTTGATTAATAATGGTTTTGGCATGTGTACGCTTGCAAATGGAGTTGGTGTGACGATATCAATAAGATGCCTTTGGTAAGTAAATAGATTAATGGTTGTATGTGTAATGACTATTTTAATTAAGATTGAAAGTAGGATGTGTATAAGGCCGTGAAAGTGGATTTCAAAGGACTAATACTAGAAATTGCGCTAGCCAGTGCGGGCATCTATATGATCGACAGGTTCTAGTCCCCCAAATAAATATATGAATGGGAGGAGTGACTCCACCATATTGTATACATTGGTGTTTAAGTCTCCTTGATTATGATTGGAGTTTTAAGTCCCTCATTATGGCATATAAGGATGTGAATATTCTCTGGTTCATAAGGTTACATGCATTGGGGCCCTTCTAGCTAGGCGAGAGTTCAGCTTATATAGCTCGTGGTTGCCTTGTTTTTCACAACCCAATTCACAAGTCATGATGGAACCTACTAAAACCCAGCTATAGGTAAGAAAATACCGTAACTCAGAGTTAAGGCAATGGGCTACTTTGGTAGAAATGCTCGACAAGGGACACAATAGATTAACACAATAATAATCAACAATATTCCATTATAGATAAACAGTTACAGATACCAATTCCCACTACCAAGTAATATTAGTACAATAGCATCTAAGTTTGATAATAGGAAATACAACTCAAAGTCTAAATAGTTTGATATATTCATCTCAAATACAAAAGACTGAATAAAGATAGGGGGGAAATGGGAAACTCAAACTCCAAGATCTCACCCTATATCCAAAAGATCAACAATGCATGATCTTAACTCAGCGGAAGCAACTAGTACTTAGGGCTGCACAAAAAAGGTATAGAAGTGTAGTACGAGTACCAAAACAACGAGTACTCAGTAGGCATCTTCGGCCAACTTAGCTAACTTATGATATAAAAATGTATAATGTAAGATGAAAACTATAAGTTAAGGTACAGAATCGAACATCAATCATCTTCATCATCACTGTACAAAATAACTAATCAACTAGAACAATAATATGACATCTCATATTAAAACGTACTACAACCATCATACAAAATGAATAATCGATTTAGAAGAGTAAGACAACATATGAATATATAATTACAATGATGTAAATACCAAGTTCAACCAGCATACAATCATTAAAGCATAAAGTAAAAGAACTTATCGCGGTATCCCATACCACCAGGAAGTACACCCAAAAGAACATAAGTAAAGAACTCATTATGGAATCCCATAACACCAGAGAGTGCATCGATGGATCAATTCATCAATGTATGAAAACACATATATATAACCAACTCAAATTTATCCACGGCTTCCACATTTCCCATTATGCTCACTTGCCAAGATCCATAATCATCATCGACTACCACAAGTCAAACCAACATATACCAAAGTAATAATAACCATAGTTATATAGTCATTTAGGCCTCTAACTCATTAATATATTCTATCTAGTCTCTATTAACTAACCACTATTGATTATTAAGCTTCTAGTTCTCTAGTCTCTATTAACTAACCACCATTTATTATTAAGATACTATTTCACTATTCATTAAGTCCCTAAAGTTTAAATTGAATTGATATCTTTTTTTAGACAATGGGTTTGAATCCTAAGTTGATTAATAATGATTATGGCATCTTGTACATTCGTAAGTGGGGTTGGTATATGATACCAATGAGATGCCTTTGGAAAGTAAATGAATTAATGGTTTTGCATTTGTAATTACTATTTTAATTTAGATTTAAAGTGGGGTGTGTAGTTGGGCCATGAAAGTTGAGTTCTAAGGACTAATATTAAAAATTGCGCTAGTCGGTGTGGGTGACAATATGACTAGGAGGTTTGAGTATCCCGAATAAATATATGAATAGGGGATTTGAGTCCACCATATTGTATACATTGGTGCTTAAGTCACCTTTATAATGCCTGGAGGTTCAAGTCCCCTATAATGGCATATACAAATATGGATATTCTTTATTTTGTGCAGTTACACACACTAGGCCCTTACAGCTAATGAAGAGTTGGGCACAATTAGCCCATGGGTGCCTTGTTATATGGCGGTCATGCTACACACCTCATGTTAAGGTTTTTAAAGTTCATACTAAGCCTTGTTCCCTACCTCGACATATCATATTATATATATGAATATTTACTTAGAATGATATTATGCTTTGGATGTTATACTAGTTTTTAACTATTTTTATGGCATTACTGTTTTCCTCTATCCCTGAGTTACATGCTAGCACTTCAACCACTAATCGTCTCCAAATGTTGTATCCTCATGTAATGTAGGCACCAAAACTTTTTCTACTTTTCCTGTGCAGTGACCAGGTGTTCGAGTTAGCTCATGAGTTGATATTGAATTGTTGAGCGTCCATACTTCAGAAGGCTTCATTTCATGAATTTATTTCGTATGTCTTAGACTTTGTTTTGACTATCTCTATGGATATTGGTTTGCTAATTGATGGGGGAATGTCCTAACATTTTATTAATTTTGGTATTATAAAAGCTTTATTGGATTACTGTTGACATGGGTGGTTTGGTTGATTTAGAAATAGATGCTTATCTATTTATCGATGGTTGGTATAGAAATTTCATGATTTAATCTTTATCCCATCGTACACTATCTTGTTATATGTTCAGAATTTATTCAATACTTGAGCTTGTTGTGATGATTAGGTAAGGTGAAGGAGGTAATCTCTAGTCCACGTGGGACTTGAGATACCATTCACAGCCAAGCCCTGGTTCGAGTCATGAAAAATTTGGTATCAGATCCTAGGTTCATGGTCAATTGGGTTTCCATAAAGTCGTGTCAAGTAGAGTCTCTTTTATGGGTGTGTATCATGCCACACCTATAAGAGAAAGGCTATGAGATATTTAGAAATATTTCCCTTTCTTATTATTTTAATTTTGGGTTGTAGAGTCTAAGGTCTTGGATCCTTCTGACTTCTATTTTTTTGTCTTTAAGATCATGCCTCTAGAAAGATCTGATGTCTATGTGAACTCTTCTATACTGCTTATGGGTAATATGAATGGAACTCGTCCAACTTCTGGGATCCATACCCGGTCAAGGGTCGTTGTATCTGACTTTCCTCGTGGAGTCCCGCATGTCCGCACTGATCCTACTCCTAAGAGTGCCACTCAAACTCAGTCACCTCGAAGGGAGGTTATTAATGTTGAGTTCCATCACTTCATTAACCTATTAGCCTAGCTGGTGACATCCCAGTCACAAAAGTTGAGTTCTTCTAGTGTTGCTATGGGTTCGTCTAAGGCTACTATTTTGGTTAATTTATGAAGTTGAATTCTCCAATATTTATTAGTACCAAGGTTAAGAAGGATCCTCAAAGTTTTATTGATGAGACGGAGAAGATCTTATGGGTTATGCATGCTTCATATGTTGAAGGTATAAAGTTTGTTGCCTACTAATCAAAAGATGTGACGTACCAATGGGACAAAAAGTGGGAATAGTTAAGAGGCAAAGACGTTAGTTCTACCTTATAGGATAATTTTATGCATTTCTGGATCACTTCTTTCCTCAGGAGTTGAGGGAGGCAAAAATGGAGGAATTTGTTAGCTTGAAGCAAGGAAGAATGAAAATCAAGGAGTATGCCTTAAAATTTCATCAGTTGTCCTAGTATGCTCCTGAACTAGTGTCTAACATGAGGGTTTGGATGACAAAGTTTACTTTAGGATTATCCCATGAGCTGATTCTTGAGAGTAGGTTATCTTGTAAAACAAGGATATAGATATTTCCAAAATTTGTGGTTTACATGCAGCAAGTCAAAGAGAAGAAAAATAAGTAGGTTGAGATTGGTGAGAGACAGATTAAGAAATTTTGGTGTTCATAACAAGGTAGAGGCCAGTAGCAGAGCGGATAGTGGTCTATGAAGAAGTGTTGGGAGAGTCTGAAGTCCTATTCGACGGCTAGTTCTCCTTACCCAAAGTCGTTTGGTAACCAACATTTTTAAAGAGGTGATACTTCTGAGGCACAAAATGTCTGATCTTATAATAGTAGGTCCCAGTCAGCACTATCCTACCCTTCATCCAGATTTTATGGTCAACACCACCATGGTCAGTGTGAGAAGAGGAGGAACCGATGTTTTTGCATGGTTAGATTGGACATATGCAGCGATATTATCCCACTAGAGTTGCTTGTAGGGAAAAAAAGTTCCTGTTGCCTCTTCATCAGCTCCTATAATAAATGGTTCCACTTCTGGCTCTGACACTGGTCAAAACCGTCTTTATGCTCTCACTACCTTTTAGGAGTTTAAGTCATCTCCAAATATTGCTACTGGTATGTTGAAACTCTTTTCCCATGATGTGTACGGTTAACTTAATTTGGTGTCCACTCTCTCTTATGTGACCTCATTTATGGCTATGCATTTTTCTTTCGGTTCTGAGCATTTATCTAACCATTTTTCTATTTCTACCTCAGTAGGAGACTTTGTGGTTGTTAGAAAAGTCTATAAGGGTTGTGTGGTATCTGTTTGTAATAAAGAAACTCTGGTAGACTTAATAGAGTTAGACATGATTGACTTTGATGTTATTCTAGGGATGGACTGGTTGCACCCGTGCTATGCTTTTTTATACTGTCAGGCCCAAAAAGCCGTGTTTAAATTCCCTAATGAGATAATTGTTGAATGGGAGGAAAGTTCTCTAGTGCCTAAGAAAAGGTTCATATCATATCTTAGAGCCTAAGATTAATTTCCAAAGGTTGTCTCTATCATCTGGTTTGAGTTAAAGATTCTAACTTGGAGGGTCCTCCCTTGCATTCTGTTCCTATGGTAAATTCCCTGACGACATTCCTAGTGTCCCTCCCAATAGGGAGATTGATTTTGGTATTGATCTTGTTCTAAACACTCATTCTATTTTTATTCCCCCGTATAGGATGGCTCCAGCTGAGTTAAAGGAGCTTAAGGAGAAACTAAAGGATCTTTTACACAAGGGTTTCATCCATCCTAGTGTGTCCCCCTAAGGTGTACCAATATTAATCGTGTGTAAGAAAGATGGTTCTATTTGGATGTGTATTGATTACCTACAGTTAAACAAGGTGATGGTAAAGAATAAGTACCCTCTTTCCAGAAATGATGATCTCTTTGATCAGCTTCAAGGCACCAAATTCTTCTCTAAGATCGATCTTTGGTCCAGGTATCATCAATTAAATATTAGGTAGGTGGATATCCCTAAGATAGATTTTCATACTCGGTATGGATATTTTTAGTTCTTACTGATGTCGTTTGTCTTGACCAATACCCCTACAGCATTCATGATTTGATGAATAGGGTCTTCCATTAGTTCCTAGATTTATTTGTGATTGTATTCATCGATGATATTTTTGTGTACTCTAAGAGTAGAGAGGATCATGTTGATCATCTCTGCCTGGTGTTGCAAACCTTGAAAGATCACCAGATGCATGCTAAGTTCTCTAACTGTGAGTTCTGGTTGAATATCATAACATATCTAGGTCATGTTATGTCTAGAGAGGGGATCATTGTGGATCCTTAGAAAGTTGTTGCAATTAAGAAGTGGCCTAGGCCCATGAATCCAATCGATATTTGGAGTTTCTTGGGTTTAGTCGATTATTATAGGTGGTTTGTGGAAATTTTTTCTTCTATTGCTGCTCCATTGACCAAGGTGACTAAAAAGAAAGTGAAGTTATTGTGGTCTAGTGCTTGTGAATGTAGCTTTGAGAAGCTAAAAGATAATTTGATTTCAACTCTGTTGTTGACTCTACCTGAGGTTACCGAGGGTTTTGTTGTGTATTATGATGCATGTTGGTTTGGGTTGTGTGTTGATGCAACATGGAAATTTGGTTTCTTAGACCTATAGACAGTTAAAGATTCATAAGAAGAACTATCTAACTCATAACTTAGGATTGCTAGCTATGGTGTTCGCGTAGAAAATTTGGCATCACTATCTGTATGGGATCCATGTTGATATCTTTTATTGTCATAAGAGCCTGCAGTACGTGTTCACTCAGAAAGAGCTTAATCTCAAAAAAGGAGGTGACTTGAGTTGCTAAAGGACAATGATATAAGTCTTCACTACCACCAAGTAAAGCTAAGGTGGTTATTGATGCTCTTATCAGGATATCGATGGGTAGCTTATCGCATATAGATAAGAATAAGCAGGAGTTAGTGAAGTATATTCACTTTTTGTCTAACCTTGGAGTTCGCCTCTTAGACTTAAAGGATGCTGGTGTATTTGTGAAACAGGTGGCGAAATCATCTTTTGGTTCTGAAATAAAGGAGAAATCGGTATTAGACCCTTTCTTGATGAAAATCAAGGATGATGTTAGTAAGAAGAAGGTGATGGCATTCGAGGTCGGTGGTGAAGGTACCTTGAGGTACCAAGGGAGGTTGTTTATTCCCGATGTCGATGGATTGCGAGGCAGGATTTTGGTTGAGGCCCATGAATTGCAGTATATGTTTCATCTTTGTTCAACAAAGATGTATCATGAACTCAAGGGTATGTATTGGTGGAATAATATAAAACGGGATGTAACCAACTTTTTGGATAAGTGTGTGGTGTGGCAGCAATTGAAGGTGGATCCCCTAAGACCTAGTGGGATATTTCAAGAGATTGAATTGCCAGTTTAGAAGTGAGAGGCAATTAATATAGATTTTGATACTGACCTTCCACGGTTGTGGAATTAGTATGACTCCACTTGGGTCATCATGGATAGGATGACTAATTCTGCTCACTTCTTGCCAGTACAGACTACTTATTCTTCTAAGGACTATGAAAAGTTGTTCCTTTAGAAGGTTGTAAAGTTGCATAGTGCGCCTATCTTGATTATTTTGGATCATGGTACTCAGTTCTCGTTGAATTTTTGGCTCTTTTTTCTGCATGGTTTGGGGACTAAGGTGAGCCTTAGTACTGCCTTTCATCTGTAGTCGGATGGGCAAGCAGAAAGTACTATATAGACTCTGGAAGATATATTGCGAGCTTGTGTAATCGACTTTGGTGGTTGTTGGTTTAACTACTTACCTCTCAGTGAGTTTGCCATAACAATAGTTACCATTCTTGCATTGGTATGACTCCATTTGAGGTTTTGTATGGCAGGAGGTGTGATCTCCTATTGGGTGGTTTGAGGTTAGTGAAGTAGAGATATTTGGCCCGAATTTGGTTCACCAAGCTATGGATAAGGTGAAGGTGATTCGAGATAGGCTTAAGACCACCTAAAATTGGCAAAAGTCCTATGCTGACATAAAGGGAAGGAACCTGAAGGTGTCTTCCGTGATCGGAGTAATGTGGTTTGGGAAGAAGGGAAAGCTCTGTCCCCAATATGTTAGCCCATAATTTGTTTTGAGAAAGGTTGGAATGTTGTATATGAGTTGGATTTTCCCTGTAGCATGAGTTCCATTCATCTTATATTCTATGTGTCCATATTGCGAAAATGTATGGGTGATCCTTCGTTTGTTGTTCCCTTGGAGAACATTGATATTTTGGATTTTTTGTCCTATGATGAGGTCTAGGTGAGGATCTTGGATAGGAAATTTTGTCGGTTGTGAACGAAATATGTGGCTTCAGTAAAGGTTCTATGGCAAAACCAAAAGTTCTAGGAAGCTATTTGGGAAGCCAAGGAGAACATAAACTCCAAGTATCCGTTCTTGTTCCCTATTTTGAAAAATCGTGTTTAAGGTATGTGTTGTTCTTAAATTCTTTGTTTTCTGTCTTTGTTAAAGGTATATTGAAAACTTCCTTGGTATTTTATTTTCTGTCTTAAAGGTAACAGCGGAGGTGTTGGGATTTAATCATGCTAGTTGATGCCTTATCCCATCATTTGAGGATGAATGCTAGGGAGGAGACTAAAATTCCCAAGGCTTTGCCCCTTGAAATTTCCTCAAGCCTTGAACTCACTGTCCTGTTGACTACTCGCCATACAAGTCGTATGGTGTAGTTACGGGTCTAAGGACCCAAGTCATAATTTGTCTAGTATGTTATTGTCCAAGTTCTGTCTTGGTTACGAGAGACTTCTCATGAGTCATATGATCATGTGACAGTGGTTAGGGTCTAGTCATATGTTTTCCAGTGTCCAATTCTCTGCCTTGGTAACGACTCAATGGTAAGAGCCATAAGATGTGGTGACAACTCAATGGCTTGGCTCATAACCACCTGCGGACTTTTTACTGCTTTTAAGCTAAGGGTATTCTGGACATTTCCCACCCTAAACCCTTAATATCCCATGTCTTACAACACCTTTTGGTCATTTATTATACACTTTACAATAACAAACACTCTCTAAATTCTCTCTAATTGGTTTCTTCAAATTGGCCATCTAAGGGTTTAAGGATCAAATTCTCTCCGTGAATCTTCGTAACTCAGGCATGTGACTCTTCTTTCATTGTTATTTCACTAAAGTCATATGTTTATAACTTTGTTCATGAGTCATTAATGGTGATTTTGAAAATCAAGATTGAGGTTTTGTATGCATAATGTTGAGTATTGTTTTCTCATGGTTTAAATTATGATTATACGTGTTTTAATAATGGTTTTTCACATGTGGGTGCATGGGAATTGTGGTTTAACAAATGGGTCATGCTTAACCCTAAATTTGTTGGTTTTGGGCTTTGATAATGGTATGCCCGCAACCTTTTTCGAAATTGTCAATGAGAATGATCTTGTCACAAGTTTAAATTGTGTTTCAACTAATATTTGGCATGAGAATGTTAATGAAGGATGAATGTCTTTGTAAATGTCTTGATGACCATAAATTTAATTGGATTGTGTTCTGAACTAAGGCATTGGCCTAAGAATGTTAATGATTGGTAAATGGCTTCATGAAGACCTTGTTGGCTGTAAATTGATTTGAAATACTAAATGGATTCGAGTCCCTACTGTTTGAAATGAATTGATGTCTTTTTTTAGACAATGGGTTCGAGTCCCAAGTTGATTAATAATGGTTATGGCATGTTGTACGCTTGCAAGTGGGGTTGGTATAACGATACCGACGGCATTTCTTTGGTAAGTAAATGGATTAATGGTTCTGTATGTGTAATGGCTGTTTTAATTGGAATTTAAAGCGGGTTATACAGCTGGTCCGCAAGAGAAGAGTCTGAAGGACTAACACTGGAAATCACGCTAGTCGTTGCGGGTGTCTATATGACTAGGAGGTTCGAGTCCCTTAAATGAATATATGAAAGGGAGGTTCCAGTCCCCCTTGTTGTATATATTGGTTCTTAAGTCACCTACTTTTTTATGGGAGGTTTGATTTCCCCAGAATGGCATATATGGATGTGGATATTCTCTAGTTCATGCAGCAACACGCACTGAGGCCCTTCCAGCTAGGGGATTGCTGGGCCCATATAGCTCATGGGTGCCTTGTTTGTCACAACCCGATTCACGAGTTGTGATGGAACCTACTAAAACCCACCAGTAGGTAAGTCAACACTATAACCCGGAGATAAGGAAATGGGTTACTGATGTAGAAATGCCCGACAAGGGCCATAATAAATGAACACAACAACAAACAACAACGTTCCACAATAGACAAACAACTACGAATACCAATTCCACGACCTGGTAATATTAGTACAAGATCATCTAAGTTCGACAATAGGAAATACAACTCAAAGTCTAAATAGTCTTATACATCTGTCTCGAATACAAAACACTAAAAAAATATAGGAGAAAAATGGGCGACTCAAACTCCAAGAGCTCACCCTATCTTTGGAAGATCAACACAGAACGATCTCAACATAGCGGCAGCAACTAGTACTTGGGTATGCACCAAAAAGGTGCAAATATGTAGTATGAGTACCAAAATAATGGGTACTCGGTAGGCATTATCGGAAGACTAAGCTAAATTATGATATAAAGTAAGACAAACTATAAGTCAAGGTACAGAATCAAACCTGAATCATCTCCATCATCACTGTACAAAATAATTAATCAACTAGAAAAATGATATGACATCTCATATTAAAACGTACCAAAACCATCATACAAATGAATAATCAATCTGGAAGCGTAAGAAAACATATGTATATACAATTACAATTACGTAAATACTAAGTTCAACACATATACCATAATTAATGCAAAAAAGTAAAAGAACTTAGAACGGCATCCCATACCACTGGAAAGTACACTAAAAAGAACACGGGTAAAGAACTCATCACGACGTCCCATACCACCAGAGAATGCATCAATGGATCAACTCATCAATGTATCAAAACACATGTATATAACCAACTCACATTTACCCACGGTTTCCACATTTCCCGTATGGTCACTTGCCAAGATCCATAATCATCATCAACTATGCAAGTCGAACCTATATATACCAAAGTAATCATAACCATAGTTATATAGTCATTTATACCTCTAACTCATTAATAGACTATCTAGTCTCTATTAACTAACCACCACTTTTTACTAAGCTATAGTTTGCAAGTCTTCATAAGGCCTCCAACTAATAGCCTAACCTATTCAACATATACTCTTTCCTCATGGAGTAGCAACTAGTTAGCCAACATCCACATCTATCAAGGTGTAACACTAATGTCACGACCCCATTTGGAGTCCTGATGGCACCTACCACATCCCACCAGTAGGTAAGCCGATACCGTAACCCAGAGCTATTGCAATGGGTTACCTTGGTAAGAACATCCAACATGGACTCCATGTCTGAACACAATATATAATAACATTTCACAACTATGAACAACCGATATTCAAACAAAAATCCCACGAACTGATAGTATTAATACAAGATCTTCTAAACTTGACAAGAGGAATTCACAATATCGGAATCTAAAATGTCTTAGATAATATCATACATTTGTCTTAAAAGCAAAAGACAAATAAAGATAGAGGGGAAAGAGGGCAACTCGATCTCCAAGAACTCACCATATCTCTGAATGGTCAACTCACACGAACTAGCACAACGGTGGCAACTAGAACCTGGGTTTGCACTAAAAAGGTACAGAAGTGTAGTATGAGTACCAAAACATAGGTACTCAATAGGTATCATCGACCAACTGAGCTCAAAGATAATGTAAAGAAGACATAAAGTAAGATAATAATATTAAATTAAAGGGATAGGATCGAACCTGAATCTACTTTGATACCACTGTAACAATATCTATACTACTAAAGCAATAACATGACATACTATCCCAATATATTCCATAATATCCATAACAATTGATTATTATTTCGAAAATGTTAAGAGAAATACATAATAGCAAAACATCTATTTGCCATAATCATCATCAACCATTAGTAGAACATAAAGCACAAGAACTTACCACGATGTCCCATACTGCCAGGAAGTACATAGAAGAGAACACAACAAAGAACTCATCACGGCGTCCCATACCACCGAAGATTACACAAAAGAATATCAAACAAGAAACTATCATGGTGTCCCATACCACCAGATATTACACCAAAATAATACAACCAATAATACAATAAAGCACAACTACTCTAGTCATTTACTGAAACTGCGGGTAGCACAACCCCACCATGGATCATTACCAAAACCCACTTCTAAGTACCCATACTGTAACTTAACATAAACAAAGCAACATTGTCATAGCAAACACATGTAGTAATTAATTCTATAATTAGTTGCTAAACACCGCGAAGTCCATACTGTTTAACATTATTTTCCAAATGTCCATAGATTACAAGCCTTATAATTTCTAGTCATCAAATTGGGGAAAACTACAAGCCACCCAAAGTATAGGTTATTCAACTATCATAAGGACATTCCTTAACTAGCATCTTCATGACATGAGTTATCAATTAAGTCATTTCAACCTCACATATTAGAAGATAATTCAACTAACCATCATGCAATCCTATGTCCATCATCACTAAGCATGTCACCACCTTAAGGACTAATTTCCATGTTTTAATCAAGTAAAGTCCACCAACTAGTTTACTAGGTTTCTAGCCTCCAAATAGTAATCATATGTCTTAGAAATAACTAGTTATCATATAAGCTAATTATCATATAATCCACTTTACTAGGCAAGATTTCATAATGTAATCTCTTATTCAAGTCAAGGATATAATATGTTAGGCTAGGTTTCTCCTACTTGCCAATTTAGTGCCAACAAGGGTCAGACCTCTTATTTAGTGATTTGGAACAAGAAATGAATAACAATTTATCAAGAGAGACCTTATATTTCAAGCACATAGGCGGTTGGACCCACACGGCCTAACCTTACAAATATCAATGCATATAAGTAAATTTTCTCCAAACGACATCACAATGTTCTTACATCTTCCAGATTCACTGGGCAACATCACAATATCAACACATTCCTCTGGATTCACTAGGCATCATCTTATCACATATTTCTTTGAATTTATCGAGCATCATCATAATATCACATTTTTCTCTGAATTTACTGAGCCTCATCATAATATCACATATTCCTCCGAATTTACTGCGCATCATCATAATATCACATATTTCTCTGGATCCAACAACATATATCTACATCCGTAGCCAAACCAATAGACATACATAAAAGTTTAAGATATAAAGAAGTAGGGATATATGATATCACTTGCAATTTCACCTTAATAATAATTTTCATACGTAATATGAGCATAAAGAATATGTTCCCGCAAAACTTGGAGCATAACTCTCAAATGTTGTGCATGCTCCTCACTACTCCTCGAATACAAAAGGATGTGATCAATGAACACTATGACAAAGGATTTTAGATACGGTCTGAACACACGGTTCATCAGGTTCATAAATGCAGCTAGAGCATTAGTCAGCCCAAAAGACACTACCAAAAACTCATAGTAACCATAAAGGATCCTAAAGGCTGTCTTCGGGATATCCTCTGACCGAATCCTCAACTAATGATAACCGGACCTCAAATCTATCTTATAAAATATGACTGCACCTTGAATCTAGTCAAACAAATCATAAATGCAAGGCATAGGATAATGGTTCTTCACCGTCACCTTATTCATCTGCCTATAATCAATACACATTTGCATCAACCCATCATTCTTCTTTATAAACAAAACAAGGGCTCCCCACGAGGACACACTCAGTCTAATGAATCCCTTGCCAAGAAGATCCTGAAGCTGAGAGTTTAGCTCCTTATGATCTACAGGAGCCATATGGTAGGGTGCCATGGAAATAGGTCAGGTACCAGTCTTAAGGTCAATAGAAAACTCAATCTCACGGTCAGGGGGAATACCAGGTAGATTGTCAGGAAACACATCAGGAAACTCATACATAATAGGGACAAAATTAAGCATCGAACTATCTAATCGAGTATCATATACATAAGCAAGATATAACTCACAGCCTCTCGACATGAGTCGTCTAGCACAAACATAAGAAATGAACCCCATCAGCTCGCGACTAATCGCTCTCTGCTATATGACTGGGGGTATGCCGGGCATAGTTAAGGCAAGGGTTTTGGCAAAACAATCCATGACCGCGTGATAGCAGGATAAATAGTCCATGCGTGGAATCATATCAAAATCCAGCATACCAGAATAATAAGATCAGCATAAGTATCAACATCACTAGCTGTCATGACATATAATCTGAATACCCGATCCACTACTAAAGAATCACCTATAGGAATTGATACATCAATGGCATCAATAATAAATCACTGGTCAACTCCAACCGTGGAGCATAATAAGTAGATATATAAGAATAAGTGGATCTACGATCAAAGAAAGCAAGAGCTAACTTGTGGCATATCAAAATCGCACATGTAACTATAGCATCCGAAGTCACGACCTCGGGCATAGCAGGCACTGCATACAACTGATGACGCCCACCACCTGGTTAGGCACCTGAACGACCACCTGCCCTGCCTGCCTAAGTACCACCTCGAGCATCCTGGTAACCACCCCTATGACCTCGCGTGCCACCTCTACCTGAAGGGGGAACTACCTTAATGGGAGTAGCTCCTTGGGCTGAAACAACCATGATCCCATGACTAGGGCACTCTCTACAGAAATGACCAGGAAGTCCACAAGAAAAACACGACATGTAAGAAGAACGAGAACTGACATAATTGGCCGATCCATCATAACTGCCACACCTAGCATGGTCTATAGATGAACCTCTCATAGACTAATTACATCCCTTACTAGGGCGCCCATAAGAAATAAATCGATCCCCATCATTTGTCTGAAGAGCTACCTGAACTAGTCGATAATAAGGCTAAAAAGAACGAGGCAGAGGATGTCCAGAAAAAGAAATACCACCTCTGAACTGGTAACTACTATGGCTCTTACCAAATCTGCCCTGATACTTAGGCCTCTTATCATGGCCCTCACGTTGCATGTCCTCCATTACCGTAGCATGATCAGCAACCTCAGCAAATATCCAACCCAAAACAACCAAACTCTGAGTAGCCATCCTAATAGGAAGTCTCAATCCTCTAATAAAGTAGTAAACCCTCATACTCTATATCCAAGATAGCAGTTGCATGCCTAGCCAACTCATGAAAATGAGCCTCATACTTAGCAAATGTCATAGAACCCTGCTCCAACCTAGAGAACTGATCTCTCAAATGATCTCTAAGGCTACGAGGCATGAACTTTTCCAAGAATATCTCAGAGAACTGAGCCCAAGAGAGAGGGGATGAACCAACTGGTCTAGAACTTATAAAACCCTTCTATTAGTGCCTAGTGGACAAGTCCAACTAAAATATGGTGTAGTCCACCCCACGAGTCTTCATACAGCCTAATCCACGAAGCATATCCTCTCAAGTAGTTAAAAACTCAAATCCATCCTCTCTAGGAGCACCAGCAAATCTAGGTGGTGCCAACCTCAAGAACCTACCCAACATCGTTTGCTCCTTAGCAGACATAATAGGTTGGGTTCCAACTGAATGAATAACTATCTGCTGAACAACTGCCGGAATAGGAGAAACCTCAACTCGAGGATTTGCAGCTGCAGGCTGTACTCCTATTCCAGTAATCTACACACCATAAAAGAAACTCAATAACTAAACTAAAGCATCTCTAAGCAAAGAAGAGGGAACGAATCTTGGCAGAGCTTGGATTGGTCCCTGGCCTACCGCTGGCAGAGGTTGTAGAGTCTCTGGCTCGAGTGCAGGAATAAGGTCTGGGGGAGGTAAACCCTGGTCCCTAATTGGGAATAAATCACTAGCCTGGGAATCAGGACCTACCTCAAATATCACTGAAGCACGAGTCCTGGGCATCAGCAAAAAAGTAAAGCCAACAAAATATCTACAAACTAACTCAGACTTTTATCACGATAAGAATAAAATAAGTGAAGGACTACTAAGAATGTCCCATAGCCTCCCGAAGATAGGAAATGGACGTCAACATCCCAATCTACAGGACTCTATTAGACACTTGCTCTTGTATCAATAATATCGGTGAAACCAAGGCTCTAATACCAATTTGTCACAACCCTATTTGGAGTCATGATGGCACCTACCACATCCCATCGGTAGGTAAGTCGATACCATAACTCAGAGCTATTGCAATAGGCTACCTTGGTAAGAACATCCAATATGGACTCTATGTGTGAACACAATATATAACAACAACAACATTTCACAACTAAGAACAATCGATATTCAAACACAAATCCCACGACCTGATAGTATTAACACAAGAGCTTCTAAACTTGACAAGAAGAATTTACAATATCAGAATCTAAAATGTCTTAGATAATCTCATACATTTGTCTTGAAATCAAAAGAAAAATAAGGATAGAGGGGAAAGTGGGCAACTCGATTTCCAAAAACTCACCTTGTCTCCGAATGGTCAACTCGCACGAATTAGCTCAAGGACAGCAACTAGAACCTGGGTCTGCACCAAAAAGGTACATAAGTGTAGTATGAGTACCAAAACACGGGTACTTAGTAGGTATCATCGGCCGAATGTGCTCAAATATAATATAAAGATGATATAAAGTAAGACATTAATCTTAAAGTCAAGGGATAGGATCAAACCTAAATCTATTTTGATACCACTGTAACAATATCTATACTACTAAAGCAATAATATGACATACTATCACAATATATTCCATAATCTCCATAACAACTGAGTATCATTTCGAAACCGTAAAGCCAAATAAATAATAGTAAAACATCTACTTGTCATAATCATCATCAACCATCAATAGAACATAAAGCACAAGAACTTACCATGACGTCCCATACAGTCAGGAAGTACACGAAAGAGAACACAACAAAGAACTCATCACAGCGTCCCATACCACCGGAGAGTACACAAAAGAATATCAAATAATAACCTATCACGATGTCCCATACCACTAGAGAGAACACCAAAAGAATATAACCAGTAATACAATAAAGCATAACTACTTCAATCTTTTACCTAAACCGCGGGTAGCACAAACCCGCATAGCTCATTACCAAAATCCACTTCCAAGTACCCATGCCATAATTTAATATAACGAAAGCAACATTGTCATAGAATAGACATGTAGTCATTAATTCTATAATTAGTTGCTAAATACTATGAAGTTCATACTATTTAACCTCATTTTATTAACGTCAGTAGATTAAAATCCTTATAATTTCAAGTAATCAAATTGGGGAAAACTACAAGCCACCCATAATTTAGGTTATTCAACTATCATAAGGCCATTTCTTAACTAGCATCTTAATGACATGAGAATCAGTTAAGCCATGTCAACCTCACATATTAGAAGATAATTCAACTAACCATCATGCAATACTATATCTATCATCATTAAGCATTTCACCACCTTAAGGACTACTTTCCATGTTTTAATCAAGTAAAGTCCACCAACTAGTTTACTAGGCTTCTGGCCTCCAAATAGTAATCATATGTCTTAGAAATAACTAGTTATCATATAAGTCACTTTACTAGGAAAGATTTCATAATGTAACCTCTTATTCAAGTCAAGGATATAATATGTTAGGCATAGGTTTCTCCTAGTCGCCAATTTAGCACCAATAAGGGTCACACCTTTTATTTAGTGATTTGGAACAAGAAATGAATAACAATTTATCAAGAGAGACCTCATATTTCAAGCACATAGGCAGTTGGCCCCATGCGTCCTAACCTTACAAATATCAATGCGTATAAGAAAATTTTCCCCACATGGTATCACAATGTTCTTACCTCATCCGGATTCTCAAGGCATAATCATAATGTCAAAACATTACTCTAAATCTACTAGGTGTCATCATATCACATATTTCTTTGAATTTACTGAGCATCATCATAATATCATATTTTTCTACTGATTTATTGGGCAGTATCATAATATCATATATTTCTCTGGATATACTGATCATTATTATAATATCAGATATTTCTCTAGATCCAACAACATACATCCATATGCCTAGCTAAACCAATAGAAATACATAAAAGTTCACGATATAAAAAAGTAGGGATATAGGATAACACTTTCCATATCACCTTACCAATAAGCTTCATGCATAATATGAGCATAAGCAAGGGAATGAGTATTTACAAGATATGCACAATGATTACCTAACAAGATTATACAGTTCATGATCATAAGATAATCCGATAACTGAGTTCAACCATCATAACTCCTATGTAAATAGTTAAAACAATCACTATGCATCTAAGTCGCCAACTATTTACTTAGTTCAAGCTTAAGGTGGGTCAGTCCCACTTCTAATTCCCAAAAAAGTCAAGCTTACTAACATGAGTCTAGTTTCTACCCGAAATTAGAATAAGTAATCTATACCTCACCATAAGGGCTTACCAATCCTTTCTAGGTCTATAGGGAAAGTCTCTTCAAAAGTACTTTCTAAGCCAGCCTGACACCAAGGTCATCTCCTATCTAGGTATTATATAGATTAATAAACTCTTAAGGATAGAGAAGTATACCATTCGTGTTTACTTAGAACTACTATAGTGTTCTCACACTAGTCATGAGACCACAAACAAGCTAACCAAGGTCTTAGAGTAAGGGTCAAATATTATGCCTTACTAATTAATAGCCTATAAAAGTTAATGAATTCCAAGTTTATCATTTAATCAACTATCATCTATGTACCCCACCCAATATAGCAAGATATAAATAATTACATTACAACCAAGATCAATCTAGACTATGGGTAAGCCTAACCTACCCTGAATTCAATCAACATACAAACAAATGAGATTTTCCTTTCCTTTCCGTGAAGCTTCCTCTTCCACAAGCAATACTATCAACAATAAAATCCAAGCATTACAAGAATGACAATATTCATTATGGCATCATTGTACCATGGGTTACAAATGGACACCAAAACCCTAATTTGGGTTTCTCCCTTGGAAAGAAGTTTCCAAGACCAACCCAATAACTAACTATCTTTAGGGATTTAAAATCCTCAAGCAATTTGAGTAAATCACTTAATTTTTGGGATACAATTAACCCTCAATGATTTAGGGGTTTAGAGTCAAGAAACCATGCAATCAATATCAAATTAGAGGAATTCTTACCTTAAATAGTAGATAGAATAGATCACACAAGTTGTTTAAGATCCAATTCAACCCATAACACACTCTTAGAAGGTTTTACACTCTATTAGGATTTCTAGGTTTAGAGGGAGGCATAAAATTGCAAAAATTCATGTAAGATAGAACTTAAGTATGGACCTACCAGCCCATTAACAGCGCAGTCGGGGCTCTTATAGCGTGGTCGCGGCTCTCATGTCACCACAGTCGAGGCATTATGGTCGCACCTCCTTTGCCACGGTTGTGGCACCTGGGTGCATGCCATGCATGGCTTAAGCTTGGAACTTGGTTTCCAGCTTTGGCCAATGCCTTGGGATGTATTCGGGGTTTGTTTAAACCAAATAAGATATGAAACCCCATAGTCTTCGACGTTCTGAATGTGTTGGTGAAATCAGATTTTGCATATGAGGCTGTTTTACTAAAGTTTCTGCTTAGTGGTCCATTTGAACCAATGAAGAGTTCAAATTGAGAAAAAGGGTTCTAAAATTCAAACAAACCATCAAGTAATTGAACTATCATTCCCCGCAAGTCACTAATGACTTGGCACAGCTATGGAGAAACTCTATCGAAGGAAGTGATTAAGAATACAGATAATAATTTGAAGGGTCATTACAACTAACTGTAATCACCATTTAACAAACTAATTCCAAGATATCATAATTACACTAGTCATCAAGGTTGTGAGAAGTTACATATTACTAACACACTTATCTATCTATTAACCAATTCTATTTTCTAGTTAGCACCATAATTATATAAGTACTCATTTAAGCAACCAACGGGCATGCTAAACATCAGTATCACTAATTCCCAACAATGATAAGGCTATCATCATCACTAGCCATTTTACAACCATAATTACTAGTTGCCATATTTTATCTAAACAAGGTCCACCAACTAGTATTCTAGGCTTCTAGCCATTAAGAAATATAACCACTTGATATAGACAACAAATTATCACATAACCTATCTTACTTGGAAAAATTTCATAGTTTATCCATTTAGTTAAGACAAACATATCCACTAAGTGAATCCTTAGTTCTACACATAATTACACTGACCAATTAGTCTTAACATAATATTCGGCATATTCTACTTCTATTCACTTTTTAGCATTAATAAGAGCCACTCCATTTATCTAGTGATTTATGGTAGAGAATTATAGACAACTTCCCAAGAAAAACATCATGTCCTAAGTACACGCAATGACTTAATTATACAGTGGATAACCACACATATACTTATATAATCATATATACTTACCATACATAACATCATCTTAACATCAATATGTAACGCCCCAAATGTGATACGCAGAATGCTACACGGTGCTCATGACCCCGAAGGATCACAAGCTAACCCATGACTGATATTTGTACCTGTATACTACATAAAATACTTTATAATGCAGAAAGATGAACTTAAAGGCCATAAGGTTCAAAGCTGAGACACAGTATTTGATAAAAATATAACATCTGGGTGGGGTATAAAATACCTAAAATAACTGAAATAAGCTATCTGAACATACTATAGTCTGGAAAGCCTCTAAAACGTGACTATCTTAATAAGAAGTTGATGGGGCATATCTCCAACTAACTCCAACTAATAAACTAATTACTGAGATAATAAAATAATGATCATGTCCTCGAAAGATGAGGACTCACTACTAACTCTGATAGTTGAGACTGGAAACTACTGATGCTCTAGAGCTCGTGTCTCTCAACCTATGGTATAAGACACCATAGCGCAAATGCGTCAGTTCTTTTAATATACAGGTATGCATGTGAGGTAGGTTGAATGCATGGGGTTCATATTAATGAACAATAACAATAGAAGACTAACTATCATAAGCATGAGAATACATGCATGAGACATAATAACTGACACTGACACTGTGATAACATGATTACTGAATCTGAATATAGATAACATGACATACTAATAACTGATATAACTAATAACATTAGTAAATGTATTTGAAATTCATGAATCTAATGGAACTAGCTGAGTCTCATACTGTATTTCAGTTGAATGTATCTGACAGTCCTAAAATCTGAAGAACTATCTGAGTTATATTACTAAGACTGATTAACTATGTCTGACAGTCTTGATTCTATAACATGAAATTTTAGGAAGTAGTTATCTAACCAACATGTCCCTAATATGCCATTATGGCTGAGTTAGGGTCCAATCTGTAACCCCAATTGGAAGGGTGTCAATACTGCACCACTAGTGAAGATAAGCTTTGGGTGACCCTCATCTGATAGTGTCCCCAAAAGAGAATGATGGGGCCCTTATCTGATAGTGCTTATCCACCTCATCAACCCTCATTAGATAGTGTTGATGTCTCAACTTATGTTGGCTACATTGTTCTAGAATGCAAGGTTAACTTCTAAGAATCACACCTCATCTGATAGTGTGTGTTCCCATCCTTGGGCTCACTCAGTGCTAATTCCTACTCCCATCTGAATAGACTCTGAACATGATTTACTGAACTGAACATGGGCTGAGTTACTGAATTCTGTTGACTGACGGAATACTACTGATATCTGATAACTAAGTGAGTTCATGAGATCATAGAGATTTCCTAAGTCATAAGACTGTCTGAAGTCGAAGGATTCATAGCATGACTGAGAGTATTATGAAAACATGACATAGCTCTAGGCACACAGCTAATGTTTTGGGTATGAGTACCCCATGGATTAGAAGGAAGGAAACTGACCAAGCTTAACTTACTTGAACATATAACTAACATCATAATTCATAATACATTTATTGAAGCATTTCATCAAAACATGTAATACGCATAACTTGTACATACATGGGGATTTCATGGTATCATGCTAGTTATGCACTTTTCCTTCATCTAGGCATTTAATTAAACATATTGTAGGCATGGTACATATAAACATCATTGTACGATAATTAAACATCATGGTTCAATTCTAATTTCATCATTCAAGGGTTCAGTCATAGATTTGCATGAATCTATATCTATAATAATTTAACCCACATAGAATTTATCACCCAACATGGAGTAGAATTCAATTTCTCATTATCCACATGAACAAGAGTAGCCAAAATATGAAATTCATAAGAAAATCCATAAACATGAATTTAGAAAAGGGATTATTGGGCTTCATGGATGAAAGGAGTCCATAAATGAACACTATGCAGACCTTGGTTCATAAATACACAAAGATTAATGGAGGAAATTCTTGATTCTGAATGTTCTTTGAAAAAGCCTAGGTTGTTCTTGAGAGGTTTTTGAGAGAAGAGAGTGTATTTTAGGTGAAAAGTAGTTAAATCACGTATTAAAGGGCTTAAATAGGGGTAGTAAATTGACCCCTTTAACCCTGGATGTGTCTTGTAATTCCAAGAAAAAATTTCCCAAATTGCCCCCCTGGCGCGATGCGGTGCTATCGCGTCGTGTCATTGGAATTTGACAATTGGGAAACTGAGGGATGGCGCGACACGGAGCCATCGCATTGCCCTTTTGTTTTGCAACCTGGAACTTTGGGGCGACGCAGAAGAAATCGTGCTGAGACACTACAAAAGGACAATAGCCATTTTAGCTTGTGGAGTGGTGCGCCACTAACCAATATGGTGCTATTTTACGATGGGAACTTGAAATAGTCATAACTTCTTACCTAGTTACCAAATTTAGGTGAATTTTATATCGATGGAAAGCTTATTGAATTTCCCATATGATAAAAAGTGAAAATATTAACGATATCATGTGTACAAAAGTGGATTCAGCTTTCAAAGAAAACTTCTAACCTTCTTGGGATAATTTTAAGCTAGGAAAAAGTATGGGGTATTACAATATCTCCCCCTTAAGAACATTCGTCCTTAAATGAGACTGGGCGTGAGGGGAGAAGATAACCGACGTACATACTGAACATGAATACTGACACATGATCTCATGAATTGACAAACTGATTTCACCAAAGAACTTTAACTAAAGGGACTTCTTTGTTCCTCAGTCTACGAGTCTAATAGTCTAGGATTTTGACTGGAATCTCCTCATAAGAGAGATTGTTCTTAACATCAATGCTCTGAATATGGACTACAACTTCTAGGTCACCTATTCACTTCTTGAGTAAAGAGACATGGAAGATTGGATGAACTGAGGCTAGATCTAAAGGCAATTCGACCTCATAAGCTACCTTGCCTAATCGACTGAGAACTTTGAAGGGATCGACATATCGGGGACTAAGTTTTCCTTTCTTGCAGAGCCGTTTCACTCCCTTCATGGGAGAGATCTTTCCATATACATAGTCACAAATCTCAAACTCGAGATCTTTTCTACAAACATCTTCAGAAGACTTCTGTCGGCTTTGAGCATCCCGGAGTCTTTCTCTAAGAAACTGGACTTTTTCTGTGGTATCGAATACTAATTCAAGACCTATGATTGAGGCCTCACTAACTTCGAACCAACCAATTAGAGATCTACATCTCCTACCATAGAGAGCTTCGAATGGATCCATCCGAATACTGGAATGATAGCTGTTGTTGTATGCAAACTCAATCAATGGAAAGTGGTCATCCCAACTACCCTTGAAATCAATTGTACACGCCCGTAGCATATCTTCTAAAGTTTGAATGGTCCTTTCTGCTTGACCATCTGTCTGAGGATAAAAGGTTGTACTGAGATGAACTTGGGTACCAAGACCCTTTTAAAATGCTTTCCAAAAGTAAGAGGTGAATAGGGTACCTCTATCTGAGATAATAGATAATGGAATTCCATGTAATCTGACTAACTCCCTAATGTAGAGTTTACCGTAATCCTTGATTGAATAAGAGGTATGAACTGGAAGGAAATGGGCTGATTTGGTCATCCTATCTATAATGACCCAAACTCAATCATGCTGATGATGAGTTCGAGAAAACCCATTACAAAGTCCATGTTCACTTCTTTCCACTTCCAAGTAGGAATAATGAACTCCTGCATAGGACCACTAGGCTTCTGATGCTCTATCTTAACCTGTTGACATGTAGAGCACATACCTACAAACTATTCAATATCTCTCTTCATCCCACTCCACCAATAGACTTACCGCAAGTCACGGTACATCTTTGTGTCCCCTGGATGAATAGAGTAGCACGCACCATGCAGTTCTACAAGAATTCACTTCCTTAAGTCATCTACACCTGGAACACAGAGACGACCCTGACAACGCAAAACACCATCTCCCCCTTGGTAGAAAACCTCTACTTTCTAATCCTGAATGGATTATTTCAACTTGACAAGGCTAGGGTCTCTATCTTGCTTTTATTTTACCTCGAAAACTAGAGATGATTCTGAACTACTCTGAACCCATATATCACCCTCATCTGTATCGACTAAGAGAACGCCTAGTCTGGCAAGCTGATGTACTTCCTGAGCTAACTTCTTCTTATTGTCATCCACATAAGCAACACTACCCATAGACAGTAGACTGAGAAAGTCGGCCACTACATTAGCCTTGCCCGAATGATAGAGGACACTCATGTCATAATCTTTCAAGAGCTCTAACCACCTTTTCTGATGAAGATTGAAATCTTTCTAAGAAAAGACATACTGAAGACTCTTATGATCGGTGAAGACATCTACATAAACTCCGTAGAGATAATGCCTCCAAATCTTTAAGGCAAAGACTATGGCTGCTAACTCAAGATCATGAGTAGGATAATTCTTCTCATGGGGTTTAAGCTGTCTGGAGGCATAGGCTATGACTTTACCATAATGTATAAGGACACAACCAAAACCCACTAGGATGCATCACAATAAACTACGAACCTATCTGGACCATCTGGAAGAGCTAAAATTGAAACTGAGGTGAGTCGAGTCTTCAACACCTGAAAACTCTTCTTGCAAGGATCTGACCACTGAAACTTGATTTTATTCTAAGTCAATCTAGACATAGGGGATGCAATAGAAGAAAATCCCTCAACAAACCATCTGTAATAGCCAACCAAACTCAAGAAACTCCTGATATCAGATGGAGAGATAGGTTTGGGCCAGTTTTTTATCACTTTGGTCTTTTGAGGATCTACTCTAATACAATCACCCAAAATGATATTGACCAAGGAATGCTACTGACCTTAGCCAAAATTAGCATTACTAAATTCAGAAAATAGTTGATGATCTCTGAGAATCTGAAGTACTGTTCTGAGATGATCTGTATGATCTCGCTCACTGCGGTAATAGACCAGAATATCATCTATGAAGACTATGATGAACATGTCCAAGTATTGTTTAAACATGTGATTTATCAAGTCTATGAAAGCTGTTGGGGCATTAGTTAGACCAAATAACATGACTAGGAATTTGAAGTGACTATACCGAGTATGGAAAGCTATTTTTGGAATGTCATATTCTCTAACTCTGAGCTGATGATAGCCGGATCTGAGGTCTATTTGGGATAAATAGCTAGCACACCAAAGTTGGTCAAACAAGTCATCGATTCTGGGTAGAGGATACTTGTTCTTGACCGTGATCTTATTAAGTTGATAGTAGTGTATACATATTCTGAGGGAATCATCTTTCTTGCACATGAATAATACTAGCATGCCCCATAGGGAAACACTGGGAATGATTTATCTAGGAGATCTTCCAACTACTCTTTCAATTCTCTGAGTTTTGCTGGTGCCATTTTGTATGGAATAATAGAGATAGGCTGAGTATCTAGAAGAAGATCAATGCCGAAGTCTATTTCCCTTTCGGGAGGAATTCCTGGAAGATCTTTGGTAAAGATATCTAAATATTCATTCATAACTGGATCGGATTCAAGACTGGGAGTTTCAGAACTGGAATCCTTAACATGAACAAGATGATAGACATATCCCTTAGATATCATTTTCCTTGCCTGAAGGTAGGAAATAATATGACCCCTGAAAGTGGATACACTACCTTCTACTCAAGGGCGGGTTTATTTGGGAACTGAAATAGGACTATCCTATTTCTGCAGTCGACTATGGCATAGCAGGAATGAAGCAAATCCATGTCGAAAATGACATCAAAATCAATTATCTCTAATTTGACTAGATCTGCTGAAGTGACTTTCTGAAATATCATAACCAGGAAGTTCCTATAAATCCATCGGGCTATGATGGTTTTACCCACTGGGGTAGAGACAGAAAAGGGCTCTTCTAGAATTTTAAGACTGACTCCGAAATCAACTGCTATATAGGGAGTAACAAAAGACAAGGAAGCACCTGGATCTAGCAAAGCGTAAATATGCACATGAAAGATATGTAACTACCAGTAACCACATCAGGAGATTTTTTCCTGATCTTGTTGGGACTGGAGAGCATAGAGTCTGTTTGGCCATTGCCTACTAGTAGAACTGGAGGTGGCACTCTGCTGATTTGGGCGACCGGACTGAGCTGAGAAAAGGACATGACTCTGATAACCTGACTGAGGTCAATCTCTTACTCTGTGGCCTAGCTTCCCACAATCGAAACAAACATCGGTGCCAACTCTGCACACACCCTTGTGGTTCTTACCACAAGTCTGACAAAGAGGATTAGTTCAGGCACTGCTAACACTGCCCTGAGAATTAGAGCCTAGCACTCTATCTTCGTTTCCCTCTCTAAACTTAGGAATAGGAGCACTGGCAGATGAAGGAGCTGGAACTGAAGACTTAGAATGAATTTTAAAGTGATTGCCTCCCTCTGACTTAGGCTGACTAAAATTAAAGCTATCTATCCTAGCTCTCTTAATCTGCTTCTCCCTTTGCTTAATCTTCTACTCCTCTATCTGCTAAACATGAGTCATGACCCTAGCTAAAGTCATGTCACTATTTATCAGGGCGGATCTGCACTCATTAACCAAGCCATCATTCACCCGTGAAATGAACTTACTCATCTTGGCCCTGCTATCTGCAACCACATGAGGGGCATATCTGGCTAATTAAGAAAACTTAAGAGAATACTCTTTCACCATCATATTGCCCTGCCTGAGGTTGATAAATTCTAACACCTTAGCTTCTCTAAGCTCTAGGGGAAAGAATTGATACGCCTAAATTACACCTCTCTTATGAGAGAGTAAGCGATCGCTGTCAAATATAGAACCCAACCAGGTTGGGTGTCGAATCCCACAAGGAATACTGTGTTACTAAGTATTGTAGTTGTTACTGGACTGTTGGTCAGAGGTTCCTGAATGGGGGTTTTTGTTTTAAATTTGAAATGATAGTTAAAATATAACAATGAAACAATGTATGTATTAATATTTGATCATAGAGAATGACAAGTTAGGGTTATGTCCACCTTGTAGCTTTTACTTCTCTATTAACTATGAGTAATAAGGATTTATACATGCATGCACTTATAGAGAGATGTATTCTAATTCTAAATACAAGTGTTTCTCAACCATCAAGGATTTATTCACCTTAGTTCTCTCGAATCCAAAGTGTACAACCAATCATACGAACTCTCCAAGTAGTTAATCCTGCTAAGGCATTAATGTGTAAAATAGAGGTTGGAAGCCCTATTTTCTTCTCACTACTCTCTTTTCCAAACAGTAACTTTTCTATCGAACAAGTTATTGCTATAATGGCACATTCCCTATGTTTGCAACCACGAGAATTCAATCATAACGAAGAGAGTAATGATATAAGTGGATTAAGACATCATAAATTCAAAAACCCATAGCAATAGAGAGTATACTACAAGGTTTCCATAACCCTAACAAATAAACTTAGCTCCTCATTAATAAAATGAAAATCACAATAGAAATATTCATCATACCAAAACTTAGAACGATCTTGGTGGAAAAGATGAATAGCGAAAATAAGAGAGAAAAACATTTCTCTCTCTTTCTCCTCAAGCTAATCCGCTTTCTCTTGTTTTTCAAAATAATACAGAATGTGAATCCTCCATAAAAATTCAGCAACAAGTCTTTTAATAGCCTTCTATCTCATAATTTCCTTCTAAGTCCTCAACTTATTATAAATGGCAAATTTGCCCGGGAGAAAGTTCCCATGCATCACATTTGGTCCAGATTGTAGTTTCTAGGCGCCACATTTGGTCCAGGTTGCTACTCTCTCTTGTGTCATATGCCATCTGCATTCCATAGTCCCATAATGTCTTCATCTACCTCATTAATACTTGAAAGCATGCTAATCACATCGGTTATCTCAATTACATAGAAGTAGAGTAAAAATATAATAAACTATGCACTTTGTTCTCTAAACATAGCTAAAATATGGATAAATTATGGTGCTTAGGCGTATAAATACACCCAAGATCACCAAACCACACTTAAAGCTTTGTTCGTCCTCGAACAATATATCCATTTATATATACTACACAAGCTTTAGTACCCGCAAAGGAGGACAAGATGCTCAAATAGGCTCATACAACAATTACGAACATGAAGTAGATTCAGGAATTATTACTAGAGACAACCAACCCTCAAGAATAAACTCATTAAGTTGGCAATTTAATGCATATCGTTTAAGCGTAGAAATCATACAAATTACCCAACCTTCATCAACCATGTGCCCTCATAACAAGAAAGTTACCCATAATCACTCACAATCATGCAATTTCTAACAAAATGGGTTCAAGAATCAAGTTGCGCTCACTCTCACAAAGAATTCTCAAATTAAAACTGATGACCATATGCTTGCCCTTAGTGTAATACTCCACTAATATCAGAATACTAAGATTAGGATCAAATAGGTCTTTTACGGGTTGTAATGCAGGCTAAAGGATGGGTAGGAACTATTTTGGCTAGAAATAGTGACTATCTTCCCTAAGCGCTTTAATATACTACATTATGCAATTAAGATCAATCTCTAACAACCAATTTCCAATTCTGATATCTTCACAGATTTTCTTTTCACCCCAACTCGTTAAGCTTAATTAATAACACTATGATGGGAGTATACAACCCTTTCAAATATATATATATATATATATATATATATATATATATATTATTTACACCCTTTTTACGTTACGCACCCTTATAATAGTCACTCTTAACTTAACCAATTTGCCTTAGCTGAGGTGCACAATGTCCAAGAAGGACCAGGGCCAAAACAGGTTCATTGTAACATGTCCGGGATAAAATTTTGAATTTTTTCAACAATTTTAGCTACTCTCAACCATATCAATTGCTCACGCCAATAACTAGAATTTGGGGCATCAATTTCACCTTTTCCTCTTATTGTCAAACTCCTAACTCACATTGATTTTACATTAAAGCGCTTAGGAGCTTTTAGATCAAATTACGGTCTATTAATGAACGGAATAGGCTACATATGAGGCTAACAAAAGAAAAAGCTAAAGGCTCAATGGGTCTAGCTAAGATAATGTACAAAGGTAGGTCAAAAGAAGGTATGAACAACGGCAATCAAAGAAATGCCTAAATCATCTCCTAAACTCACAATCTTTATTTCGCTTTGCACACACATCAGGCAAGTTCTAGCATTAATTGCAATAAGGAATATACAACAGTCTTACACTTTCATGGCACAAGGTCAAATCAATTAGGAGCATTATAGATTCTCGACCCAATAATTACATGAATTCAACTAAAACCAACAATCACAACAAGATTCACAACTAGAGCCTAGGTGTTTCAAACGTAATGATCCATCTCATACTTATGTTATAATGTTATGTGACCCACAAAAATTGTTACATGCAATTAAATGACTAATTTTCTCTTAAGACGGTCATCATCCATCCATCATCAAGAAAAGCACCTAATTATGACTAAATAACTAACAAAATGAAATAAATAAAATAACTAATCCTATCAAGAAGTATACTAAGGAGAAGGTCCTATTTTCTTACAAAACAAGTAGAAAAGTAACCAGCCACCCCACACTTATGCTCAGCACTATCCCCAGTGCAAATAACAAGATAAAGAACCTGGCTAGTAGTACTTATCTTCCACATTATGAGTCATGCCACCTGCATGGAGATCATCATTGGAGCAAATAGCAAATTTATTTGGTACTATTTTTCTTACAAAACAAGTAGCAAAGTAACCAGCCAGTGGGCATAGGCAATGACATAGGCGGTGCCTAAGCTATAGCCTATGTTGACATAGGCGGCGCCTAACCTATCACCTAAGTTGACATAGGCGGCGCCTAACCTATCGCCTAAGTTGACATAGGCGGCGCCTAACCTATCGCCTAAGTAAGGCAATGAGCATAGGCAATGGTACAAGCGGCACCTAACCTATCGCCTATGTTGACATAGGCGGCACCTAACATATCGCCTAAGTGAGGCAGTGAGCATAGACGATTGGAAATGCGGTGCACTCTTGGTCGAAAAGGCCCATACCACGGGGGGCTTCGCCCCTGCACCCCCATCGAGGTCAATGGTGGGGTTCGGGATTGGTCATATCGGCTCAATCCCTACGCTACCACCACAGACCTCATTGAAAGTCACAAAATAAAGTCGTACCGCGACATTTTTTGGGTCGAATTAACATAATTCGAGGCGCGACTCTAATGCAAATCATACTTGAGCCTTAGACATTTGACCAATCCAACTTACCTATAATGGTCACATCACTCCTAAACTTACCACCATTGACATGGCTCATTTCCAAATCAAAATTGGTACTAATCTCCTCCTTAGTACTTCATGCACCTACACTTAATCAAAAACAATAACAATGATTAGAAAGATGGGTTGCCTCCCACCAAGCGCCGCAATTTCGGTCGTGGCTCGACTCTTCTTTTTGTATTTTTATTTAACATGATAAAGTGAAAATAAAATCATGGGTTGCCTCCCATGTAGCGCCTGATTTCACATCGCGACACGACTCTATTATCTTGACTACTCAGACTTCATCAAGATACATCGATGATACCATTTATACCTCATTTGTTGGATCAAGATAATGCTTTATTCCTAGTCCAACCACTTTTAAGTCACTCACATCCTTGCTTGCAAGTTCAACCAAACCATCTATGGTCTCCATAAAAGACATATACTTAACTGGTATATCTCGCTTATCTTCAAAGAATACATCAACAATCGAGAAGACACTCATCTCCTTTTGTTGTTACATAGAACGACATACTTCAAAGCTAATTTTTTTCTCATTGAGCCTAAATTTTAGCTCATTCAGCTCTATGTTTAACTAACACCCTCCCAGTTGCTAAGAATAGACCACCTAAAATTATGGGTACTTTAAAGTCCACTTCGCAATCAAGAATTACAAAATCCGCTAGAAATATAAAATCAGCAACTTTTACAAGTACATCATGTAGAATCCTAATCAGCCTTTTTACTGATCTATCAACCATTAGAAGCCGCATATTAGTGGGCGTAGGATCTCCCAAACCCAGTTTCTTGAAAACCGCCAGTGGCATAAGATTGATACTTTCCCCAAGATCACAAAGGGCCTTTTCAAACTTTAGCAGTCCAATTGTACATGGAATAGTAAATGCTCCCAGATCAGCTTTTTTTGGGACAATAGATCTTATAGCAATAGCCCTACAATGATGAAGATTGTCTACCGTTTCATACCTCACAGTCCTTTTCTTTGTCAACAGGTCTTTCATAAACTTAGCATATCTGGGCATCTGTTCCAGTGCTTCAACTAAGGGCATATTCATTTTCAACTGCTTCAACATAGCCATGAATTTGATAAAATAGCCATCATCTTCTTTCTTATTTAATTATTGTGGAAATAGAGGTGGCAGCCTTGGGATTTTAGTTGGAGCAACTTTTACCTCCTTTCTTATGCCTTGCTCCACATCACTAACATGTTTTGGCTTAGTTGGTTGCTCAACTTTCGCGCTCTTCTTTTTCAAACCTCCCAACTCCGCAGGCACCACTGGAGATTCATCAACCATCTCCCAATCCATTTTAACCTTATCAGTATAAGAGGAAGCTCCAAAACCTGGACTAGATAACATCTTACCGCTCCTAGTGGTAATGGCCATACACAATCCATCAGTCCTCGGATTCTAAACGGTATCACTTGTTAGAGTCCCATTCTATATTTGGTTGAATGCTGTGGATAATTGGCTCATCTGCTGCTCTAATTTTGTAATAGAAACTGAATGTGAATTTACGAGTTGACTTATGGAAGATACGTCACTCTTTATAGTAGTCACCCCAAAATTTTCCACCTCAACTCCCTTTAATAGTTTCTCTATCATGTCCTCCATGGATATTTTGCCTGAACTGGTGGCAGCATTATCACGGCTTCCAGGAGGCACATACAGTCCACTTCTATCACTTTTATTCTTCCAATATCCTTGATGGTTCCAACCTTGGTTTCCTTGGACACCACCTCGAAAACTCATCTGATTGTTCAAGTAATTGGCTTCTTCCTCAGGATCAGAGTCAGCCCTTCCCTGTGATGCTACAGCTTTAACCATCTCTATCTTTCCTGATAATAAATTCTTAGTGAGAAGGTCCATCTATGTTTTTATGTGAGCCATATGCTGGTCACGCTCTTCTTCTATTCACCTCTGTTATGCAGTCATGCCAATATATATAGTAAAGATTGCTACCTCAGAATCCCTGGTATACCAAGCTCTACTCTACTTTGTCATATGATCCAACATGTCAGATGCCTCAAGAAAAGTAAGGTTCATAAATGACCTACCCGCAGCATTATCTACCACTGGCTTAGTCAATGAATTCAAAACCCTATATAATATCTCCATCAAGTGGACATTAGTCATCTAATGATTTGGGTACCGCATCAGCTTCTTATTGAACCTCTCCTAAGTCTCGTGGAGAGCTTCAGTTAAAAGCTGTCTAAAATTGCTTATCTCATCTTTTAATTCTGCTCTCTTGGACGGCAGAAAGAATCTTTCTAGGAAAGCATCTTTCAGTTTCCTCCAATTGGTAATAGAGTCGGGAGTTAGCCCGTTTAACCAAAGAGTTGCCTCTTCAGATAGAGACAATGGAAATAAATACAGCTGGATCGCATTCTGTCCAACCCTTGGATTGTCAAACAATTTGGATGTTGAGATAAAATTAATCAGATGCATATTCGAATCATCGCCTGTATGTCCACCAAATAACCCTTTGAGTTGTAGTAGCTGGATCATAGTGCTAGTAATATTAAACTTCACTCCTGGTACCAAGGGCGGAGGAATAGTAGCCCCTGTGGAACCAGCCCCATCCAAGTCGTCATCATCATCATCAAAAGAAACTTGCACAACTCAGAGTTCGGGTCTCATCCTAGATTGACGATCTCTATTGACATTCCTATTCACTGGTGCAGCAACATCATCTGCACGCCTTGGATTTAATAACTCATCATCACCCAGGTTCTCATTATCAAGATTTAGTACCCGACCTGGGTTATCAACATTCTGTTGATTTACTTGCACAGCTGCCAATGCAGTTAATATAGCCTGCTTCTATTGAGCAGCCATCCTTTCAGGGTCTCGTTGCGCATCCATTATACCAATGAGATGTCGTTCAGGATTTGTAGGTAATAATGGGTGGCCCGATCTCCGCGTATTTGGCATGTAATACACTCAACCTGATCAGAACAAAAACAACAAACAAAATGTAAAATTTTGGAAATCTTTGACCAAAAGGTCGACTAACAAGCACGACTTAGTCGACAACCGTATTTCCCGACAACAGCGCCAAAGTTTGATATGCCCAAATTACACCTCTCTTACGAGAGAGTAAGCAATCGCTGTCAAATATAGAACCCAACCAGGTTGGGTGTCGAATCCCACAGGGAATACTATGTTAGTAAGTATTGTAGTTGTTACTGGACTATTGGTCAGAGGTTCCTGAATGGGGGGTTTTGGTTTAAATTTGAAATGATAGTTAAAATATAACAATGAAACAATATGTGTATTAATATTTGATCATAGAGAATGACAAGTTAGGGTAATGTCCACCTTGTAGCTTTTACTTCTCTATTAACTATGAGTAATAAGGATTTATACATGCATGCACTTATAGAGAGATGTATTCTAATTCTAAATCCAAGTGTTTCTCAACCATCAAGGATTTATTCACCTTAGTTCTCTCGAATCCAAAGTGTACAACCAATCATACGAACTCTCCAAGTAGTTAATCCTGCTAAAGCATTAACGTGTAAAATAGAAGTTAGAAACCCTATTTTCTTGTCACTACTCTATTTTCAAAATAGTAACTTTTCTATCGAACAAGTTATTGCTATAATGGCATATTCCCTATGTTTGCAACCACGAGAATTCCATCATAATGAAGAGAGTAATGATATAAGTGGATTAACACATCATAAATGAAAAACCCCATAGCAATAGAGAGTATACTACAAGGTTTCCATAACCCTAACAAATAAACTTAGCTACTCATGAATAAAACGGAAATCACAATAGAAATATTCATCATACCAAAACTTTGAACGATCTTGGTGGAGAAGATGAATAGCAAAAATAAGAGAGAAAAATGTTTCTCTCTCTTTCTCCTCAAGCTAAGCCGCTTTCTCTTGTTTTTCAAAATAATAACGAATGTGAATCCTCCATAAAAATTCAGCAACAAGTCTTTTAATAGCCTTCTATCTCATAATTTCCTTCTAAGTCCTCAACTTATTATAAATGGCAAATTTGCCCGGGAGAAAGTTCCCATGCATCACATTTGGTCCAGATTGTAGTTTCTAGGCGCCACATTTGGTCCAGGTTGCTACTCTCTCTTGTGTCATATACCATCTGCATTCCATAGTCCCATAATGTCTTCATCTACCTCATTAATACTTGAAAGCATGCTAATCACATCGGTTATCTCAATTACATAGAAGTAGAGTAAAAATATAATAAACTATGCACTTTGTTCTCTAAACATAGCTAAAATATGGATAAATTATGGTGCTTAGGCGTATAAATACACCCAAGATCACCACACCACACTTAAAGCTTTGTTCGTCCTCGAACAATATATCCATTTATATATACTACACAAGCTTTAGTACCCGCAAAGGAGGACAAGATGCTCAAATAGGCTCATACAACAATTACGAACATGAAGTAGATTCAGGAATTATTACTAGAGGCAACCAACCCTCAAGAATAAACTCATTAAGTTGGAAATTTAATGCATATCGTTTAAGCGTAGAAATCATATAAATTACCCAACCTTCATCAACCATGTGCCCTCATAACAAGAAAGTTACCCATAATCACTCACAATCATGCAATTTCTAACAAAATGGGTTCAAGAATCAAGTTGCGCTCACTCTCACAAAGAATTCTCAAATTACAACTGATGACCATATGCTTGCCCTTAGTGTAATACTCCACTAATATCAGAATACTAAGATTAGGATCAAATAGGTCTTTTACGGGTTGTAATGCAGGCTAAAGGATGGGTAGGAACTATTTTGGCTAGAAATAGTGACTATCTTCCCTAAGCGCTTTAATATACTACATTATGCAAATAAGATCAATCTCTAACAGCCAATTTCCAATTCTGATATCTTCACAGATTTTCTTTTCACCTCAACTCGTTAAGCTTAATTAATAACACTATGATGGGAGTATACAACCCTTTCAAATATATATATATATATATATATATATATTATTTACACCCTTTTCACGTTACGCACCCTTATAATAGTCACTCTTAACTTAACCAATTTGCCTTAGCTAAGGTGCACAATGTCCAAGAAGGACCAGGGCCAAAACAGGTTCATTGTAACATGTCCGGGATAAAATTTTGAAATTTTTCAACAATTTTAGCTACTCTCAACCATATCAATTGCTCACGCCAATAACTAGAATTTGGGGCATCAATTTCACCTTTTGCTCTTATTGTCAAACTCCTAACTCACATTGATTTTACATTAAAGCGCTTAGGAGCTTTTAGATCAAATTACGGTCTATTAATGAACGGAATAGGCTACATATGAGGCTACCAAAAGAAAAAGCTAAAGGCTCAATGGGGCTAGCTAAGATAATGTACAAAGGTAGGTCAAAAGAAGGTATGAACAACGGCAATCAAAGAAATGCCTAAATCATCTCCTAAACTCACAATCTTTATTTCGCTTTGCACACACATCAGGCAAGTTCTAGCATTAATTGCAATAAGGAATATACAACAGTCTTACACTTTCATGGCACAAGGTCAAATCAATTAGGAGCATTATAGATTCTCGACCCAATAATTACATGAATTCAACTAAAACCAACAATCACAACAAGATTCACAACTAGAGCCTAGGTGTTTCAAATGTAATGATCCATCTCATACTTATGTTATAATGCTATGTGACCCACAAAAATTGTTACATGCAATTAAATGACTAATTTTCTCTTAAGACGGTCATCATCTATCCATCATCAAGAAAAGCACCTAATTATGACTAAATAACTAACAAAATGAAATAAATAAAATAACTAATCCTATCAAGAAGTATACTAAGGAGAAGGTCCTATTTTCTTACAAAACAAGTAGAAAAGTAACCATCCACCCCACACTTATGCTCAGCACTATCCCCAGTGCAAATAACAAGATAAAGAACCTGGCTAGTAGTACTTATCTTCCACATTAGGAGTCATGCCACCTGCATGGAGATCATCATTGGAGCAAATAGCAAATTTATTTGATACTATTTTTCTTACAAAACAAGTAGCAAAGTAACCAGCCAGTGGGCATAGGCAATGACATAGGCGGTGCCTAAGCTATAGCCTATGTTGACATAGGCGGCACCTAACCTATCACCTAAGTTGACATAGGCGGCGCCTAACCTATCGCCTAAGTTGACATAGGCGGCGCCTAACCTATCGCCTAAGTAAGGCAATGAGCATAGGCAATGGTACAAGCGGCACCTAACCTATCGCCTATGTTGACATAGGCGGCACCTAACATATCGCCTAAGTGAGGCAGTGAGCATAGACGATTGGAAATACGGTGCACTCATGGTCGAAAAGGCCCATACCACGGGGGGCTTCGCCCCTGCACCCCCATTGAGGTCAATGGTGGGGTTCGGGATTGGTCATATTGGCTCAATCCCTACGCTACCACCACAGACCTCATTGAAAGTCACAAAATAAAGTCGTACCGCGACATTTTTTGGGTCGAATTAACATAATTCGAGGCGCGACTCTAATGCAAATCATACTTGAGCCTTAGACATTTGACCAATCCAACTTACCTATAATGGTCACATCACTCCTAAACTTACCACCATTGACATGGCTCATTTCCAAATCAAAATTGGTACTAATCTCCTCCTTAGTACTTCATGCACCTACACTTAATCAAAAACAACAACAATGATTAGAAAGATGGGTTGCCTCCCACCAAGCGCCGCAATTTAGATCGTGGCTCGACTCTTCTTTTTGTATTTTTATTTAACATGATAAAGTGAAAATAAAATCATGGGTTGCCTCCCATGTAGCGCCTGATTTAACATCACGACACGACTCGATTATCTTGACTACTCAGACTTCATCAAGATACATCGATGATTCCATTTGTACCTCATTTGTTGGATCAAGATAATGCTTTATTCCTAGTCCAACCACTTTTAAGTCACTCACATCCTTGCTTGCAAGTTCAACCAAACCATCTATGGTCTCCATAAAAGACATATCCTTAACTGGTATATCTCGCTTATCTTCAAAGAATACATCAATAATCGAGAAGACACTCATCTCCTTTTGTTGTTTCATAGAACGACATACTTCAAAGCTAATTTTTTTCTCATTGAGCCTAAATTTTAGCTCATTCAGCTCTATGTTAACTAACACCCTCCCAGTTGCTAAGAATAGACTACCTAAAATTATGGGTACTTTAAAGTCCACTTTCCAATCAAGAATTACAAAATCCGCTAGAAATATAAAATCAGCAACTTTTACAAGTATATCATATAGAATCCTAATCAGCCTTTTTACTGATCTATCAACCATTAGAAGCTGCATATTAGTGGGCGTAGGATCTCCCAAACCCAGTTTCTTGAAAACCGCCAGTGGCATAAGATTGATACTTTCCCCAAGATCACAAAGGACCTTTTCAAACTTTAGCAGTCCAATTGTACATGGAATAGTAAATGCTCCCAGATCAGCTTTTTTTGGGACAATAGATCTTATAGCAATAGCCCTACAATGATGAAGATTGTCTACCGTTTCATACCTCACAGTCCTTTTCTTTTTCAACAGGTCTTTCATAAACTTAGCATATCTGGGCATCTGTTCCAGTGCTTCAACTAAGGGCATATTCATTTTCAACTGCTTCAACATAGCCATGAATTTGATAAAATAGCCATCATCTTCTTTCTTATTTAATTATTGTGGAAATAGAGGTGGCAGCCTTGGGATTTTAGTTGGAGCAACTTTTACCTCCTTTCTTATGCCTTGCTCCACATCACTAACATGTTTTGGCTTAGTTGGTTGTTCAACTTTCGCGCTCCTCTTTTTCAAACCTCCCAACTCCACAGGCACCACTGGAGATTCATCAACCATCTCCCAATCCATTTTAACCTTATCAGTATAAGAGGAAGCTCCAAAACCTGGACTAGATAACATCTTACCGCTCCTAGTGGTAATGGCCATACACAATCCATCAGTCCTCGGATTCTAAACTGTATCACTTGTTAGAGTCCCATTCTATATTTGGTTGAATGCTGTGGATAATTGGCTCATCTGCTACTCTAATTTTGTAATAGAAACTGAATGTGAATTTACGAGTTGACTTATGGAAGATACGTCACTCTTTATAGTAGTCACCCCAAAATTTGCCACCTCAACTCCCTTTAATAGTTTCTCTATCATGTCCTCCATGGATATTTTGCCTGAACTGGTGGCAGCATTATCACGGCTTCCAGGAGGCACATACAGTCCACTTCTATCACTTTTATTCTTCCAATATCCTTGATGGTTCCAACCTTGGTTTCCTTGGACACCACCTCGAAAACTCATCTGATTGTTCAAGTAATTGGCTTCTTCCTCAGGATCAGAGTCAGCCCTTCCCTGTGATGCTACAGCTTTAACCATCTCTATCTTTCCTGATAATAAATTCTTAGTGAGAAGGTCCATCTATGTTTTTATGTGAGCCATATGCTGGTCACGCTCTTCTTCTATTCACCTCTGTTATGCAGTCATGCCAATAGATATAGTAAAGATTGCTACCTCAGAATCCCTGGTATACCAAGCTCTACTCTACTTTGTCATATGATCCAACATGTCAGATGCCTCAAGAAAAGTAAGGTTCATAAATGACCTACCCGCAGCATTATCTACCACTGGCTTAGTCAATGAATTCAAAGCCCTATATAATATCTCCATCAAGTGGACATTGGTCATCTAATGATTTGGGTACCGCATCAGCTTCTTATTGAACCTCTCCTAAGTCTCGTGGAGAGCTTCAGTTAAAAGCTGTCTAAAATTGCTTATCTCATCTCTCAATTCTGCTCTCTTGGACGGCAGAAAGAATCTTTCTAGGAAAGCATCTTTCAGTTTCCTCCAATTGGTAATAGAGTCGGGAGTTAGCCCGTTTAACCAAAGAGTTGCCTCTCCAGATAGAGACAATGGAAATAAATGCAGCTGGATCGCATTCTGTCCAACCCTTGGATTGTCCAACAATTTGGATGTTGAGATAAAATTAATCAGATGCATATTCGAATCATCGCCTGTATGTCCACCAAATAACCCTTTGAGTTGTAGTAGCTGGATCATAGTGCTAGTAATATTAAACTTCACTCCTGGTACCAAGGGCGGAGGAATAATATCCCCTGTGGAACCAGCCCCATCCAAGTCGTCATCATCATCATCAAAAGAAACTTGCACAACTCAGAGTTCGGGTCTCATCCTAGATTGACGATCTCTATTGACATTCCTGTTCACTGGTGCAGCAACATCATCTGCACGCCTTGGATTTAATAACTCATCATCACCCAGGTTCTCATTATCAAGATTTAGTACCCGACCTGGGTTATCAACATTCTGTTGATTTACTTGCACAGCTGCCAATGCAGTTAATCTAGCCTGCTCCTATTGAGCAGCCATCCTTTCAGGGTCTCGTTGCGCATCCATTATACCAATGAGATGTCGTTCAGGATTTGTAGGTAATAATGGGTGGCCCGATCTCCGCGTATTTGGCATGTAATACACTCAACCTGATCAGAACAAAAACAACAAACAAAATGTAAAATTTCGGAAATCTTTGACCAAAAGGTCGACTAACAAGCACGACTTAGTCGACAACCGTATTTCCCGACAACAGCGCCAAAGTTTGATATGCTCAAATTACACCTCTCTTACGAGAGAGTAAGCAATCGCTGTCAAATATAGAACCCAACCAGGTTGGGTGTCGAATCCCACAGGGAATACTGTGTTAGTAAGTATTGTAGTTTTTACTGGACTATTGGTCAGAGGTTCCTGAATGGGGGGTTTTGGTTTAAATTTGAAATGATAGTTAAAATATAACAATGAAACAATATGTGTATTAATATTTGATCATAGAGAATGACAAGTTAGGGTAATGTCCACCTTGTAGCTTTTACTTCTCTATTAACTATGAGTAATAAGGATTTATACATGCATGCACTTATAGAGAGATGTATTCTAATTCTAAATCCAAGTGTTTCTCAACCATCAAGGATTTATTCACCTTAGTTCTCTCGAATCCAAAGTGTACAACCAATCATACGAACTCTCCAAGTAGTTAATCCTGCTAAAGCATTAACGTGTAAAATAGAAGTTGGAAACCCTATTTTCTTGTCACTACTCTATTTTCAAAATAGTAACTTTTCTATCGAACAAGTTATTGCTATAATGGCATATTCCCTATGTTTGCAACCACGAGAATTCAATCATAATGAAGAGAGTAATGATATAAGTGGATTAACACATCATAAATGAAAAACCCCATAGCAATAGAGAGTATACTACAAGGTTTCCATAACCCTAACAAATAAACTTAGCTACTCATGAATAAAACGGAAATCACAATAGAAATATTCATCATACCAAAACTTTGAACGATCTTGGTGGAGAAGATGAATAGCAAAAATAAGAGAGAAAAATGTTTCTCTCTCTTTCTCCTCAAGCTAAGCCGCTTTCTCTTGTTTTTCAAAATAATAAAGAATGTGAATCCTACATAAAAATTCAGCACCAAGTCTTTTAATAGCCTTCTATCTCATAATTTCCTTCTAAGTCCTCAACTTATTATAAATGGTATATTTTCCCGAGAGAAAGTTCCCATACATCAATTTGGTCTAGATTGTAGTTTCTAGGCACCACATTTGGTCCAGGTTGCTACTCTCTCTTGTGTCATATGTCATCCGCATTCCATAGTCCCATAATGTATTCATCTACCTCATTAATACTTGAAATTATACTAATCAAAATGGTTAGCTCAATTACATAGAAGTAAAGTAAAAACATAATAAACTAGGCACTTTGTTCTCTAAACATAGCTAAAATATGGATAAATTATGATACTTAGGTATATAAATACACCCAAGATCAAGAATCTATCAAGGAAAGCAGAAGCAAACTCCTCCACTCAACAAGACCTACATCATCTGGACTTTTTTACTTCTACTATTTAAACCAAGTATGAGAAACATCTTGCAACTGATATGCAGCTAGCTCAACATTCTCATTAGAAGTAACCACCAGTATGTCTATAAGCTTCTGCAGCTGATTTAGGAATTCCTGAGGATCCTTATCTGACTTAGACCCGAGAAAGGTTGGAGGATTCATTTGAGTGAAATCCTGAATCCTGGCTACAGCTGAATTGGCCACTGGATAGGCTGGAATGACAGTTGGTTATTCATTCTGATTTGCAACTGAGTTAGCAAGAGTAGTGAATGTAGCTCAAAACTCTACATGAGAAACATGTTTGCCCAAAGGTTCTTCGGGTTGAGGGGCTGACTGATTCCCATTTCTTCTTTTTGGAGGCATGTTCTGTAGAAGAAAGAGAGAAAGAGATTAGACTAAGAGATTGACTTTAGTTTATGCTCACTGGCATAACATGAATACTGAAAGAGGGGAAATTGTTCCTAGAACATCTTATAGCCTCCTGTACATAAATGTGGCGCACAACACACTCATTTACAAAACTCTACTAGATGTGGATTTCAGACTTCCTAGGACCCTATTGAACCTTAGGCTCTAATATCAAGTTTGTAATGCCCCAAATATGATACCCGGAATGCTACACGGTGCTCATGACCCCAAAGGACCACAAGCTAACCCATGACTAATATTTGTACCTGTATACTACATAAAATACTTTATAATGAGGAAACATGAATTGAAAGGCTATAAGGTTCAAAACTGAGACATAGTATCTGCTAAAAATGTAACATCTGAGAGTGGTATGAAATACCCAAAACAATTAAAATAAGCTATTTGAACATATTGTATTCTGGAAAGCCTCTAAAACATGACTGTCTGAATAAGGAGTTGATGGGATATGTCCCCAACTAAATACAACTAATAAACTAATTATTGAGATAATAAAATAATGATCATGTCCTCGAAAGATGAGGACTCACTGCTAACTCTGACAGCTGACACTGGAATCTACTGATGCTTTAGAGCTTGTGTCTCTGAACCTATGGTATAAGACACCATAGTACAAATGCTTCAGTACTTTTAATACTGGAATACATGTGAAGTAGGCTAAATGCATGGGGTTCATACACATGAACAATAACAATAGCAGACTAACTATCATGAGTGTGAGAATACATACATGAAAAATATTAACTGACACTGATACCATTGTAACATGATTAATGAATCTGAATACTGATAACATAACATACTCATAACTGATATAACTAATAACATGAGTGATTGTATCTGACATTCCTGAATCTAATGGAACTAGTTGAGTCCCGTACTGTATCTGAGTTGACTGTATCTGATAGTTCTAAATTTGAAGAACTATCTGAGTTCTATTACTAAGACTGATTGACTGTGTCTGATAGTCCTGATTTTGTAATATGAAATTATGGGAAGTAGTTATCTAACCAGCATGCCCCTAATGCTCCATTATGGATGAGTTGGGGTCCAATCTGTAACCCTAATTGGAAGGGTGTCAATACCGCGCCACTAGTAAAGACAAGTTGTGGGTGACCCTCATAGTGTCCCTAAATGAGAATGGTGGGGCCCTTATCTGACAGTGCTTATCAACCTCATCAACCTATGTTAGCTACATAGTTTTGAAATATAAAGATGACATTTAAGAATCACACCTCATCTGATAGTGTGTGTTACCATCCTTCGATTCACTCGGTGCTAATTCCTACTCCTATCTGAATAGACTCTGAACATGATTTACTGAACTAAACATAGGATGAGTTACTGAATTCCATTGACTGACGGAATACTACTGACATCTGACAACTGACTGAGTTTATGAGATCATGGAGATTTTCTGAGTCATAAGACTGTCTGAAGTCTAAGGATTCATAGCTTGGCTAAGAGTATCGTGAAAACATAACACGGCTCTAGGCACACAGCTAATGTTTCAGGCACGAGTAACCCCAGGACTCAATGGAAGGAAACTAACAAATCATAACTTACTTAAACATATAACTAATATCATAAAACGTAATACATTTATAGAAGCATTTCATCAAAACATGTGATACACATAACTTGTACATAGATGGGGATTTCGTGGTATCATGCTAGTTAGGCACTTTTTCTTCATCTAGACATTTAATCAAACATATTGTCGACATGGTACATGTAAACATCATTGTATAATAATTAAACATCATAGTTAAATTCTTATTTCATCATTCAAGGGTTTAGTCATAGGTTTGCATGAATCAATATCTATAATAATTTAACCCGCATAAAATTTATCACCCAACATGGAGTAAAATTCAATTTCTCATTATCCATATGAACAAGAGCAGCCAAAACATAAAATTCATAAGAAAATCCATAAAATTGAATTTAGAAAAGGGATTCTTGGGTTTCATGGATGAAAGAAGTCCATGAATGAATACTATACATACCTTGGTTCGTAAATACATGAAGATTGACGGAGGAAATTCTTGATTCTGAATCTTTTATGAAAAGCCCTAGGTTGTTGTTGAGAGGTTTTTGAGAGAAGAGAGTGTATTTTAGGTGAAAAGTGGTTGAATCGCGTGTTAAAGGGCTTAAATAGGGGTAGAAAATTGACCCTTTTAACCTTAGACGTGTCTTGTAATTCCAGTAAAAATTTCCTAAATTGGGCCCCTGGTGCTACGCGGCGCTATCGCGCCGTGTCACTGGAATTTGACAATTGGGAAACTGAGGGATGGCGCAATGCGGAGCCATCGCATTGCCCCTTTTTTTGCAACCTAGAACTTTGGTACGACGTAAAGAAAATCACGCTGATACACTGGAAAAGGACAATTGCCATTTTAGCTTATGGCGCAGTGCGCCAGTGACCAATATGGCATTATCTTACAATGGGAACTTTAAATAGTCATAACTTCTTACTTGGTTATCGAATTTAGGCAAATTTATATCGATGGAAAGCATATTGAATTGCCCACATGACAAAAGGTGAAAATATTTAAAATACCACATGTACAAAAGTATATTCATTTTTGAAAGAAAGATTCTAACCTTCTTGGGAGAATTTCAAGCTAGGAAAAAGTACAGGGTATTATAATATCTCCCCCTTAAGAACATTCATCCTTGAATGAGACTGAGAGTGAGGGGAGAAGATAACTGACATACATACTAAACATTAATACTGAAACATGATCTCTACTGGCATGACTGATAACTTAATATGTCATACTGGACATGCAAACCTGATGCATGTGTACCTGATTCATGAATGCATGACTGAGTGTTCTGAGGAACTAAGTTTCTCACAATGAGAATGCATGTTTGATGCATAATTATATAACTAAACTTATACATAAATTCATGACTAAATATGCAATGGTACTCGATACCAAGTTTGTGATGAACACTGAACATGAAGTTGAGTAAGCTTAAAGAGGACTGTTACCTTAAGCTTGATTTGAGTTGGCGGAGAAGAGGTGAGGATACTTGGTATGCATGTCTGCTTCTGTTTCCCAATTAGATCCCTTGATAGACTGATTTCTCCAAAGAAATTTAACTAGAGGGGCTTTTTTGTTCCTCAGTCTACAAGTCTTATAGTCTAGGATTACACAATATATCCTCTGGGTATGATTTTGCCAAAAACTTCTTCGGACAATTTCTAGCTAGGAAAAAGTATGGGGTATTACACAATATATCCTCCAAGTTTACTAGGAACCATTGTAACATTACTACATCTTCCAGATTTACCGAGCATCATCACATCATTAATATATCCTCTGGATTTATCGGACATCATCATAACATCAAAATATCCACTATATTTATTGGGCATCATCATTATATCCTCCGTATTCATCGGGAATCATTGTATCATCAATATATCCTCTAGATTTACCGGTTATCATCACATCATCAATATATCCTCCAGATTCAACAAGCTTCATCATACCATCAGTAATCATTATGACAAAAATAAATACATATGTATAGTCAAATCAATAACACATACAAGCCCACAATCAATACAGTATAAGAGAAGTAAGGAAATACATATCATGGTACTTCACCATTAATCATCACCACATTATATGAATAGATGCATGGGAATGTATATCTACATGATATGAAAAATCACCACTATTTTGAGCTTAACATGATTATTAGCAAGTCAATTATAAGTCACGGGTATGCCTTCTAGAATTCTTCTTTACTCACATGGTTCAATATACTAGCGTAAGGAGATCCATTTATGCAAACATTAGCTTAGTCATTAGGCCGAAATCATAATAAGAATTGTGACATAATTTAAGGCTCACATAGTAAATTAACCAATAGGTTGAGTTATAGCATAACCATAGATTCAATTCATAATACATTCCCATGCTATCCATATCATGACAATAAGATAATCAATCAAGTATACACATCATCTCAAAATCAACAACATGAAAAAACTATTTACTGGGTTTAGCCATCATAACACCAAAAGCATAATTTAGGTGTTTACCATGTATCTAGGTCACTAAAAGCTTAAGGCGGGTCAAGTTCCGCTTCCAATATCCCCAAAGTTCTCTTCTACAAGTCTAAATTCTACCTGAAATTAGTCTATGTTATCTAAATCATGCCTTAAGGGATTACCAATCCACACTACTTCTATAGGACAATTCTTCTTCAAGTATTCCTCATAAGTCACCCCAAGTAACTAAATCCATTCCACAATGAAGCATATCTAGGTCAACATACTTAAGGTGAGTGAACAAGGTCACTCTTATCTACTACAGGAACTAGAGTATTCTCATGCTATTCATGAGATTACAAATCCAACCAACCAAGGTTCTAGGCTATAAGTCAACTATCCCACTTAATGTGTTTTCAAGACCTAAGTGATTCAACTTGTCCTAAATATTTTCATCTACCATCTCCACATCTAAGACCTCGCCCAATATTATCAAGATATCAAAATTATACTACAATAAATCTCAATCCAACACAAGTAAGCCTAACCTACCTTGAGTCCAAATAGCCCACGAACTAACAATTTTTGCTTTTTCTTTCCACTAGACTTCTCTAAGGATCCATGCTATCCAAAACATAATCCATGCATTAATATAGGAATAATGACACTTGTATTGCACCATTGTTCTTTGGGTCCAAAATGTCACCAAAAACCCCCAAGTGGGTCCCACATGTGAAAAATGGATTTTCGAGACCAATCCATTGTTCAACTACCTTTGGGGAGTTAACGCCCAAAACAAATTTGTGAAAAACAACCATATTTGGTCTAAAATTATGCCTCAAGCCATTTAGGATTTTGGGTCTAATAAACAAGAATTCAACACTAAAATAAAAGGATTCATACCTTAGATTCGATGCTAATGACGAATATGCAAGTTGTTTAAGCTCCCGATAACCAAATTTCATCCAAAAGAGGGTTTTTAAATGGACCATTCGAGGCCTCAGGAAGCACAATCGTGCATACTCGCTAGACTACTATCATGACCATCACAATCGCACCACTTATCATGTAATCACAGTACCTCGGTGCACTAGACAATGGCTGAAACTTGGAAATTTGATTCCAAGTTTCAGCCAAGGCCTTGGGATGCATCCAAAATCAAATATGAGCAAATGATATATGCAACCATATAGATTTTAACATTCTAGATACGTTAGCAGAGTCGGATTTTCCATCCTATATCATGTTACTAAAATTTTTTCTTGGTGGCTATTTGGAACTAACAACGTTTTCTAAATCGTGAAATGGTTCTAAAATCCAAACAAACTGCCTGGTAACTAAACTATCAATTCCAGCAAGTCATAAATGACTTAGGGATCTATGGGAAAGTTCTAATAGTAAAAATAAGTAGGAACACAAAAAAAACCTAAAGGGTCATTACATTGTTATATGATGGTTATGCTACACAGCCCAGGTTAAGGTTTTAAGTTCATCCTAATCCTTGTTCCCTAACCTGACATGTCATATTATATATATATGTATATGTACTTCAAATGATATTATGCTTTGGAAGTTGTACTAGTTTTGAACTATCATCATGGTATTACTTTATTCCTCTTTCCTGAGTTACATGCTAGCGCTCCAATCTCTAATAGTTTCCAAACATTGTATCCCATGCAACACAGGTACTGGAACTTCTTTTACTTTTCTTGTGAAGTGACTAGGTGTTCGAGTTAGCTCGTGCGTTGACATTGAAGTGGTGATCTTTCTTACTTTGGAAGGCTTCATTTCAAGGTATCTATTTTCTATTTCTTAGACATTGTTTTGACTATCTCTCTGTATATTGGTTTTGGCAATTTTCGGGGGCATATCTCGACATTTTATTAATTTTGGTATTATAAAGGATTTATTGGATTACTGTGCACTTGGGTGGTTTGGTTGATTGTTTTAGAGATGGAAGTTTGTTCGTTTATCAGTGGTTGGTATAGACATTTCATGAATTAATCTTAGTCCTATCTTACACTATCTTGTTGTATGTTCAGAATTTATCCAACACTAGAGGTTGTTATACTGGTTAGGTTAGGTGAAGGGGTAATCTCCGGTCCATATGGGACTTGAGATAGCCATCACATCCAGGACCTGGTTCGAGTCATGACATCATTCAAACAAGATACTACATTTTATAGTTAAGTTTGATAGATTCAAACTGATAAGGCTGAGGTACCAAGAAGGTGTCAATACCCTATTAGAATTTAATTATAGTTTTACTCAATTTATGTGTCAAGATTAGATAAAAAATTCATGATGTGATGGAAATATAGAGATTTAATAGTGATTTGACTAGTTTTAAGGGTGCAATGAAGTTTGAGAAGGCCTTCGAAGCCTCTCACTGCAGCAAACAAGAATGGAAATCCCATAGAAATTGCCATGGTCCAAATTTATATGGATAGGTTGCTCGAGGAGACGATTAAATAATAGGTGTTGTAGGAGAATATCTACGAGAGAAGAGGGATCTGAATACTATCTCAAATCTTATTAAAGATGAAACACGGGGTAGAAAGAACGTTGCAGCAAATCTAGACAATGAAATCTCTGACATTATCTATAGATAAAACAATTTCATTAGCCCAATTGGCTATAACTTCCTTTCTACCCTATGTTTTTTATTTAATAAGGTCTGAGATAGTCTTTTAGATCCCCTTTCTCTCACAGATATTCTCCTACAACACCTTCTATAATACTTTTCTCAAGCAACCCATCCTTATAAATATGGACCAGGGCAAATTCTATGGGATTTCTAGTCTTGTTTGTTACAGTGAAAGGCTTTAAAGTCCTTCTCAAACACTATTTCACCCTTAAAGCTAGTCCAATCACTATTGAATCTCTATATTACCTTTAAATCTTGATCCTTTCTCTAAGCCTAACATATAAACATGAGCAAAACCAATATTGAATTTATAATAGGACATCGACACCTTCTCGGTCCCTTAGCCTTATCAGTTTTGAGCTATCAAACTTAACTATAAAATACAGGATCTTATTTGAAGGATCAATGCCTAATCGATAAGAAATAGCATTCACAAAATCATTGTACTTTATATATATTGTCACGATAACCTGATCAGTAATACCTCTCATATATGAAGTGGATCCATCTGCAAGTACCTTATTCTTCCTACCCCAGTGATAGAAGCAAAATAATGTATTTATCTTTAGTTCCCATCATGAAGCAGTGTACAAAACTATAGAGGCTCAAAAGGTAACCATCTTCAAAACCTTTCTTATTTTTATTTTAGGAAGAGTAACAGTCTCAAAAACTAAAAACTATAGCAATAGCAAGGGTTTTGAGTTCTTCCAACAAATAACCCATCTGTTGCAATAGATGGGCAATTTTTTGGAAGAACTCAATATAGTAGCAAGACCTTTATTTATTTCTTCCAGCAGATGGCCCATTTGTTGCAACTGATGAATAATTTATTGGAAGAATACAAAACCCTTTCCACTGGATTGAGTTTTTCCAGTAGATGGCCCATATTTAGATCAAGACCCTTGTTGCTGGATTAAGTTATTCCAATAAATAGTCTATCTATTGGAAGAAATCTAAACCTCTTGCTATTGGACTGAGTTCTTCCAACAGATGGCCCATCTGTTGCAACAAATTAATCATCTATTGGGAGAACTAAAAACCTTGTTACTGGATTGAGTTCTTCCAAATAATGACCCATCTGTTACAGTAGATGGGCCATCTGTTGGAAGAACTCAAAACCCTCTTGCTAATGGTTTGTGTTCTCCCAACAAAATACCCATCTATTGCAACATATGACCTATCTATTAGAAGAACTCAATCCAGTAGCAAGAGGATTTTGAGATTCTTCCAACAAATTAGTTATCTTCTACAACAGATGTCTATATCTATTTGAAAATTTTCCAACAGATTAGTTACCTGTTGCACCAGGTTAGCCAGCTGTTGCAACAGGTTAGACAGCTATTACAACAGATGTTCATATTTGTTTGGAATAATTTGATGTGAAATCACTTATTTTAAATAATTATTAATAAATAGTCTTGTTGTTGGTTTAGCTAAGAACATGATTATTATATAACTCATAGTTGTAAGAAATTAACCTCTTGAAAACTGTCCATTATTCAATGAAATCAGAGGAAAGGAAAAGTAGATGTAAATAACAAGAAGTAGTTGAACTAGTCCTTCATTCAGTCATAATTCATAATCATACAAAAACATAAAAATAAAGATAAGGCATAGAGTCATTGCATCTGTGCAAATAAAAGCTAGGCCTATGTGCTCTAACTATTAAAAAAGAGAGGTATGGTTTATAAATCTTCATAGTCAGATAACCCAAGAATGGTATCTGATAGTCTCATAGCTCATCCACAGTGGGAATTTGTCGTCAACTTAAGCTTAGGCAAAAATTAATAGAAAGAGGAAAGGGACAGAAAAAAAGAAAGGAGAAAATTGAAGAAAGGTTAAGAAAATAGATAGGTTCGTCTGTTGTGATTTTTATATTGGTGGTATTAATCTTTGAAAAGAAAGAGGAGACATTGAAAATACAAGCTAAGACAACACAAGGGGACTTTTGAGTTCCCCTAAAAACGTTTGAGTTTTCTAGTATTTTATCTTTTTCTAATGCGGTAAGAAAATTGCTTTAAAAAAAACTTCCAACAGATGGATAATTTGTGGCAATAAATATCCTATCTGCTTGATAATTTCCAACATATAGGTCATCTGTTGTAACAAATATCTTTATCTGTTTGATAATTTTCAACAGATGAGTCATCTGTTACAACGGTCGGCCATTTATTATAATAGATGTCTATAATTGTTTAGTAATTTTCAATAGATATGTCATCTGTTGAAAAGGTTATCATCCATTGATTCAAATTATTCCATTATTAGTAATAACTAAATTGATTTAACCAAAATTAAAATTGATACGTTCAATTACACATTTAAGTGATCTCATTGTATTTACATTATTATCAAAGTGTATTCATCCTAAGTAGACTGATCAATTGACCAATTTTATTTAAAATGATTCAAATTAATCCATTATTAGTAATAACTAAATTATATTAACTAAAATTAAAGATGAATTGATAAGTTCAATTACAATTTCAATTGATCTCATTGTAATTACATGATCAACTACCTGTATTCGTCTTGAATAGAGTCATCAATTGACTAATTTAACTTGAAATGTTTCAAATTAAGCCATTATTTATAATAAATAAATTGATTTAAATAAAACTAAAGATTAATTAATATTTTCAATTACAATTTCAATTAATCTAATGGAAATTACATGATCAACTAAGTGTATTCATCTTGAGAAGAATGATCAATTGACCAATATGATTTAAAATGATTCAAATTAAGCCATTATTAATAGTAACTAGATTTATTTAACTAAAATTATAGATGAAATAATAAGTTTAATTATAATTTGAATTAATCTCATGGCAATTACATGATCAACTAAGTGTATGCATCCTGAGTAGAGTAATCAAATGACTAATTTGATTTGAAATGATTAAAATTAAGCCATTATTTGTAATAACTAAATTTATTAACTATAATTAAAGATGAATTAATAAGTTCAATTACAATTTCAATTAATCTCATAGCAATTACATGATCAATTAAGTATATTCATCCTAAGTAGAGTGATCAACTGATTAATTTACCTAAAATGATTTAGATTAAGACATTATTAATAATAACTAAATTGATTTAACTAAAATTAAAGATGAATTAATAAGCTTAATTACAATTTCAATTAATCTCACAGTATTTATAAGATCAACTAAGTGTATTCGTCCTGGTAAAGTGATCAATTGACTAATTTTATTTGAAATTTTTCAAATTAAGTCATTATTAGTAATAACTAAATTGATTTTACTCGAATTAAATATGAATTAATAAATTAAATTATAATTTACATTGATCTCTTAGTAATTACATGGTCATCTAAGTATAACATATTACAACAGATTTAACCCGCTGCAACAAATTAGTCACACATTAGAAATTATCAAACATATATACTCATTTATTGCAACAGATGACTTATCTATTACAATAAATATTTTTATTTTCTTTGTCATTTTCAATAGATTACTCATCTGTTGCAACAGATGTTTTTATATGTTTGATCATTTCCAATAGATTACTCATCTGTTGCAATAGATGACCCATATATTGCAATAGATGTCTTTATCTATTTGGTCATTTCTAATAAATTATTCATCTATTACGACAGATAAAATATATGCTTGATAATTTATAATAAACGATACATTTGTTGCATTATGTTGTGTAGACAAGTCTGTATTTTCTTGATCTCTTCCAAAAAATATGTCATCTGTTAAAACAAGTTAGTCATCTGTTGCATTATGCAGATGTCTAGATCTATATAATGCACTTGTTGCAATATTTGAACTTGGGAATTATTTTTGTACTAATTCACAAGTTTACAAATTTAATAAAATAATACAATTATAATTAAACATAAAAATAAAAAATTGTCATTAATTAAACAATACAATTAACTAAAATACTTAAAATAAAAATTCTCATCATATTCTTACATTTTCTTTTTCATACACAGACATAAAACTTCTATAAATTACCCCAGCAGGCCAGACCTCTTACATCCCTGCCATAGAGATTTCATTCAGTAAGGTCCTTGGTTTTGACATATTTGTGTCGGTTAGCAAACATTTGATATAAGCAAGCGCATATGACCCACACGCGGCACCGATATCATTTTTGTTAAGGTCTCTCGAAAGTGTTTCATTAAGTTACTTTGCTTCAACAATTTGGGGAACAAGTCCAATAGTGGCTGTATGAAGGTAAAAAATTGCCACTCCTCGAAGACAGGTAAGTTATAGCCATAATCATTCATGACTCCCTCATAGAGGAGGATCTTAAGAGACACAAAATATTTATTCTTCAGGTTCATGATTACATGAATTTTCTTTTCCTAATCCAATCGATGTTGTATAATATGGCCTTTACCCTCTAACATAGTCAATCATCTCTTCATCCCATTTAAACTCAAAAATTAACTCCTCAATTCTTGGGTCATTGAGAGTTGTCGCTTGGTTACTGAACCTACTTAAGAAATTATTGCAGAATTTGAGGTCTATTATCCTATCGCCAAGATCATAAGTTTCAGTTCATTTAAGATGCCTTGTCCTCATGAGGCAAAGAATTTCATCAACATACTATGATATAAGAAGACAATTTTTAAATAGGTTAGTAATTTAAAAACTAGAAAGATGCAATAGATGGACCATCTGTTACATAGGTTCTCTAAATCTGTTAAAAAATTACCCATTTACTGCAACTTATGCAATATATGTGTAATTTGGTTCAACAGATTACCTATCTGTTGCAACAGATGACTCATCTGTTGCGTAGCTTCTCTGAACTTGTATTAACAAAAACCCAATCTACTGCAACTTATGCAGTAGATAGCTAATCTATATAAATATGGCTTAGAATGTAAAACTTAAAGTAGATTAGAAGGTTAGGCTAGAAAAAGTAAACTTACCGAATCCTTGTACCACATTATCATACTTGTAATCTTCTTGAAATCTTCTAAGAAAAGTGTACTCATGGTGAACATTTTTGCAGAATTCTAATTGATACATCTGAGAGTGCCATTCTAATTGTTTCTCTCTTCCTCTTACCTCATGAGTGCATGGCTCTGTCATCCTCCTAGATGGTTTGACACCCCTCTTGAATGTCAATTCTTTAACAGCATCAGTTAAAGTATCAATTCTTTTGATGAGTTCAGCATGTCTATCCATGCATTTTTGGCATTTACAAATAGAACATGAGCTTGAAGAGGGACCATAAAAAAGGGTGATTCCATCATCATCACTTTCTAAAAGGTCAACTCTTATTTCAAACATATTTTTTCCTTGAGCATCAGCAAGATGCTCATTATCATGCCCAGTAACAGCAACAGTATGGTTGGCTCAAACAACAACCACTCCACCAGCAACACCATCACCATCTCGACCACAAATACCATTACCACCAACACCACCATAAGAAGCACCCGAATCTGTTGCAGCAGGTTGGTCATAAAGAACCTCAACATGAGGCTCAATAGCAACAAACTGACCTTTTAGCTCTTTTTATGGATTTTGTTCTAGCCAATTTGTTTTTTATTAATTCCACCGTTGGATCTGCTTTTATACGAACAAGACTTAGAGTAACAAAAGAAGGTACTCCAACTCTTGCTCAGTAGGTACAAGCCATGGATGCACAACATATAAATAAAATTAGATATTTTTAAATCAAATAATAATTTGTAATCAATTGGTAATATGTTAACACAGACAACTTATGCAATATAGGAGTTTTCTGTTATAATAGATGAGTCATCTGTTAAAAAAGATTATCCATTTGTTATATAAGTTGCAGTAGATAGGTAATTTGTTAAGTCAAATTTAGAGACCCAAAGTAATAAATGGGTAATCTATTTCAATAGATGACTTATCTGTTGTAGCAAATTACTCATCTGTTGTACTAGATTACCTATTTATTGCACCAATTGTAGTAGATATGTAATTTGTTAAGATAAATTACAACTGATGGACCATTTGTTGCAATATCTTCACTTAAATCAAATTATTATACTTGAAAGAAGACTTACTACATCATCCATAGGGTTAAAGAGATCAAGGGGATTTATTTTTGGGTTTTTCTTTTGTAATACCCCGAGTTTTCATGTTCTAAACCACTCAAAGGGATTGGACATTTAAATAGCTTTCTAGCGCAATATATCTTGCCTCGATACGACATCATGGAAAAAAGTTGTGAAAATTTCCTACAAGGGTATTTCAGCTACCAGTGGTCACGACTCACTTGATGACCTATAACCAGATCTTACGAGTCAGTACAAGGAGCCGTAGTCACAATAGTAAGGGTCCCAAGTTTCAGCCTAGTGACCACGACCCAACTCTATGATTTGTAATCAGACATTACGAGTGGTTGGGAGGGACACATATTCTCAATAGTTTCTAGCCAAGAATCCTTTCCTGTGGTCATGAGCCAAACCTATGACTCATAGTTAGAACTTATGAGTCACGGTGTAAACCCATAGCCTGACTAGTGTATGATCCAAGGACCCAACCTCATACCGTAACTTCAACCAATAACTCGTAGTCAATCATAATGAGTTATTAGGTGGTAAATCATGGTTAGAACAAAATGAATCAGGATCCCAAGATCCCAGATTATGACTCAGATCACATTTATAACCAGTCGTGAAGTAAGTCATAATGACTAGGAACAAGTTTTCATGCACATTTTTTCAGGGACTTTTGTCTTTTCCCAATCCCTTAAAAGCTAAACCTGTGTCATTTTGGCTTCCCAAGGGGTGGTATAAAAATTCCAAAAGCCCTAGATTCATTAGTTAAACGTAATCTTCCTAAAAGAGATCACAGAGGCTATTTTCCCATCTTCCTTAAACAAACTAGGGTTTCTCAAGAGAAAAATCAATTATAAGGAATTTCCCAGGGCTGTTACTACTAGGTATGTGGGATATTCATCAGTGGGTCTATTCCACCCATTGAATCCCAACAACTCTCTTTATCTTTTATCTTTAAGTGTAAAACTCTTTTCCCTTTTATGGAGTTCCAAGTTATCTATAAATCTAATGAATCTTCTCTCAATTATTTTTTATTATGAACCATAAAACTATACTCCCTCATGAGAAATTATGTTTTTATATGTTTGATAATGCACATGTCTACATCATGACCAGCTATTGAAGTATTGAATGTTATTCATGATTTTCCATACCATAGCCAGTTCCATAATTAGCATACTCAATTTGCATTATTCAGGTTGGTGGGTTGTGAACACCCGATACCTAGAAATTTATGAATGTTTTAGATTTTCAAGTCATTAGTTATTCAAATCATGATTACATCACTGTACTCAGATTATGATATTTATTTTGAGCATTTATCAGTTGTGAATTACGTTAAACTCTTATCAGTATTAGTATCAGTTTAGTTGGGAGTAGGACTTAGCACTGAGAGAGAATAGGTATGAAGGCTCACCCACTAGTAAAGGACTAAGAGCTTTAGTATAAGTCCTTGAGTTCCGAAACTATATTTCTAACGTAGGTTATGAGAGGTCCCTCACCAGTTAAAGACTGACACTCTATTAAGGGTCACATGCCAGTTAAGGAATGACACCCTAGTTCTTTAGGACACCAGCTTAGTGGATCCACACAGCCAGTGTTGGTACCCTTAGAAAGGTACTGACACCCTTCCAACTGGGGTATAGGTTGGACCCCGATTAGCTCAGATGGGGTATGTCGATTAAATTCTAGCTCCCATAGTTTTAGTTCAATATTCAAATTATATCAGTTCATATTTTCATGACCAAGTGTCCATATATCAGTTATTCAGATTATTTCAGTATATGTTTATGCTTGGTTTTGTAATTATTTTATATGTTCCTACATTCAAGCTATGTAACTTTATGTATATCAGCCAGTTCCTATCCCATATACTGGTATATTCAAAGTACTAACTAAATACTCTCTTTTGCTCTATGTTGTCTTATAATAGAGGTTTGGATGCATAGTTCCCAGATCGCACGTAGTCCATTCCTATATCACTCAACTGCAGCTTTGGTGAGTTCTCATCAGTTGAGGACTAGTTATATTATTTATCATACTTTCCTGTAAGTTAATTCATTTTATTTCAATAGTCAAAGTTAGGGATATATCCAACAACTCATCATGTTTTGAGGTTTTTAGACAGTTAGTTATGTTTTTCAGCAAAGTGTTTCAAACCCTTTTAGTTATGGATTTGATTATTTAGATAATTTGTTAAATGACTTTTACACAGTATTTTCTTATCTTTCTTTCAGTATTTACCACTTGTGCCACTTCATAGGTTAGCTTAGGGTCACTCTGTTCTTAAGCACCGTGTTATGACTAAGGGGGTAGTCTCATGTCGTGACATCTTTGCAGCCAACCATCTAAGGATCCTTGGATGAAAAACCTCATCCGAGTAATCCTTGACCTGATTTTAGAGATAAGGAAGGGCTTCAAAAGCCTAAGCCTAAAATGTAAACATGAAGCAAACAAAAAAAGTTAGAATAATTATTCAATATAAATAAGTGAAAGAGTAAACAAATAGTGATTAAATTTACCATGAAAGACCAAGGAAAGTCGTATAATTTGATCGTCTTTGGGTATAACTTTGTAAATGAATATTTGAAAGTCAACTTATAGCTTTCATGTCACGACCCAAACTTGAGCCTATCGATGACGGGTATCTCAAGTCCCGCATAAACCAAAGATCACCCTATTTACCTAACCTAACCAGCATATCAACCACAAGTGTTGCATGAATTCTGAACACAATCCAAAATAAAGCTAAATATGACAATGATAACTCATAATATGTCTAATTCAATCCACCAAACAATGCTCTAAACCAACACACCCAAGTCTACATTAATCTATGTAGCCTCTACAACCAAAGCCAATAAAATATCAGGACATGCCCCCAACAATAGCCAAAATCCAAGTCTAACAAAGCCTATGACAAAGAGGAAATATAATAACCCATTGTTCATTTGCCATATTTATGATTATCTTTGTCATTTCAGCTTCTCCATAGCTGTCCTAAGTCATTTATGACTTGATGAGACTTAAGATTCCATTATTGGGTTGTTCGTTTGGTTTTTAAAGCCAACTTTCTATTTTAAAGTCTTTGCTAGTTCTAAATAGCCAATGGGCAAAAACTTCAGTGAAACAATCTCGGATACAAGTTCTGACTGTGCCAATAGATTCAAAATATTAATTTTAGTCTAGGTAGACCTTTGGTTCAGGTCCCAATGCAACCAAGCTTATTTTGACCTATTGGTCGAAAAGTTAAAAATTAGAAGAATGGATGTGGGACCCATATTTAGTCTAAACAACCTCAGATTGAAAATATGACATCTCCATCATATTTGAAACACCAATTTTAGGCTACGAAGACCCTTGGTTCATGTCTTAAGTCTCTTGAACTTATTTTGGGCTATTGAGTGGATTTTAAGAAAAGTGATGAAACTATGTGGGGCCCACCTTTTGTATAATAAATGTTTTGATGGTTCCAATAAATTTGAAATGTGTTTTACACTCAAAATTCACTATTGTATCATGTTCTTTGGATTCTAGATGAGTTCCAAGGGTCAAAAACCTATTTTTGAGTTTGATGTCATCTGGTGCAACCCCGATCACGGCCAAGAGTGTACAATCATGAGTAGCATGACTGTGGCCCATAGGACCGCGATTGTGACATCTAACTACTTGTAGGGTTAATGCCCTTAAGATGCGTTTGAGGCATTTACCCTTCATCATTTAGACCTAGAAACCCCAAATGAGTGAATAACTCAAAATTGGTCATGGGGGTAACTTGGGAGCTTAATTATCATCTTGTATCACGATTATCTTCAAGATTAAGATAAGAATTTCTTGAATTCATGCTTGAATTTCTTAGTTTTGACCCAAAACCCTAATTTAGCTTAGGGCTTGATTTTAGCCCAAAGTATGCTTAATTTCACCCATCCTTTGATGACTATAATTCCTTATTCAGTGTGAACATTGGGTTGATCTTAAAAACTCATTTTCGTATGTGGGTTATTGACTTGGTTTCTGACAAATTGGTATTAGAACCTAGGTTTCATTAGTGTATTAGTGAGTAGAGTCCTGCGGATCAATGCGGAGACGTCTGAAACTATATTTGGGAGGCTATAGTGATATTTTAGGAAATTCACTTAATGACTCATTTTTGTGTCTTCATTCCTATGAACCTTGAACATATTCTTTGACTCTATTCTATCCCTAAAGAACGATGTGATATTATCGATAGATGTGGATGAGACTCCAACATGTATTTCTAAAATTTCAGTACAGCATCATACTAGAGGGTTTGAGATGGATATAGAAGATCCTTAGTGGCATCCAAAAGGGATTAGGAAAGAGTCCCCATCATACTTTTGGATGTGGTATGGTTCTTGAGGCCATGGTGACCATTATGGATTATGAGGGCAAGTATCTTAAAGTATTCTAGGATTTTGGTTTGATTATGTTATAATAAGACACTGGTTCAAAGAATGCCCCTGATATGAGATATCTGATCAGCTAGAGTTAGATTATATTCCCCACCAGCCTAGAGTTCCTAAGACAGATTATAATTGTGGAATTTTGGACATAATTTTGTGAATTTCTCTCAATGTCAGTTGGAAAGTCATTTTGGTTCAATTTGTGTTCTGTCTATATTGATGCTTCAGGAATTAGTATAACTGCAAAGAGACCGACTACTAGTCTAGGGAGTGTCCCTGACATGAGATTCCAGTCATTCAACTTCTTTAAACCAGCTCATGATATTGTGGAATATTTAGTTAAAGATGGTTTGCTTGGCACCTAAGTTGATGATTCAGTCGGTCGGTCCGAGTTGGACCTGTTCAGATTTATTTTCCTATGTCCGTCAGGCATGTGACTATGAATGTCACTACAATTAGTGTGCTTTCATTTCCCATTGTTACTATGATGATTATATGCTTTGATGAATTTATATCAGTCATTATATGCCTTATTATTGAATTTATGATTATGCTACTACTCCGCGGTTTATTTCTTTAACTAATGGATGCAGTAGAACTATATTGATTTTTCCCCTATGGGTATGGTTTTGGGTTTGAGCCCCATTTATCATGGCACATTATCCCTATTTTTTCCATTGAGTGGTACATGATATTGATATTTACTTTTGTCAATTTATCATGGCATATTAGATCTATAGTGAGAGTGTTAGTTTTAAAAGAGATACCTATGGTGAAATTCCTTGCAAGTGTTTTGTCTCTATAAAGGTTATCTAGGAAGTCATGCTTGGAGCATGCAGGCCCAGTACCTCATCCATTCGAGATTTTGAGATTCTTTTTATCCATTGACTTACGGGGACGAAAGTCTTTTTAGTAGTGGATATTATAATGACCCTCCAAGTCATTTTCCATATTTATGCTTATATTTTCTATTTGAGCTTCTCCATAGATTCCCAAGTCATTTATGACTTAATAGGACCAATTATTTGATTATCGGGTAGTTCGTTTGGTTTTTAGAGACAATTCCTTATTTTGAAGTCTTCGCTAGTTCTAAATGGCCACCGGGAAAATACTTCAGTGAAATGATCTCGGATACAAATTCTGGCTACTTCAACTGAACTGCCGTCCCCATGAACCCGAGCTCATTTTGACCTATTGGTCAGAAAGTTAAAAATTGGAAAGAATGGATATGGGACCCATATTTAGTCAAACCAACCTTGTATTGAAAATATGACTTCTGTATTACATCTAAAATATTGATTTTAGGCTCGGGATACCCTTGGTTTAGGTTCCAAGGCTCCCAGACTTATTTTGGGCTATTGAGCGGATTTAATAAAAAGTGATAAACCTATAGGTGTGGGCCCCATTTTTTGCCTAAACGATATCCAATAAAAGTTTTGATGACTCCAATGGATTTGAAATGTGGTTTACACTCAAAATTCACTATTTGATCATGTTCTTTGGATTTTGAATGAGTTTTGAGGGTCAAAAACCTATTTTTGAATTTTATATCATCTGGTGCAACCACAATCGCGTCCAAGAGTGTGCGATCGCGAGTCGTGTGATTGTGGATTGTAAGACTATGATTGTGACATCTGAGTACCTATAGGGGCTATATAAAGGCCCCAAGATGTGTTTGGGGCATTTCCCCTTCACAATTTAGACCTAGAATCCCTAAAATAAGTGTACTAACTCAAAATTGGTCATGGGGGGTGACTTAAGAGCTTAATTATCATCTGGTATCACGATTATCTTCAAGATTAAGGTAAGAATTTCTTGAATTTCTTAATTTGGACCCAAAACCCCAATTTAGCTTAGGGCTTGATTTTATCCCAAAGTATGCTTTGTTTTCACCCATCCTTTGAGGATTATGATTCCTTATTTATGTTTGAACATTGGGTTGGTCTTACAAACTCATTTTCTATATGTGGTACCCACTTGGGGTTTTGGTGTCAATTTTGGACTCGAAGCCCACTAGTGGAATATGGGTATCATTAAACTTGTATTGATGAGTAGATTATGGTTTTGATAGTGTGATGGAATTTTGAGGCTTGCAAAGTGAGGAAGAACATGTGGTGCATGAAGTTAGGTTTTGTGGTTTGGCCTTGAGGTAGGATTTTGTCTACTTTTCTTCATTGATGATCTGTGATATATGTTACGTGTGAATATAGATGTTAGGCTTGAGTATGAGTGGGACAACTTGGCCTTGATATATTGATGTTTGGAGATTAGATGAGGGTTTTGGACTCGTAAAATGGCATGTTTATAACCCTTTTTTATCCTATTTCCTTCCTCTTTAGTTTAGATTAGTTATAGCAGGTATATGATATAATTCTATGTTTGGAATGTGGTTTTAGATTTTGAAGAATGATTTCTATATTTAGCCATATTGGGCTAGTGTGGTAGTCTTGCAACCATAAGTTGGGTAGAGTTCACTTGAGTACCCTTGTTTCTAGTTGAAGTTCCTATCTTAGGCTTAAATATAGATTACTTGATATATAGAAGATGAACTAGATATCTTAGCCTAGTTTGGGGCATAGTATGCCTAATTAAGGAAATTATGGATAAGAAGTAGGATCGTTCAGCCCACTTAGGCCTAAGCTTGTGCTAAGTTTTTTAGACTTAGTGCGGATGTTAGACATAGATGAGGCTAGTAAACCTTAGAATAAGGTTACTTCGTTACTTGGTAACTTGAGTTAATGTTTTCGGATTGTGGTTTTGAGTTATGGTTATGATACTCCTTGTGGAATTTATATTAGGCATTTAGAGATGATATTCCTCCTAGATACATCATGTGGCGTATAGAGATGCTATTTCCTCTAAGACTTGATAATTGGCCTATAGAGATGCTATTTCCTATTAGACTTGATGATTGGCCTATAGAGATGTAAATTTCTCTTAGACTTGATTATTGGCCTATAGAGTTGTTATTTCCTTTAGTCATGATTGTTGGACCTATAGAGATGATGTTTCTCTTGGATGTGTAAATTGTCCTAGAGAAGTGTTATTTCTCATAGTCATGATGTATGACTTATTGATATATGATGTCCTATAGAAGATTACTGATGTTGGGCATATTTACACGCCTAAAGCACTATAATTTACCCATATTTTAGCTAAGTTTTAAGGACAAAATATATAATTCCTGCACTTTTAGTCCATTTTCCTGTAAGTGAGCTAACCAACGTGATTAGCATGTTTTCAGGTATTTATGATGAAGATTTCAGCACTTTGTGAACTTTTCGGTATCAAAGGGAAACTTCGCATAAGATGGAAGGCAGCTTTTGGAAGCTTGAGGACTAAATACAATGCATGGAAAATCTGTCCAGGGCAAAAACGGTATTTTTACATACTTAAGTGTGCAGCAGTAACCTAGTAGGAATATGACAAGGATGCAGTAACCGAGTAGGACTAGGTCTAGGATGTTATAAAAACCTTATTTGCTGAATTTTTCAGCAAGCAATTTTTACTACTATTCTATTTCTTTCATTCGACTTCTGAGTATTATTCACGTACAATTTCTATAACGTGAGACAGAGAAAAAACGCTACAAGGACGGATAGAGAGGAAATCACGTCATTCATTGTGACACCAATACATACCCATTGTGAGATTGATATTGTTTTGGTATGATGATGATGTCTTCATTGCTTTCCTTTACAATTATGGGTAGCTAAACTTCTCTGTTAGGGTTATGGAAGCCTTATGATATACTATCTATTGCTATGAGTTTGTGAATTCTTCATACGTATGCTACTTATATCATTACTCTCTTCATCTTAATTACATTCTTGTGGTTGCAAACATATAGAATACGCCATTATAGCATTAACTTGTTCGAGAGAAAAGTTCCATGTTTGGAAAAGAGAGTGTGACAAGGAAATAGGGCTACCAACCCCTATTTACACGTTAGTGCCGTAACTGGATTAACTTCTTCGAGAGTTTGTACCGTTAGTTATACACTTTAAGCTCGAGAGAGTTAAAGTGAAATAATTCTGGATGGTCGAGAGACACTAGGATTTACCATTAGAATACGAATCTCTATAAGTGCATATATGTTTGAATTCTGCATAACTCATAGTTAATAGATATGTAGAACTCATAAGGTGGACATAACCCTAACTTATTTTTCTCTGTTATTAAATCCTACTACACAAATCGTTTCATTCGTTACTTTGTTTACATTAATTCACGCCATAATTCAAATCCCCTCTTTTCGTAGAATTTTCGACCAACAGTCTAATAATAGTTTCAACACTTAGTGACCAAGTATTCCCTGTGGGATTCGACACCCAACCCAGTTGGGTTCTATATTTGAAAGCGACCGTTTACACTCTTACGAGAGCTGTAGTTTGGGCGTTATCAAATTTTGATGCCGTTGCCAGGGAATACGGTTGTCAACTAAGTTTGTGATAGTTACTAGACCCTTTGGTCAAAGATTCTCAGATTTTACTTTTAGTTGTTGTTTTTGTTTTATTCAGGTTCTGTTCAGTGTATGCCAAATACTCGAAGTTCTGGTCAGCCATTATTACCCATAAATCCTGAACCACAACTTATTGGCAGAATGGATGCACAACGTGAAATTGATCGAAGGGTTGCTCAACAGGAGCAGGCTAGATTAGCTGCATTAGCCGCTGCTCAAGTGCATCAATAGAATATTGATAACCCAGGGCGAGCAACAAATCCTGATGATGAAGACCTGGGTGATGATGAGTTACTGAATCCAAGGCGTGCAGATGAGGTGGTAGCGCCTGTGAACAAAAGAGATCGTCAAGCTAGAATGAGACCTGACCGCTGAGCTGTGCAGATTCCTTTTGATAATGATGATGACGATCTGGATGGGGCTGGTGCCATAGGGGCTATTATTCCTCCGCCCTTTGCACCTGGAGCCAAGTTCAATATCACTAGCACCATGATTCAGCTATTGCAGCTCAAGGGGTTATTTGGTGGACTTGCAGGCGATGATCCGAATATGCATCTGATAAATTCTATCTCAACATGCAAGGCGTTTGACAATCTAGGGGTTGGACAGAATGCGATCCGGCTGCACTTATTTCTATTATCTCTATCTGGAGAGGCAACTCTATGGTAGAACGGGCTAACTCCTGACTCTATTACCAATTGGAGGCAACTGAAAGACGCTTTCCTAGAAAGATTTTATCCGCCATCCAAGAGCGTACAATTAAGAGATGAGATCAGCAATTTTCGACAGCTTCCAACTGAAGCTCTCCATGAAACATGGAAGAGGTTCAAGAAGAAGCTTATGAGGTGCCCAAATCATCATATGACCAATGTCCACTTGATGGAGATATTATACAGGGCTTTGAATTCGGTGACTAAGCTAGTGGTTGATAATATTGTGGGTGGGTCATTCATGGACCTTACTTTTAATGAGGCAAGTGGTATGCTAGATCGTATGACAAAGCAGAGTAGAGCTTGGCATACCAGGGATTCTGAGGTATCAAGCTCTACTATATCTATTAGCATGAATGCAGAACAGAGGCGAAGAGAAGAGAAACGTTACCAAGATATGGCACACATGAAAATGCAGATGGATCTTCTTACCAAGCATTTATTAGCAGGGAAGACCAAAAAGTCAAAGCTGTTGTGTCACAAGGAATATATGAATCCGACTCTATGGAAGAAGCGAATTACTTGAATAATCAGGGGGGTTTCCGAGGCAATGCCCAAGGAAATCAAGGTCGAAACTATTATGATAAATCTGGAACCAAGGATCATGATCATGGTAGTTGGAAGAATAAGACTGACAGGAGTGGTTTGTATGTTCCTCCTGCAAATCATGAGGCTGTGGTGTCTGGCTCTGGGAAGATGTCAATGGAAGATATGATGGCTAAGCTGTTGAAAGGAGTGGAGGAAACCAACACGGGAGTAACTGAGGTAATGAATGATTTGTCCTTAATAAATAAATTGGTTGACTCGCATTCTACTGCAATAAAACAGCTGGAACAACAACTGAGCCAACTTTCAGCGGCATTCAATCAAAGAAAGGCTGGCACTTTACCTAGCGACACCGTGCAAAATTCAAGGAATGATGGATCATGTATGGCTATTACTACCAGGAGTGGTAAGGTGTTGGAAAATCCATCCAAAGGCAAGCAGGTGGTTGATGATATGGAGGAGAATGTTATTGATGCAGATTGTGATAATTCTATAGAAGCAGAAAATTAGAACGAGAGCGTTCATGAGGAAACTATTCCCCTTCCACCACCACCTTTTCCTCAGAGACTGAAGAAGAAAGCTGATGACACTCCTGAAAAGGTTGATAATCAGAAGCAAGATAAAAAGGAAGTGGTGGAGAAAACGATTCCCCTTCCACCACCACCTTTTTCTCAAAGATTGAAGAAGAAAGTTGATGACATCAGGTTCAGTAAATTCATGACTATGTTGAAGCAGCTGACTATTAATGTTCCGTTAGTGGAGGCGCTGGAGCAGATGCCTGGGTACGCTAAATTCATGAAGAACCTTTTGACAAAGAAGCGGACAGCAATCTATGAGCTGGCAGATAATGTTCATCATTGCAGTGCAATCGCTACCAGATCACTAGTTCAGAAGAAGGCAGATCCTGGTGCTTTCACTATTCCTTGCACGGTTGGATCTTTGGATTTTGCTAAGGCATTGTGCGATTTGGGAGCTAGCATCAATTCGATGCCGCTATCCGTCTATAGGAAGTTGGGGTTGGGCGATCCCACACCAACCAATATGCGGCTCGTGATGGCAGATAGGTCGGTAAAACGACCTGATGGTATCTTATATGATGTATTGGTGAAGGTTTCTTCTTTCATCTTTCCTGCAGACTTTGTGATTTTGGATTGTGAGGTGGATTCTGAAGCTTCCATAATCTTGGGTCGTCCTTTCCTCACAACAGAAAGTGGGCTTATTGACTTAAGAGCTAATGATCTTTTATTTTGGTTGAATGATAAAGTGGTCCATTTTGATGTATGCAAAGAAATGAAGCAACCCTGCGATATGAATGTGTTCTCTGTAGATGATTTTTATTATGAAGATGAGAAACAATTATCTGTAGAGAAGCAGCTTACTGTTGAGCCATTGTCTGTTGTGCTGTTGAATTTTGAGCATGAGGATATTGAAGATCATGAAGAAACTATGTGTGCTCTAACAGGAATAAAGTCCTATTCTCATGCTCCTAAGAAGCTGGACCTTGATCTTAAGAATCAATCTTCACCAACAGCGAAGACTTTCATTGAAGAGACACCAGTGCTAGAATCGAAAGAGCTCCCCAGTCACCTAAGATATGCGTTCTTGGAAAGTGGAAATACACTTCCGGTGAGGGTTGCGGCTGATTTAGGTGAACAGCATGTAGAGGCTCTCATCTCTGCTCTGAAGAGGTACAAGAGAGCTATGGGTTGGACTATTGATGATATAATTAGTATCCCTCCTGGGATATGTATGCACAAGACTCATCTCAAACAAGATTGCATGCCTACAAGTAAGCATCAGCGTCATCTGAATCTATTCAGAATACGATGCACCATATATCTCGATGAAGTCTAAGTAATCGAGATAACTATGTCGTTCCGCGACAATAAATCAAGCGCTAGATGGGAGGAAACCCATCGTCTTTAATTGCTTTGTTTTACTAGGAGTTTGTTTTTGTAGTCGAGCCACGACCAAAACTAAGGAGCTTGATGGGAGGCAACCCATCGTTCTAATCGTTTTTGTTGTTTTTGAGTAAGTGTAGGTGCAAGACGTATAAAGGAGGAGATTGGTCTTAAATTTTGATTTGGAAGTGGTTCATGTTGATGGTGGTAAGTTAGGAATGAAGAAGCAAAGGCTATCGGTTAGGCATTGCCTATGCAAAACTAGGCAACGAACAAGGCAAAGCCTATGCTATGGCCTAAGCTCTCTGAATCTACAATGCCATAGCATAGGCGCCGCCTATGCCCAACAATGCTTTGCAAAAGGCACCGCCTATGCCCAATAATTCTTTTCAAAAGGCGCCGCCTATGTCAATGCCTTTTGTCTCTGAATCTATAATGCCATAGCATAGGCGCCGCCTATGTCCAACTAGGCATTGCAAAAGGCGCCGCCTATGCCAAGTATAGGCAAAGCATTAGACGCCGCCTATGCTTACTTTTTGGTCTCCAAATCCAATTCCAAATGGGTCAAAACCCAACCCAATCCTTGTTCTATAAATAGAATCTTATTGTTAGAACAAAATCTCATTGTTCACTCAACCTAAGCGCCGCCTACCTCTCCAAAATCTCTCAAAAATTTTCTTTTTGCTCTTCTAACCTTGCAAGATCATCTTCCAAGTCCATCACCAAGTAAGTTCTTCTTTTATATTCATTAAGTTTTACAATACTACGCTTATAATGATTTGTTAGATCTTGATGTGGTGTTGGTAATTTGAATGTGGTTGGTTCGTTATGATACATCTAGTTGAGTGAATGAATACGTGTGGGTGTTCTTAACTTTGTTCCAGCTTGTATTTGATTTTGATACACTGTCATACTTTTGCGGAATCGACATGGTGAAGTTAATGGCATAATCTTCAAAATTGAAAGCTTGAATGCTTGAATGACTCGTTCATCGAGATAAAAATCATGATTGAATACAAGCATGAGATGTTGTGATTATTTCTATGTCATAACTTGATATGAACTCTACGTAGTAGTCTTGTTCAAAAGGTGCATTAATCCAAACATGAAAGTATAATCAAGATTACATGAAATAGAGTTGCATAGGATAGTTAAGATGACATGAAAGTATGACTGTGCTGAACATATAGTTGGAACATATCGCCTATACGTAAGTCGATGAAGTCTGAGTAATCGACATCACTCACTTAATTAGTTTGTACCAACAAATTAAGTGTGGGGTGGTGCCACTATTGTTTTGTTTTTTTGATTGAATCTTCCGAGATAAAGCTAACATGAATCTATTAGGATCTCAGGTAGAATGGCCTCAAAAGGACGACAAGGAAAACAAAAAGCGCCCACCTCACAGAAAGGTAAGAAAAGAGAAAGAAAAGAGCAAGCTGAATCCTCCGTGCTGCAAATACCTCGACGCACTCTTAGAATCAAGTGGGGTACATTTTGAGGAACTTCTGAGGATGACGACTCTGATGATGATTTTGACACAGGGTGTATGACCCCAAACATAAAGAAGGAATCCGACTAATCAGTTTTTCCTTATTTATTTCCACTGAGGACAGTGTGTCCCGTCTAAGTGTGGGGTGAGGGTATTTGTATGTTGTATTGTACTTCTTTGCTTGCATCTATTCTCGTTTGTAGTTAAATTTTTAGATTTTTAGATTTTTTTTAGATTTTGCATGAAATTATTCTGATAGGCGGCATGGTATTATGACAAGAGTTTGTGCTAAAATCATTACTATTGAGACGTTTAGGCTCCAAGTATAACTCACTGTGTGATAATTGTGTGGTTTAATTCATTCATCTGTTGGGTCAAGAGTCTATACTGCTCCCAATAAAGTTGACCATGTGCCTTGTGTGAGAGAGATTATAGTATATTCTGTGTTGTGACTGATGCTAGAACTTGCCTGGTGTTTGTGTAAAGCGAAATAAAGAGTGTGAGTTTAGGAGATGATTTAGGCATTTCTTTGGCAGCCTGTAATTGTTTACCTTCTTTTTACCTACCTGTGTACATTATCCTAGTTAACCCCCTTTGAGCCTTTAGCTATTTTCTTTGACAGCCTTATATGTAAGTCTAATCCATTTTTTTTCAAGACCATAATTTGATCCAAATTCCTAAGCGCTTTAAATTGTAAAGTTATGTGACAAAATAAGAGGAAATTTGGTGAGAGTGATGCCTTATAGTGTATTGGTACTTGAATTTATTATGAAAAAGAGTGGCTATTATAGAGGTGTGTTATAAAAAAAATGAAAAGAAAAATAAAAAGTTAATTCTGTTTAAAAGTGAATAACAAAATAGGTGAAAAGGGGTGGTAGATAAAAAGAAAGTAGAGAGGTTGTTTAAAAGAGAGTGTTAATGGCGTGATGTATTAAAGCGCTTAGGGAACATAGTCACTATTTCTGGCCAAAATAGTCCTACCTGTCCCTTAGCCTACATTACAACCTGTAAAAGACCTATTTGATCCTTAGCTTAGCATTCTGATATTAGTAGAGCAATACACTAAGGGCAAGCTTATGGTCATTAGTTGCAACATATGAACTCTTTGTGAGAGAGAGAGCAAGGAGAATCTTATACCCATGTTTCGAAAAATTCAAAACTTGTGAGTGATTATGGGTGATATCTTGTGTGAGACACACATGGTTGATGAGTTTTGGGTAGTTTTGTATGATTCTTTGTGCCTTAATTTGTGGATACGAATTAACCATCATCACGAGTCTGTTGGAGGTTGAATTGCTTCTACTAATGATCAAGAAAACTACTCTTTGTTAATGATTGTCGTGCATGTCTTGAGGATAAATTTTGTGATGTTACTGTGAAATCCTAAGTAGATGTTTGCATGGACATAATATTTTGTTCGAGGACGAACAAAGCTTTAAGTGTGGGGTGTTGATGTTGGGCGTATTTACACGCCTAAAGCACTATAATTTACCCATATTTTAGCTAAGTTTTAAGGACAAAATATATGATTCCTGCACTTTTAGTCCATTTTCCTGTAAGTGATCTAACTAATGTGATTAGCATGTTTTCAAGTATTTATGATGAAGATTTCAGCACTTTGTGAACTTTTCGGTAGCAAAGGGAAACTTCGCATAAGATGGAAGGCAGCTTTTGGAAGCTTGAGGACTAAATACGATGCATGGAGAATCTTTCCAGGGCAAAAACGGTATTTTTACATACTTAAGTGTGCAGCAGTAACCTAGTAGGAATATGACAAGGATGCAGTAACCGAGTAGGACTAGGTCTAGGATGTTATAAAAACCTTATTTGCTGAATTTTTCAGCAAGCAATTTTTACTACCATTCTATTTCTTTCATTCGACTTTTGAGTATTATTCACGTACAATTTCTGTAACGTGAGACAGAGAAAAAACGCTACAAGGATGGATAGAGAGGAAATCACGTCATTCATTGTGACACCAATACATACCCATCGTGAGATTGATATTGTTTTGGTATGATGATGATGTCTTCATTGCTTTCCTTTACAATTATGGGTAGCTAAACTTCTCTGTTAGGGTTATGGAAGCCTTATGATGTACTATCTATTGCTATGAGTTTGTGAATTTTTCATACGTATGATACTTATATCATTACTCTCTTCATCTTAATTACATTCTTGTGGTTGCAAACATATAGAATACGCCATTATAGCATTAACTTGTTCGAGAGAAAAGTTACATGTTTGGAAAAGAGAGTGTGACAAGGAAATAGGGATACCAACCCCTATTTACACATTAGTGACGTAACTGGATTAACCTCTTGGAGAGTTTGTACCGTTAGTTATACACTTTAAGCTTGAGAGAGTTAAAGTGAAATAATTCTGGATGGTCGAGAGACACTAGGATTTACTATTAGAATACGAATCTCTATAAGTGCATATATGTTTGAATTCCGCATAACTCATAGTTAATAAATACGTAGAACTCATAAGGTGGACATAACCCTAACTTATTTTTCTCTGTTATTAAATCCTACTACACAAATCGTTTCATTCGTTACTTTGTTTACATTAATTCACGCCATAATTCAAATCCCCCCTTTTCGTAGAATTTTCGACCAACAGTCTAATAATAGTTGCAACACTTAGTGACCAAGTATTCCCTGTGGGATTCTACACCCAACCCAGTTGGGTTCTATATTTGACAGTGACCGCTTACACTCTTACGAGAGCTGTAGTTTGGGCATTATCAATTACATGCCTATATATATTATGCCTCCTAGATGTGAGATATCTCTTATGTGAGAGATGATTATATGTTTATCTATATTATGTCTCCTAGATGTGAGATGTTTTTTATGTGAGAGTTGATTATATGTTTGTTAATATTATGCCTCCTATATGTGAGATGATTAGAGATATGATACGGTTTATAAATATGATTATTAATATGAGTCCCGGATATGTGTATAGGCCTAAGTCTGTGATTATGGTGTTGTGATTATTTTGGATAAATTATTAGGACAAGGGACGTTTTATGATATTGATTGAATAGCCAAGAACTGCTTATCATTATAAATGATATGATTACATTTTATGAATATGTATATTTTTGTATACACATCTCTCCGGTATAGGATGGAGAAAGATGTAGTATAATGCTTATTATTCCACTATTGAATATTGGTGATGGCATGCATAGATTTGGTACGTTCATGATTATTTACTACTATAAATAATTTGATTATAGCTTAAATGTGATCTTGTGACTGCTCTTCTTGTTAGACGGTTAAGCAATGTGGTAACTAGTTGTCGATTAGGGGGCTATAGCACTTGATGGCTAGGAATCTAATGTATTAGTTAATGAATCTTTCTTAGTTGAAACATGGTAGCTAATGATGGTTAGTTAATGAATGGTGTCAGTTAATAAAAGATGATTAAGTGGCAAGTAGTAAGGTGTTGCCTAGTAATTATTAACGGATATAGGAGGATTAGTTGATAATAATGAATGGTGGATAAATGAAGGTTTTTTTTTCTAGTGATAAACCTTGACTAGATGATAGATGTTGGCTAATTAATAAATAGTGGTTAGTTGCTATCCCATAAGTAAGGCTTATGTGAAGGATAATAATTAGGCTAATAACTAGAGGTTACGTGATGACTAGTGAACTAGTGTTTCTATTATAATAAGTATTGGTTAACTAATAATGAGTAGTTGAGAAGTATTGACTAGATAGATATTCTCTGGTGATATATTTATATTTATGAGTATTTTAGTGTATCTTATTCAGTAATGGTAATTGTGATGATATTGATACCCAGCAAGGCCAAAGGATACTATTACGATGATATTGATACCCGATAAGATCAGAGAATACTATTGTGATGACATTGACACCCGACAAGTTTGAAGGATACTATTATGATGATATTGATACTCGGCAAGGACGGAGGACACTATTATGATGATATTGACGCCCGATAAAGTCGTGGGATGCTATTATGATAATATTGATACCCAGCAAGGCCGAAGAATACTATTGTGATAAAATTGATACCCAACAAGGCTCGAGGATACTATTATGATGATATAATACCCGAAAAAATTAGAGGATACTGTTGTGATAATGTTAATACCCGGCAAGGCCGGAGGATATATTGGTGATATTTTGATACCCGTCAAGGTTGGAGGCTGAATACAATAATGATGGTCCTGATGAGGACATTTATGATAATTTATGATATTGATTGTGTACTTTGCATTCATTCTTGCATGTCCATTTCCTATTACCCATATGCTCCTATGTCTATCAGCCGGTATAGGACAGTTGCATAGATATAGGTAAAGATTATGCCTTATGTTATTGTATGTTGATTGGACCTTCCGAGCTTGGGGTGGTGGGGTACACATAGACTCGGCTAGGTATTTGGTTATCCAGAATAGCTGGTTATTAATGTTGTTATTAATATTGTTGTTATTATTATTATGATCATTATTATGGCTAGCTTATGAAAGATTGGTCTTTGATCCGATATTGGTATTTGAGGTATGTCTTCAGCCTCTCCTATCTTATGATTGTATTACTATGCATGATTATATTATGTCTAGCCATGTGGATTTGTAACCTTGAGTATGATAGTATTTAAATCTCGATTCAATTATAATGAGGACTCTAAATAAAAATATGATAAAATAGGTTATGCTGTGAGATGACCTCGTGTTTATATGTATATATACCTATATATATATATAGAGAGAGAGAGAGATGAAGCTATGATACTACCAAATATCCCTTCTTTTATTGTTCATATTGTATAGTCATTTCTTTTGCTTATTGCTATATATATTTTGATTTTGCTCTTTATTCATATATTGACCTGAGATATATGGTATAGCATTGACATATATTAAATGTATTTAGAATAGGATAGTTAACCCTAATTCTTCCTTAGTTTTATTATGTTAGACTCTTGGACATAAAAAGGATAGTTGTTCCTTATTATCTCATTGACTAGCATATGATTTCTGGACTCTTGGATATAGTTTCCATTCTGTTTATATTTTGTATATAACTGCTTTATCTTTGGATCTCAGTTGGCAGTAGCCTACTAAGTACTATTTGTTTGGTACTTATACTACACTTCTGCAGCCTGCAGATCATACTACGGGTTATCACCATCGATGTGTACATCGTTTGGAGCAGCCCTAATTTAGAGACTTAGAGTGAGATCCTGACATTTAGAGCATTATTTATCTCTCTTATGTATTAGACTAGTCTCTAAGTTGTATTCAAAGATAATTTGTATCATTGTATTTCTCTTGATATTTCACTTTTGTACTCTTTTTATATTCTATATATTGATCTTTATTACGTATATTCTACATTTTTTCCTTATATTATTGAGTAGTTTGTTACTATCCATTCCGAACTATATGTTGGCTTGCCTATTGGTGGGTTATGGTAGGAACCATCATGACCTGAGAAGTTGGGTCGTGACAAATTAGTATCAGAGCCTAGATTTCATTAGTGTATTACTGCAAGAGCTAAGTGTTAGTAGAGTCTTACGAATCGGTTCGAAAGTTTCCATAACCTATCTTTGGGAGGCTATAGTGATATTTTAAGAAATTCACTTAATGACTCCTTATCGTGTGCTCGTATTCCTATGAACCTTGAACATATTCTTGGACTCTATTCTATTCCTAAAGGTTGATGTGATATTATCGATAGATGCAGACAAGACTTCAACACGTATTTATAGAATTGGAGTGTAGCATCAAACTAGAGGGTTAGAGATGGATAGAGAAGATCCTCTACAATAGCCAAAAAAAAATTGAGAAGAGTCCCCATCAGACTTACAAAGTGTGGTATGGTTCTTCAAGCCATGATGACTATTTTGGATTAAAAGGGGTAGTATCTTAAAATATTTTAGGATCTTGGTTTGGTTGTGTTAAGATAAGACACTGTTTTAGAGAATGCCCCCGATATGTGATATGTGATCAGCTAGAGTTAACGTGTATTCTCCACCAGCCTAGAGTTCTTAAGACAGGCTGAATTTTGAAAGTTTGGACATAATTTTGCAAATTTCTCTCAGAATTAGTTGGCCAGTCATTTGGGCTCAGTTTGTGTTCTCTCCAAATTGATGCTTCAGGAATTGCTATGACTGTAGAGAGATTGACTGCTAGTCTAGGGAGTGTTCCTGACATGAGATTCCAGTCATTTCGCTTCTTTACACTATCTTGTGATGATATGGGATCTCAGTTAGAGATGGTACACTTGGTACCTAAGTTGATGATTCAGTCGGTCGGTTCGAATTAGACCCATTTAGATTTATTTTCCTATGCTCGTCAGGCATATGACTATGAATGTCACCATGAACTTTTATTTCCCACATTTATCTCTTATTATGTGTATAGGGGTTTTCATACCCATTGATGATTATATGGTTTGATGAATTTATATTGATCGTATGTGCCTTATTGTTGAATTCATGATTATGCTAGGACTCCATGGTTTATTTCTTTTAGTGGTGGATGGAGTAGATCTATATTGATGTTTTCCCCTATGGGTGTAGTTTTGGGTTTTTGTCCTATTTATCATGGCATGTTAGACCTATTGTGGCCATTGAGTGGTACATGATATTGATAATCATTTTGGTCCCGCTTGTTCAGTATGTTGATATTGATATTGTTGTTGCTATTGCTACCCTTATGTGAGGTTATTGATATTACTTGATGTTATTAGTATATGTTGTTACATGATGAATTTGATTCTCGCTGGGTAGCTATATAGACTTGTGTTATCTAGTTAAACTTTCATTTTCTTGTAATACTATTTAGTGGCTAGAGTATATATATCCCGATTTAATGATTTCTTTCCCCTAGAACAGAGAGATTGACCATTTTCCCTCTTAGTTAGCAATATTAGATCGATTTTGAGGATGTGTTATGGTATCAAAGGTAAGTGACCTTCCATAGTTTTGTGGATTTTGAGTCAACAATTTAGTTATGTTTCCTGTTTTTGAGTTTGAGATCCTTATACTTGCCTCCTGGGTTGTGAAGGATTTTATTTTGGCTATTCCTTCCAGTATAACCCATTTGTGAGATGGACTAGTTTGAGGTTCATTTTTTATTTGTGGCTATTTTATCATCCGATGGTGATTTTGATATTGATATTGAGATGTCGTGGATTTATCTTATAGGTATGTTTGGTCCGTACCCTTGGGATAGTTTTCCTTATTATTAGTGTGGAGATTAGATACTCCTTTGTTATTGTGATATGGTTTTGCCATAAGTGGTGTTAGAGAGCTTGAGGCAGGTGGCCTTTTCTGCGATCGCTTCTTAAGTTGGCAAATTAGAAACTCTATATCTCAAGTTTTTGGTACTCTAGTGGTGGTCTCGACTCTTGCCTTGATTTTGATATTGGTATTTCTTCTTCGATGATGTTGTTCTTGGGTAGATTTAGGAAATCCTCATTTCAATGTTTGTTCGGCCTAGTGAGGCTTGGTGGAGTGATTTTCTTTGATGATATGAGCCTGTGACTATTTCCTTAACTAGATGGAGTATTCCATTGGTTAGTTCCAGCTTAAATTGCATTTCTCTAAGTTTCTAAAGTTTTTGCCTTCACTGGTGTGGTTTTCAGCCTTGAGAAGTTTTGAGTATGTTTGGATAGGTCATACCTTCTAGCAGATATGGAGTGGGTTATATGCATTTTTAGCTAGTGACATTTCCTTTGGCATGACTCCTATTTTGCGGCTATGTTTCGTTCCCTCTAGCTGATATAGAGTTGGTTGCTTGTGTTATCAGTCAGTGGTTATCCCTGTGGTGATTTTTATCTCTAGATATGTCTCGACTAAGGCTTTGCATGATTTATGTCAGATATGTCAGATCTAGATACTAGAGTCAATTGGAGCTAGTTAACATTGATATAGCCTTGTTGGCCCCATTTTGGATTTTGACTCCTTGGAACAGCGATTTGGAAGTATGATAGATTTAGAGCATTCATACCTACCCATTTTAGTTTTGATGTAGATATTTAAGATTGAGTGGTTCAGCCTTGGTATTGAGATTTTATCTTTGTGTTGTAGAGTTGTCGTGCATCCTTTATTTTGGACTTATTTTAGTTTGGATTAAAGTCTGGACTTTGGCTGGATTATAGTTGATTAGTGTTCAAATGAATACCTATCGTCCTCATATTGGTTATTTCATTTTTTAAACTGAGTTTTAGCTTTCTTTGAGAATTTGGATGATTTACTCAGGGGGAGTATTATTCTCGAGTTGGATTCAATATGTCTTCATTCTCGGTGGATGAGACATTCCGGAGTGGAATATTCAGTGATGAGTAGTTATACCTTGGATTTTGAGATTTTAATTTGATTTTCATCTGGACTGGTTGGAGCATTGGCATGGATTACGTTCCGTGGTTATCTCCATTGGTATGCCCAAATAGAGCCTTTTGAGCTTATACTCATGTCTTCCTTATGGACTTTCAGCGAATTAGCTTCACCTTTTAGAGTTCTCCGTGATGAGACAGTGTGGACGAGACTCAAGTGATTTTCCTCCTGGCTTGGAGTAGCTAGCAGGTGCAAAAATGTAAATGAAGGTTATTTTAGGATTTGGGGTCGGTTTTATGACTCATGTCTTGGTTTGCTATTGGCTTGGATGAGCCTTTGTTGATTTATGTTGATAGAGAGGTGGTATCAGCGTAATGTGATTCAGATGTGTGTATCATCCTTTTTAGTTCAGTTGGAGGCCAGTTTGTGGTTAAGTTGAGTTGGCTATTTTGGAAGTGGATGAGAGTGATGGTTAAAAATGGGATACCTGTGGAGAAATCCCTTGCAAGTGTTTTCTCTCCGCTAAGGTTATCTGGGAAGTCATGCTTGGAGCATGCGGGCCCAGTGCCTCATCCTTTCAAGCTTTTGAGATTCTTTATATCCGTTGACTTTTGGGGATTAAAGTCCTTTTAGTAATGGATATTGTAATAACCCTTTAGGTCATTTTTCATATTTATGCTTATTTTCATCGTTTGAGCTTGCCCTAAGTAATTTATGACTTACTGGGACCAATGGTTCGGTTAGCGAGAAGTTCGTTTGGTTTTTAGAGTCAATTCCCTATTTTGAAGTCTTCGCTGGTTCTAAAAGTCCATCGGGCAAAAATTTAGTGAAATGATCTAGATGCAAATTCTGACTGTGCCAGCAAATCCGAAATATCAATATTAGTCTAGGTAGACCTTTGGTTCGGATCACAATACGTCCAAGCTTATTTTGACCTATTGGTCAGAAAGTTGAAAATTAGAAAGAATGGGTGTGGGACCCACATTTAGTTGAAACAACATCGGAATGAAAATCTGACTTCGGCATCACATTTGAAACGTCGATTTTAGGCTAAGGAGACCTTCGGTTCAGGTCCCATGGCTCCTGGACTTATTTTGGGCTATTAAGCACATTTTATGAAAAGTGATGAAACTATAGTTGTTGGCCCCATTTTTTACCTAAACGATATCCGATGAAAGTTATTATGATTCCAATGGATTTAAAATGTGGTTTACACTCAAAACTCACTATTGAATCATGTTCTTTGGATTCTTGATCAGTTCTGAGGGTCAAAAACCTATTTTTGAGTTTGTTGTCATCTGGTGCAACCATGATCGCGGCCAAGAGTGTGCGATTGCGAGTAGCATACCCATCATAATACAAGGCACCCATGGGCTATATAGGCGCAACTCTCCCCTAGTAGGAAGGACCCAGTGCGTGTAGCCGCTCAAACTAGATAACATCCATATTCGTATATGCCATTATGGGGGAGTCAAACCTCCTGGCATAATCAAGGTGACTTAGCACTAATATATACAATATGGGGGACTCGAACCTCCCATTCATATATCCATTTGGGTGACTCAAACCTCCCGAACATATAGACACCTGCACCGGCTAGTGTGGTTTTAATTATTAGTCCTTCGGACTCCACTTTCACGGTCCGGCTACACGTCCTGCATTAAAGCCCAATTTAAAACATCATTTATACATACACACAACCATAGTCCAATTACTGACCAAAGGCATCCCTTTGGTATTGTTATACCAACCCTACTAGAAAGCGTACAACATTCCATAACCATTACTATTTGACTTAGGGACTCAAACCCATTGTCTATACAAAGACATCAATTCAATTCAATATTTAGGGACTCAAACCTATTTAGCCATTCAAACCACCAAGGTTACAATTCAAATCAATTTATGACCCACAAGGTTTTCATAAAACCATTTACCAACCATTTACATTATTATGCCCATGCCTTAGTTCAAATCACAATTCAATTCAATTTATGGTAATCAAGACCTTTACAAACCATTCATCTTTCATCTACACTCTTATCCCAAGTGTTAGTTCAAAACACAACTCATCATGTGAAAAATTCTTCTCATAGACATTTTCACATATAGGTTAAGGGCATACTATTATCAAACCATTATTCAAGTCAAAAAACATCATGATCGGGTTAAACATGACCCATTCATTAAACCACAATTTCCATGCACCCAAATGTGCCAAACCCTTATCAAAAATATGTATAAACAGAAGTGAAATCATAAGAGAACAATACTCAACATTAGACATTCAAACCCTTAACCGTGGATTTCAAAACCACCATTTATGATTCAAGAACAATGTTTAAAAAAAATGATTTTTATGAACTAATAATGAAGGAAGAGTCACATGTCTTATTCACGAAGATTCACGGAGAGATCTTGGTCTTTAAGCCTATAGTTTAACACCATAAAGAAACCATAGCCCAATCTTTTTAAGAGCCTTTAGAGAGAGTTTTAAGAGTGTTTTAGGAGAGTTTTGATCCAAAGTGAAAAATGAGGGAACAAATAGTGTTATAAGACATGGGGTCTTAAGAGTTTGGGGTGGGAAATTTCTAAAATACCCTTAACTTAAAAGTTGTAAAAGACTCGCAAGAGGGTACAGTTTACTCCCTTCACCCGTACCCACATCACCCTCTATTCGTGCCTTGATTAGTATGTTGACATCACATTCTGTCCAACATATGACTCATTGGCCTCATTCATACCCAACCATATGACTATTACCCACTAAGTCAAACCTTAAGCAGAATTTCAAGTCTATACACTGAACAACATACAGTTTGGACCTTACTACTCGTATCATGATCATACAACTCATATAATGCCTTCTTGTATCAAGAATAGAAGTTGGCCAAGGTGACACTAACCATCATATGACTAGGGTCCTTGACCCGTATCCACACCATATGAGTGCTATCATGTAAGTCGTATGATGCATAGAATGTTTAGGACATAGGACATTTTGCAAGGGCCAAAGTCCAGGGTGTTAAATTTCATATCCCTAGTGATTTCTATTGAATTTATCCAAATCTTAAGAAAGCACTAATAATTCAGGTTCTATGAATTTGTCAATGTATCTTTCTCATAAAATACTAAACTAAGCACAATTACTCCTTGTACTTTATTAGGATCATTCTATTCTTGAGATCTGCTAACAACCTCCTCGATTTGTAGTCCGAAGGTATAGTGGACAACAACTCATTTATTTTTTTGTTGCCATTATTGGTTTGGGTGGGTGGTAGCTTGGACAATGTCTTGCCTTTATTTAATGGTGGTTTGGGTGCCCTGCTTGCCTTGGACTTTTTGATGGGTGTTACCTTGGGAAGAGTTTATTTGGATTATCGCATCTCAAGCCAAAACAAACCAGCATGCCACAGTAGTTAACCCATATTTCATCCATTTTCTTCTCCTCTTCCTTCAAATTTTTGTCATCACCCATATACTTGATCCTATTCTTTATAAGACCATACACCATGGTCATTTGTAAGTGCACACTATTGTCCTCTGGTAGGTCAAGAAAGTATCCAAAGCGGCTGGACCTAAAATGATCCTCAAGTTTTTCCTCTCTTGTAATCTTACTAAATGAATCAAAAATTTTCCCCATGAGAGATTTAACTATAAAATCACCATTTAAATCTCCAGGATTGTCTATTTGCATCTCAACTTAAAATTTGTCAATACTAAAAGTATTGACAGGATAATGTTGGGATTTCAATCTAAATTCACATCCCATCAATGATACAATATCATCATCATCATCTTTCTCGTTCTCTTTTTCATTCTATCTTCTTCCTAATCATCTCCTACCTTATTTTCTTTTTCCCCTTCATTCTCACTTTCTACTTTCTCATTATGTTCACCTTCTTCTTCTCCTTCTTTATCATCATCTTCTTCATCCATAACTTCACCATCTTTTTCACTTTTATTTTTATCACCATCCTCTAGAGTCTCTTCTTCACCTCCCTCAACATCCTTTTATACATTATCTCTTTCCTCAACTTTATTATCTACAGAAGGTTTGCCTTTATTTTTCCTAAAAGAGATAGTTCAGAAAGCTCCCCATAACCCATCTGTACTTTAGCCTTTTTCGTTGGTTGGTCAGAAGTTGATCCACTTTCACTTTGTTTTCTTTTGGGAGACATTGATTATGTACAAATAAGAGAAAAACAAAAAACATTATAATTGATGTTTGCATAATAATTTAAGAAAAAAGTAAATACAAAATTCAATAAATACAGCACATTACCAAAAAAATTCCACCAGATGACTCATCTGTTGCAACAAATAACAAACCAGTTACTATTGATGTGTCATCTGTTGGAAAAAATCAAAACAGTCTTGCTAATTGTTTGATTTCTTCCAACAGACAATCCATCTGTTGCAACAGATTGGTTATATGTTGGAAGAGTTGTTTTGATTTATTCTAATAGATTATCTATCTATTGCAATAGGCGGGGAATCTATAAGAATAAATTAAAATATCTCTTCCAACAGATGACCCATCTGTTGCAATAGATGGGTCATTTATTGGAAGACCTAACTTATTTTCCTTCAACAGATGACCTATGTGTTGCAATGGATGGGTCATCTATTGGAAGTTATCAAACCAATAGTAGTTTTTTTTTGAGTTCTTCCACCAACAACACCAACACCAATAACATCACCAACACCATACCAACACCACAAATACCAACACCAATAATATGAACAACACCAACAACATCAACAACAACATCCAAAAAATAAAACAAATAACAAAACTAATAACAAACAAATAATACCAATAGTGCCAATCACACCAACAATACCACCAACACCCAACAACAGCAACAACATGACTAACAAAATACTACGACAAAAACTAGGATTTTCTTGAGTTCTTTTTACTTTTTTTAGCATTAAAATTCAAAATTGTTAACCTATTCTTGAAGATAATACAAATAAATGTATTATTTTTCAACATTATCTAAAAAGCTCTAATTCTTTAAAAAATAACAAATATAAAACTCTTTTCAAACTTTTTTGCCTGTGAAGAAAGAGAAAATGATGGATACAAGCAAAAACGTTAGAAGAAAGTTGAAAATAACAATTGATGTGGATGAAACTGGAAACAAAATCGATCTCTTATGAAGGGTTTGAGAAATTTTTTGAGTCGTTCTTAAGATAGAAGATAAGAGAGAGAGAGGGGGGGGGGAAGATGAAAAATTTTCAAAAATGATCAAATGGTTGAAATGATTGACCTATTTATTTTTTATTATGTATTAATTATGGGTTATTTGTATTTTGTAAAATAATAACAAGTTTTAAAAATATTAATTTGGTCCCAATAGATCTTAATTAAGTTTTTAAAAGAGATTTTGATAATTTCCAACAGATGGTCCAGCTATTGCAACAGATAGTTCATCTGTTGGAGGAAACTAAACCAAAGCATTAGCAGGACCTATTTTAATTTGTACTAATAGATGACCTATCTATTGCAACAGATGTTTCATCTATTAGAACAAATTAAAACAATGCAGTAGAGGCATGGTTTGATTTGTTCCAACATATGGCCCATCTGTTTCAACATATAGGTCATCTGTTGGGACAAATAAAAATAGTAGGAAGACTTATTTGATAATTTCCAACAGATGAGACATCTATCGAAATAGATGTGTCATCTATTGGAATATTTAACTCTAGTTATCCATTTCAATTAATAAGTTGATAAAATAAAATTATGACAAAATAAAATAAATCGAAGCCCTTACTAATTACATTAAATAAATCAATAAATAAATGAAATATAAAAATTTATTATAGGTACAGATGATAAATATTTACAATTTAAGTTTTGAAGCCAATATTCTAAGGAGAGTTACTACTTTGACAAACTCAAGCTATAAAGATGTAGTCAATATTGACCAGTTGTTCTTTATTCGGTGCTATGAAATTCGTCTTTGGTCATTGTGGATCTTCATTGTCGCTTATGTACCGTCTCTCAGACTTCACAATTCCATAATTTCATAAAAGAGTAGCATATATTTTGAGGCTTAATTTGTCATAAAATCCATCATTTGGTACTTGTAATCTATTGCTCAAATACTCAGCGTAAGTAGCAACAAAAAGACTACAATTCTTGTGTTTGTAAGAATCCGATAATACATATATTGTAATTAATGTAAGAGTTATAAAATTTATGAAACTAAATCATGATACTTATAGGATACCACAGGATTGTTGAGTGATTCCTTCAACATATTTTACATCAATGGATTACCTTGTAGAAGATGGTTATCACCCGTTTTATCCCAGTATGCTTTAATCATCGACCAATTAGTAAGAGTTTTTTGATCCAAAAAGTCACTTATATGAAGGTAAGAAGGCAATATTTTGGCCAACTTTTGTATCTCAAATGAAGGTCCTGAATGTCTCCTTATCGATATCGAGACATATATTCTGATGCGCCTCTCATTTAGAACAACGACAGCCAACACCCAATGAAAATCACCATCACAGTTGACTGGGATGCACACTTCGTCGACCAAATTCCAAGGTAAGATAGCTGGAATGCTAAAACCTTTGATAATATTACTTAAATCTTTCTCGTTTTGAGGAACTTCCAGTTGTTGTTGATAATACTTATCATAGGCCATATCAATGTATACTTTGAACAAATAGTTATATGTCGTGTATTTGTATTGTTGTTGTTTTTGCAACTTGTCCTTCTTTTAGAGGTAGTAAGATTTACATTGATGTGTTGCACATATTATCAAATATTCAAATTACGTAATAATAAAATTAATAAAGAACTATAATTAAATATATTATTAATAGTAAGATATATGATATTTAAACCTCATAATTCAAGCAAGTTTGGGGTTGTGACATCAAATAGAATAATTTTTTTTTATTTTGAGATATGCAACAACAAAGTCGACCATATCAAAATCAAGACTTGATTGGTTCACTTTGTAGTGTTCATCATTTTATTTTGTGCATGATTTATATGTGTTGATGTCAATTTTTACAAGAATAATTGTATGAACTCAGTATTTTTAGAAATGATTTATGTACCTATTAGCATGAATCTTCAATAGCCCATCTTCAATCCTTTCTGAATAAATTTTTATCAACTCTCTTCCAACCTCATTAGAGATGTTGAATCCTTCAAATGGACAATTCTTCCATTCTTCTGGACCATAGGATTTACTTTTTATTCCTATTTGGATGCAGTTGATAGATTATCAACTGTTCTAGTATGTTGTTCAATAGTAGCCTCTTCTAGAACATCCACCTAGAAAGCCAGAATTGTCAATCAGAATCACAGTGATACAAAAAAAAAAAATAGAAAAATATAACTCATCTGTTGCAATAGATGTCTCATCTATTGGAGAAATCAAACAAGTCTTCCTACTGTGTTAATTTGTCCCAATAGATGACCTATCCGTTGCAACAGATAGGCCATCGGTTGGAACACATTCAAACAGAAGGAATACCTATATAATAATTTCCAATCTATTGTGATAGACGACTCATCTATTAAAACAAATTAAAATAGTAGGAAGTCTTGATTTAATTTTTCCCAATAGATTACCCATCTATTGAAACAGATGGGTCATCTATTGAAACAAATTAAAATAGTAGGAGGATTTATTTGATTTCCTCCAACAGATGAGACATTTGTTGTAATGCAATAGGTTAGTCATCTGTTACAACATATGTCTATATCTATTTGATAATTTTCAATAGATGTGTCATATGTTGAAACAAATATGTAGTCTGTTTGACAGATCATAATTATTCACCTTTTTTAGCTCATGTTGCTCTCCCATGGCCTTTGTACATTGACAATAGTGCAAGACAAAGGAGTTGTAATTTTTCTTTTTTTTATGCTTAATAATGCCTTGAAAATTGCTTTCTTTCTCCTCTTAGCCTTAACTTCAAATGGAGTTTATCGATTTGTAATCATTTTTGGTGGAATGACACCCCTCTTAGTTGTTAATTCCTTATAGCAGCAATTAATGCATTAATAGAATTAATCACTCCATCATATTTTGTCTTGCAATCTTGACATTTGCGTGCACAACATAAGCAAGGAGGGGCAAGATCTCCAAAAGATTGACTACCCTTTTCGTATGAGAAGTCTGTAATATGCCAATTTAAAGAAGGGGTATATCGACCCCCAAAATCAGTAAAATCAGTATGATCATAATCATAATAATTTGTTGTTTCAAGAACTACAAGAGGAGCATCAACAAACTTATCAACACCACTAGCCCCAATAGCAGCACTATCACTACTACCACCATCATCAACAATAATCCCACCCTCCAAAAGTGTTTTTCTTGTGATGGTTGTTGCTCAAGTAATTCCTTTTTTATTCTATCAATTGTCTTAGGGTCCAATAAAGTTTGCACAGACCGTAAAGTAAGAAAAATGTCATCTTCAACTCTCGATTGGTTGGAACAAGCTACAAATGCACAATCTAAAATAAATCAGTACATATATTAGAATGATGATTAAATCATTTACATAAATCATTAATTAAAATGAAAACTTAATTAGAATTACACTTACTACTTCCTTCGGGGGTTGAAAATATTAATAAATTTTGATTTTTTATAACTTTTGACCGAAGGATTCTTAAGCATAAAACTTCTTCTTGGTAGTTCACTTGTTGTCTGAGATAAGGAATGGCTTCAAATAACCAAGCCTATAAAATTCCACCGATAAATCAAAAGAATTATTTAATAAAGAATAAATGAATGAATCATAATAAAAAAATATTTACCATGAAAGTCTATGGAAATTCACATAAGTTGACTGTCTCTGGTGATAGCGGAGTCAACAAATATTTGACAGTCATTTTGAAGCTTTCATAACCCCAAGGATAGTTGTTGAAAGCCTCAAGATCCTCAAAGAGTGTTATTAAACCAAGTGGTATGTTGTTATGTCTCTCGCCCAAAGAATCTTATGTACAAACCAAATCAAGCACAATGATTGCTTGTGCTTCGTTGAAAGTCTTTTGCCTTTCAACTCTTCTATTAAATTTATGTTTCTAAAGCTTGTACCAATAAGTGACAACAGTCATCACCATCACTTGACTTGCCTTTGCCTTTTGGTGTGTGGGGTGCTTTTTGGGGTTAGAGTAGGTATGTGTTGAGAAGGAGGATAACATTTTAGTCTAGTAACTATGGCAAACTCCTTCCAACCAAAATAAACTGGCATACCATAGTAATTTATCTACACCTCATCCATATTATCTTTATTTTCATACATAAAACTATGCTTGAGAAGATCATACACCACGGTTATTTGGAAACGAGCATTGTTGTCCTCCAATAAATCAAGATATTGACCAAAGCAACTGTCCCTGAAATAAGCATCCAATTTTTGGTCCTCGACATATTTTTCTGAAGGTATCAAAAGTTTTTTCCATGACTGACTTTACCACAAAATCACTAGTTAAATTGTAGCACTATCGCACTACATTATCACAAGATAACCAGCAATGCTTAAGGTTTTGATCAAATCTTCAGTAGAAGGGCTATTAGCATTTGAATCATGTTGACTTTTTGGAATAAATTCAATATCTCTTTTGAAACTTTCCTCTTCCTCATGTTCATTTTCTTTTGCTTCTGATTAAGATATCACTTGTATAGCAAGCCCACAGATTGGTGAATATAGCCTAGCTACTTTACTTATTCCTTTACTTGAACTTGATTTACTTTATTTTCTTTTAAGAGTCATATTATTTAAAAATAAGAGAAAAAAAGTTTATAATTGATTAATCTATCATTAAAAGGGGATTACAATAAATCTAACAAGTATAACACAGTAAAATAACAGTTCTAACAGATCACTTATCTGTTGCAACAGGTGAGTGATTGTTGCAATAGATCATTCATATGTTGGAATAGATAAGTGATCTGTTGGAAATAATAAAATAGTTTCAATACTATTGTGATTTCTTCCAACATATCACTCTTCTATTAAAATAGATGACTGATCTATTTCAACAGATCATTTATCTGTTTAACAGATGAGTGATCTGTTGGAAGAAATCAAGCTATCAATATTATGTAGATTTGTTCCAACATATGGGTCATCTGTTGCAAGAGATAACCTATCTGTTGGAAGAACAAACCTTGGACTTGTCATCTGTTAGTATAACTATAAGGATTTGATCCAACAAATGGACCATCTATTGCAACAGATAGTTCATCTATTGCAAAAAAAAAAATCAGTAGCAAGATTTATTCAATAGAACAACAATAATATGACCATTTATCAATACATTATTTTTATCAAGACAAAAAATAACCCACAGGCAACAAATCAACCCAGCACACCAACACAACACACATACCAAGGACATCCATATTTACCAACAACACCAAAATTGTACAAACACAAATAACAAAAAACTTCAACAAACACAACACGCACCAACAAATCATATCAATAGTTGCATGTTAGATTTGATCATATTAGAAAACAAGAGTAATAACAATATACCTAGTGTATTCCCACATAGTGAGGTCTGGGAAGGGTAGAATGCATACAGACCATACCACTACCTCAGATGGAGTAGAGAGACTATTTTCGATAAACCCCTGGCTTAGGACCGATAGCAATATAACAAAGACAAAATATAAATGCATATAAACTAGTATAATATGCAAAATAAACTAATACCACTAGCCATAAGATAATACTACAGCTACAAGATAATACTAAAAATTCTATATCCGAAACCATACACAACACTCAACACCACTAAAAAGAAATTTCAGACACAAATAAAAAGTGCTCCCCTATTGTTACGAACGCATTCTCACCCCCTAACCTAATACCATAATCCTCGTCCTCCACACCTGTCTCTTAAGGGTCAAGTCCTTCATAAGCTATAACGTTTCCATGTCATGCCTAATCACCTTCCTTCAATATTTTTTCGGCCTACCTCTACCCTACCTAAAACTATCCATAGCTAGCGCTCACACTTCGCCAATAGAGCATTAAGGACCTTTCTCATCACATTTCTGAACCAATGTAACCCTATTTCTTGCATCTTGCCCTCCACTGAAGTCACTCCTACCTTTTTGTGAATACTTTCATTCCTTACCCTATCTTTCCTGGTATGGACACACATCCATCGCAACATCTTTATCTCTGGAACCTTCAACTTTTAGATATAAAAGTTCTTAACTAGCCAACACTTCTCTCCAAACAACATAGTCATTCGGACCGCTACTCTTTATAACTTTTATTTAAGCTTCGGGGCACCTTCTTGCCATATAAAACTCCTAAAGCAAGCCTCCATAGCCCTAATACAATGTGTAACATCCTCGTTAATCTCACTATTACCCTGAATTATAGACCCCAGATACTTGAAACTTTCCCTCTTCTGGATAGCCTGAGAGTCCATCTTCACAACCACGTCATCCTCCTGTGACATATCACTAAACTTATACTCCAAGTACTCTGTCTTGGTCCTTCTTAACCGAAATCCTTTAGACTCAAGGGTCTATCTCAAAATCTCTAACTTATCATTAACTTCTCCCTGATTCTCGTCAATCATTACCACATCATCAGTAAATAACATACACTAAGGCACCTCCCCTTGAATATGTCACGTCAAAATATCCATCACCAAGGAAAATAAAAATGGTCAAAGAGTCGATCCCTGATGCAACCTTATAAAACCCAAAAGTGCTCTAAATCTCTACCTACTATCCTTACTCGAGTCTTCACGCCATCACACATGTCTGTAATTGACCTAGTGTATTCCATGAGCACCCCTCTAGTATCTAAACACCTCCATAAAATCTCCCTAGGAACTCTGTTGTATGTCTTCTCAAGATCAATAAACACTACGTCCAAGTCCTTCTTTTTTTCCTGAAACTACTCTACTAATCTCCTCACAAGGTGAATGGCCTCAGTAGTCGAGCGACTTGGCCTTAGAGATAGTCACGCTCCTTCTTAGCCTCAACTCTACCACCCTTTCTCAAACCTTCATAGTATGACTCAACAACTTAATACCTCTATAGTTGTTGCAACTCTGGATGTCTCCCTTGAAATTATACAATGGAATCATTGTACTCTACCTCCATGCTTCAGGTATCTTTTTTGCCCTAAAAATGATGTTAAACAACCTTGTCAACCACTCTAAACCTTCCCTATCAGTGCTCTTCCAAAAATTAATAGGAATCTCATTTGGCCCCATCGTCCTACCCGGCGCATTTTACGAATAGCCCCCTTGACATCCTCAACCTTGATGCTCCTATAATAACCATAGTCGCAACACTCCTCAAATTTCTCCAAGTCCTTCAACACAAAATATTTGTCCCTCTCATCATTTAAAAGTTTATGAAAATAGGAATGTCACCTCTTCCTAATGAGAGAATCCTAAACCAACATAGTACCATCCTCTCTCTTGATGCATATCACTTGGTCAAGGTCACAAGACCCTCACTCCCTGGCCTGGGCAAGCCTATACAACTTTTTATCCCCGTCTTTCTCCTCTAAAATTACATACAAGCTCTTAAAAGTCATCGTCATATCTAGTATAACCTCTACCTTATACTACTCTTTATTCGTCCGTATCTCCTCATCATCCTTGCTCTCAGCCAACTTAGCATAAGTCACATTCTTAGACTCCACTTTCTTTTTTACCTCTTCACTCCACCACTAGTCCCATCGGTGCTTGCCAGATCGAACTCTTGAGACATCCAACACCTCTTGGCCATAATAAACGTATCTTAAAAAATTAAAAATTCAACTCTCACTATTTTTACAATAATTTTTGATAACAAGAACTACAGTAACAACAAAAAATTATATTTCACTCTGAAAAAATAAGAGAACAAATATCACAAATTAGAATTTTCTTGAGACCCCATTTAAAATTTAAGCAACAAATATTAAAATTGTTAATCCATACTAGAAGAGAAGTTATGTCAAGTTTCTCTTTTTCTTCATACCAAAAAGCCCTAATATTTTACCCGTGAAAGTCGAAAAGGAATGATGAAGAACTCAAAACTGTTATCTCTGGAGAGTGTTGTCATATCGATTGACGATTGAAATTTAAAAAGAAAGAAGGTTGAAGTCGTCGGAGATTGAAGGAAGAAATTTACAAAAACATTGATTGGGAGAAATTTAAGAGCAATTGTCAAAAAAGAGGGAGAGAGACGATTGATTTAGATAGAAAATGGGAGTTGAGAGTTTGAGGGGTGTGGGTTAATATATTTTTAAAAATTAGAAAATTTTAAAAATATTAATTAAGTCTGTAATTAACTTGATCAAGTTTCTTAATTATGTTTAACCCTTTAAGTTAGTCAATGTCACCAATACCACAATACAAACATAAAGACATCTTTCCTTCAATTTTCTCTTCTAACATTGACTTAATTTCGATCTAATTGAATTATCTCTTGGAGTTGTGGGGTTTTGCTTAAGTACTTTATAAATTGGATCGATTTTATTTAATTTTAATCCACTTTGGTTCAAATTTTGATCTAAATTTTCTTTAAACATGTTTTTCTTGACAATTGACACTTAATTATTTTCTTTAGTTTAAATCATGAATCATGTTTAGAAGAATATACTCCTTTTCTTTGAGCTAGTCAAATCAAATTGATTTCCTAATAGACCGGATAATCTCAAGTTAGCAAATATTCCATGTACTTACAAAATCTTTTTAGGATATTAATAAGAACTGGTTACTCGGATTTCTAAAAGTTAAAGATTTTGTTAAAATATTCTAATTATTTTATCAAAGGTTTCCTTAATTTTCCTTTATTAATTAGTGCTAACTTTGTTTTTGATAGAATTTGAAAATTTCTTTAAGTTTTCATATTTAATTAAGTCTAAACTATTTTTCCATAAGACATGACTCTAAACTATTTTTCGTAAGACATGACTATCTTTTTACAAATTACAAGTACATGACAAGTATGAATGTCGAGTCATGCACCCAAAGTTAAACAATAAGAACCAAAAAGTCAATGATGGAGATAATTTAAAGACTAAATTTGGAATTGCATAAAAGTAGTCAGCAGACCAATAAAGAAATTGGGAAATTAACTTGATACATTTCCTTAGAAATTTAGCCAGTGGTAGGATTGTGGGAACCCCAATTAATGGATTGAAATCAAAGGCAAGAAAGTGGCAGAAAAAGGAAATTAGAATATGACAAAAAGGGGATCAAAGAAAAGTACAAGACAAACAAAAAGACACAACTATGGGACTAACAAAAATAAATTAATTATACTCTAAAAATTAGGAAATTGACTAATTAATTTAAAGAAAAATAGTCTATAAAACAATAAATTCTAGGTAAGGATTTAGGTTATTCCAAAGAAAAACTGTTAGACACCTTTCAAAATCCACAAAGGTGAGTCTCGGCTGAATTCATTTTTTTTCATTTGAGGAGAAGATAAAATAACTTTTTTCACAAGCATAATAAATATAAAATATACACAGATAATGATGTAAATTATGAACAATGAAAATTGCTCAATATTTGCCTATCATTAAACAAATGAATAAATAATTTTAAAAAAAGTAAAATCCATCTTATATACATAGAAAGAATTGAAAATCGATGAAAATCTCTTCATAAATCAAATATATAAATAAAATAATTGAACTTAAAATAAAACTCATCTTTTATAGTGGAGAGGCCTCAAACATCTGATAGAGAAATTATATCATTGAACATGTATTAAATCCATTAAAATAGGATTAATAGCAAAATAAAAGATGGAGATTAATAAAATAACATTCTAAGATAGTGAATAGTAGCAAAATCATAAAATTGGTTCAATAGCTAAAAGTAGCAAAATTGGAACATCCAATTAATCAATTAGAAGGAATAAGAAAGATATTCTGGATCAACTTTAATCCATATTAATTAGAAATTACTAATCTAAGCAACTGAAGCTACTTAATCAAACAAAATTAAAGACAAATTAGAAACAAATATCAAAACAACATTGAACAATAAGTAAAATAAAAATCATCGTGATAATGAAACAATATTAAAGTTTACAAAATGTCTAAATCAACAAAATTTATTCAACAGCAATAAAAAATAAAAAACATAATAACATTAAAAACAACAATAGTAGCAAAAAAAAAAAGCAGAAAAGTCATAGCCAATTCCTGACTTTTATCAAAGAAAATGAGCATTCATCAAATTTGTCTTTGGCCAGATCTAATTAAGGTGGTGTTTACCGATGTTGTTGGTTGGAGCTACTGGTTTGTCAGAGGTTGTTGGTTGACGTCATTGACTGGTAGTGATGGTGGAGGCCTAATTCATCCTTGTGGTGGTATTGTTTATTGTAAATTAGTCAGAGATCGTTGGTGTTGCAGCAGTGTTGATGATAGTTGGAGTTGAATGGAGTGAGATTTGGACGTAAGGGAGGCTATAGACTGGTTCATTGTCGTAAATAATATAGATTGGAGTTTGTTTGGTAGTGCTACAATTTTGAACTATTTTCTAGATTACAAACCTCTAACTATTTTTTTGTCTGCGCCGTTGATTGGCTCGGCTAGTTGTTCAACGAGCTTCGAATCTCGTCATTAATGGTAGAACCTCAATCAGAAAAAAATAAAAGTGGTTAAACTGGTGGTGGACAATTGGTTGGATTGAATGACAGCTGGTTCATTGGAACAGTGGGTGGGCAGAGACAAGGGAGGGAAAAAGTAAGGGATGGGTGGCGGCGACTTGAAATAAAAAGGGGAAAGTTTTCTCTCTAGGATTTTTTTTATTTGAAAATTTCAACCACCATTAATTGTGTAGAGAGTAGACTAGTTTTATACACATAATAAAATTACTCAAGAGCAAAACTATGTGCTCAATATCATGATTTTGAAAATATCATGGGCTATCCAAAATCATTACTATTTGAATTCATCCAAAACTATAGGTATTTAATTGATCTGTTGAAGAAAATATCTTCTTCATCTTTTATGAATTAATGGATTCTGCTTAAAATAGATTTAAAAATATATTTAATGGAAGATATGAATATGATCTCAGTTGAAGACTAAAATAATAATTTAGCAAAATAAAAACAACATATGTTCATAAAAAGATCATACAAATATCAGTGATTATTTAAAAACTAATTAATAATAATAAATTTATAAAAATTCTAAATTCTTTTTAAAATAAGTATAATTATCAATAACTTGTATTAAATTAAATAAAAATATGTTAAAATTGATGTGCTCTCAAAAAATAAGGAGCATAAAAGTGCTTATTCTAAAAATGTCAAGCCAAATTTGGATGTCAACAACTACCTCTTCTTAATTTGGGAATGATGAAAGAATCTTTGAACAAAGAAGTTGATATGTATCCAATTTTGGCTAGACGAAGAACAAAAAACTGAAATGTGCAAAGAACAATGTCAAACATTAATAGAACTTAGATAAAACATTCTATTCGTTAGAAGGGATGGTTTGTCTTTGGATAAAAAGGGAAGAATTATTCGAAGATAAAATATTCTCATACCCTTGACATTACTTCTTAAATTGTCTCAGTGTCCAGCCTAAAAGATGCTAGGATGCAAGGTTGCATACCTGTTTGAATGAGGTAGTGGGTCAACTTGTCTCATTGAATGATGGATAACTAAACTTGAATTTATATGTCATTTGAATGGGTGACAACCAATATGTCTCGTTGAAAGGCGGATGAACCATATTGAACTTAGTATTCCATTTGAACAGGAGTCTATCTTGTGTCATTTAAAGATGGATGGACCATTTTGAACTCAAAATTTAATTTGAATTGGTGACAACTAATATGTCTCATTGAAAGACGAACGATTCATTTTGAACTCAATGTGTCATTATAATGAGTGACAATTAAACTTGTCTTATTGAAAGGACGACAAACCATTTTAAACTTATCATGCAACTGAATGGGGAGACTTATCAACTTGTCTTGTTGAAAGGCGGATGACCCATATTAAACTTATCATGCCACTTTGAACAGGGTGACTTCCTAATGGGTCTCGTTGAGAGGAGGATAACCCATTTTGAACTTATTATCTCACTTTGAATGGAGTGATTTTTCAGCATATCTCATTGAAATTTAGATAGCCTATTTTTTATTAGATACCATTTGAACAGGTGACAACTTAACTTCTCTCATTGGAAGGTGGATGACCCATTTTGAACTTTGTATGTCATTGGAACGGGTGGAAATCCAACTTATCTAATTGAAATGCAGATGAACCATTTTAAATATGATGGTGTCCTTAAATGGATGATAACCCAACTTGTCTCATTGGAAAGCGAACAATTCATTTTGAACTTGATATGTCATTTGAACGGGTGATGACCCAAATTATCTCATTAAATGTCAGATGACCAACTTAAATATAATATGCCACTTTGAATGGGGTGGTGAACCAGATGTTTAATTTAAAGGAGGACAACCTATTTTGAACTTAATGTGTAATTTGAACTGGTGACAAGCCAGCTTGTCTCATTAAAAAGCGGATGACCCAATTTGAACATAATAGGCCACTCTAAATAGGGTGACTGCCCAACATTTCTCATTAAAAGGAGGACAACCTAACATGTCACTTCAAGCAGGGTGACTTTCCAATGTGTATCATAAGTACCTGCACTAAACTTACTTTCCAATGTTTATCATAAACACTTTCTTAAACTTATGAGTAGCAAAGAAAATATAAGGAAATATAAGAACTCTGCATACCTTATGCAACTTGTCACTTTGAACAGGGTGACTTTCCACTATGTCTTATAAACACTTTCACTAAACTTATTAGTATAAAATATAATATGTCACAATCATGAAGGTGATGATCCAACGTAAAATATCACAAAAAGGAGGTGAAGATCCAATAAAACATATAACAAATATGGGAGTGACGATCCAACATGTCACAAATTAGAGGTGATGATTAGAACTTATCACAAATATAGGAGTAATGATTAAAACATGTCACAAATATACGATTGATGATCCAACATGTCATAAATAAGAGGCGAAAATCAAACAAAATATGATATGTCACTTTTATAAAAAGACAACATGAATTAAATAAATGAACCCTATTAATGAAAGGACCAACAAGTCATTTTAACAGATATTCAAAGACGGGTGCTTTCCTAAATTTTATTTTTAACAGAAAAGCTAATCAATTCTTGATTTTAGTTGGTACCAAAAATTAGCATAGCATAAAATTTCTCTCTTTCATCTCTTCTAATTGTGATCAACTTTGAGATAATTCTTATAGCTTCAAGTGGTACCTTAAACAAGCCTATGTGTTGATAAGATTTGTTCATCTTGATTCAAACAAATAATTTGAACTATACCTATCCTCGGGTTTTAATTTTCTTACCATAAAGGAAGTCCTTATTCGCACACGCTTAATATTTTTTTTAATTTGAGGATATTTTGGAGAATTCACTCACACTCAGAAAAATGTTCAAAGCATGCAACTGTGATACCATAGGCTTGACCCTCATGTAAGTCTCCACTAATATGGGAACATCCGGAATGGGATCATGTAGGGCTTGACATCAGCTTGTAATATAGGTTTAGGGAATGGTAGGACATCCATTTGGGATGAAGGTGACTTAATCCCTTCATGAGCATCGAACTAAAATTTAGATTTTACAATTATTATGTCTTGACACTTGATCGTCTTTACTTTCCCTTTCTTTATTTTGAATTTTTTTTTAAGTTTTTACATACTAGAGAATTTTGAAGCTTTCTTGAAATGCCCAAGGCTTTGGCCCTTGAAATTTTATTGAGCCTTGAGCTTACTATTTTGTTGACGACTCACCATACAAGTTGTATAGTGTGGTTATGGGTCTAAGGACCCTAGTCATGAGTTGATCAGTATACTATTGGCCAAGTTCTGTCCGGGTTATGAGAGACTCCTAATGAATTATATGATCATGTAATGAGTGGTTAAGGTCCAGTCATATGTTGTCCAATGTCCAAGCCCTTGATGTTCCGTATTGGTCACAACTAGATCATACGAGTCATATGGTCTAGTGATGAGTAGGACTAGGGAGTCATAAGTTAGATAGTATGTGGTGTCTAATTCTCTATCTTAGTGATGACTCAATGGTAAGAGTCGTATGATGTGTTGACGACTCAATGGCTTGACTCGTATCCACCTATAAAAATTTTACAACTTTTAAGCTGAGGGTATTTTGGATATTTCCCACCCTAATCCCTTAGTACCCACGTCTTATAACACTTTTTTTCTATTCAATATATACTTTAGAAGACCAAATTTTCTCTAAACACTCTCTAAATCTTCTCAAGAAAGATTGAGCTAGGGCTTCCTTAAAGTGGTCATCAAAGGGCTTAAAGATCAAAATCTATCTATGAATCTTCATAACTCAGGCATGTGACTCTTCCTTCATTGTTAGTTCACAAAAATCATATGATAAAAAGATTGTTCATGATTCACAAATGGTGGTTTTGAAAACCATGGTTGAGGGTTTGGTTGCAAATTGTTGAACATTGATTCCTCATAATTTAAATTGTGTTTATGCAAATTTTAATAAAGGTTTTGGACATGTGGGTTCTTAGGAATTGTGATTTGGACTAAGTGGTCATGGTTAACCCTAACTTGATGGTTTTTGGCTTGAATAATGGTTTAATAATGGTATGCCTTCAACCTATTTATGAAATTTCCAATGAGAATGATCTTTTCACATGTTGAATTGTGTTTTAAACTAAGCCATTGATCTAATAATGTAAATGGTTTTATAAAAGCCTTGTTGGACATAAATTGGTTTGAATTACTAAATGGTTTTGAGTCCCTAAATTTTGAATTAAATTAATGTCTTTGTTTAGACAATGGGTTTGAGTTCCAAATTGATTATTAATGGTTATGGCATGTTGTACGCTTGCAAGTGGGGTTGGTATAACGATACCAACGGGATGCCTTTGGTAAATAATTAGATTAATGGTTGTGTATGTGAAATGAATGTTTTAATTAAAGCGGGATGTGTTATTGGGCCATGAAAGTTAAGTTTCAAGGACTAACAATGGATGTCACGTTAGTTGGTGCGGGTGCCTATATGATCGGGAGCTTTGAGTCCCCAAGATGAATATATGAATAGGAGGTTCAAGTCCCATATATTATATACATTGGTGCTTAAGTCACCTTGATTATGCCTAGAGGTTTAAGTCACCCATAAAGGCATGTACGAATATGGATATTCTCTAATTTATGTGGCTGCAGATACTGGGGCCCTTCTAGCTAGGGGAGAGCTGGGACCATATAGCCCGTGAGTACCTTGTTTTATGATAGTTTGCTACACAACCCAAGATAAGGTTTTTAAGTATATGCTAAAACTTGTTCTCTATCTCGGCATGATATATATATATATATATATATATATATATATGTATTTATGTGATTACATATGGTTATTTAATTTGGTTTTGAATGATGGCATTATTTTATCCTCGAGTTACATACTAGTGCTCCAACTGCTAACCATTCTCGGATGTTATATCCCCACGCAATGCAGGCGCCAAAATATCTTTTACTTTTTCTACGCAATGATTAAGTGTTTGAGTTGGTTCATTAGTTGACATTGAAGTGGTGATCTTCCATAATTTGAAAGTCTTTATTTCATGGTATCTATTTCCCCTATCTTAGACCTTGTTCAAACTTTCTTTTAGCTACTGTCGGAGGCATGTCCCGACATTTTATTAATATTGGTTTATTGAGGCTTTTTTAGATTACTGTAGACTTGGATGTATTTTTTAGTGGATTGGTTTAGTAGTGGATGGTTGTTCATTATCGGTGGTTTGTATAGATATTTCATAAATTAATCATAGTCTTATCTTACACTATCTTGTTATATGTTAAAAATTTATCCAACACTTTAGGTTATTGTGCTAATTAGGTTAGGTGAAGGGGTGATCATTGTTCCATGTGGGACTTGAGATACCCATCACGACTAGGCCCTGGTTTGAGTCATGACAAAGTTGGTTTCAGAGCCTAGGTCTATGGTCAATTGGGTATCCACAAAGATATGTTAATTAGAGTCTCTTTTATGGGTATGTATCATGCCATACTTTTAATGAGAGGCTATGAGATATTTAGAAATGTTCCCCTTTCTTATTATCTTAATTTCAGGTTATAGAGTCTAAGGTCTTGGATCCTTCTGATTTTCATTTGTTTATATTTTAGGTCATACCTCTAAGAATATCTTATGTTCATATGAACTCTTCTATCCTTCTTGAGGATAATATGAATGGAGCTCGTCCAACTTTTGAGGTCTAGACCCGATCAAGGGTCACTGCATCTGACTTTCCTTGTAGAGTCTCGCCTATCACCACTGATCCTAGTTCTAAGGGTGACACTCATACTCAATTTCCTCCTAGGGAGTTTACTAATGCTAAGTTATGTTGCTCCATTAACCTATTGACACAGTTGGTGACATCTCAGTCACAACAGCCAGGTTCTGCTGGTGTTGCTATGGGTTCATCTGAGGTAACTAAAGTTTTCCAATTTATTAGGTTGCATCCTCTAATATTTACTAGTACCAAGGTTGAGGAGGATCCTTAAAGTTTTATTGATGGGATGGAGAAGATCTTTCGGGTTATGTATGCTTTAAAGGATGAAGGTGTAGAGTTATCTACCTACCAATTGAAGGATGTGGCGTCCTAGTGGTAAGAAGAGTGGGAATAGTTGAGAGGAAAAGATGCTAGTTCTGCCCTATGGGATGATTTCTCTAGTGTATTTTTTGATTGCTTCTTTTCTCGGGAGTTGAATAAGACAAAACGAAGGAATTTATTAACTTGAAGCATGGAAGAATGCAAGTCAAGGAGTTTGCTTTGAAATTCCATCAATTGTCTTGGTATACTCCTGAATTGGAATCTAATATGAGGGCCCAAATAAGAAAGTTAAGTTGATTCTTGAGAGTAAGGCTTCCTTGTTGAACAAGGACATAGACATCTCTTGATTGGTCATCTATATGCAATAGGTCAAAGATGAGAAAACAAAGTAGGATGAGATTGGTGAAAGCCAGAGTAAGAAATATTGGTATTCAAAATAGGGTGGAGGCCAACAACAAAGTGGAAAGTGGTCTAAGAAAAAGAGTTGGGGGAGTCCTAACTCCTATTTGACTGCTAGTGCTCCCTACCCAAATCCTTCTGGTGATCAAAATTTTTAGGGTAGTGATGTTTATAGGGCACAGGGTGTCTAATCTTAATCCAGTGAGGCCCAGTCAGTACCATCCTACCATTCCTACAAATTCTGTAGTCAGTGCGAGAAGTAGACGAATTGATGTTTTATGTGAGGTCAGATTGGACATATGTAACAAACAGTCCCTCTAGAGTTGTTTTTAAGGTAAACAAGTTTCTTGTTGCCTCTTCTTCAGCTCTTGCACCAAAGGGTTCAACTTCTGGCTCTGGCACTAATCGAAACTATCTTTATGCTCTCACTACTCGTCAGGAGTCCAAAGTGTCTTCGGATATTGTTATTGGTATGTTGAAAATCTTTTCTCATAATGTGTAGTATTTACTTGATCTGGGGTCCACTTTCTATGATGTGACCCCATTTGTGGCTGTGTATTTTGGCTTCGGTCCTTAGAGTCTGTTAGACCCTTTTTCTATTTCTACCTCGGTGGGAGACTCTGTGGTTGTCAGAAGAGTCTATAAATGTTGTGTGGTATTTTTTGGTATTAAAGAAACTCTGGTAGACTTGATAGAGTTAGATATTGTTGACTTTGATGTTATTTTGTAGATGGATTAGTTGTACTCATGCTATGATTCATTAGATTATCGACCCGTAAGGTCATGTTTAAGTTCCCTAATGAGCTAATTTTTGTATAGGAGGGAAATTCTCTAGTTCCTAAAAGAAGTTTCATATCATATCTTAGAGCCTAAAAGTTAATTTTCAAAGGTTGTATCTATCATTTGGTCCAAGTTAAAGATTCAAACTTGGAGGATCTTTCCTTACATTTTGTTCTTGTGGTAATGAGTTTCTAGAAGTCTTGCTTGATGGCCTACCTGGTGCCTCTCCCGATAGGGAGAATTATTTTGGTATTGATCTTGTTTTGGAAATTCATCCTATTTCTATTCCCCTATATAAAATGACTTCAGTCGAGTTAAAAGAACACAAGAAGCAATTGAGAGACCTCTTAGACAAGGGTTTCATCTATCCTAGTGTGTCCTCATGGGGTGTGCCGGTATTGTTCATGTGTAAGAAGGATGAATCCTTTCGAATGTGTATTTATTACCAGTAATTGAATAGGGTGACAGTAAAGAATAAATATACCTTTCTGAGAATTGATGATCTTTTTAATCAGCTTCAGGGTGCCAAATTTTTATCAAAGATTGATCTTTGATCTAGGTGTCATTGGTTACAGATTAGGAAGGTGGATATCCCTAAGACAACTTTTCATACCCGGTATGGGTATTTTGAGTTCTTGATCATGTGTTTTAGGTTGACCAATACCCCTGCGACATTCATGGACTTGATGAATAGGGTTTTCCATCAGTTCCTAGATTTATTTGTGATTGTCTTCATTGATGATATTTTTGTGTACTCTAAGAATAAGGAGGATCATGCCTACCACCTCTGGCTTATGTTGCAGAGCTTGAAAGATCATCATTTGTATGCTAACTTCTCTAAATGTGAATTCTGGTTGAATATCATAACTTATCTAAGTCATGTTATATCTAGTAAGGGGATTATAGTGGATCCTTAGAAAGTTGTTGCGGTTAAGAGGTGGTGTATATGCACGACTTTATTCGATATATAGAGCTTCTTGGGTTTAGCTGGTTATTATAGGAGGTTCGTGGAGAGATTTTCTTCTATTGCTACTCCATTGACCAAATTGACTCAGAATAAGGTAAAGTTCTTGTGATCTAGGGTATCTTTAAGAAGCTAAAAGATAAGTTGATTTCAGCTCCAATCTTGACTCTACCGGAGCGTACCGAGGGTTTTTTCATCTATTATGATGTGTCCCGAGTTGGTTTGGGTTGTGTGTTGATGTAGCATGGTAAGGTGGTTGCTTATGCCTCTAGATAGTTAAGGGTTTATGAGAAGAACTATCCAACTCATGACTTGGAATTATTAGATATGGTACTCATACTGAAAATTTAGTGTCACTATTTGAATGGGGTCTTTGTTTATATCTCTTCTAATCATAAGAGCCTGCAGTATGTGTTTACTTAGAAAGATCTTAATCTTAGGCAAAGGAGGTGGCTTGAGTTGCTGAAGAACTATGATATGAGTCTTCACTAACACCCAGGTAAAGATAACGTGGTTGTTGATGCTCTTAGCAGGTTTTCCATATGGAGCTTATCACGTGTGGATAAGGATAAGTGGGAATTATTGAAGGACATTCACTTTTTGGATAACCTTGGAGTTCATCTCTTGGACTCTGATGAGGGTGTTGATTTTGTGAAACAGGTGATGCAATCATCTCTTGGTGCTAAAATTAAGGTGAAATAGGTATTAGATCCCCTCTATATGAAGATCAAGGATGATGTGGGTTAGTAGAAGGTGATGGCCTTTGAGATCGGTGGTAATGGTATCTTGAGGTACCAAGAGAGATTGTATGTTCCCAATGTTGATAGATTATGAGGGAGGATTTTTATCAAGGCCCATGAATCATGATATATGGTTCATCACGGTTCAACAAAGATGTATCATGATCTTAAGAATATGTATTGGTGGACTAGCATGTAACGGGATATTTTCAACTTTGTGGCTAAGTGTATGGTGTGTCAGCAAGTAAAGGTGGAGCACATGAGGCCCAGTAGGCCACTCTAAGAAATTAAATTGCCAGTGTGGAAGTGGGAGCTAATTAATATGGATTTTTTTACCGTCCTTCTATAGTCATGGAATCAGTGTGACTCCATTTAGGTCATCGTCGATAGGATGACTAATTCCGACCACTTCTTGCTAGTGAGGACTACTTATTCTGCCGAGGATTATGTGAAGTTGTTCCCTCAGAAAGTTGTAAAGTTGCATGGTATGCCTGTCTCAATTATTTTGGATCGTGGTACTCAGTTCTTGTTGCATTTCTGGCATTTTTTTCAGCATGGTTTGGGGACTAAAGTGAGCCTTAGTACAAATTTTCACCCACAGTCGGATGGGCAAGCTGAAAGGACTATTTTGATTTTGGAAGATAAGCTTCAAGCTTACGTGATTATCTATGGTGGTAGTTGGGTTGATCATTTGCCTCTAATAGATTTTGTGTATAATAACAGCTACTACTCTAGAATTGGGATGGCTCTGTTTGAGTCCTTGTATGGTATAAGGTGTAGGTCTCCTATTGGGTGGCTGGAGGTTGGTGAGGCGAAGATGTTTGGCTCGGATTTGGTTCACCATCCCGTGGAGAAGGTGAAGGTGATTCAGGATAGGCTTAAAGTTGCCCAAGTTGCCAAAATTCCTGCATGGTTCTGAGGTGTAGGAAGTTAAAGTTTGAGGTTTGTGATAGGGTATTCTTGAAGGTATATCCCATGAAGGGAGTGATGCGGTTTGGGAATAAATGGAAGCTCAGTTCTCCGTATGTCATCCCATACTTGGTTTTGAAAAGGGTTGGCAATGTTGTGTATGAGTTGGAGTTGCCTTCTAGTTTGAGCTCTATTCACCCAGTGTTCCATATTTTGATATGGAGATAGTGCACAGGCGATCCTTCGATGGTTATTGCTTTGGAGGAGGTGGGTACTTCAGACTCCCTATCTTATGAGTAGGTCTCAGTGAGGATTTTGGATCGGCAAGTTTGTCGGTTTCAAATAAAAGACGTGGCTTTGATAAAGGTTTTAGGGAGAATCCAAAAAGTTCAAGGAAGCTACTTGGGAAGTCGAGAAGGACATGAAGTCCAAGTATTCGTCCTTATTCCTGATATCAAAAAATTGTACATAAGGTATGTGTTGTTCTTAACAACTTGGTTTTCTATCTATGTTAAAGATAGCTTGTAAATACCTTCGTGTTTTATTTTTTGTCTGAAAGGTAAGAGTAGAGACGTTTGGAGTTTAATCGTGCTAGTCAATGTCTTGTCCCATCATTCGAGAATGAATGACTCTAAGGAGAGAGACCGAAATGCCCCTGACTTTGGTCCTTGAAATTTCCTCGAGCCTTGAGCTTACTATTTTATTGATGACTCACCATACGAGTTGTATGGTGTGGTTATGGGTTTAGGGATCCGAGTCGTGAGTTGAAAAGTATGCTATGGAGCAAGTTCTTTCCTGGTTACAAGAGACTCCTCACGATTCGTATGATTATGTGACAAATGGTTACGGTCCAATCATATGTTATCCAGTGTCCAAGCCCTTGGTTTTCAGTGTTGGTCATGACTAGACCATACGAGTCATATGGTCTAGTGACGAGTGAGACATTTATGTCTTTTCCCACTCCCTTAAAATCCAAACTCATGTCATTTTGGCTTTTCAAGGGGTAGTATTAAATACCCAAAGCCCTAAATTCATGACATAATTATCAATTTCACTCAAGCATCAAGAGAGCGGGTTTTTTTCTCCCTCAAGAGAAAGATAGGGCTCTCAAGGAATAAGATCAATCCCAAGGATTTCATCCAAGCATTTACTTTAGATATGTGGGATATTCATCAATGGATCCCTTCCTCCCACTGAGTCCCAAGAACTTTCTATTTCCACTTATAAACCTTTTTCCCCAAATTGGTGAAATTTCATTAAGACTAAGATTTTATAAATTTTCCAGCAATCATTTTTATTCTAAACTGTGAAAATATATTCCCAGATAATAATGGTGTTTCCATATGTTTGATAATGCAAATGTCTACTCCATGCTTTATTGTTGAATTAATGAGTGTTAAATATGATTTTTCCTCTACCATGGATTGTTAAATTATGCATTAGATAGTGTTTGCGTCATTACTTTCAAAGTATTTTTCATATTGGGCACTATCAGTAACAAATCATGTTGAATGAATAATAATACCAGTGCCATTTAGCTGGGAGTAACACTTAACGCCGAGCGAACGCAGGGACGGCGGCTCCTCCGTCAGTTGGGAATGAGTCGTTAGTAGCAGTCCTAAGTTCCATACCTACAAATCCATCATAGATTATGATGGTTCGTCTACCAGTAGTGGTATGACACCCCTCGTCCTTTGGGACATCAGATTAGTGGATTCATTCCAGCAAGTGTTGGTACCCTTGGCAAGGTACCAGCACCCATCCAACTGGGGTTACAGGTTGGACCCCAATTTACTTAGATTGGGTTATGTCGGTTGTAGTCAACTGCCATAGTCTCAGTTCAATATTTAGTCTATACAAGTTTAGGTTTGCATGACCAAGTGTTCAGATTATCAGTTATTCAGTTACTCGGCTTTTACAAATTATTTCATTATATGTTTATGCTTGGTCTTGCATTCGTTTTACATACATATTTATGTATTCATGCTTAACACTTATATGTATTTCAGTTTCCCCTATCTCATGTACTAGTATATTTAAAGTACTGATCGCATACACTCTTTTGTGATGTGTTATCTTATAACATAGGTTTGGAAACCCAGTTTCCCAATCTTACTTGGACAGCCAGTGTGTCATCCCACTGCAACTTTTGGTGAGTCCTCATTAGTCAAGTACTAGTTGTACTACTTATCCTACTTTCCAGTATTTCAATTTATGTTTATTTTAGCAACCAGAGTTAATTGGGGACCTGTCCCAATAACTCGACATGTTTAAAGGCTTTCAGACAATTTGACGGTTAACTATGTTTTCAGTACAAGGTTTCAGACGCCTTTGTTATTGAATTGATATTAAGTTGTTTATTTGATTAATTTTGCATAGTATTTTGTTATTTACTTTCAGTACCTTACAGCTATACCAGTTCATGGGTTAGCTTGGGATCACTTATGGCCTAAAGCATCGTGTTACGACTAGGGAATAGTCTCGGGTCATGATAATTTGCCTATCATTACATAAAATTAATAAATAGAATAAATAATAAACAAAAGTAAAACCCATATTATATATATAGGAGGCCTTGAAAATCGATGGAAGTTTTTTCATTGGCCTAGTATATATATAAAATAATTAAACTTAAAATAAAATTCATCTTTTATAGTGAGAAGGCCTCAAAATCTGATGGCGAAATTTTATCATTACTCAAGCATTATATTCGTTTACATAGGATTAACAACATAATAAAAGAGCAAGAACAAAAAATAACATTTAAAGGTAGTGAACAATAGCAAAATCATAAAATCTATTCAATAGTTGAATGTAGAAAAAATAGAACATCCAATTCATCAATAAGAAGGAACAAAAAAGATATTTTAAATCAATTTTAATCCATATTAATTAAAAATTAGTAATTTAAGCTGCTGGAGCTACTTAATCAAAAAAATAAAAGATAAATTAGGAAAAAATATCAAAACAACATTGAAAAATAATTAAAACCAAAATAGTAATGATGATGAGACAATATTAAGATTTACCAAAAGAGCATCTATCCTATGTTGTTAGATTCCAAATAGTGAACTCTGTGATATTTGCTTTGCAGAACGTCTAGGGTTCTGCACTAATCCTTCCTCAAAGTGTGGTCAAATTAGTAGAAGCACAGTGTAGAAGATTCTTTTGGGGAGAATTTATGACAAGAAGAAGGTTTCTTTGGTAAAGTGGTTGGTGTATGTATCTTAAAGGGACAAGGTGGTATGAACATCAAAAGCTACAAAATATGAAATATTGTTGTTGTTGGTAAACTGATATGGTGGATGCGCCAGAGAAAATATATATTGTGAGTTCATAGTATATATATGGAGAAGATGTTTAGGCTCATACACCTCTCTGGGATTGCAGATGGTACTGGAAATAACTCCATAAAATCAAGACTAGGATGTAGGAATAGTATTGCTATAATAGATATCAACCTATAGAGTCAGGTCTGTACTCTATTTTTAAGAGCTATTATGCTATCTTAGATCAATGACCTACATAGAGAGGGCATGAAATGGTCTAGAGTAGGTGGTGATTCCAAAACACAGGTTTCTTCTGTGGCTTACAATGCAGGGTAAGTTACTTATCAAAGAAAGAATATTGAGTTTTGGATGGCAATGTGATGCTAATGATTATGTCTTGTGTAATCAAATGCAAATGGAATATGTCATGCATTGTTTACAACCTACAGAGTTGTAAAAACTGTATGGGCACAACTTATTAGCTGGTTAGCAGTGAATATCCAACTCCAGGAGGTATAGACCACCATCCTAATGATAAGAGAAAGAAGTGGGAAAAAGTAAAAGGAAACTATGGTTGCATCCTATGGCGCTATGATTCATAATATCTGGTTATCAAGGAATGGGAATATTTTCAAGAGTTATCATGTATATGTTGAGTTCCTAGAAAATTTTCAAGAGTTATCATGTATATGTTGAGTTCCTAGTCCAACAAATGCAATCAGAGATTAGGGAGAGAGTGTCTATGCTAGCAGGCTCAAAATATGCATGGAAATGTGTGAGTTTTGTTAAGAGACTATGTAATTAGTTACTAACTTAAGGCTTAGTTTGTATTGTACCTATCTTGGTTGTTGGCATTAGCAACTGAGTGTTGCTTAGGTGTATTTGACTTTGTTGGTAAAGTAATATTTATATTTATTACCAAAAAAAATAAGTTTGTTCAACAACAACAACAAAGAATAATGATCATGATAAACATAAGAACATTAAAAATAAAAATAATTGAAAAACAAAGTAGAAGAGTCATAGCCAAATCATGATTTTTATCAGTAAAAACGAACATTCATTGGAACAAATTTGTCTTCAGCAAGATCTGATCTGGGTTATGTTTCCCAATGTTGTTGGTTGGAACTAATATTTCGACAGAGGTTGTTAGTTGTCACCGTTGACAGGTGGAGATGGTGGAGGTCTAGTTCATCCTTGTTGTGGTGTTGTTCATCACAATTTAGTTAGAGCTTGTTGGTGTTGTAGTGGCATTGTAGATAATTAGGCTTAAATGGAGGGAGATTTGGACGTGAGTAAGGAAGCTACTTGACTGTTCATTGTTGGAAACAATGGTGGTTGGGGTTTTTTTATTGTGCTCATATTTGGAGTTGTTTGTCGGAGTTCAAACCTTCGACCATTTTGTGGATAGCATCATTTACTGAGTTGTTAAACGAGCTTCAAAGATCACCTTTAATGGTAGAACCTTAATCAAAAAGAAAGTAAAAGTGGTCAACTAGTCGTGGACAGCTGATTGGTTTGAACGGCAGTGGTTGGCTCGTCGGGACAATATATAGACAGAGACAGGGAGGGAAAAGGGAAAGGATAGGTTGCAGCAGTTTAGAGTAAAAAAAGGAAAAGTTTCCTTTTTAGGGGTTTTCCACTTTTGGAAATTTTCACCACCATTAATTTTGAAGAGGGTGGACTAGTTTTATAAACATAATAAACCACTCAAGAGCAAAATAGTGTGCTTAATACCATAATTTTGGGAAAACTATGGGTAATCCAAAATCATGAGTCATTCGAAACTATGATTATTTGATCTTATACAAAACTATGAATATTTGACTTACCTGTGTAAAAATTATCTTCTCCACTTTTATGAATTAACGGACCATGATTAAAATATATTTAAATACCAGATAAGAATGTGATCTCAGTTGAAGACCAAAATAGCAAATTAACAAAATTAAAACAACATTTGCATATAGAAAGACCATGCAAATATCAATGATAATTTAAAAATTAATTAATAATAATAAATTGATAAAATGAACAAGAATATGTTATAATTGAACTTCATGCCCTTTAACACATAAGGAGAATCAAAATTGGGTGTCAACATATAGAATAAGCATCCTGCAATATTAACACGCTGCACAAATATGGAGCACTTGAGAAGGATGAAAAAAATAAAATAACTTGAAAAATGAGAAGTTAAAGCACTAGAAAAGCAAACCACAAGTTTAGGGCAACAAGAGGAGCCAACCATAATAGAAAGCAGTAGTAGCACACTTAAAGATAGTATTAAAAATGATGATTTAGGAAAAGCTATAGAGAAACATGGCAACTTGGAGATTTTAGAAAACATATAGAATTCAAAGAATACTAAATAATGGGTTGAGAACTCTTTCCAACAAAAATTCCCTCTAGCTGTCAACATTCCAGAATTGGATGCTAATTCTAGAAACAAATAAGTTGGGGAGATAGAGTGGGGGATGCTAAAGTGAAAGAAGGCAATTAAGAAAAGGTAAACTAGAATAAGAAGGTCCCTATTAATGTGGAATAAAAGAGTGGATATGGGTATGAGATTACTGGAGATCTTATTAATTCCTCTTCTTTCAAAGATACAAAAAAGAGGAGGAGGTATACAACCTCAATCAAAGTATAATCCTTGAAAAAGTTTAAAATTAGGATGAAAATAATGAAGCAATTTTTCATATCCACCTAATCAACACGATACTTGGATAAAAGAATTGTCCTTAGTGGTGGATCCATCAGGATAACAGTGATATATACAAGGAAAGCTCACTAATCAATGCACTTCATGATATAGTATCATATAATTGCACTTAGAAGGATGATATCACAATGAATACAGTGGGGTGTCATAGTCCCAAACAAGAATTAGAGGAAAATTCCAATATCCTTAATATGGAGCAAATTACAAAAGAGCCTAGTCTGTCTGCTACATCACAAGCTAAAATAAACAAAAAATAGAAATCTAGAAAAACTTAACCTACTAGATTTTTTCGAAAGAGGGGTGTAAGTAAACCAGTGTTTAAATGACCAAGACAACCTTTTAGAGTATTATGTCTGTAAATACTCAATAGGCCATACATAGGGTAAAAATGTTGTATAGACATCACAAATTTTGTATGATTACACTAATAGAACCGTTCCAAGATTCCAAACACATTCAAAAATACTAAAAGAGATTAAGGCAAACCACAATATGAATGGTAAAATTTGGTTCTTTGTTGATAAAGCTATTAAAATGGAGGCATTAGATAATACAGCTCAATAAATTACCATCAAACTTCTTTTTCGTGAGTTAGGAAGATCCATGGCTTTTACGCTTATTCATATAAAGTATAATGCATTAAAAAGGTTGCAGCTATGGAATAGTTTGTACTGATTATCCAATAATATGAAAGCAACTTAGATTTAGGGGGAGATTTTAATATGGTAATGAATTAAGAAGAAAAGATTGGGGATCTTCCTATTCACCTCCTAGAGTGTATAGATTTTTCTTTTTGAATTAATCCTTGTGAACTTTTCAAAATCTGCTTCAAAGATAGTTCTTTTACTTAGTGGAATGGCAAAGCTGATAAGGTGTGATTGATGGTTATAAATCAGTAGTTGATGAACTGGTTGGGCATTAGCAGTCAAACACTAATCAAGAGCATAGTCTGATCATGCTCCTATTATCTTGTAGGGACTTCCCTTTAATTTGCCAAACCATTCAAATTTTTGAAGTTCTAGATTGAACAGTCAACATTTTTGGATTTGGTTATAGGTGATTGGTTTTCAGATAAAGACAATGATGCGTTCTAAACATGAAACAAAAGATGAAAAAAGTTACACTAGCTCTGTTTAAGTCGAATAGAGAGATTTTTGGTGATACTTTCAGAAACTTATTATTATAGAGGAGGTTGTTAGACTTAAAGAGAAATTTTTGAGGAATTCCCTACATCAACTAGTAGAATGGTATTTCAATATGCCCAGGCTACAATAAAGTAATACCTCTACTGTGAATAAGAATTTTGGAGAAAAAGGCAGGCATCTCTTAGTTTTCTGAAGAAGATAAAAATACTAGAATTTTTCACAACCTAGTGAATGGGAGAAGGTAAAATCTACAGATTCAGAGATAAAAAACTACATAGCAATTAGATAGAAGGGGAAGATCAACTAGCAGATAACGCATTAACTTTTTTTCAAAAATAGTTCACAAGTGAAGGGGAATCAGAAGATATTCATTGTTGAATCATGTACCATACATGGTTTTTTAGGAAGACAACAATATGTTGAGTATTATTCCAACTAAAGGAGGGGTTAAAAAAGTTGTGTCTGAACGACAAGAAGATATCTCTAGCAGGATTGATGGTTTGAAAGGTTGTTTTTACCAAACTTGTTGGGAAATTGTAGGCAAAGATGTATTCTTGGTGGTGAAATCTTTCTATGAAGAGAATACATTACCAAAATCCATCATACATATTAATGTCACAACCTAGACCCAAAGAAGGGCCTAGTTGTGACAGATATCTCAAGCACACCATAAGCCAGAGACCACCCCCTTAGCCTAACATTCATAACACAATAAAAGAATACAGTGGAATGTAACCAAATATGATGATAAAAAGAATAGATAAACCAAATCAGAACTAGGAGTCAAAACCAACAACCATTCCACACTTGTCTACAACAGCCTCTAAAAATAGAATATCAAATTAGGTCGAGACAACCCCTTGACCATAATAAAAAAAATCACAATTCTCAAAATTTGAAAAGAAACCTAATGAAATAACAAAGCTTTTTGAAAGATGAAGGCTCGCCTCTTCACAGAAAATTAACTGATGAACCAAACCATCAAACGCTACATAGGAGAAATAAAAAAACCCTTGAGCCCTACATCATGAAATGATGTACTGTCTAGGGACGATCAATGGGGTAAATACTGGTATGTAACTCAGGAAAAGTTAAAAAATAATGCCATTGCCAAAACCAGTCAAAACCACATGCACAACAATTATATATATAGGATGCTAGGATAGGGACAAGGGTTATAAATCATGAGAGTTTAAACCATTAACCTAAACTATGTATCTCGCTCCAATCCTAAAGGCACCCACTGGCTATATGGGCTTAGCTCTCCTTGGTCAAAAGGCACCAATACGTATTAGCCGCACGAATTAAGGAAATCTAGGAAAGGCTAAAGACACCAAGGCGATGGCCATTAAAAATCTAATGTGTTCACCAAGCACACGATCATATAGACCCTCATACCAGCAAATATGGTTTCCAATGTTAGGACCCCCAGGCTACACCTTCACAGTGAGATTCATAATTCACTTTAAGCCCAAATTACACAGTTTGCCTATAAACCCAGCTATTAACCCAAGAGGCATTCATTAAGGCATTTGCCAATATGGTATTGTCATACCAACATGTTTGCAAGCTTATGTAGTTATGCCAAACCATTCTAATTAACCATTAGACTCCCAGGTTCTATTTAAAGTCCAAACCATTGCCACCGGGGCATTCCAAAACCATTTTTCACTATCCATTATCATTTAATGCAATGCAAGGTTCCAAAAGCAATTAAAGTTATGCAAATTCCATATTTAAAACAAAATTTATGAAGGTAGGTTGAGGTTAATGCCATTACAAAGCCCAAAAATCATTACATTAGGAAAACCCATGTTCCCCATTCCAATCCCCCTAATAATACATCCATTAAGCTCTAAAAACTATTAATCAAAGCATGACTAGCATATTTAACTAATGGGGAAATAATTCAAGTAGAAACCAATTAAAAGCCCTAAACTCAATTTCAAACCCAGTAATTAAATTATATGAATGTTGAATCAATTTATGCCATCATTATAAAATACAAATTTAAGGATGTGAGACATGCCTGAAATACCCAAGAAATTAATAGGAATTCAAATTTTGGAGTCTAAATGTTGAATCCGTTGTAAAACCTTAGTGTCTCTTGCATTGAGAGATAAAGAGGAAAAAGTGAAGTATGATTTTTTATAACGGATGTTAGAGGGGTCATTAGAGTGTTTTAAGTCATGGGAAAAGTGTAAAGGGAGAAAAAGACCAAACAAGTCCCTAACTAAAACGTGCAGGAAAAATAAAAACAATCGTCATGACTTGGGTAACAACTCATGTGGCCTGACCACAAGTCATGGCCTGGAACTATAACCTGAGGATCGAAAATCTGTTTCATCACTATTATGACAATGAGTAAGTCATCACAACTTGTTTCCTGATATCACTAATCATGATGAAGCCTCATGGCCAGGGATTGAATGCTCGAGTAACTTTTTATTGTGACAACGAGTCCCTCCTAACGACTTGTTGTGTCTTTTAATGAGTCATACTCTATACTCATTTCCAAGTGATAAAACACACTGCCAAGGCAATGAGTCCTCATCACAACTCATTCTGTCTCCTAACAAGTCGTTCCTTAGACTATTATCACTGGCAGTGTTGACATTATTTCATAAACCTAGCTAATTCAATTATTTAACTATTGGAGGGTCTAAACCTCAAAAACTTGAGGTGCCACAACATATCTGATTTTCTTGCCAAAGAAGGAGGTGTTGAGTAATTTCTCTAAGATAATACCTATCAACATTAGTAGATTTTTGAACAAAGTTATATCTAAAGTGGTTCGTGACATGTTGAAAACTATACTTCATTCACTAATTTTCAAAAACCAATCTAGTTTTGTAATGGTGTTGCATGCACAAGAAATAATTATTGGTATTATTCTCAGGAGAAAGTCTGTAAATGCTATCATTAAGTTGGACATATCCAAAGCTTATGATAAAGTGTCTTGAATGTTTTGGATTTTTGTTTTAAGGAAGATTAGGTTCAAAGAATTTTTTTTTATAAGATTTGGAGAATACTGGTTAACAATTTTTATTACATGTTACTTAATTAAACCCTATCATTTATTTCATTCAACTAGAGGAGTGAACCTTGAGGTCCCCTATCCCTAGCTTTATTCATTCTTGTTGTGGAAGTTTTTTCTAGGGCTCTGAATACTCAATTTGAAGATACCTTTTTTAGAGGTTATGGAATGGATAAGTGGATTTTAGATTCAAACCACTTATCCTATATAGATGAGATAATTATATATGTATCAGCTGGAAATAAGCCTTTGACAATAATTATGAATACCATTTTGGAGTATGGGAATGATATAACCCCAATTTATTGGGGAAGTGTAAACAGAAAAAAAAAGTGTTCTAAGGAATAATTCCTAAACAAACACCTTCAAGAGAGGAACAAAGGAAATTTACTTTACTTGACTTTCAATTCTCCCAAAAAGTTTTGTTAATCTCCACTATTACAAGCTAATATAGGCACTGAATCTCTATTGAGAAATTGGCGGGTAAATCTGTTATGAATCTGCTATAACTGTTTCCTAAAACAGTGGAAACAGTGCACACTTAACAGTTGTAATAGAATTCTACTAGAAGCTTCTTATTTTGCCGCCTAATTCCAACTAAACTAATTGAACTAAAATGTATTTAGTAAAATGCTAAAATAGAAAACTATTTAAATTGGAACATAACAATGCCCTCCTCTTGAAATTATCCTTGTCCTCAAGGATAAAGTCTAAAAATCTAGAAACTTTAGCTAAAAAGCTTGGAGATCCTCCCATGTGCTATCCTCCATAGGCGCGTTGAACCATTTCACCAATACTTGAGTCATTGCAATACCCCATTTTGGGCCATTCACCTCTCTAAAATAGTCTTAGGATCCAGAATCACATAACAAGACTCAGTATGAACCTCCAGCAATTGAACAGCAGCTACATGATCACCAATTCTCTTCTTAAGTTGAGAGATATGGAAGGTGGGATGGATATTTTGGTGAGGGGGTAGAGCTAAAGTATATACAACAGGTCCCACCTTGGAAATAATGCTGAAAAGACCATAAAACTTTGCAGACAACTTTTGGAAGGAATGGTCCTTAAGATACATTTGTTGATAAGGTTGCAACTTGACATAAACCTGATCACCTACTGCATAAGTCCTATCATTTCTTCTCCTGTCAGCTTGGACCTCCATTCTACCTTGAGATATCTCCAGATGAGACTTCAAATCCCTTAGATTAGCCTCTCTGGCTTGCAAACTTCTGTCCACGGTCTCAAGTGCTGAATCAAAATGCATGTGTGGCAATAAGAGAGGTGGGTTTTGTCCATAAACTACTTCGTAAGGAGTGAGATGAGTCACAGTATGGTAGGTGGTATTGTACCACCATTCAGCTAGAGGTAACCACTGAGGCCGTTGCTTGGGCTTCTCAAAGGTCATGCACCTCAAGTAGCACTCAAGACACCTATTAACAACCTCAGTCTGTCCATCAGTCTGAGGATGGTAAGCTGTTGAGGTAAGAAGAGAAACCTTTTGCAGACTAAACAAATCCTTCCAAAACCTGCTAGTAAAGACTACATCCCTGTCTGACACAATAGTTTTAGGCATCCCATACAACCTAAAGACGGTGTCAAAAAAACTTGAGCAACATCCAATACAGTATACAGATGTTTGAGGGCCATGAAGTGTGCAGCTTTGCTAAGTCGGTCCACCCCAACAAAAATTACATCCTTTTCTACAGTTTTAGGAAGACCCTCAATAAAGTCCATAGATATATCTTGCCACACCTTCTCAGGTATTGGCAAGGCCTACAATAAAATAGCCAGAAGGGTGGTGTCATGCTTGCATCTCTGGCAGGTATCACATACCCTAACAAAATGATAGACATCCTATTTCATCCTCTTCCAATGGAATTCCTGTCTGAGCCTCTTCAAAGTAGCATTTATCCCAGAATGACCACCCATTGCACTATTATGACAAAGTTGCATAAGTTGTTATTGTACATTAGCATTATTTCTCACCATCATCCTACCCTTTCTACTCAGAAACCACCATGGAATCTGTAATAAGGTTTGAGATTAGCACCATTTTACAGATCTTGCAGTAGTTTGTATAGTGTAGGGTCTTGCTCCCAAGTAATCTTAACTGCATCTAGAATATGAGCTTGTACCCTTGATATACTGCATAATTGAACATAATCTTCTCTCCTAGATAAAGAATCAGCAACAATATTCTCATTGCCAGCTTTGTAACTGATTGTATAATCATAACCTATTAATTTGACCAACCACTTTTGTTGACTAGGTGTTATGATCCTTTCCTCAAGTCAAAACTTAAGGCTATGATGGTCAGTTTTAATTGTAAAATGTCTGCCTAACAAATAGGGTCTCCACTTCTGAACAGTAGTCACCAGATCTAGTAACTCTCTTTCATATACAGACAAAGTTGTCTTCTTTACTGATAGTCCTTGACTAAAAAATGTTATTGGCCTTTCTTTCTGCAGTAGAACAGCACCAATACCAAATCCTAAGGCCTAACTCTCTACTACAAAAATTTTAGAGAAATCAGGTAGGGCCAATATAAGGGCAGAGGTAATTGCAGATTTTAGAAGTTCAAAAGCAGCAGTAGCATCATCAGACCAATGAAAACTATCTTTCTTTAAGAGGTCAGTTAAGTGATAACGCTCAAATTACACTCTTGAATGGGTGTAAGTGATCATTGTAAATATAATAACCTAACTTTGGAATCGGGAGCAAATCCACGAGTAATAATGTGACTAGCGATTAAACTAATTTGAAATTATTGCTAAAAGTTGAATTGAAACAAATGATAGAAAAATATAAAATGGAGGTTTTAAATGGTTGAACAAAAGTTGATAAACACTTCGATTTAACAATGTTATGGGAAACCAGAATTATGGTTACCAAGATGCTTAAACAGAGCGGGTTGTAAATCACTTTAGAGTTCCAATTGACACTTCAATTTGCAGGAAGAGTTGAATCCTATTATTTACCCATTCGTCTCTCGACCTCAGTAGGTAGTGCACCCCTTAATTCTCTCGAACTTAAAGGATGTGTTTGCTATTCAACTATATTCTCATGTAGACAAATCCGATTAAGGCATTTTCCATTAAACTAAAGATTAAAATCTTTCGAGTCCATGTAAACTCTTTCTTTTCCCACATACACTTTCCTCTCAAATAAGTGATGTTGTTGGGCTTACCTTTCAAGTTGCAACTAAGAGAGATCGTTACATTGCTTGACAAGCACTTTCCTCTCGAACAAGTGATTGTTTTATTGAAGTAATCTAACAACACCTTCATTACAGACAAGTGATGTTCTAGTGATGACTCTTCTAATTTGCAGCCAAAAAAGGTCATTAAAGTGAAGAAAGGTTTATACAATATAAATTAGTAATGGAACTTAAGTAGATTCACAACCCAAATTAGTTATTTACATCAAGGTTCCTATAACTCAAGTAAACAAAATCAGTTACTCATGATATACAAATCAAAAACATATATTGAATTCATAATCAAAAGTAAGTAATAAATCATACCCAAAACAAATCTTCAAATGAAAGATGTTTACAAGAGTGTTAAGAACCCTAAATGAGAGGTTTATCTCATTTTTTGCCGCTCCTGAGCTTTCCCCAAGTACAAGATTAAAGATACCCTAATTTTGTCAACATTGTTTTATTTTATATCTGCTGAAAATCTAGCTTTGGATGGCCATCGCGACGCGGTGACAAGCCAATTGACAATTGTCAATTTCCAAAATCTCAACGCGATTTCACCGCGTTGCGGCGCCTTCTCAAAGTCTACCACATCTTACACGCTCCTATGGGCCTCAAATGTGGACCTATTTTGAATCCATTGGTATTTTATATGACCAAATTGGACCGTTCACGCGCTCGTAATGTCCCAATACATTTCTGGTATCTAAATGGAGTCAGTTTTTGCATTTTGGTGTCGTTGAGTCATTCCAAGCCTTATTGAGTTGTTTCCACTTTATTTAAAGCTTGTATATCCTTCATATATCATCATTATCCATTCAACAAGCAACCTAAATCATTAAAAACCACAAAGTAGAGCTCAAAACAATTCAACATCCAAGACGGTGAACTCAAAACACGAGCTACGCATAGCCTAATTTCACTTTGATCTTTAGCGCATTGTTTTGACTCTTTTCTTGATCCAATTGACCCTTGAACATTATAACTAAGTTTTTTCACATATAAATACATATAAAAACCTTAATAACTCATTAAAACACATCAGATCTCAACACAATAGACTAGACAAACACCTAGCTCGAGCTAGTCACACTAGTTTTCTCGGTTGAACTCTAAATGTTCGAATTGAATCAAAACTCATATGGAAACACCATTAAGCATTGTAAACACATAATTGGACATATTAATGCACATTTATATCATTATAAACAGACATATCATAAGAATCATCCTCAAAACAAGGCCAAAAAGGCTAGAATAGTAATGCTAGAATGCATAAATACACTCAACATCAACACCCCACACTTAAAACCTTGTTCGTCCTCGAACAACTCTTCACTCTAAGTATAATGAGCTGGGGAATACACTCTTATAATATATGCAATACATTTAGCTAGTACTACAATAACTACATAAAATGCAAGTTTCTACACTAAGCATGTCACAAACATAATGGAGAGCTCATGACTCCTACTTCCAAAACATCCTATTCTCAAGAATGGACTCCACAAGTAGCAAACTCATGCACATAATTCAGTTAAAAACATATTACAAATCACCCATATTCATCAAACATGTGCCCTCACAATAAGAGAGTTACCCATAAATACTCACAATAATAAAATTTATAACAATGGGTACAAGAATCAAATTATGCTCACTCTCACAAAGAATTCACAAGTTACACATAATGAACCATTGTCTTGCCCTTAGTGTAATGCTCTACTAATATTTGAATGTAAAACTTAGGATCAAGTAGATCTTTTCTGGATTGTAATGTAGGCTACGGGATAGGTAGGAACTATTTTGGCCAAGAATAGTGACTATCCTCTCTAATCACTTCAATACACTACATTATACATTTAAAACAAATATTCAACAACCAAATTACACCAGAAATTTTTTTATTTACCCCATTTATTTTTGTTTTTGCCTAACTTTATTCAAGACATTAACAACAATTATGGTAGGAGTACTTCCCTTTTACATCATAAGTCAATTCTCAGCTCTTCTTCATACACCAGTTATTGTTACGCACCCCTATAGTAGCCACCCTCAACTAAAGCTATTCGCCTTGGTTGAGGTGCACATTGTCCTGAATGAACCAGGGCCAAAATAGGTTCATTGTAGCAAAAACTGGGAAACAAAAAATACTGAAATTGCTTTCATATTTTATATAGCTCCTAAACATAACAATTTGGACACACAATGAACACTTCTTTAGAGCTTTACTTTCACCTTTCTTCTTCATTTTCACAAACCTTTCTACTTAGTCCTTTATATTAAAGCATTTAGAAAATTTGGATCAAATTAAGGTTAATCAAGAAAGGGGATTAGGCTTCATATGAGGTTGCCAAAGAGAAGGCTAAAGGCTCAATGGGGTTAACTAAGATAATGCACAAGGGTAGGTAAAAAGAAGGTATAAAACAAGGCTTTCAAAGAAATGCCTATATCATCTCCTAAACCCACATTCTTTATTTTGCTTCACACGCACACCGGGCAAGTTCTAGACATCACATACAACAAGGAATATACAAAATATCTTACACGCACATGGCACATGTTCATCTCAATAGGATCATTATAGACTCTCAACTAAACAATAGCACAAATTCAAACTTAAGCCAGCACTTATAAAAGTCATAAATATGAGCCTAAGAGTCTCAAAAATAGCATTTCACACAGTTCAACATGCTTTTACAAACAAACCCACTTGCATGATGTAATCAAAAATAGAACCAACAAGAATACTTCACTTATTCCAAACCGAAAAAAAATTGAGCCAAAATTTGAGAATTTTCCCACCCCACACTTAAAAATCTACTTTGTCCTCAAAGTAAATTTATAAACGAAGTGATAGAAATACTCCCTGAGGCCTCTAGGCCTAGCTAGATGCATCTTCACATAGAGAAGATCTTTGGAACCCCACACTTATTTTATGCCATGCTCCTTAGCACAAGATTATGGTACTCAGACTTTCCATTAACCTGTGACTCAACCAAAAATAAAACTAGAAATAAAAACTAAAGACTTAGAATTAAAAGAAAAAATACCTTATCTTGGGTTGCCTCCCAAGAAGCGCCTAATTTAGTGTCACAGTACGGCTTAATCATGTTTTTTCCTCCATCTTGAGGATATAAATTTCACTCCCAACTTAGCATCCAACTTTTTGCCTCGCTCATAAGGAGGTGGTACAAAGATTAAGAAGACGAGTAATGGATGATGCATGGTAAACAACTCGATCTTAAAGTGAGGTGTGTTTTTATGTTGATTATCAAGTGTAAAATAAAGAATATAGGATTCTTGTTCCTCATCTTCACACTCTTCCACTATTCTAGAAGATTCCACAGACAAGATATCATCTAAACATAATGTGGAAAAATTCTTCGAGTGAGGCCCAACTAATTCTGCTTTAAAATTAACACTATCTACTACACACTCACTTTTATTCATCTTCTCAATGTCAGTCTCAAGATCAAGATGACAATCAACTGGTTGCGATTCTTGAGTTTTCTTGTCAACTTGGCTAATTTCCTCTTCATATTCTTCTTTGTTTATCCACTGTAAACATGGTGAGAGTGGTAACTCCTTTAGCTCTGCCCACAACTGTTCTTGATTCTTTAAAATTTGTTTCATCAATTTTTTTGCTTGAATCATGGTAGCACACATATTTTTAGAATGATCACTTTGACCACAAGTTAAACACCAAGTTACAGTTCCATCTAAATATGGGCAGTAAGCCTCATAATGTGGTCCCCCATAATAATTACAAGAATCGTTATCACTCCAAAAACCATCTATCCAGGTTGACATCTCAAAAAGGTGTGAGAACAATAAAAATAAAAGAACAAAAACAAACTTAAAAAATATTTACATGTTTGAATGGGTGTAAGCGATCGCTGTCAATATAATAACCTAACTTTGGAGTCGGGAGCAAATCCACGAGTAATAATGTGACTAGCGATTAAACTAATTTGAAATTATTGCTAAAAGTTGAATTGAAACAAATGATAGAAAAAGATAAAATGGAGGTTTTAAATGGTTGAACAAAAGTTGATAAACACTTCGATTTAACAATGTTATGGGAAACCAGAATTATGGTTACCAAGATGCTTAAACAGAGCGGGTTGTAAATCACTTTAGAGTTCCAATTGACACTTCAATTTGCAGGAAGAATTGAATCCTATTATTTACCCATTCGTCTCTCGACCTCAGTAGGTAGTGCACCCCTTAATTCTCTTGAACTTAAAGGATGTGTTTGCTATTCAACTATGTTCTCATGTAGACAAATCCGATTAAGGCATTTTCCATTAAACTAAAGATTAAAATCTTTCGAGTCCATGTAAACTCTTTCTTTTCCGACATACACTTTCCTCTCGAACAAGTGATTTCGTTGGGCTTACCTTTCAAGTTTCAACTAAGAGAGATTGTAACATTGCTCGACAAGCACTTTCCTCTCGGACAAGTGATTGTTTCATTGAAGTAATCTAACAACACCTTCATTTCAGACAAGTGATGTTCTAGTGCTGACTCTTCTAATTTGCATCCAAGAAAGGTCATTAAAGTGAAGAAAGGTTTATACAATATCAATTACTCATGAAACTTAATTAGATTCACAACCCAAATTAGTTATTTAAATCAAGGTTCCCATAAATCAAGTAAATAAAATTAGGTACTCATGATATACAAATCAAAAACATATATTGAATTCATAATCAAAAGTAAGTAATAAATCATACCCACAAATCTTCAAATGAAAGATGTTTACAAGAGTGTTAAGAACCCTAAATGAAAGGTCTATCTCATTTTTCGCCGCTCCTGAGGTTTCCCCAAGTCCAAGATTAAAGATACCCTAATTTTGTCAAAAAGAAAATGTATTTTATATCTTCTGAAAATCCCACTTTGGATGGCCATCACGATACGGTGACAAGCCAATCAACAATTGTCAATTTCCAGAATCTCAACACGATTTTACCGCGCTGTGGCGCCTTCTCAAAGTATACCACATCTTACACACGCCTGTGGGCCTCAACATTGGACCTCTTCTAAATCCAGTGGTATTTTAAACAACCCAATTGGACTGTTCATGCGCCTGTAATGTCCCAATACATTTTAGGTATCTAAATGGAGTCAGTTTTTGCATTTTGGTGTCGTTGAGTCATTTCGAGCATTATTGAGTTGTTTCCACTTGATTTGAAGCTTGTATATCCTTCATATATCATCATGATACATTCAACAAGCAACCTAAATTCATTAAAAACCACAAAATAGAGCTCAAAACAATTCAACATCCAAGACGGTGAACTCAAAACACGAGCTAAGCATAGGCTAATTTCACTTTGATCTTTAGCGCATTGTTGACTCTTTTATTGATCCAATTAACACTTGAACATTATAAATAATTTTTTTCACATATAAATACATGATAAAACCTAATAACTCATTAAAACACATCAGAGCTCAACACAATAGACTAGAAAAACACCTAGCTCGAGCTAGTCACACTAGTTTTCTCGGTTGAACTCTAAATGTTCGAATTGAATCAAAACTCATATGGAAACACCATTAAGCATTGTAAACACATACTTGGACATATGAATTATCATTTATATCATTATAATCACATATATCATAAGAATCATCCTCAAAACAAGGCTAAAAAGGTAAGAATAGTAATGCTAGAATGCATAAATACACCCAACATCATTAAGACCTTAGCAATGCTCCCATATCCCTTTATGAATCTTCTGTAATAACCAGTGAGGCATAATAATCCTCTAAGACCCTTGATGGTTGTTGGTTGAGGCCAATGTTTGTCAGCAGAAACCTTTTGACCCTCCACGGCAACATTTTGTTCAAAGATAACATGTCCTAAGTAGTCAATTTGTTTAACACCAAAAGCACACTTGCTTTTCTTCACATACAGTTCCTGGGATCTTAAAACCTTGTAAGCTTCTTGTAAATTTTGTAGATGAGCATCCTAACTCCCACTATGTATTAAAATATCATCGAAGAATAAAAGGATGAATCTTCTGAGATAGGAGTGGAAAATCTAGTTCATCAAACTCTGAAATGTGGAAGGAGCATTAGTCAATCCGAATGGCTTGACCAAGAACTCATAGTGACCATGGTGTGTTTTGAAAGCTATTTTAGAAATGTCTTCTTCATGCATCTTTATTTGATGGTATCTTGACCTGAGATCCAATTTGGAAAAAAAAATTGCACCGTACAGTTCATCAAGTAGTTTTTCTATCATTGGTATTGGAAACTTATCCTTGATGGTATGATTATTCAGCTCCCTATAGTCCACACACATCCTCTATGTACCATTCTTTTTCTTCACCATCACAATAAGAGAAGAGTAGGGGCTAGTACTGTGTCTGATAACACCTGAAGAAGCAACTCCTCGACTATTTTTTCAATCTCATCTTTTTGTATCACAGGGTACCTATAGGGTCTGATGTTGACTGGAGAAGTACCTTCCTTCAAGACAATCCTATGGTCATGTGATCTGGTGGGAGGTAATCCTTGTGGAACCTCAAACACATTCTCAAACCCACTCAACACCTCTTGTAGATCAGCTGGAATGTCTGATGGCTCATTCTTCACATCAATAGAAAAAAACTAGTTGCATCACCTATTGTTCTTTCTTTCATGACCCCCAAAGCTATCATACACAATTCAGCTGGTTGAGTCAATAGTTTCTCTATTTTCCTATGCTGCACCACCTTCACAAATAGAGGTTGAAGACCTCTAAGTGATTTTTTTCCCATAACAGAAAACTCCATTTTTAGTTGTCTAAAGTTCCACACAACATCTCCCAAGGTTACCAACCATTGAATGCCGAGAACCATGTTGCAACCCCCTATAGGAAGTATTAACATATCAGGCTTAAACAACAGACCTTGTATCTTCCAAATGAACTCCTTACAGACATAATTGCAATCTACTTTATTTCCATCGGCTACAGAAATAGGAAAAGGTCTAATACTGGATAAACAACATCCCAACCTCTTTTCTGTAGTGAGATCTAGGAACTTGTGTGTACTTTCTGTGTCAATCAAAACTTGCACAGCCTTTCCATTCATGGAAGAAGTAACTCTCATGGTTTTGAAGTAATAAACACCATTCAAGGCATGTACAGACACACATGGAATGATAGACCCCTCCTTATCCTTAGGAAATCCTTGTGCCATTATAGCACAAAATTCGGCATTATTCATGACACCCTCATATTCTTCCTAAACAGACTCTAAAGGTTCCTCTACCTCCATGGAAAATAACTATCTTTTGTTCTTGGAAACATGATTAAAGCTGTATTTTTCATCACAGTTATAACAAACACCTTTAGATCTCCTTTCTTCCATCTCCTGGGGACTTAAAAACTTAGGTTTGGACCCTTTTAGATTTGGTACATTAGTGGTTTTTGGTTGAATTGCTTTGGAGAATTGGTGGGAACTAGAAAGTTATGAAAAAACTGGTTGTTTGAAAGACATTTTTGGAGGAAAAAAGGTAGAATTAGGGATTTTTGTGGTCTAGTAGTTCAAGAAATTGGTCCATTCTTGGATCCTTGCCAAACTGATGGCCTTCTGTAAAGACCTAGGTGCCAATATTTTAACGGGTAAACCAACTTCAGGTTTCAACCCTCTTATGAAAAAACTAACTACATACTCATCAGCTAGTTCAACCCTAGTTAAGAGTTCATCAAATTCATCAACATAGTCTTGTACAGAGGATACCTGTCATAGATCCTTGAAATCTCCCACCGAATTATCAAAGTGTTCTGTTCCAAACCTTGCATACAGGCAATTTAAACAATCACCCCAGGCTGGCCATTCCCTCGTAAGACTATTCTTCAAGAATGTTTGATGCCATTGCTGTGTTTTTCCTTCCAATCTACATGAGGAAAATTTAACCCTTAAAATAGTTGGTGTTTCATCCACCTCAAAAAATTGCTCTGCCTTATAGATCCAATCTTTCAACCCAGTTCCATCAAATTTGGGGAATTCAACATAGTAATTTTAAGTAGGCAATTAGTATTCCCCCTCTTGACCTACGACTTCCCTCATACCCCCAGGATATTTCTCCTCCACTTCAATTAGGGTTTCCCTATGCCTATAAGTCTACCCCATACAAGGTCCATTCTGTTGTTACCCTTGTCCAGCTTCCATTGTTGCGATTAATTACTTAATTTCCGCCATTGTGTTTGCAAACTTCACATCAACAATGTCACCCATCTTTGAAATAGAGGTTGCAATTCCCTTCATAGAACTTTTCAATGTATAGATCTCCTTACGCAACTCATGTAAACGAGTATTATGATCACCCATAATGTCCCAATTCAGAGGAATGAGCTATCTCGGATGCTAATGATATAACCCCAATTTATTGGGGAAGTGTAAAGAGAAAAAAAGTGTTCTAAGGAATAATTCCTGAACAAACACCTTCAAGAGAGGAACAAAGGAAGTTTACTTTACTTGACTTTCAATTTTCCCAAAAAGTTCCATTAATCTCCACAATTATAAGATAATATAGGCACTGAATCTCTATTGAGAAATTGGCGGGAAAATCTGTTATGAATCTATTATAACTGTTTCTTAAAATAGTGGAAATAGTGCACACTTAACAGTTGTAACAAAATTCTACTAGAAGCTTCTTATTTTGCCGCCTAGTTCCAACTAAACTAATTGAACTGAAATATATTTAATAAAATGCTAAAATAGAAAACTATTTAAATTGGAACATAATAGGGAAGGTCTCCAGATCTATGATCAATAAAGAAAAAAGTTTTTACTTTTTATATCATAAAGAACCAAATTATATCAATCAAAAGGCTTAGAAATAACAAGTTTTCTAAGAGGCCAAATGTTAGTTTTATGGGATACCCCATTTCATGCAAGGAAGAGAAATCCTTCTACTCAAATATCATAATGAAGGTTAGGATTTGGCTTCAAGCTTGGAAGGGTAAAATTTTATCCTTTAGAGTAAAGATAGTTTTGATTAATAGTGTTTTACAAAGCATTTATATAAACCTAATACTAGTTTTTTATACACCAAAATAAGTTCTTCATGAATTGACAAGATCTTTACAATATTCTTTTGTAATCAATCACAAAGAAGATGGTAGAAGCAAATATTGTGTTTCATAGGCCAATATGTGTTTGCCCAAAATGAGGCAAAATTAGGGTTCAATCTCTATCTGATTCTTTCAAATATTTATTTTCTAAACTATGGTGGAGGTTTAGGACTATCAATAACTTGTGGTCCAATTATATGTGGACAAATATTGCAAGAAATAAATTCCTAAAGTGGAAGAATGGAATGGAGAATCTCAATTATGAAAATTAATATTAGCGGCTAGGGAGAATATTGATCAAAAGATTTAGTGGTAAACTAGATGTGCTAATATCTTCTTTGATAGGTAGAGAATGTTGGCTACTCTTTATTATGTTATACCTCCTTCTATGGTCATTCATAGATCTAGTGTGGACCTTAGTGATTTGATGAGTCATGGGAAATGGAATGAAGAAAAATTGCAGGAATTATTGCCTGGGGACATTATAGAACATGTTCTATAGGAAATACCTATCATATATGATACAAATGACTGGGACAAACCTTGATGGATGTTGAATAATTCAGGCAAATTTATGGCTAAAAGTTTTTGGAAGATCTGAGAAACATAGGGGACTACAAATAACACTATCAAATGTATGGATTACGGAGTGCCTTTCAGAATATCCTTATTTTTTATGGAGACTATGGAACAATATTACCCATTGATAAACTATATTCCAGAATGGGTTTTACTATAGTCTCTAAATGTAATTACTGTATAGGATAGTTTGAGGAGATAATTAATCATTTATTCATAACATGCTTACTTGCAGCTAAAGTAAGAAGAGACTATAAAACAATCATAGGGATTTAGGGGCCTTTCTTACATGTATACCAGACCATAAATAGTTAACTATAGATTTCTTAAACAAGATTAAGCCTATTCTCAAGGCAATCCCATCTTTCATCATATGTAAAATTTAGAAGAGAAGGAACAATATTATGCATGGGTTTTATAATTCACTTTCATAAATTATGCATGAAATTAGTTCAAATATGTACCTACAAGCAACGCAAGAATATCTACCCTTGGATTCAACATTTTTCTAAACAATGGCCATTACAGATTCAATTTCTAGTAAGTTATACTCATCAGATAAACTATAAGGTAGTTCAATAGAGGAAACCTGTTGTCACGACCCAAATTCCATTGGGCTGAACAGCGCCCATTTTGGGAGAACCAACTTGTAACCCTATATTTTTCATACATGTAACTATATCATTCAAAGGTCCTGCTAATATGGATACGATGCATTGATAAAACAAATCACGTAAGTAAGTCCAAACCTACATATAAAAGGCTTGGCCTATTATGGCCACAACGTTAAAACAACACAATGCTACCACACTTAACTTCACATTAGTTTGCAAAGCCTCTAAAAGATCCATGGACTTAGTTATGGTCGGTACAAACCCCCGCCTTACTCATAACTATGATACAATACCAAAATATATATAACAGACTCAGAAAGCTCTGAATCAACTTGGAGCTCACTAATAGCAACTGGATGTCCTGTGCTCCTACTGGGTGGTCTACTAGCCAGAGTACCTGTACCTGCGGCATGAAACATAGTGTCCCCTATGAGGGGTGTCAATACAAAGAGTGTACGGAGTATGTACGGCATGAAGTAACTATAAATAAGACAAAAGCTCAACAAAATAAGTTATTAATATATAACTATAAAGATAAGGATAGAATACCAACTTTGCTTGTACTTATGGGGTCATGTACATTACGTCCTTAACTTTGATTTATTCTTATTTACATTATAAGATTATAAAGTATGATACAAATGACCATCTGATCAGAGGTAAAAAAGGATAACCCATGCTAGGCATTTTAACCCCTGGGATACGATGCTCATAAGTACACAAATCAAGGTCGACCCATGCTAGGATTTCCTTTCTCCCTTGGGATACCACCCGTAATATTGGGATCGACCCATGCTAGGTGTTTCTTCCACTCCTTGGATACCACCCTAGAATATATAGAATCACTTTATATCATTCTTTTTATTTTTGAAGTTGTTGTTTTGCTGGTCATGTATTAGATTTGGAACTTGAACCAGTAGCAAAAGGTATGCAAATACGTACTAGATACAGTAGCAATGAGGTAGGATACAAAGATAATAGGAATATAACACATAGGAGCTTAACTAACACCATAGGTCATGTTGACTAAGAAAACAACTCGTAAATCTTATTTCTAAAAACACCTATATCACACTAGTATTTAGAATAATATATACACAATCCTCTAACAAAACACATATATCGGAAAAGGAAAAAATGGACAGTAGCCATATCTTAATTTCGATGGTAGTTTATTCCCTTAATGTATATCTCTTCAATAGCTTGATCTCTTTACTCAAAAACCAAAAGTGAAGAGAAAAATCTCTTAATAATTAAGAATAAAGGGACTGCCAAACTTAAAAATGGATATCTTATAGTTTAATCATGGAGAACATAATTCTAATAGTATTCTTATGATGTGCTCATGATTTGTTCACTTACCTTTAACTTGGAAGGAAGGTTTCCCAAGAACCCTAGTGGAATTTTAGGGTTGTTGTATAGCTAAGAGAGAATAAGAGAGAAAATCTTGAAAGCTATTTTTTGGCTAGTTAAAATGAGCTAAAAGAGTTGATTTCAACCCTTATAAAAAGATCTGATTAAGGCCAACTTTTGTAATGCCCCAAATCTCATACCCAAAATGCTACACATTGTTCATGACCCCGATGGACAACAAGCTAACCCATGACTGATATTTGCACCTGTATACTGCATAATATACTGAATAATGTGGAACCATGAATTAAAAAGCCATAAGGTTCACATAACTAGGGTAAAACATAACATCTAAATGGGGTATGAAATACCCAAAATAACTGAAATAACTGTCTGAACATAATAGTCTAGAAAGCCTCTAATTGACTGAATTGTTTGAGTAAGGAGTTGATGGGACATGTCCCTAACTAATCCAACTAATAAACTAATTAATGAGATAATAGAGAAACAATCATGTCCTCGAAGGATGAGGACTCACTACTAACTCTGACTGTTGATATCTGGAATCTACTGATGCTCTGGAGCTCATGTATCTGAACCTATGGTCTAAGACACCATAGCGCAAATGCGTCAGTACTTTGAATGTACTAGTATGCATGTGAGGTAGGCTGAATGTATGGAGTTCATATGCATGAACAATACTGGCTAACTGACAAATATGAATATGAGAATGCATGCATACATAGATATAAATATATCTGAAATCGTGATAACATGAGTATGCTAATGACTAACATGACTAATGACTGAATTCTAATAACTGGTAACATGAGTGACTGTATCTGACAGTCCTGAATCTAATAGAACTAGTTGAGTTCCATACTATATCTGAGTTGACTGTATCTAACAGTCCTAAATTGTGAAGAACTATCTGAGTTCTTTTAATGAGACTGATACTGAGACTATGGTAGTAGTCATCTAACCGACATGCCCTAAATGATGCATTATAAGTAAATTAGGGTTCGATTTGTGCCTTGATTGGAAGGGTGTCAATACCGCGCCACTGGTAAGGACAACATGTGAATGACCCTAATATGACAGGTAACTCTAATAAGAACGGTGGAAACCCTCATATAGCAGGCTAAGCCACCTCATCTACCCTCATATAGCAGGCTATGAAGTCTCAACCTATGTTGTCTACATAGTTCTGGAATGCAAGGATTGCTTCTAAGAATCACACTCTCATATAATAGGTGAGTTCCCATCCTTGGGTTCACTCGGTGCTAATTTCTACTCCCATCTGAATAGACACTGAACATGATTTACTAAACTAAACATGGACTGAGTTACTGACTTCTATTGACTGACGGAATACTACTAATATTTTACAACTAACTGAGTTAATGAGATCATGGAGATCTCTTGAGTCATAAGACTGTCTGAAATCTAAGGATCATAGCTTGACTGAGAGTATCGTGGAAACATGACACGGCTCTAGGCACACAACTAATATTTTAGGTACAAGTACCCCCAAGACTTGTTAGAAGGAAACTGACAAAGCATGACCTACTTGAACACATCACTAACATCATAATCTATAATACATTAATTGAAGCATTTCATCAACATGTGATCTGCATAAACTTGTACATACATGGGGATTTTATGACATCATGCTACTTGGGCATTTTCCTTCATCTAGGCATTTAAACAAGCATATAGTAGGCATGGTATGTGTAAACAATATTATACAATAATTAAATATAATGATTCAATTCTAATTTCATCATTCAAGGGTTTAATCATAGGTTTACATGAATATACCTCTATACTAATCAAATCCTCATAAAATTTATCCCCCAACATGGAATAGAATTCAATTACTTATTATCAACATGAACAAGAGCCGCCCAATCATGAAATTTATAAAGAAAATCCATAAACTTAAACTTTGAAAAGAGATTCTTGGGCTTCATCGACGAAAGGAGTCCATGAATAGACACTATGCATACCTGGGTTGAGTTTTCTTGAAATTCTTGAACTTGAAGAATTTGAATCTCTTAGTTCTTAAAGAATATCTGGATTTTGTTCTTGGAGATTAATGTTAGAGAGAAAACCCTAGTTTTGTTGTTGTGAAAAAATAATGAATTTCTGAGCTTTGGTCGAATATAATTGGATATATAAACGGGTGGTAAAAGACCAAAAAGACACTTTTAAAATGAATTTAATTTGCTGAATCGGGACCTGCGACGGTCCATCTCTAGGGCAAAGGTCAATCATTTTGACCGTTGTATGTGGACCAAGAAAAGTACTTAATGCCTAAGTAGCGACGGTCTGGGCGACGGTCCGTCACAAGTTCGACGGTCCATCAACCTACACATCACACCTTATCTAGAAGGTGGCCTCAATGTTTCCATTGTAACGGTCGTGGGTGATGGTCCGTCGCTAGTCCGATGGTCCGTCGGCCTCACCGTCGCACCTGGGCAGTTTTTACAGCCTTCTGTATTTTGGCCATAACTTTCTCCTCTGATGTTAGATTTTGATGAAATTGGTATCTTTGGAAAGATAATTCAATTTCCCGCATGAAAAAAGGTGAAAATCTCAAAAATACTACATGTACAAAAGTGGATTTATCATTCAAAAAAAGCTTCTAATATTCTTGAGATGATTTTAAGCAAGGAAAAGTATAGGGTATTACAATATCTCCCCCTTGAGAACATTCTTCCTCGAATGAGACTAAGTTAAGGGAAAGAATAACCAACATACATACTAAACATGAATACTAAATCATGATCTCATGGCTGACATGAATGATAACTGAACATATCATACTGAACATGCATATCTGATGCATGCATGTGTAACTGATTCATGAATGCATGACTGGGTGTTTTGATGAACTAATTTTCTCACAATAAGAATGCATATATGATGCATAATTATATAACTGAGTTGATACATGAATGCATGACTGAATATACAATGGTATTTAATATTAAGTTTGTGATGAACACTGAACATGAAATCGGGTAAACTTAAGGAGAACTGTTACCTTGAGCTTGATATGAGTAGGCAAAGAAGAGGTGAGGATACTTGGTATGCATGTCTGCTTCTATTTCCAAAGTAGCTCCCTCGACAGACTGATTTCGCCAAAGAACTTTAACTAGAGGGACTTCTTTGTTCCTCAGTCTACGAGTCTGATAGTCTAGGATTTCAACTGGAATCTTTTCATAAGAGAAGTTGTTCTGAACATTGATGCTCAAAATAGGGACTACAACTTTTGGGTCACCTATACATTTATTGAGCAAAGAGACATCGAAGACTGGATGAACTGAGGCTAGATCTTAAGGAAATTCGAGCTCATAAGCTACCTTGCCAAAGCGACTAAGAATCTTAAAGGGGCCGATATATCAAGGACTGATCTTTCCCTTCTTGCCGAACATCTTCACTCCCTTCATAGAGATATCTATAAATAGACATAGTCATCAATCTCAAACTTGAGATCTTTTCTATGAATATCTGCATAAGACTTCTCTCGTCTCTGAGCAGCCCAGAGTCTTTCTCTGATCAACTGGACTTTCTCTAAGGCATCGAATACCAAGTCAGTCCCTATAACTCAGGCCTGACTAACTTTGAACCAACCAATTAGAGATCTACATATCCTACCATAGAGAGCTTTGAATGAAGCCATGTGAATACTGGAATGATAATTGTTATTGTATGCAAAATCAATCAAAGGCAAGTGGTCATCCCAACTACCCTTGAAATCAATTACACACGCCCTTAGCATATCTTTAAAAGTCTAAATGGTCCTTTCTGCTTGACCATCTGTCTGAGGATGTAAGGCTATATTGAGAAGAACTTGGGTACCAAGGCCCTTTTAGAATGCTTTTCGAAAATGAGAGGTGAATTGGGTACCTCTGTCTAAGATAATAGATAGCGGAACACCGTGCAATCTGACCAACTCCCTGATGTAGAGTTTGGCATAATCCTCTGCTGAATAAGAGGTATGAACTAGAAGAAAATGAGCTGATTTGGTAATCCTATCTACAATGACCCAACCTGAATCATGTTGACGATGAGTTCAAGGCAAACCCATCACGAAGTCCATGTTCACATTTTCCCACTTCCAAGTAGGAATACTGAACTCCTGCATGGACCCACTAGGCTTTTGATGCTCTATCTTAACCTGCTGACATGTAGAGCACATAGCCATAAATTATGCAATGTCTCTCTTCATTAGCCACAAATTATGCAATGTCTCTCTTCATCCTACTCCGCCAATATATTTCCCATAAATTGCGATACATATTTGTGGCCCCTGGATGAATAGAGTAGCGCGCAACATGCGCTTTTGCAAGAATTCACTGCCTTAAGTCATCTACAGCTGGAACACACAGATGACCCTAAAAATGTAGAACACTATCTCCCCCTTGGAAGAAAACCTCTACTTTCTGATCCTTGACTGACTCTTTTAACTTGACAAGGCTAGGATCCCTATCTTGCTTTTCTTTCACCTCAGAAACTAGAGATGATTTAGAACTACTCTAAACCCATATATCACCCTCATCTGTATAGACTAAGAGAATGCCTAGTCTCAAGCTGATGGATGCCCTAGGCTAACTTTTTCTTACTATCCTCGATATGAGCAACACTACCCATAGATAGGCTACTGAGAGCGTCAACTACTACATTGGCCTTTATCGGATGATAAAAGACACTCATGTCATAATCTTTCAAGAGCTCTAACTACCTTCTCTGATGATGATTTAGATCTTTTTGAGAAAGACATACTGAAGTCTCTTATAATCCAAGAACACATCTACATGAACACCGTATGGAATTAATGCCTCAAAATCTTCAAGGCAAATACTATAGCGGCTAACTCAAGATCATAAGTAGGATAATTCTCCTCATGGGGTTTAAGATGTCTGGAGGCATAGGCTATGACCTTTCTATGCTGCATGAGGGCACAACCCAAACCTACTCTAGATGTATCTCAATACACTACAAACCCATCTGAACCATCTGAAAGAGCTATAACTAAAGCTCAAGTGAGTCAAGTCTTCAACTCCTGAAAACTCTTCTCGCAAGTATATGACTACTAAAATTGGACTTTCTTCTAAGAAAATCTGGACATAGAGGATGCAATAGAATAAAATTCCTCAACAAACAATCTATAATAGCCAGCGAAATTCAAGAAACACCTAATACCTGATGGAAAGACTAGGCAAGGCCAGTTTCTTACTGCTTTGGTATTTTGAGGATCTACACTAATGTAATCACCGAAAATGATATGGCTAAGGAATTCTACTACCTTATCCAAAACTTGCACTTACTGAATTTGGCGAATAGCTGATGATCTCTCAGAGTCTGAAGTACTATTCTGAGATGGTTTGTATGATCTCGCTTGCTGCGAGAATAGACCAGAATATCATCTATGAAGACTATGATGAACATATCTAAGTACTGCTTGAACACACGATTCATCAAGTCCATGAAAGTTGTTATGGCATTGGTGAGACCAAAGGACAAGAATAAAAATTCAAAGTGACCATACCGAGTACAAAAAGTTGTTTTCAAAATGTCACATTCTCTGACTTTGAGCTAATGATAGTCGGATCTGAGGTTTATCTTGGTGAAATAGCTAGCACCCTGAAGTTGGTCAAACAAGTCATCAATTCTGGAAAGAGGATACCTTTTCTTGACTGTGTCCTTATTAAGTTGACGGTAGTATATACACATTCTGAGAGAACTATCTTTCTTGCGACACACTAGGCCTGATGAATCCCTTATTTAAGAGATCCTTCAACTATTCTTTCAGTTCTTTGAGTTCTGTGGTTCCTTTTAATATAGTGGAATGGATATAGGCTGAGTGTCTAGAAAAAGATCAATTCTGAAGTATATTTCCCTTTCGGGAGAAATTCTTGGAAGATCTTCGGGAAAGACATCTAAATATTCATTCATGACTAGGACTGATTCAAGACTGGGAATTTTAGAACTAGTGTCCTTAACTCAAACAAGATGATAGACACATCTTTTAGATATCATTTTCCATACACGAAGGTAGGAAATAAGCTAACCTCTGAAAATGGATACACTACCCTTCCACTCTAGGATGGGTTCATTCAAAAACTGAAACTAAACTATTCTGTTTCTGCAGTCGACTGTGGCATAGTAGGAATGAAGCCAAACCATACCGAGAATGACATTAAAATCACTCATCTCTAATTCGACTAAGTCTACTGAAGTAACTTTCTGAGATATGATAACCGAGCAGTTCCTGTATACCCATCGGGCTATGATGGTTTTACCCATTAGGATAAAGACTGAAAAGGGCTCTACTAGATTTTTGGGACTAACTCTGAAATCGACTGCTATATAAGAAGTGACAAAAGAAAAAAACTCCTGGATCTAGCAAAGCATAAACAGGCATATGAAAGATCTGTAACGTACCGATAAACATATAAGGAGAATTTTCCTGATCTTGTTGGGACTGAAGAGCATAAAGACGATTTAGGCGTTGCCCACTAGTAACACGGGAGATGACACCCTGCTGATTTGGGCAATCAGACTGAGCTGAGGAGCGATTCTGTTGACCTTGAGGACCTGGCTGAGGACAGTCTCTAACTCTGTGGCCTGGCTTGACACATCTAAAATAACTACCACTGTCAGCTCTGCAAATACCCTTATGGTTCTTTCCACAACTCTGGTAAAGAGGATAGGTGCGGGAACTGCTAACACTGCCCTGGGACTTAGAGCCTGGCGCTCTATCTTTGTTACCCTCTCTGAACTTAGGAACTGGAGCACTGGAAGGAGTTGGAACTGATGACTTAGGATGAAATTGAGAACAATTTCCTCCTTCTAACTTAGGCTGAGCAAAGTTGAAACTACCTGTCTTTGCTCTCTTATTCTGCTTCTTTCTCATCTTAATCTTCTGCTCCCCTATCTGCTAAGCATGACGCATGAGCCTGGTTAAAGTTATGTCACTATTCAACATGGTGGATCTACGCTCATTAACCACGCTATCGTTTACTCCTAAAATAAACTTACTTATCCTTGCCTTGATATCTGCAACCACATGAGGGGTATATCTGGCTAATTGAGTAAACTTAAAAGAATACTCTTTCACTATCATATTGCCCTACCTGAGGTTGATGAATTCTAGCGCCTTAGATTCTCTAAGATCTAGGGGAAAGAATCTATCAAGGAACGTTGAACCAAACTTCTCCCACTCAACTGACCCGCCATCGTCTGCCCTCTCTGACTTCCACTGCTTGAACAAAGTATGAGCCACATCCTATAATTGATATGAAGCTAGCTTAGCATTCTCACTAGATGTAACCCCCATTATGTCTATAACCTTTTACACCTGAACTAAGAATTCCTGAGGGTCCTCATCTGTCTTAGACCCAAGAAAGGATGGATGATTTATTTGGTTAAAGTCCTGAATCCTGGATACAACAGAATTGGCCACTGGGTTGGCCAGAATGATAGCTGGTCATTCATTCTGAGTAGCAACTGAGTTGGCAAGAGTAGTTAATATAGCTCAGAAATCTGCATGAGAAACATATTCATCCAAGGGATCTTCTTGGACAGGCGGGGTTCTTCTCTTGGGAGGCATGTTCTAAAATAAGGAGAATAAATAGATTAGACTGAGAGATTAGATTGAGATTATGCTCACTGATAAGAAATAAATACTGAAAGAAGGGAAATAGTTCCTAAAACATCTTATAGCCTCCTTCACATCAATGTGGTGCGCAACACACCTATGTACAAGACTCTACTAGATGCAGATTTCAGACTTCCTAGGACTCTATTGAACCTTATGCTCTGATACCAAGATTGTAATGCCCTAAATCTGGTATTCGAAATGCTACACGGTGCTCATGACCCCGAAGGACAACGAGCTAACCCATGACTGATATCTGTACCTGTATACTACATAATATACTGAATAATGTGGAAACATGAATTGAAAGGCCATAAGGTTCACATAACTAAAGTAAAACACATCTAAATGGGGTATGAAATACCCAAAACAACTAAAATAATTGTCTGAACATAATAGACTGGAAAGCCTCTAACTGACTAAACTATCTGAGTAAGGATTTGATGGGACATGTCCCCAACTAACTCCAACTAATAAACTAATTAATGAGATAATAGAGAAATAATCATGTCCTCGAAGGATGAGGACTCACTGCTAACTCTGACTGCTGATAGCTAGAATCTACTGTTGCTTTGGAGCTCGTGTCTCTGAACCTATGGTATAAGACACCATAGCACAAATGCCTCAGTACTTTGAATATACTGGTATGCATATGAGGTAGGTTGAATGCATGGGGTTCATATGCATGAACAATACTGGCTAACTGAATAATATAAATGTGAGAATGCATTCATGCATACATAGAAATTATATCTAAAATCATGATAACATGAGTATGTTGATGACTAACATGACTAATGACTGAATTCTAATAACTGATAACAAGAGTGACTGTATCTGACAGTCCTGAATCTAATGGAACTAGCTGAGTTCCATTCAGTATCTGAGTTGACTGAATTTGATAGTCCTGAATTCTAAAGAACTATCTGAGTTCTTTTACTGAGACTCATACTGAGCCTGTGGGAGGTAGTCATCTAACCAACATACCCCAAATGATGCATTATAGCTGAATTGGGGTCCGATTTATGCCTTGATTAGAAAGGTGTCAATATCGTACCACTGGTAAGGACAATATGTAAGTGACCCAACATAACAAGTAACTCTAATGAGAACAGTGGGAACCCTCATATAGCAGGCTAAGCCACCTAATCTACCCTCATATAGCAGGCTATAATGTCTCAACCTATGTTGGCTACATAGTTCTGGAACGCAATTACTTCTAAGAAACACACCCTCATATAACAGGTGAGTTCCCATCCTTGGGCTCGCTCGGTGCTAATTTCTACTCTCATCTAAATAGACACTGAACATGATTTACTAAACTAAACATCAACTGAGTTACTGACTTTTGTTAACTGATGAAATACTACTGATATCTAACAACTAACAGAGTTCATGAGATCATGGAGATTTCCTGAGTCATAAGATTGTCTGAAGTCAAAGGATCATATCTTGACTGAGAGTATCATGGAAACATGATAAGAATCTAGGAACACAGTTAATATTTTGGGTACAAGTACCCCCAGGACTCGTTAGAAGGAAAATGACAAAGCTTGACCTACTTGAACACATCACTAACATCATAATCCATAATACATTTATTGAAGCATTTCATCAAACATGTGATCTGTATAAACTTGTACATACATGGGGATTTCATGACATCATGCTAGTTGGGCATTTTCCTTCATCTAGGCATTTAAACAAACACATTGTTGGCTTGGTATATGTAAACAACATTATACAACAATTAAACATCATGATTCAGTTCTAATTTCATCATGCAGGGGTTTAATCATAGGTTTACATGAATCTACCTCTATACTAATCAAATTCTCAAAATTTATCCTTCAACATGGAATAGAATTCAATTACTCATTATTAACATGAACAAGAGCAGCCTAATCATGAAATTCAAAAAGTAAAACCATAAACTTAAACTTTGAAAAAAGATTCTTGGGTTTCATGGACGGAAGGAGTCCATGAATGAACACTATGCATACCTGGGTTGAGTTTTCTTGAAATTCTTGAACTTAAAGAATTTGAATCTCTTAGTTCTTGAAGAAGATCTGGATTTTGTTCTTGGAGATTAATGTTAGAGACAAAACCCTAGTTTTATTGTCGTAAAAGAATAATAAATTTCTGAGCTTTGGTCGAATATAATTGGGTATATAAACGGGTGGTAAAAGACCAAAAAGTACCTTTTAAAATGGCTTTAATTTGCTAAATTGGGACCTGCGATGGTCCATCACTAAGGTGATGGTCCGTTATTTCGACCATCGTATGGTCCATCACCTAGGCGACGGTCCATCACAAGTTTGACAGTCCATCAACCTGCCCGTCGCACCTTATCCAGATGGTGGCCTTACTGTTTCCCTTGCGACGGTCGTGGGCGACGGTCCATCGGCCTCACCATTGCACCTAGGTGGTTTTTACTGCCTTTTGTATTTTGGCCATAACTTTCTCCTCCGATTTTGGACTTTCATGAAATTGGTATCGTTGTAAAGCTAATTTAATTTCCCGTATGAAAAAAAGTGAAAATCTGAAAAATACCACATGTACAAAGTGGATTCATCTTTCAAAGAAAGTGTCTAACATTGTTGAGACGATTTTAAGCTAGGAAAAGTATGGGGTATTACAACTTTCTTGGCTGATTTTGGGCCATAATTTATCTAGTAAGTGATGCACCTACTTTCCCATTATATCAGGCCTTTGTAGATCAAAACCTATTGGGCTTTGGATGGCCATTATCCTTCTTTTCTCTTCTTTAATTTGGGCCAAAATTAATTTAAGTAGGTCGTAATGTACTTGGCCCAGTAATCTGGTCAAGGGAGTCTTAGTAGGTGATACACCTACTTAGTTCTTAGGTCGTTCAAAAGGTTAAAGTGGGTGACTCACCTACTATCTTGAATCAGTCAAGCAAGCACCATAATAATTTATTCAATTTTAATATCAAAATGCTTATAGTTAAACTAAAAACTTATGTACACTTGGTCACTTCATCCTTTGGATTCAAATACCTAGTTAAGATCCCAAGTTTAGATACTCTCATAGATGGTAACTTAATCGTTCCACGTTTCAATTTATGAGAGAATTCCTTCAAACCTATCTTACCATCACTAATCACATAGGATACCCAAGCCCATAACCTACCCCATAAGTCCATATCAAATGTCACATGAGTAGAACTAGTACACGCGGAATGTAGGGTATTACATCCTATCCCCTTAGAAACATTCGTCCTCAAATGCTGGCATAACTAGCTAGCCTAAATGAATATAAGACTAATTTTAAACTCGTTGTTATCCACATAACACTTGTATATTTATACTTACTTGTTTATTCCCCTAATCAGCATCTTTGGACCAAATCTTTAGATTCAAATAAATGAGGGTACTTTGACTTCATTACTTCTTTGGCTTCCTATGTAATTTCTTCTACTTGTGGGCTCCTCCAAAGCATTTTTACTGAAGCTACTTCTTTATTTCTTAACTTCTTAAGTTACCGATCTAGTATAGAAATAGGTACTTCTTAATTGGTGAGTTCTTCCGTAACCTGCACATCTTTAGTGGGAGTAATATGAGAAGGATCTCCTAGGCACTTGTGGAGCATTGAGGCATGAAACACCAGATGCACTTTTGAAAGCTCTTGGGTTAGGTCTAAATCATATGCCACTTGTCCAAATCTTTGAATAATTTTATAAGGCCCTATATAGTGGGGACTTAGTTTTCCCTTTTTACCAAACCTCATTACGCTTTTCATTGAAGAAACCTTTAAGAACACCTAATATCCTATAGCAAACTCTAAACCTCTTCTTCTAGTATCCACATATGATTTATGTTGGCTTTGAGATATTTATAACCATCATTGTATTACCTTAACTTTTTATATAGCCTGATGAACAAGATCTGGCCCAAATAAAGTAGTTTCACCCACCTCAAACCACCCAATTGGTGATCTACACTTTCTGTCATATAAAGCTTCATAAGGCGCCATTTTGATACTCGAGTGATAACTATTATTGTATGCAAACTCAATTAGTGTAAAATGATCATCCCAACTACCTTTAAAGTCCAATACACAAGCATGCAACATATCCTCTAGGTTTGGATTGTACGTTCCGCCTGGCCATCCGTTTGAGGGTGAAAAGATGTGCTTTAACTCACTTGTGTTTCCAAACTCTTCTGGAATGACCTCAAAAAATATTCGGTAAATTAAGATCCTCTATCCGATATAATAGAGATTGGGACTCCATGTATCCAAACTATCTCTTTAATATAGAATTTTGCATACTCTTCAGCTATGTACGTAGTCTTAACTGGTAGAAAGTGTGCTGATTTGGTGAGTTATCAACTATTACCCATATCGAATCACACTTTTGAGATGAGAGAGGTAGACCAGTGATGAAATCCATGTTGACAATATCCCACTTCCAAGTTGGGAGCTCCATAAGTTGTATATTACCTACTGGCTTTTGGTGCTCCACTTTGACTTGTTGATAATTTGGACATTCAGTTACAAATTCTGCAATGTTCTTCTTCATATCGCCCCACCAATACACCTTTATCAATTCATGATACCTTTTAGTTGAACAAGGATGGATAGAATATCTTGAATGATGTGCCTCCGTTATAATTTGCTTTCTTAGCCCATCTATATTAGGTACACATAATATATTTTGGCATCGAAGTATTCCCTCTTCTGTAAGCTCAAATGCCTTTGTCACACCTTGTTGTACATTCTCCTTAAGTTGTAAAAGAATAGGATCTATGTATTGCTTCTCCTTAACTTCGGCTACTAATGAGGATTCTGTTGCATTTTGCACAATAACTCCTTTGTCTGAAGATTCAATAAGGAGAACCCCCAAGCTAGATAATTGGTGTAGATCCTTAGTTATCCCTTGCCTTTCTACGATCTTCCTATAATTACTTGCCATTGCCTTTCGACTTAGTGCATCAGCTACCACATTTGCTTTCCCCAGATGATATAAAATATCAACATCATAGTCTTTAAATAGCTTAAGCCATCTTCGTTGCCTCAAATTTAGGTCTCTCTGGTTAAAGAGGTACTGCAAACTCTTGTGATCGGTGTATATATCAACATGAAACCCATACAAGTAGTGGCACCATATTTGTAAAGCAAATATAACTGCTGCTAACTTAAGATCATGTGTTGGATAATTCTTCTCATGTGGCCGCAACTGTCTTAAGGCATAAACTATTACTTTACCATGTTGCATCAAAACACATCCTGCGCCAACTCTTGAAGTGTCATAATATACCACATAGCCTTTCGTGTCATCCGGAAGTACCAATATGGGTGTAGAAGTCCACTTATTCTTCAAATCTTGAAAACTTCTTTCACAAGTTTCATTCAATTGAAACTTAGCTTCTTTGTGTGTTAGGTTTGTTAAAGGTGAAGAAATAGAAGAAAACCCCTCAACGAACCTTCTATAATAACCTTACAAGCCTAGGAAACTACGAACCTCCATAGGCGTCATGGGTCTTGGCTAGTTCTTCACTACCTCTACCTTTTGAGAATCAACCCTTATCCCTTCATCAGATATAATATAACCCAAGAATGCTATCGATTTTAACCAAAACTCACATTTGGAGAACTTTGCATACAACTTACAATTGCAAAGGATTTTTAACACCTATCGCAAATGATTAGCATAGTCTTTTTCTGATCTTGAATACACCAGAATATCATCTATAAATACAATAGCAAATACATCTAATAATGGCGTAAACACTCTATTCATCAAATCCATGAAAGTTGATGGTGCATTAGTTAGCCCAAATGACATAACTAAAAACTCAAAATGACCATATCGCATTCGAAAATCCATTTTAGGTATATTTTTGTCCTTTACTCTCAGTTGGTGATAACCTGACCTCAAGTCAATCTTTGAGAAGCATTTAGCACCTTGTAACTAATCAAACAAATCACTAATTCTTGGAAGGGTATATTTGTTCTTAATTGTCACCTTATTCAATTATCGGTAATCAATACACATTCTTAACGTGCCATCTTTCTTACGTACAAATAACACCGGTGCTCCCCAAGGAGATACACTAGGCCTTATGAAACCCTTTTCCAACAAATCTTTTAATTGTTCTTCCAATTTATGTAATTATGCAGGGGCCATTCTATACGGAGGAATGGAAATTGGTTGAGCACCTGGGATCACATCAATACCAAACTCTACTTCTCATTCTGTAGGTAAACCCAGAAGCTCTTCAGGAAATACATCAAGAAATTCATTTACCACTGAAATGGATTGAAGAGTCAGTGACTCCGCCTCTATATATTTCACCCTTACTAGATGACATATGTATCCTTTGGACATCATCTTCCTTTCCTTAATATAATAAATAAACTTACCACTTGGTGCCCCAATATTACCCCTCCACTCAAGGACTATTTCCGTTGTAAAATAGAAATGCACCCTCTTAGCTCGGTAATCTACTGTGGCATAATAAGAAGACAGACAATCCATTCCCATTATAACATCAAAATCCACCATTTCAAGATCCACAAGGTCAGCCAATGTATCAAGATTACAAACAGTTACTATAGAATTACTATAAACTCTTCTAGCTATAATAGATTCGCCAATTGGTATAGATACTTCAAATGGCTTAGCCAGCGATTCTGGTGTTCTTTTAAACTTTCCAACAATTAATGGAGTAACATATGATAATGTAGAGCCTGGACCAATTAATGCATATACCTTATGTGAAAAGATTGATAATGTACCTGTAACCACGTCAGGAGAAGCCTCCAAATTTTGTCGACCCGCTAGAGCATATGTATGATTTTGAACACCACTAGAACTAGCTCCCTTAACACCCATACCATGACCATTAGGTACCTACTGACCCCTATCAAAATAAGAAACTGGGGATAATGATGCAACAGTAGATCCAGTAGGTCGTGCCATATCAGTCATGCCCCTTTTTGGGAAATCTCTCATTATGTGTCCCGGTGTGCCACACCAATAACAAGAATCTATCCCAAATCGACATACACCTAAATGATTTTTTCCATAATGCTTACAAAGTTTTCTATGAGGTCTTGATGGGCTTGCACGTCTTGACTCTTGATACCCCACTACTTGTGAACCTTGACTCTCACTTCTTTCCCCAAATTGATTTCCCTTAAACCCCTAGAATCGAGGAGGAAAACCTGATGTAGAGTAGGAAGGTGATGGTCTAGGGGTTCTATTGAAAAACCGAGGCCTGAATTCACTTTGAGATAGAGAAAATCGTCCCATAGATCTAGACCTCTTGGAGTGCCCTCTTTCCAGCTCTTATGTCCTTCTTTGCCTTTGATCCTCCATTTGTTTAGCAAAAGCTTGTATTCTTGCTATATCCATGTCTTTATTCAAGGAAGCAATAGTACAATCTCTAACCAAATATGGCTCCAATTTATCCACGTATCAATGAACTCTATCCTCCATTGTATCCACTACATTAGGAGAATACTTGGCCAAAGAATTAAATTGAAGACTGTACTCCCTCACACTCATATTCCCTTGGCGAAGATTTAAAAACTGATCTGCACGGGTCTCCCGAATCTTAAATGGAAGATAAAAATCAAGAAATATTGTTTTAAACTCTTCCCAACTAGCTAAAGGTGCACCTATACCCCTTGATTTTTTCCAACCTTCATACCACAATATAGCCACCCCCTTTAATCGATATGTTGTTAACTCCACTGTCTCTTTACCAGATACATGCATAACATATAAAGCCCTTTGGATCTAATCAATAAAGTCTTGTAGATCTTCATTAGGATTTGACCCAGTGAATTGAGGAGGTTCCAATTTAAGGAAATCCTGTGTCTGTAGACAGGCTTCCCTATCCACACCACTAGAACCCATAGTTGGACCAACTTGTCCTTGACTTTGTCCATCAACTATACGTGTTAATAATTGCACTGCATTCCTTAAATCTTGCTCAGTAGCATTAATAGGTGACTCTGGGGGGTACTTCTCTCCTCCTTAGCTTTTCTGGAGATGGAGGAGTAGAAGAAGTCTGTGATGTAAACTCATCTTGAGCCTCACTTTAATCAGTATGTCTAGGTGGTAATATGTTTGTCCCTTCTTCGGCAGCCATATCTACTTGCTTACTCTTCTTACTCTTACTCTTTCTTGTAATTGGCATCTTTACTATATTGAGGGAAAAAAAATATTTAAGGTTAAAGACAAATCAACCTACATTATAGGCTCTATCACACGATTTAAAGACTGAATAAAAAGAAACAACTCCTAAATGCCTCTTAGCCTCATACTTAGAGACGTGGTGCACAACACACCCATAAGCAGGACTTTACACAGACACAGCTTTGCAGATGACTCCCTAAGATAACCTTCTCTGATACCAATTTTGTCACGCCCTAAATTCCATTAGGGCGGATAGGCACACATTTTGGCAGAACCAACTCGTAACCCTATACTTTTCATACATGTAACTATAGAATTCAAAGGACTTGCTAGTATGGATACGATGCATTGATAAAACAAATCATGTAAGTAAGTCCAAACCTACATATACAAGACTTGGCCTGTTATGGGCACAACGTTAAAAGAACACAAAGCTACCACACTCGACATCACATTAGTTTGCAAAGCCTCTAAAAGACACATGGACTTAGTTAAGGTCAGGACAAACCCCCGTCTTTCTCATAACTACTATACAATACCAAAATATAAATAACAAACTCAAAAAACTCTAAATTAACTTGGAGCTCACAAATAGCAGCTGGATGTCCTAAGCTCCTACTGGGGTGGTCTACTAGCTGGAGTACCTGTACCTGTGGCATGAAACATAGTGTACCCCACGAGGGGTGTCAATACAAAGAGTGTACTGAGTATGTATGGCATGAAGTGACTATAAATAAGACAAGAGCTCAACAAAATCAGTTATCAATATATAATTATAAAGATAAGCATAGAATACCAACTTTGATTGTACTTATGGGATCATGTACATTATGTCTTTTACTTTGATTTATTCTTCTTTAATTTATAATATTATAAGGCATAATACAAATGACCTGCTGATCAGTGGTAAAAGAGGATGACCCATGCTAGGCATTTTAACCCCTGGGATACGGTCCTCATAAGTACACAAATTGGGGTTGACCCATGCTAGGCTTTCCTTTCGCCCCTGGGATACCACCCATAATGTTGGGATCGACCCATGCTAGGTATTTCTTCCACCCCTGGATACCACCCAAGAATATATAGAATCACTTCAGATCATTCTTTTTATTTTTCAAGTTGTTGTTTTGGTGGTAATGTATTAGATTTGGAACTTTGAACCAGTAGCAAAAGGTATGCAAATAAGCACTAGATGCAATAGCAATGAGGTAGGATACAACAATAATAGGAATATAACACATAGGAGCTTAACTAACACCATAGGTCATGTTGACTAAGAGGATAACTCGTAAAGCTTATTTCTGAAAACACCTATATCATACTAGCATTTAGAAGGGAAAATGGGCAGATCTAGCAACAAACACATCTTCAGTTGCTTTTACAACCTAACAAGTTAGAATAAGGTTGTTAGCCACCTTGGAGATTGTACGCTACATTTATGTAAGCAGCTCCAGCTGAAGCAATTGTAACTGCTCCGGTGGATCAGAGCTACTCGAAAATCGTGATAGGTGCTTGAGATCAGAACTGCTTACAGCAGCCTTGACCTGGTCCGTTTTCTGGGTTGGTTTTGCTCTCTACCTTCTCACGGTGGGATGGAAACAAGAGAGGTCAACTGGAGTGGAAGCCAAAAGACGGGGCCGAGAATCTGTGATCGATCTTGAAAGAAAGAACGCTTAAGAAGCTTACTTTGTAACAAAGGAGTTAGATTCATGCCAAAGGGTATAGGATCGATAAACCATACATACCATGCTACACAACTGATCAAACTTTTACTTAACATCTTTCCTTTTTGATTACTAATCTACAATAGTATAAGACTAGTATTAGTAGCTAATTAACATATTCATGCCATTTAAACTTACTAAAATAGTAATCGGGTAGTAACCCACAATCAACTAGTCCAAGGGTGTTCCTTCAACCCCGTTCTTCTCCAGTTACATTCACACGCAATGCAACTTCTTACATGATCCACCTTAACAGTTTCATTTTTATTGTATTCTCAAAACTGTAAATCAAGTGGTATGGGCAGTAAACTTATGCGACATTCAATTCGATGGTGTACCATTACTATTCACACCTTTCCCCCAACGTCAACCAAGCAGCCCCCAACATACATACATAAAACAGATCCAAAATATCCCTTAATATGGCAACATAAAATGAAACTCATCATCCATTGAGTTCTTAACAACAATATATACACAATCCTCTTCCGACACACGTATATAGGAAAAGGGCAAAAATGGACAGTACCCATACCTTAATTTCGGTGGTAGTTTATTCCCTTAATGTATATCTCTTCAATATCTTGATCTCTTTACTCAGAAACCAAAAGTGAAGAGAAAAATCTCTTAATAATCAAGAATAAAGGGACTGCCAAACTTAAAAAGCGATATCTTATAGTTTAATCATGGAGAACATAATTCTTATAGTATTCTTAAGATGTGCTCATGATTTGTTCACTTACCTTTAACTTGGAAGGAAGGTTTCCCAAGAACCCTAGTGGAATTTTAGGGTTGCTGCATAGCTAAGAGAGAATAAGAGAGAAAATCTTGAGAGATGTTTTTTTTGGCTGGTTAAAATGAGCTAAAAGGGCTGGTTTCAACTAAAAAAAATCTGCTTTTGGTCGACTTTCTTGGCTGATTTTGGACCATAATTTATCAAGTAGGTGATGCACCTACTTGCCCATTATATTGTGCCTTTGTGGATCAAAAACTATTGGGCTTTGGTTGCCCATTCTCCTCCTTTTCTCTTCTTTAATTTGGGCCAAAATTAATTTAAGTAGGTCGTAATGTACTTGGCCCAGTAATCTGGTCAAGGGAGTCTTAGTAGGTGATACACCTACTTAGTTCTTAGGTCGTTCAAAAGGTTAAAGTGGGTGACTCACCTACTATCTTGAATCAGTCAAGCAAGCACCATAATAATTTATTCAATTTTAAGATGAAAATGCTTATAGTTAAACTTAAAACTTATGTACACTTGGTCACTTCATACTTTAGATTCAAATACCTACTTAAGAGCCCAAGTTTAGATACTCTCATCGATGTTAACTTAATTGTACCACATTTCAATATATGCGGGAATTCCTTCAAACCTATCTTACCATCACTAATCACATGGGATACCCGAGCCCATAACTTACCCATAAGTCTATATCAAATGCCACATAAGTAGAACTAGTACACGCAGAATGTAGGGTGTTACATCTACAGAAAATAGCTTCAAGTGTAACTCTGATAAATCATCTAAAGGCAATTCAGGCCCTTGCTCTATAGCTTTCTATATAAGGGACCATGAAGGGAATTAGAGATTTGCCTCCACTGGGAGGATTAACGATGGTACTAATATTATTGCAGAAGTTGAAGCCAACAGAATTGGTTTGTTTCATTGTGTAAAAACTAATTTCAAATAACACTCGCACCATGATGAATATTTTTATGGGATGTGGGAGGTGACATGGAATATTCTATTATAGTTAAAAACATTAATAAGATGATGAGTAATGGAAATATCACTATGGAAAATATGTATTGAAAAGAAAATCAGTTCGCAGATTATTTAACTAACCTAGTTTTTAATTTTGTAGGTACAACAGATTTCACTTCATTCTGTGAACTACCAACAGAAGGAAACAAATTCTCAACATAGGCAAAGCACAAGTTCCAAATTTGAGAATAAGAAGGTTTCAAAATACTAGCTACACAAATTCAGACAGAGATTCTAGGGTAAGAATGCATAAAAGCAAGATGGAGCAGCCTAGTGTTTGCAAGATTAAGAAACTAACAGTATAGACTATAGAGACTTTACAGTCTGAATTTGTACATACTTTCAAAATCTTTGAAAAACATAAATTGTTCTGATATCTAGTTTGACACCAAGGGTACTGAAAAGCTTCTAATGAAACCTTTCCAAATAGTGGTATTAACTTCCTTGGTAGTCCATTCTATCAAAAGAGTAATAACTGAAGTGATATCAGTACCAAACTGTTCATATACAGCTTAAGAAAGAAATACTTAGGTTGAAAGTTGCTCATAAATATTATTGTCACGAGATGAACCCAAGCCTAGCCATGATGAGTGACACAACCCGAACCCCGAGCCATGTCGTATAGGCACCTCAAGCTCACATGAACCGGAGGTTGCTCTGATAACCCATCCAAAACATCTCATCAAACCATAGAAGTTGAAGGAACTCCAAATCATATATCAAGGTATCGAAATTAATATCAAAAGTCAACATTAGTTTTATAATAATATCTAGCTCACACCCAAGTTCACAGTTGTTCACAATATACCTCTATACAAAATGAATTCAATAAATGTATATGTCGGGACAAGTCCCAACAATAACAAAATCGAGTCTTAAAGAGACCAAGTCTAAAGATAAAAGACCAAGAGATGCATGTATAATGATGTAAGAAAGCTTACCACTTGAAGTCAATGCACGAACCGCTTCAATCGTCTAATCATTGCACGGGAAGAGAAGAAGATGCTCCAGCCCCTATGTTGCGTGGGGATATAGCACCTAGAGACGGTTAGCGGTTGGAACTCTAGCATGTAACTCAAGGATAAATGATCAAATAAAATCATCAATTAACAATAAGTCAATATATCGCAATTTATCTCATTCATACACTTAACCATACATATAGATATATCACATGCGAATCAAAGGAGAAAGTCTCATCAATCATGATTCAAGCACTCATTCATCATTCATCAAGTAGAGTACTACAACCTCCCACACTTATAGCTTCAAACACTTTCAATAGGCAAAGGACTCTAACCATATTCACATTATCATTAGACATGGTACTTTAACCATGCACAATCATTCATTAGTCAAGGACTTTAACCACGTACATAATCATACAAACAAGGGACTAACCACATTCACATTTATCTAGGCAAGGGACTCCAACCTTATTCCCAATCATTAGACAAGGGACTCCAACCTCATGTCTTATTTAGACTTTAACCATAAGTTGTTTCCTTTGGCGAGGTACTTTTAACTCAAGATATCTCTTTAAGCATGGGACTTTAACCTCGAGCAATATCATTGGGCAAGGGACTTCTACCTCAAGCCATCACATAAGGAAATGGACTTTGACCTCAATCCATCATAACTATCATTAGTTGGCATTTAGGAGTTTAACCCTTTGCCCATGCCTCGGCATACATTTGAGACAACATTTAATGACTTTAACCATTTTAGCCAATTCAACACTATACATGACCACATAGTCCTTATGGGATCCTTCATTGATCAACCATCTCAATAGGCCAATTCCCTCACTTAATTCAACATACAATGCAAGTTATGTTCATCAAGACCCTTACAACAATTCTATACTACATTCTCACCACACTTGGTTCAACCCACAATTTAAGTTTACCTTTATATCAAAGGACTTTACCCTTTCATTATCCATCCACAAGGTTATCAATTTCATCACACGTGGTTTATAATTTATTTAACAAATTATTTATCAATCATCCATGTTCATTGGAACATTTCCCTAGTTCAATGCATCCACAACATATGACTAAACAGCTCACTTAGACATTTTCACAAACACCTTGGGTGGATACCTTTAACAAGGCCATTTCCATGGTATACATTATAAAGATTAGGGTTACTAAATACCCTCATGTTAATCCATATACAAAAAGCACCCACACATGCAATTCAGCATCAATATCACATATAAATATGAGTCTAAGCAAGATTCAACATCATACATTATTAGGCAACAAAACCCTTTTCATTTAATTTCAAAACCACCATGTACACTTACTAATTCAAGTAAGAAATACATGGGTTTAGAGATATTTAAAGAGGGGAAAAGATACATGCCTTAGAAAAGATGACACACCAACAATATTGACTCTTCCTTGACACTGGATGAGCACCTCCAAACCCTAGCTCCAATCTTGCTACAATAAGCCATTAGAGTGTTTAGAAGTGTTTAAGTCTTACAAAATAAAGAATTAGGAGGATACAAAGCCTTATATAGTGAAAGGGTTTAGGTTTTTAGGGATGGAAAATTACCAAAGGTTCCTTGGTTAAAAGCAAAAAAGTTCACTCTTGTAGGGGTACAACTCCCATATACGGTTTCTTGAACAATCATACCCTAGAGTATGAGTGGTACCCTAACTCTTAACCTAGGCATCTCCTAGTCATACCATACTATTGTGGGTATGAGTGGACACCCTTGAGTCGTAACCAAGGGTACGACTCACCCCTTAACTCATATAGACCACCCGTAACAAAAATAGTCCACTTGGTTTGAGGCTTCACTCAATACGGTTGAGTTGCATACGACTGGTATGCATTGGTTACGGCTAAGGAAAGGTCATGTCATATAGGAAAAAGTATGATACCCTCATGAAATGATCAAGGAACGAAAGGGGAGGGCAAGGTGGGTACGAGTCATCATCAAGGGTACGACTCAAGTCTCTAGACACAAATGAAGTTATTTTCCTCAAGGTTCAAGACCTATGTGTTTAAACCGGAAATATCAAACCCGCCATGGGCTGGAGACAACCCCGATAGCCTTACGTTAAGAACACATAAATATAAACAGTGGAAGCCAACCAAAAATGATAATAAGAAAGTTAGAGAAACGAAATAAAAATTCCAAAAATCAATAATCATCCAACCTAATACTTGTCCACAAAAGCCTTTAAACTTAGAATGTGAAACTAAGTTAGGACATGCCCCCGACTATGACCAAAAAGAATCCAAAATACTAAGATAATAAAGAAAGATAGTAAAATAACTACGCCTTCCGAAAGATGGAGGCTCACCACTTCATAGTAGCTCAACAGAAGTACTCAACCACCTAACATTGCACAGGAGAAATAGAAAAGTCCTCCAAACCTACATCATAAAATGATGCAGCATCCAGGGACGGTCAGTAGGGCGAGCACTGGCATGTAACTTAGGAAAGAGGGATAAAATACTGTCATTGATAAAAAACCAATCAAAACCACATGCACAATATTTATATATACATATGTAGGATGTCAGGATAGGGGAAAGGGTCGTGAACATGAGAATTTAAACCATTAGCCTGAATTGTGCAGCTCATTTTATCCTAAAGGCACCCACGAGTTATATGGGTCCGACTCTCCCTACCGGAAAAACCCTAGTGCCTAACATCGACAAACGTGGTTTTCTATATTGGTCCCTCCGGACTACACATTCATGTTGAGCTATGTAATTCCCTTTAAGCCCAATATAAAATAATTTGCACATAAACCAACCATTAACCAAGGAGTCTTTATTAAGGTATTTACGAACTTGGTATAGTCATACTAATATGCTTGAAATGTAACTCAATATTGCAAACTAGTCCATTTAACCATTAGACTCCCAAGTACAATTTAAATTCCAAAACCATGGCCACCAAGAGAATTCCAAAACCAATTAATCTAGTTATCTTTTAATGTAATGCAATGGGTTCAAAGTAAGTTAAATTATGTGAATAACCATATTTAAAACAAAGATTGTAAAGTGGGTTGGGGTTAATACCATTATCAATCCAAAATTCATCCAATTTGGAGAAACCCATCTCTCCTATTCTAACCATTAATACAACGCACCAATTCAGTCCCAAAACTGTCAATTAAAAGCATGAGATACACATTTAAACATAGGGAAAACAATTCAAGTAATGATCAATCAAAATCCCTTAAACCAATTTCAAACCAATCAATTAAAATCACATGACTAATGATTAAATAAATGTCACAGTGTAAAATTCAAGGTAACGATGAAAAACATGTCTGAAATACCAAAGAATTTGAAGAGAAATCAAAGTTTGAAGCTTGAATAGTGAATCCTCTGTAAAAAAAACCTTGAGTTTTATTGGGTTGGGAGTTAAAGAAGATAAAAGTAGTGTTTTATATTTGACAACTGAAGAAAAGGGGTTTATTTGGTGTTTAAAAGTCGTAAAGGGGACAAAAGGACCAAAATCCCCTCATCCCAAGTGAAAAAACAAAAAATGAATGAAAAATATATAGTTGTGTGGCACGCCACTATCATGGAGCTTAGCCTCTGTGCCACTGACATGACCCATACTAGGGCCTAGTCGTGTTAGTGCCTCAAGCCCCACCCGGGACCGGAGACCACCCCCAATACTCAACCATTACTGCCCTACACTTTATGTTTGATGAATTCCAAATATAGATCAAGATAGAATAGAACAATCATAAATAAAATACATCCAAATGGTGTCATCCCTAATACTAATGACAAGGCTAACACCATTACCATCACTGCCCTAGCCCATAGTAGTAATACAAAGCCTCTATTCAAAAGCAAAATAATATTCAGTTGGGATATTCCCCTAACCATATCAAAAATCAATGTCTAAGAATAATAAAAGTATGTAGAAAAATCCATAACATGAACTGGAGCCTTCCGGAGTATGGAAGCTCACCAATTCAATCTGACAAAAGTTGTCCTCAAAATTAGTCACTGAAAAGGAGGATTAGTATGGCCAGTTTCTACATCGCGTAGGGATACAGTGCCTGAAAATAGGGTAGCGGGTGAACGCTGTCATGTACTCAGGAGTAAGGATAAAATAATGCCAACATTTAAAACCAAGTAAATAACCATATGCAAGCATAGTCATACACACATATATATATTCCATGCCGGGAAAGGGAAAAGGGTTTAGCATACACTTAAAACCTTTAACTTAGGATTGTGTAGATCTACCATCCTAAATCCACCCATGGGCTCAATGGGTTCAGCTCCCCTTGCTAAAAGGGCCCCAGCACGTGTTAGCCACACGAGACGGAGAAAAGCTTATGATGACTACTACATCTCCCTAAATATAAGTGTACATGATACACACGGTCACCAAGACCTACCTCACATCAAAAAATGTAAGTTCCTACCTTTGGTCTCCCCAGGACCGCCACCTTCCTCGGCTTTGCTAACACGTCCCCTTTTAAGACCATATTATAACCATTCACACACAACCAACAAATTTCCAAGAAGTCTTATTTATTAGGCATTAATCATCGGTATCATCAAAGCAATACTAGAGTTTTCACGTCTATCGATTTATGCCATACCAAAACCATTAAACCTATTTGACTCCATACTTATCAATTCAACCAATACCATGGCCACCGAGGCATTCCAAATCCATTTAAAACCAAACCATCACATTCCATTACTATTTATGCAATGAATTAGCTTAAAGTAATTAGTTAAACCAAACAACTTGGGAACCCTTTGGTGCCCCTAGTACAAATTCCCAAAAGTTTTTCATAACTATTGACCAACTAAATGACAAAACCATTCACTTTGGCATTTTAACAACCATATTGAGGGCATATAGTTTCAAAAACCAAAACCAAGTACTAATTAACCATTCCCATGCAACCACATGTTCAAGTACATAAACATAACATTAAAACCATAAGAAAAACATAGGAAAACATTATCCAACAACAAGCAACCAAAACCAACAACACATATTTCAAAAACCCAAAACAATATCACAGTTATGCCATGAAAACCATAATGAAAACATAATTTTTGTTTGAACAAACAATGAGGGAGGAGTAATATGCCTTACATAATGAAGAAGATAGAGAGAAACCACCCGTTAGATCCTTAATTGATTTCATGAAGAAAACCCTAGCCTCTTTCTTGGACCAAAATCTTGAGAGAGATTTAAGAGTATTTAGAGTGTTTTTTATTGATTAATAGGGTAAATGAAGTCCCAATAGTGTTTTAATTCATGGGGTCAAAAGATGTTATCAGGGAAAAAGTATAGAATGCCCTCAGCTTAAGTTACAAAAATTGCCGCAAGTGGGTACAGTTGGACCCCTCCCCCACTCATACCCATATCATACGACTGGTACCATCTAGTCGTACCTTGATCAGAATGTTGGACATTACATAATTTCCAATATACAACTTATTTCCCCTAGTCGTACCTTGACCATACGACCTATATAGTTTTACCCAAACACAAGAAAGAATACAAAGGAATCAATACTAGACAAAATATGACTTCTTACCACGACTCGTACCCCATCCATACAGCTCTTAGTGACATACTCGTACTCAGAACCAAGTCAAGTTACTAATTTTCAGATTAAGTAAAGTACCAACTAATGACCTATCACCAACCATATGACCCATACCCACCAAATCGTAACCACACCAGAAACTCAATCACCAAATACTGGACATCAAATAATTGGGTCACCTGACCCGTACCCACACCATACGACTAGTATTGTATGTCATATGATGACCAAGAAGCTCAAAGCCCAGGAAATTTCTAGGGGTCAAACTTGGGATATTTTAATTCTACCCTACTTGGATCATTAGTCCCGAATGATGGAACAAGTTAGTACACGCACAATTTACACCCCTAGACGTATCTATCTTACCTTTAAGATAGAAAACAAGGATGTAAGGAAATCAATAGTCCCTTTAACTAAGTTAGAAAACAAAGATGTTGTGAAGAATACATACCTCCCACACGAATCTCAAGAGCAAAAAACAAGAACAGGTACTTGGACTTCATGTCCTCTTCAGCATCCCATGTAGCCTTTTCCACCTTGTGTCTCCTCCATATAAATTTTATCGAGGCCACATCTTTGGGCCGCAACCGATGAACCTATCGATCCAAGATGCCAATTGGGATCTTTTCTTAAGACAGAGAATCCAAGATACCAATATCCTTGATACGCATAACTTGCAATGGGCCACCAATACACTTTCTCAACATAAAGACATGGAATACCAAGTGAATGGAGCTCAAACTAGAAGATAGCTCTAACTCATATGCAACATTGCCGACCCTCCTCAAAATCACATAAGGACCAATGTATCGGGGACTGAGCTTCCCCTTTTTCCTAAACTGCATTCCTTCCTTCATGGGAGACATCTTTAGGAATACCCTATCTCCTACCTCAAACTCTAAGTCTCTTTGTGTCATATCTGCATAGGACTTTTGGTAACTTTGGGAAGCCTTAATCCTATCTCAAATCACCTTCACCTTTTCTATAGCTTGGTGAACTAAATCCGGGCCAAACATATCCACCTCACCAACCTCAAACCACCCAATAGGAGACATACATCTCTTACCATACAACTTTTTAAATGGAGTCATTCCAATGCTAGAGTGGTAGCTATTATTGTAAGCAAACTCTACAAGAGGTAAGTGTTCAACCCAACTACCACCATAGTTAATAACGCAATCCTGAAGCAAATCCTCTAATGTCTGAATAGTCCTTTCTGCTTGCCCATCAATCTATGGGTTAAAAGCAGTACTTAGACTAGCCTTAGTAGCCAATCCTTTCTAAAATGATCGCCAAAAAAAAATGAAAATTGTTTACCATAATCTATGATAAAAACAGGCACTCCATGTAACTTCACGATCTCTTGGAGGTACAACTAAGCATAATTTTTAACCGAGAAGTTAGTCCTCACTAGAAAAAAGTGAGTTGAATTTGTCATCCTATCTGATGACCCAAAATAAATTAAATTGATTTTGAGACCGAGGAAGATCGATAACAAAATTCATGCTAATTACTTCCCACTTCCATTCAGGCAGCTCAATTTCTTGATATAGTCCTCTAGGCCTCATATGCTCAACTTTCACTTGTTCACACACCATGTATTTAGATATAAAATTAGACATATACCTCTTCATAGTGTTCAACCAATACATCTCTTTAAAAGAATGATATATTTTTATTGAATCGACATGAATAATATAGCGCGACTCATGTGCCTTAGCCAAGATCATTTCTCCTAAACTATACACATAAGGAACACATAACCTTCCTAAGTACCACAAGGTACCATCACCATTATTCTATAAGGCCATCACCCTCTTCCCACCTACGTGAAACACCCCACATTTTTGGTCTAGAATTCAAACCGTTATTTCTATGTGTATAAACTTGAATCTTATTATTTCAATATAAATATAGGTTTCATGATCATTATCATAGTGTGAAAATTTCATTTGAGGGAAAGAATATCCGTAGTAAACACTTAGAGTGAAGTGGAATTAAGAACTTTCTTTAGCGACCAAATTTTGGGATTCAAGTCTAAGGGAGTCAAATTTGAACATGTATAACTACTAGAATATGTGTAAATTAGGGGCTCAAGGCCCACCAAGTTATAGATAAATGTGTCCTCTTTCCAACGCATCTAATTTTGCCTTAGTCTGATACCCAGGCAAAAAGTTATGGGCATTTTCTTGAAGAGGTAGTAAAGGTCCACGATAGCAATGCAACGCGGGGCTTATATTGGAGATTACCCTCCGCGATGCGTCGGTGCTTTAAATTCGGTAATTTTTGGTTTTTTTGACTTGGAAGAAGTAGTATTGAATTCCTTTCACTTATAAACGATACTTAAACACTATATTAACTTATTTCTACCAGCTTTCACGACATAATATCAATTATTTCACTCTCAAAAATATTCTCTCATAGATCCCCCTTTTCAAGTCAAGGGTAGGTTTCAAGGAGTTTGTCATAAAGGGTCCTAGGGTAGTTGTATCCTTCCAATTTTCTTGTGTTTAAGGCATGTATCTCTTTTTCTATACTTGTACTTTATTATTGGACTGAAATTGATTATTAAATTCATGGTTTTGAATATGGGTTTTGGCATAATTGAGAGCTTTGACATGATTACTCATTTAATTGATTTTCCATGGATTATTATGTATTATTCATGCTTTATTAATGTTTATGAACATTGTGGGATTCATGGGAATGGTAAATGGATTTGGGGGTACTATGGATTCTCCAATTACTTGATTTTGGTCTGGGAAATTATATGCCCTCAAATTGTTTGTGAAACTGTCATTGAATATAATTTTGTCATATAGTTTGACTATTCTTGAATCTTTGCATTGCATAAATGGTTAAAGGAAAATGAATTGGTTTTGGTTGGTTTCATATGGTTTTGGAAAGGCCTTGGTGGCAATGGTTTGATTTTAAATGGTTTTTGTTTAATTGGAAACTTTGAATTCAATTTGGTTTAATGGTTTTACATTGTATAAAGGAATAGACTTGCAAGCTCTATATTTTGGAATGATGATACCAATGGTTAATGCCTAATTAAAAGACTCCTTGGTAAATGGTTAGGAATGTGTAAATGGTTTTATATTGTGTATCTAAACCGTGAAGGTGGATGTCCCAGGGGGACTGAAACTGGAAACTCATGTTTGCCGACATAAGGTTGGTCTTAGTGACCATGTGAATGATGTCACACTTCATATTTCGGGGGATGTACTAGTCATCTCAGGTTCTTTTCTCTGGTCGTGCGGCTAACACACACTGAGCCTCTTCAGCAGGGAGAGTTGAACCCAAATAGCTTGTGGGTAGTTTTAGGACAGTCAAGCAACATAGTCCAGGTTAAGATTTAAAAAGTTCATGCTAAGCCTTGTTTTCGTTCCCGGCATGTGATATTATATATGTATGTATTTCATAGGATTATGTGCATTTGATTTTGACTGGTTTTGAATTATTATCGATGGCATTATTTATTCCATTATCCCTGAGGTACATGCTAGCGCTCCAATAGCTTCCGTCTTCAGACTTGTACCCACACGCGATGTAGGATTTGGCCATACTTCTACTCCTCCTGCATAGTGACTAGGATTCAAGATCAGTTCGTGAGTTGACATTGAAGTGGTGAGCTTCCATACATTAGAAGTCTACATTTTATGTTTTGGTTTCTTATTTCTTGGACTTTATCTTAGATTTGTGGTTGGATATAGTTGGGGGCATGTCCCGACACTTTATTGCTACTCGGTTTTTGGTAGAGACTTTGTGGATATTGTGGACATGGGTGTTGTGGACATTTTTGAATATTGATATTACATAGACTTTTGAGTTCATATTTCATATCTTACTTTATGTTTATATTCATCCGCTTCTAGGTGTTCTTGGTTGTAATGGAATAGGCTCAAGAGCAGTCTCCAGTCGTAAGTGGACATGGGTTGCCCATCATGGCCAAGCCTAGTTAAGGTTGTGACACCATGTCACCGTTGATCCTCATCAAGACAGGATCTAACACTTGCTTCTCCTTAATCTCAACACCAAGAAATGACCGTGCCACTTCCTGCACAAACACACTACCATTCTCGAAGTCCAAAAGACGAACTCCAAAGTTGGCCAAACGGTGAATTTCCTTCACCAACTCCCGCTTCTCCCTTTCCACGTGAGCTAGACTCCCCATAAATAACCTTCTAAGAGTATTAAAAAACATATTAGATTTACTTGGGTGGTGGTGAAGCCTCATATCATAATCCTTGAGAAGCACAAGCCATCTCCTTTGCCTAAAGTTAAGTTCTTTCTGAGTAAACACATACTGTAGACTCTTATGATCAGAAAATTTATCCACATGCACCCCATACAAGTAGTGATGCTAGATTTTCAATACAAATACCACAGCTAGCAATTCCAAGTCATAAGTCGGATAGTTCCTCTCATGTACCTTCAATTTTCTAGAGGCATAAGCTATCACCTTCCCATGCTACATTAGAAAGAAACCAAGTCCTATACGAGATGCATCACGGTTGACCATAAACCCATCCGTGCCTTAAGGAAAGGTCAAAATCGGAGTCAAAGTTAGCTTATCCTTCATCTTTTCAAAACTCCCCTCACAAGCATCAGACCATAGGAACTTTACCTTCTTCTGGTCAACTTAGTCAACAGGGAAGCTATAGTCGAAAAAACTTCCACATACCTCCTATAGTAGCCATCTAAAACCTAAGAAGCTCCGAATATCGGTTGGAGTCATAGGTCTAGGCCACTTCTTCAGCACTGCAACCTTTTGCGGATCCACCATGATTCCTTCACTGGGAATGATATGCCCTACAAAAGTGACAATATTCAACCAAAATTCACATTTCGAGAACTTAGCATACAACTATTGTTCCTTCAAGGTCTGCAACACAATACGGAGGTGATCGACATGATCCACCTTGCTCTTAGAATACACCAAGATGTCATCAATAAACGCAATGACAAACAAGTCTAGAAACTGACAAAAGACCCTATTCATCAAATCCATGAATGTCGCAGGGGCATTGGTCAACCCAAAATACATAAACAAAAACTAAAAGTGCCTATACCGAGTACGGAAGTAAGTCGTAGGGATATCCACCTTCCTAATCTTAAGCTGATGATACCCGGATTGAAGATCAATATTGGAAAAGAACTTAGCACCCTGCAATTGATCAAACATTTCATCTATCCTCAAAAGAGGCTACTTGTTCTTAACCATCACCTTATTAAACTATCAATAATCAATACATATTCGAAGAAAACCATCCTTCTTACACGAAGAACACCGGTGCACCCCCATAGGGACACACTAGGATGGATAAAACCCATGTCTAAAAGATCCTTAAGTTACTCTTTAAGCTCTTTCAACTAAGATGGAGCCATCCTATATGGGGGAATAGAAATTGGATGGTTGTCCGGAGCTAGATCAATCCCAAACTCAATCTCCCTATCAGGAGGGACACCACGGAGGTCATCAGGGAAGACCTCAAGAATTCATTTACCACCGGGATGTTATACAAAAAAGGACTCTCCGAGTTTGAATCTTTAACTCAAACTAGATGATAGAGACACTCCTTGGAGACTAATCTCTGAGCTCTAAGATAAGATACATATTTCCCCTTAGGAGCTAGGGAACCACCCTCTCATTTAATAACCGGCTCATTAGGGAATTTAAAAATAACAATACGGGTCCAACAGTCTAGAGATGCATAGCACAAGTGTAACCAATCCATCCTCAATATAACATTGAAATACACCATATCTAACTCAAACAGATCTAAAATAGATCTACCACAGTTTTTTACTACCATTAGATACCACACAACCCCTATAAACTCTTCTAGCAATAAAGAGTCACATACCAGACTAGAAAAGGAAAAAGGGTATAAAATAACGTAGAGACTAAAACCAAAATGCACAGCCACAAATAGGGTCACATAATAGAGAGTGGACCTCGCATCGCGTAAATAGTGCGCATCATGAGAAAAGAGTTTGAACATACCAGTCACGACATCTGGTGATGTCTTGGACTCTTTTCGGGATATGAGAGCATATAGATGGTTCCGACCAGTGCAGGAACTGGATAGTGCACCCTTTGGTGCTGGAGTTGACGATAAAGCAATTGGAACTTTGTTCATCCCCAAAGAAACCTTGGCCACAAGATAGTTCTTAATCATGTGCCCTGGATGACCATAGCTAGAGAACTTATCCCTTCCTTCTTCACAAAAACCCTAATGCAATCTGCCACAGAACCTATAGGGAGGATATGATGGAGCTGACTAAGCCTCACAAGCCTGAAATTGGGCACCATATTCCCTGAAGTTGTCACCATCTTGGAAACGCGTGTCACCCAAAGGCTTTAGGTAAGGGATCCATTGAGTATGATCCAGAGTTGCCCCACTTCTTTTTGGGCCACTTTCCCCCATCCTTGCCACTCTAATATTGGCCACCACCCTACTCAGAGAACCTACACTTTTTACCCTGCGTCTCTCATATCTCAACCTGTTTTTTCTTCTTTTCCTCCACCTACTGCATGTACACAACCAACCTAGAGATATCCATGTCCTAGATCAACAAGACATACTTACTCTACAATATTAAATCTATAGATAATTCAAAAGCAAACTTTTGTATTATATCCCGTATATTAGAAACCATCTTCGGAGCATACCGAGATAGCTGTTGAAACTTCAAGGCATACTCTTTGACTGACATCTTCCCTTATATCAGATTAACAAACTCCTCCGCCTTTGTTCCCTCAACTCCTAAGGAAAGAAGCAGTCCAATAAAGCATTAAAGAAATCCTCCCAAAGAGTTGACTCATCACCATTTCCCCTTGACAGATCCCATTCTTGTACCATTGGTATGGCACGTCCTTCAGCTGATAGGTTGTAAACTCCGCGCCCTCTACATTCATTGCATGCATAATAAGGAAAATTTTTTCCATTTCATCCAAAAAAAACTTAAGAATCCTCCTCCACCTTAACACCAGTAAAGGTTGTAGGAGTTAACCTCAGAACTGGCCAACCCTTATGGTCTCAGAAGATGGAGTAGCAATTGCACCACGCTAAGCCTGAGAAACTACTAATTATGCCAATATATGGATAGACTAACAAAATTCAACATTAGTCACATCATCCTAAGAAGCTTGAGGAGGACTAGAGGGAACCGGTGAAACTCCAGAACAATTAGGAACAGGACCCCTAGAATGGGTTTAGACCCTATAAGTAGAATGGGTCCCATTAGCACTGTCCACCAGTGAGACAGAGTAGTTTCTATGTATATTAGATCATCGAGTAGGCATGATCTGAAAAGCGAGCAAACAGGGATTAGAGAAGAATTCAAAACCTTAGATTCCACAGCTTGAAAATAGAACACAAGAAAGAAAAACATTTCTAAATGCCTCCTAGCCTCTCTCTTCTGAGTGAAGTGCACTACACACCCTTAAAAGAGACTCTACTCGACACAGATTTGTGGACTCCCAAGTTACCATGAACCTAGGGCTTTGATACCAATCTGACACGACCCGAAATAGGGCCTAGTCATGTTGGGTGGCTTAAGACTCACCCGAGATCGGAGACCACCCCCAATACCCAACCATTACCGCCCTACACCTTATGTTGGATGAATTCCGAACATTTATAAAGATAGAATAGAACAATGATAAATCAAATACATCCAAATGGTGTCAGCCCTAATACCAATACAAATTCCAAGGCTGACACCATTACCAACACGCCCATACCCATAGACCATAGTAGTCACATAAAGCCTCTATTAGAAATTAATACAATATTTGATTGGGAAATGCCCCCGAGCATAGACAAAACCAATGTCCAAGAAATAACAACAGTATGTAGAGAAATTTATAACATGAAATGGAGCCTTTCAGAGTGTGGAAGCTCATAACTTCAATCTGACACAAGATATCTCAGAATTCAGTCACTAAGCAGAAGGAGTAGTATGGTCGGTTCCTGCATCACATAGAGACACAGCGCCCGAAGACGGGTTAGAAGGTGAATGCTATCATGTACTAGGTGTAAGGATAAAATAATTCCAGCATTTAACGCCAAGTAAATAACCATATGCAAGCATATTCAAAAAGATTCTCTAACTGCTTCTTTAACTCTTTTAGTTTATCCAGAGCCATCCTATAAAGAGGAATAGAGATGGATGGGTATCCAATATAAGATCAATCCCAAAGTCGATCTCCCTATCGAGAGGAATTCCAGGAAGATCTTCGAGAAATACTTCAAGAAATTTATTAACCATAGGGATAGATTGTAAAGAAGGACTCTTAGAGTTAGAATCCTTAGCCCAAACTAGATGATACAGGCATCCCTTGGATATCATTTTCTAAGAACTAATACAAGAAATAAACCTCCTTTTGAGGACTAAGAAACTCTCCTCCTATTCAATCATCGGTTCATTAGGAAAATAGAAACTGACCTTTCAAGTCCTACAGTCCATAGAAACATAGAATAAATGAAGTCAATCCATCCTCAAGATCATATCAAAATCCACCATAACAAGTTATATCAAATCCACCAATGTCTTTCTATGAAGAATGGACATCAAAAAGGGGTTGGAAATATTTTTAAGACAAAAACCAAAGTGTTCAACCACATAAGGGGTCACATAAAATATGATAGAATCTAGATCAAGCAAATAATAAATATCATGAGAAAGGAGACATAACATACCAGTAACAATATCTGGGGATACTTCTAAGGAGTAGCAAGTGCATAGATACAATTCTGGTCATTGCTGGTACCTGAAGCAGTGCCCTTATATGAAGAAGCCATAGAAGTAGCGACCGAGACCTTATTATCCCTAATGGAAACCCTAGACAAAGGAAAATCCCATTGTATATGACCAAGTATCCCATAATTAAAGCACTAATTTCTCCCCTCTTCATAATATCCATGATGGAGCTGCCCGCAAAATTGACAAGGAGGGTAAGGTAGGGTTGATTGAGCTCCACTAGCCTGAGACTCGACACCCTATGCCTTAGGACAATAGCAATCCTAAAAATGATGATCACCTGAAAATATAGGATAAGGAGCACTAGCAGACGAACAAAAACCTCCCTAATTTTTCTTCTTAGTCCACTATCTACCATCTCTCCCACTGTTCTACAGATTAGCACTTTGCTTTACATATCTAAACTTTTTGTTCTGCCTTCCTCCCATTTCTCTCTGCTTTTTTTCTTATTCTTCACCTATTGCACATAAACCACCAACCTGGATATGTATATATCATTATTCAACATAGCAGCCTTATACTCTAGCACCAAATCATGGGACAACCTAGAAACAAACTACTTCATTCTGGATCGCATATTAGACTCCAACTCTAGAGCTTAATGGGATAATTGTTGAAATTTCAGAGCATACTCATTCACACTCCTCTTACCCTACTTTAAGTTCACAAACTCTCTGTCCTTAGCCTTCCTCAACTCCTGAAGAAAGAAATAATCGAGAAAAGTACCTGAAAAGTCATCCCACATTGCCAACTCAACATTATCACCCCTCATCCTTCCCACTCCTCATACCACTAGTAAGCCATATCTTACAACTGATAGGAAGAAAACTCTAACCCCTCTAAATCAGTAGCATGCAGAACCCTAAAAATCTTCTCTATCTTATCAATAAACCCTTGATGATCCTTCTCAACCTTGGAGCCTATAAAGATCGGGGGATTCAACCTCAGAAATTAGCCAACCTGAGTGACCTCAGATGAAGTAATAGAAAAAATATGATCAAACTGATGAGACTATGATGCCACCACCTATGCAAGTATATTAATAGACTAACAGAACTCCGCATTAGAGATATCTCCCTGAGGTAACTGAGCATAAGTATCACTGGCCCGAAAAGTCCAAGAAGGATTAGTAGGGACTGGAGGAACTCTACGTGGAGTGACATCATCGAGAGTAGGGACCCTAGACCGCGTTTGAACTCCATAAGTAGGGCAAGTTCCATCCATATTATCCTTAGGTGGGACAGAGGTTCCAATAGAGTTTCTACAACCGTCAAATCTTTGGAAAGGCATGATCTAAAATATGAGTAAGCCAGGAGTTAGAGAAGTTTCATAGCATTAGACTCTATAGCTTGAAATAGAACACAAGAAAGGAAAACATTCCCAAATGCCTTGTATCCTCCCCATTATAAGTATGGTGTGCTATACATCTATAAAAGGGACTCTAATCAACACCGTGTTGTGCCCAAGCATACACACAAGTGTAAGTGGTATCACCAAGTAATACAGTGGCCTTAAATAAAGCTGAATATAAATCCCTCAGAGACCTATGTTGACAACTTATCCGATTCCAGTTTAACTATTGAGATAAAGTAACCAAAATAGTTTTAGAGTTGTAAATTAAAAGTAAAGTAACTAATGTTGAAAATTAATGACTTTGGACAATCAATGGATAGAGACCCAGGATTAAGGATTACAAATAACATACTATGACATTGAACTTAATTAGTTAGAATACTTATCATGGTTGTTAATTCATAGGGTTTATCGCATGATCCTGGTCTCCCGACATCTAATCGTCTACCTAACTTGGACATTACAACTACATTATTGAGCGAGGATATAATAATCCAATTAGATGTATGAAGTTATCATCCTACATGTGAACCAAGCAAGGCTTCTAGGTATATTCTTATCCTAGATGCCACTTCAAATTCCTTATTTCATAAAAGAATAAGAACCTTACTCTATTAATCCCCATGTTCTATCTTCCTATTCTCCCTCCCCCTCGAGTTCGCAAGGTCAATAATATATGTATTCTAAGGTGAGCTACTCCTCAAAATAATTAAAATAAGGATGAAAAAGCAACAAAATAATATAAGTAATCCAAAAAAATTCAATTCAAAGCGAAAGTAAACATGTTCTTGTCCTTAACCCCGGAAAGGGGGCTTTTAGCCGCTACTGGACCTAACTGTAATCAAGATGAGTAAAAACATGATAAAGTCCGTTAAAAAACTAAATTAAAGAAAGAAAAACCCTAATTTAAGTGTTTTCCAGCCCCTTTACAAGTTTCTAATCCGTCCAATGTGTATAGCATTATGTTCAAGTGTCCTATTTGTAGGTATACAAAACTACCAAATTTTACACAAGGCCGCATCGCGGGGGTCATTACGCCGGGATGGGGGTCGCGCCGCAGGATAATCATGAGGGGACACTGTTTTGGGTCCCTTGGTAAGTTGAATATGAATGGAACACGCCCTTCAACCTTTTCCAAGGTCCCACACGCGGTGGTGATGTTCGACGTGTCAAATTTTACGTCGAGTCATGTCTTATGCTTTCATTGGTTCACTCCCAACCTTGTAGTGTTATTTTAACTTGTTGTCCAACTTGTGTATCATTACTATATCATCATAATAAACTCATCAAGCATCATATAACATCAAACACCACGGATTAGATCTCAAAACAACACAGCATCCATAACGGCGAACTAGAAACTCGAGCTAAGACTAGGCTTGCCCACGTTGATCTTTAACTTATTGTTTTGATTCTTGGCTTGATTAAATTAACCCTTGAACATTATAAACAATTTTGTCCACACATAATTACACTATCAAACCATAATGAACTCATTTAACACGTCAGAATCCATCTAGATCAACTAGAACGACACCTAGCTCAAGCTAGTACTGCTAGTTTTCTCGTCTAGACTCTAAATGATCAATTTGAATCCAAACTTGTTTGAAAAAAACTTTAAACATTGTAATCACATACTTAAACACTTATATGTTTATTTATATCATCATTAACACATTAAGCACTCAAGTTGTCCTCAAAATAAGACTAAATAAGCTAGGATAACAACACTAAAGTGCATAAAACCACCTCAAATCACCACCCCACACTTAAAGCCTTGGTCGTCCTTGAACAACTCTTTACTATAAGTATCATAATATGAGCTGACTCCATACTTATATTACTAGCAAAACACTCAAGCTAGTACTACAATGACTACACATAATGCAAGTTTCTACCCTAAGCATGTTATGTACACAATTGAGAGTTCAAGAACACTACTTCAAAACATACTAGCCTCAAGAATTGACTCACCAAGTTGGCAACCTCATACATATTGTTCATTCACAGACATCGTATAAATCACGTCACTATCATTAAACATGTGCCCTCACCATAAGAGAGTTACCCATAATCACTCACAATGATGTAATTTATAATACAATGGGTACAAGAATCAAATTACGCTCGCTCTCACAAAGAATTGACAAGTTACACATATTGAACCATAAGTTTGACCTTAGTGTAGTACTCAACTAATATCAGAATGATTAATCTTAGGATCAAATAGGTCTTTAATGATTGTAATGTAGGCTAAGAGATGGGTAGGAACTATTCTGGCTAAGAATTGTGACTATCTTCCTTAAGCACTTTAATATATCACGCATTGTCATTCATCTCACCTTTAATAACCACGTTACACTACTTTTGAATACCCCATTCTTTCGTTTTTCCCCATCTAATTAAGCTCACTTATATACACTATGGTGGGAGTGCTCTATGTACACAACCTATTCAATTTGAACAAATTTTTTATTATTTACATTACTCAACTCCCAACCACAACATATATTATTTTGAACATCAATAGCTATTAATTAGGGGTTTCACTTTAACCTTTCTCCTACTTAAATTTCCAACTCCTCACTCAATTAATTGTATACTAAAGCACTTAGGAGCATTGGATCAAATTAAGGTCAATCAGAGAAGGGATTAGGCTACATATGAGATATCCAAAGAATAAACTAAAGGCTCAATGGGGCTAATTAGGATTATGCACAAGGATAGGTAAAAAGAAGGTATGAAACAAGGCTATAAAAGAAATGCTTATATCATCTCCTAAACCCACACTCTTTATTTCACTTTGCACACATGCCAAGAAAGTTCTATACATCACATGCAACAAGGAATATATAAATGCCTTACGCGCACATGGTATATGCTCAACTCAAGTAGGATTATCATAGACTCTTAACCAAATAATCACATGAATTCATATTAAGCTAACAAGTACAATAGTCATAATCATAAGCCTACGAGTCTAAAAAGTAGTAATTCACACAATCAGCATACTTTTACAACCAAAACAAACTTGCATCATGCTATCAAATACAGCACCAACAAGAACATCTTACTCATTCCTAACACAAAAAAAACTTAAAATTACTCCTAAAAATGGGAATTTCCCCACCCCAAATCTACTTTGTCCCCAAAGTATACTTAAAAGGTAAACATAAAAATACTCCCTAAGGCCTTTAGGCCTAGCTAGTAGCATTTTTATACATCAAGAGGGTTTGGGGACCCCATACTTAGTCTTCGTCATGCTCTTTAGCTTAGGTTTTCTAGTACTCAGACTTTCCATCAACCTGTGACTCAACAAAAACAAAAACTAGTAAAGTAAAAGCTAAAAATTACTAAAAATAAAACATACCTTAACTTGGGTTGCCTCCCAAGCAGCACCTGATTTAGTGTTGCGGCACGATCAAAATCAACTTTTTCCTCCACCTTGAGGATATAAATTTTACCCCAAACCGCATATCTATATTTTTGCTTCGCTCATAGGGTGGTGGGATAAAGATTAAGGAACCAAGTAATGGATGATGCATGGTAAACCACTCGGTCTTGAAGTGAGGTGTGTTTTTATGTTGTTTTTCTAGTGCAAAATCAAAAACATAGGATTCTTGTTCCTCCTCTTTACACTCTCCCACTATTTTAGATGATTCTACAAATAATACATCATCTAAACATAATGTAGAAAAGTGCCTTGAGTGAGGCCCAACCAATCCCACTTCAAAATTTACACAATCCACAACACCATCACTTTTTTTCACCTTCTCAATTTCAGTCTCAAGAGAAAGATGACAACTGAATGTTGTGATTCTTGTGTATGTTCCACACATTGTCTATTTTCCTCCTTTGTTTTGATCAGCCTCTGTAGAAATGGTAGTGGTGGTATCTCCTTAACCTATTCAGTAGTTTTAGTTTTTGAGTACTCGGACTTTCTTAAATTATTAGCAACTGTATCTGCATCTAGTTAGAGAGTCAACTCTGCATCTACCTCCTTAGTTGTCTTTGGAGGTTCTTTATTCAACTCTTTATCATTCCTCAAAGTGATTGCCACTACTTGGTTAGAAGGTTCAGTGTCACTTGGAAAACCACCTCGGGTCCTGGTATTTTCTACCTGTTGCATCTGCCCCAGCTGATTCTTTAACTATTTTGTATCCACCTGTTGGTTCTTCATGTCTGCCACTAATTGTGTGTAAGATGCTAAAATTTGTTTCTTCATCTCTTCCATATTGCTAGTTTAAGTCACGGCCTAATTTCCTTAAACATGTTGCTGCTGAAACTGTTGTTGCTGGTTGTTCCATGATTGAATTGGTGGATGAGTCTTCCATGTTTGATTGTAGGTGTTCACGTAATATGCCCTTTGACCATAGCCCACAAACATTTTTTAATCGGGATTGACAGCACATATAGCTACAAAATGACCACTATTACCATAAATCATACACTGACTTAGGGTCTGCTCCACAGATAAGAAAGTATCCACCTTATGTTGTAAAGGTCCCATCCACGCACTTCCATCAAAATTTGGACAAAAAGCCTCTCGATGGGGTCCCCCATAAAAATAGCACGAATCTTCGTCACTCGAAAACCATCTATCCCAGGCTGCCATATCAAGAAGTGTGAGAAAAAAAGTAAAAGAAACTAAAAGGAAAAATTACTAAACTATGTACAACTCAATATAGCTAAACTAAAAACAAGATAGTTGCATATTTACAAGTCTTCGGCAATATCACCAAAAATGTGTTGCGCCCAAGTGCATATGAAAGTGTACGTGGTCTCACCAAGTAATACAGTGGCCTTAAATAAAGATGAATATCGATCCCTCAGAGACTTGTGTTTACAACTTATCCAATTTTAGTCCAACTATTGAGATGAAGTAACCAAGAGAGTTTTAGAGTTATAAACTAAAAGTAAAGTAACTAATGTGGAAAAAATGACTTTGGACAATCAATGGATAGAGACCCGGGGTTAAGGCTTATGAATAATCATACTACTCCATTGAGCTTCATTAGTTAGACTACTTATCATGGTTGTTGATTCGTAGGTTTTGTCACATGATCATGGACTCCCGACATCTAATCGTCTACCTAACTTGGACATTACAACTACATAATTAAGCGGGGATGCATGAATCTATCATCCTACATGTGAACCAAGAAAAGGTTCTAGAAATATCGCTATCCTAGATGCTAATTCAAATTCCTTATTTCCTAAAAGAATATGAAACTTACTCTATTCATCCCCACGTTCTATCTTTCTATTCCCTCTCCCGAGTTTGCAAGGTCGATAATATATGTATCCTAAGGTTATATACTCCTTAAAATAGTTAAAATAAAGATGAAAAAGCAACTAAATATGATAAGAAATCCAAAACTGCCGAATTTTGCACTAGGCCGCATCGCGGGGGTCATTACGCAGGGATGGGGGTCGCTCCGCGGGATAATCACGGGGGGACACTATTTTGGATACCTTAGGAATATTACTATGCATATCACTTCCAAGTTCCCACACGCGTTGGTGACATCCAACGTGTCAAATTTTACATCGAGTCATGTCTTGTACCTCTATTGATCCATTCCCGACCTTGTGGTGTTGTTTAAATAGATTTACATCTTGTATATCATTAATATATCATCATAATATACTCATCAAGCATTATATAACATCAAACACCATGGAACATCCATAATGGCGAACTAGAAACTCGAGCTAAGACTAGGCTTGCCCACGTTGATCTTTAACTTATTGTTTTGATTCTTGGCTTGATTAAATTAACCCTTGAACATTATAAACAATTTTTTCCACACATAATTACACTATCAAACCATAATGAACTCATTTAACATGTTAGAATCCATCTAGATCAACTAGAACGACACCTAGCTCAAGCTAGTAACACTAGTTTTCTCGTCTAGACTCTAAATGATCAATTTGAATCCAAACTTGTTTGAAAACACATTTAAACATTGTGATCACATAATTAAACACTTAGATGCTTATTTATATCATCATTAACACATTAATCACTCAAGTTGTCCTTAAAATCAGGCTAAATAAGCTAGGATAACAACATTAAAGTGCATAAAACCACCTTAAATCACACGGATTTATGGACACCCAACGACCATGAACTGTGATCTTACACCAAGCTTGTCATGACCTGAATCTAGGCTTGGACGTGACGGGCAATCTCAAACCCACCATGGGCTAAAGAAAATCCCCTTAGCCTTACCTCAAGAGCATATAAATATAAACGGCGGAAGCTAACCAAAAATGATAATAAGAAGGTTAGATAAACCAAAAGTTCCAAGTATTAATAATCAACCAACACAATACTTGTCAACAAAAGCCTCTAAATCAAGAATGCCAAACTAAGTCGTACATGCCCCCGACTATGACCAAAAAGAATCCAAAATACTAAAATAATAAAGAAAAAGACAGTGAAATAACCGAGTCTTTTAAAAGATGAAGGATTACCACTTCACATCAATTCAATAGAAGTACTCAACCACTTATCATTGCATAGGAGCAACAGAAAAGTCCATTGAACTTATATCATGAAATAATACAGCGTTCGGGGACAGTCAGTGGGGTGAGAACTGTATATAACTCAAGGGATAGGAATAAAATAGTTCAATTACTGAAATCCAGTCATAAACCACATGCAGAATAATTTATATACGTATATAGGATGTCGAGATAGGGACAAGGGTCATAAACATGAAAGTTTAAACCATTATCCTGAACTATGTAGCTCGCTCCATCCTAAAGGCACCCACGGGTTATATGGGTCTGACTTTACCTGTCAGAAGGGCCCCAGTGCGTGTTAGCCGCACATACCCAGAAAAACTAAGGAAATGCTAAAGACACCAAGGCGATAACCATCCAAAGTATAATGGCTGCACTAAGCACACATTCATATAAACCTCTACATCGGCAAACGTGGTTTCTAGTGTTGGTCCTCCCAGGACTACAACTTCATGGTGAGCTAACAATTCCCTTTAAGCTTAATTTAAAATAATTTTCACATAAATCAATCATTAACCAAGGAGTCTTTATTAAGGCATTTACAAACTTGGTATCGCCATACCAATATGCTTGCAAGCTAATTCAATCATGTCAAACCAATCCATTTAACCATTTGATACGGGTACGACCACGGAGGTGAGTGAGTGCGAGAGTGAATGAACCCGAGACTTAGAGTGTACACGTGAAGTGCAAAGGAAGGCCTAACTAGGCTCCAAAATCAGTCCATACAATGCACTCCAAGGGAGTCCACTTGAAGACTTTGACTAAGGGGTCATTTTGGACATTTCACACTATTCTTGTAATACACTATAAATACAACCTTCTAGGGATTCATTCATTAGATTTTGATGATGATGAATGTTGTATAACATTGAAAGACAAGTCCTCTCTCCTTGAGGCACAAATCTGAACTTGTAACTAGGGAAATCAACTTGAGTGTGGAATCACTCATGTTGGATTCAAGCTTGGAAACGTTGGTCCTTGGGAGATCGAGATCCCTCTTGTGCCTACGTAGGAGATAGGTTAGTGCTATGTGTATTATTAAAGGTCCAAGGGTGTAACAATTCTTGGGTTGTTAATATTATTCCCTCATTTGGTCTATCTATCTATCTTTATCTTATTGCACTTTGTAGATTCATAGTGGACTATTTTATGTCCTTCTTAAATCCGAAATTTGTTCTCATTGTGTTCATCTTGTTATCATTGTGTTGCTGCTGTTTTTAGTGTCAAATGCACCTTTGTTATCTCGTATTATTGTTGTTGTAGTGAATCCGAGAGTGGTCTCCATCTTAGTCCTCAAATCCTTAAGATTAGTGGATTGTTTTGGAGTTATTTCGTGTTTCCGCTGTTTTCCCGTATCACCATTATACTCTCAAATTTCATTTAAAATCCAAAACCATGGCCACCAAGGGCATTCCAAAACCAATTAATCCATTTATCATTTAATGCAATGCAATGGGTTTAAAACATGTTAAATTATGTGAATAACCGTATTTAAAACCAAGATTATAAAGTGGGTTGGGCTTAATACCATTTTCAAGCCAAAATTCATCCAATTTGGGAAAACCCATGTCCCTTATTCTAACTATTAAAATATGCATGAATTCAGTCCCAAAGCCATCAATTAAAAGCATGAGATACACATTTAAACATGGGAAAAACAATTCAAGTAGTGATCAATCAAAATCCCTTAACCCAATTTCAAACCCATTAATTAAAATCACATGAATAATGATTAACTAAATGCTACAATGTAAAAATTCAAGTTAAGGATGAGAAACGTGCCTGAAATACCAAAGAATTTTGAAGAGAAATTGAAGTTTAGACTTTGAATGGTGAATCCACTGTAAAAACCTTGAGTTTTCTTGGGTTCGGAGTTAAAGAAGAGAAAAGTAGTGTTTGATCTTTGACAATTGAGGAAAAGGGGTTTATTTGGTATTTAAAAGTCGTGCAAGGGGTAAAAGGACCAAAAGCTCCTCACCCCAAGTGAAAAAATAAAAATTGAACAAAAATTACATAGCGGTGTGGCACGCTGCTATCGCGGAGCTTAGCCTCCGTACCACACCCTTATCGCGGAAATTAAGTGGCATGGCACGCCACTATCGCGGAGGCTTACTACCTCGGAGTTTCAAAATAACCTCAAACCCCTTTCGAAAATTTTGAAACTTTTCTAAAAATACCCTTTTAACATTCCTTAACATATTCAAGTCAAAGATTGACATTACACACACGGAAAAGTTAAAAATAAATTCGTTGAAATTTTGCAGAGGTTTACAATTGTAAGATAGAATTCAAATAGAGTTATGGAGACCAAACAAATATTTATGTAGCTTTTGTGAATTCAACGTCAATAATAACTCTATGGAGATCAAATAAAAATTTATGTAGCAGCTGAACTGTTTGAGGAAGAGAAAACAATTGTGGTAATGTTTTCACTTTCCTCGAGATCATACCCCATACTAGAATGATTATTTTATCTTTTTTCTAATAAAGGATATGTAAATTCAAACCTCTGTGACTATGGAACATTGGTAGGTAATATCTCCTACTCTTTCCATCTATGTATGTTTGAAGGCTGAATATGGTAGCATTGTTTTAAAAATATAAATGTATTGATATTGAGTGTATATTTTACTTTTATTATTATTATTATTATTATTATTATTATTATTATTATTATTATTATTATTATTATTATTATTATTATTATTATTTTATTATAGAAGAGAGGGTTTCGACATGCCTATTTCAGCAAGCTGCTTGCTCCGGGATTTTACTATATCATCCCTACTAATTATTATAAGTTAGTTATATATTAAAAAATTAATAATATTTAATTTAATTAATTATTATAAGTCATTTATGTATATAGAAAAGACGGTTTCGACATGCCTACTTCAGTAGGCTGCTTGCTTCGTGATTTTACTATATCACCCCTAATTAATTATTATAAGTTATTTATATGTTAAAAAATTAATAATATTTAATTAAAAAATAAATTAAACATTTATGACATGTCTGCTTCAATCATGATTTTACTATATTACCCCAATTAATTATTATAAGTCATTTATGTATTCAAAAATTAATAATATTCAATCCATGATTTTACTATATCACTCATAATTAATTATTATAAGTCATTATGTATTAAAAGTTTAATAATATTTAATTGAAAAAGATAAAATAAATATTTATGACATGTTTGCTTTAGCCGTGATTTTACTATATCACCCCTAATTAATTATTATAAGTCATTTATGTACTAAAAAATTAATAATATTTAATTTTAAAAAGTAAAATAAACATTTATAATATGTCTGCTTCAGCTGCTTAAACCATAGTTTTACTGAATATCACCACTAATTAATTATTATAAGTCACCTGAGTATTAAAAGATTAATGAAATTTAATAAAAAAGGTAAAATAGATATAAAAATGATAAATTAACGCTTGATGTTTTAAATTAACTTGACGTCTTATATGAGGTTCACTTAAAAATAAATTCACAAGTATTTTTTATAGTAATTTTGCTTTGTCACTTCTAATTAGTTGTTGTAAGTCATTTAAAACATTTATGTTTTGTTGTTTCAATCGTGATTTTACTATATAACCCCTAATTAATTACTATGGTCATCTAAGCATTATGCCACTTAAATTGGAATAGAAAAAATATTATAAATCATAATAATTAAAAATTAAATTATTTAAAAAATATAATTGGCTATCAACGATACAAAACTCTGGACAGGGAGAGTAACATATATTATTCAAAATTTACATAAAAAGTATTATAATTACAATATTTAACAACTGAAAATATCTAAAACAATTTAATCTGTTATATATCTCAAAAAAGATACAAAAAATACTATAAATTACAATAATTCACTACTTAAAAAATTTAAAAGATATAAAATATTTGGTTGACTCTCAAAATTATATTAGTTACTTAAATTGAAATAGAAGAAAAGTATTATAAATCACAATAAGTAAAAATTAAATTATTTTAAAAATATAATTCACTATCAATGCCACAAAAGCTTGGATAAGAAAAGTAACTTATATTATTTGAAAATTACATTAAAAATATTATAAATTACAATAGTTAACAACTTAAATTATTTAAATACATATTAAAAATATAATTTATTATCTAAATTCTATATGAGTCACATAAATTGAGATAAAAAAAATAACATATATTGAATCCGTGCTAGATCCCGGATGAATCTTAGAATGTATATGCAATCCTTTTTTCAAAAAAAAAAATTATTTAAATATATCAAGATTGAAAAGACAAGTTCAAATACAACATACAAAACAGTGTATAAGAAATAATGATATCATAAATAATACCAATATTACTGATATAAGAATTATTAATGCGAACATTATATTACTAATACGTTCTATTCAAAATTATTTTTATACACTCTAACAAACAACTCCTATGTTTCAATGGAAGGAACATATACAAAGGTAAAGTTCGATACAACATTTATTTTATCTTGTTCTCAAAGTCAAATAACTTAAATTGATATGACGGATGGTAACTTATAATTTTTTTTTATATAATTTTTGAAACACTTAAAATTTAAATTTAAAATATTAAATTAATTTAACTCCAAAGAACAAGTTGACAAATAAAAGAGAAGGAAAAATGAAAGCAAAGAATGTTTATGTCGGCTTATTAGGGGAATACGATGCAATTTTGAATTATTAATTGTAATCCATATGTGATGTATGTAATATGCAATGACTAGATAATCTTTTATATTTTTCAACAATTATTTTGTATTTTATATAACAAGTGTCAAGTCTTATGTATTAATTCTAATCTCATATTTTATACTTAATGTAGCAAATTTCAGTCATATGATCAAAGATCTACACTTTAAAATAAATCGAATTTTTTTTATTTATATGAATAAGTTATACATAATTAACTTACAAGATAATTTGGCTCCTTGAAAAATATTATCAAGTAGTTAATATATTTTGTGTTTTAATTTTTTATAATTCATAATTCAAATTAACATCAATCTACTTACTATATATAATTAAAATATCTTTATGTTGGGCCCGTGTTGACACGGGCCATGCTCCTCTAGTAATAATAAAGGTCAATAAGCAGGAAGGTCTTCGACATGTCTGTTTGTGTTGCCTACTTCAGCTGCTTCAATCGTAAGTCTACTATATCATCCCTAATTAATTAGTATAAGTCATTTAAGTATTAAAAAATTTATAATATTTAATAAAAAATTAAAATATAAATAAATTAATTTTTGATGTTCTGTGATATCTTCTTCAGCTATTTCAATCGTAATTTTACTATATCATCTCTAACTAATTATTATAAGCTATTTAAGTATTAAAAAATTAATTATATTTACTCTTAATAAAGGGCGACAAGCAAGAACGTCTTCGACATGTCTGCTTGTTTTGCCTGCTTCAGCTGCTTCAATCGTAATTTTACTATATTATCCCTAATTAATTACTATATTCTATTTAAGTATTAAAAAAATTATAGCATTTAATAAAAATATAAAATAGACATAAAATAATAATTTAATTTGTATTTTTTAAATTAACTTGATGTCTTATATGAGGTCCATTTATGCTTTTTTCACAAGTATTTTTTATAGTAATTTTATTATATCACTTCTAATTAATTATTATAAGTCATTTAAGACATATCTTCTTTGCTGCTTCAATCGTGATTTTACTATATCACATCTAATTAATTATTATTATCGGATTAAAAAATTAATAATATTTCATAAAATAGACACAAAATGATATGTCAACATAAAATATTTGATTGACTATGCAAATTATATTAGTGCCACATAGGTTGACTTTCGAAATTATATTAAAGTCACTTAAATTGAAATAAAAGAAAAGGTATTATAAATCACAATAATTAAAAATTAAAATGATTTTAATAATTATTATCTAAATTATATTTGTGTCACATAAATTGAGATAAAAAAATAACATATATTGGGCCTGTGCTAGCACGGGCATTCGATGTCTAGTATATATAATAAACGGTGATAAGCAGACACATCTTCGATATGCCTGCTTGTGTTGCCTGCTTTAGCTGCTTCAATCGTAATTTTATTATATCATCCCTAATTAATTAGTATAAGTCATTTAAGTAATAAAAAATTAATAATATTTTATAAAAATTGCTCTTACTAATAAAGGGCAATAAGCAGGCAGGTCTTCAACATGTCTTCTTGTGTTGCCTGTTTCAGCTACTTCAAGCATAATTTTACTATATCATCCCTAATTAATTAATATAAGTCATTTAATTATTAAAAAATTAATAATATTTAATATAAAAGTAAAATATAGATAAATTAATTCTTGATGTTTTGTGATATCTTCTTTATCTGTTTCAATCGTAATTTTACTATATCATCTCTAATTAATTATTATAAGTTATTTAAGTATTAAAAAATTAATTATATTTACTCTTGATAAAGGGCGATAAGCAGGCACGTCTTTGACATGCCTGCTTGTGTTGCTTGCTTCAGCTGTTTCAATTGTAATTTTACCATAGTATCTCTAATTAATTACTATATGCTATTTAAGTAATAAAAAAATTATAGCATTTAATAAAAATATAAAATAGACATAAAATAATAATTTAATTTGTATTTTTTAAAATTAACTTAATGTCTTATATGAGGTTCATTTATGTTTTTTCCATAAGTATTTTTATAGTAATTTTATTATATCACTTCTAAGTTATTATAAGTCATTTAAGACATATTTTCTTTGCTGCTTCAATCGTGATTTTATTATATCACCCCTAATTATTATTATGTTCACATTAAAAAATTAATAATATTTCATAAAATAGACACAAAATAATATGTCAATATAAAATATTTGATTGACTATCAAAATTATATTAGTGCCACATAGGCTGACTTTCGAAATTATATTAGTGTCACTAAAATTGAAATAAAAGAAAAAATATTATAATTCACAATAATTAAAAATTAAAATAATTTTAATAATCAATTATCTAAATTATATTTGTGTCACATAAATTAAGATAAAAAAATAGTCTTCCATGTCTAGTACTAATAATAAGAGGAAATAAGCAGGTAGCAGGTCGCCGCGCCTGCTTGTGTTGCCTACTTCAGCTGCTTTAATCGTTATTTTACTATATCATTCCTAATTATTTATTATAAGTCATTTACGTAATAGAAAATTCATATTAATTATATTCATATTTTACTTATGTATAAGAGGCAGTTGAGAAGAGCTTTCCGTGATTATACTATATCACTTCTAATTAATTATTATATGTTATTTAAATTAAAAAATTAATAATATTTCAATTAAAAAATAAAATAGATATTTATGATATATTTGTTTTAGCTGCTTCAACTGTAATTTTACTATATCACCCCTAATTAATTATTGTAAGTCATCTAAGTATTAAAAAAATTATTATAAAGTTATTTAAGTATTAAAAAATTAATAATATATAATATTAAATTAACTTGATATATTATAGTGATTCACTTAATTTTTTTTACAAGTATTTTTTATAATAATTTTGTTATATAACTTTTAATTAGTTACTATAAGTCATTTAAAACATGTCTGTTTCGCTGCTTCAATCATGATTTTACTATATCACCCCTAATATTAATTATTATGGCCATCTAAACATTGTTTTATTTAAATACTAATAAAATAAAAAATATTATAAATCACAGTAATTAAAAAGTTAAATTGTTTAAAAAATATAACTGACTATCAATGACACAAAATTTTGAATAAGGAAAGTAACATATATTATTTGAAAATTACATAAAAAAAATATTATAAATTACAATAATTAACCATTTAAACTATCTAAAAAAATTTACTCTGCTATATATTTTAAAAAATTACTACAAATCACAATAATTAACAACTTTAAAAATTTAAAGGTCAATCTGTTGTTTTGGCATAACTTCATTGGTGCTTTCCCTTGCTTTCATTTTTTGCATCAATTTAAATTTGTTTGTCTTATTTTGTTTATCTGATATATATTCCAACAAAAGTACAAAAAAAAATCTATAAATCATAATAATTAATAACTAAAAATTTTTAAAATATAAGATATTTGGCTGACTCTTGAAATTATATCAATATCATTTAAATTGAAATAGAAAAAAGAGTATTATAAATCATAGTAATTATAAACTTAAATTATTTTTAAAATATAATTGACCATTAATGCCACAAAATTTTGGACAAGGAGAGTAACATATATCATTTGAAAGTACATAAAAAATATTATAAATTATAATATTTAATAACTTAAAATATCTAAAAGAAAAATTATTTTGTTATATATTAAAAAAAATATTATAGATCACAATAATTAACAACTTAAAAAATTTTAAAAATCTAAAATATTTGGTTGACTCTCAAAATTATATCAATGTCACTTAAATTAGAATAACTAAAAATATAAGTGACTATCAATGCCACAAATGTTTGGACAAAGAGAGTAACATGTATTATTTGAAAATTACATAAAAAGTACAATAATTACAATAGTTAATAGCTTAAAATATCTTAAAAATTTAATCTTTTATATATTTTTAAAAAAGTACCATAAATCAGAATAATTAACAACTTAAAATTTTCTAAATATATAAACTATTTGTTTGACTCTCAAAATTATATCAGTGCCACTTAAATAAGAATAGAGAAGAGGTATTATAAATCTCACTAATAAAAATTTTAAATTATTTTAAAATATAACTGAATATCAATATCACAAAAGTTTGAACAAGGAGAGTAACATGTATTATTTCAAAATTACATAAAAATCTTATAAATTACGATAGTTAACAACTTAAAATAACAAAAGCATCTTACAAATATACTAATTAATTATCTAAATTATATCTTTGTCACATAAATTCAGACTAAAAAATAACATATATTGGGCCCGTGCCTTCGACATCTAGAGGGTGTTTGGGTAAGCTTATTTTTTTTATCAAAATGACTTTTAAGCCATTTTTTGCTTTTGGAAGTGTTTGTTGTTCTTAAAATTGCTTTAAAAAAAGTCAATTTTGGCTTTTTAAAAGCCAAAAGTAAAAAGTAACCTCTCCCTTGCTTTTTTGGGGCTTATAAGCCAATTTAAGTTGACTAAGCAGATGACATATATGTCCCTTGTAATTGTTCCTTATTTCGAATATACCCTTTTGTAGCCCTAATTTTCTTTCACTGCCCAGGATATTCATTTTGCTCTCAAATATACATATACATATACATACATACATACATACATACATACATACATACATATATATATATATATAAGAATATTGTATTTGAATATGTGAAAGGAAAGGATAATGAGTTAGCAGATCAGTTAAGTAGACTACAAATTAAAACAAAACAAGGTAATTAACCTTTGTTTCAGCATGAGACCAACTGGCCATCAGCCATCAGACAAGGGCAAGGGCATAGCCCCAGCTCAAGACTCCTATGCTCAGACACTCCTAGCTAATGTTAATTTCAGACCACAAGACTCGGCAAAAATGATGGAAAGAATTTATTTTGGACAAGTTAATTTAATCTCATATCCATCATGTAATTTGTCATTTAGAGTTAAACCAGATTCTGTTTTAGATAAACCTAAGAGGTGTCTAGTAGACAATCTATGGATAGCATATAATAAAGAGACACTAAATATTTGTAGCTGTAACAAATGCTTTATGTCAATATTTTTCAGACAAAAGTAGAGAAAACGGGTTTAAATATTACGTAGTTATACATGGCAAAACTAATGGAGTTTTTCAAACATGGATTGAAGTAATAGACTCAATAAATAGGGCTAAAAACCCATTTTTCAAAGGTTTTAATGATTTTACTGAAGCTTTGGATTGTGCTAGAGGATACCTTAGGCCTAACTACTATATATCCCCAGCCCTTAAACAAAGCCCAAACCAAATACTCCAATACACGATCCAAAAGATACAGGTAAGATAATTTTTTATGATCACTGTTCTACAATGATCGAGGCCTTCAAAAGACTCAAAGCCCAAAGGAAGCCCTTCTTCTTAAAAATGCTAAACTTATGGAAAAGGTGCAAACATTGAAGAACAAGATTATTGGTGCTTCTCAGAATAATGCAAACACTCAGACTCAGAGTTTTCCATCTCAAAACAAAATGGATGAGACGGGTGTGCATTCCCACTGAATGCTAAGAAATCCACTATATCAGATATAGATACAGCTAGTCCAGTTCAAACGGTAGCTGGTAAAGACTTATCAAATCCGTTAATGGTTATCACTTTGTCAAAAAATGAAGATGAAGGTTGTTCTTCATCAAGACGGAGACCACCCAGAACTTGTACTTAGAAAGATACTTCTAAAAAGACTTTGATTTCAAAGAAGAAAAAAATGACAAAATTGAAGTTATAATAAAACAGACTTTAGAAAAAAATTTCAACGATCAAGGACAAGATAAACATGTTGTTAGTAAAGACAGTCCAAGTATGAGTACAGACAGACTAGTCCCAAATATAGATAATAAGAACAATCCAGATAGAAATCCAAGTTTGGAAGACGAAGAAGATGAATTTCATGGAAGTTTTTACTATCTCCACCATGCACAGGATCCTAATAAAGATGATGATTCAGGCATGAGTTTCGACTCTATTGCACTTCACAACTTGGATACTTAATCAGAAAGAGACAAACATATGACAAAGAAGATGGATACGTGATAAAATAAGAATTAAGTATTATGTATATAGGATATGACATTATGATAAGGTGAGACACGTGGGTATAACCATATTAGTCATGTAAAGTGCTTCCTTTATCACTACCCTCCAAAAGAGGGAAAAACTGTTGAAGCACGCATCTGTCAAAAGAAAAATAATGCATGTGACGATGGGGCCTAATGTGTACCCGACTTGCATTATTAAAGAATCTTATCTTTTAGTGTCGGCCATTTGTCCTTAGGCCACATAGTGTGTTTGAGTCCATTCATTTTTTTTTTTGCTTATTTCTATGTAAGGCTTAAGTAGTTAGTAGAAAGAGGCAGAACGAAGAAAAAACAAGAAAGAAAAAATCTTCAATCCACTCCTCTATCTTTTATATTTAAAATCCCTTCCTTAAACCAACTTATCCTCAATGTGTAATCTAGTTTGTGTAATACTAAGTGTGTTTAATAAAACTTTCAAGTCTTTGCAAAGTCCTTCCGAAAGGGAAACCTCTCTCAATTATATCATGTAAGTCTTTATGATATGCTTTATTTTCCCCATCAAAAATATGTTTATTTTGTTTAAATATTACTATTCTGTACTTTATGTGAATATAAATCTTGCTTCTTTAAAATTATTAACCTTAGTATACGGTTAACCTCTTGACTTCTTAATAAGAATGATGGATTAACCTGTAAATTTCTAGGAATCTTAGCTGTAAGAGTCCGCCTAAAATGAAGGACGAAGTTGATTTCTAGATGAATATTTTGGGGTGTGGTTAAACAAGAAGTTGTTAGGAACAACGGTTAAGAGAGAGAGATGAACAGAGTAAGATAATAGAGTAAACCCAGAATTACTAAGAGCCTTAAGAAATGAGTTAAGTAGCTGCGAAAGATATATAACACATTGTTATATCAGAATAAGCTGGATTAACCAACGTATAAAGAAAAAGGCATATCAAATAGGATAATTGAATGCAACATTTACCTATATTTCAGTGGATAAGACAATTACATGAGTGGATAGAAGAAGAATCACATCATAGATCTGATTTAAGACAAAACGAACTAAGATTACTAATCGATATAGAAATAATACAAAAGAATTTAAATAATAATCAAGAAAGCTCTAACGAAACAAATTTGAGACATCTTAAAAACCGATTAGAATATATTTACATACAAATCAAAAACTCCTATTACAGGACATATTATTATCAAAGAGAGATAAATAGAATTCCTTTGGAATAATATATGCCTCTTGAATATATCAGAAGAATTCGATTAAGACAAAGTTGGCTTTACAACGAAATCAAATATAGAAATCAGCTTGAAGAAATAGTAGAACAACTAAAAAGAAAACTAACTTGGATAAAAGATACCCTAGAAAAAGAAGATACAGACAACAGTTTATTTACCAAAAGTAGACATTTGAAAGAATCCCTTGTAGGAGAACAGGTAAAGTTGTTAAACAGCATTAATAACTTAGAACTAGAAATTAAATATTGCACTAGTAGGATAATTTATTTTATGAAAATTTGTAAAATCACAAGCACTCTAGGATAATATAACAAAATAGCTTCCTTGAAACATCTTGAATATTTAGATCTTCGATTTTAACCTGAAAAGAAATACAAAGCATTAAAAGACAATAGTATTATAAAATGTAACTTTAGTCAAGGAGAACACATATTACATTCAGAGGACAAACAATACAATACTTTAATAGATTTAATAACAAACGCTGGTGATAAAATTCAAGAAAAGGCTAAAATTATAGTAAGACTTTTAGAAGAAATAGAAGTCACTCAAAACAAACAGAAAAAGATATTAGAAAAACTGAAACAGAATTTTGATTACCTAAAATCACAAGAATTAGAGATAGAAAGGAAACTTCAATACTTGAATACTAAATTTAATTTAGAAAAAATACCTACAAAAGTAGAAATAGAAAAATTAATTAAGACTATAACAAAAAAAACTAAAGAACTAGAAATTAAAACTACTCAATTAGTAACAAAGATTGTAGAACAAGTAGAATCTATAACTACAGATATAAGTGAACTAAAAATAATAATACAAAGCCTAGAATAAATTTTGCTTTCATGTGTGAAGAAGATATAAATTATAAAAAGGCATTAGAAAATTTGAAAAAATATCACGGCGAACCAGAAGGACTTTCTAGATATTTTCCCTAAAGTCAGGCAGACAAAACTATATTAAAACAGAACAATACTATAGTAGCATAATTGTTAGAACTACATACAAAAGTAGATAATATAATTAAAGGCAAAGAAATTCAAGTTTCTAAAAATACTAAAATAGAAGAATTAATTACTCAATTAAAGAAGGTTGAAATAACTCCTAGGCAAAATATAATTAGGAAATCACAAAAATGAACTTTCTTTCAGCTAGACCAAGAAGAGCCATCGAAGGGAAAAGACAAAGAGTAAGTTTTTCCGATAATAGAGTAGGAAATAATCTTATTTCCAGAATACTATCTAAAAGACACCCAGACATAGAACAAGACCACAAATTAAATAAAATAATAGATGTGGACAAAGATCTACAAATTTTCCAACAAAATCAACTAAAATTATTAAATGCTAAGACATTATATAATGTTAAGTATTTCTCCACAGATAATCAACTATACAGACATTATAGAGAAGAACAAATATCCGCAATTGGAGAAAACTTTACAACCCTAAATCTAGTAAATCCTGAATCCTTAAAACACATAAGAAATAATAGAATGTTGTTAATGCATATGGGATTAATAGTCATAGGAATAAAAGGATTGACTAGAAAAAATCTTGGATCCAAAGTATTAATACTAATATATGATGATAGGTGGTCAGATATTAAAAAATCAATAATAGGACTAACCGAAGTAGATATGACAAATAACGAAGGAATATTTTATATTAGCCCGGACTTCTTAATGAATTTAAAAGAGTTTGGAAGAAATATTAAAATAGGAATTCAGACTAAAGGATATGAAGAAATGAGTAATGGAAATAATTTATTAATGTGCGTGGGTTTTATAGGAAAAATGATCTTAAGCAGTAATACCAAGTTGAAACTAAAGGTGAGTGATGTAGTCAAAGTAATGGGTAATAAAGAAATAAAATTAATTAAACCAATAAAAATAAATCCAGAGGAATATGCAGGACAAGAATGGAATCTTGAAAAATTCAATAAGCCAAAGGTATTTACACCCGAAACTTATTTACTGTATACTAGTAGTAAAGGAGAAACATCAGTTAGATTTACAAATTATAATTATACAAGTCAAAGGGAAATAGATGAAAATGAAACCGAAAGTACCATAGATGTAGAACAATAATCAATGAATATAGAGATACTACAAGAAGGATATGAAGTAGATCAAGCAATAGAAGAAGCACAAAGACTATATGAAGAACATAAGTATATAACTTTTAAGTGCAAAGGATGTAAGCAAAGAAATATGAACATAACACAATGTATAAAACATTTTAAAACTTGTTCAGAAAGAGATGATAATTTAGGATATAAAACTGAAAAGGTAGATTCTATCTACGAAACCTCTGAAAGAAAAGATGAAGACATAATATCCACAACAAGTTATAAAGAACTGGCAGAAATGGAAATAGCTAGCTCAACAAGTGCTAGTCCTTTCCAACAAACTAATCCACATACCCAACCAATAGATTATAGTACAGGTAATGTACCAAGAAGTAGAGCAATTAGAATAAACCTAGATATAGAAATAAAAGAGAATATCAGACCGGCAGGAAGAAGAATGCCAATAGAAGAACCTATTAAATTATATGAAGGAGGTAATAAAGGAAAAATACTAAATATAGCAGCACATGATCCACACATGTAGAATATAGTAATTGTGTTATGGAAAGGTATAGTAGTCGCAGACTATTTAAGACATTATACAGAAACAGATACAGAGACAATGTACAAATATGTGGAAACTTTCTTAGGAGAATCCGCAAAAATCCTATGGGAAGCTTTCAAGTTAAACTCTCCACATGATTTTCAGGCATTAGTATCACTAGGACCAAACCCTTATGATTTTACAAATAAAATACACAGTTTACTAACAAGAGAGGATCCGAATAGTGGCTTATTAGCATTACAAAGAAATGCCTTAATAAAATTAGAACAGTTAAAGTATTTCAAGTTGGTTACATATAAAAAATTTCTTAAGATATTATTTTTATTATTGTACAATTAGTGGAAATACTTTTTATGAGGAATTAGGTAAAAAAAAACTCTTTCATAAATTACCAGGAGCTTTAGGAAGAGAAATAGAAGATAAATGGTATAAAAGAGATGGTGTAGTTCAAAATCCATATGCTAAATGGACCATAGGACATAAAATACAACATGTAATGGACATCTTAACAGAAAAATGTACAAATATACAAATACAAAAAGAACTAAAGAAAAACGAAATGAACTTCTGCAAATCTATTATATATACAACTCAAAGTTATGATAATGACCATAGGAAACCTAAAAAATATACAGAAAATACAATAAACCATACTATCATAAGAAATACTACTTGCGTAAATCATCAGCCAAAAAGCCATACCTGAACAAAGACAAAACATGTTAGAAAATATAGGAATGATAGAAATTATAAAAATAAATTAGAATGTTATACAAGTGGAAGCTTAGAATATTAACAAATGTATGTCCAAAAACAAATAATAGTAAAATTAGAAATTCGCAATTAATGGAGGATTTTCAAGAGACCCTATTAAATGTAGATGAATATATGTAAGGTTTTGAAAAATTATATTCCATAAAGAGCACTGAGATAGATGCTAAACTTAAATATGATTCTTCAGACTCAGAAAAAAGATAATTTAATAAATCAAATAGGACTAGAAGCAGATGAGTTAAATTTAAATGACTTATTAATTAGAAATCTAATGAATGTTGTACAAGGATGTATACATGATTTTCAAAGACAAAAAGAAATAGACAGTAATCAATGTCGCATATGTAACTGGTACCCGAGTAAAGAAAATAGAGCTAAATGTAACAAATGTTATATGGAGACATGTGTAAATTGCATAGTAAATAAGCTAAAAATAAAGGTAAGACCAGATGAAAATGGAGAACAAAAACAAGTAATTAATCAGACTATTAACTTAAGAATAACAACTTTAGAAGCTCGAGTAAATGAGTTAGAACAAAGGCTAGCTACATTTGAAAAAGGAAAAACTATAAAAAATGAAGATGAAATAAATACACAAGGAACAGTACATCTAGAACAACTAGAGACAGAACTTATGAATATAGAAGAAAATAATACTAGTCTAATATGTAATAAAGATAAAAAAATTACAACAATGAAAGTATTAGCTAGAATTAGAATTCAAGACATTGAAATAGAAACACTAGGCTTGGTTGATACAGGATGTACCAGTTGTTTAATCAAAAAAAAAAATAGTACCATAACATATACTTAATACATTTAAAAAACCAAATACAGCAATACAAATGGACGGATCATATAATATTACTATATCGAAAAGGCGCAGAGAAGTTTTCTCAATACATGTAATGAATTCTATAAACCCACTTATAATGCTCATAAAATATTAGCAAGAGATTTAAATATAAAAACAGATTTTGTAATTGGGTTACACTTCTTGTTACATTACCTGTACTATAATCTATTGGTTGGGTATGTGGATTAGTTTGTTGGAAAGGACTAGCACTTGTTGAGCTAGCTGTTTCCATTGCTGCCAGTTCTTTATAACTTGTTGTGGATATTATGTCTTCATCTTCTCTTTTAGAGGTTTCATAGATAGAATCTACCTTTTCAGTTCTATATCCTAAACTATCATGTCTTTCTGAACAAGTTTTAAAATGTTTTATACATTGTGTTATGTTCCTATTTCTTTGCTTGCATCCTTTACACTTAAAAGTTATATACTTATGTTCTTCATATAATCTTTGTGCTTCTTTTATTTCTTGATCTACTTCATATCCTTCTTGTAGTATCTCTATATTCATTAATTCTTGTTCTACATCTATGGTACTTTCGGTTTCATTATCATCTAATTTCCTTTGACTTGTATAATTATAATCTATAAATCTAACCGATGTTTCTCCTTTACTACTAGTATACAGTAATTGAGTTTCGAGTGTAAATACCTTTGGCTTATTGAATTTTTCAAGATTCCATTCTTGTCCTGCATATTCCTCTGGATTTATTTTTATTGGTTTAATTAATTTTATTCCTTTATTACCCATTACTTCGACTACATCATTCACGTTTAGTTTAAACTTGGTACTACTGCTTAAGGTCATTTTTCCTATAAAACCCACGCATATTAATAAATTATTTCCATTACTCATTTCTTCATATCCTTTAGTCTGAATTCCTATTTTAATATTTCTTCCAAACACTTTTAAATTCCTTAAGAAGTCTGGGCTAATATAAAATATTCCTCCATTATTTGTCATATCTACTTCGGTTAGTCTTATTGTTGATTTTTCATACAATATTAGCAAGAGATTTAGATATAAAAACAGATTTTGTAATTGGGTTAGACTTCTTGTTAAAAAATAGAGAAGGTTGTCTCATAACCAGAGTTGGTATAATGTTATTTCGAAACAATACTTATACACCAGTACAAACTACTAATTATCCAACATAGAAAGAAAATTTAAAACACACAATAAAGACCTAATTTTAGGCTCTCAATCATGCAGTGAAAATTGTAAACTTAGTGATCAACGTTCCTCTAAACACCTATATAAAGAAAAGGAACAGTTAGAAAAGGATCATAATATAGAAAAATTTGAAATACTTAGAAGACATAGAAAAGGATTATACTCTAATCACTATTGAGACACAATTTTTTAATTTTCAGAAAGGAATAAATAGAATAGGGATGATAAATAGCCCAAAAGACCAAGATAATATAGTAGCAATTTTGGATGAAATGGAAATAATTGGAGAAAAACCCTTACTACATTGGGGTGCTAATAAAATAATATGTAAATTAGACATTATTAACCCTGAATATACAATAAAAACAGCAGCTATAGAAGCAAACAATGAAGACACTGAAGAATTTGATAGACAAATAAAAGAATTATTAAAATTAGAAGTCATAAGAAGATCAACTTCCAAGCACAGATCAACAGCCTTCATGGAAAAAAATCACAGTGAACAAGTAAGAGGTAAAGCTCGTATGGTGATAAATTACAAAAGGTTAAATAATAATACTAGAATCCAAACAAGAGTGAACTAATCAATCGAATACAAGGTAAAAAGATATTTAATAAATTTGACTGCAAATCAGGATATTGGTAGGTAAAAATGCACCAAGATAGTATAGAATGGACAGCGTTCACTTGTCCAGGAGGACATTTTGAATGGTTGGCTATGTCTTTCGGTCTAAAAACAGTTCCACCCATTTTTCAAAGAAAAATGGATGATATTTCTGGAGAATACAAAAGTTTTGTGTCGGTTTACGTAGATGATATTTTAGTATTTAGCCAAAATATGCAAGAACATCTACAACACTTGCAAATAGTTTTTAGACTATTTGTTAAATATGGAATAATAATTAGTAAAAAGAAAATGGAACTATGTAAAACTCATTAATTTTTTAGGAGTAACTTTAGGAGATGGAAAAATAAAGCTCCAACCACACATTGCAAAAAAGGTGTTAGATATGCCAGATAGGTTAGACAATACAAAGGATTTACAAAAATTTTAGGTTTAGTAAATTATGCAAGAAATTTTATTCAAAATTTGAGGAGAATGGCAGGTCCTTTATATGATAAAACAGGAAGTAAAGGGCAAAAGCATTTTATTATAAAAGATATTAAATTAGAACAACAAATTAAAGAAAGGATTAATAACATTCCAAATTTAAAGATACCTTTAGAATCAGACTACTTAATTGTTCAAACCGATGGAAGTAAATTAGGATGGGGAGCTATCCTAAAAGCCAGACCTAATAAGTACGGTAATAGAAATGAAGAAAAAATTTGTGCATATAAAAGTGGTCAATATAAAGAAAAGGGAAATATGAGTAGCATAGACTTAGAAGTATTAGCAATAATATATGGTTTAAATAGTTTCAAACTATATATCCTAAATAAAGAAGAAGTTTTAGTAAGGACTGATTATGGTGCAATAGTTAAATTTCATCAAAAGATAAATGATAAAGCTAGTAGTAAACGAAGATGGCTCAATTTTATGGATACCATATCTGTTTATAATAATATTATATTTGAATATGTGAAAGGAAGGGATAATGAGCTAGCAGATCAGTTAAGTTGACTACAGATTAAAACTAAACATTTTAATTAACCTTTGTTTCAGCATGAGACCAACTGGCCATCAGCCAGCAAACAAGGGCAAGGGCATAGCCCCAGCTCAAGACTCCTACGCTAAGACACTACTAGGTAATGTTAATTTCAGACCACAAGACTCTACAGAAATGATGGAAAGAATTTATTTTGGACAAGTTAATTTAATTTAACATTTAGAGTTAAACCAAATTGTGTTTCAGATAAACCTCAGAGGTGTCTAGTAGGCAATCTATAGATAGCATATAATAAAGAGACACTAAATATTTTGTAGCTGTAACAAATGCTTTATGTTAATACTTTTCAGACAAAAGTAGAGAAAATAGGTTTAAATATTACGTAGTTATACATGGAAAAACTAATAGAGTTTTTCAAACATGGATTGAAGTAATAGACTCAATAAATGGGGTTAAAAAACCACTTTTCAAAGGTTTTAATGATTTTACTGAAGCTTTGGATTGTGCTAGAGGATACCTTGGGCCTAACTACTATTTATCCATAGCCCTCAAATAAAGCCCAAACCAAATACCCCATTACACAATCCAAAAAGATACAGGTAAAATAATTTTTTGTGATTATTGTTCCATAATGATCGAGGCCTTCAAAAAACTCAATGCCCAAACGGAAGCCCTTCTTCTTAAAAATGCTTAACTTATGGAATAGGTGCAAACAATGAAAAAAAGATTATTGGTGCTTCTCAGAATAATGCAAGCACTCAGACTCAGAGTTTTCCATCACAAAACAAAATGGATGAGACGGGTGTGCATTCTCCACTGAATGCTAAGAAATTTACTATATCGGATATAGATACAGCTAGTCCGGTTCAAAGGATATCCGATAAAGACTTATCAAATCCGTTAATGGCTGTCACTTTGCCAAAAAGTAAAGATGAAGGTTGTTCTTCATCAAGACGGAGACCACCTAGAATTTGTACTCAGAAAGATATTTTTAAAAAGACTTTGATTTTAAAGAAGAACAAAAATGACAAAATTGAAGTTATAATAAAACAGACTTTGGAAAAAAAAATTAACGATCAAGGACAAGATAAACATGTTGTTAGTAAAGACAGTCCAAGTACGAGTACAGACAGACTAGTCCTAAATATAGATAATCAGAACAATCTAGATAGAAATCCAAGTTCGAAAGACGAAGAAGATGAATTTCATGGATGTTTTAATTATCTCCAACATGCACAGGATCATAATAAAGATGATGATTCAGGAATAAGTTTCGACTCTATTGTACTTCACAACTTGGATACTTAATCATAAAAAGACAAACACATGATAAAGAAAATGGATACATGGTAAAATAAGAATCAAGTATTATGTATGTAGGATATGACATTATGATAAGGTGAGACATGTGGGTATGCCCACATTAGTCATGTAAAGTGCTTCCTTTATCACTACCCTCCAAAAGACGAAAAAACTATTGAAGCACGGGTCTATCAAAAGAAAATTAATGCATGTGATTATAGGGCCCAATGTGTACCCAACTTGCATTATTAAAGAATCTTATCTTTTAGTGTCAGTCATTTGTCCTTAGGCTACGTAGTGTGTTTGAGTCCATTCATTTCTTTTCACTTATGTCTATATAAGGCTTAATTATTTAGTAGAAAGAGGCAGAACGAAGAAAAACCAAGAAAGAAAAAACCTTCAACCCACTCCACTATCTTTTATGTTTAAAAATCCCTTAATTAAACCAACTTATCCTCAGTGTGTAATCTAGTTTGTGTAATACTAAGTGTGTTTAATAAAGCTTTCAAGTCTTTGCAAAGTCCTTAGGGAAATCCCGATAGGGAAACCTCTCTCAGTTATATCATGTAAGTCTTTATGATATGCTTTATTTTTCCCATCAAAAATATGTTTATTTTGTTTAAATATTACGATTCTGTACTTTATGTGAATATAAATCTTGCTTATTTAAAATTATTACCCTTAGTATATGGTTAACCCTTGACTTCTTAATAACAACGATGAATTAACCTGTAAATTCCTAGGAATCCTGGTTGTAAGAGTCCGCCTAAAATGAAGGACGAAGTTGATTGCCAGATGAATATTCTGGGGTGTGGTTAAAGAAGAAGTTGTTAGGAACAATGGTTAAGAGAGAGAGATGAATGGGGTAAGATAATTAAAAAAAAGGGGAAAATAGGCTAAACGAAAGGACTAAACATGATGAAACTACAAGAGAGAGGGAGTACAAAGTAGGATTTACAACATACTTGATTAAAACCGATTAAAATATAACTACATACTTTATATTAAAAATTATTCGCTATAATATTGGTATCAAAGCAAGAAGTTTTTGGGAATATTTAGTTAATGAGAACACCATTACAAAATACTCTTATACGTTTAGAAACAAAAGATAAATTATAGCAGAACAATTCTAGAATAGAGATTTCTTGTAGTTAGAATTTGCAAAAGACAAATTGCAAGGCTTATATTTAAAATACAAAAGATTAAATTATACTAACGAAGATAATCATAGACTTGAATAAATTAATTACACAACTTAAAACTAGACAAGTTTATGAGAAATCATCCATCTTTCCAAGACATAAGATCTAGTCACTGGTATTTATATCGGAAATATAATCTTAAAGATATTGCTACTAAAAGAAAAAAGAAATTAAAAGATTTCCAGGAATAAATAGACGAAGTAAACAGATTATATAAACTATATGATAGCTCGGTAGAAGAGAGAGTAAACCCAGAATTACTAAGAGCCTTAAGAAACGAGTTAAGTAGCTACGAAAGATATATGACACATTGCTATATCAGAATAAGCTGGATTAACCAACGTATAAAGAAAAAGGCATATCAATTAGGATAATTGAAGGCAACATTTACCTATATTTCAGAGGATAAGACAATTACATAAGTGGATAGAAGAAAAATCACATCATAGATCTGATTTGAGACAAAACGAACTAAGATTACTGACCGATATAGAACTAATACAAAAGAATTTAAATCATAATCAAGAAATCTCTAACGAAACAAATTTGAGACATCTTGAAAAATGAATAAAAAAAGGCTGCATACTTTATATTGACAAATTATTATCAATACAAATTAGTATGTAGTTATTTTTTTAATCAGTTTTAATCAATATAATATTTGCTATAATATTGATACAAATTAACAACTTCTTCTTTAACCATACCCCAGAATATTCATCTGGCAATCAACATCGTCCTTTATTTTAGGCAGACTCTTAAAGCCAGGATTCCTAGAAATTTATAGGTTAATCCATCATTGTTATTAAGAAGTCAAGAGGTTAACCATATACTAAGGGTAATAATTTTAAAGAAGCAAGATTTATATTCACATAAAGTACAGAATCGTAATATTTAAACAAAATAAACATATTTTTTATGGGAAAAATAAAGCATATCATAAAGACTTACATGATATAACTGAGAGAGGTTTCCCTTTCGGGATTCCCCTAAGGACTTTGCAAAGACTTGAAAGCTTTATTAAACACACTTAGTATTACATAAACTAGACTACACACTGAGGATAAATTGGTTTAAGAAAGGGATTTTTAAACATAAAAGATAGAGGAGTGGGTTGAAGGTTTTTTCTTTCTTGGTTTTTGTTCGTTTTGCCTCTTTCTACTAACTACTTAGGCCTTATATAGACATAATCAAAAATAAACGAATGGACTCAAACACACTACGTGGCTTAAGAACAAATGGCCGACACTAAAAGATAAGATTCTTTAATAATGTAATTCGGGTATACATTGGGCCCCATCGTCACATGCATTATTTTTCATTTGACAGAAACGTGCTTCAACAGTTTTTCCCTCTTTTAAAGGGTAGTGATAAAGAAATCACTTTACATGACTAATTTTGGCATACCCATGATAACGCTCAATCTACAGATCTCGTAGGAGTGTAAAACGGTCATTAGGAAATATAGAACCCAACTGGGTTGGGTATCGATCCCACAGGGAATAGCTTGGTCAAAAGTAAGCAACGATTACTAAACTTTTAGTGCAAGTCTCGTAAAAAAGGGGGGATTGTAATGTGTAACCAAAAATATTAAAGTAAAAACTGAAAATAGCAAAGTAAAAAGAAAGAATAGTTATTAAGTTGTAAACAATGAGAATTGAAGAGTTGGGGTTATGTCCACCTTCTGAGTTATACGTCTCTATTGGCTATGAGTGTGTTGAATTCCGACATGCATGTGCTTATAGAGAATTGTATTCGATGGTAAATCCAGGCGTCTTTCGACCTATTCGAGGATTATTTTACTTTAACTCTTTTGAGCTTAAAGCGTGTCTAACGGTACGAATTCTCCAAGAGGTTAATCCAGTTACGGCACTAACTTTTTAATAGGGGATGGGACCCTACTACCTTGACATTATCTCTTTTCCAGACAGATAACCTTTCTTTCGAACAAGTTAAATGTTATACTGGCGTATTCTTGCATTTGAAACCACAAAGAATATAGGTTAAGATGAAGAGAATAATGATATAAGCAGCATACGTGTCATGAACTCACAAACTCATAGTAATAGATAGTATCTCATTCGGCTTCCACAACCCCAACAGAGAAGTTTAGTTACCCATGAGTGCGAAGGAAATCACAATTGACATTGTTAGTATACCACAATAAGAATTTCGTGTAGCACAAGTGTGGTAGGCGTTAAGCGTGATTTCTTGCAAGTAACGTTTCTCTTGTTGCGGAAATTAAGAATAGATGAATAGAAGAAGAAGTAGAAGGATGAATTAAAACTAGAATGTGAATTGTTGAGGAGTAGAATGTGTTGTAACTAATGGAGGGATCAATAAAAAACTCTAGCAAAATAGGGTATTTATAATGCCCATATCCTATTCCTACTAAGCTAATGAAATACTTAACCAAATCCTACTAAGCTAATGAAATACTTAACCCAATTGTACTAGTTTAATGTATCATTATCCTAATCCTAATAAATTACTACTAGTCCCCAAAGTCTTCAGAAATGTTGTTTTAGCCCAGGACAGATTTTCCATGCATCACTTTTGGTCCTTAGGCGTCCAAGCTTCCTTTTCTCCTTTCGTGAAGCTTTCTTTGGTGTCAAGTTACCCATAAAATGTTGAATTCTGCATCATTTATACCTGAAAATTTGCTAATCATGTTCGTTAGCTCACTTACAGGAAAAGGGACTAAAAGTGCATGAATTATATAATTTGTTCTCAAAACATTGCTAAAATATGGGTAAAATATAGCACTATAGGCGTGTAAATTCACCTATCATCAACACCCCACACTTAAAGCTTTGTTCGTCCTCGAACAAAATATCATGTCTCTCTAAACATTACTTTAGGTTTCACAGCACAACACAAAATATTCGTCAAGACAAGCACAACAATTACCAACAAAGAGTAGTTTTCCAATCATTAGTAGAAACAATTCAACCTCCAACATAAACTCGTGATGGTGGTCAACTCATACTCAAAAGTTAAGGTACAAAGAATCATACACAACTATCCAAAACTCATCAACCATGTGTATCTCACAATATATTACCCATAATCACTCACAAGTATAGCATCTTTTTCAAACATGGGTATAGAAATATCCTTGCTCTCGCTCTCACAAAGAATTCATATGCAGCAACGGATGACCATAGGCTTGCCCTGAGTGTAATGCTCCACTAAATGTCAGAATGCTAGGCTTAGGATCAAGTAGGTCTTTTGATGGTTGTAATGTAGGCTAAGGGACAGGTAGGACTATTTTGGCCAAAAATAGTGACTATGTTCCTAAGCGCTTTAATACATCTCATTGTATCATTAACACTTTTTTTTCAAACAACCTTTCTACCTTCTTTTATTTTACCATCCTTTTTCTCCTCTTTTGTTTTTCAATTTTAAGCAACTTTTCAGCTTTCCTTTCCTTTTTCTTTTCATAACATAACTCTTATGATAGCAATTCTTTTTCATAACAAATTCAAGCACCATTACATTCTAAGGCATAATGCTCATCCAAGTTCCTCTTATTTTGTCACATGACTTTACACTTTAAAGCACTTAGGAATTTGGATCAAATGGTCTTAAAAAGAATGGATTAGGCTTTACATATGAGGCTGTCAAAGAATATAGGCTAAAGGCTCAAAAGGGTTTAACTAGGATGATGTCCATGGGTAGGTAAAAATGAAGGTAAATAATCATAGGTTGCCAAAGAAATGCCTAAATCATCTCCTAAACTTGCACTCTTTCTTTTCGCTTTGCACACATACCAGGCAAGTTCTAGCATCAGCCACAAGCATAGAATATACTATTATCTCACACACACAAGGCACATGGTCGACTTTATTGGGAGTAGTATAGACTCTTGACCCAACAACTGAAGGAATTAAACCACACAATATCACATAGTGAGTCACAATTAGAGCCTAAACGTCTCAATAGTCATGATGTTAGCACAAACTCTTGTTATAATCTCATGCTGCCTATTAGAATGATTTTATGTGAAGCTAAGTAAAAAAATTTTACTACTAAAAAAAATTTAAAAAAAAACAAACAAACAAAAAAAAAAGAAACAATTTCGAAAAACAACAAACTAAGCAAACAAACATAAATAAATGCAAATGCGGATAGAGAAGTAAAGCATGCAAATACCACCACCCCACACTTAAATGGGACACTGCCCTCAGTGGAAAATAAATACGAAGAACCTGGTCAGTCGGACTCCTCCTTTATGTTGGGGGTCATACCCCCTTCGTCGGAATCATCATTGGAGTCGTCATCATCAGAATTCTCCTCCACGTCGGAGTCTGGCATGCGTCGATCATCATCGGTCGGCACATCATCATCAAGAGGTTCCTCAAAGTATGTACCTACTCCACACATCTCCCTCGCATGCATATTCATTGGATAGTCATGGTCCAGCTGTTGGAGCTCTGCAGCAGTTGGAACACGACCTCCGCTCATCATGGTGAACCATGTCATGCCATAAAGATGACGAAAGAAACTCTCATCTCGAGCATGTCTCTCCGCAGTAGTAAGGTTGACGTCATGTGTTGTTTCAGCATCTTTGACCTTTGTGAGGTCAAACTTCTTCGGGTTATGTGGGAGTTTGTGATCAGCTTGTTCCTCTTCGATGTCCTCCTTCCGCAAGATTGTTGTCAACAGGTTGCCAAAGGTGAAGTGGGACCACTTGTGTAGTCTGGCCTTCCGCATTGTAGAACGAATGATTGCCCCAATGTTGATAGGGACATTCGTCATCAATGCATAGACCAAACACACTCTATCTCTTGTTATTTTGGTGTACTGGGTCCCAGGAATAAGGCAAGAGTTAACAATACGCAACCATATTCTTGCTTCCCTATTCAAAGGAGCATAGGGGAAGGTATTGTGTTGTCCGATGTCTTTATGTCTGCTCCACCTTGCCATGGATCTACTTCCACAAAGTGTGTGTCACATTGCTCTATAAGGAGGTCTGCCATACAGCTCTTTGAATGGTGCTGGATCGACTGAAGGTAAGCCAAGAAAGGAGTTGATCAAATCCGCATTGAGTTGTAGAACTTGGCCCCGAATCTTGACTTCGCTGCCTGTGATTTTCGGCGACCAATTGGCATAAAATTCTCGTGTCAAATCAAGATTGCATTCTCCCATGTCGCGGAAGATGAAATCCAGATTTAGTGCCATGATTTTCGCCAACATGCGCGGCTCCTTCTTCGCTAGGCTGTCCTTGTTGATCAAGTCGACATGAACGTATTTTCCTTCCTTGTTGTTCCTATACCATTCCTTGGCTTCCTCCTCAAGAACCTATTTTATTCCAAACATGCGGCGTGGTAATTGCATTGAGGATGATTCTCCTTGGTCCTTGCGACCTCTTTTCTTGCCCTTTTGGGAAGTGGTAGCCTTATCTTGTCTTGCTTTGGGTGCCATTGTACCTGAGATTTAAACAATGTTCCTATTAGCATCAGCTCGATATATACAATCTATACACAAGCAGTAGGGGTACCACCCCACACTTAGGTTGTTGATAAATGGAGAATTTCTTATCATCTTAAATTTAGGTGATTGGATTTACACCAACGGAAACCATAAACTTCATACACAATAGAGGGATATGATAGAGTTTTTTTTTAATAATGAATGGAGGGTACCCACACTTAGGTTGTTGATACAAATTAGTGAAGGGAAAGTAGTCGGTTACTTAGACTTCATCGACATGCATTTTAGGCGCTATATTCCGACAAGAAAATCAGAGATGTATCACTTCTTGCAACCTTAGCAATACTTTCATGTTAGGTATAACAAGACTACTACATAGGGATTACATCCTGGTATAGTTTCTACCAATAATCACAACCTCCTATGTCGGTAGGCAACTATAAGTCTTATCCCGATGAACGGAATCTTCTAACATGTAGGTATTCAAGTGACAAGGTTATGCAATGTTCATGACTATAGTGATTCCGCAATTAGTATAACAAGGCATCAAAATCAAATTTAAGTCGGAAATAGTTTAATATCATCCTAACGTATATGTTCACTCACATGGTTTTGTATCAACAATTCAAACACATTAACATCACCAATATTTCTTCAAGATGTAGCAATTCATAATAGACATAGTAACGTAGTACTTACGAAAAATAGATAAAGAATAAAAGAGTACTTATGTGATTGAAGCCTTTAGAGATGTTCTTGTGAAGTGGGAGAGCAAAAAAGAAAAAATTTGAGATGTTTTGGAGAGTATGTGCGGCGCTTAGGTCAAGTTTCCAATGTGTTTATGTTTCAAGACTAAGTCCCCTTTATATAGGAAAAGAATGGGTCGGGTTTTGACCCATTTAAAATTGGTTTTGGAGACAAAAAGTGTCCATAGGCGACGCCTTTAGCTTTGCCTATGCATGGTATAGGCGGCGCCTAATGCAAAGCATTTGCTAGCATAGGCGGCGCCTAGTGCAATGCCTTTAGAGACCATAGGCGGAGCCTTTAGCATGGCATATGAGATTCTGAGACCAAATGCTTTAGCATAGGCGGCGCCTATGCTATAGCATACTTGAGTATGGGCGGCGCCTATGCCTTTGCTCACTAGATTCCATGACCTTAGGCTATAGTATAGGCGTTGCCTTGCTCGTGGCCTAGTTTTACCTAGGCCTAGCCTTGCTCGATGCCTATTTTGTCATGATCACTGCTCAATCCATAGCCTTATGCATCTGAGTTCCAAACTTACCACCTTTACCATGCAATACGTCCAAATCGTCATTTGAAACCAACCTCCTCGTTGAATACCTCTTGCACCTAAATTTGCTCAAAACCAATGAAAACGATTAGTAAGATGGGTTGCCTCCCATCTAGCGCCTTATTTATTGTCGTGGCTCGACATAGTTACCTCGAGTATTTAGACTTCGTCGAGATAAGTGATGGCCATATAATTCATCGAGTCAAGAGGACCGATATAAGGTTTAACACGTTGACCATTCACCTTGAAGACAACACCATTATTGTCTTCCAATTCAACTACTCCAGACGAGTAGACTTGGATAACTTTGTATGGACCAGACCACTTAGACTTTAACTTACCTGGGAACAGCTTCAATCTAGAGTTGAAGAGAAGTACCATATCATCCTTTTGGAAGTTTCGTCGAACAATCCACTGATCATGATACCTTTTTATCCGCTCCTTGTATAGGTCTGACCTTTCATATGCATGGAGACGGAACTCATCTAATTCATTCAGCTGCTCCAACCTCAGATTCATCGCATCATCCCAATTCAAATTCAATTGCTTCAACGCCCACAAAGCCTTATGTTCGAGCTCAATGGGTAAATGACAAGCCTTCCCATAAACTAGTTGATAAGGGGACATGCCGATGGGTGTTTTGAATGCAGTCCTATACACCTATAGTGCATCATCTAGCTTCCGAGACCAATCCTTTCTATTAGCATTTACCGTCTTCGCAAGGATTTGCTTGATCTCCTGATTGGAAACCTCTACTTGTCCACTCGTTTGTGGGTGATAAGGCGTGGCTACCTTATGTTGCTTGACACCATACTTGGCCAACACGGATTTGAATAGCTTGTTGCAAAAGTGAGATCCTCCATCACTTGTGATAGTACGTGGTACTCCAAAGCGAGAGAAGATATTCCTCTTCAAAAATGCTACAACACGCTTTCCCTCATTGTCCGCCAACGCTACAGCTTCAACCCGTTTCGAGACATAATCTACAGCAACTAAGATGTACTTCATTCCAAACAAATTCACGAATGGACCCATGAAATCAATGCCCCACACATCAAAGAGTTCTACCTCAAGAATTTTCGACATGGGCATCTCATGGTGTTTCGAAATAGCACCTTGTATTTGGCATTGGTCGCATCTTCTAACAAAGTCATAGGCATCTCTAAATATCGAAGGCCAATAATATCCATTTTGCAATACTTTTCTTACCGTCCGATTACCTGCGTGATGTCCTCCAACTTGGGAAGTGTGGCATGCTTCCAATATAGTAGGCACCTCTACATGGGATATACATCGTCGAATAATACCATCCGCACATCGTCGAAACAAATATGGCTCATCCTAATAGTAGTGTTGTACGTCATGCATAAACTTCCTCTTTTGATGGTATGATAAATTGGCAAGTATTACATTACTCACCACAAAATTTGCAAAGTCGGCATACCATGGTAAATTTTCTGTTATCGTCGCTAGGATCTCCTCGTCAGGGAATGCATCATCAATCTCGATATCAGGCTGCGCCACATGCTCGTTCTCGAGACTAGATAGATGGTCGGCCACTTGGTTCTCACAACCTCTTCTATCTTTAACTTCGAATTCAAACTCTTGCAGCAGCAATACCCATCAAATTAACCTTGGTTTTGCATCCTTCTTTATCATTAGATACCTAAGAGTTGCATGGTCTGTATGAACGATCACCTTAGTACCCAATAGATAGGCACGAAACTTCTCAAACGCATACACAACCGCTAGGAGCTCTTGTTCGGTCACAGTGTAGTTCCTTTGGGCTTCATTTAGGACCTTACTCGCATAGTAGATAGGATGAAATAATTTCTCCTTTCTCTGACCAAGCACAGCTCCAACGGCAACACCACTAGCATCACACATGACTTCGAACGGGAGAGACCAATCTGGTGCTACCATGATAGGGGCTTCAATGAGTTTTCCTTTGAGGCATTCAAATGCCTTTAAGCAATCTTCATTGAAGTCAAACTTTGCATCTTTCTCCAAGAGTTTGCACAATGGACTAGTAATTTTGGAGAAGTCTTTGATGAACCGACGATAGAAACCTGCATGGCCGAGAAAACTACGAACTCCCTTCACAGAAATTGGAGGTGGTAGCTTCTCAATGACTTTGACTTTTGCTCGATCAACCTCAATTCCTCTTTCGGAGATTTTGTGCCCAAGAACGATTCCTTCTTTTACCATGAAGTGGCACTTCTCCCAATTCAGCACTAGGTTGAATTCTACACATCTTTGCAATGCCATACTTAGGTTTGCCAAGCATGCTTCAAAAGTCTCACCAACAACTAAAAAATCGTCCATAAATACCTCCAAAGTGTCTTCAATCATATCAGAAAAAAATTGACATCATACAACGTTGAAAGGTGGCTGGTGCGTTACATAGCCCGAATGGCATACGTTTGAAGGCAAACGTACCATATGGGCATGTAAACGTTGTCTTCTCTTGGTCTTCGGGGGCAATACAAATCTGATTATAGCCTGAATAACCATCTAAGAAGCAAAACCATCCTTTCCCCGCTAATCGATCTAGCATTTGGTCCATAAATGGCATTGGAAAGTGATCTTTGAGTGTCCAAGAATTCAACTTTCGGTAGTCCATGCATACTCTCCATCCAGTGACGGGACTGAGTGAAATAAGCTCATTCTTCGCATTCGCGACCACCGTCATGCCTCCTTTCTTGGGAACACATTGTACCGGGCTTACCCATGTACTATCAGAGATTGGATACACAACCCCTGCGTCTAACCACTTGATAATTTCATTCTTCACCACTTCTTGCATAGGTGGGTTTAGACATCTTTTATGCTCAATGGTGGGTGTGCAATTCTCTTCAAGATGAATTTTATGTGTACAAATCCCAAGTGGAATACCAATAATATCCGCAATGGTCCATCCAATGGATCTAATATACTTCCGTAAAATAGCAATGAAAGCTGCAACTTGTTGCTCACCCAAATCTGCTGCAACAATGATTGGAAGTGTGTTTCCACTTCCTAGGAATGCATACTTTAAATGTCTTGGCAGCTCCTTCAATTCTAATATGGGTGGCTCTTCAATAGATGTCTTAGCTGGTGGTGTGGGTCGATTTTTGAGATCAAGGTCCAGCTTCTTGGGAGCATGGCGATATGTCCCTAATCCTGATAGAGCACAAATAGCTTCTTCACAATTTTCAGCATCATTACTCTCACCATTCATAAGCAAAGTTGTCATGGACGTCGTGGTCTTGTTCTGCGGATGCTTCTCCTTTTGCTTTATCATCAATATTCTCTGCTTCGTCAACCATTTGCTTACTTTTTTGCTGAAGTTTCCAGCACCTTACCACTTCGGGTAGTAATGGCCATGCATGACCCATCATTCCTTGGGTTTTGCGCAGTATCGCTAGGTAAAGTGCCAGCCTTTCTTTGATTGAGTGCGGCTAAAAGTTGGCTCAATTGCTGCTCTATTTGCTTGATTGAAGTGGAATAAGAATCAACTATTTGTTTCATAGAGGACAAATCATTAACTACCTCCGTTACTCCCGCGCTTGTTGCTTCCACTCCTTTCAATATTTTAGCCAGCATGTCTTCCATACTTCCAGAATTAGATGTGGTGGCGTCACGTCTTCTAGGGGGAACGTACAAACCACTCTTTTCATTCTTGTTCTTCCAACTTCCTTGGTCCTTGTTTCCAGATTTATCATAGTAGTTCCGACCTTGGTTTCCTTGGGTATTCCCTCGGAAACCCCCCTGATTGTTCAAGTAGTTGGCCTCTTCTTTCGAATCAGATTCGTCTCTTCCTTTTGACGCAATAGCTTTGACTTTTTCGGTCTTCCCTGATAATAAATGCTTTGTAAGAAGATCCATTTGTGTTTTCATGTGCGCCATATCTTGATCACGTTCTTCTTCTCTTCTTCTGTGGTCTGCAGTCATGCCAATAGATAAAGTGGGGCTTGCTACCATAGAATCCCTGGTATGCCAAGATCTACTTTGCTTCGTCATACGATCTAGCATATTGCTTGCTTGACCAAAGGTGAGGTCCATAAAAGATCCTCCAGCTGCATTATCCACCACTGGTTTAGTTATTGAATTCAAGGCTCTGTATAATATCTCCATTAGGTGAACATTAGTCATGTGATGGTTTGGGCATCTCGCTAGCTTTGTCTTGAACCTCTCCCATGTTTCATGAAGGGCTTCAGTTGGAAGCTGACGAAAGTTGCTGATTTCATCTCTCAATTGTGCTCTTTTGGATGGCGGAAAGAATCTTTCTAGGAAAGCGTCTCTCAATTGCCTCCAATTTGTAATGGAATCAGGAGTCAGCCTATTCAACCATAGAGTTGCCTCCCCAGACAGAGACAATGGAAATAGACGTAATCGAATTGCATTCTGACCAACACCAGGATTGTCAAACGACTTGCATTTAGAAATAAAGTTGATGAGATGCATAATCGCATCATCGCCTGCTAGTCCACCAAATAATCCCTTGAGTTGCAAAAACTGAATCATGGTGCTTGTGATGTTGAACTTGGCTCCGGGCGCTAATGGTGGAGGAATAATGGCTCCTGTGGCTCCGGCTCCATCAAGATTATCATCATCGTCGTCAAAAGATGGTTGCATGGGTTGGCGATCATACCTAAACCGAGCTTGACGACCTCTTCTGTTGGCAGGTGTTGCAATTTCAGCATCATGCCTTGGGTTTAGTAACTCGTCATCACCTAAATCCGCAACGTCGGGATTTGTTGCTCGCCCAGGGTTATCAATGTTTTGTTGGTGTACTTGGGCGGCGGCAAGAGCAGCTAATATCGCCTACTCCTGTTGAGCAGCCATTCTTTCGATTTTCGTTTGTGCCTTCATTCTGCCAATTCATTGTGGTTCAGGATTGATAGGTAATAACGGATGACCAGAACTTCGAGTATGGGGCATACACTAAATAAAAACATGCAGTAAACAAAAACAAAAACTAAAAGTAAAAGTACGAGAATCTTCGACCAAAGGGTCTAGTAATTATCACAAACTTAATTGACACTTGTATTCCCCGGCAACGGCGCCAATTTTTGATAACGCTCAATCTACAGCTGTCGTAGGAGTGTAAAGCGGTCGTTAGCAAATATAGAACCCAACTGGGTTGGGTATCGATCCCACAGGGAATAGCTTGGTCAACAAGTAAGCAACGATTACTAAACTTTTAGTGCAAGTCTCGTAAAAAAGGGGGGATTGTAATGTGTAACCAAAAATATTAAAGTAAAAACTGAAAATAGCAAAGTAAAAAGAAAGAATAGTTATTAAGTTGTAAACAATAAGAATTGAAGAGTTGGGGTTATGTCCACCTTCTGAGTTATACGTCTCTATTGGCTATGAGTGTGTTGAATTCCGACATGCATGTGCTTATAGAGAATTGTATTCGATGGTAAATCCAGGCGTCTTTCGACCTATTCGAGGATTATTTTACTTTAACTTTTTCGAGCTTAAAGCGTGTCTAACGGTACGAATTCTCCAAGAGGTTAATCCAGTTACGGCACTAACTTTTTAATAGGGGATGGGACCCTACTACCTTGACATTATCTCTTTTCCAGATAGATAACCTTTCTTTCGAACAAGTTAAATGTTATACTGGCGTATTCTTGCGTTTGCAACCACAAAGAATTTAGGTTAAGACGAAGAGAATAATGATATAAGCAGCATACGTGTCACGAACTCACAAACTCATAGTAATGATAGTATCTCATTCGGCTTCCATAACCCCAACAGAGAAGTTTAGTTACCCATGAGTGCGAAGGAAATCACAATTGACATTGTTATTATACCACAATAAGAATTTCGTGTAGCACAAGTGTGGTAGGCGTTAAGCGTGATTTCTTGCAAGTAACGTTTATCTTGTTGCGGAAATTAAGAATAGATGAATAGAAGAAGAAGTAGAAGGATGAATTAAAACTAGAATGTGAATTGTTGAGGAGTAGAATGTGTTGTAACTAATGGAGGGATCAATAAAAATCTCTAGCAAAATCGGGTATTTATAATACCCATATCCTATTCCTACTAAGCTAATGAAATACTTAACTAAATCCTACTAAGCTAATGAAATACTTAACCCAATTGTACTAGGTTAATGTATCATTATCCTAATCCTAATAAATTACTGCTAGTCCCCAAAGTCTTCAGAAATGTTGTTTTAGCCCGGGACAGATTTTCCATGCATCACTTTTAGTCCTTAGGTGTCCAAGCTTCCTTTTCTCCTTTCGTGAAGCTTTCTTTGGTGTCAAGTTACCCATAAAATGCTGAATTCTGCATCATTTATACCTGAAACTTTGCTAATCATGTTCGTTAGCTCACTTACAGGAAAAAGGACTAAAAGTGCATGAAATATATAATTTGTTCTCAAAACATTGCTAAAATATGGGTAAAATATAGCACTATAGGCATGTAAATTCGCCTATCATCAACCCACATGTCTCACCTTATCATAATGTGATATCCTATATAACAATACTTGATTCTTATTTTACCATGTATCCATCTTCTTTATCATGTGTTTGTCTCTTTATAATTAAGTATCCAAGTTGTGAAGTGCAATAGAGTTGAAACGCATGCCTGAATCATCATCTTCATTAGGATCCTATGCATGTTGGAGATAATTAAAACTTCCATGAAATTCATCTTCTTCATCTTCCGAACTTGGATTTCTATCTGGATTTTTCTGATTATCTATATTTAGAACTATTCTGTCTGTACTCGTACTTGGGCTGTCTTTACTAACAACATGTTTATCTTGTCTTTGATCATCAAAATTCTTTTCTAAAGTTTGTTTTATTAAAGCTTCAATTTTGTCATTTTTTTCTTCTTTGAAATCAAAGTCTTTTTAAAAGTATCTTTCTGAGTACAAGTTTTGGGTGGTCGCCGTCTTGATGAAGAACAACCTTCATCTTCACTTTTTGGCAAAGTGATAGCCATTAACGGATTTGATAAGTCTTTATCGGCTATCGTTTGAACCGGACTAGCTGTATCTATATCTGATACAGTGGATTTCTTAGCATTTAGTGGGTAAAGCACACCTGCCTCATCCATTTTGTTTTGAGATGAAAAACTCTGAGTCTGAGTGCTTGCATTATTCTGAGAAGCACCAATAATCTTTTTTTCATTGTTTGCACCTATTCCATAAGTTAAGCATTTTTAAGAAGAAGGGCTTCCGTTTGGGCATTGAGTTTTTTGAAGGCCTCGATCATTATAGAACAATAATCACAAAAAATTATTTTACCTGTATCTTTTTGGATTGTGTAATGGGGTATTTGGTTTGGGCTTTATTTGAGGGCTATGGATAAATAGTAGTTAGGCCCAAGGTATCCTCTAGCACAATCCAAAGCTTCAGTAAAATCATTAAGACCTTTGAAAAGTGGGTTTTTAACCCCATTTATTGAGTCTATTACTTTAATCCATGTTTGAAAAACTCCATTAGTTTTGCCATGTATAACTACGTAATATTTAAACCTGTTTTCTCTACTTTTGTCTGAAAAATATTGACATAAAGCATTTGTTACCACTACAAAATATTTAGTGTCTCTTTTATTATATACTAGCCATAGATTGTCTACTAGACACCTCTGAGGTTTATCTAAAACAGAATCTGATTTAACTCTAAATGATAAATTACATGATGGATATGAGATTAAATTAACTTGTCCAAAATAAATTCTTTCCATCATTTCTGCAGAGTCTTGTTGTCTGAAATTAACTTACCTAGTAGTGTCTGAGCGTAGGAGTCTTGAGCTGGGGCTATGCCCTTGCCGTTGTCTGCTGGCTGATGGCCAGTTGGTCTCATGCTGAAACAAAGGTTAATTAACTTGATTAGTTTTAATCTGTAGTCTACTTAACTGATCAGCTAGCTCATTATCCTTTCCTTTCACATATTCAAATACAATATTCTTATAAACAGATATGGTATCCATAAAATTGAGCCATCTTCGTTTACTACTAGCTATATCATTTATCTTTTGATGAAATTTAACTGTTGTTTCACAATCAACCCTTACTAAAACTTCTTCTTTATTTAGGATATATAGTTTGAAACTATTTAAACCATATATTATTGCTAATACTTCTAAGTCTATGCTACTCATATTTTCCTTTTCTTTATATTAACCACTTTGATATGCACAAGTTTTTTCTTCATTTCTATTACTCTATTTATTAGGTCTGGCTTTTAGGATAGCTCCCTATCCTAATTTACTTTCATCGCAATTAAGTAGTCTGATTCTAAAGGTATTTTTAAATCTAGAATGTTATTAATCCTTTCTTTAATTTATTGTACTAATTTAATATCTTCTATATTAAAATGTTTTTGCCCTTTAGTTCCTGTTTTAGCATATAAAGGACCTGCCATTTTTCCCAAATCTTGAATAAAATTTCTTGCATAATTTACTAAACCTAAAAAATTTGTAAATCCTTTGTATTGTCTAACCTATCTGGTATATCTAACACCTTTTTTTCAATGTGTGGTTGGAGCTTTATCTTTCCATCTCCTAAAGTTACTCCTAAAAAATTAATATGAGTTTTACATAATTTTATTTTCTTTTTACTAATTATTATTCCATATTTAACAAATAGTCTAAAAACTATTTGCAAGTGCCCTAGATGTCCTTGCATATTTTTGGTAAATACTAAAATATCATCTACATAAACCAACAAAAAACTTTGTATTCTTCAAACATATCTTCCATTTTTTAAAAAAAAATGGGTGAAGTTGTTTTTAGACCAAAAGACATAGCCAGCCATTCAAAATGTCCTCCTGGACAAGTGAACGTTGATCATTCTATACTATCTTGGTGCATTTTTACCTGCCAATATCCTGATTATATAGTCAAATTTACTAAATATCTTTTTACCTTGTATTCGATTGATTAGTTCACTCTTGTCTGGTAGTTTATATGCATCTGTTCTTGTATTATCATTTAACCTTTTTTAATTTATCACCATACGAACTTTACCTTTTACTTGTTCGCTGTAATTTCTTACCATGAAGGCTGTTGATCTGTGCTTGGAAGTTGATCTTCTAATGACTTCTAATTTTAATAATTCTTTTATTTGTCTATCAAATTCTTCAGTGTCTTCATTGTTTGCTTCTATAGGTGCTGTTTTTATTGTATATTCAGGTTTAATAATGTCTAATTTATACATTATTTTATTAGCACCCCAATGTACTAAGAATTTTTCTCCAATTATTTCCATTTCATCTAAAATTGCTACTATATTATCTTGGTCTTTTGGGCTATTTATCATCCCTATTCTATTTATTCCTTTCTGAAAATTAAAAAATTGTGTCTCAATATTGATTAGAGTATAATCCTTTTCTATGTCTTCTAAGTATTCAAATTTTTCTATGATCCTTCTATAGCTGCAATTTTTATTGTTTATTCAAGGTTAATAATGTCTTATTTACACATTATTTTATTAGCACCCCAATATACTAAGAGTTTTTCTCTAATTATTTTTATTTCATCTAAAATTGCTACTATATTATCTAGGTCTTTTGGGCTATTTATCATCCCTATTCTATTTATTCCTTTCTGAGAATTATAAAATTGTGTCTCAATATTGATTAGAGTATAATCCTTTTCTATGTCTTCCAAGTATTCAAATTTTTCTATATTATTATCCTTTTCTAATTGTTCCTTTTCTTCATATAGGTTTTTAGAGGAACATTGATCACTAAGTTTACAATTTTGACAGCATGATTGAGAGCCTAAAATTAGGTCTTTATTGTGTGTTTTAATTTTCCTTTCTATTGTTGGATAATTAGTAGTTTGTAATGGTGTATAAGTATTATTTCGAAATAACATATACCAACTGTGGTTATGAGACAGCCTCCTCTATTTTGTAACAAGAAGTGTAACCCAATTATAAAATCTTTTTTTATATTTAAATTTCTAGCTAATATTTTATGAGCATTATAAGTGGGTTTATAGAATTCATTACATGTATTGAGAAAACCTATCTGTGCCTTTTAGATATAGTAATCATAAATATTATATGATCCGTCCATTTGTATTGCTCTTATTGGTTTTTTAAATGTCTTAAGTATCTGTTGTGGTACTATCTTTTTGTTGATTAAACAACTGGTACATCCTATATCAACAGAGCCTAGTGTTTCTATTTCAATGTCTTGAATTCTAATTCTAACTAATACTTTCATTGTTGTAAAATTTTTATCTTCATTACATATTAGACTGGTATTATTTTCTTCTATATTCATAAGTTTTGTCTCTACTTGTTCTAGATGTACTGTTCCTTGTGTATTTATTCCATCTTCATTTTTTATAGTTTTTCCTTTTTCCAATGTAGCTAGTCTTTGTTCTAACTCATTTTCTCGAACTTCTAAAGTTGTTATTCTTAAGTTAATAATCTGATTAATTACTTATTTTTGTTCTCCATTTTCATCTAGTCCTACCTTTATTTTTAACTTATTTTCTATGCAATTTACACATGCCTCCATATAACATTTGTTGCATTTAGCTCTATTTTCTTTACTCGGGTACCAGTTACATATGCGGCATTGATTACTGTCTATTTCTTTTTGTCTTTGGAAATCATGTATACATCCTTGTACAACATTCATTAGATTGCTAATTAATAAGTCATTTAAATTTAACTCGTCTGTTTCTAGTCCTATTTCATTTATTAAATTATCTTCTTCTGAGTCTGAAAAATCAGATTTAAGTTTATCATCTATCTCAATGCTCATTCTGGAATATATACTTTCGGTATCTGATATATATTTATCTACATTTAATAGGTTCTCTTGAAAATCCTCTATTAATTGCGAATTTCTAGTTCTACTATTATTTCTCTTTGGACATATATTTGCTAAATGTTCTACGGTTCCACATGTATAAGATTCTAATTTATTTTTATAATTTCTATCATTCCTATATTTTCTAACATGTCTGTCTTTGTTCAGGTATGGCTATTTGGCTGATGATTTATGCAAGTAGTATTTATTACGATAGTATGGTTTATTGTATTTTCTTTTATACTTTTAAGGTTTCATTAGGTCATTATCATAACTTTGAGTTGTATATATAATAGATTTGCAGAAGTTCATTTCATTTTTCTTTAGTTGTTTTTGTATTTGTATATTTGTATATTTTTCTGTTAAGATGTCCATTACATGTTGTATTTTATGTCCTATGGTCCATTTAGCATATGAATTTTGAACTACACCATCTCTTTTATATCATCTATCTTTTCTTTCTCTTCCTAAAGCTCCTAGTAATTTATGAAAGAGTTTTTCACCTAATTCCTCATCAAAAGTATTTCCACTAATTGTACAGTAATAAAAATAGTCTCTTAAGAAATTCTTTATATGTAACCAGCTTGAAATACTTAACTGTTCTAATTTTATTAAGGCATTTCTTTGTAATGCTAATAAGCCACTATTCGGATCCTCCCCTGTTAGTAAACTGTGTATTTTATTTGTAAAATTATAAGGGTTTGGTCCTAGTGATACTAATGCCTGAAAATCATGTGGAGAGTTTAACTTGAAAGCTTCCCATATGGCTTTTGCGGATTCTCCTAAGAAAGTTTCCATATATTTTTACATTGTCTTTGTATCTGTTTCTATATAATATCTTAAATAGTCTTCTACTGCTATACCTTTCCATAAGTCTATTATTGTATTCCACATTTGTGGATCATGTGCTGCTATATTTAGTACTTCCTTTATTACCTCCTTCCTGTAATTTAATAGGTTCTTCTATTGGCATTCTTCTTTCTACCGGTCTAATATTTTCTTTTATTTTTGTATCTGGGTTTATTCTAACTTCTCTTCTTCTTAGTACACTACCTGTACTATAATCTATTGGTTGGGTATATGGATTAGTTTGTTGGAAAGGACTAGCACTTGTTGAGCTAGCTGTTTCCATTTCTGCCAGTTCTTTATAACTTGTCATGGATATTATGTCTTCATCTTCTCTTTCAGAGGTTTCGTAGATAGAATCTACCTTTTCAATTCTATATCCTAAATTATCATCTCTTTCTGAACAAGTTTTAAAATGTTTTATACATTGTGTTATGATCATATTTCTTTGCTTACATCCATTACACTTAAAAGTTATATACTTATGTTCTTCATATAGTCTTTGTGCTTCTTCTATTTTGTGATCTACTTCATATCTTTCTTGTGGTATCTCTATATTTATTAATTCTTGTTCTACATCTATGGTACTTTTGGTTTCATTATCATCTAATTCCCTTTGACTTGTATAATTATAATTTGTAAATCTAACCGATGTTTCTCCTTTACTACTAGTATACAGTAAATTAGTTTCAGATGTAAATACCTTTGGCTTATTGAATTTTTCAAGATTCCATTCTTGTCCTACATATTCCTCTGGATTTATTTTTATTGGTTTAATTAATTTTATTCCTTTATTACCCGTTACTTCGACTACACCATTCACCTTTAGTTTAAATTTGGTATTATTGCTTAAGGTCATTTTTCCTATAAAACTCACGCACATTAATAAATTATTTCCATTACTCATTTCTTCATATCCTTTAGTCTGAATTAGTATTATAATATTTCTTCCAAACTCATTTTAATTCATTAAGAAGTCTGGGCTAATATAAAATATTCCTCCGTTATTTGTCATATCTACTTCGGTTAGTCCTGTTATTGATTTTTTAATATTTGACCACCTATCATCATATATTACTATTAATACTTTGGATCGTAGATTTTTTCTAGTTAATCCTTTTATTTCTATGACTATTAATCCCATATGCATTAACAACATTCTATTATTTCGAATCTGTTTTAAGGATTCAGGATTTACTAGATTTAGGGTTGTAATGTTTTCTCCTATAGTGGATATTTGTTCTTCTCTATAATGTCTGTATAGTTGATTATCTGTGGAGAAATACTTAACATTATATAATGTCTTAGGATTTAATAATTTTAGTTGATTTTGCTGGAAAATTTGTAGATCTTTGTCCACATCTATTATTTCATTTAATTCCTGGTCTTGTTCTATGTCTGGGTGTCTTTTAGATAGTATTCTGGAAATAAGATTATTTCCTACTGTATTATCGGAAAAACTTACTCTTTGCCTTCCCTTTCGATGGCTCTTCTTGGTCTAGCTGAAAGAAGGTCCATTTTTGTGATTTCCTAATTATATTTTGCCTTTCTTACCTAGGAGTAATTTCAACCTTCTTTAATTGAGTAATTAATTCGTCTATTTCAGTATTTTTAGAAACTTGAACTTCTTTGCCTTTAATTATATTATCTACTTTTATATGTAGTTCTACAATAATGCTATTATAGTATTGTTCTGTTTTAATATAGTTTTGTCTGTCTGACTTGAGGGAAAATACCCAGAAAATCCTTCTGGTTCGTCGTGATATTTTTTCGAATTTTCTAATGCCTTTTTATAATTTATATCCTCTTCACTCATGAAAGCGAAATTTTTTCTAGTCTTTGTATTATTATTTTTAGTTCACTTATATCTATAGTTATAGATTCTACTTGTTCTACAATCGTTGTTACTAATTGAGTAGTTTTAATTTCTAGGTCTTTAGGTTTTTATGTTATAGTCTTAATTAATTTTTCTATTTCTACTTTTGTAGGTATTTTTTTCTAAATTAAATTTAGTATTCAAGTATTGAAGTTTTCTTTCTATCTCTAATTCTTAATTTTTAGGTAATCAAAATTCTATTCCAGTTTTTCTAATATCTTTTTCTGTTTGTTTTGAGTGACTTCTATTTCTTCTAAAAGTATTATTATAATTTTATCCCTTTCTTGAATTTTATCACCAGTGTTTATTATTAAATCTATTAAAGTATTGTATTGTTTGTCCTCTGAATGTAATATGTGTTCTCCTTGACTAAAGTTACATTTTATAATACTATTGTCTTTTAATGTTCTATATTTCTTTTCAGGTTGAAATCGAAGATCTAAATATTCAAGATGTTTCAAGGAAGCTATTTTGTTATATTATCCTAAAGTGCTTGTGATTTTACAAATTTTCGTAAAATAAATTATCCTACTAGTGCAATATTTAATATGTAGTTCTAAGTTATTAATGTTGTTTAACAACTTTACCTGTTCTCCTACGAGGGATTCTTTCAAATGTTTACTTTTGATAAATAAACTGTTGTCTGTATCTTCTTTTTCTAAGGTATCTTCTATCCAAGTTAGTCTTCTTTTTAGTTGTTCTACTATTTCTTTAAGCTGATTTCTATATTTGATTTCGTCGTAAAGCCAACTTTGTCTTAATAGAATTCGTCTGATAAATTCAAGAGGCATATATTATCCCAAAGAATTCTATTTATTTGTCTTTGATAATAATATGTCCTGTAATAGGAGTTTTCGATTTCTATGTAAATATATTTTAATTGGTTTTTAAGATGTCTAAATTTGTTTCGTTAGAGCTTTCTTGATTATTATTAAATTCTTTTGTATTATTTCTATATCGGTCAGTAATCTTAGTTCGTTTTGTCTCAAATCAGATCTATGATGTGATTCTTCTTCTATCCACTTATGTAATTGTCTTATCCTCTGAAATATAGGTAAATGTTGCATTCAATTATCCTAATTGATATGCCTTTTTCTTTATACGTTGGTTAATCCAGCTTATTCTGATATAGCAATGTGTTATGTATCTTTCGCAGCTACTTAACTCGTTTCTTAAGGGTCTTAGTAATTCTGGGTTTACTCTCTCTTCTCCCGAGCTATCATATAGTTTATATAATTTGTTTACTTCGTCTATTTGTTCCGGGCAATCTTTTAATTTTTTGTCTTTTAGTAGCAATATCTTTAAGATTATATTCTCGATATAAATACCAGTGACTAGAAATTATGTCTTGGAAAAATGGATGCTTTTTCATAAACTTGTCTAGTTTTAAGTTGTATAATTAATTTATATTCTAATTGTCCAATTATAGTAATTAAATGATCAAGTCTATGATTATCTTCTTTAGTATAATTTAATCTTTTATATTCTAAATATAAGCCTTACAATTTGTCTTTTGCAAATTCTAACTACAAGAAATCTCAATTCTAGCATATTCTAGAATCGTTCTGCTATAATTTGTCTTTTGTTTCTAGATGTGTAAGAGTATTTTGTAATGGTCTTCTCATTAACTAAATATTTCCAAAAACTTCTTGATCTGAAACCAATATTATAGCGAATAATTTTTCAATATAAAGTATGCAGTTATTTTTTAATCAAGTATGTTGTAAATCCTACTTAGTACTCCCTCTCTCTTGTAGTTTCATCATGTTTAGTCCTTTAGTTTAGCCTATCCCCCCCCCCCCCCTCTTTTTTCTTGCAAAGAGCTGAAAGTTTTATTAAACACACTTACTATTACACAAACTAGATTACACACTGAGGATAAGTCAATTTAAGGAAGGGGTTTTTAAGCATAAAAGATAGAGGAGTGGGTTGAAGGTTTTTTATTTCTTGGTTTTTCTCCATTCTGCCTCTTTCTACTAACTACTTAAACCTTATATAGACATAAGCTAAAAGAAACGAATGGACTCACAAAAAATTATTTTACCTATATCTTTTTGGATCGTGTATTGGGGTATTTGGTTTGGGCTTTGTTTGAGGGCTGGGGATATATAGTAGTTAGGCCCAAGGTATCCTCTAGCACAATCCAAAGCTTCAGTAAAATGATGGAAAGAATTTATTTTGGACAAGTTTATTTAATCTCATATCCATCATGTAATTTATCATTTAGAGTTAAACCAGATTGTGTTTTAGATAAACCTCAGAGGTGTCTAGTAGACAGTCTATGGATAGCATATAACAAAAGAAACCAAATATTTTGTAGCTGTAACAAATGCTTTATGTCAATATTTTTCAAACAAAAGTAGAGAAAATAGGTTTAAATATTACGTAGTTATACATGGCAAAATTAATGAAGTTTTTCAAACATGGATTGAAGTAATAGACTCAATAAATGGGGTTAAAAATCCACTTTTCAAAGGTTTTAATGATTTTACTGAAGCTTTGGATTGTGCTAGATGTTACCTTGGGCCTACCTACAACATATCCCCAGCCCTCAAACAAAGCCCAAACCAAATACCCCAATACACGGTCCAAAAAGATACAGGTAAAATAATTTTTTGTGATCACTGTTCTACAATGACCGAGGCCTTCAAAAGACTCAATGCCTAAAAGGAAGCTCTTCTTCTTAAAAATGCTAAACTTATGGAAGACATGCAAACATTGAAGAACAAGATTATCGGTGCTTCTCAGAATAATGCAAGCACTCAGATTCAAAGTTTTCCATGTCAAAACAAAATGGATGAGACGGGTGTGCATTCCCCATTGAATGCTAAGAAATCTACTGTATCGGATATAGATACAGCTAATCCGTTTCAAACGGTAGCCGGTAAGGACTTATAAAATCCGTTAATGGTTGTCACTTTACCAAAAAGTGAAGATGAAGGTTGTTCTTCATCAAGACGGAGACCGCCCAAAACTTGTACTCAGAAAGATACTTCTAAAAAGACTTTGATTTCAAAGAAGAAAAAAATGACAAAATTGAAGCTATAATAAAATAAACTTTAGAAAAAAATTTCAATGATCAAGGACAAGATAAACATGTTGTTAGTAAAAACAGTCCAAGTACGAGTACAGACAGACTAGTCTCAAATATAGATAATCAGAACAATCCAAATAGAAATCCAAGTTCGGAAAACGAAGAAGATGAATTTCATGGAAGTATTGATTATCTCCACCATGCACAGGATCCTAATGAAGATGATGATTCAGGCATGAGTTTCGACTCTATTGCACTTCACAACTTGGCTGCCTAATCAGAAAGGGACAAACACATGATAAAGAAGATGGATACGTGGTAAAATTAGAATCAAGTATTATGTATATAGGATATGAAATTATGATAAGGTGAGACATGTGGGTATGCCCACATTAGTCATGTAAAGTGCTTCCTTTATCACTACCCTCCAAAAGAGGAAAAAACTGTTGAAACACACGTTTTTCAAAAGAAAAATAATGCATGTGATGATGGGGCCCAATGTGTATCCGACTTGCATTATTAAAGAATCTTATCTTTTAATATCGGCCATTTGTCCTTAGGCCACGTAGTGTGTTTGAGTCCACTAGTTTCTTTTTGCTTATGTCTATATAGTGGGGTCTGGGGAGGGTAGAATGTACACAGTCCATACCGCCATAAAGTTTATTGCCAGATGAATATTCTGGGGTGTGGTTAAGGAAAAAGTTGTTAGGAACAAAGGTTAAGAGAGAGAGATGAATGGGGTAAGATAATAAAAAAAAAAATAGGCTAAACTAAAGGACTAAACATGATGAAACTGCAAGAGAGAGGGAGTACTAAGTAGGATTTACAACATACTTTATTAAAACCGATTAAAAAAAGAACTGCATACTTTATATTGAAAAATTATTCGCAATATATATATATATATTAAAATATATATTAATTTTAATTTGAATCATTTTAGCAATAAAAATTAATAATAATCAACTCTATATATTATTAACAGTTATAAGGGTATTTCAGACATTTTGACCAAAAAAAAGTTCTTAAAAGCACTTATTTACCGAACACTGCAGTAAAATTTTTTCAGTTTCAGCACTTTTACCCAAACACGTAACTGTTTGTTTTTTAAATAAGTTCAGCACTTTTAAAGAACTTTTTAAAAACCACTTTTTTCAGCCTATCCAAACGGGCCCCTAGTATTACTACTACGTAGAAGAGTGAAGAAGCACACACGAGTTCGTCAACATGTATGCTTCTTGTCATTCTTTTATATGGTAAGGGCATTTCTGTCATTTTATTAGTACTACTATTTTAAAGATATTATACAATTTTGCTTTATATGGTTGTACTTTTTCAATTTTGGACAAAAAGACCAGAGCATATTCTAATTATTACTACTTGGGTAACCAACAACTTTTGCTTACCTTTTCTGTCATGTGGATCCCAGTTTGATTTTTTTTTTTCCTTTGGTTTCTCTTGCCTACAATGTTCACTAAAATGCATTTTTCTTGAAATTACACATTGACTAAAATTATATATTGTTAAAGATTATTTTTATTTATTTCTAATTAGATATTATAAGTCATTTGTGTATTAAAAAACTAATAATATTTAATAAAAAATAAAATTAATATTTATGATATGTTTACTTCGACTTCTTCAATCGTGATTTTACTATATCACTACTGATTAATTATATATAAGTCATTATCTACGTATAGAAAATTAATAATATTTAATAAAAAAATAGACATTTATGAAATGTCTGCTTCAATTGTTTCAGCCGTAATTTTACTATATCACCATTAATCAATTATTATAAGTCATCTAAAAATTAAGAAATTAATAATATTTAATAAAAAGGATAAAATAGATAAAAATGATAAATTAATGTTTTAAATTCATTTGACATTTTATATAAGGCTCACTTAGTTTTTCTCACAAGTATTTTTTATAGTAATTTTATTATATCACTTTTAATTAATTATTATAAGTCATTTTCTACTTTGTTGCTTCAACAGTAATTTTATTATATTACCTCTAATTAATTATTGTGGTCATCTAACCATTGTTCCACATAAATTGGAGTAGAAGAAAAAGTATTTAGAATAATTTAAAACTTAAATTATTTTTAAAATATAATTAGAGAAAGAATTCCAAAAATCACAAAAAATTATTATAACCCGATAAAGAAAGAGTAGAGGTAGGGCCTCATATCAATGTCACAAAAGTTTGGACAAAGAGAATAATATATATTGTTTGAAAATTATATAAACGTATTATAAATTACAATAATTAACAATTTAAAATACCTAACAAAAAATTAATCTGCTATGTATTTCAAAAAAATACTATGAATCACAATAATTAACAATTTAAAAAATTTAAAATAGATAAAATATTTGGGTGACTCTCGAAGTTATATCAGTGTCGCTTAAATTGAAATAGACGAAAAAGTATTATAGATCAGAATAATGAAAACTTAAATTATTTTTTTTAAAAAAAATTAACTATCAATGCCGCAAAAGATTGGACAAGGAGAATAACATAAATTATTTAAAACTTACATAAAAATATTATAAGTTACAGTAGTTAACAACTGAAAACATTTAAAAATATATTAAAATATGATTAATTATGTAAATTCAATTTGTATCACATAAAATTATTTAGAAATGCGAAGAAGCACCTGCTTCTTCCATGATTTTACTGTATTACCCTTAAATAATTATCATATGTCATTTATGTATTTACAAATTAATAATATTTAATAAAAAGGTAAAATAGACAATTATGACATATAAGCTTCAGCTATTTCAATTATAATTTTACTATATCACTCCCTAATCAATTTTAAGTCATCTAGGTATTAAAACTAATAATATTGAATAAAAAATAAAATAGAAATAAAATGATAAATTAACTCTTGATGTTTTAAATTACTTTGACTTCTTATATGAGACCCACTTAAATTTTTTGCACAAATATTTTTTATAGCATTTTTATTATATCGCTTCTAATTAGTTATTATGAGTTATTTAATATATATCTTATTCACCACATCGTGATAGTTGGTTGAATCTTACGTATTAGAAAATTAATCATGTTTAATAGAAAAAGTAAATTAGACATTTATAACATGTCTGTTTCAGCTATTTCAACGTTACTTCAATCGTGGTATATGATTGACTTTTTAAATTATCTCAGTGTCACGTAAATTAGAATAAAAGAAAAAGTATTATAAATCATAATAGTTAAAATTTAAACTATTTTAAAAATATAACCGACTATCAATATCCCAAAAATTTGAACAAGAATAATAACATATATTATTTGAAAATTACATACAAATTATTATAAATTATAATAATTGACAACTTAATTATCTAAAAATATATTTAAAATATGATTATTTAAATTATATTTGTGTCATATAAATTAAAATAGAAGATAACATATATTGAGCCCGTGCTGGCACAGCCCTCAACATCTATATCTAAGTATATGTATAAGCATCAATATGTATGGCTACTGACGTATATTACCTTGCTTGCTTTTTAATTTGCCCGTGAGATATAAGTTTTGAATTTATTTATTTATTTTTTCTCAAGTTTCATATACTTAGAACTGTTGCAGGAAAAAGAAGTTAATTAGTAGTATTTGGTAATTTTTTTTTTTTTTTGGTTCTCTGTTTTCGTTATTTTATTATGAACGAATTTTTCTTTATCTTATTACATGCATGTAAATTTAAGGTGAGCTATATTTTTCGCACACTTACGAATATATATTTTTAAGAATTACGTGTTTTGGTTACAAATTGAAAAATATCGATTCGAAAGTATACTTATTTTTTTAAAACTAAATAAAGAAGTTTGGTGGAAAGTTAAAGATTAGATTTGACTATATTGTGAAAAGTCACCTGATTGATCAAAAATTTTTTGTTGATTGTTAGTAAATTTTTAAAGTGAAGGTGAACTTAAAGAATACAAAGCAAAAGTACTATTTTTACAAGATCGTCATAAGCTGTGAGTGAGTTTAATATTAAGAGATACAACTCTTTCACTTTGCCTTTTATTAAAAAACTCTACAATAACAAAATTGTCATCTATTGTATTTTCTTTATTTTTTTCTTTATTTATATTATCTTATGAAAAAAGTTGAATTAAAGTAGTAAAATACATGCACAAAGAACTTCGCAAAGGTTGACTGAATTTAATTTTGATTAAATCAATCGACCCAACCTCTTTTTGGAAGTTCAGTATTGTACTTCAAGTTTACAAATTGGGTTGCTAATTAGTTTGAATTTTGAATTAGGGTAGAAGTTTTGTTAGATAGTTAAATCAGCGTTGTCTGCTCATTTTTATTAGGTCAAAGGCATCGATAGGCACTCAAACTTGTTGTCAAAATTCACTTAGACATCTAAACTAAGGTATGTTCCTATCAGGCCCCTAAATCCCCCACATTTTGTTCTAATTGGACATTTTTTTCCTTATCAGCTAAAGTTAAAGTGTGTGTTACCCACACGCGCTGACGTTGATAAATTAACAAATTAAAAGGTGACACATGGCATTAAAATCCAAAAATAATTTAAATTTTTTTATCATTAATTAAATTATAATATAAAAAAAATTAATATCTTTAAAAAAAAAACAAAAAACCCCTTGCCCCCACCCCCTTCTTCTTCTTCTCCAGTCATCCCTCCCTCTTCATCTTCTTCTCCAGTCACCCCCACCCCCCGCCTTCATCTTCATCTTCAACCATCCTTATTCTCTATTCCCTTTTTCCTTTAACAAAGTTATCATCTTACTTTAAAGCAAATGGAATAAGAACCTCGAAACTTCAAGTTCTTTAACAAGAACCTCGAACAAGAACAAGCAAATGGAACAAGTTTCTTTAACATGAAACTTCAACAACCTCGAAACAATTTCATTCCGAAAGAAGAATTCTCCCAAAGTTACAAACTTTATTTCCAAATTCAATAATACACCACACAAATACCAGAAAAAAACACATAAACAACGTAAAACTTCAAGAAGCTCCTAACAATTCAGTGGAATTAAAAAATTAATTTTTGAAAAGGAAATTAACTTAAAGTTGAAAATTGATCACCTAAGAAATTGATTTTTGAAAAGAAAATAAAGAGATATTTATTTTGCTATTTTGGAGATATTTTTCTAAACCAATTGTTGATAAAGAGGAGAAGATAACAAATGATCTGAAGGAAAATTTTAATTTGATGATTTCGACATCAATATTTGTTAAGAAGGTAAAAGAAGTATTGTTTTGTACCTCCTTTAAATTGTTCATACATCATTATATTTCAATTCTTTTATCTTAAAAATGATTCTCTTGATTTTGATTTCCGTTCTATTAACATGTTTCTCTCATTTAAAACTGAATCTTTTTGCAATGGTTTATTATTTAGTATTTTCTTTTCTTAATTGTAACAATACAAATTAGATAGAGTAGAATATACCGAAGGATTCCTTTAATAAATAAGAATATATGGAGAAATTAAAATTTTCTATTCCACTTGAATTTGATTGTTCAACAACGATTGCAGATAATGGTGAATATTAAGAAGCAACTGAGAGTTCTACAAAAATTAGATGAGATTCATAGAGATGAACGAAGGAGCACATTTTTGTTTCGTATTTTGAAATTACCCTGAAAAAGAGTGAGAAAAGGAAAACAAAAAGAAAGGAAAGGGAAAAGTTGGTGAAAATGCCAAAAGAAAAAACATAGAAAAAAAATTACTAATTGTGAAAGCAATTTTTAAGGTGAAAAATTTACTTATCATCTAATCGACCAACAATCAAAAGGTTTGTTTTAGGCTTTTCAATATTCTGCTTTTCCGTGATTTTTTTTTTTACTTTTATTTTTAAGTTTAAATAAATGTGTCATATTTTCGTTTTATTATTTATTTAGATTTTTGAAAATTTACTTCTTTATTTTTACAAATATTTTAAGCTTAACCGTATTAAACTTGTATATTTAAATTAGGTCGTAAAAGAAAAATTAAAGATGCATGTCTTTAATATTATTACTTTTATCTGTTTGAAATTATATCAAATATGCCTTATTTTTTTCTTTCCTCTTCTTCGAATATTATTTGATATATTTATTAATTTTTAAAAGTCAATATCCTATATGACATATATTAATTAAGACCCCAACATACAAAACATATTTTTAACCCAAAAAAAGAAAATATTTTGATACCTTATATGTATATTTAATTTTAGACACACATACACACACATCAATATATATAAACAAAATGTTAGTCCATCCTATGTGGCATATCTTAGAGGCCTCTAATTCTATTTATTTTTTTGTGATTTTTTTTACATTAATTAAGTTTTTTCTCCATTTAAATATTTATGTGTTTAAAGAAAATTCAAAAGCCACTATATTTAGCTTTATTAATTATATAGTAATTTTAAGAATGAGTAAGAGTTATAGGAGTTAGTAATGTGGAAGGTCTCTTATAGTGGATATATGATACTCTATTGGAATGCAATATTGCATAATCTGAAAATTCTTCAATATTGTTATAATGTTCATTTCCACCTTCCTTTGCATAATAAAAGATAAAGTTGTACAAATCAAATTTAAGTAATAATATGGCATTTTAAGTTAGTATTTGCCTAAACTTTGTGTTTCTGCTTACTACTTTTTGTTTGAATTTTCTCACTAGACCAAATGTGAAACATGTATTTTTAAGGTCATATGTTTTTTTTGTTTGTTTGTTTTTGATCTTTTTTTTTGTTCCTTCTGAATATTATTGTAACGCCCCGATTCTCGAGAACCGGAACGCCACACGGTGCTTATGATCCCGAAGGACCACAAGCTAACCCTTTTTCTGATATATGTACCTGTTCACTGCATAATATAATAAAATACATGCGAAAACTGGCTAACACTTGCCATAAGGTTCAAACATCTAGAAATATACAATACCTTAAACCACACACTAATACATCTATCTGAAAAGCCTCTACACTGCTTGAACTATGGAGTTGAAGGGACAATTCCCCATATGTCTCTTATATGTATATATATATATATACACACACACATATATAAGAGAAATGAGAGGAAAATAATACAAGTTCTCAACTGAATGGGGTATTTATAAAGGTTTAAAAGAGTGGTAAAATACCAAAATGCCCCTAAGAAACAAATAAAACCCAAATCTGTCCTTCAGTGATCTATCCGATAGGCTGAAGTAAATTGGCCATAACTTCTTACTCCGATGTCCAAATTGGATGAAACCAATTTTATTGGAAAGAAGACTCTCAGGGATTTCCGTTGATATATAGAAGCTCACACAGTTCATTATGTACAAGGAGTTATGATCGTTTGAAGTTGACTAAAAAAATCACCTGGCTGCAGTATTTTTTTTTTTGCACATTTTACTGTTTACAGTTCGATCGGAATGGTCGTAGTTTGATCGGAATGGTCGTAACTCATCGCTCAAGTGTCCGTTTTGGGTGATCCACATATCGTTGGAAAGCTTATTCGATGCTCTACGAAATGGTGGGTCGAAATCCAAGAAATGACACACAGAAAAATTATAAATCATTCTCAAAGATAGGATCCAATACGTTTACGCCCAAAATTTCGACGAAATTTTTTTTGGGGTATTACATCATCTCCCTCTTGGAAACATTCGTCCTCGAATATGAAGGCCAGATCAAGAACACTAATAGACTGGGTTTATTCAAGACAGCAACACATCTCAAAACATAACCACACGACTGAAGCAACCAATACTCTGCGTACGTTCACTAGTCATGCACATCTATAGCATAAAACATTCAACAACCCACTCATGGGTAAATTTTCACAACACACATACATCTCAAATGCACAGAATCATAACCCAACCAATCTCTTCAATATATGTTCAAACATGCCCACAATTCGAGTTCCTTTCTATTGAACGTGTATATTAAATACGAATATACATAATATACCAAATTCTCGAAAGCATAACTAGAAATGCAATGAACGATGAGGTTAACATCATAGAAAGAGCATGGACATGCAATTATTATAATAGCATGGGGTATCTCCCCCTTGAGACCCAAGGTCCCTCTAGACATATTTCACTGAAATAAGAATGGGTCGGGAGCTGTCTCCCTTTACTGCTTTTCCACACCTACTAGCACCACTACCATATTCTGAGGGCCTGGCTTGTCACTTTCTCTATCATCATCCTCTCAGCTTTAAGTCATTGTCAGATATTTTTGAACACTTGGCTAAACCCCGAAATGAACTACAACCAATGTACTCTAGAGTCTGAGGCACAACGGTGCACAAAATGATAACTTAATTCATCCAGAAAGACTACACCTGAAAACATAAATTCAATACCAATGCTACTTCTTGGAATACAACTCTTATATTTCCTTAGTCTCTACAATCATCATCATATACATACACTCTTTTCAACACCTACTTATCTCACTAAACACATTATCTGCTTCGATTTCTTCATAGGCTACTAATACCACACTCACATCTTAATACTTAATTTGGAGTCCACAAACTTACATTCTTCAAAGATTCAAGCTTAGCTTCTAAAACATAACGTGAATATCCACAAATCTTTAATAAACATACTATTCTCATTCTAGCCTTCAAATATCACATCTCTTAAACTTATACTTCTCCACACCATGAGAATCGCAGCTATATCTCTATCAATCAACACATATAATTCCCAACTTCCACACTTAGGTTCTTACATATATAATTTCAAGCCTATTCATTCACTATATAAACAGCTAACCTCATAAGGCATACTTTGCTCACTTTAGAGAACACTATCCCAAAACTATCTACGGGGATCGTCAGAGAAAGTTCTATCTGAAAGACTTTGGCTTCATTACTTCTGTTACCTTAAGATTAAGGTAAATCTGACATAAGTAGATCATTACAAAAGTCTACATAAGTCTCTTGGAAAATCTCCCTATAACACGATCTGGATCATGAACGAACGGAAACTCTTTTAAACTTCCCATAGCCTCCCGTACATGAATGTGGCGCGCAACACACTCTTGTACAAGACTCTACTAGATGCGGCTTTCAGACTCCCTAGGATTTTGTTGAACCTTAGGCTCTGATACCAAGTTTGTAACGCCCCGATTCCCGAGAACCGGAACGCCACATGGTGCTTATGATCCCAAAAGACCACAAGCTAACCTTTTTTCTGATATTTGTACCTGTTCACTACATAATATAATAAAATACATGCGAAAACTGGTTAACACTTGCCAAAAGGTTCAAACATCTAGAAATATACAATACCTTAAACCACACACTAATACATCTATCTGAAAAGCCTCTACACTGCCTAAACTATGGAGTTGAAGGGACAATTCCCCCAATTCAAAACCCTAACCCTAACTTGATATATATATATATATATATATATACATACATATAAGAGAAATGAGAGGAAAATAATAAAAGTTCTCAGTTGAATGGGGTATTTATAGAGGTTTAAAAGAGTGATGAAAGATCAAAATGCCCCTAAGAAACAAATAAAACCCGAATCTGTCCTTCAGTGATCTATCCGATAGGCTGAAGTAAATTGGCCATAACTTTTTACTCCGATGTCCAAATTGGATGAAACTAATTTTATTGGAAAGAAGACTCTCAGGGCTTTCCGTTGATATATAGTAGCTCACACAGTTCATTATGTACAAAAAGTTATGATTGTTTGAAGTTGACAAAAAAAAATTGCCTGGCTGCATTATTTTTTTTCTGCACATTTTACTGTTCACAGTTCGATCGGAATGGTCGTAGTTTGATCGGAATGGTCGTAACTCATCACTCGAGTATCTGTTTTAGGTGATCCACATATCGTTGGAAAGCTTATTCGATGCTCTACGAAATGGTGGGTCGAAATCCAAGAAATGACACACAAAAAAATTATAAATCATTCTCAAAGATAGGATCCAATACATTTACGCACAAAATTTCGACGAAAAATTTTCTGGGGTATTACAATTATATTTTTCTGCATGTTCTTTCTGCCTATGGAACACATGTTTTTTTAATTCTTTCTTGATTTATAAATTGTAGTAGAAATGATTGACTTGTGAGGGAGTTTTTAGACTGTGAGAATCCGTTAGTACCGAGAGAAATAGCGAGTTGAGTTTATTACTTTGGATATGATTTTTATACTAGAAGGTATTTTGGCCTCATTTTAATTAATTATAAATTTTTTATTACGTCTTTAGATAGTCACTAAGGTTTCTATTTGGCTAGATCAATGTAATGCATGTTGAAATAAGGAAAAATCTGGTGTACAAATTGAAGAAAATTTTGAATGAAGGTTTATTATTTGACATCAAGAACTTTAAGGTTATTATTGAAAGCAATGGAATATACAAACCACTTAAAAGTAATAGAGCACTTTTCTTCTCTTTGTTTAATTCTCTCTAATTTAAATTATGTGGTATATCACTAAAGCTCACATTTATTTAATTTTAGTCCTCTTGATTTTTCATTATATTTTCTTATCTAAAATTCAACTTTCATAATTAAACGCCTCAATTGAGTATGTTTTCTTAAAATATCAACCTCTTATCTGCTTAATCACCCGTACAACTTATTAAACGCCTCAATTGAGTATGTTTTCTTAAAATATCAGCCAATTGAGATGTCTATTTTTTTTTAAATCATCTCATAACCTAACATTAAACTATGTCAGCCAATTAAAAAGGTTGTGACAAAAAATTGAACCCATTCAAAAAGTAGAAGTTTGAATGATTATGAAATATATATGAGTATATATGGTTATTGTTGTTTATTTTGGAATTTTTAATTGATTATTTCTTCAAAAATAAGATATGTATTCTCCAAAAACAAGACTTTATAACATAAATTTACACTCTGTATCAAAGGAAAACATAAAATACTCTTTAATTGATTATTTTATTCCTAAAATAAAAATTTATTGATATTTCGTTATATATATTTTTTATTTTTCAAAATATACAATCTACTGATAATAATAAAGCTAGGAATAAAAGAAAAGATATGACATTTTTCTTTGGTCAAGAAGTAAGTTTATCTTTATTCTCTTTTTGTGATTTTCTTTATTTTTTTTTCATTCATGTTCTAGATTAAAATAAATTAAAAATAACTCATTTATTTCTCTTAATTATATTAAATGTTAAGAAACTAAAAAGTCACAAAAAAATTTCATTATAGTAACCCCTAAAATAATTAATAGTCACATTCATGACATTATTTATTGTTTCATATTATAGTTTACAAATAAAAATATTGTAAGACATTGTAAACATTAATTGCATTACCTTTTGGCGTTATAATATTTTCGATGCTTATTACATCCATGTTAAAATTTGACTTGATGTATAAGGTGAAGGCTATTTAGCAGTGATCAACTTGTGATAGTGAATATCGACAAGAGTTATAAAGATTGAACATCGATTCATATATTTTTTATTTTAATTTTTAATAATTAAAGTCGTAAGAGTGATGTTGCATTATTTATTTATTTATATTCAAAATGTATATACTTGATAAAATTAAAAATATGTATATTTTTATTTTTTTGAATTAAAAAAGATAGAATCAAATAAAAAAATTGAATACAATTATAGAAAATTTAGAAAATAAAATATTCAGATTTGAAAAATCAAGCATTACAAACTAATACTAAAATTCAGAATTCAATTTGAACATATTAAAAATATATTGACAAACAAAGAAATTTGAATACACCCAAACACTAACACAGAATATCCATTATATAGATGTAGGCATGTTCTTCGAATCTCTTTTGTTATATATTGTTAATTGTTAGCCCTTAAATAGAGGCATTGTAAGACTTTTTAGAAATGGTCGAATTATTTTTTTTAAGTTGTTATGTTTTTGATATTTATTATATTCATACTCAGTTGAAAAATTATATGAAGACTATTAAGTGGTGTTCGGTATTATGGCAGTGGATATCGACAAAAACTCGAATGATTGTTCATTAATTTCACATATTTTTTCTTCTATTTTTTTTTATGATGGTTGAGGTTGTAAAAATGAGTCACATTATTTATTTTTTCATATGGTCTCCCTATGATTTCTCTTTATTTTATTTTTATATGAGTTTTTGTTTGTCATAAGTTTATAGCTTCTTTTGATTTAAAATTGTAACTTTTTGACTTTATTAAAAGTTTGATAATTATTGGCCAAACATTTACCTCTACAAAATCAATTATACATATGTTAGAAGTCTACTAAATATTTCATCAAATTAAATTATATAATTTATATTTAATAATATTATTAATATTTTACCTTTTTTTATAATCGCGCAAAGCGCGAATCAATTTACTAGTATATATATATAAAAGAGATCAATAGTCAATCTCATGTAGCATGCCTTAGAGGCCTTGAAACCTATTTATCTTTTTTGTGATTTTTTATTTTTTTTTAATTATTTGAATATTTTTCTCTTTTTAATATTTAATATCTTCAATAAGAAATTATTTATGACTCTTCAATTATACTCTTAATAATATCAATAAATCCAACCTTTTAATCTTCATAACCACCAAGATTTAATTTACAAGTTTATGACACCTTATGGTATTCCTCTATTTTGCCTAATAAAAATTCATAGTTTGTTTTATCAAAATTCTCATTCAAGATTATCCTTTCTCTTCTCCATCACCATATAACTTGTGAATTAATCAAAGTGTGAAAGAAAAAGATAAAATAAAGGTAAGAAAATTTTTATTTCCGAGATTTTTTTTTTTGCATCTTTTATGTGTTTGGTTATTCTTTTAGTATACTTATATATTTATATTATGATTGACAGTAAATTTATATCATCATATATAAGAAAATCTTTCTTTGCATCTCTTATTTGTTTGGTTATATTTTCTTTTAGTATACTTATATACTTATATTATAAAGGTAAAAAATTTTCTCATGTGTTTTTGAAGGTGTGCAATTTGATGGAATAAATTTCTGATCAGTTTAGAGGAACAAACTTTGAGAGCTATGTTTTGGAAAAATATTTTTCATCTATAGTCATGTTTATCGACAATAGATTTGTATCATGCAAAGTAAAGAGAGTTTTTCAAATTTTGAAATGCTAATGTCAATTATTTGTTTTTAGTATAACAACATTACATTCATGAAAAATATTCTTAGTTTCCTTTTTTTTTCTTGGTAATCTATTTCTATATATACACACAAAGTTTGACATATGATACCGATGAAGAGCATTCATATTTGTTTTTCTCATTTTTTGGACATTTTTTACTCATCAATTTTCAATAATATTTATATTTAACAAAAAATCATAATCCATTACTAATAAAAAAACAATCTTAAAAAAAAAAATCAAAAAATACTACAGTTAAAACTTACCACGACAGTCATAATAGTTCAAAAGTGCTAAATATTTATCTTTTACTAATTGTTAAAACTATTACTATAATTAATAAATAATTATTAATAATTTTAAAAGTTAATTTTTAAATCAGACACACACAGATAATTCATAATTATTATTCATGATTTTGTTTTGGCTTCATATTGATAATGAGAAAGTGTTAAAGACTTAACTTGAAATTTAGAATATTTCTTGATTTCAAAGTTTAAAATAAATTATCTGTAGACGTTGTTGCTTGAATATGATAATATATTTCAATAAATTATTCATAAATTATACTACTTATTTGCAAAAAATATTATTTGATTTGAATATCAATATAAATGTCTGAAGAAGAAAAAATAATCGGAGAGAAATGAAATTGGATGAATCTAATAGAGGAGAAGACAAGTTAAGTAATTGGACCCAATGAAAGTTACTTTTTGGGGATGTTTTTAAAATGTAAGGTTTGATGTCTTTTTTATTTTTATTGAATTTCACAAATAAATCATATGTAAAATTTTTAATTGACATTATATTATTGACAAATAAATAATGGCCTCTTGAATTGGAATATCAGTCCATGTGTTTTACACCCCTTTTAAAATGGTTTGAGAAAGACAAAGAGTATTGAATATATATATATATATATATATATATATATATATATATATATATATATATATATATATATATATATATATATATATATATATATATATATATATATATATATATATATATATATGTTCTTATTTCACTTTTTTCTATACACAACATCACAAAAGAAAAAAATTAATGATAATAGCTTAATTGTCGCTAAATAATTTTTTTAATGGCAATTATTGATGACAATTGTATTTTAACATTTTCTATATAAAATTTTCTTTGTAATATCTTTTACAATTTTTTTTTTAACTTTTATTATTAAAGAGTTGGATATGTTTAGATGCAGAAACTGAACTATTTAATTTATGAATTTTGGATCATAATATTTTTTAGATTTATTAAGTTCTTGGTGTACTATTACATAGCATATCAAATGGAGTTTTTAATAAAAAAATAATTTAAAATTATATAACATGCATAGAGATGTGTAAAATCAAATATATTTAGAAGACCAAAATCTTTTGAAGATATTTTAAATATTAAATTTAATTCATTTTGATTTTAAAATTAAAAATATTTTAATCAATTTTTACATATTTAACACGGTATCTTATGGCCGCGAGAAGCGCGGCTTATCTCACTAGTAATTTTATAAAGACAATTTCGAAGCAAAGCCCATATTTAAATGGAAGGAAGCACATTTGCCGCCCACCAAAAAGGGACAGGTCTTAGACACGTGGTTAAATCAGAACCGTCCATTTCAATCCAACAGCTAATATTTGAAACGGGTCCAAGCACACTTTGACTTCCTCCCTCTACCGGCTTTACTGTTGTCCGGTTCCTCTTTGGGTCATTCAATATGGAAGTAATTTAATTGTAACAGTTGCAAATTTATATTTCATTATGTCAATATTGCCCTCCAATTTGTGTTTTACTTATTTTACTTATATTTCAATTCTTTTATCTTAAAAATGATTCTCTTGATTTTGATTTCCGTTCTATTAACATGTTTCTCTCATTTAAAACTAAATCTTTTTGCAATGATTTATTATTTAGTATTTTCTTTTCTTAATTGTAACAATACAAATTAGATAGAGTAGAATATACCGAAGGATTCCTTTAATAAATAAGAATATATGGAGAAATTAAAATTTTCTATTCCACTTGAATTTGATTGTTCAACAACGATTGCAGATAATGGTGAATATTAAGAAGCAACTGAGAGTTTTACAAAAATTAGATGAGATTCATAGAGATGAACGAAAGAGCACATTTTTGTTTCGTATTTTGAAATTACCCTGAAAAAGAGTGAGAAAAGGAAAACAAAAAGAAAGGAAAGGGAAAAGTTGGTGAAAATGCCAAAAGAAAAAACATAAAAAAAAAATTACTAATTGTGAAAGCAATTTTTAAGGTGAAAAATTTACTTATCATCTAATCGACCAACAATCAAAAGGTTTGTTTTAGGCTTTTCAATATTCTGCTTTTCCGTGATTTTTTTTTTACTTTTATTTTTAAGTTTAAATAAATGTGTCATATTTTCGTTTTATTATTTATTTAGATTTTTGAAAATTTACTTCTTTATTTTTACAAATATTTTAAGCTTAACCGTATTAAACTTGTATATTTAAATTAGGTCGTAAAAGAAAAATTAAAGATGCATGTCTTTAATATTATTACTTTTATCTGTTTGAAATTATATCAAATATGCCTTTTTTTTTCTTTTCCTCTTCTTCGAATATTATTTGATATATTTATTAATTTTTAAAAGTCAATATCCTATATGACATATATTAATTAAGACCCCAACATACAAAACATATTTTTAACCCAAAAAAAGAAAATATTTTGATACCTTACATGTATATTTAATTTTAGACACACATACACACACATCAATATATATAAAGAAAATGTTAGTCCATCCTATGTGGCATATCTTAGAGGCCTCTAATTCTATTTATTTTTTTGTGATTTTTTTTACATTAATTAAGTTTTTTCTCCATTTAAATATTTATGTGTTTAAAGAAAATTCAAAAGCCACTATATTTAGCTTTATTAATTATATAGTAATTTTAAGAATGAGTAAGAGTTATAGGAGTTAGTAATGTGGAAGGTCTCTTATAGTGGATATATGATACTCTATTGGAATGAAATATTGCATAATCTGAAAATTCTTCAATATTGCTATAATGTTCATTTCCACCTTCCTTTGCATAATAAAAGATAAAGTTGTACAAATCAAATTTAAGTAATAATATGGCATTTTAAGTTAGTATTTGCCTAAACTTTGTGTTTCTGCTTACTACTTTTTGTTTGAATTTTCTCACTAGACCAAATGTGAAACATGTGTTTTTAAGGTCACATGTTTTTTTTGTTTGTTTGTTTTTGATCTTTTTTTTTGTTCCTTCTGAATATTATTGTAACGCCCCGATTCCCGAGAACCGGAACGCCACACGGTGCTTATGATCCCGAAGGACCACAAGCTAACCCTTTTTCTGATATCTGTACCTGTTCACTGCATAATATAATAAAATACATGCGAAAACTGGCTAACACTTGCCATAAGGTTCAAACATCTAGAAATATACAATACCTTAAACCACACACTAATACATCTGTCTGAAAAGCCTCTACACTGCTTGAACTGTGGAGTTGAAGGGACAATTCCCCCAACTTATATGTCTCTTATATGTATATATATATATATATACACACACACATATAAGAGAAATGAGAGGAAAATAATACAAGTTCTCAACTGAATAGGGTATTTATAAAGGTTTAAAAGAGTGGTAAAATACCAAAATGCCCCTAAGAAACAAATAAAACCCGAATCTGTCCTTCAGTGATCTATCCGATAGGCTGAAGTAAATTGGCCATAACTTTTTACTCCGATGTTCAAATTGGATGAAACCAATTTTATTGGAAAGAAGACTCTCAGGGCTTTCCGTTGTTATATAGCAGCTCATATCTACTCCATTATCCAAGCAACCAACAATACATACATAAAAAAATAAATTTAAGAACTATAATTATGTGTCCACAATAATGCTCACTAAGTAAAATAACATTATGAAATGTATTCTTTTATTTCTTTGTATGTGATGTATTGTTTTTGCTTATGATTTATTATGTCCTCTTTGATTTTGTATTTTTCTTTTCTACTAGCTTTGATATAGCTTACTTGAATCGAAGTTTTCTGAAAACAGTTTCTTTACTTTTATGAGGTCAATAAAATATGCGCTCTTCACCTTTTCTAAACCTCATCGTGAATCTAGCAAATTTCTTTAAGTTCAAATCATGAGTTGGTGAAAAAAATGAATCTCAAAACTTTTCTCCTATATAATGATTTGTGCAAACTCTAATTTGATCTCCAAAAAATATTATATGCATACGCTTTTTAGGACAGATAGATAGATACATGATCCTCACCTCATAAAATAAATATTGCGTGGGGGCGAAAATCCAAATTTTTATGGTTCAAACAGTGTAAAGGCATTTTTGTCATTTCACAGCCCTGTGACATGTGAATTTGAATATATTTACATTATGGTTGGTGTTGAAAAAAGAAAAAACAATTGAATTTTGGAGGCTGTCACGGTGACACACCTCGCCCCCGCCCCCACCTCACGCACCCCTCTCCTTGCCTTTTTTCAAAATGCAGTGTTGTGCACAGTGAAAGACCAAACATTCACAGAAGGGAAAAGGAAAAGGAAAAGGAAAAGAGAACTAAAGCAAAAGCTGTTCCTTCTCTATTTTCTTAGATTTGCTTTTGACCCCTCCCTTTCCTTTCTCTCTTTCTCTTTTCCTCACTAGTAGAGGAGTTTTCACTTCCTCTTCTTTGCTCTACACACATCTTCACAAGTTCTTTTTTTTTTTTTTTTGGGTCATATTTTATTGGGCGGTAGATCGATCTTAGCTTTGTCCTATTCTTATAATGCAATCATTTGAAGTTGTTAACTGCTTCTTAATAGATCAATATCTGATTAGGTATTTTGCTTTGTGCTGAGGAGTTTGTTGTGCAACATTAAAGGCAAGAACTTGGATTATAGATTTATAGTAAATCGACAAGGTCTTTGGATTTTTTAAATTTTTTTTATTTCTTGGACCCAATTATTTATTTTAGAATTGGAAATGATGTTGATATTGGTAAGTATGGTGTGATTGATGAGCGAGAAGCCACTATTTGTTGTTGTTGAGTGTATAGCTAGATTGTTAAGGGTCCCCTCCATTAGGTTTGGCAACTGGGACCTTTTGTTTCACTTTATTGGAGAAAAAAAGTTAGCTTTTTGATTCAATTATTAGAATCTTGATTGTGTTACTAGAGCTTTACTTTGAAGAAACTTGTTAAGAAGGATGGCACAGAGAGTTAAAGACACGCCATCACTTCAGTCCATCAAATCACTGCCAGTGGGATATGCATTTGATTCGAACAAATCTCAGACTCTGAATGCACCCAATCATAGAATGACATCCAATACTGTATCCAAGAACGGAGAATTGTCCGATGAGCCTAATGGGAATACTGATGGATATAATGAGGAATCCCCTTATAGTAGATTGAACTTTTCTGTAGAGGAAAGCCCGTCTAGTGGTGATGATGATCTGAGCGCCAATGCATTTACCTCGTCTCGTGTAGAATCAAAATGGAGTGACACCACGTCTTATGTGATGAAAAAGGTATTGGATAATCTTTTTTAATGGATTGTGCTTGGTTTGTTGGTATCGTCTGTATGCAACTTCTAGATTTGTAGTTCTGTTTGTCTGTTGGTTGCTTCATTGGATTATAGATAAACCTTCTTTGTTATCATATTCGGTTCATCAGTAATACCTTCAGCTAATAATATTCTTGGCTTAATCTGGTAAACGACTTGATAAAAGTGACTACGCTGATGTGATTCGTCAGAATGGTTGAGAGCTTAGGAAGCTGATTCTTAGCCTGTACTTTTTGAGTAAGCAGTAGCTTCTTCGCTCATCGTCTGTGATTGGATTTTAAACTTTGCAGGGGGGGGGGGGCAACTTTGGTATCAGTTCTTTCAGGAAAATGCTAAGCTAGTTTTAGAACTAAAATTAAAACCAATTATCTTTATTAAGATGTAGGTCTGTAAGTTCTGCCCTGTGAGATCTTGTAAGAAATTTTCTAGACTGACAATATATGGGTAGTGATACCTTCAAAGTTAATAGAATTCTGGAAGCTAATTATATCATTCTCGATTCATAAAAATATGAAGAATGGGTTATTTTAAAATTTCAGTCTTTTTTCTAGGATATTGAGAGAATTAATGTGATGTAGGCCACAGATCATCACTGGGTCATCTCTTTTCTTGGGTTGTCAAAGGCGCGCTTAAGCCCGGAAGTGAGGCTCCAAACATGTTCAGTGATTCACCTCGCTTAATGTGCATTTCAGTGTCTGTTATCAAGGCTCTAAGACAAACTTTTCCTTGCGAATGAGCGTTTAGAGGCGACACTAAAGAATTGATATTTTACTTTATCATTAAAAAAATTCAATTTCTTTGTTCATGTATTTGTTTTTCATGCTTATAGTTATTAGTCTTGGACTAAGCATATATGTTTGTATTTTTTCTCCATTTGCACCTTTTTTCATTAAAGCCCGCCCTTAATTTGCGTGTTGCGCTTAAATCCCCAACAGACCTTAGAGCTTTTCTATGCTTTTCTCTTTTGGTAACACTGGCTTTGTCACTCTTTTTCCGCTTTGTTAATTTTGCTCGGAGTTGAGTGTTGTGCTTTCGGTGGATAGTAGTTTTATCTGTTTTTTTCTAAACAATAGACATGAAGAGGCATCATTATACAACGTTCACATTTTATCTGTTCATCTATTTATTTATTGTTTGCTTGTAAATTTTACTATAGCTGTTTGCACAAATCAATTCCCCCCCCCTCCCTTTTTTTTTAAACTTATCCAAAGATTCTTGTTTTTTGGGGAAAATATCTCCCAGAATGGAATTGGTGTATATATCAGATTCTTGTATTAACTAAAGAAGTTAAGGAAATTCTACATCACAGGATTTTGGTGCCAACCAGTTCATCTTTCCTATGGACTCCTCTCATTTGAATGGAATGCAGTAGTATTTTGTAAACTAGACTGACATGACATGGGTAGTATTTATTATTTAATCCACTCAAACAGAAATGGTGGATAAATTCTCTTTGAAGAAGTTACCTTTTCAAATCTTATAACAACTGTATAGTTGTTTATTACGAAAGAAACAGTATTGCTGGTGAACAATGGAAACATCTTTTGTAATTAAGGAAGTGTTCCATATAATGGATGACTTCTGTAAAGGAATAGTTAAAGGGATTGGTTGCATTTTCTCCAAGTATGTCGTCTTGTAGTTTGGAACTTTTTCTGATCCATAGCTTGGAAGGGAACTTCCAGAGAGCTTTTATTCCCCAGTATCCGGAGAAGAAAATGCTCTATGAACAATGAGATATATCTTTTTTGTGACTACGGTTTATGTTTCCTACTATGGATGACTCACCAAGCAATGGTATTTTACAAGGAATGTGATATATCTTTTTGTGACCAAGGGTTATGAGATATCCAATGTATTGTCTGTTAAAGTTTGAAATTTTCCGTGATATTGTTGCTTGAAATGAAGTCCCCAGAGGTGCTTATGTTAATTTTCATAATCTGGACACAGAAGAATTCTTTATCAGCAACCGTCCTATCTGTAGCGATGATCTAGAGGTTGAGGTATGGGAGTATCAATCTGATTATGATGAGTTGAAATCCCAGCGACAACACTCAGTGTGAGGCCATCTGCTTCAGTATCTATGAGCAAGATCCTTAACAACCTGTTCTTGGTCTGGATAGGTTGTCAGTGGACTAATTGAGTTGTATACAAGTTGACGCAGAAACCATCGATATCTGCAAGCTTTCTACTAGGATTTGGTTAAGTTACTAGATTGAAATCTGGCTTGCTTTAGTTGGTAATTCTTTTTGTAAACATAGGCTTAAGTAGGACGCCTTTCTGGAGTTTCTCTTCCATGTTACATTTAGAAGATGATCAACTTACTATACGCAGTGTGAAAGTAATCTATTTAAGTTTCAGCACAGAGGTTACCTATTCCGCTTTTGGTGGAATGAAGTATGGATTTTCCATCATATGAATAGCAGAAGAATCAAACATAATGTATGCTGCATCATTTGTTCTTAGATAGAAGACTATCTCCCTTGTTTCTTGTTATGTAATTGGGTTGTGAATTATGAAAGATGCATGCTTCTGAGAAAGTCTTGGTGATCTGAATGTCTGTCTATGTGCTTAAGCAGTATGGGTCGATACATTTTGGTTATCCTTGATCACTAAAAGGATACCATTTGTGAGTACAGTGGAATGTGTGTGGTAGACCAATTGATTTGGGAATATTGTGACAGGACTACAGAACTTTCTGATGGAAATTCTGGGACTGTAAATTTTCAATAATTTCTGGTATTGTGAGTGATTGTAGAGTATTTCTTCTGGTGTACAAGATTGTGGTTATGCTCTCAGGACTTGTTTGCACTCCTGTTTCAAAAGATTCATGCTTAGATCCCCTCTTCCGAGTTCCAGTACAATTGGTATTTCCCCAATTTATTTTGAAGGCCATGCTAATGGATGGAGTTCGTGAACCAAACAAGTTATCCCTTTTGGAGTGTGTTGAAAACGTAGTCAAATAAATAATAGTGTCACCTAATAGTTTAAGCTTTTAAATGAGTTTAGTTACATATTTCAACACGGTACTTCAAACACGCATAGGTCCTGTTTTCAAATCTCACCGCTACCTATTATTAGAATGAATTTCCCCCTTCTTAGCTCATGAGAAAGAATCAAGTTCACACGTGAGGGGGCATGTTGAAGACCTGATCAGATAAATAAAAGTGTTCCGATCTGATAAATAAAATTGTCCCCTTTCTAACAACTTAAACTTTTAGATGAGTTAGTCACATACTTGAACAAAGTTACAACTCCTGGAAAGATGTTGAATGTTCCGAAGTAGCTTTGAAAGGGCTCTCGTGACTGGGACTTTCTTTTGGGTGGGCTGGGAGACAACTGGGTAGGAAGAGTTATCACCATTCATGAAGCTTGCAAACACAGTGGTTGTTTTTTGAATTTGTGATGCTGCACCTAAGTTAAACTTGCATCTCACTGTTTCTGGGCAACCTGTAAATTTAGACACAATGTAACCAATTACAGGGGTTTCGTTAATCCGTATATATTTTATTAGTTCTTGATAAGTGCTTTATGGTGTTGGATCTTGTGAGACGGCTGGTGGCTAATTATTTACAGGATCATTTGTTGGTGTAGCTTTGGCAAAAGGTAAAGATGGCCTAGTTCATCTTACCTGCGGCCAGCTTTTGGAAAAATTCCTAAACTTGAAATAGTTGTTGTTCTTGCTTGTTTGAATTCAAGTTCTTTTGAATTTTATGTTGGATTTAGGTTGCGATATATACAAGTAATGTTCAACATTTGCAATTATCACCTTTACGATCATTTGAAACAGGATGCTCCCCATTTCCCCCCTCATATTTTATGTGGGATAGGTTGATGAGACCTTTTCTACTGGTTTGTAGTCATCATATGCTGGTTTGACTGCGCAATATATTACCCTTTTAATGATTTTCTTACCTCATTTTTGAATTTTCGGTGTTGACTTGTTGCAGAAGCTTCATTCATGGTTTCAACTAGCTGATGGGAGCTGGGAGCTGGCAACATTCATTTCTAAATCTGGAAATGAAGTTCTCATATCATTGTTTGAAGGAAAAGTAAGGCAGTTTGCTAAGTTCTTTCATCTTTTTGCATACAGACCTTTCTGATAAAAGAAACAAACTGTGGCGGTTCGCTAGTCAATCTGTTCAAAAAGTTGAAAAGAAGGGATGCCTTAGAAAGCCAAAAGAAGTATGTTTATTTCTATATCAGCCATCTGTCCACTTTCCTTCTCATTTCCTCACGGCCTCTGTGCACCTTACCCTTGTCATGCTCCAACCTGTACCACCATTTTCTCCCTCCTCAGATTCCCAGTCCAGTCCACACTTCTCCCTAATCCAAGAGCTCTATATTACCTGTCAAACCTTCTCAAAGTTCTTGTTCCAAGTTTGTTTAACAAACACATCTCATTCTTCTATATATTAAAAGACTTTTCATGCTTATTGAAGGTTCAAGTATATGATTTAATCTCACACCTTGTTTGTTCTTGGTCAAAGCAGGTCTTAAAAGTTAAAGCTGATGATTTAATACCTGCAAATCCTGATATTCTTGATGGTGTGGATGATCTTATGCAATTGAGTTATCTAAATGAGCCATCAGTGCTGTACAATCTTCAGTACAGATACAATAGAGATATGATTTATGTATGCACAAATTTTCCTAATCGAATTGTAGTTAACTTTTTCTTGAGTTTTCAGATTCTTGTGCTTTTTTATTTCTTATCCTCTTCACCTCTTTTAGACTAAAGCTGGTCCAGTTCTTGTTGCTGTGAATCCTTTTAAGAAAGTCCCATTGTACAGCAATGAGTACATTGAAGCTTATAAACGGAAATCCATTGAGAGCCCACATGTATATGCCATCACAGATATGGCAATAAGAGAAATGGTTCGAGGTACTGAAGTTATGTATACCTAGTAATAATGATTGAGGCCGAACATCATTCCTGGCAATGATGATAATCTTACATAGTTCTCTTTTTTCTGCAGATGAAGTGAATCAGTCTATCATTATAAGGTCAGCGAGTTAAATGCTAGTTTTCTTTTTGTTTGTCGTCTTCTAATATCCACTTTCTTCTCGTATCTTCAGAGCTGAATCTCATCTAACTAATATGCACTGCTTTAACTTTTTTTTTTTAACAAACAATTTTTATTTGTCCCATCACTTTATTGCCCCCACTTGGGTCATAAACCAATGCTGTCAAGCTCGGCGTGTACTGCTTTTACTTACTGGTCCATTCATGAACCTGTGGCAAGAAGAGAATTTATCTCAAAGGACTTAAAAACTCTTGGAATCCATGCAAAATTAGATTAGTATAGAACCAAATTGACATTATCAAAAGAATAGAACCACATTGGAAGCAAAGAATCCATAAATACAAACCAACTAGTTTGAAATGTCGTATCCTTTTACGTGCTTATTGTTTCTCTTGCTCTCACTGAGATTAATCTGACTCAAGCTATGAACATGTACAAAGACTTTCTAAAAAGTTTTTCTTTGTAATAGATGGTTCGGGGAACTAAAGGGAGCCGATCTCCTTCGTTACCAGATATGGTTAGTTAGATGAGAATCCAGAAAGTACACTATCTAAATTTAAGTGTAAGAAGCAGAAAGGAGATAATCTTAAAAGGAAGGAAATCTGTGACATTGGCATTTTTTCTGTTAGAAGAAAAATGCTAAATTGCTTTCTCACGTTGCAATGGGCAACAGACTGTTGGTATATGCCTTTTGATTTGGGGTGTGCCAGCAGTTGATGCCAAAAAAAAGTAAACTTGTTTGCTAGGGAGGGTTTAGGTACAGGCCGGAAATGATAGTGGAGGCAGCTTTTAGAAATATATGATATTTTCCCAAAATAATGCAGTTTCAAAGTGTAAGAGCGCAACACGTGATATGTGATTAGGCACATGTTATGGGTTCCAACCTTGCCGCAAACAAAAGCTTGGTATTTAATTGGAGAAAGTTAGAGAAGCCAATCTATTATTCTCCTTAATTTGAACTGTGCGCCATTGTCCTCCTGTTTTCTGGGTGATTTTTTCTTTAAAAGGGAAAGGACATGTCATAGTGTTATATAACACTTGGAGAACCATACTCCAAAAGCTAGCTGTTAAGGCGGGAGAGCCCGGAGCTATAAATACCCCACATCAACACTTTGTACTACCGATGTGGGACTTTGTAATGGACCATAACAAACCACCACACTATGCTACCGCCATCCTCGATGGACTTGCGCTATACATTACTAGCCCCGACAAGCACTGCCATACTGGAATTACCATCCAAGGCACGAAGAGCGGTGGCTGGCTCTAATACCATTGTTACAACAGGTAGAACCACACTCCAAAAGCTAGCTATTTAGGTGGGAGAGCCTAGGGGCTATAAATACCCTACGTTAGCACTTTGTTGTACCTATGTGGGACCTTGCAATGGACAATAACAACTACCCAAGATGCCATTCTGCACCGGCAGAAGATTTTCCTTCATCATGTCAAGTTTTCTTCCTAGATCATCAATACTTGGATCAGTGGCTTCAGATTTCTTGCCTGTTTTAGCCATGTGATTCTGCAATTGCGATTCGAGTTTCTTCATGTTATCCTTATCAATTTAGATCTTGTCTCCATAATTGTTATCCTGTAAGGCCAGGATTATGCTCTGATACCAATTGTGCTATACTTCCAATGTATGTAAATTGATATCAAGGAATAGGACAGAAATGGGATTTTATTTATTGTGCATTCGATACAATGTAACTACATTGAATGATGAATTGAAGAGGGTAATTCTAAGCTTAATACTCCATAACAAGCCTGAGGTCCTCTGTAATTTCCCTGGAAGAATTAGGAAGAAGAAGTTAAGAAGAGATAGAGATAGAAAGTCGAGACTAGAGAGAAGGTGTTTGGTGGTTAGGATTTTTATCAGAATTCGCATAACTTTCCACTCTAGTCTATTAGGTATATAGTTAGGTGATGCTAATCCTTAGCCGTAAATCATGACTTACCCTTTTAATTCTGCGCCCGTACAATCACAACCTGTGTGACCCTTCATTTATTAGCTGGCTTCATCATACGTGTACACGTATCCCTAAATCATTTTCCCAATTCAGCTCTGACATACCACATAGAAGTCGGCAATCTTTGTGATTGCTGTCTTTGCCATATCAAAGGGGAGGCAAATGCTAGTCATGTTTTACTGTACTGCAAACGGCAACAAATTGATGGCTCAAAGCTGCCAAAAAATATAATTATTCCTTTTTTGCTATGAAAGGTTTCGATAAATCCCGGAAATGATAGTGGGGTAATCAGGTCCTATTTTTAAATATATTTCTCATCAAAATATATCAGTTTTACAATGCATGTTTTCATACATGTGGTTAGAGAGAAAGAGACTAAGAGAGCTTTTCAACGAGAAGTAAAGGCCGTTTTTAAGACCTGGATTGTGTAAACTTCCTTTGTGATTGGTTTTAATGAGAAGTTACCTACTGAGTCCTATATTTTTCTGAATTTTCTGGAGGAACTTCTAATTGTACAGCCTCCCTTTTTGCATAACGAAGCAGAAATTAAATGCTAATGAAGTAAGTGCCGCCCTCTTCTGTTTTATTGTCGTTGTTTCACATATTATATACCAATATATGCAGACTATTTGTCTTACTAGTACTGTTTAATTACATATTATATGCACTTTGGCACAAATAATATCACTAAGGACATTCTTCTTAAGAAAAAAAGAAATAATACTAAGGAGATTATTTTGGTAAACTCAGTGTGGAAAGTGGATGATTAGTTTGGTAATTTGGTATTCTCGCTTGGTGGTTTACATGAAAGCATGCATTCTTATTGTTTAGGCTGATTGGCCTTTTCTAGTGTGCTTATTTCCTGCTGGCTGGAGTTAGACTAATATACGTTCTTTTGTTTCGACTCCGACTCTTGATTATTACAGATGGTCCTCTTTGATTTCCTATAATGCTTGTGTATATCTCAATTTTTAAGAATTTCGTTAGTAGTAATCATCTTAAATACTCTGTATCCTAAAATAATCCTTGGTGTGTTCATACCCAGTGGGGAAAGCGGAGCTGGCAAAACTGAAACAGCAAAGATTGCAATGCAATACTTGGCAGCCCTTGGAGGTGGTAGTGGAATAGAGGATGAGATTGTGAAAACAAATCCCATTTTAGAAGCCTTTGGTAATGCTAAAACTTTACGAAATGACAACTCAAGTCGATTTGTAAGTAGTTTTCCTATAACGGAGCTGAATTTGACTTTGTGTTTCAAGATTTCTACTCCAAGTATTTGAGAAACTGTAACTCTTTGTTGACAGGGGAAGCTTATTGAGATTCACTTTAGTGAGACTGGGAAAATATCAGGGGCTAATATTCAAACATGTAAGGCAGCAATCTGTATGAGTTCATTGAAATGCAATTTTTGTACGGAAGTCAATCAAGTGCTGACATGTATTTGTACTTTTTGTTTGACTGCTGGCATGGTTTCTCGATCTTCACAGTTCTACTTGAAAAGGTAAGTTTTCCCTTTGTGTTGCCTTGATTGATAGCAAATCTTATTATTTTTCTTTTTTTGTAATATAAACTTAATGTATATGGTTTATGGAACAGTCCAGAGTGGTTCAATGTAGCGAGGGTGAAAGGTCGTATCATATATTTTATCAGCTCTGTGCAGGAGCTCCAGGGGCTCTCAAAGGTATGAACTGATAAATATACAAGGGTGAGATTTTCATTGTATGATCTCTCAATACATCTTCTCTAGATGTTTTTCCTTTAAGATGCCGCTTGTATATGTTTGTTCCATATATTTGTTTGGCACTTCCACTGCTTATACTTTATAGTAAATGTCATAGAAACCATTTAACTATTTGTGTATTATCTTCCGAGGTAAGTGCACATTGGTAATCTTTATTTTGGTTCCTCCCGTCCTCCTTACAAATCTTTCCTGACAAATGTGTATGTGCCTGCAATGAGGATTGCAGTTTAGCACATGCAAATGCAGCTTCATATCAATATATGTGTGGTTTTGGACGAGAATTGCATGTACTTAGCAGGTACAGCTCAACGAAAATGGAAGTTGGATTGAATGATAGTATGTAGTAGATTTATGATGGTTGCTGATCGGGACTATGCCTTATATAAACTTAAATCCGAGCACTTTGGTTTGAAGTTACAAGTTATTACTATATTTGTCAGACACTTAGGTGTTATTTTATTTCTCTTTGTGCGTCATTTGCAGAGAAATTAAATTTGAAGGATGTGAGTGAGTATAACTACCTGAGACAAAGCAATTGCCAATCAATTTCTGGGGTTGATGATGCTGAACAATTCCGTATTGTAATGGTAATGTTCCTGTTCATGGCTTCTTGCAAGTCAAGTTTGATCCTTATTCCGCGAAAAAATGATTAATGACTTCACTTTTTATATTTAGGCCAGTTGACTTTGGATCTTGTTTGTTTCCTGAAAAATAGTTGAGAAGCTAAATATGGTGTGTTGTTTTAGGAAGCACTCGACGTTGTCCATATCAGCAAGGAGGATCAAGAGAGTGTTTTTTCGATGCTAGCTGCAGTTTTATGGCTTGGAAATATCTCTTTTACAGCTGTCGATAATGAAAACCATGCCGAGCCAGTTGTGGATGAAGGTAAGTTGAGAGTAAAAAGATAAAGTTCCTAGTAGCCAGTAGTTTATTTTCTTTTGCGTAAATGTTTGCAGGATTGTTTGCAATTTTTTCCTCCTGTCACTCTTAGTATCATTTGGCTATCTTCCTTTCCCTTTTTTGATATATAATTTTACAAAGATCCACTAGTCAGCAATAGTAGTAACTAACTATTCTTTAAAATAATCATTCCATGTGGTGCAAACAATCTCTTCACGTTAAACATGTTTTTTCTTTTCTTTTCTTTCTTTTTTTTTTTTTTGTAAAATTTAATATGATGGGTTCTTTTTGGAAAATACAAATTTATGGGTCAAGTCTACAGATTTGGAAGTTGTAATCCTACTCTTGGAGACATTGGGATTTGAAATCATCATATGAAATCGAAGTTGCAATTTTGTGCAGATTTCATAAACTGATTTCGAATCAAAACTTGAAATCGGTGTCCCAAATCCTATGGGCGAGTGCCTACTTAGTCGTTGCACTTATATTAAGTCGATATTCAGGAAGGAGTCTGTCTAGACTAATTAAAGCTTCACAAGTAGGAAAGGCCTAACAGTTAGTGATATGATTAGAGTAGGATGGCTATAGAAGTGTCATGTAGTTAACTTCAACTAATTTGAAATTAAGAATGTGTTTGGAGGGAGGAAAACATTTTCAGGACAATGTTTTCTTGTTTTCTTATGTTTGGTTGGATCAAATTTTTGGGGAACATTTTCTCTAGGAAGACAAGTTCCTTAAAAATGAGGAAAGTGGCTTAGTTAATGGAAGTAGGGAAAACTAGTTCTATAAGTGACATTTTATGTTTGTTGTATGCTCCCACCCAACCAACGCCCCCAACCCCTACCCCTTGACCATCCCAACCCTGCCACTCCAGAGGCCCCTCAACCTACCCTCTCCCACCTCGGTTGTTTTTCACTGGATTACATATAAATGCTTTGAAATAACACTTTTTTTTTTGCTTATTGACTAAACACTAGAAAATAAGTAAGAAACCATCTAATTTTCCAAGAAAACATTTTCTAGAAAAATATTTTCTCTGGAAAATATTTTCTTTCATACCAAACACACCCTAAGATGCTGGTGATTATATTGTATATCAATGTAAAGTATGTCAGGAGAATCTTCTCATTTTTGTTAGTTAGAACTATCTAGTTACCCAAGAAACTATAACAATATCATTCTATATTGTTGACTCTTTGATGTCTAATTTTGTAGGCCTAACAAGTGTTTCAACTTTAATCGGGTGTGGTGTGGAAGAGCTAAAACTAGCTTTATCAACTCGAAAAATGAGAGTAAGAAATGATGATATTGTCCAAAAGCTAACACTATCTCAGGTAATGATTTATTATATGGCCCTGCTAAAAGCTTGTTAGTTGCATTTGACTGAATGGACTTTTTAAAAAGTCCTCTAACAATTGATCTTTCTGTCAATTTGTTAGGCTACTGACACAAGAGATGCATTGGCAAAATCAATTTATTCTTGTCTGTTTGACTGGCTTGTTGAACAAATAAACAAGTCGCTTGCAGTCGGCAAACGTCGAACTGGAAGATCTATCAGCATTCTTGATATTTATGGTTTTGAATCATTTGAGGTATTAGGTTTATAATGTTTGGTTACTTCATCTCTCTTTTATTTTTAATTATGCTGACTTTGATTTCCTTTCCAGAGGAACAGCTTTGAGCAGTTCTGCATTAATTATGCCAATGAAAGGTTGCAACAACACTTTAACCGTCACTTGTTCAAGTTGGAACAGGAGGTGATGACCCTTTTAATTAATCCTTTTAGAAACTGATGCGTTGGTTGAATATATTTGCACCTGACTTCATGCTTTCAAGCTCTTGATACCTGTTCAATAGATATCTTCACTTGAGGGACATGCCATTTTTTGCTTTTTTTCTTCCCTCGATGAGTTTGATTGAATGTGTGCAACCATTTAGAGCATGCAAAGGGTAAAAACATGTAAGAACTGTGAAATATATAGGAGGGAGCAAATATTATTGAATTGTGTATCTACATAATTACATTGAAACCCTATTTATAGTCACTGCATTACAATCCTTTTTCAAGTAGGATTTTATATACTATTCCTATTCCTACTCATATTCAAACATTCCCCTCAAGCTAGTGCATACAAATCATATGTGCCTAGCTTGTTACAAATATAATTAATAATTAATACGAGGACCAGTGAGGCACTTGGTGAAGATTTCTTCAGGTTGATCACTTGCTTCACAAATATAATAAGAATATCTTATGAGAGTATCTTTTATCTGACAAAGTGAAAATCAATCTCTATGTGCTTAGTGATTTGACGCAATATGAAACCCCGCTTGATTATCACACACAAGTTCCATCTTACCGATTTCTCCAAATTTTAGTTCTTTCAACAATTGTTTAATCCAAACTAGCTCACAAGTTACTGCATCCATTGCTAGATATTTTGCTTCTGCAATAGATCGAGCAACCACACTCTGTTTCGTACTTTTTCAGTATACCAAATTATCTTCTACTAAAACATAATATTCGAATGTAGAATGTCTATCAAAGGGTGATCCCGCCTAATCAACATCTGTATATCCAATGATATGCTCATGGCCTCGATCCTCGAAGAGTAGTCCCTTACCTGGAGCGGACTTTATATATAGCAGAATACGAACATCTGCATCCCGATGACTATCGGGGAAATCATAAATTGACTTACAACACTCACAAGAAAAGATATGTCGCGTCTAGTAACTGTGAGATAATTCAACTTTCCAACCAGCTACCTATACCTTCCAGGATCACTGAGTGGCTCCCTCAGCCCTGACAGAAGCTTAGTATTTGGATTCATAGGAGTGTCAATGAGTCTACATCCTATCATTCCTGTCTTCTTGAAAATGTCTAAGGCATACTTGCGTTGAGAAATAACAATACCTGATCCAGATTGAGCAACCTCAATACCTAGAAAATACTTCTGTCGAGGTCTTTAGTCTGGAAATGTCGAAAGAGATGTTGCTTCAAATTAGTGATATCATCTTGATCATTGCCGGTGATAACGATATTGTCAACATAACCTACCAAATAAATACACAAATTTGGTTCAGAATGCCGATAAAATACTGAGTGATTAGCTCCACTATGAATCATGCCAAACTCCTAAATTACTGTGTTGAACTTGCCAAACTTGGTTCGAGGGGAGCAACAAAACCAGGTGGTTGCTCCATATAGACTTCTTTCTCAAGATCACTATGCAGAAAAACATTCTTAATGTCCAACTGATAAAGAGACCAATGACGAATGACAACCATAGATAGAAAAAGACGAACAAATGCTGTTTTAGCCATGGGAGAGAAAGTGTCACTATAATCTATCCCAAAGATCTGAGTATACCCTTTGGCAACAAGCAGATCAACCTGACCATCTGGACCAACTTTCACCGTATAAATCCAATGGCAGCCAATAGTAGATTTACGGAAGGGATTCAAGCTCCCAAATACCACTCGCATGTAAAGCAAGCATCTCATCAATCATAACCTGTTTTCATTCTGAATGAGAAAGTGCTTCCATCCTGACTGAGCAATATAAGCATTATTTGATGGTCGATTAGGTTGTGGAGATATCTGCTTACTTGCTCGATTCTGAAGGAGCTCATTATATTCTTTTATAGCAATAGGATCATAATTGTAGACTTACCTTGAGGAAGAGGAACAAGATCCCAATTACCACGAAGAGTGCAAGTCAGACATCTCCTCAATCATAGCTTGTTGCCATCCTGGATGAGAAAGAGCTTCTCCAGTGGTCTTAGAAATAGACATGGATGATAGTGATGATACAAAGGCAGAATGGGTTGGTGACGAATGTTGATAGCTCAATCAAGTATAGATAGGATGAGGGTTATGAGTAGACCGATTACCTTTTCGAGCAGCGATGAAAGGACTCTATGTAGACAAGTCCTCAATAGGCAAAGATTCTGGTGGCTGGTGTCCAGCGACGTAGACAACGATGATAAGTTAATAGCAGTGGAAGATGGAGCTGTAGGTGATGTGGAAGGATAGACTATGGTTGAATCCCCAAAAGATGGAACTAGTAGAACCTCAGAAATGCCTTAATTGTTTAGTTGGAGAGGATGTAAAGTAGGGTTGACCTTTAAAGAAAGTAACATCAGCGGACATAAGGTATCGTTGGAGGTGAGGTGAGAAGCATCAATAGCTCTTCTGTACCATGAATAACCGAGAAAGACACAATTAAAAGCATGAGGAGGGGTTAATTTATCGTTTCCTGGAGTGAGGATATTGATAAATTATGTTTCCAAAGACATGGTGGAAGAGAAAACAGGGTTGACTTAGGAAACAAAATAGTGTATGGAACCGGATTTTGAATAGCAGTGGAAGGCATACAGGCATACAGTTAATTAGATAACAAGAGCTGAGCACTGCATGTCCCAAAAAATGTAATGGAACGTTGGCTTGTATGAGAAGGGTGCGTGCAGTCTCAATAATATGCCTATTTTTTTCCTCTGTTATTCCATTTTGTTGTGCCGTATAAGGACACGATGTCTGATAAAGAATGCCATGGGAAGACAAAGATTGTTGAAATTGAGATGATAAATATCATGTGCATTATCACTACAAAAAATGTGAATAGAAACACCAAACTGATTTTGTATTTCAGCACAAAAGGTTTGAAATATTGAAAATAATTCAGAACGGTCTTTTATTAAGAAAATCCAAGTACACCTTGAGTAATCATCAATGAAGTAACAAAAAACTCAACGTAGAACTAATTCTACTAGGACCCCAAATATCATAATGAACTAAATGAAAAAGAGACTGTACGATTATTAGGACTGGGTAGAAGAGTAACTCGAGTGTGCTTCACTAATTGACACGATTCTCGATCTAACTTAGACAATTTGGACAACCTAGGCCATTTTATGAAGTTGGGATAAGGTAGGATGTCCCAATCGTCTGTGGATTAAATTCGGAGAGTCGGAGACCGAACAAACTGTAATGGACTTGTTGCAATTAAGGTAATAACGCCCATCAAACTCACACCCTTCGCCAATCATCCTTCCCGCACTGAGGTCCTGTATAACAAAGAAGTCACTAAAGTATGAGACAAAACAATTTAAAGACTTTGCCAAACGACTGATTGACAGAAGGCTAAAAGGACAACCAGGGAAAAAAAGAACATGATTCAGAGTCAATGGAAGTAAGGGATTGGGTTGACCAACTCCTATTGCCCTAGTCTGAGAACTAGTAGCTAACGTAATAGTTGGAAGGGATTGAGAGAATCATACTCGTCAATAAAGATTTGTTACCAGGAGTGTGGTCAGAAGCGCCAGAGTCCATGACCCAAGGGCCAAGTGTGGTGGAATGTGAGATACAAGCAATAGGATTACCATTCTGAGCAGCGAAAGCTATTGATGGTGATGTCTGCTTACTCGCTTGATACTAAAGAAAGTCATTGTATTCTACTTCAGATAAAGAGAAAAGTTGATTGGTTTGATTGCCGATGGGTTCAATCTGAGCAACTGAAGCATTCTTTGGTCTACCCTAGAGAGAGTAGCAGACTTCACGGGTACGATCCAATTAGCTACACCTTGCCCGAGGTTTCCCAGAGCGGCTTCCATGTCGATTTCCCGTTTGAGGTACTAGAACAGAAGATTCTGCGGGTGTCACGGGGTGAGTAGACAACATAGGTGGTGCAGCCAATCACAATAAGCGAGCGAAAAGGTCATCCATAAAAGGAACAGTGGGACTTGCCAAAATTTGATCTCGCACTGTGTCATGATCAGATGGAAGTCCAGCAAGTGTAACAACTAAAAACATTGCACATTGCTGATTGTTTTTCGACACTTGGAGTAGCGGACATCAACTCAGCGAACTCTTCCATAACCGCCTGAACCTGTCCAAGATATGTAGACATATCCCAATCCTGCTTCTTAAGATTAGTCAACCGAGAAATAACAGTATAAAAATGAGGGATGTCATTTATGTATAGCCCATGAGCCTTTTCTCAAACCAAGAAGCAAGTTTGGAATGGTCGGGACAACAACATCAACTTTGAATTAATAGATTTCCATTATAGACTACACAATTAAGCATCAACCTTCTCCTATTCGCCCTTATCTTTTTCATCAACATCCTTATCAACATCCTTAGCCTGTTTAAGCAAGTGGTCCTGAACCCCTTGTCCCTTGCACTTTAGCTGAATAAAGGAAGACCAAAGATAAGTAGTTCGCACTACCTATTAAGGGTTCAGTGGTGATGGAGTGATTCGGTTTGCTGGAAAGCATAGGTTTACTGAAAATATATGAACTGAGGGACATGATGTAGATGTTAGATGTTTCCCGGAAAAATCTGGAATTGCAGGAATTTGGAAGAAAAAAGTTGACTAGAATCCGAATCTGAAAAAAACTGCAATTGTAGGAATCTTGAAGCAAACAATTGACTAGAATCTGGAAAAAAATAAACTGGATGAACAGTTCTGTCTACTGGAATCTGAAAAAAAATCATACCTTTCTATTGGAATTTGATAGCTTCGATCGGTGCGTGAGATGGCTGGTGGTAGTGAAGCTGACTAGGTTTTGCTCGCGCAATGGTCCGAGTCTCGTGGTGGTGTTGGTTTGACGCAACACCTCTGACAATAGAGATCTGCTCGGAAAACCAAGAAAAATAGCTGAAAAAGAAATTGAGTTTGAAATTTCTCTTCCAATGTTTCTGGCCTTAACCAGGCTCCGATACCATGTGAATTTGGAAGAGAAATGAGAGAAAACTTAGCTTGATTATTTCCTTAAGCTATTAGGGTTTAAATAGCTAAGTCTACATGTCCTAAAAGGAAAGGAAATCAATACAAATAAATACCTAATCAATATAAATCACTATCTAATTAATACCTAATTATAATAGGAGGAAATCAAGCTACCTACTATATTTACGTATGCTACGTATGCTGTAGAATATTCATGGGATTCTAAAAGGCTTGTTTTAGACCACAAATTTTAGAAAACCGTTCTTTCTTATCCTCCGTTTCTTGTCAAACAATGCCACAAAATAAGGGCCAGAGGAAGTACTTATTTTTACACCACGAAACCATGTAATACTAATCTAGAATCCATTGTCATGTATGATTAAGAATTTTAACTATCTTTCAAACATCTAAAAAATTTGTAACCTGACAACATATTTATTTTTAAAACTGACATGATGCACCTTTTAACTTCCTTTTAATAAATGTTCCAAGAGGAATCATGTCATCAATGAATGAATAGAAGTTAAGGTAGTACAATATAAGCCTGACTCAGCATGATGCACCCTCTTAGAAGTCAGATCAAGAAAGTTTTTTTCCTTTCACAATGCTGCTTCCTAATTATTAAAACATCTGTTAGCTATTCTTTCCAATAAGAGGCATTTCAATAGAACTGGTAACTGGTAAAGTTGCCTATGTGACCATGAGGTCACGGGTTCAAGCCTTAGAATCCGTCTCTGGCAGAAATGCAATGTAAGACTGCGTACAATAGACCCTTGTGGTCGGGCCCTTCCTCAATAGCGGGAGCTTTAGTGCACCGCGTAGTCCCTTTTTCTTTAAAGAGGCATTTCAATAGAAGCTTCCTGTTGTTGGAAGGAACGATAGATGATAATTCACTTGGGAAAGTTAACCTAATTCAGTTTTACAAAATGATGTGAAAGAGGTTTATTTTCAATTTTATCAAGCACAATCTTATCAATTAGCAATAAATTATACCTTCTCCTGTTTGGTTTGAAATGTAATTTGTGACAGGAAGATGTCGTTTTTGCTTGAAAACAGGTGATCAATTTTATTATTGTTGTTGGTTACATTTATTTGTCATTAGTTCTTTGTTTATTTACTTAAGATATAAAGTAAGTTCGCTCGAAACATTTTAATTGTCACAACATTTCTCAAAGTAATAATTAAATAAATAAATGTGACATTGACATGCTGACTTCAAGGGGGGCTTTGTTTAACTTGATTCTACCTTCCTCGGGTTGATCTTCTATATTTGTTTCTACAACAACAACAACAAACCCAGTGTATTCCCACAAAGTGGGGTCTGGGGAGGGTAAGATGTACGCAGTCCATACCGCTACCTCCGAAGAAGTAGAGAGACTGTTTCCGATAGACCCCCGGCTCAAGATAAGGAATAGTAACAAGTGGATGAATGACACAAACAAAATATCAGAGATAATGCCACTAGAAAACAGAGAAAATATGACATACAATAAATAAGGGCAACATGAAAGAGAGAAAATAAGAAGTATGAAATAATACGAAGGACACCTACTTAGTTGTAACATACTCACACATACCAAAGACACCCATGCACACAATTCTATATTTGTTTCTGCAAGGCTTATTTAGCATGTTGATCATTACAGCAACAACATACCCAGTGTATTCCCACATAGTGGGGTATGGAGCATGTTGTCATTTATAACAAAAATACTGATTTCCGATCCATAGCTGTTAGCCTAAGAAGTATCAAAGCTTATGGTGGAATAAGGATTCTTTGGTGTTAAAACATAAATACTGTTTGCTAATCCACCAAGCATAATTAGGTGGCAGCACTTTACTCTGACATGCATGGCACTGCATTTGCCAATTAGGCAACTAGAAGGATGCTTGTGGCTGTGGTTTAGTCAGTTTCCAGGAGCTTTAGTTTGTTTTATTTTGTATATAGTCATATTTAACTCTTCATTAACAGCTGACTTTCTTTCCAGGAGTATATTCAAGATGGCATTGATTGGACTAAAGTTGATTTTGACGACAACCAAGATTGTCTAAATCTGTTTGAGAAGGTTGTATGCGCAGTCTTAAATAAGTCTAGCTGTCCTTAGCCATTTAAATTGTTTTCTTTTACTTTTTCTTTAGCAAATTTTAGGAGCTCTCATGAAACATTTCATGTGGTCACATTCGTTAAATCATGTTATTTCCCAAGTGTTGTTCTTGGTATTACATTAGCCTGAAATATGAAGTGAAATGTCTATGCTGATAGAAGAACCAAGTCGCCACAACAGAGGTCTTCCATATCTAGTGTTTCTTGAAGTATATATCTGGTTCAGCGGAACTTCAGTATATTGAAATTCTTCCTCTCTTTTATGCAGAAACCACTGGGGTTGTTATCTCTGTTAGATGAGGAGTCCACCTTTCCTAATGGCACAGACATGTCATTTGCCAACAAACTCAAGCAGCATCTAAATTCTAATCTTTGTTTCAGAGGAGAACGAGGGAAGGCTTTTACAGTAAGCCATTATGCAGGGGAGGTATGGTTGTTTATGACCTACTTGTTTTGTCCCATTGCACCCACTAATATCCCCGTTTCCCCAAATAACTTCTAGCTATCTAATGTAGTGATGTGAATGGCTTGTTTATGTTTACTTAATTCTATCAGGAAATGTAATAGTTCTTTGTTACCAGGTAATTTATGATACAACTGGATTTCTTGAGAAGAATCGTGATTTACTGCACTCCAATTCAATTCAGCTTCTATCTTCTTGCAAGTACCACCTTCCTCAAACATTTGCATCAAATATGCTTTCTCAATCTGAGAAGCCTGTTGTTGGCCCATTGTACAAATCTGGTGGAGCAGACTCGCAGAAATTAAGTGTTTCCACAAAATTCAAGGTAGTTTTACATATAAAAAAGGATCTCCTTTTTTCTGTTTCTTCTTTTTTCTTAACTAAAGAAAAAAGAAAAAACAAAAGTCAGGTTATTTGAAATTTGATAACATGTTAATATGTCCTAATGCTGCTGTCTACACAAAAAGATTGAGCTTCGGTATGGAAACGTACTAAGTTATCGCTTTCAAATTTAGAGAAACCCTGGAATTAACAAAATCGACAATCTGAGCCAAATCTTGTTTCCGGACAAAACTAAGGTTCAGAAGAAGAAAAGGATTGATGCAGAGACTTTTAATGGAACTATCTAATAACATGAAGTAAAATGTGTTGATACAGGGATCTTACATTGAGATTTCAGAAAGAAAAAGAACCTCTGAGATTGTCTTCCCCAAACTAACTAATCTAAATTGTGTCAAATGAAGCTGGGATTACACTTGCTTGCTTCTTGCTTATGTCTTGCATAGACGTTTACTTATAGGGCCCACCATATGATAAATTTAAGCAGAAACTGTAAGAGGCAAAAGAGAAAAAAAAGAGTAAAAGAATCACAAGTGCAATGTATTATTTCTTTATCTACCCTTTTAAGGTTCGTTCCTATAGTTATACTAGTAAAATCACATTTAAAATAGAGTTAAGGCTTTGCTAAGCTTGTTTTATACTCCGCGGTTGGTTATCTACCCTTTAGCAAGTTTGCTAACCTTGTTTTATAGTGAAGGCTTTGCTAAGCTTGTTTTGTTGGGCGACTGGTGGTTTAAAAGAGATTATATGAAAAAACTATTGTTGTTTCACTATAGCAATTTACGTAGTGCTATGTGATGGAGTTTGACCTTGCCTTCTTGTGTTGGGAGAAGGGTGTTCATGATGTAGTGGGATTCAGCTTATGTTTGTCATCTTGATTCTTCTTTTGCTGTTAGGGACAATTATTCCAACTAATGCAACGACTAGAGAACACGACTCCACATTTCATACGTTGTATCAAGCCCAACAATTTTCAGTCTCCTGGAAAGTATGAGCAAGGACTTGTATTGCAGCAGCTACGATGTTGTGGTGTCTTAGAAGTAGTTCGTATATCAAGATCTGGGTTTCCTACCAGAATGTCCCATCAGAAGTTTGCCAGAAGGTAGGATGGAGTCTTATCACTAATGCTTTAATTCATGTTCATTTCTCGGTATGCTTGAGTTCTTATTCGCATCAATGGACTTCTGCATCAGGTATGGATTCCTTTTATTAGACCATGTTGCATCACAAGATCCACTCAGTGTCTCAGTTGCAATATTGCATCAGTTCAATATTCTGCCCGATATGTACCAAGTTGGTTTCACAAAGTTGTTCTTCCGAACTGGACAGGTGAGGAAGACTATTATAACCACCAATTATCTCTTCTGCTCCCATTTTTCTTGCCTGTCCTCCCTCACTTGTGTGCACTTCTGTTGCGCTTTTAATTCTTTTGCGCTTTTAATTGTCAATATGGTCAATCAATCTATGTAGATCTATCATCTGTGACTCTTTATTTAATGCTACTGCCAGCACGCGCCATTACCTACGAGTATCCTGTATTGTACAATTGAGGCTCATGCACCCTTTTGCAACCCGCAAAATTTTTAGTCCATTACCTCTTATCTTTTTTATATAAATTCTATTTTGTATGGAATTGTACGTATTTTTTCATTTGGGAGTTGTACAATCTCTATTACAATTTACAGCTGTAGAGAAATAAGAGAAGAAAAATAATTAGAACTATTAAAGAATTATATAAGGATTGCATTTTGTAGATTGCCGGAGTCTAATATCTGTTCTTCCTTGCTATGAAAGGTGACTGAAGGGTAGAATAGAACTAGCTTATGGCCAAGTGCATCTGACGTTCTGATTCATCTGCAACTTATGCATGTGTCTGTGGGCTGCTTCTTTTCTTACAGCGTTTATTAGATCTATATGAATGCAAATATAAATTAAATTATGCAAAATTGTGTTTTTAACTTCCCATTGGGGTTTTATGAGAAACTGCTGATGCATTACATATATATATAGAGAGAGATCTATATGAATGCAAATATAAATTAAATTATGCAAAATTGTGTTCTTAACTTCCCATTGGGGTTTTATGAGAAACTGCTGATGCATTACACTCACCTGGTGCGGAGACTGGTGGAACAGTATAGGGAAAGGAAGAAGTTTTATGAGAAACTGCTGATGCATTACACTCACCTGGTGCGGAGACTGGTGGAACAGTATAGGGAAAGGAAGAAGGACTTGCACATGGTGTTTATCGACTTGGAGAAGGCGTACGACAAAGTTCCTAGGGAGGTTCTTTGGTGATGCTTGGGGGTGAGTGGGGTCCCGATGACGTATATCAGAGCAATCAAGGACATGTATGATGGAGCTAAGACTCAGGCTAGGACGACGGGAGGAGATTTAGAGCATTTCCCTGTCTTGACAGGGTTGCATCAGGGATCTACTCTTAGTTCATTTTTGTTTTCTTTGGTGATGGATGTGTTGACGCGTTGCATTAGGGATGTACTCTTAGTCCATTTTTGTTTGCTTTGGTGATGGATGTGTTAACGCGACATATTCAAGGAGAAGTGCCTTAGTGTATGCTTTTTGCGGATGATTTAGTTTTGATTGATGAGACGCGGGTGCGTGCAAATGATAAACTAGAGTTGGAGACAGACCCTTGAGTCTAAGTGGTTCAGGTTGAGTAGGAGCAAGACAGAGTATTTGAAATGCAAATTTAATGACATGAGGCAGGAGAACGAAGTGGTAGTAAGGTTGGATTCCCAGGAGGTGTGTAAGAGGGATAATTTCAAGTATCTCGGGTCCTTGATTCAGGGGAATGGTGAGATTGATGAGGATGTCTCCCATCGTATTGGGGCGGGATGGATGAAGTGGAAGCTCGCCTCGGGGTGTTGTGTGATAAAAAGGTGCCGCCCAAGCTTAAAGGCAAGTTCTATAGGGTGGCAGTTCGTATCTCGGGTCCTTGATTCAGGGGAATGGTGAGATTGACGAGGATGTCTCCCACCGTATTGGGGCGGGATGGATGAAGTGGAAGATCGCCTCGGGGGTGTTGTGTGATAAAAAGGTGCCGCCCAAGCTTAAAGGCAAGTTCTATAGGGTGGCAGTTCGTTCGGTCATGCTTTATGGAGCGGAGTGTTAGCCAGTTAAAAACTCTCACATTCAAAAATGAAAGGTGGCGAAAATGCGGATGTTGCGTTGGATGTGTGGGCTTACTAGGGGTGATAGAATTCGGAATGAGACCATTCGAAAAAAAGTTGGAGTGGCTTCGGTGGAGGACAAGATGCAGGAAGTTCGATTGAGATGGTTCGGACACGTAATGAGGAAGGGCACGGATGTCCCGGTTCGTAGGTGTGAAAGGCTTGCGTTGGATGGCTTCAGGCGGGGTAGGGGTAGGCCGAAGAATTATTGAAGAGAGGTAATTAGGCGGGACATGGAGCAGTTGTAGCTCACTGAGGACATGACTCTAGATAGGAAGATCTGGAGGACGCGAATTAGGTTAGAAGGCTAGTGCCAGTTTCGGTCGTTGGGGTAGGGCTTTACTTGGAGGGTGTATTATTCTTGTTATGCCACCTTGTTGCGTGCTTTATTACGAATTTGTTTACTATTATTTGTTTATTATTCATTGTGGGTGGCGTATTTATGTCTTCTCATCTTGTTCCATGCTTTATTACGGATTTGGTTATTATCTCGTGTCTTGAGCCGGGGGTCTATCGGAAACAGCCTTGCTACTTTTTCGGAGGTAGTGGTATGGACTGCGTACATCTTACCCTCCCCAGACTCCACTATGTGGGAATACACTAGGTTTGTTGTTGTTGTTGCTGCTGATGCATTACACACACACATATATATATGTATATATATGTATATTTGTCTGTGTGTGTAGCATCTATCGGTACTCGCGTCAGTCAAGTCTCTGACATTCCTTCCTGAATAAGATTCCTGAGAGAGATGGTTGAAACAAGTAATCTAAATTATGCGGTCTGCTGCACAATTGCCTAAATCAAGCTTTTTGAAATTTTGTTCACCCCTTCTATTATAAACTTTGCCATCCTAACATTTTCTTTCCAACTATGGAGAAAGAAAAGAAAAAATGAAGAAAATTTTTCTCCCAACCATCCACGTCCTCTATTGAGATGTCCATTTGAGAATCTGTCCAACAGAAATGGGTTAAGATTATTTTAAGTTATTTCTCAAAACTAGAGAGCATACATTCATTTGTTCCATATACTAATTCAGATGAGTTGTTCTCTTATTACCTCTTTTCAGATTGGAGTTCTTGAAGATACCAGAAATCGCACTCTCCATGGCATCTTACGTGTTCAAAGTTGTTTTAGAGGTCACCAAGCTCGCCGACATCTCAAACATTTTCTAAGAGGAATTGCTACACTTCAGTCATGTAGGTTTGATTGAACTTTGAACTTTTTGCTCATCTGTTATTGGCTTATTGTAGGGTTTATGACTCTGTTACTGCATGCTTTCTCTTTACAGTTGTACGTGGAGAGAGAGCTAGAAATGAATATGCAATCTTACTACAGAGACACAGAGCAGCTGTGTGTATACAAAAGCAAATAAGAGGCAGGACCAAAAGGAAGACTTACGAAAATGTTCATGATGCATCAATTGTGATACAATCTGGTAATTCCTAAAGCTCCACTGCAATTTTTCAGACATGAGTAACTTGTTTTTATTTTGCATGATCCTGATAAACGACAGATATTGGCTGTAAGATAGATGTGAACAAATTGCTGTACTATTTGGGCTTTGCAGTGTTATAGACTCCTCTTATTTGTTAATGTGATATATTGATGTGATATATTTACTATATGTGATATATTTACTATATGGTTTAACAATACTGTGACTTGTTCATTCAATAGATTTGACATGGTTTTTAAACTTATTGTAATAGTTTTTTATCTCATTGAATTTCTTTTCCAGTGATTCGTGGCTGGTTAGTCAGAAGATGTTCAGGAGACATTGGACTGTTACAATTTGGAGGCAGAAAGGTATTCATGGGTGGCTTTAAATTGGGGATGACAACTTTTTGTTACGTCTCTTTGTTGTGCACTCACTGCTTATTCAAGTTTGTTAGTTAACTTTGGGTTCATTGACACAAGCATACCATTCATCTTAATAGCGATGGGCCATTCTCTTCTATTGGTTTCTAATCCCGATTAGCTTCTTATAGGTTAGTGAGTCAGAAGATGTGCTGGTGAAATCTTCTTTCCTGGCGGAGTTACAACGTCGAGTCCTTCGAGCTGAAGCTGCTCTACGTGAAAAAGAGGAGGAGAATGACATACTTCACCAGAGACTACAGCAGTATGAGAATCGTTGGTCAGAGTATGAGTTGAAAATGAAATCCATGGAAGAAATATGGCAGAAACAAATGAGATCACTGCAGTCAAGTCTTTCCATTGCAAAAAGGAGCTTAGCCCTTGATGATTCCAGGAGGAACTCTGATGCATCGGTCAATCCAACTGATGAGAAAGAGTCTAGTTGGGAGACAGGAAGCAACCAGAGGGCCCGAGAGAGCAACGGAGTAAGACCAATGAACGCCGGTCTTAGTGTCATAAGCCGATTAGCCGAGGAGTTTGAGCAGAGGAGTCAAGTATTTGGTGACGATGCTAAGTTCTTGGTGGAAGTAAAATCAGGTCAAGTTGAGGCTAACCTGAGTCCAGATCGTGAGCTAAGGAGGTTGAAGCAGATGTTTGAAGCTTGGAAGAAAGATTATGGATCAAGATTGAGAGAAACAAAGGTGATTCTGAATAAACTGGGGAGTGATGAAGGAGGCAGCGACAAAATGAAAAAGAAATGGTGGGGAAGGAGGAATAGCACAAGGTTGAACTAAAATAAATTGCCTTAATGAGTCATAGTTTTTGCTTTACATACCAGGCAGGGTGTTGTGCAGTGAGCAAGTCTGTATAGAAGTGAAAGGGATGTTTGTATAATGTGAGATTCGTAGTAGTTTGTAATTTTAAATGCACAACATTTCTGTAAAGTTAATCATTTTCTATGATATTCATATCATATTTGTGTTCAACAACTCATATTTAGCAGCAAAGACAAGGTTACAAATATCATGTGGTTTGGAAATGGAAGAAGACGGTTTTGCTAAAAACAATTAGAATAGATTATTGAAGCGGAAACGTACAAATTAAATATGAAACTGATACTGGGTATGGATGGGGAGCCTTGGAGCAACAGTAAAGTTATCTCCGTGTCATTTATACATCATGGGTTAAGAGCTGCTAAAACAACATTCGCTAATGTTTGCATTAAGTTAGATTGTCTACATTATAACTAACTACAACTTACAGTTTATCATGACCGTAAACATTGTCGGGGCATTACTCAAGCCAAAAGACATGACTAAGAACTCGTAGGCCGTAATGAATCTTAAGGGCAGTCTTATGTCTGCTGCCTTGCAACTGGTGGTATGTTGACTGCTGCCTTGCAACTGGTGGTATGTTGACCTAATATCAAACTTAGAAAATACGGTTGCACCTTGAAGCTTGTCGAACAAATCATCAACATGTGGTAGCGGATACTTGTTCTTAATAGTCACCTTATTTAGCTATCGATAGTCAATAGACATAAGCATGGAATCATCTTCTTTCTTCACAAAACGGATGGAAGCACCTCATGGAGACACTAGGCGAATAAAACCCTTACTCAGAAGATCTTGAAGTTGTGCTTTAAGCAACTTCAACATAGTTGGAGCCATACGATATGATGGAATAGAAATGGGCCGAGTGCCCAACTCAACATCGATACGTAAATCGATATCACGCTCGAATCGGAGACAGGTTAAATCAGTAGGAAAAACATCAACAAACTTACTAATTATAGGAATTGACTAAAGCGAGGGAGTGTAAAAGCTAGTATCACAAACATAAGCACGAAAAGCTATACACTCCATCACTATCAACCTCTTTTCCTGAATAAATGATATAATCTCTCTCACCTCACAATCTGAAGGATACCAAGGATACCAGACATAACTAATGGAGCAGTCTTGGCGAGGCAACCAAAGACTGCATGATTGGACAACGACCAGTCTAAGCCTAGAATCGCGTTGAAAACCACTGTGTCTAAGATAATGAGATCTACTCACATGTGACACCCTAAACTGGTCACTAGACAAGTCCTACATATTCGATCCACCACCAAAGAATCACCTACGAGAATAGCTATGCACAACTCACTAGAAAAATTCAAATGAGAGCGTCTGTTAAGCCTCTAAATCTTAGTAAAGCAATGTGTCGAGATAAGGCCAGAAGCTACCCATAAAAACAAAGTGTCACATGAAGGAAAGAAAAACTATACTAGGTCCTCAAATGAGGAGGACTAACCAACTGCTAGAATCTGAATTGCTAATATTTACCCATTAGCCTGAGAAAGATCATCCATATCTACATTTATAAAAATGTAGCTCAGAAGAGGTATGAGATCAGTACAGGGATGGTACTGAGTATATAGGAGAAAAACTAAATAGTTGAAAGCATAATTATATCATAATTTTGTTGAAAAGACAAAAATGTGAATTTCATAAATATAAATATCAACTGCGAGTAAAAGCAATTAAAGGACCATAACTAAGTATTTATGAAAAACAACGCATAACAGGAATCATACTATATAAAATCATATAAGAATCATATCATGTAAACTATAAGAAAGGAGTTAAGTCTTTTCGATGAGAGTTTCTTACAACCGACAAACATCACCTGATCTAATGATACCAAGTATCATACTTTTTTTAATCAAAATAAAAGTAGGACTTTCACATAGTTCAACTGTGCTGTCAAAGGCTTAAAAACCAATACTTTCTCTACTACCCCTAGCAGCAAATTGTCTTCTATGTTCTATGTTCAACAAGTGCAAAATAACAAAAGTTGATAATTAAGTGATATCAAATTACCACATTAAGATATAGTAATGTCTTTACTTTGAAAATTATTTTATGCTGCCGTGGAATAACTAGTTCTTGGTACCAATATCCTTAACGACATTAATCTGCTTTTCACCCATCGTAGACAAAATAGACACCACAAGATCTTTCCTTTCATTGAACCCATCTTTAATCCACTTCAACAGACTTCCATCGGTGGAAAGCTGGAGGTCATCCTTGGTGTTTCCATTTTCAGTAAGAGGACAGACAAAACCATCTTCAGAGATGTCAATCAGCTGATAGTCGGTACGGTTCACATGTGGCATATCACAGATGTGGGAGGACGGAACAATATCCTCAAGTTTCTTTCTATTGAAAATGTCAATAGCCATAAAGTGACATTTAGTATGTCCATGCTTGCCAATTTTTGAAGTGGAAACCTCAACAACCTTGTATGGATGTCCTTTGATAACTATGTAACCATTCTTTCTGATAGTACCAACTTGTTGTGGGTATGTTTTTGAAGCACCATCATCTGCCTTTGACTCCGAATGATGTTCTTCGTCTGACATGTTCTCTCTTTCTCTCTCTCTCTAGGATTTGTTTTTGCTATACCAAGTATCATACACCCATACTGGAAAGTGACATGCCCTAAATCGGGCCATATCGTATGGGCACCTCAAGCCCATATGAACCGAAGGTTGCCTCGATAACCTAACCTAATTATCATTATATCCATCATAAGGGTCGATTGAATTCCGACCATATAATAAGATAGCGAAAAACATACTACAAGTCATAACTTAAACATGTCTAAACACTTCATTAGGTTCATCACGCTAACTAATATATCCAAGTCCACAGTCTTCCCACAATACCTCTATACAAACTGATTTTAGAAATGTATATGTCGGGACAAGCCCCCGACAATAGCCAAACCAAGTCAAAATGAGACTAAGTCTAGGGATAGGAGACCAAGAAGGAATGTCTTTCGAAGTAAGGAATTTCACCACTCCCAAATCAATTCACGAACCGCTTTCGATCAACTAATCACTGCATAGGAAGAGAATATGATGCTCCGGTCCCTATGTCGCGTGGGGACATAGCATTCGAAGACGGTTAGCGATTGGAGCGCTACCATGTTTCTCAAGAGTAAGGATAACATAGCATCATCAATCAACAACAATTGAATATATTATATTCAACCATATTTATGACCTTATCCATACATATAAGTATATCACATGCTAACAAGTAAACAAGTCATAACAACATTCTCAAAGCACTCAATCATGAGACATGATGTAGAGGACTCCGACCTTCCATACTCAGATTCAAAAATTCTTAGTAGGAATGACACTTCAACCACATTTACATATCACTTAGACGAAGGACTTTAACCATGTATACACTCGTTAATCAAATGACTCTAACCACATACACAACCATTCAAGCAAGGGAATCTAACCACACACTCACATTCATTTAGGCAAGGGAATCTAACCACACACACATGCATTTAAGCAAGGGAATCTAACCACACACATACGCATTTAAGCAAGGGACTCTAACCACACACACACATTCATTTATGCAAGGGACTCTAACCACACACACACACATTCATTTAGGAAAGAGATTCTAACCACATGCCTGCATAATAGGCAGGGGACTTTAACCTCATACCTATTAGATAGGGGACTCTAAACCAAGATATTTCATTTGGCGAGGCACTTTCACCTCAAGAGATCTCATTATGCAAGGGACTTTAACCATAAGCTGTTTAATTAGACAAGGGACTTTAACCTCAAGCCCTTTCATTAGGCAAGGGACTTTAATCTCAATCCATTACGACTATCATTAGTCGACATTGGGACTCCAATACTTTGTTCATACGTCATCATATATTCAATTCACACTCAAGGAATTTAACCCATTTAGATAATTTAACACTATACATGACCACATGGACCTCATGGGAGCCTTTGTTGCTCAACCATTTCAATAGGTCAATGCCTTAATTCAATTTATCATATAATTAAATTTATGGTCATAAAGACCTTCACAAACTATTCACATTTCATTATCAAACTTATACCACATTCATACCACACTTTAGTTCAACACACAATTCAAGTTCATTTTCACATTTAGGGACTTTAACCCCTCATTAACCCTCACCCAACAAGCTCATAAATTTCACCATACATGCTCATAATACCCTTACAATATCATTTAGCAACTATTTATACTTATTGGGCCATTGCCCTAGTTCGGAACATCATCAGCATAAGACTAGACAATTCATTTAGACATTTTCACAAACACCTTGTGTGCATACCTTTACCAAGGCCATTTTCATGGTAGAAATTATCAAGATTAGAGTTACTCAAGACTCATATATTATACCACATTTAAGAAGAACCCACATGTGTAAATCATCATCAATAACTTGTATAAACACAAGTCTAAGCAAAAGTTCACATTATTCATCATTAGGCAACAAAACCCTTTCATTTGATTTCAAAATCACCATGTACACTTACTAATACAAGTGCAAAATGCATGCGTTTAGAGTTATTTATCAAGGGGAAGAGTTACATGCCTTAGACAACTTGATTTACCAAGAGTCTTGACTTTACTTTGCCTCTTGAAGATCACCCTTGAAACCCTAGCCTCCAATTCTTCAAAGATGAGTTTGAGAGAGTGCTTAGGCTGTTTGATCCATCAAAATGGATGTTTAAGAGGATACAAATACTTATATAGTGAGGGGACTTAGGGTTTTAGGCATAGGAAATAACCACAGGGCCCTTATTTAAAAGCCGGAAAATAGACCCGTCCAAGGGTACGACTCACTAAAGGAACCGTACCCTAGGGTACGAGTGGTACCCTAAATCATACCCTAGGCTTCTCATAGGCTATCTACACTGTTAAGGGTATGAACACACACCTTTGATTCATATCCAAAGGGTAAAACACAACCCCTAACTCGTATGCTTCAACCGTATAAAAAATAGTTCTCAAAGTTTAAGTCTAAACTCTAGACTCACTTGGTATGACTCGTATCCTTTGGTATGATTGAGGATGGGGGTCACTCGTACCTAGAAAAGTAAGTAACCCTCACCATATTGCCTAGGATACAAGAGTGGAGGGGAAGGAGGATACGATTCATATCCAAAGGGTATGACTTATGCCCCTAGTCGAACCCAACTCAGACATACCTAATGAAGAAGTTCTTCTCATGGTTCAAAACCTAGGTGTTTCAATTCTCCCCCACTTGGATCATTCATCCACGAATGACGGTTAAGGCAAGTATAATGTAAGTTAACATATTATCACACATCAAAACAACCCATAACGATACAACACAACACATATCATGATCATCATCAAACAACCATTTCATTTCATTGATCTTGGGACTCAAACCCATCATTTGTCAAAGACACTTGTTCATTTCAAAGCTTGGGGACTTAAACCTCTTACTTATCAACACTTACTCATTTGACAACTTAGGGACTTCAACCCATCAACTTATCAAGGATACTTGCTCAACTCAAAGACTAGGGACTCGAACCCATCATCTATCAAAGACATGAATTAACTCAACGTATTAGGGACTTAGACCCATTGCAACAAAGACACACATGATTTCAAAGAATTAAGGACTTGAACCCATGGTCTAGCAAGACATAATTCAATTCAAAAACTGGGGACTTCGACCCATTGTGTATCAAAGACACAAATCAAGGTAAGAAGATTGACACATACCTCCATCACAAGTTTCCAAAATGGAAAGCAAATGCAGATACTTGGACTTTATGTCCTCTTTCGCTTCCCACGTAGCTTCTTAGACTTTTGGTTCCTCTATAGAACCTTCACCGAGACCACTTCTTTTGTTTATATATGACAAACTTTCCGATCTAAGATTCTCACCAAGATCTTCTCATAGGACAAGAGTCCAAAATACCAACATTCCTCAAGGGAACAACCAATGAAAGATCACTCAGACATTTCCACAACATAGACACATGAAAAATAGAGTGAATGGAGTTCATACTAGAAGGAAACTCCAACTTATAGGCAATATTGCCGACCCTCTTCACAATCAAGTAAGGACCAACATACCAGGGACTAAGCTTCCTCTTTTTACCAAACCGTATCACTTCCCTCATAGGAGATACTTTCAAGAATAACCAATTGCCAACACTAAACTCTAAGTGCCTACGCCTCACATTCGTATAGGAACTTTGGCGACTTTGAGCGGTTTTCAATGTATCATCAATTACCTTTACCTTCTCTAAGTCTTGGTGAACTAAATTGGGGCTAAGAAACTTACCCTTGCCAACTTCGTACCACCCAATAGGAGATCCACATATCTTACCATACAATGCCTCAAAAGGGGCTATGCCAATGATAAAGTAGTAACTATTATTATAGGAGAAATCAATCAAAGGCAAGTATCCATACCAACTACCACCATAATCAATCACACAAGCCCACAACATATCCTCAAATATTTGGATGGTCCTCTCCACTTGCCCATCCATTTACGGGTGGAAGGCAGTATTAAGGAACACTCTAGTACCAAAACTTTTTGGAATGACTTCCAAAAGTAGGATAAGGATGGTGAACCACAATCTAAAATGATCAAAAATGGAGCATCGTGCAACTTTATGATCTTCACAAAATACAACTTAGCATAATCTTCCGTCGAGTAAATAGTCCTCACGAGAAAAAAGTGAGCAGACTTGGTCATTCTATCAACAATGACCCATATAGAATCATATTAATTCTGAGATCGAGAAAGACCGGTAACAAAATCCATATTAATTTCCCCCCTCTTCCATTCGGGTAATGAAATCTCTTGACACAAGCTCCCGAGCCTTATGTGCTCAACTTTCACTTGTTGTCACACCATACACTTAGCCATATAACTAGAGACATCACATTTCATATTAACCCACCAATAGAACTCTCTAAGATCATGATGCATCTTGGTGAAACCGAGGTGAACAGTATAATTGGATTCATGGGCCTCAGCCATGACCCTTTTCTTCAATCCATCAATGTAGGGAACACATAGTCTACATTGGTATCACAAGATACCATCACCACCATTCACAAGGTTCACAACTTTGTGTTGACACATATTACTCTTGATCTTCATCAATGTCGGGGTCCAATACTTGTTTTTTCTTTATCTCAATAACAAGAGATAACTGAGGTACTGAAAGCACAAATACACTACCATCCTCGGAGTTCGTAAATCAAAATCCAAGATTAGCTAAACAGTGAACACCCTTCACTAATTCCCGCTTGTAATCATCTACATGGGCCGGCCAAAATTACCACGGAAAATCTGCTAAGAGCATCGGTGACTACATTAGCTTTACCGGGGTGGTAATGAAGACTTATATCATAGTCTTTCAATAACTCAAGCCACCTTATTTTCCTGAGGTTCAACTCTTTTTGAGTAAACACATATTGAAGACTCTTATGATCAGAAAATATATCAACATGAACCCCATAAATATCATGTCGCCAAATCTTTAATGCAAAAACCACGACTAACAAATCTAAGTCATGAGTAGGGTAGTTATTTTCTTAAAATTTCAATTGCCTAGAAGCATAGGCCACCACCCTACCATGTTAAATCTAAAAACAATCGAGACCAATGCAAGAAGCATCACAATACACTACAAACCATCATTAGTTTCAAGCAAGGTCAAAATCAGAGCCGAAGTCAACTTATGTTTCAACTTCTCAAAACTACCCTCACATGGATCTGACCACAAGAACTTAACCTTCTTTTGGGTCAACATGGTCAATGGGAAGCTATGGTCGAGAAACTCTCTACAAATCTTTGATATTAACATGCTAGACCCAAAAATTTTTAATACCGATTGGAGTCATAGTTCTAGGCCACTTTTTAACTGCCGTAACCTTTTGGGGATCTACCATGATCCCTTCACTAAAGATAACATGACCAAGAAAAGCTACAAATTTCAACCAAAACTCACACTTGGAGAACTTGGCATACAAATAATGATCTTTCAAAAGTTACAACATGACACAGAGTGATCGACATGATCCGCTTAACTCTTAGAATTGACTAAGATGTCATCAATGAAGACAATGACAAATATGTCCAAGAACGAATGAAAGACCCTATTCATTAAGTTAATAAATGCCCGGGGCATTGGTCAACCCAAATGACATAACAAGAAACTTATAGTGACTATATCGAGTTCTAAAGAAAGTCTTAGGGATATCTGCATCCTTAATTTTAAGCTGATGATAACCTGATCTAAGATCAATCTTAGAGAAATACTTTGCACCCTGAAGTTGATCAAACAAATCATCGCTCCTAGGAAGAGGATATTTATTCTTTTTGGTCACTTTGTTTAACGGACGATAATTAATGTACATACGAAGGAAACCATATTTCTTGTGTACAAACAACATGGGAGCACCCCAAGGAGACACACTTGGATGGATAAAACCTTTATCTAAGAGGTCATTCAATTTCTCCTTAAGCTCCTTTAGCTCCACGGGAGCCATTTGATAAGGAGGGATGGAAATTGAATGAGTGTTTGGAATAAGATCAATCCCAAAATTAACTTTCCTATCAGGAGGAACACTGAGAAGATCATCAAGAAACACCTCGGGAAACTCATTAACCACGTGAACATATTCTAGAGAAGGCTCTTCGAAGTTAGAATACTCAAACCAAATGATACAAACACCCCTTTGAAATCAAATTTTGGGCTTTAAGATAGGAAATAAATTTCCCCTAGGCACCAAAGAACCACCTTCCAATACAATGACCGGCTCATTAGGGAATTTGAACATGACCCTATGGGTCCGACAATCTAAGGAAGCATAACACGAATGCAACCAATCCATCCCCAGAATGACATTAAAATCGACCATGTCCAACTCTATCAAGTCTATAAGAGTATCTATTACACCAACAGATACTACACCCCCTATAGACCCTTCTAGCAATCACACTGTCTTCTACTGGGGTAGAAATTTAAAAAGAAACCAATAGACTCTCAGGACCACAATCAATATGCACAGCCACATACGAGGTCACATAAGAAAGTGTAGACCCTATATCAAGAAAATAATATACATCACGAGAGAAAAGTCTCAATATACCTGTGACAATATCGAGAAATGCCTCTGAATCTTGGCGAGTAGCAAGTGCATACAAATGGTTCTAGTTAGTGTCGGTTTGAAAAATAGAAGAAAAAATAGATATGGCACTCTTTAGTGTGGGAGTAGGTGGAGTAGCAATAGGAGCCCTGTTGGAGAAAAAAGTTGCTAGAAAGGGGCACTCAAGCTGCATATTCCCAATCTAAGCACAACTAAAATATCTATTTCTCCCTTTCTCACATTGATCATGATGACTTTGACCTAAGAATCTGCAAGGAGGATGGGGTGGAGTTGACTGGGCACCACTAGCCTTGAATTAGGCACCATGTGCCCGGAACCTACCACTAAACTGAGATCGACGATCACCTAATAACTTTGGATAAGGAGAGCAAACACTAGCCGAGGAAAAAGCATTCAAAGTCCCTCACTTCTTACCTAGCCACTTACCCTTATCTCTACTATTAGTCTCGAAAGACCTAAACTTCTTCCCTTTCCTTTCACTAAACTCAACTTGCTTTTTTTTCTCTTTTTCCATTTTTTGCATAGACACAATCAACCTAGAGATGTTCATCTTTTCAATCAACAAAGATGTCTTGATCTCAAGGACTAACTTATAGGACAATTTTGAGACAAACTTATGCATCCTAGCCCTCATGCTAGAGACTATCTCGGGAGCATACTTTGATAATTGATGGAATTTCAAGGTATACTCTTGAACGGACATCCTCCCTTGCTTCAAGTTCACAAACTCTTCTACCTTTACTTTCCTCAACTCTTGTAAAAAGAAGCGGTCTAAGAAAGACTTGGAGAAATCCTCCCACATGGCGGGACTAGCATCTACACCTCTAGATAACTCCCACTATTTATACCATTAGTATGCTACATCTTTCAATTGGTAGAAAGCAAACTCAACAATCTCAATCTTCGATGCATGTATAATCGAAAGATCTTATCTATCTCATCAATAAAGCCTTGAGAATCTTCCTCAACCTCCATACCCAAAAACATAGGAGGGCTCAATGCTGTATGAGCTAATTCTAACACATTTGAGGCTTTTAACTAGAAATAATTATAATGTCTTAAGCAATTTTTATCATTTTTGATTGTTTTGTCTTTGATAATGCAGGAAAGTCAAGATGCAAGAAAACCAAAGACAATAAGAGCAAAAGAGGTAAATTGGGGACAAGTGGCCATGAAAGTGTAGTTGACGACTTGTCTGATAAGTCGTTAAATTTATGATAAGTTATCAGAGTCATCTTCAGTTGTAGACGGTGTGAGGAAGTTAGAGCAGAAGCGTGATGACATTCTCTGATAAGCCGTCAAGAATGCCGTTATCCTATGACATAGATCATAAAAGTGGAAGAGGAGATGACAACATTTCTGATAAGTCATCATACTTCTGATAAGCCATCAACCTAAGGCAGAGATCATGAAATTAAAAGAGGAGATGACGACATTTCTGATGAGTCGTCAGACTTTTGATAAGCCATCAGGAGTTGCCATCAACCTAAGGCAAAAATTATCAAACTTGGAGGAGGAGCTGACACTAATGTCTGATAAGTGGTCAGACTCCTGATAAGACGTCACACTTCGTTATCAGCTGTGCAAGAAAAAGTTGTATTTTGTGATTTGATTCCTAATTTAGCTCTTGGTATTTAAGGGAAAGTTCTTAAGTTTTATTTGAGGAGGACATTCATCTTGAACTTCACTACATAAATTTATTTTCTCTCCAGTTTTTGGGCTTAACATCTGGAACTTATTCCAAAGACTACTTTACTTCTCTTTGGTCTTTAAACTTGGATTTCAATTTTCAATTCTTTGATTTAGTTATGGGATATTCTTCTTGAATTTGGTAAGAGAATCAATTTTTGACTATATCTTCTATAAATTTAATCACTTTGAATTATGAATTAGTTATTGTTATCACTTTCTCTTTCATGTGGAACTAAAACCCACAACTAGGATTGTGGGATCTATTATTACTCCTGTATTATCTTAATAGTTGGTTAGGGTTAGAGTGATTGTGGGAACATCTTGATAATTCTTTTATATTACTTATTTTTTATTGGTTGCAAACAATATATCTCGCCTTATGTTGATTTGCTCGAACTAAGAAATAACCTAAAGATAGTGAATTATCAACGAGGATTTGGGAAGGTTAAGTTACCATCTAATGATTAATGATGTAACAAGATTAATCAACTCAAAATAAAATCAGTATGAATAGAAGGTTTCTAAGTTCGAGAGAATTAGGGAACTCAACATATAGGTAGGTTGAGAAACACTTAGATGAACTATCGATACAGATGATTTAGTGTTTCCCATAAGTCACGAGAATCCAATACTATAACTATTATTCAATGGAGAATTACTAATCATAGTGATCACAAATCTAGCTTCTCTATATCATTGATTTGAAATATTGTAGTTTAAGCTTTGAGTTCTAAGCCGAATTGAAGTGTTAATTATTTTTGTTCAATCATTAAAAAACCTCCATTTTATCTTTTCATATCATTTGTTTAAATTGAACTTGTAGCTATAGTTTTAAATTAGTTTAAATCTCCACTCATATTGTTTCTCATGGATTCGACCCCCACTCTAAAGTTGCGTAAATATATTAACGACGATCGCCTTGCACTAAATTGACGTGTAAGTTGAGAGTTATAAAAAATAGCACCGTTGTCGGGGAACAATTTGGCATATTGAGTTGGTTTGGAATTTTAACCTACTTGCTTGAATTCAAACTTGTAAATATTTGTTTTTAGTTTTCTTTTATTTCTTGTGTTAGGTAGATTTTTATTTTAGTTTACTTATTACTATGACATCGTGGAATGAACATGATCTTGGTGGTTGGAAATCTTATCATGATCCATGTCCATATTGTGATGGACCTCACTTTTGCCAAGATTGTAGATATGTTCCCCAGAGAGAGATGTGTGCACCATCTCCATCCTACCGGGTGTATCATTGTTTTTTATGTGGTGGCCAAGATGGACATTGGAGTGATTGACCAAATGGCCCCTCCCCTTATTGCGGTAACCTAAATTCTAGTTCTTCTTATGAGTTTGATAGGTCTTATGGTAAAGAAAAGGAAGAAGCAACGAAAAGAGTGGCATTGAAAGTTATGTTTCAACTAATGTTGGATCTCCAAAAAGAAACGTATGATATCGTATATGATATATGTCAAGACATGAATCCAATCATTCATTAGGAGATGTATATTGAGGTCAATCATTCGAAGCATTCTTCTATATTATGTTTAGATGATATCTTGTCTGTGGAATCATTTAAAATAATGAAAGAGTGTGAAGATGAGGAGCAAGAACCCTATATTGATGTTGAGCTTGATGTTGAGCAACCCTCAGTGATTTCCCAACCAACCAAACCAACTATGAAAGATGATGCCAAGATTAAGGACATGGTGCTAGAGGCAAAAGAAGAAACCAAGAGAATATCTAATAAAAAGATATTTTACTTCTTTTTGGTCTCTAAACTTGGATTTCAATTTTCAATTCTTTGATTTAGTTATGGGATATTCTTCTTGAATTTGGGAAGAGAATCAATTTCTGACTATATCTTTTGTAAGTTTAATCACTTTGAATTATGAATTCAGTTATTGTTATAACTTTCTCTTTCATGTGGAACTAAAACCCACAACTAGGGTTGTGGGATCTATGATTAGTCCTGTATTGTCTTACTTTTTGGTTAGGGTTCGAGTGATTGTGGGAATATTTTGATAATTCTTTTGTATTAATTATTTTTTGTTGGTTGAAAACAATAGATCTCGCCTTATGTTGATTTACTCGAACTGAGAAATAAACTAAAGGTAGTGAATTATCAATGAGGATATGGAAAGGTTAAGTTCCCATCTAATGATTAATGATATAACAAGATTAATCAACTCGAAATAAAATCAGTGTGAATAGAAGGTTCCTAAGTTCGTGAGAATTAGGGAACTCAACATCTAGGTAGGTTGAGAAACACTTAGATGAATTGTCGATACTAATAATTTGGTGTTTCCCATAAGTTATGAGAATCCAATACTACAACTATTATTCAATGAAGGATTACTAATCATGGTGATCACAACTCTAGTTTCTCTATATCATTGATTTGAAATATTGTAGTTTAAGCTTTGAGTTCTAAGGATAATTGAAATGTTAATAACTTTTGTTCAATCATTAAAAAAAACCCTATTTTATCTTTTTGTATCATTTGTTTGAATTTAACTTGTAGCTATAGTTTTAAATTAGTTTAAATCACCACTCACATTGTTCCTCGTGGATTCAACCCTGACTCCAAAGTTGGCTAAATATATTGACGACGACCGCCTTGCACTATATTGACGTGTAAGTTAAGCGTTATCACTCAACCTCATGAATTGGCCAATTCTTGTGGCCTCAGAAGAAATAGTAGCTGGAGCACTACGCTCTGATTTAGAGTCTAGTTCTTGAGTCAATATGTTGATAGATCGATGAAACTTAGCATTAGTAGCATCCCCATGAGGTGACGGAATAGGAGGGACACTCTCATAGTCGGAGTTGGTCGGGATAGGCAGAACCCCATGAAGATGGTCGGATGCCACAACCCTAACCCAGGTTCTAACTCTAAAAGTTAGATGAGCTTCATCAATAGGGTCCTCAAAAGGGTTTGCCTGAGTCTCAGATCTCCTTGGAGGCATGATATGAATGATAGCAAACAAAAAGCAGAGGAAGCCAAGACCTATAGACTCTATAGCTTGAGATTGAAACATAAGAAAGGGAAACATTTCCTAAAATATCTCGTAGGCCCTCTTTTATAAGTGTAGCGCGTTTCACACCCATAAAGAAGACTCTACTTGACACGGTATTGTAGACACTAACTAATTATGAACTAAGGACCTAATACCAACTTGACATGCCCCAAAACTGGGCCATGTCATATGGGCACCTTAAGCCCATATAAATTGGAGGTCACCCCGATAACCCAACCCAATTATCATCACATCCATTACAAGGGTCAGGTAAATGCTGACCATCTTATAAGATAGCGAGAAACAAACTACAAGTGATAACTTGAACATGTCTAAACACTTCATTAGGTTTAGCACACTAACTAATATATCCAAGTCCACAGTCATCCACAATTCCTCTATACAAACTGATATTTAGAAATGTATATGTCGGGACAAGCCCCTGACAATACCCAAACCAAGTCAAAATAAGACTAAGTCTAGAGATAGAAGACCAAGAAAGGAATGTCTTTCGAAGTAAGGAAGATCACCACTCCCAAGTCAATGCACGAACCGCTTCGATCACCTAATCACTGCACAGGAAGAGAAGATGATGCACTGGCTCCTATGTCGCATGGGGACTTAACATTCAAAAATAGTTAGCAGTTACAGTGCTATCATGTAACTCAAGGATAAGTATAAAATAGCATCATCAATCAATAACAATTCAATTTATCATATTCAACCATATTCATGACCTTATCCATACATATAGGTATATCACATACTAACAAGTAAACAAGTTATAACAACATTCTCAAAGCACTCAATCATGAGGCATGAAGTGGAGGACTCCGACCTTCCATAATCAGATTTAACAATTCTTAGTAGGTATGAGACTTCAAACACATTCACATATCACTTAGACAAAGGACTTTAACCATGTATACACTCATTAAGCAAGGACTCTAACTGCATACACACTCATTCAAGCAAGGGACTCTAACCACACACTCACATTCACTTAGGCAAGGGACTAATCACACACATCCATTTAAGCAAGGGACTCTAACCGCATACACACTTATTTAAGCAAGGGACTCTAACCACACACTCACATTCACTTAGGCAAGGGAATCTAACCACATGCATATTCATTTAAGCAATGGACTTTAACTATATGCTCGCGCATTAGGCAAGGGACTCTAACCTCATCCAGTATTATATAGGAGACTCTAACCCAAGCTATTTCATTTGTTGAGTAGCTTTCACTTTAAGTGATCTCATTGTTCAACGGACTTTAACCACAAGCTATTAGATTAGGCAAGGGACCTTAACCTCAAGCCATTTTATTAGGCAAGGGACTTTAACCTCAAGCCATTATGACTATCATTAGTCAAAATTTGGACTCCAAACCTTTGTACATACATAATCATCTATTCAATTCACACTCAAGGACTTTAACCGTTTAGACAATTCAACACTATACATGACCACACGATCTTCATGAGAGCCTTTGTTTCTCAACCATTTCAATAGGAAAATGCCTTAATTTAATTCATCATATAATTCAATTTATGGTCATCATGACCTTAAAAAACTATTGACATTTCATTAGCAAACATATACAACATTCATACCACACTTTAGTTCAACACACAATTCAAGTTCATTTTCATGTTTAGGGACTTTAACCCCTCAGTAACCATCACCCAACAAGGTAATAAATTTCACCATACATGGATCATAATACCATTAAAATATCATTTAGAAACTATTCATACTTATTAGGCCAATGCCCTAGTTCAAAACATCATCAACATAAGACTAGACAATTCACATAGATATTTTCACAAACACCTTGTAAGCATTCCTTTACCAAGAATAATATGTTATAACACATACAACAAGCACCTATATATGCAAATCATCATCAACATATATAAACACAATTCTATTCAAAAGTCCACATTATTCATTATTAAGCAACAAACCCTTTCATTTGATTTCAAAATCACCATGTACACTTACTAATACAATTAAAAAATGAATGGGTTTAGAGTTATTTATCAAGGGTAAGATTTACATGCCTTATACAACTTGATTAAACAAGAGTATTGACTTTACTTTGCATCTTGATAATCATCATTGAATTACTAGCCTCTAATTCTTTAAAAATGAGTTTGAGAGAGTGTTTAGGGTGTTTGATCCATCAAAATGGATATTTAGGAGGCTACAAGCACTTAGATAGTGAGGGGACTCAGGGTTTTAGGCATAGGAAATAACCATAAGGCCCTAAGTTAAAAGCTGGAAAATAGACCCATCCAAGGGTATGACTCACTAAAAGAACCGTACCCTAGGGAAGGAGTGGTACCCTAACTCATACCCTAGGCTTATACTAGGTTACCTAAATAGTTACGGTTACAAAAATATACCTTTGAGTCATATACAAAGGGTACGACTCAACCCTTAACTCGTATGCTTTAATCATATACAAAATAGTCCACTCAGAGTTCAAGTCTAAACTTTGTACGACTCACTTGCTACGACTTATACATTTGGTATGATTGAGGAGGGGAGAACTCATACCTATTACAATAAGTAACCATTACCAAACTTCCTAGGATATGAGAGGGGAGGGGAAAGAGGATCAACTCATATCCAAGGGGTACGACTCATGCTCCTAGTCGTACCCATCTCAAAGACACCCAATGAAGAAGTTATTCTTATGGTTCAATGCCTAGGAGTTTCAAAAATGTTGTTCTACAAGGATAAAGTTAGAACATATCATAACGATTCAGAATTTATGTCTAAAAAAGACAAAAATCTACGGTTGCAACTTAGTTATGAAACTTGGATTTACTTGAACCCTTATTATCTTAGTGCTAAATAATACTCCCAAAATAGTCATTTATTCATATGCTCATATCATACTCAAATCATATCAGTCTGTATGTAAAGCATGAATGTTTACTAAAAGTCTTATTTCAAAACTATCATGGAATTCACCCTTCTTTGTGTGTATCTTATTTTCTTGAAAATACATAATGTTATAAAGATTGTAAAATCATGCTTGAGGAATAAATTTCAAGAAAATAATATATAAAAATCATGTCAAGAATAAAAGAGGCAACAAGTTAGGTAGGAGTGACTTAGTCACTCATTCTTAGGGTAAGATTGATCTTAGTTTCTTACACTAATAAATGTTGCATTAGTTTCCTTTTGACTTAGTTGTTGTGTTTGGGAAGAACCTCTATCTTAGGGATACTTGTGGCTTACTTAAAATCTATGAGTGAATTTAGATACCTTAGCCTAGTCCGTATTAGAATTTTCCATATAGTTTGGGGATTTAGAAGTGGGCTCTTCTACCTACCTTAAAGTCAAGATTGATAATAGTTCTCTTAAAATCCTTGTACATTGTTAAATGCCTAGAGAATTCCCCTTTGAGGAAATATTGAGAAACCTTGGCACTTGATTGTTATGGTAATGATGGCCTTAGAAGTAATAGTCATGAACTAACAATTTTTTTTTGATAATGTTATGATGAAATATTATCATGTTACGATAAGTTATCGATTATGCTATGTATAAGCCCTATATTATGCCAATGATAAGACTTTAACCATGCAATCGATAAGTTATTTCCTATGCAATAATTTATGGTTATGATCATGCTAAACAACTATGCTAGTAATGATGCTAGAAAACATTCTTATTGATGATGTTAGCAATTGTGTTATTAATTATGCTAGAAGTCATGCTTATTAATTATATGGGAAGTTATGCTATTATTTATGATAGAAATCATGATGCTTTAATATACCAACACTTATGATGTTGATTATACCTGATTCAATTCTGAAGGATGATTATGATAATGATTATACCTGATTCAATTTTGAAAGATGATGATGGTATTGATTATAGATGTTGATGTTGATTATACCGTGTTCAATTTCAGAGGATGAGTATGATGTTGATTATGCCTAGTTCATTTTTTAAGGTTGACTATGACATTGATGATTATGATTATTAGTTCAAGTCCGAATATATCCTATGTTATAATATGACTTTCTTAATGATGATTAGTTTCTAATATGATAATTTGTGGACAAAAGATGCTTAGATATAAAATGATGACTAGTTGAGAAAGATGCTTAATTGATAAATGGACATTAGTAGATATCTGGTGAATAATTGATAGATCATGTCTAGTGTTTATATGATGATTAGTTGATGAATGGATTAGTTGATAAGATATGGTTAACAAATAAATGACATAAAACACCGTGGATTTGGGCCCTTAGAAATTTTTTTAAGTTTAAGTTTCTAGACAAGGTACGGTTTGAGCATACTTCTTATATGCTATGGTATGATTTTAGGCCTCTCTCTCATATGTTTGGTAGTGTAGTTTGATTTCATTATGTTAAAGTTATGATTAAACACCTTACTAGTCGTATGTTAGGGTAAGAGTGGTAAGTTACCAAGTCGTATGATGCCTTAAGCTTGACCTAGTGTATTCTGCCTAGGGTATAAGTTGTATGTATTTCTCGTACCTTAGGGTATAATTTAGTATTGTATGGTCATATGTTGGATGTTTTGGAGGTCCATGGTGATGACTAAGGCATGAGATAAGGGAAACACTCATACCCTAGGGTACAGTTTAGGTGGGGAGGTCGTACCCTCATGCGAAGCTAGTTTTCAGCTTTTAAGCTGAGGGCATTTCAGATATTTCTCATCCCAAAACCCTTAAGTCCCCATGTTATACAATATGTTTTAGCCTTTCATAACACTCATTGAAATATCAAAACATTCTAAATACTCTCTCAAACTCACTCTTGTAGATTAGAGGCTAGGGTTTCTATAAGTGTTCATCTAAAGGCTAAAAAGGGTCAAGTTCTTTCCATAAATTATCTATATAAGGAATGTGAATATTACCTCATTGTTAGTTCAAAATATCATGTGTTTTAAACATTGATTATAACTTGTAAATGGTGTTTTTGAAAACAACCATTGAGGATTTTGATGCATAATGTTGAGTATTGTTTACTCTTGTTTAAACTTGCATTTATACATGTTTTTGGTGATGGTTTTCACATGAGGGTGCTTGTTGATTGTGGTTTAACATAGGGATCATGAGTAACCCTATACTTTATGATTTCTACTTTGGAGTTGGTTTTTGTAAAGGTATGTCCTCAAGGCATTTGTGAAAATATCTATGAGAGATAACTAGTCACATATTAATGGTATTTTGAACTAGGGAAATGACCTAATAAGTATGAATGGTTGGTAAATGGTATTGTAAAAGCCTTGTTTTCCATGTAATTATTTAACTGGTGACTTTGGTAGTTTTCTTGGTTAAAGTGCTTAGAGTCCCTAAACATGAAATTGAATTATGTTTTGAACTAAAGGCTGGTATAAGAATTATAATGAAGAATGAATGATTTTGTAAAGGTATTGGTGACAACAAATTAACTTGAATTATGATTTGAAGTAAGGCATTGGCCTATTGAAGTAATTGATTAATAAATGGTTTTATAAAGACCTTATGGTATTATATGGTGTTAAATTGCAACCTTGCTGGCTTAAATTGGCTAAATGGGTTAGAGTCCTTAAGTGTTGAATTGAATAGGTTTAATTGCATGGACAAAAGGTTAAAGTCTGAATTTCGACTAATAATGGTCACAAAGGCTTGAGGTTAGAGTCCACTTGCTTAATAGAAAGGATTGAGGTTAGAGTCCACTTTCTTAATAGGATGACTTGTGGTTAGAGTTTGGTTGCCTAATATGACCAAAAAGTTCAATCTCTCTAAACGATATGGCTAGTAGGTTAGAGTTCTCCATGCCATATCTTATGATCGACTGCTTAATAATGCATGATAAGCCTTGTTTACTCTCTAGACATGTTATGTATCTATTTATATCTACATATATGCCTATGTATATAAATATGGTTGCATACGATGGGTTGACTTGGTTTTAAATAATGACAGTATTTTATCCTTATCCTTGAGTTACATGCTAGCACTTTAACTTTTATCCATCTTCGGATGCTGTATCCCCATGCAATACAGGGTCCAGAGCTCCTTCTTCTCTTTTAGTGCAGTGACCAGGTGTTCGAGCGGTTCATGTGTTGACATTGAAGTGGTGAGCTTTTATATTTTGGAAGGCATGCATTTTATGGTCTTTTTATTTATTCCATAGACTTGTTTAGACTTGGTTTTTGGCTATTGCCGGGGGCATGTCCTGATATATTATAAACATTGGATTTGTAGAGGTTTGGTGGATGACTGTGAACTTGGGTATATTGGTTTAGTATGTTGACATCAATGGATTGATTAGACAGTTCTTAAGTTATGATTATTAGTCTTGTTTCTGCTATCTTTATATATGGTTAGAGTTTATTCAATACTTATAGATTGATATGATGGTTAGGTTAGGTTAACGAGGCGATCTTCAGTCTTTGTTGGAATTGAGATGCCCATTATGACAAGGCCCAGTTTTGGGTCATGTCAAGTTGGTATCAGAGCCTAGGTTTATGGTCAGTTGGCTGTCTATAAAGTTGTGTCAAGTAGAGTCTCTTTTATGGATGTGTAGCACGCCACACTTATAAGACAACAGATAAGAGACATTTAGTATTGTTTCCCTTTTATTATGGTTCTATCTTTATTCTTAAAGTTTTATTGATTAAATAGTGAAGATCTTCCAGATTATGCATTATTGGGAGGTTGAGGGTGTTGAATTTGCTTTCTATTAATCGAAATATATGGCATACCAAAGGTAAGAAGAGTGGTAGAAATCAAGAGGTGAGAATGCTAGTTCTACTGTATGAAGGATTTCTCTAATACCTTCTTAGACCTCTTCTTTCCTTAGGAGTTGAGTAAAAAGAAAGCAAAGGATTTTGTGAATTTAAGGAAACATAGGATGTCTTTCAAGAAGTATGCCTTGAAATTTCATTAGTTGTATAGGTATGCTCCTTAGATGGTTTCTAGCATAAGGTATACAATGTGTAAGTTTGCTTCATGACTGTCTTGTGAGTTGGTCCTTGAGAGTAAGGTGGCTTTGTTGATCAAAGACATAGACATCTCTAGATTGGTTATTTATATGCAATAAGTAAAGAAAGATAAAAAGAAACAAGTTGAGATTGATGATAGGCAGAGTAAGAGGTCTTGATTTTCTAAAAAAAAATGAAGGCCAACAGTTTAGTGGCAAGTGATCCAAGAGAAAGAATTGGGTGAGTCCTAACTCCTATTCTACAGCTAGTGCTCCCTACTTAAGGCCATCGAGAAATAAATATTTTTAGAGTGGTAATGCTTCTAGGACACAAGGTGCCCAATCTCAGGTTGGTGGGGTCCAATCTACACCAACCTACCCTCTTTGTAGATTTTATGGTCAACATCATCATGGTCAGTGTAAGAAAGGGAGGAGCAAATATTTTTAATATGGTCAGATTGGGCATATACAATAAGAATTCCCCTCTCTAGTGTCTTCTTGGGACAACTGATATTACTAGTTTGACTGCTCCTGTATCGAAGGTTGATGTTTTTGCTTTTGCTTCTATTTCTGGTATCAACACTGAGCAAAATCAGTTATATGCTCTTTCTACTCACCAAGAGTACGAGGCATCTCCAGATGTTGTTCAGGGTATGTTGAAAATTTTCTCCCATAATGTGTATTATTTTATTGATCTGAGGTCCTCTTTCTCTTATATGACCCTATTTATGGCTGTGCATTTTGGTTTTGGTCCTGAGTGTCTGTTAGTTCTTTTTTCTATTTCTACCCCTATAGGAGACTTTGTGGTTGTTAAGAGAGTCTATAGGGGTATATGGTATCTTTTAGTGGTAGAGAAACTCTTGTGGATTTGATAGAGTGGGATATGGTTGAATTTTATGTCATATTGGGGATGGATTGGTTGTATTTGTGCTTGCTTTCGTAGATTGTTGGATTCGTAAGGTTATGTTTAAATTCCCTAATGAGTCGGTCATTGTATGAGAAGGGTTTTTTTTGTTCCTAAGGAGAAGTTCATCTCATAACTTAGATCCTAAAAGTTTATCTCTATAGGGTGTATGTATCATTTGGTCCGAGTGAATGATTCTAACTTGGAGGCCCTTCCCTAAAATCCATTCCCGTGGTTAATAAGTTTCCTGAGGTCTTTCTCGATGACCTTCTTGGTCTTCTTCTTGATAGGGAAATTGAATTTGGGATTGATCTTGTCCCAGACACTTGTCCAATTTCTATCCTTCCTTATATAATAACTCTGGCGGAGTTGAATAAACTTAAGTAGTAATTGAAGGATCTCTTATATAAAGGTTTTATCCTTCCTAGTATGTCTCCTTAGGGTGCTTCCATGTTGTTTGTGCATAAGAAAGATGGTTCATTTCAAATGTTTGTTGATTATCGTTAGTTGAATAGGGTTATCATAAAGAATAAGTATCCTCTTCCTAAGATCGATGATTTGTTGATCAACTCAAAGGTGCAAAATATTTCTCTAAGATTGATCTTAGGTGGGTTATCATCAACTTAAGATTAGGGAAGTGGATATCCCTAAGAATTCTTTCAGGAACGGTTATGGTCATTATAAGTTCCTAGTTATGTCTTTTGGGTTGACCAATGTTTCAACAACATTTATGGATTTGATGAATAGGGTCTTCCATCTGTTTTTGGATTTGTTTGTCATTGTCTTCATTGATAACATCTTGGTCTGATCTAAGTGGGAGGTCGATCATGTCAATCACCTTTGTGCTGTGTTACAGTAATTGAAGGATCATCGTTTGTTTGCCAAGTTATTTAAGTGTTAGTTTTGGTTGAAGGCTACGACTTTTCTTGGTCATGTTATGTCTAATAAAGGGATTATGGTGGATCCACAAAAGGTTACGGCAGTTAAGAAGTGGCCTAGACCTATAACTCCAATTGATATTTAGAGCTTCTTGGGTCTAGCCAGTTACTATAGGAGATTTATGGAAAGTTTTTTGACAAAAGCTTTCTCATTGACTAAGTTGTCCCAGAAAAAGGTCAAGTTCTTGTGGTCAGATGCATGTAAGGGTAGTTTTGAGAAGTTGAAGGATAAGTTGACTTCAACTCCAATTTTAATCTTGCTTGAGGGTAGTGATGGTTTTGTAGTGTATTGTGATGCTTCTCATGTTGGGATTAGTTGTGTGTTGATGCAACATGGTAGGGTGGTGGCCTATGCTTCTAGGTAATTTAAAGTTCATGAGAGAAACTACCTACTTATGACTTAAAGTTGTTAGCCATTGTTTTTACTTTTAAGATTTGGCGACACTATCCCTATGGGGTCTATATTGATATTTTCTCTGATCATAAGAGGCTACAGTATGTGTTTACTCAAAAATAGTTGAATCTCAGACAAAGGAGATGGCTTGAGTTGCTAAAGGACTATGATATAAGTCTCCATTACCATTCAGGTAAAGGTAACGTAGTTGCTGATGCTCTTAGCAAGTTATCCATTGAGAGTTTAGCTCATATGGATGAGGACAAGTAGGAGTTGGTAAAGGACATTCACCGTTTGGATATTCTTGGAGTTCGCCTTACGAACTCTGAGAATGGTGGTATATTTGTGCATTAGGTATTGCCATCGTCTTTGTTGTTGAGATAAAGGGAAAGCAAATGTTTGATCCCAATTTGATGAAGATTAATGGTAATATGGGTCAACAGAAGGTTGTTGATTTTGTGATTAGTAGTGATGGTACCTTGAGGTACCAAGGTAGGCTATGTGTTTTCAATTTGGATGGATTGATGGAAGAGATTTCCGCTGAACCTCATGGATCTCGTTATGACATTTATCCTGATTCCACAAAGATGTATCATGATCTTAGGGAGTTTTATTAGTGGAATATTGTGAAACAAGATATGGCTAGCTGTGTGGCTAAGTATGTGGTGTGTCAACAATTGAAAATTAAGCACATAAGATCCGAAGGGTTATACCAAGATATTGAGTTTCCCAAATAGAAGTGGGAGGTAATCAATATGGATTTCATCACCAGACTTTCCTGGTCTTGAAATCAATGTGATTCTATTTGGGTTATTGTGGATAGAATGACCAAGTCCGCTCACTTCTTGCCTGTGAGGACTAGTTATTCAATGGAGAATTATGCTATGTTGTACTATGCAGAGATTGTGAAAGTGCATGGTGCTCTAGTTTCTATTATTTTGAATTGTGGAACACCATTCTTATCTTACTTTTGGAAGTTATTTCAGAAAGGTTTGGGAACTAAGATGTGCCTTAGTACCATTTTTAACCCATAGATGGATGGACAAATGAAGAGGACCATTCAGAACTTGGAGGATATGTTGCGTGCTTGTGTGATTGATTATGGCAGTAGTTGGTAATACCATTTTCCTATGATTGAATTCACCTATATAGTTACCATTCTAGCATTGACATGGCTCTTTTTGAGGCATTGTATGGTAGGAGATGTCGTTCTCCTAGTGGATAGTATGAAGTTGGTGAAGGTAAGTTGTTTAGCCCTAATTTGGTTCCCAAGACTTAGAGAAGGTGAAGGTGATCCGTGATAGGTTGAAAGCTGGTCAAAGTCGTCAAAAGTCCTATATGTATATGAGCCATAGGGATTTGGAGTTTAATGTTGGCTATTGGTTATTCTTGAAGGTATCTCCTATGAAGGGATTAATATGGTTTGGTAAGAAAGGAAAGCTTAGTCCCCGGTATATTGGTCCATATTCGGTTTTGAAAAGGGTTGGTAATATTGCCTATGAGTTAGAGTTGCCCTCTAGTTTGAGTTCCATTCATTTGGTTTTCTATGTCTCTATGTTGTGGAGATATATAGATGATCCTTCATGGGTTGTTGCCTTGAAGGACATTGGCATTTTGGACTCTTTTTTTGATAAGGAGGTTCTGATGAGGATCTTGGATCGATAAGTTTGCCCATTACAAATGAAAGAGGTGGCTTCAGTGAAGGTTCTATGGAGAAACCAAAAGTTTAAGGAATCCACTTGGGAGGTGGAAGAGGACATAAAGTCCAAGTATCCATATTTGTTTTCCATTCCAGAAACTCTAGCTTGAGGTATGTGTTGATCTCCTTCTTTGTTCTGTTTCTTTGTTTTCTAACTTAGTTAAAGGTTGGTTTGATTTTTAATGATGTGTTAACTCGTAGTTGTGCTTGCTTTACCCATCTTCAATTATCCATGTAGGGGAGAATTGAAACACCTTCGATTTGGACCCTTAGTAAATTTCCTAAGTTTGAGTTTCTGGACAAGGTATGGTTTGAACATACTGCTCCTATGTTATGGCCCCTATCTTATATGTTAGAAAGTATAGTTTGGTTTAATTCTATCCAAGGTACGATTAAACACCTTACTATTTGTATGTTAGGGTAAGAGTGGTAAGTTACCAAGTCGTATGATGCCTTAAGCTTGACCTGGTATTCTGCCTAGGGTACGAGTTGTAGGGTACATATCGTACCTTAGAGTATGAGTGACTTGTATGGTCGTATGTTGAATAGTTTGGAGGTCCATGGTGAGGCCTAGGGTACGAGATAAGGGTACCACTCATAACCTAGGGTATGATTTAGGTGTGGAGGTTGTACCCTCCTGCAAAGCTAGTTTTATGTAGTTGAGAGCATTCCAGACATTTCCCACCCCAAAACCCTTAATCCCCCATGTTATATAATATGTTGTGGCGTCTCATACACTCATTAGAAGATAAAAACATTCCGAATACTCTCTCAAACTCACTCTTGAAGATTGGAGGCTAGGGTTTCAACAAGTGTTCATCTAGAGGCTAAAATGGGTCAATTTCTTTTCTTGAATCATCTTGTATAAGGCATGTGATACTTCCCCAATTTTTCGTTCAAAATATCATGTGTTTTAAACATTGATTATGACTTGTAAATGATAGTTTTGAAAATAAATATTGAGGGTTTTGATGCACAATGTTGAGTATTGTTTACTCTTGTTTAACGTTATGTTTATACATAATTTTGGTGATGGTATGCACATGAGGGAGCATATTGATTTTGGTTTAACAAAGGGATTATGACTAGCCCTAAGCTTGATGATTTATACTTTGGTATTGGTCTTGGTAAATGTATGCCCTCAAGGCATTTGTGAAGTTGTCAAAGAGAGATAACTAGTCCAATATTAATGGTGTTTTGAACTAGAAAATGGCCTAATAAGTATGAATGGTTGGTAAATGGTATTGTAAAAGCCTTGTTGTCCATGTAATGAGTTAATTGGTGACTTTTGTGGTTTGCTTGGTTAAAGGGTTTAGAGTCCCTAAACATGAAATTGAATTGTGTTTTGAACTAAAGATTGGTATAAGAATGCTAATAAAGAGTGAATAGTTTTGTAAAGGTCTTAATGACAACAAATTGACTTGAATTATGATTAAAAGTAAGGCATTGGCCTATTGAAGTAATTGATTGATAGATGGTTTCATCAAGACCTTATGGTCATATATGGTGTTCAACTGCAACCTTCCTGGCTTAAATTGGCTAAATGGGTTAGAGTCCTTTAGTGTTGAATTGAATGGGTGTCATTGCACGGACAAAAGGTTACAGTCCTAATGTCAATAATGATGGTTACAATGGGTTGCGATTATAGTCCACTTGCTTAATAGAACTGCTTGAGGTTAGAGTCCACTTGCTTAACAAAATGACTTGAGGTGAGAGTCCACTTTCATAATAGGACGGCTTGTGGTTAGAGTCCACTTGCCTAATATGATTGAAAAGTTTAGTCTCTCTAAACTATATATGTGAGAGGTTAGAGTCCTCCACTCTATATCTTATGATTGGGTGCTTAATAATGCATGATAAGCCTTGTTTCCTCTATTTATATCTGCATATTTACCTATGTATATAAATGTGGTTGCATACGATGGTTTGACTTGGTTTTGAATAATGAAATTATTTTATCCTTATCCTTGAGTTACATGCTAGCGCTCCAACCGTTCACCATTTTTGGATGCTGTATCCCACGTTATACAGGGGCCGGAGCTCCTTTTTCTCTTCCAGTGTAGTGACCAGGTGTTCGAGCAATTCATGTGTTGACATTGAAGTAGTGAGCTTTTATACTTCGGAAGGCATACATTTTATAGTGTTTTAATTTTAGTCCATTGACTTGTTTAGACTTGGTTTTCGGCTATTGTCGGGGGCATGTCCCGACAGATTATAGACAACATATTTGTAGAGGTTTGGTGGATGAATGTGGACTTGGGTATATTGGTTTAGTTTGTTGACATCAATGGATTGATTAGACACTTCCTAAGTTATGATTATTAGTCTTGTTTCCGTTATCTTAATATATAGTTGGAGTTCATTTGACACTTGTGGATTGATATAATGGTTAGGTTAGGTTAATGGGGCGATCTCCGGTCTTTGTTGGACTTGAGATGCCCATTATGGCAAGGCCCGGTCTCAGATCATGTCATGATAACTAGTGGATAACAATGATAAGGTGGTTAGATAGTGGTAAAAATTAGTAAATAATGGTAAATTAAAGCATGGTGGTTAAATTATAATGGTGTTTATTTATAAGTGATAAATGGTTGGTTTATTCTATTTCTGAGTGCACTTTCTAAGAAAATAGGGGTCTGTGATGATTTATTTACTTTCTACACTAATTGGCATATGGGAGCCAATTTTATAGTTTGTTATTATTTGTGTGATGCCTTGTGATGCGTTATTATTTCTATTTATTTACTTATATTGCACGACAATGTTGGCATCTATTGATGCCTTGTGTTATAATGCTATTCTGGTTAAATTACTTATTATGTGCAACGATTTTGGAGTTACTTTAGGTTTGTTCCCTTACCTTGAATTAGTTATGTTATCTTGCATTTTATCATACTTATATCATAATTTCTCTGAGTCAGTCGATGATGCCAACTGAGTAACCATTGTTTTGGTACTGGTACTAGTTGCCGCTGTTGATTTGTACTTGTGTTTTATTGATATACGGAGATAAGTTAAGCTCTTAGAGTTTGAGTCACCCATTTCCCTCTATCTTTTATATTCAACCTTTTGTTTTGAGATAGATGTATCAACTATTATAGAACTTGAGTTTTATCATTATCACTAGATACTCTTGTACTGTCTCTACTTGGTCATGGGATGATATCTATGTTTGAATATTTTGTATCTATTTTGAACCTTTGTATTATTATTACTTGTGTTCTTGAATTTAACCTATGTTGGGAATTTCCAACCAAGTTAACCTATTGTGTTTGACTCCAGGTTGTGATTTGTCTTGCTTACTAGTGGGACGGAGTAGGTGCAGCATGACTCATAAATTAGGTCTTGATTAATTGGTATCAAAGTCTAGGATACATCAATATTGTTAGTACAAGAGCAAGTGTTTAGCAGAGTCCTATGGATTGGAACGATGACGTCCGTTTCCTATCTTCAGGAGGCAATGGGACATTCTTAGGAGTTCTTCAATCCCTTCACTTATAGCGTGCTAAGAGTCTGAGTTGTTTTATAGAACATTCCTTTGACTTTACACTTTAGTAGATGGCCAGAACACTTGTTACCACTACACGAGATGGCGGTCCTGAGATCAAGCCTAGGGATCCTACTCTTATTAGTAGATGAACTAGAGGTCGTGGATATCCTAGGAATGTGTCCCCAGCTAGTAGAATGAATAGGGACCTCCACCGGATCCTATTCCCGCTCCTGAGCTAGAGATTCTTCCACCTCAGCCTGCGATTGGCCAGGGACCAGCCCAGGCTCCACCAGGGTTTATTTCTTCTTCAATGCTTAGAGATGCGTTAGTTTAACTTTTGGGGTTAGTTGATGGTGCTCCGTATGATGGTGCACGGTCCACAGGTTAGAGTGGTACTAAGACAGAGGCGTAGCCTATAACTGCAACTTCCAGAGTTAAGGTTCCTTTTGCACTGCTAGTTGCTCAGCCGGTAGTTGCTAATCCAGTGGTTACCCAACCTGCTATGTCTTTTGAGGAGCATAAGATATTGGGTAGATTCTTGAGATTAGCTTCACCTAGGTTTCTATGTTCACTAGGCGAGGATGCATATGATTTCCTGATTGCTTATTAGGATATGCTCTATAACTTAAGCCTAGTTGAGACTCGTGGTATCGATTACACCATATTTTAGTTGTACTTGGCTGCTCGACATTAGTGGAGAGGTTTTATGGGTTTTAGACCATCTAGATCTTCTCCTTTATCATAGACTCAGTTCTCTAAGATATTCTTGGAGAAGTATATGCCTCACAGCCTTAAGAATCATTTGAGGAATCAGTTCTCCAGATTAGGTTGGTCTTCATGACAATTGTGGAGTATGAGGCTTGTTTTCATGAGTTAGATAGTCATGTGACTTTTATTTTAGACATTGAATATAATAAAGTTCACTGCTTTGTTAGAAGGTTAAGTCTTCCCATTTGTATGTGTACTCAGAGTTTAGTTGTTACAAGTAGGTCATTTACTGAGGTGTTAGATCACACTCAGGTGATGAAGGAAATGCATTGTAAGGATTGTGAGGGCAGTGATAAGAGTCCTAGGTTTTAGGGCAGATTTAGTGGGAGTCATCGTAGTTTTCAATCTAGAGATAGCAGTTCTTAGAGTAGGTACCCTCTCGTTCTATCTTATTAGCTTCAGAGTTAGCCTAGTCAACTTGTTCAGGCAATACTTCATATTACTAATGGAGGTCAGTCTAGTGCCAGAGGTGATGACCTTTCTTTATGGGGTTTATCTTCTAATCATTCTAGTCATATTGGTTGCTCTGGATTAGCCGAATCTGTTAGTTCTAGTTTAGTTTAGTGGGGATGTTACAACTGTGGGTCTTTTGATTACTATGTGTATGAGTGCCCTTGTCTTGGGGTGATTCTTGTTTCAGCTCAAGGTGTTTCCCCTATTAGAGCATTTTATCCTTAGTTAGAAGTGATTCTCATGGTCGTAGGGGTGGTTCCCAGGGTGTTCAAGAAAGTTCTTAGTTAGGCAAGATAGGAGACAGTCAGGTGCCCAGCCAGGTGATGAGCGTGGTTAGTTGTATGCAGTACCTTCTAGGGTCAAGGAGGAGACTTCAAATGCTATTATTATAGGTACGATTTTGGTGTTCCGCCAATCAACCCTTGCTTTATTTGATCCAGGATCCGCTTATTTCTATATTTTTGCTTATTATGCACCACAGTTGGAGTTGTCTTAGGATTTATTATCTATGCCATTGCATGTATCTACTATTATGAGTGAGTCTTTAGCAGTGAATCAAGTTTTAAGATCATGTTTTGTGACTGTTAGAGATGTTAATACTTATGCTAATTTTATTATTTGGATATGGTGGATTTTGATATAATTCTGGACAAGGACTGATTATCCCACTATCATGTAGTTATGGATTATTTTGTTAAGGCTGTTACCTTAGCTATGCCTAGCGTACCCCTAATCGTGTGGTAGGCAACAATTATCCGTAAGCCGATACGGATTGTTTCTTATGTTTGTCCTAGGATGCTTATTTCGAGGGGTTGTGAGTCTTATCTTGCGTATATTCATGATAGTAATATGGGGAGTTTGTCATTTGACTCTGTTCCTGTAGTTTGTGAGTTTCTGCATGTGTTCCCTATCGACCTGCCTAGTATTCCCCCTATACGTGAGACTAAGTTTGCTATTGATCTCAAGCCTGGAACCCAACATATTTCTATAGGACTTTATCATATGGCTCCTTTCGAGCTTAAGAAGATGAATTCTCAGCTTCAAGACCTTCTTGGTAAGGTTTTTATTAGACCAAGTGTGTCCCCTTGGGGATCTTGTGTATTATTAGTGAAGAAAAAAGATGGCTCCATGCACATGTGTATTGAATATAGACAGCTTAATAAGGTAACAGTGAAGAACCAATATCCTATGCCTTACATTAATAATATATTTGACCAATTTCAGGGACCGGTAGTGTTTTCTAAGATTGATTTGAGATCTGGTTACAATCAGTTAAGGATTTGGGTCGAGGATATCTCGAAGACAGCCTTTAGGATCCATTATGGTCATTATAATTTCTTGGTGATGTCATTTGGGTTGAATAATGCTCCAACCGCATTTATGGATTTGATGAATTGAGTATTCAAACTTTATTTGGTTTTCTTTGTGATTGTGTTCATCAACAATATCCTCGTGTATTCGAAGAGTAGAGAGGAGCATGCATAATATTTGGGGATCGTGCTCCAAACTTTGTGAGATCATGTGCTTTTTACAAAATTTTCTAAGTATGAGTTTTTGCTTGAGTCGGTGACATTACTTGGACATGTGGTGTCTAAAGAAGGAATTATGGTTGACCCAACTAAGATTCAGGAAATTTGTGATTGGGCTAGACCTACATATCTAATTAAGGTTCGTAGCTTCATTAGTTTGGACGGTTATTATAGATGATTCATTAGGGGTTTTGCTACTATTTTAGCCCTTACGACTAGATTGACTCAAAAGAAAGTTTTTTTCGATGGTCCAAGGTGTGTGAGTTGAGATTTGTAAAGCTTAAGGATTTTCTCACTTTGGCTCCTATTCTAGCTCTTCCTGTTGAGGGTGAGGGATTCATCATATTTTTTGATGCTTTGGGCATTAGTTTGGGTTGTGTATTGATACAACAGGGTTGTGTTATTACTTATGCTTCTAGACAACTTAAGGTGCATGAGCGCGACTACCCCACTCATGATTTGGAGTTAGTGGTGGTATTTTTTGTGCTTAAGGTATGAAGGTATTATCTTTATAGTGTGCATTGTGAGATTTTCACCGATCATCATAGTGTTCAGCATCTTATGACCTAGAGGGAGCTTAATTCTAGTTATTGTAGATGGATGAAATAGCTTAACGATTATGGTATTTAAATATTGTATCATCCAGGCATGGTAAATATGGTAACAGATTCTTTAAGTTGGAAGACGATGAGTATGGGTATTTTGGCTTGCATTTCAGTTTCTCAAAGGCCATTGGAACGTGACATTCAGTCCTTAGCCAACTTGATGATTTTCCTTGATATTTCAGATCCCAAGAGGATTTTGACTAGTGTGTAGTCAAGGTCCTCGTTATTTGAGCAGATTCGAGATCATCAATTTGAGGATAGTAAGCTTTGCTTCCTTCGTGATTAGGTGATGAGTGGTGAGATCAAGAGGAACACCATAGATTTTAAGGGAGTTTTTAGATTTGATTTTTGTATTTTTGTTTTGAGGATTGATGACTTGATTATTTAATTCTTTATGAGGCTTACAACTCTAGATATTCTATTTATCCTAGCACAAATAAGATGTATATAGATTTGAGACAACCTTATTAGTGGAGTGGCATGAAGAGAAATGTGGTAGTCTTTGTAGCTCACTGCCTTTGTTGTCAACTGATGAAGGCCTAGTATTAATGTACAGGTGGTTTGACTCAGTGATTGACCATTCTCAAGTGAAAATGGGAGAGGATTGCGATGGATTTGTTTATTGGTTTGCCTTGCACTTCCTGTGGTTCCAATGGTATTTGGGTCATTGTAGATTATTTGACCAAGTTAGCATAATTTATTCCTATTCAGATGTCCTTCAGTGTTGAGAGGTTGGCCCATATCTTTGTCCAGGAGATAGTCTGTTTGTATGGTATGCCCATTCTATTATTTCAGACCGTGGTTCTGTGTTCACTTTGAGATTTTGGAAACTATTTTAGAAGGAGTTGGTTGCTCCGATGGATCTTAGTACAACCTTTCATCAACAGACAAATGGTCAGTCAGAGCAGACTATTCAGGTTCTTGAGGATATGCTCTGAGCCTGTGTTAATGATTTTATAGGCCAATTAGAGTAGTACCTAGCCTTGGCTGAGTTCGCACATAATAATAGTTATCATTCGAGTATTGAAATAACGCTTTTTGAGGTTTTATTTGAAAGGAAATATTGTTCTCCAATTGGATGGTTTGGGACTTTTGAGGTTAAGCCTCGTGGTACTGAGTTACTTTAGAAGCCGTTGGATAGAGTCAGGATGATTTAGGACAAGTTGAGAGCAACTCAGAGTAGGCTATGTAGACTATATGCTTTGCGCCTTGGGATTAGAGTTAGTAATTGAGTTTTCCTCTGTGTATCGCCCATAAAAGGTGTTATGTGTCTTAAAAGGAAGGGCAAGCTCGGTCCTAAATATATTACACCTTTCAAGATTCTTTGCACAGTTGGTAAGGTGTCTTATGAGTTAGCTTTACCTCCAGATTTTGTTTTTTTCCATCTAATTTTCCATGTTTCTATGTTGCGACAATATATTTGTGATCCATCTCATGTGCTTAGATGGGACTCAGTTCATTTGGATGAGTGATTGACTTTTCTGGGAGAGTCGGTGCTCATTTTGGCTAGTGATGTCAGATGGTTTTGCACTTGAGAGATAATTGTAATTAAGGTTTAACCTAGACACCACCTAGTGGAGGAGGCCATTTGGGAGACCGAGGGGGAGATGTGGACCCAGTATCCTCACCTATTTGAGACTTCAAATATATCCCAATCCTAACTTTTGTAGATGAAAGTTCCTTTAGACGTGGATATTGTAATGACCCTTGAAGTCATTTTCCATATTTCTGCTTATTTTTGTCGTTAGAGCTTCTCTATAACTACCCCAAGTCATTTATTATTTTCTAGAACTGATAGTTTGGTTACCAGGTAGTTCATTTTAGTTTTAGAGCTAATTCCTTATTTAAAAGTCTTCGCTAGTTCTAATTGGCCATCGAGCGAAAAATTCAGTCAAACGATCTCGTATGCAAATTTTAACTATGCCAGCAGCTCTGGAATGCCAATTTTAGGCTAGATGAACCTTTGGTTTGGGTCTTGAGACACTCGAGCTTATTTTGACCTGTTTGTCGGAAAGTTAATAAAATATGGGTGTGAGATCCACATTTGGTTGAAACGACATCAGATGGAAATTTTGACTGCACCATTGAGTTCGGAATATTAAATTTGGTATGGTTACTATAGCAACCTGAAGTTTGAGGAAATACGTGAAATGTGTGATTTGACTATTTTACTCTTCCCCATGGTTGCATTATGGTATTTTTGAGGTGTAGGGGTGATTGGCACATTTCTTGATGTATTTTGAGCTATTTATGCAATGTTGTAATTTTTGGCGGCTTTGAGAGCATTATAGTTGATTTCAGTAGATATCTATTGATCCGTGCGATAGATGGCTAAATGGACTATGCCATCAGATTCAAAACATTGATTTTAGGGTGGTAACATAGTTTATGTTATTATGTCTGGAGCGTCGAATTTGATATGTAGCATAGTTCATTTGCGTTCACAAGCATTCAGATGAATCTCGAGGGTCCACAGAGGTTTGGAATGCACCAAGTCCCCAACTAGTGCTTCACTCAGTTGGTAAATCCATGATCATGATCTTTATGCCGTGACACGATTGGGCTTAAAGTTAGAGTGTTGCGATCGCGATACCCTTGACAGGCGATACACCGTGATCGTGATGGCAAAGCCTGGATGTATAAATACCTGGTTTTTGCCATTTTTCATCATTTTTGAGACTTGGAGCTTAGGGTTTTGTGGTTTTGAGCAACTTTCTCCATTTCTATGTTTGGGTAACTCCATTACACTTATTTCAACTAATTTCTTCCATCTCTAACTTTAAATTCTTGTTTTAAACATGGATTAAAGAATGAAATTTAGGAATTTTAACCCGTAAGGCCTAAAAATGACATTTCTCCAATTTAAACCCTACTTTCACTCCTTTTTCACTTGAATGAGTTTCTAATACCATAATTATCAGTTTCTCATCAATTTCACCTTTAAAACAACTGCAATTCTTGATTTTTAAATAAATTTCAAAGATTTTACCCAATAAAGTTTAAAAATAGTTTTCCTTCAATTTAGACCTTATTTTAACTTATTTTTTCTTGTTTTTCAGCTGTAGACTCCTAAATATATGGAGAACATGTTTTTAAAACAAAGTTATGATTTTTTCCTTCTTTTTCAAAATATAATTTGGGGGTCCATTTTAACCCCAACATAAAACAAGGCAATATGGATATTGTTGGCTTTCTTTTGACACGTAAATTCTATATTTTAATGTTTTATTTGATTTCAAGTTCATTCGTGAAGAGTAAGTCCTTGTTATTAAAGAATTGTAGACTAATTTTTGGCCTTTGAGGTAGGTTATGGCTTAATTTCTTTCAAACTGGGCTAGGTAGTTAACACTGATACAAAATACATGTTAAGGGTGTGGAAAGTAATCATAAAAAATGGATATCTTATTGTGTTTTTCCCATGTGAGGGCCTATATATGAAGTTATGTGATGGTTTTAGAACATTATGTGCTATGTGTGACCGTGTGGGGTCCGATGTGATATTGATAGCCCTGTATACATAATGATAATTGTATCTAGTTTAATGAAAAGGCATGTTGTGGTACCAATTGTGTGTTGTGATGTATTCGTACTCTATTGGCATAGTAATCATGTTGGATTTCATGGATGGTTGTAATTAATGAGTGGATATTTAGCTCACGTGATGGTATATTGGTTGGTTGTGGAAATAATCATTGGTTGGCTATGGAAATACTTATTATGGTTGGTTGTGAGCATTACATCATCGTACTCATTCATGAAACAATGGTACCACTATGGAAATATAGAGAAACTAGCAATATCATTTTATGATTGAAAATATGACATCTTATAAAGTCCTCCCTGAGGGATGTGTCGGGGAAGAGATATGGATATATATATGGATTGTATACGGGTTGATGATCCCCCATGAGTCCTGTGTCTTGAAGCTTTAGCTTTATAGGTGTATATAGAGACTGTGCGATGGCCTTGAGTTTCTGCAACAACTTTGTGCATTACATTATAATCATTATCATCATCATCATCATCATCATCATCATCATCCTTCTTGTGTTTACTTTATTATGCATGTGATGTGATTATATATTCTATATGACTTATTACCTATCCTTTGTTCTAACCTCCATTACTTATACTTGGTGCTCTCGTATATGTTGTTCCCCTTTTCTTTTTCTTATATGTGTTATAAATCTATACTTGTATTCTTTTCTGGTGCTTTGCGGTATTATATATGGATATTATAGAGCAGTTAGTGCAAGCGGCGTGGTCTACTATTTTGGGATATTTTCTGATTGTAGGTGACGTGCTCTTAGTTGTATTTTGTATGCCTTATGTTCTACTTTGCTTGGTCAGCCTATGATACCTATTGAGTACAAGTGGACCGTACTCATCCCTATTATGACCTGTCGATGCAGATCCTAGTGCGGGTGAATCACACTTGGTTTGATTTTAGGCACTTTCAGAGTCATTCAAGGTTGCGATCGAATGTTCCCGTGTCTAGAGTCCGCTTTTATATTTCTTTATTTGTTTATGTCTTTACTAGTATTCGTTGACAGATATTGTTCCTATTGGATATTCTGATGTATATGACTCATGGATTGTATTAGTAGCTCTTACACTATTGACACCAGATTTTGGGAGTTGGTTTAGTATCTTTAGTTGTATGTTTCTGCTTTTATATTATATTATATGGTTCGACTTCATTTTACAAGCCTTGCCTTGGGGTTATTTCTTCCTCTTTCCCTTTTTGTATCTGTTTGTATGATGGGCATACTTGTCAAAGTTCGCCGTGACAAGTGCCTTCATGACCCTTATTTTTAGGTCATGATAGTTACATAGTTCATTTGCATATACGAGATTCCAAATAAATCCGAAGGAGTTGGCGAAGACTTAGAAAAGTCCAAGTCTCAACTATCAACTGGTGCCATTACTATCGTGGTGTCAAGGGTCGCGATCACGATACCTTTGGCAGTCGCTATGTACCGTGACCATAGAGCAATGGTCGTGATCTCGATTCACCATGATAGGCTAAAGGTACCACAATCGAAGGTCACGGGTCATGATAGCCGAGGTTCTGGGTATAGATAGACCCCTTATTTTGCAATTTTATCCATTTCTCATCCATTTCTTGAAAGCTTAAACCCTAAGTAGTGAGATTGAGTGGGATTGAAGCTTGTGGGCGAATGAGAAGCTTGATTAACACTTATTTTTGCAATTATCTTTTGATTTGAGGTAAGAATTCACCCATTTCTTGGTAAAGTTTCTTAAATTCTTTCTCAAAACCCGCAAAACCTTGAGGGCTTGATTTTACCCCAATTTAACTTGGATTTTACCCATTTTAAAGGTAATGATTCCTTGAGCATATAAGAATGTTGGGTTGGTTTTGTAATTCCAATTTTCATAAGTGAGACATGGTGTTTTTGTGTGATTTTTTAGACCTGAAGCACTTGGTGCAATATGGGTATAGTTATTCTCATACTGAGAGTAGAATGTGTTTATGATAGCTTGACATCTTGAGAAGGCTTGTCGGAAGGAAAAAGCAGTGGTTTAGCGAATCATTGAGATTTCTTTGGCATTGATGTAGACTAGGTTTATCCCTTGTATGATTGAGCTACTTCATAGTATGTTTATGATATTGCGTTGGATTTGGAATGGGTTTTAGGTGTTGGATTGATGAAATTCAAGACTTGGGTTGGTTGCACCTTTAGCTAATTTTAAATCGTAGCATTGAAATTTTCTTATTTACCTTGTGCCGTAGGTGAATTAGACTTCACTTCTCATGTTTTTCATGAAAATGCTCTAGATTAATCTATTTAGGTGAGAGTGATTCAGTCACTCATGCTTAGGGTATGATTGTCCTTAGTTTCTTATACCAATGAAGGTTGCCTTAGTTTTCTTTTGACTTAGTTGTTGTGTTTGGGAAGAACCTCTACCTTAGGTCTAATTGTGTCTTACGTAACATCTAAGAGTGGATTTAGATACCTTAGCCTAGTTTAGGGTAGAATTTGCCATAGAGTATGTTTTGGAGATTAAGAAGTTGGCTCTTCAACCCACCTTAAGTCAAGATTGATAATAGTTCTCTTGAAACCCTTGTACATTGTTAAATGCCTATAGAATGCCTCTTTGAGGCAATATTAAGGAACCTTCGCACTTGATAATTATTGTAATGGTGGCATTAAAAGTAATGCTCATTAACTAACGTATTATATTGTCGATTATGCTATGATGAAATATTGATCATGTTGCGATAAACTATCGGTTAAGCTATGTATAAGACTTCTATCATGTCAATGATAAGCCTTTAACCATGCAATCAATAAGTTATTGCCTATGCTGTTACTTATGGTAATGATCATGCCAAATAACTTCGCTAGTAATCATTCTAGGAAACATTCTTATTAATGATGTTAGAAATTGTGTTATTAATTGTACTTGAAGTCATGCTTATTAACTATATGGGAAGTTATGCTATTATTTATGCTAGAAATCTTGATGCTTGACTATACTAGTACTTATGATGTTTATTATACCCGGTTCAGTATTGGAAGATGATTATTATAATGATTATACCCGATTTAATTACAAAATATGATGATGATATTGATTATACCCAATTCTATTTTGGAAAAGGATGTTGATGTTGATTATACCTGGTTCCATTTCAAAGGATGAGCATGATGTTGATTATACCTGGTTCAGTTCTGGAGGTTGACTATTACATTGATGATTATGATCACCGATTCAAGTCCGGATATATCCTATGCTATAATATGGCTTGGTAAATGATGATTAGTTTCTAATATGATAAGTAGTGGACAAAAAATACTTAGATGTCAAACGATAACTAGTCGAGAAATGATGTTTAATCAATAAATCGATATTAATAGATTATGGTGAATACTTAATAGATCATGCCTAGTGGTTATATGATGATTAGCTAATGAATGAATTATTTGATAAGAGAGGGTTAGCAGATAATGACAACTAGTGGATAATGATGATAAGGAGTTGGATGGTGGTAAAAATCATTAAATAATGGTAAATTATGGCATGGTGATTAAATTACGATGATGGTTATTTGTAAGCAATTATTGGTTTCTTTATTCTATCTTTAAGTGCACTCTCCAGGCATATGAGGGTCTGTAAAGAGTTATTTACTTTTCACATTAATTGGTGTATGGGAGCCAATTTTGTAGTTTGTGATTGCTTGTGTGATGCCTTGTGATGCGTTATTATTCTGATTTATTTACTTATATTACACGACGATGTTGGCATGTGTTGATGCCTTGTGTTATATTGCTATTCTGGTTAAAGTACTTATATGTATAATGATGTTGGAGTTATTTCAGGTTCGTTCCCTTACCTTGACTTAATTGTGTTATCTTGCATTTTATCTTACTTAAATCATGATTTAGCTCAGTCAATCGATGGTGCCTACTAAGTACCCACTGTTTTGGTACTCAAACTACACTTTTGTACCTTTTTGGTGTAGATTCGAGTACTAGTTACTGCCGTTGACTCGTGTTCATGCGATTTGATATCTAAAGATAGGGTGAGCTCTTGGTGTCTGAGTCGCCCATTTCCCGCTATCTTTAATATTTAGTCTTTTATTTGAGATAGATGTATTGACTATAATATAACTTGAGTTGGATTATTATCACTAGATACTCTTGTACTGGCTATAACCGGTTGCGGGAAAGTATCTATGTTTGAATATTCTATATCTTTTTTCGAATCCTTGTATTATTATAAGTTGTGTTCTTGGATCTGGCCTATGTCGGGCATTTTCAACCAAGTAACCCATTATGTTTAATTCTGAGTTATGTTGGGTTTACCTACTGGCGTGACAGAGTAAGTGCCATCATAACGTGTAAATTGGGTCATGACAAAAGACTTCCCTTAAATCAAGGTATATTTCAGCGGCTCCTAGGTAAATAGAATACCAAGAGCTATGCGCCTCCCCTAGCATTCGTTGTCTCAACTTATCTATATCTAGAACACAAAATCTGTCTTGATAGCAATAACACCACCTCCCTATTAGAAGAAAACCTTAAATTTTTTGGTTATGGACTATAACTTTCAATTTAAGAAAAATGGCATCACTATCTTGATTTTTCTTAACCTCGGCTACCGATGAGGATTTCAAACCATTCTGAACCAATATACTACCTTTGGGTGAGTCAACCAATCGATCCCCCAGTTTAAACAATATATAAATCTCATGGGATAGTTATTTCTTCTCATACTCAGCATGAGTAACACTCCTCATGGATAATTCTCTAAGAGCATTGGCTACTATATTGTCCTTGTTCAGATGGTACAAAATACTCGTATCATAATCCTTTAGAAACTCTAGACATCTTCCCTGATGGAGATTTAAATACTTCTAACTGAGCATATAATGAAGACTCTTCAGATTGGTGAATATGCTGACATGGACCCTATAGAGGCAGTGTCTTCAAATCTTTAAGGTAAAAACCACCGCTGCCAACTCTAGATCATGAGTCGGGTAATTCTTATCATGAGTCTTAAGCATTCTAGAGGTAATTACTATAACTTTGCCTCACTACATCAACACACAACCAAGTCTAACTCTGGAAGCATCACACTAAACCACAAAACCATCTGAGCCCTCAGGAAGAGTTAAAAGTGGAGCGGTAGTGAGTCAAGTCTTCAAATCCTGAAAAATCTTCTTACAAAAATTGATCCACTAGATTTGACTTTATTCTAAGTCAAATTGGATATGGGATAAACAATAGAGGAAAAACTCTCAACAAACTGTCTATATTAAACTACCTAAACCCAAGGAACTCTTATCTACTGAAGAGACAGGTCTAGGCTAGTTTCTTACTACTTTGGTCTTTGGAGGATCAACTTGAATGCCTTCGCTGTAGATAATTTGACCAAGGAATGTAACCAATTTAACCAGAATTCACACTCTCTAAATTTGGTGAACTGGTGGCGATCCTTGAGAGTCTACAAGACAATTCTTAAATGATTTGTTTATTTATCCTTACTCTAAGAATATATGAGGATGTCATTTATGAAGACTGTAAAAAACATGTCCAAGTACTTATAATACCCCATACTTTTCCTAGCTTGAAATCATCTCAAGAGTGTTAGAAGCTTTCTTTGAAAGATGAGTCCACTTTTATACATATGGTATTATTAAGATTTTCACATTTTGTCATGTGATAAATTGAATTATCTTTCCAACGATACCAATTTCATCCAAATTCGACATCGGAGGAGAAAGTTATGGCCAAAATACATAAGGCAGTAAAAATCGCTCGAGTGCGATGGTGAGGTGATAGACCGTCGGACTAGTGATGTACCATCACCTATGACCGTCATAAGGGAAATAGTGAGGCCACCTTCTGGATAAGGTGCGACGGTCAGGTTGATGAACTGTCGAACTTGTGATGGATTGTCGCCCAGGCCATCGCTACTTAGGCAGTAAGCCCTTTTCTTGGTCCATGTACACCGGTCAAAATGACAGGCCATCGCCCTAGCGATGGACCATCGCACGAGCTGTCGCAGGTCTCAATTTAGCAAATTAAAGCCATTTTGAAAGGGGCTTTTTGGTCTTTTACCACCTATTTATATACCCAATTATATCCAACGAAAGCTTAAAAATTCATTATTCTTTCACAACAACAAGACTAGGGTTTTCTCTCTAATATTAATCTCTAAGAACAAAATCCAGATCTTCTTCAAGAACTAAGAGATTCAAATTCTTCAAGTTCAAGAATTTCAAGAAAACGCAAACCAGGTATGCATAGTGTTCATTCATGGACTCTTTCCGTCCATGAATCCCAAGAATCTCTTTTCAAAGTTTAAGTATATGGATTTCCTTTATGAATTTCATGATTAGGCTACTCTTGTTCATGTTGATAATGAGTAATTGAATTCTATCCCATATTGGGGGATAAATTTTATGTGGATTTGATTAGTATAGAGGCAATTTCATGTAAACCTATGATTAAACCCTTGAATGATGAAATTAGAATTGAATCATGATGCTTAATTGTTGTATAATATTGTTTACACATACCATGCCTACCATGTGTTTGTTTAAATACCTAGATGAAGGAAAATGCCTAATTAGCATGATGGCATGAAATTCACATGTATGTACAAGTTTATGCAGATCACATATTTAATGAAATGCTTCAATAAATGTATTATGGATTATGATGTTAGTGATGTGTTATAGTAGGTCATGCTTTGTTAGTTTCCTTATAACGAGTCCTAGGTGTACTTGTACCCAAGATATTAGCTGTGTGCCTAGAGCTATGTTATGTTTCCACGATACTCTCAGTCAAGCTATGATCCTTAGACTTTAGACAGTCTTGTGACTCAGGAAATCTCCATGATCTCATGAACTTAGTTGTCAGATATCAGCAGTATTCCATCAGTCAATAGAAGTCAGTAACCCAGTCGATGTTCAGTTCAGTAAATTATGTTCAGTGTCTATTCAGATGGGAGTAGGAATTAGCTCCGAGCAAACCCAAGGATGGGAGCTCACCTGTTATATAAGGGTGTGATTCTTAGATGCAATCCATGCATTACAGAACTATCTAGCCAACATAGGTTGAGACATCATAGCCTGCTATATGAGGGTATATGAGGTGGCTTAGCTTGCTATATGAGGGTTCCCACCGTTCTCGTTAGATTTACCTATTATATTAGGGTCACTCATATGTTGTCCTTACCAGTGGCATGGTATTGACGCCCTTTCGATCAGGACACAAATTGGACCCCAATCCAGCTATAATGCATCATTTTGGGTATGTCAGTTAGATGACTACCTCCCACAGTCTCAGTATCAGTCTCAGTAAAAGAACTCAGATAGTTCTTCAGAATTCAAGACTATCAGATACAGCCAACTCAGATACAGTATGGAACTCAGCTAGTTCCATCAGATTCAGGACTGTTAGATATAGTCACTCATGTTATCAGTTATCATAATTCAGTTATTAGTTATGTTAGTCATCAGCATACTTATGTTATCATAATTTCAGATATAGTTACTATGTATGCAAACATATATTCTCACGTTCATATTAGTCAGTTAGCCAGTATTGTTCATGCATATGAACCCCATGAATTCAATCTACCTCACATGCATACCAGTACATTAGAGTACCGACACATTTGTGCTATTGTGTCTTATACCATAGGTTCAGAGACACGAGCTCCAGAGTATCAGTAGATTCACGATATCAGCAGTCAGAGTTAGCAGTGAGTCCTCATCCTTCGAGGACATGATTATTTCTCTATTATCTCATTAATTAGTTTATTAGTTAGAGTTAGTTGGTGACATGTTCCATCAACTCCTTATTCAGACGGTTATGTTTTATAGGTTTTCTAGACTATAGTATGTTCAGATAGCTTATTCCAGTTGTTTTGGGTATTTCTTACCCCTCGCAAATGTTACATTTTTATCAGATTTTACATTTTTATTAGATACTATGTCTCAGTTTTGAACCTTATGGCCTTTCAGTTCATGTTTCCGCATTATTCAGTACAGATATCAGTCATGGGTTAGCTTGTGGTCCTTCGGGGTCATGAGCACCGTGTAGTATTTCGGGTACTAGATTTGGGGAATTACAGTACTACTTAAAAACCTTGTTCATCAAGTCCATTAAAGTTGTAGGAGCATTCGTTATTCCAAATGACAATCAAAAATTTCAAAGTGACCGTATTGAGTTTTGAAGGTGGTCCTTGGAATGTCATGCTATTTAACTCTGAGCTACTGATAGCCTAGTATTAAGTTCATCTTAGAGAAGCAACTTGCACCCTAAAGCTGGTAGGACAAGTCATCAATCCTGGGATTGGCATACTTATTTTTGATTGTGACCTTATTCAACTGACGATAGTCGATATGCATTCTAAGAGAACCATCTTTCTTCCACATGAAAAGAACTGGAATTCCCCATGGAGTGATGCTGGGCCTATTTATACCTTTGTCTAGGAGGTCTTTTAACCGTTCCTTCAATTTTTTGAGCTAGGCTGGACCCATTTTGTAGGGTGGAATAAAAATAGGTTGGGTATTTAGAAGAAGATCTATTTCGAATTCAATTTCCCTTTTTAGAGGAGCTCTAAGTAGGTCTTCTAGAAATACTTTTTGGAATTTATTTACCAATGGAATTGACCCAAGAGTTGTGGTTTAAATTTTAAATTCTTAACTCGGACAAGATAGTTGATGCATTTTTTGGAGATCAACTTTCTAGCTTTAAGGTAAGAGACAAACTGACCTATAGGTAATGAGATACTACCTTCCACTCTATGACTAGCTCATTTGGAAACTGAAATTGGTCTACTCTATTTCTACAATAAACTAAGGCACAACAATAGTGGATCCAATCCATCCCAATAATGACATCAAAATCGATCATGTCTAACTATACGAGATGAACAGAGGTAACTTTATGAAAAACTATAATTGGGCACTTTTTGTATACCCATTTATCTATGATCGAGTCAATAACTAGAGTAGAGATTGTGCAAGATTTTGAGAGGATTTTACGACTAGGGGATTTTAGGACTAACACAAAATTCTACTGCTATATAAGGAGTTACAAAAGAAAGTGTAGCTATAGGATCTAATAATGCATAAACATAAATACTGAAGACTTGTAACATACCCATGACTACATTGGGAGAACCCTCTTGATCCTGTCGAGTCTCAAGGGCATAGAACCTATTATGGTGCTATCTACCAACTGCACTAGATAAGGCACCCTACTGAGTAGCGAAACCAACAAAAGCCATTGAAGAATTTGTCTGGCTTTACTTACAAACATCTTTACCTTTCTAAGAAGACACTAGACCTTTCCTAAGTCGATGGACTGGCTTGCCACAGCAAAAACACCCATCACTACTTGCCATACACTCAACCTTATGATTCCTACCATACTTCTTATATACTGGGTTGGTATGACCACTATTTGCTCTACCTTAGGACTTAGAGATAGATGCCCTATCACGATGGTCCTGATTGAACTTAGGCACTGGGGCACTAAAAGAAGACGGGACTGGAGCTAAGGATTTCTAATGGAATTGAGAATAGTTTCCACTATATGACCTTTGCTGAGAGATATTGAAGTTACCCGTGTTGGGCCTCTTATTCTCCATTTCCTTATTTTTAACTTTCTCTTTCTCTATCTATTGAGAATGAACCATTAGTCTAAACATGTTCATATATTTCACCAACATAGAAGTCCTTCACTCTTTGAACATATCCTCTAAAACACCAGGCACAAATTTGCTCATGTGGTCCCTAGAATTATACATCTAAAGTCAAAGCATACCCTGCCAATTGAGTAAATTTGAGGGAACATTTCTTCACACTCATGCTACCCTACTTCATATTTATGAACTCCTATACCTGTGCTCTCTCAAATAAAATGGGGAAAATGTATCCAATAATTCAACAAAGAACTTATCCCATTCTACCAGTTCTACATTTTCACCCCTATCCTTCTTCCACTACTTATACTAAGTGTGAGCTACCCTTTAATGTTGATAGGCAACCAAGTTAGTGCTCAAAGCTGGGATAAAACCCATAATGTCTGTATCCTTATGGATACATTCTACGAACTCTTATGGATCCTCCTCTAACTTAGACCCAAAAAAAACTAGAGGATTTATTCGACTAAAGTCTCTAACTTTTATTACTTCTACATTTACTGCTAGTTTGTCTGGTTCAACGATAAGTTGGTTATTTTGGAAAGTCATGAATTGGGATAATACTATAAAAGCATTGATGAATTCGACATGTAAGACTTGTTCATTGAGATGTTTTTTGGGATCTTATGGTGCTTACTGATTCTCCACCCCACTCTCACTTATACTTCTCCGTCCATTGTAGTTTTTTGGAGCCATATTTGATAAACATGTAGAGAATAAGTTAGAAGTAGGTTTAATAGAGCTCACACTATAACATATGACATGAGCATGAAAGAAGGAAAATGTTTCCTACAATGTCTCATAGCCTTTCACTCTTAAGTGGGGCATATTTCACACCCATGAATAAGACTTTATTCGATGGGGATTTCAAACACCATAGGACACTTTAAACCTGTTGCTAATAACAAATTTGTTACGACCCAAGAATATCCACAGTAATAACAAGATGCTTAGAATCACAAGTGACTCCACGATAACTCATGGACTAGTAAAACACTAAGAAATATAGATAATAGTAGATAAAACAACACTTATACAGAAGCTGAACTTGAAGAATACATAAATATCTATAGGAAATCATAACATCACTAAGTATGAGATAAAAAATAAACATCTAACTATATGTTTGTAAAGCCTCTACTAAGATGAGTTGCTGGGACAAGCCCCCAGCTAACTCTAACTGTCTGAGAAGTAGGAACACCAAACTTACAAAATAAAATGAAAAGATGACTCTGGTCGTTGTATGATGAGGATTTACCAAAAATACTACTACAAATATGTTATGAGATCTTCTTAAGAACAATCAGGATGCTCAATATTCGAACCTATATTATAAGACAATATAGCACAAAGGAAGTATGCGGTCTAAACTTTGAATGTACTCTCTATGTGAGATAGAAAAATAACTAATGAGCTAAACATGGAACATATAGCATGATAACTAGTGATAGACCAAGTAATGAACATATGCTATAAATTGAACTGAATAGCTAAAATACAAGGTCATGCATGAATCTGAAATCTAAACTGTAATTGTAGACCGTGGGAGCTTCTAATAACAGACATACCCTAATGTGAGCTAATTGGGGTCTAACCTGTAACCCTAACAGGATGTGTGTTCAATACCTTTTCAAGGGTATAAAAATCGACGAACCTAGATGTTATGACCTAAACTAGGGCATAATCATGATTTAGTATCCAAAGCCTACCGTGAGTCGGAGGCCAGCCCCTTAGCCTAATCTTCTGAGCATAATAAATGTAAACAGCGAAAGACAACAAAAATAGTAATCAAAATATAAGACAAATAAAGATCCAACAGTCAAACAAACAACCTAAAACATCCCAATACTATCCGCAAAAGCCTCTAAAACCAGAAGTAACAACTAATTTGGGACATGCCCTTGATTATGACCAAAAAGAATCCAAAATGAAATTTTAAGACAATATTGAAAATAATGAAATAACCGGGCCTTTCGAAAGATGGAGGCTCACCACTTCACAACAGACCAACAGACGTACCTAACCACCTAAATCTATATATGAGCAATAAAAATATCCTCCAAACCTACATCATGAAATAATGCAACATTCGGGGATGGTCAGTGGGGCAAGCATTGACATATAACTTAGGAAAGAGGGATAAAATAGTGCCATTGCCAAAAACCAGTCAAAACTACATGAATAAGATTTAAATATACATATATAGGATGCCGGGATAGGGATAAGGGTCATGAAAATGAGAGTTTAAACCATTAGCCTAAACTGCGTAGCTCGCTCTATCCTAGAGGTACCCATGGGCTATATGGGTCTGACTCTTTCTATCGGAAGGGTCCAGTGTATGTTAGCCAAACGTACCAAAAAATCCAATGAAAGGCTAAAGATACCAAGGTGATATCCATCCAAAATATAATGTGCATCCATACATATGGTCATATAGACCCCCAATATTGGCAATCATTATTTCTAGTATAGGTCTCCTCGAGACTACACCTTCACGATGAGTTCCCTTTGATCCCAATTTAAAATAGTTTACACATAAATCCAACCACTAACAAAAGAGTCTTTATTAAGGCATTTTCTAACATCTTATCTAATATGCTATGAAAACATGGAACATTCAATAGTTGAAATGGTGAAATTATGTATTGACTTAGGCCATTTTATCGGATATGATGTTTTTTTGGATGTATTATAGGTAAATTAGGTTGGAAGTGTCTTTCATGAAAAATGGAATAAAAAGATTTGGAAAATTAAAGTTTTGTTCAGACTATGAGTTGTGTAGTGACCTTACAATTCATATCCTAAACTGTAATGATAATAGTGGCAATATCCAAGCTAAATAAGACAAGTATCAACTGGCCAAAACTTATAGGGTATGAATACCAGTCATGGTGTGCAATTATAAAGTGAACAGAAGCCAAAGCTGAGTCTATGAGAGAATTAAGATAAGACAAGTTGTAAGATCTAAAATGACACATAGTGAGAAGTTGTACAGTGAGCATTGTTCAAAGCCTTGAAGATTGATGCTCTAGTGGTTACGAGTGAAAACCACAAGTCATAACTTTGATAACAACTCATGGTGAGGAGTTGTAACGACAACAGACTCAAGTGCCCTAAGGAAAAGAAGCTAGTAGAGTGACTACGACTAGCAGGATACAACTCATAAGGTGATCAGATGACTCGTAGCTTCCGAAGCTTAAAAATAGATACGATGGCAAACAACAAGCCTTAAGGAGACCTAACGACTCATTGACAAAGGGTGTAACCATGTCTAACTTAATTTTTTTATTCCATTTTAATTAGGATTTCCTTATTAGTTTGAGATACTATAAATATCCCAGGGTTATTCCATTATTATGTTACACACTTTTGACATATTTTCACATACATTGACTTCTTGATACAACAGTTCTTAGGTTTTTGGTTCTGTCTTCAATTGAAGATTTTGGATTTCAGTCTTTAATATTTATGCAATTAAGTATATGTTTTCCTTACTGATTTCCATGGATTGTTGTATGAGCTTTAGCTACTAATTTACTTGACTAGGGTTGTGGGAACCCTAGTGATTTAACTAAGTAAGGAAAGTGGGAGATACATCCATTCTATTTGCAGCTGCATGTATTGTGATTTTTTTCATATTAATTGTGTCCAAGCTACTGCAGAAGCTTGAGAATTGCCTGTATTTGAGATCATCCTCATAAGAGAGTTCAATATTAGGAGAAAGAGGTTATGATAGTGATTCGAGGCTATTTGTCCTTATCTAATCAACTCGAGACACAAAAGGTTAGAGTTGTATTGAGGTTACAGAAAAGGGATAGTAAGTTGATTCTCGGAGACTCATAAGGTAAAGAGTTAGACTTGTCAATGCATTCCAAGATGGTTGATAATACATAACTTATCAACTTTGAAAGAGAGCAGTGGGTTAGGTGAATTGAATATGAGGAACTCACTAAATTTAGTAGCCAGGGGGAACAAATTCCTAGTGTTCATCTTCTATTATTTACAACCTGAAGTACTCAAGTTCGTCTACTTGTTACTTTTGACTTAAAATTCCCCCTATTTACTTTACAACATTGCTCGTGGGTTTTGTCAAGTTTGAGAGATTTTTTCATGTATTCCCTATGGGTTTGACCCAAACCATTTTTGGGTTACTATATTTGATATCGGCCACAGAATACTGTTTTGGAGGTTAGTTTTTGGATGATATTAAGTTTTGGCGCCATTGTCGGGGAGTATAGTGTGAATTGTAGACTAAAGTTTGTGAAGTTCAGAAGTTTTTATTTTTCATTCTTTGTCTGGTATATGTCAGTGTATGATTATCACTAGGATTCAAGGCAATCCCTTATCCCTATTGATTTAGCACCCGAGAGAATCTACAAACACCAAGAAGGATGACAGAGCAAGTTTATGATTGTGTTCTAAAAGGGGTTCGAGATGATCCTCTTGCTGTACCTCCCCCTGCTCTACATGATCTATATAATATTACACATAGATAGATAGAGTTAATATTAGCAGAGGATGATGAGCAATATAGAAGAGCAATTGATGAATCTAGTTTAGATCAATAGGCTGAGACCAGTAGCTGATCATCATACAATATTCAACGGTGATCAAGATAAAGCACACACTGGCAGAGCTCAAGTGATCCTAACCTATTAGTATCTACCACCATACAATAAAGATGAGGACATGGGTTATGTTGATCCTACTGATATAAGAGCCATTATACCTCCTGCTCTACCCTTAATGTTAAGTTTGATATTACTAGTGCAATGATCCTGCTACTAAATTTAAAAGGTGTATTTTTTAGGTTGTTAATAGATGATACAATTATTCATCTTTCTAATTTTATTGGGATCTACACTTCGTATACTATTCCTGGGGTAGATCAGAAAGTATTGAGATTGAGGTTATTCCTGATCTCATTGATTAGAGAAGCATCATTGTGGTTGGGGGAACTTTCTAGAGGCTTAATCACTACTTGGAATGAGATGTATAGATAGTTTTTGAAGTGCTTCTTTCCACCTATCAAGATGCTATAGCTAAATATAAGATTTATAACTTTTGGTAGTTGCCTACAAAATCCATATACGAAGCATGGTTTTAGTTTTAAAAAAGTTAAGTATGGTACCTAGCCACTAGATTTTAGGGTCTAATTTGTTGGAGATATTCTATTGATCCTTGAATATAAGTTCCAAGGATATGGCTGGCATAATATCTGGAGGTTAAATTATGCATCTTCGATGTGATATGGATCAGGAAATATTAGATGATATCTTTGTCACTAATCGAGGGTGGCACTCTAGAAAAGAAGATAGAGGTGCTGGTATATATGCTATTAAGGTTTCTAGTGAATACAGAGTTGCTGATGATTCAGTATCATAACTTAAAATTAATATTGGGCTACTTTCAAAATAATTTACAACAATGACTGCTGAAAAGGTGAATGTAGTTGGGGCACAAAGATCTACTTTTATGGCTTATGAGTCTGATATAGTTGAGGAAGCAAAGCATATGGATCGATAAGTGATAGGTTTACAAGCCAAGGGTCAAGGAAACCAAGGTTAGAATTATGGTAGCGATAGGTTTCAAGATAGGAGTAAGAACAAGATAGGTATTGGAGGCATAAATATGACTATTAAGAAAACAGAGATAGATATGTTCAACCGGGTAGCTGAGATGCCGAGTTGAGAATGGAAGCAATGTTGTCAAAGTTAGTAAAAGGAAAATAAAGTTAGGAAAGCTACCTTAAGAAAACTAAGGTGGACATATCAGGGCTAAATCAAAAATTTGAATTGCATGGTACCGCGATTAGACAACTGGACCAGTAGTTTGGCAATAAATCATCCACATTGAATCAAAGGTAGCCTAGCACTCTTCCTTGTAACATAGTTCAAATTTAAAGAGTGATAGTCATTATCATGCCATTACCACTCATAGTGGTAAGACCACCATGGATCATCCCATACCCACTGTGGTTGAGTCAAAGAAAGATGATGTTAATACTGATATTGGGGAAGCACCTAAAGTTGAAGCTGAAAAATTATCAGGTGTTGAGTGTAGTGCTACAAAGGATAAAGGCAAGGGTAAGGATGATGAACATGTTCTAAAGACTATTCTGAGACCTCTCTCGCCTTTTCCTCAGAGGTTTAAAAAAAAGCAGAAAGAAGGTAAATATAAAAAATTCCTATCAATATTGAAAGAGCTATCTTTAAACATTCTACTTATAGTGGCATTGAAGCAGATTCCAGGTTATGCAAAATTCATGGATGATCTAGTCCCTAAAAAGTGGATAGTGATCTATGAGCTCGATGATAATGTGCATCATTACAGTATTGTGGCTTCTAGACAGTTGGTAGAGAAGAAAGAAGACCTCAGAGCCTTTACCATTCCATTTACCATTGGATCCTCCAACTTAGCTTGGGCTTTATGTGATTTAGGATCAAGTATTAATCTTATGCCACTGGTTGTATTTAAGCAGTTAGGGTTGGAGGTACCTAAACCAACCTCGATAAGATTGTTAATGGCTGACCAAACCATGAAAAAGCTGGTCAGTATTCTTTGTGACATGTTGGTAAAAGTGGTGTCTTTCATCATTCCAGCCAATTTTATGATACTTAATTATGTGGTTGAATTCCAAGTCTCTATTATCTTGGGTAGACCCTTTCTAGCTATGGGTAGGTCGTTGGTTGATATAAAGTACAGATGAGGTTTAGACTCAACGATGAATAGGTAATGTTCAATGTATGCAATTGATATGGAAACTGAATCATATGAGAGTTATGTTGGTGGTAGACACTATTGATAATGAGGTTGATGAATTGACTGTTCAAATTGAGAAAAGGCTGGGTATTGAAGCATTAGCAGTGGTGATTATGAATTTTGATAGTGATGGAATTGAGGTATATGACAAGATACTAGGCACTCTATATGGGAGAGGTCCTTACACTTATGCTCCAAAGAAGCTTGATCTAGATCTAAAAAGTAGAACTACTCATCCTACTCATTCGTTAATTAAAGAGCCATCAGTCTTTGAGTTGAAGGCCCTCCTATCTCAATTATGCTATGCATTTTTAAGGGCTGACAATACCTTGCTAGTGATTATTACTGCATACTTGGTTGAGCCAGAGGTAGAGGCATTGTTATTAGTGTTGTAGAGGTTCAAAAGAGCTAATAGGTAGACCATTACAGATATTATGGGTATTTTATCGGGCATTTGTATTCACAATATCTAACTTGAACCACACTGCATCTTGAGTATTGAGCATCAACACAAACTAAATCCTCCTATGTAGGATGTGGTAAAGAAAGAAATCATCAAGTGACTGGACACTGGTGTAGTTTACCCCATTACAAATAATAAATGGGTTATCCCTGTTCAGTGCATCCCAAAGAAAAGTGGAATTACTATAGTACCGAATAAAAAGAATGAGCTCGTGCAAATGTGACTAGTCATAAGTTAGAGAGTGTGCATAGATTATAGGAAGTTAAAGACATGGACACAAAATGACCACTTCCCAATTATCTTCATGGACCAGATGCTGGATAGGCTGCAGGAAAGGGATGGTGTTGTTTTCTTGATGGTTATTCGGATTACAATCAGATCACTATTGCTCCTGAAGATCAAGAGAATACGATCTTACTTTTCTTATGAAACTTTTTCATTTAAGAGAATTCCATTTGGGTTGTACAATGCTCTCGCCACCTTCTAGAGGTACATGATGTTGATATTCTGTTATATAGTGGAACACACCATTTAGGTGTTTATGGACAATATTTCTATTGTTGGTGATACTTTTAATGTCTGTCTGGTCCACTTGTCCAATGCTCTTGATAGTTGTGAGGAATGCAATCTGTTGTTAGACATGGAGAAGTGCCATTTCATGGTGAAAAAACAAATTATTCTTGGGTTCAAGATCTCCAAAAATATGGAATAGAGGTGGATAAGGCAAAAATTAAAGTAATTGAGAAGCTACCACCACCAGTCTCTGTGAAGGGTATTTGGGGTTTTTTGGGCCATGCTGGCTTTTATAGGCGATTCATAAAAAATTGCTCAAAGATTGCAAATCCTCTTTGTAATCTTCTTGAGAAAGAGGTGAAGTTTGATTTTGATGAGGCATGTCTAAAGGGTTTTGAGTTCTTGAAGGAGCAATTGGTGTCAACCCCTACTATAGTGTCCCCCGACTTGTGTCTACTATTTGAAATTATGTGTGATGAAAGCGGTGTGGCTTTAGGTGCTGTCCAAGGACAAAGGTCAGAAAAGGTACTTCACCCTGTGTACTATGCTAGCAAGGCATTAAACCCTGCTTAAGATAATTATATTGTTATCGAGCATGAGTTACTAGCAGTGGTTTTTTCCTTCGAAAAGTTTTAATCCTATCTGATTGGGACTAATGTTATTATTCATATAGACCATGCAACATTGAGATACCTAATGGCAAATAAATATTCAAATCCAAGATTGATTCATTGGGTTCCCTTGCTACAAGACTTTGATTTTGAGGTGAAGGATCAGAAAGACACTAAAAATTAAGTTACAGATCACTTGTCCAGAATTGAGAAAGAAATAATGAAGAAAATAAGGGATGGGCTTGAAATCAATGATACTTTTCTAGACGAATAAATTATGGAAGAATCACATGACTTAATGCCCTGGTTTGTTGATTTTTCCAATTACTTAGCAAGTGATCTTGTACCAGAAGACTTGTTCTTTCAGCAGCGAAAGAGATTTATGCATGAGGCAAGGAAATTCTTTTGGGATGAGCCTTATGTATTCAAGATTTGTGTGGATGGTATGATTTGTAGGTGCATATCAGAGGTAGACATAATGAGCATTCTTAAGGCTTATCATGCTTTACCTGTTGGGGGTCACCATAAAGGAACTCACATAACTAATAAGATCTTGCAATGTGGGTATTACTGGCCGACAATTCACAAGGATGCTCATGACTTTGTAATATCCTGTGACCAATGCCAGCGTCATAGAAATATTTCACGACTCCATGAACTTTCTATGATCCCTATTCTAGAGTTGGTGCTATTTGATGTGTGGGGTATGGACATTATGGGGCCATTTGTGAGCTCCTATGGCATTAAATACATTCTGGGTGAGGTTGACTATGCGTCCAAATGGGTGGAATCTATATCTCTCCCTAATAATGAAGGTAGAAGTGTCACCACATTCCTAAAGAAACATATTTTTCTCGATTTGTCACTTCACGTGCAATAATTAGTGAATGTGGGTTGCATTTTTGTAATTGTCTTTTCATGAGTCTACTTGTAAAATATGGAGTAAAATATAAGGTGGCAACACCTTATCACCCTCAGAAAAGCAAACAGGTTGAGGTCTCCAATAGAAAGATCAAGTTCATTTTGGTGAAAACTATGAATGCCAACATGACTGATTGGTTGAGAAAGTTGGATGATGCATTATGAGCCTATCCAACAGCTTATAAGACCCCCATAGGTGCCTCTCCATATCATCTTGTGTCTGGTAAGGCATGTCACTTGCCTGTTAAACTTGAGCATAAGACACTATTTGCAATGAAGAAGTTGAATTTTGAGTGGCATGATGCAAAAAAGATGAGGATGAGCAAAGTGAATAAGTTGAATGAATTTTGGCTCTGGTATTATGAATGTTATGCATTATAAAAAGGGAATATGAAGATTCATGATGATAAAAAAATCAAGAAAAGAGTATTTGAACCACATGATCAGGTGTTGCTATATAATTCGAGACTTCACTTGTTTTGAGGCAAGTTAAAGTATAGGTGGCATGGATGTTTACTGTGGTGAGGGTGTTCCCATATGGTGAAATAGAATTGAAGCGTCATGTTGAAGCCTCATTCAAAGTTAATGGGCAAAGGGCCAAGCACTATATTGGCAACACTGAGGATGTAAAAGTAATTGATGATTTGACCCTTGGTGAAGTTTGAGTAACTAAGGCAACTGAGTCATGCTGCAATATTAAATTAGGTGCTACATGGGAGGCAACCCATGGGGATGGTTTGTGAAATCTTAGTATCCAACTTTGCCACATCATGCCATGATGTTAAATCAAGCACTGCATAGGAGGCAACCCATGTTTTGTACTTAGTTCATTATATGGTAATTTGTGTGTTCAATGTGCAGGGTTGGAGATTGCAAAAAAAAGGACAAAAATTTTTTTTGGTGCGAAGACTCACTACTTACATAATGAGTCATAGCCAGACTTTACGGCTTGTAGTCAGGAGTCGTAGGGTGTTGGAACCCAGACCATTCTCAGGTTTTTGGTTTTTGGAGTAATTATGACTCTCAGAATGAATCATAGTCAGTGACTATGACTCATCACACTTAGTCGTAATGATTGGAGATGCAAGTAAGGTTCTAATCCTTTTGGAGGGAGTTTACGACCCATAGTCACTGGTTACAAGTCATTAAGCTAACTTGTAACCAAGCTTGACATCACAGACCTAGCAGGTCGACCCGACCTAATTATAATGATTACAATTAAATATAACAAAGGGATAAATGATTGGTATCCCAATCATTCAAAAAATAGCAGCTCTCTCCATTCTACTAAGCTACCAACTAAATGCAAAAAAACTATTAATTCATCCCAACAACAATTATGTCAAAATCTCCCAAGAATTGAACAATATCAAAGGGTAGGGTTCGAGAGTCTTTGAGGTTGAACTAAAAAAGAATCAAACACAAGTAACAAAGTGAGTATTTTGTATTTTAATTCTAAATTATTAAAGTGATGCTTCAATGTGAAATAGTTGCTTGGATTTCTTGTTCAAAATTTGCGTGCATATAATTAAAAGAGCCCTATTCATGATAAATTTGTAAAATAAAAGTGATAATAGGAGTATATTACCTAATGTGGACTAATATTTCATGAAATGGATGAATTAGGGATGCTTGACGTTGTTAAATTTGGATATTATTGTGTTAGGATTGAAAATTGAAACCAAGTCCTTTAATAACTTATGTTACAGTGGATATAGGACTCTTAACGACTCGTAAGGTCACTTAATGAGTTTTTACATCACTCATAACCACTGGTAACATGATTGATTAGAAGAGTGTAGGTTTTGTTACCATTACGACTCATCCCAATGAGTTATAGTAACACTATACGACTCGCAGTCAGGAGTCATAGCGACTGGGGAGGGTTTAGCATCAAGAAAATATTTTTGGTCAGATAACAAGTGTTGGTAACAAGTCATAATCTAAAATTACAACTCGTTAGGAGGACTCTTTGCCTAACCAGTGAATACTGAATAGGCATCCTTCCACTTTACGAGTCTTACTATGACTCATAACCATAGGCATTGACTCGCACCTTGAGTCATAGCGTGCCCAGATCCTACCACACTGACATTCTATTTTCTTATTTTTCTGTACTTTTCTTAGGACTAACTAATGGCTCTTACTCAACAGGTACTAATGGATCCAAAAGCTGATTCATCAAAGAAGCAACTATCATAGACCCAAACCCATAAAAATCTTGCCCCAAAAGTCAATCATAAGCTTCTAAATAAGGACACTGAGTCATCAAGCAGCTTAATAGAGGAATATCCAGTAAAAAGGTAGGTAGAGTCAAGGAAAAGACGAATCTGGGGTGCAAAAGCAACTATGGAAGAGGACATACCCCCTAGGTCCACACCAAAGATGAATAACCCTAGAACTTCACCACCCCATTTACCATCGTCCTCCAATGGTGAGGAAGAATCATGTTCCCAGAAAGAGGAAGACAAAAATGAAGGTGAAGATGAGAATAAGGATAATGACGAAGATGGGTCTACATCTAAAGAAGATAGCAGTGAGGAGAGTGGCTGTTGATTTAAAAAAATACCACCACCATGAGTACCTCCCACTCCAATTTCCATCAAAGTTGCTCCAATGCCTATGTTAAATGATTGGGGTACCTTAGAATGCATGCCCTTTACAATGCCATAAATCCTACAAATGAAATTTTCCTGAGAAGTATTTATCTTGAGAGAAAGTTGACCACAATAAGCATGTATGAGATTCCTGCCTTTGATGCTAGATTTAAACAATACAATTTTGAATGGATGAATAGGACACCAAGGTAGTATAGTTCAATATTGATTTATGAGTTTTATGTTGCATACCAAATGGAGATAAAAAGGCAAAATTCTTAGGGATGGTTGTAGAAGAGTGTAGCGCCAGTGTCAGATTTAGTCATTTAAGGTGTTTGGGTGGACATCTCAGCTCAGACAATCTCCCAGATACTTTATGGGCAAGAATTTATACTTCTGGCCAATATTGCAGAGATAGACTTCCGAGTAGAGGAGATGAAGAAAATAAAGGTAAAATAAGTAGGTTCAAAGGATAAGCTCATTCAATTTTGGTGGATGGATGGGATCATTGCCACCGATTGGGAGAAAGATCCATGGGTAGTTAGTGGTATTATAAATTCATCATCAATTAAGAAGAGTAGCTTGAAATTTCATGCCAAGGCTTGGGGGACCCTGATAGGACCATGATGAGTTCGACCTTAACATATGATATTATGGGATTAGAAAAAGCATCCCTAATCATAGGAATTATGACTATCTATGAGATTGATATGGCCTAATAGATTACTTAAGAGATCAGAGATAGGGTGACGAGTATCAAAACATTGATGGCCTTCCTTTGTCTCTTGACACAGATGTGCATTGATGCAAGAGTATCGGAAATTCTAGGGATTGATCAGTTCTTGAGGCCAAAAATCACAACAGATTTGGAACTTATCAGAGATGTTACTAACTCGATCTACAAGGCTAAGTTGTGGGCCACTATGATCCAAAGGGCTTTTGAGGCCGGTGGGAATGGACATGACACTATAGGTTCCACCAACATGGGTGACACCCCCACTGAGATGGGATAGTCTGATCTCCAGGCCTCTTATGCAATAGGTACATCCTAGACTCAACCTCTATTATCATCTGTAGTATCACAACCATCTACAACCAGGTCAGTTTTGATCGGCTATGTATTAATGTTGCAGTTATTTTTATCGAAGGTATAAAAGAGGTTGAGTACGGTGGAGATAAAAGTGAGACTTATCGAATCAGGAGTACACCCTTGGGATGAAAATAAGATACAGGATGAGATGAGAGCACTACAAACAAAATTTGATAGGTTGAGCAACATATTAGCCAACAACTTGAGGGTATTTAGTCCCTAGACTTAGTAGATGGAAAGACCGAGCTATCTGTGCTCATAAAGGCTATTAACGAGCTACATGAGAGACCATTTATTCCTACACCCATTATTGAGGTGATCCATGAGGATTTAGAGGTTGAGGATATTTGAGGTGTTAGAGGTTCAAACCCCATAGCTGGCGAAGGTGATGGTAAGAAAAGAAGAAAGAAAAAAAGAGGAAGGGATAGAGAACCAAAGAAGAAAACCCCAATATTACAATAAGAGAGAGTATACAGAGTGAGAGGGACCGTGAAAAAGGGGTCCAAGAGTTGGCGGCGTGGGCTAGTAGTTCAAGATCTGCTGATGCTGCTGGGATGAGAAGTAGTACAACCCCACTACCTGAGCCATATTTGAGTGCACCGACCACCATCAGTGCCACTGTTACTAAGAGTGTCCTAACAGCTGATGAGATTGAGGTGGGACCCGGTCTGAGATCCCATATGCTGGCCCAACTTAATCTAGTGACTTGGGCGCCTAGGTAGTTATCCTCCCCTTGTTTTGTATTTTTAGATGCACTAGGGGCAATATATAGGTATTTAGTTGGGGGTGGGGGTGTACCGTTTAACCACCACGAGTTGTTGTTGCCTTGTATCCTTTCCCGCTGACTACGGTTTGAATGATGAACCAACATGTTTAGTTTATTTAATATTTTGTTTTGTGTACGTGTGAGGTTTAATTGGGAGGAAACTTGGTATCTAAGGCAGTTAATGTTTTTTTGATATGACTGTGCTGAAATTTTTCAATATATTGACAAAATGTTACCTTCCAAAATTTTTGACAACTGTATGAATTGTGTACGCATGTGACCGATGCGAATCTAGTAATGGCATTAGAATTAGGGACGTAATAACTGTGGCAAACAATTTCATAAACTGAATAGGAAGTAACTAGCAATATGATCTAGTACAATATGTGTGTGAGTCGTTACCCAGTCCTCTGCGTGGGCGAAATCCAAAACTTTCCCAGTTAGTGTTGCCCAGGTTGTAGGATAGTCAATTAGGAAAGGATCATAGGCCATTTTTGAAAAAAAATTATCCACTTTAGCCTAAAATAACCAACCAAATGTGAATAAGAATTCCTTGATCCTAATTTGAGCCTTAATAGACCTAATTTTTATTTACACCTATTAACCTTTCCATTTTAATAGCAATGAAACTATTTGGACTTGGTCCTCCTTGGAAACTGTGCACCTCAACTCAGGCAAATCGCCTAAGTTGAGGGTGACTATCATAGCGGTGCTCAACGAAATGTAGGTATGAAAAAGGGGTATGAATAAAAAAGAAAGTAGGTATCAAGAGGCTTAGTCACTAAAAATCATCGTGAATAAACAATACCAACCCCAATCCCACGTTATAAGCCAAATAAAGTCCTATAGTGATCCTAACCTGACTGTTCAAAAACCAAGGTAAATAATATAAGGGCAAGCCTATGACATTTTGTGCACAATGTTGAATTTCTTTGTGAGTGAGAGCGTTTCTTGACCGTCCCTGCATTATCACATAAATCCATATTAGTGAATGGGTCTTCTTTGACTGTGAGGGTACATAGGTGGCGTTGTTAGATTCTTTATTCGTTTAGGTAGTGTAACTTGTGTCTATGCCTACTTGTTCGTTGCTAATGTAATGCCACACTTAATTCCCGTGTCTCATATTACTATACTTTATGTCTATAGACAGTTGGGTTTTGATATTACAAAAATAGGAGAGGGTAATGTATTGTGAACTAAAGTTGAGAATTTATTGCCAACGGTATATTAGGATCTTTTGTTTAAGCATCGTGTTTGTGTTTTGTGTTTTGCCTGAGGACATGCAAACGTTCTAAGTTGAGGGAGTTGATATCCATGGAAATATGGCACATTCAATGCTTAAAATGTTAAAATTATGCATTCACTTAGGCCATTTCATCCAATATGACATTTTTTTGGATGTACAACAGGTAAATTAGGATGGAAGTGCACTGTATGAAAAATGAAAAAAAACTCTGGAAAATTGAAGTTTTAGTTAGGCTGCGAGTCCTGTAGTCAACTTTTGACTCGTATCCTATACTGTAATGATAACAGTGGAAATATCCAAGCTGAAGGAGCCAAGTATCAACTGACCACGACTCGTAAGGAGTAACTACGAGTCGTGGTGTGCAATCATAAAGCTAATAAAAGCCAAAGCTAAGTCCATGAGAGAAGTATGGAAGACTACGAGTCATAAGATATGACTATGAATCATAGTGAGAAGTCATACTGTTACCAGTGTTCAAAGACTTATAGATTTATGCTCCAATGGTTATGAGTGTAGACCATGAGTCATAATGTCTGATGACGACTCATGGTGAGGAGTTGTAAGGACAACAGACTCAAGTGCCCTGAAAGAGAAAAGCTACTAGAGTGACTACAACTAGAAACATATGAATCGTAAGGTTATCAGATGAGTCGTAGCCACTAAAGCTTAAAGAGAGCTACGACAGTAGGCAAGGAGTTGTAAGGAGACCTGATGACTCATTTCCAGAGGCGTAACCACTGCCGACTTAATTTTCTTATTCTATTTTAATTAGTATTTCTTTATTATTTTGAGATACTATAAATACCCTAAGGTGATACCATATTATGTTACACACTTTTGATACTTTTTCATATACATTGTCTTCTTGATCCAATTGTTCTTGGGGTTTTGGTTTTGTATTCAGTTGAAGATTTTAGATTTTATTCTTTTATCATTAAGAATTAAGTACATGTCTTCCTTATTGATTTCCATGGATTTTTGCTTGAAAATGAGCAAATAATTTCCTCGACTAGGGTCTTGGGAACTCTGGCGAATTAACAATGTAAGAGAAGTTGGGATTCATATATTCTATTTGCCGCTGCATGTATCGTGATCTTCTTCATATTAATTGTGTCCCAAGCTACTATAGAAGCTCGAGAATTGCCTATATTTGATATCTTCCTTACAATGGAGTTTGAGATTAGGAAAAGGAGGTTATGAAAGTGATTCGAGGCTATCAACCCTCATCTAATCAACTCGAGACTCAAAAAGTGAGAGTTGTACTGAGGTTACAGAAAAGGGATAGTAAGTTGACGCCCGGAGACTCACAAGGTGAAGGGTGAGATTTATCAACGCGTTCACAAGACGATTGATAGTACGTAACTTGTCAACTTTGCATGTAAAGTAGTCGATTAGGTGAATGAACAAGGGAAATTCAATGAGTTAAGAAGACAATGGGAACACAGTCCTAGAGTTTGTCTTATATTGTTTACAACCTCAAGTACTCAAGTTCGACTACTTGTTACTTTTGACTTAAAATTCCACCCATTTACTTTGCAACATTGCTCATGGATTTTGTCAAGTTTGAGAGACATTTTCACGTATTTCCTGTGGGTTCGACCCCAACTTGGTTTGGGTCACGATATTTGACATCGGCCGCAAGATACTTTTTGGAGGTTAGTTTTTAGGTGACATCAGTATCGTCATACCAATATGCTTGCAAGCTAATTCAATTATGCTAAACCAGTCTATTTAACTAGTAGTCTCCCAAGTTCCATTTAAAATCCAAAACCATAGCCGTTAAGGGAATTTCAAAACCATTTTTATCCATTTATCCTTTAATGCAATGCAATGTTTTCAAAGGACAAGTTAAACTATGTGAGTATTCATATTTAAAACCAAGATTTAAAAGTGGGTTGAGGTTAATACTATTATTAAGAAAAAATGTCATCAACTTTGGGAAACCCATGTCGCCCATTCCAATCAATATCTTAATACACCAATTCAATCCCCAAAACCATGAATTAAAGCATGAATAATACATTTAAAACATGGGAATAACAATTCAAGTAGTAACAATAAAAATCCTCAACCCAATTTCAAACCTAATAATTAAAACACATGAATATTGATTATATAAATGCCACCATGTAAAATTCAAGTTGAGGGATGAGAAGCATACCTAAAATATAGAAGAAATTGAAGAGAAATTAAATCTTGAATGATGAATTCTTTGTAAAACCCTTCAGATTTCTTGGGTTGAAAGTTGAAGAAAAATTGGAGTTTTATCATTTAAAACTGAAGGAAAAGGGTCAATTTGATGTTATAAAGTCGTCTGAGGGGTAAGAGGATCAAATCCCCTTACCCCAAGTTAAAAAACAAAAACTGGACCAAAAATACATAGCTGCATGGCATGTCGCTATCGAGGTGGAGCTTAACCTCCGTGCCACGCCCTTATCACGGAGGCTAAGTAGTGTGTCACACCACTATCGCAAATGCTTACTACCTTGAGATCCCAAAATGGCCCCACACTGCTTTTGAAATTCTGAAGCTTTCCCCAAATACCTTTTTAACATCCCTAATCACAATTCAAGTAAAAAATTGACATATTGCAAGCGGGAGGGTCAAAATAAAATTGTTGAAATTTTAAGGAGTCTTACGTTATCCCCTATTGGGCCCATTCATCTCTGAATGAGGAGTTAGGACATTTAATCATGATAATAGTAATAATACATCATAATCAAATGACAAATTTGAAATGCAAAAAAAGGGAAAGAAAAATCATACCTCAAGCACTTTCATCCAACACGGGGAACAAGAACGGGTACTTGGCTCTCATATCTTCCTTAGGTTCTCATGTAGCTTCTTCCACTTTTTGATTTCTCCAAAGAACCTTCATCGAAGATACATCCCTAGTCGTCAATCTATGAACTTTCCTATCAAATATCTCGATCGACACTTTCCCATAAGACAACGAATATGTAACACCAACATCCTCAACAGGTACTAGAAGGGTCACCCACATAATTTTTAGCATAGACATATGGAAACCAGGATGAATCAAAGCCAAACTCACTAAAAAATCCAATTGATAAACAACATTCCCGATTCTTTTTAAAATTTAATATAGATAAATGTAATAGGGACTAAGCTTCCCCTTATTCCCGATTCTTATGACTTCTTTCATACGAGAAAACTTCAAGAATACCTTTTCACTAACCTCAAACTCTAACTCTCTTTATTTCACATCTGCATAAGACTTTTGGCAAATTTAAGCGATCTTAAGCCTTTCCATAACCATCTTCAACTTCTCCATGGCTTGGTGAACCAAGTCAAGGCCAAACAAGCTAGTCTCACCTACCTCAAACCACCCAATAGGAGACCTACACCTTCTACTACAAAGAGCCTCAAAAGGAGCCATTTGAATGCTAGAATGATAACTATTGTTTTAAGCAAACTCAAAAAAAGGAAAATGGTCAATCCAACTACTCTTAAAATTAATCATACATGCCCTTAGCATATTCTACAAAGTATGAATAGTCCATTTTGCCTGTCCATCCATTTTAGGAAGGAAAACAGTGCTAAGGTTAACTTGAGTACCCAAATATTTCTAAAACAAATACCAGAAGTAGGAAGAGAAATATGTACCTTGATATAAAATGGTGGACACCTATGCACCATGAAACTTTACTATCTCTTGAATGAACAACTTAGCATAATCCTCTCCTGAGTAGTTAGTCTTCACAGGCAAGAAGTGAGCTGACTTAGTCATCCATTCCACAATGAGCTACACTGCTTAGGAGAAGTGATTCCTTTATAAAAGTAATCGAGAAAAATTCTAGGTCTTCTTGCTAAGTCTTGGGAAAGAAAAATGGATGCTATTACTGAGGTAAGAAACCTAAAGACTCTCAATATGGATGAAATCATTGGTAATCTAAAGACTCATAAGATTAAGAAGAAGCAAGGAAAAGAGAAGAAAAAAGCAAAAAGGGAAAAATCTCTGGCACTAAAGGCTTCAAAATCTAATTCAAGTGAAGAAGACACTGAGATTGCCTATTTGGCAAAAAGAATAATTAGAGCTATGAAGAAAAGAGGTCAGTTTCAAAGGAGAGGAAGCAACAATAAAAATAGTGGCAATGTTAAAGTTTGTAATAAATATGGGAGTCCTGAGCACTTTATTAAGGAATGTCCAATGAACAAATATAAAGAATATCTCAAGACTGGAGGTGACAAAAGAAAGAACAGGGACTAGATCTCTGTAAAATAAAGAATAAAGGCTGCACCTGATTATGCAGTGAAGTAGGCCTTAGCAGTGTGGTAATATTCCTCTAGTAAATCTGATAAAGCTTTAAAGGCAGAAGACGTGTCTATATTGGATGTAGAGGAGTGCGAAGTTACCTATGATTCCTTTTTTGATATTATGGAAAACATGAAGATGAATAAGAAAATGAGGTAACTCTCTCTGACATTAAGGAAAACTTAGATAAATACTCTTCTAGAAAGACAACAAAGCTAGCCAATGTGTTGATTGATTTTGTGTGTAAACTAACTATTGAGAAAATGCTCTAGAAGAGAAAGTAGAGAATCAGGAGCTTGAAGAATTTTCTTTAACTCTCCAGATATCTATTACTTAGGAACAAGTTACTAAGTTGAAATGTAAAAATCTGAGTCTAGTAAGTCAATTGGAGAAAGTAAATGATTCTAATAGTAAAGGAAAGAAAGAATCCTCAAGGCTTTAAATTGATCTTTAAGATAAGTTGAAGGATTATAAAAAGAATCTTATGACTGCAATCCATAAGAATGAAGGGTTAGAAAGGTACCTGTTTCATTAAAGAGAAGAACTCAACATATCTCTACAATGGACCACATCCTCACAAACCCTTTCTAACTTAACTGGTCAAGGTGTCAATAATGGCAAAGGTCTTGGATATCAGTACAAAAAACAATCACTTGGGTCTCAAAGTAAGGTTTTTTAGGATGTTAGAAACAAGGTCCATAAACCATTATGCACTTACTATGGAAGAGATGGTCATATAAAGAAAACTATCAATGTTGGATGAGAGCTAGAATGAACAACATTAGATTTATCCAGTAGGAGAATACCTATCCTAAGGCTTCCAAACCATTAAAGAATATGAAGAATCTCTCATTACCTTGACGGGCCAAGAAAGATTTAATCACACCCTTATCTTCCTACTAGGAACTCAAACGAGTTCCCAAATCGAATAAATGACTTTGTTTGTAGAAAAGGATTGTAGTCAGAACTATTGTATTGATAATGTATGTTCAAAATATATGATTGGAAATTCTAACTGTATTCTCTCTCTCAAGACACTTCAAGATGGAGGTGTCTCATTTGAAAAAGGTAATAATGATAAATTCTGATCTGATGGAAGCACTACATCAATCTTGAAGTCTGGGATAGTTATTCTCAAAACCAAGATGATCAAAAATATATATGTGGCTGATTTGGAGTATGTGGCTAATGGGGAACTAACTTTCTTAAGTGTTCAAAGTGAAGATCCTGATTTATTTCATAGAAGGCTGGGACATGTAAGTTTCTCTTTGTTGAACAAGTTGATTTCAAAGGACCTGGTTCATGGCATGCCAAAGCTGAAATTTCAGACAACTAGGTCTGTAACTCATGTGTTAAGGGCAAATTAACTAGGTCTTCCTTTAAGATGAAGAAGCAGGTGAGTACTTTTAGACCCCTTGAGATGCTGCATATGAATCTATGTAGACCTATTAAAGTCAAAACTAGTAGAGTAAAGAAGTATGTGCTTGTGATTGTGGATGACTACTCAAGATTCACCTGGACAATGTTCTTGAGAACACAAGATGAAACCTATGAAGTTTTGGTTTTTTTTGCCAAGAAAATTCAAATGAAGATGAACTATAAGATTACTTAATTTAGATCTTATCATGGAACTAATTTTGAGAACTTTCTAGTTACAGGATTCTGTTATGAAAATGGAATCATCCATAACTTCTCTTCTCCAAGGACTCCTCAACAAAATGAAGTTGTTGTGAGAAAGAATAGAACCCTTATAGAGATTTCCAGTACCATGATAATAGATAGTTGGATTCCAAAGAACTTCAGGGTTGAAGTTGTGAATACTTTACACTATGTAAAAGATAAGTGCTTAATTAGATAACTCCTAAACAAGAGCCTATATAGGCTAGTGTTCAATAAAAATACCAGGCTTGACTACTTAAGAACTTTTGGGTGTAAATGCTTTGTTCTAAATAATGGGAAGAATGATCTAGGAACGTTTGACTCCAAAAGTGATGAAGCAGTATTTGTGGGTTATTTCTCAATAAGCAAAGTATACAAAGTTTTCAACAAAATAACTCTGTGTTGAAGAAAGTTTGCATGTGGTCTTTTATGAGTCAGGAAAACTAATGAATCCAGGTGATGGTGAAAATTTAGAAATTGAAGAACTCATTCCTATTCAAAGGGATGATATTATTGAAGATGATGGTCATAAACTTAATGATGCAGCTGTAAATGATAAAAGTGAAGGTGATTCGGGATCACAATCATAAAACTCAGCTTCAGTTAAAGAACAACAATACGTCTCTAGTCAAAATTCATAGGGACTTGGTTCCAGTGGAACTAATCTTAAAAGGTCAAACTGGAGGCATATATCTTCTCATCCACTTGAAAATTTGACTACACCTTTAGAATTAAGAGTCTAAACAAGAGTTCAAGCAAGAAATTTCATGGAATTTCTAGCATTCCTATCCCAAATTAAATATAAAAATATGAAGGAAACTTTGAAGGATGTTGACTGGATCAATGCAATATAGGAGGATCTTCAATAATTTATAATAAGTAAAGTCTTACACCTGGTCCACAGACGTGTTGATAGAACAATTATTGAGACTAAATGGGTGTATAGAAATAAGCAGGACGACCAAGGAACCATCAACAGAAATAAAGCAAGCCTGGTTGTTCAAGGATATAACAAGAAGGAAAGAATTAATTATGATGAGACATTTTCCATAAATAGAAACTTAAAGGAAGAAGTCTATGTCAAACAATCTCCAGGTTTTGAAGATGTAGATTTTCCCCATTATGTGCTCAAATTGGACAAAGCCCTCTATGGGTTAAAGCAAGCACCTAGGGCGTGGTATGAGAAACTTTTAAAATTTCATATGGAAAATGGATCTAAAAGAGATAAAATTGACAATACACTCTTTTCAAAGTCTAGAGGTAGAAACTTACTGATTGTCTAGATTTATGTTGAAGACATAATCTTTGAAGCTACTTCTGAATTCCTATTTAAAGAGTCTGCAAAACTGATGGGTAGTGAATTTGAAATAAGTATGATGGGTGAACTAAGTTTTTTCCTAGGCTTTTAGATCAAGCAAACTTCTCAAGGGATAATGATCTTTTAAGAGAAGTACATCAAGGAGATACTGAAGAAATACAACATGGGGGATGACAAGCCTATTGAAACCCTAATTAGAACCAGTTCCAAGACGAACAATGATGAATTTGGTCCCTTAGTTAATGAGATCATGTATAAAGGGATTATTAGATCTTTACTATATCTCACTATAAGCAGGCTAGATATTGTGTTCAGTATGGGAATATGTGCAAGATTTCTGGACTATCCTAAGGAGTCTCATTTGAAAGCTGTAAAAAAAATTCTCAGGAATCTAAAAGGTACATGAGACTTGGTCCTATACTACCATTCTGAAGATAGTTTTAATCTAGTAGGATATACTGATGCAGATTATGCTAGATATCTGGTGGATAGAAAAAGTACCTCAGGAATGGCTTATTTTTAAGGTTTTTCCATAATCTATTGAGGTTTTAAGAAACAGAATTCAGTTGCTTATCTACTACTGAAGCTGAGTATGTGTCAGAGCTTTTTGTTATGATTAATTGTTATGGATCAAACAATAACTGAAGGACTTTGAGATTGTTTCAGATACTATCTCTCTGATATGTGATAACACAAGTGCCCTTAACATGGCTAAAAATCTAGTGCAGCTGTTTGTGAAGAATAGGTTAAAGCTGGGTTTGATCAAAATGACCTGACCTACTTAATGAATCAATCTTTCTCTATAAAATTGGCTATTATTAGGAGACAGGTATCCTTAGTAAAGTAGGTACATATTGGTGTAACTCAGTACCATACTTATGCAGGTTTACACCTATAGGAATAACTTGGAAGAAGGACAGATTTGACATGCACAAAGTTAAAGATTCACTCAACAAAAAGAGGGACCTGGTCCCATCTCTCATGTTAATATCGTGAATGTGTTTTTTTTCATTCTGCCAAAAAAAGCTATGTCTTCTCTCTCAGTGTCAGAAATTTATCTTATCCTTAAAAGAAAGATGAGCCATCCTAAAATTAAATTTGATCATATCATATTCTTTCAAAAATCCCTTCCTTGTGCTTATTTTTTCCGTTAAATCTTGATATTTCTAAACCTTTTATCTCGTTAAAAAGAAAAATATAGCCACAACTAGACCTTCTATGACAAGGATTCCAAATGGCTATAAATTCCCCAAGAATTCCAAATGGCTATAAATTCCCCATTCTCATTTATTTCAAAGGACTCTAAGCTTAGCATAGATAAAAATCCTCTCTCAAATCTTCTAGAAAAATATCTTTCTTCACCTAATCTTCCAAAACCAAACTCCTTTGTCAGTCACCTCATTGATGAAGAATCATCCTTGAAGCCTCATATTTTTTCTGGTAGTATATTGGTGGATGATGCCTGGGTATCTAAAAATCTCATCATGCTATCGAATAGCCCAAGAAAGAGTTTATTTGGTCCTAAGGAACAAACTGTCAGTAAGATAACCAGACTGAAGAAAATTCTAGAAGTTTTTTTTACTGAGAATCAACAAACTTCTGAAGAACCTTGTCCTAATAAGAGGAAAATGATTGAAGGAGAACCTATCAAAGTTTATAAAAAGGGAAAATTGGAGAAAAAAAGTAAAGTTTGTGTCTAAAGTAGTAAGAAACAAGTTCTTGAAAAATAAAAAAGATGCTAACTGGGAGGATATTTGACTCAAGTGTATTAATAGAACCAAGCATGTTGGAATTAGTTGAGCTTGTCAAACATCAAGGATGGATCCATCTTATGGAAGGACTTATTCCCACTGTCTTTGAAGAAGTAATTAGGGAATTCTATTTCACATTGGATTTTTCTAAAGACAGACTAAAGATGACTGCTGTAGTTTAAGGGAAAAGGCTGAATCTTGATGCTGCATTGCTTGGGAGAATTCTGGATGTTCCTATCAGTGATGTGAGAACTATCTCAATAGATTTTTTTGCGAAAATATTAAAGGTTAAAGGAAACTCTATGGCTGCAGTGGATAGAAAAACACCCAAAAGTGAGTTACAATTAGTCTTTGGTTTTGTTAATAAAGTAATTTTGCCCAGATCACAAAAGAAAAACATTACTTTAACTAGTGATTTGTATGTGATGGAGTATCTTAGCAGTTTTGAGTTCATTAGTTTACCTGAGTTAATGATGGAGCATATACATAAAGTTGTTCATTGAAAAAATGGAAAATATAACATGCCTTATGGATACTAGTAAACAAAATATTTGATCATTTTGGTATTGTCTGTGAAAATAGAACTCCTCAAACTGTGTTATAACTATTTAGTATGAAGACTCTTATCAAAACTGAGTGTGTGAAAAAGAAATTTGGTGACATTTATCAAGGTGAGCTCAGCATGGTAATATAAGAATTAAAGTTCAACATAGCTGATAAGGATGTAGAGATCAGCAAATTGCATATGACAATTCAGCATCCTTCTAATAAGGATCCAAGTATGTCTGTAGAGCTTAGAAATGAGAATGCTATACTAAAAAGGAGAGTTTCAACTCTAACTGATGAGGTTCTTATGTAGAGATAAGGAATCCAAATAATAACATGACTCTACTTCTCCAATCCCTCTTCCCAAGTCCTTCACTTGTTTAAATTTTCTTGATTCCTTTGGCTTTTTCTCGGGAACATTTAAATTATGCTCCAAATGGTACTTACTTTTTACATATGAATGAATATTTTTTTTTGCATGTATCATATATCTTTTATTTATTTTAAAGTTATTATTCATGTTAGTGCTGCCCTAGTGACCATGAGTTAACTAACGTGTGCTTATTTTACTTTTAGTTTACTGTTATTACTTTTCAATGATGCCAAAAGGGGAAATACAAAATTCATATGGTAGGGGCTAACTGAGGTATATTTCAATTGCATGATGTGTTAGGGACCAGGTACCAAGTTCATATGTTTTGAATATTGGTGAAATATGATGAGTATAATGGCGTAGTGACAGGGGGAAGAATGTTTGAAGAATGACGTAGTGACAGGGAGACGAATATTGGTGATGCATTCTGGCATATTGATAGGGGGAATCATAGTGAAAAATGATAGGGGGAACGTTCATCGATAGTAGTGGTAATTACTCTAAGTAAATAAGAGGAATAAACATTTTAATGCCCCGAGAGTACACCCTGGACGACACACATGCTTGGTACCACAAATGATCCTAAGCTAACCAATGAACTGGTATGCTATTAAGCAACTGAATTATAATAAAATAAATAACAAGTTCTTCTGTGCAGAAACATAATCATGGCATAATCTGAATAAATACATTACTGATAAAGTTTACAATCTAATTAAAATTGAAGAAAGAAATAGAAATTTACATGAATGACTCTGACTGACATCTATAAAGCCTCTAGTATACTAATTATAGATAGATGGGACATACCTCCAACTACCACTAATCGATACATATGAAAATAAATGAATTGTACATGAACTATAACTGACTAGAGTTCCCAAAATAAGATAACTCATCACCTACTGGATGGAAACTGCAACTGTCTGATCATGGTGTGCAGGCTACAAATGGTACCTACATTATGAAACAATGTAGCCACACAAATGTATACGTGGATCAATATTTGTTAATTGTAATGAGTATTCAAGGGTGAATGTAATAAGTAAAACTAATTTCATATGTAGTCTTAAAACATGCATGCTAAGTGTAAGTAGACTCACCAACAGGCTGGAATAAATTGAAAACTGAAATATCTTAAAGAATGAGTGACAAACATACACTAATAAGATGGTGAATGTCTACCCTTAGTTTCTTTAAAACTTTACTGATATAAGTAGAACTGAAGCTAGGATATGGTAAAACATAGATACTATATAAATACAGAGTCTTTAACTACGTGTTGGAGACTAACAAAACTCAAGAATCAGAATATACAATTATACTAAGCATAAATACCTAAACATATAGAACCAAATGTGACATATACTAAGATTATCTGATTAACTAAATGACTGATAGCTGAATGCTGGTCATGTAAGACTGGACTGTACTTAGTCTAAATAACTAGACTAAAACTATGGAGTACTATGCATATTAGATAAGGACTAACTAAACAACATGAGATGACCGAACATGAATTCATGTAAACTGTATTACCTGAGAATGTAAGACCAAGCATATAACATAATTTTGAAATAGTCTATAAACTGAAATACTGATAACTGAATAACTGATAAATTTATTCCATAGTCAAGAAAACCTGAAACTGAACTGAGTTCTAAATTGAATACTGAAACTGAAACTATAACTGAGACTATGGGAGGTATCATCTAAATGACATGCCCTAATCTGAGCTAATCGGGGTCCAACCTATAACCCCAGCTGGAAGGATGTCAGTATTGTTCCATGGGTACTGACGCTGGCCCTATGGATCCACTAAAATGGTGTCCCGAAAGACTAAGGAGTAACCCTATATTGGCAGGAAACTCATGAGATTTGTGTCAACCCTAACCTAGTAGGAAGACATCTCAAAACTACACTGGCTACATAGTTTTGTAACTCAGGGATTGATACTAAGGGTCAAACCTTAAACTGGCAGGAATTCCCCTATTCCTGAGTTCGCTCGGTGCTAAATCCTACTCCTATTGAATGACACTAGAATACTGATAGGTGTATCCACTGTTAACTGATAACTGATAAGCTCAGGTCATGGTATTCTAAAAATAACAGTGCATACAAATTCTGAGCTAATTATTAACGTATAAACTGATACTGGGACTAACATCGGACTGAGCTAACTTAATTGAACTCACAACTGACCATATTACTGACTGAATGATATTTCCTATGGTATAACTGAATTCGTTTTGTAGATTCTAGAAAACCAGACATCAACTAAATTTTGGGTATTCATAACCCCCAGGACTCTATAACAATAACAATAAGACCATATTAAGGCTTTGAGGATATGATAAATAGTCATTATTTCATCAAATACTTGCAATTCATGGTTTAGGCTAAGCATAGGGATAGTTTTAGACATGTAGCAATAGCATTGAATTCAATATTAAAAATCACCAGTTAAGGCTTTAACATGGGACAATTTATCAAACAGATGGGGACCATAAACTTGAGAATGGGAATGAGCAAGCATGCAAAAATATCATGGTTACACGAATCAATTCGCAACTTCAGGATTTGATATGAAGATCATAACATTCAAAATATGTATTGTCTCATTCCACTTGAAAACATATATACTTTTAATTTGAAATCAAACACATGGGGATCATGAGTAAAACAAGGGAGTAGTTAAACCATGAAAATCACATAACTTTCAATATTAGAAACATGGGTTAAGTCTTTAGCATGTAAAAATCCTCATTCGAACATATCAAGGCAATTTCAAGAAAAAACATTTGTAAACATGATACATAATCGAGATTCATGAAATTTAATGGATATAATTCAAATTAACATGTAAAGATCATAACTTTAAACTTGAAAATCAGCTTTTGGGCTCCATGGGTGAAATGGGACCTATGGATGAACTCCCACATACCTTAATTGATGATTTGAAATTGAAAGCTTGACTTGGAAGCCTTGAGAATGTTATTAAAAGCTTTTTCTTAAACTTATTAGATTAGAAAACTTAATTTATTGATTGTATTGAAGAAAATTTAATGAAGTTCTTGGTGTTCTTGAGGGGGCTAGGGTTTTCTTTGAGAGAAAACCATGATAAATCATGTATCTAATGCTTTTGGGGGTTGAAATTAAGTGTTATGGGCGGATTTGGGTGAGAGGGAAGTGAACAAACTACCCCTAAACCCTTTAGGAACTGCAATAGTGTGTGAAACAGTTCTGTAAAGTGGTTTCCATTGCATCAAGTCGCTAATCACGTTGATGACCGACGCGTCGTGTCCCAATCGGATCGACTGACTGCCTCTTATGAAAAATGCCATAACTTTTTGCTCGGGTATTGGATTAAGGCAAAATTGGTATTATTGGAAAGATAATTTAATTATATATAATTTGGTGGGTGTTGAACTGCAAAGTTCTATGTTTATAAAAATTTATACACGTTCAAAGTAGATCCTTGTAGAATTAAATACCAAACTCTGGATGAATCAAAGGCTTTAAGATCAACTTTATTCTAAGTAATTATTATGAACATTTTCACCTCGGAAGCACATCAAACATGAGGATAAAGATCATGAAACTTATATTCACATGGTAATCACTTGGATTATAACTTATACACATATGAACGATGGTTCAAAGACTAGCCCAAAAATACGAGGTGTTACTACATTGATGCTAAAAAATTTAAGGTTGGTTTGTCATAATCAAAAGGGGAAAAATTGCTAAATTATGTTTTGATGATGATCAACTAACAACAAGGTACTAGGTCCCTTAGTCTTTATGTTATAAGTACAGTTGCGACTACCATGCATAATTTTGTCTTCTAGTATAACAAACTGTGTAGGTGATCTTGTACCTTTCATGTCATGACCCGAGCTGGGGCCTTAGCCGTGACGAGCATCCCAAACTATGAAGGCCCGGAACACCCTTCTCTATCTATCTGGTAATCATGCACATAATTCTTATGATAAAAGATAATGCTAAAATAGAAATCTAATACAAAAACATGGTCAATCTGAATGTGATCATAATACTGAAAGATGAAATCCAAAATATATCTAAATAATAATGTCTGACTCAGTCTGTGAAATCTCTACCATGAACTAATCAAAGTTGTCTGAAAGCTGGGACAAGGCCTCCAGTAGACCAAAACCTAAATAATAGTAGTAATATGAAATAACCAGGCTTTCTAAATCATAGAAGGCTCACCACTGCAAACTCCGATCTATGATCTAAAATCTCTACTGTTTATCTGGACCCCTAGACTGTGCCTCAGAACCTGGAAAGAGGGGAGGGGGATCAACACCAAAGTACTGGTGCACGAAGAAGTCCAAAATAAAGTATTTGAACATATATATATATATAATATGAGAGCAAAGTTTTCATTAAACATCATGCATAAAGTAGTTTCTGAAAACACATGGGCACTTTCTGAAAACATGTAACCTGTGTGTAAACTTCAAATTCTAATCTGTGTATTACTTCTGAGTTAGGTGGTATACCCTACAAATCTGATATTCCACGAATAATATGGAATCCACCATTGACTCGGCGGGGAAGTGTAATACCCCGATCATTCCTTAAGCCTAAATTTGTATTTTTGAATGGATATGTATGACTTGCAAAGTGATTGATATTTAAACCATGTTGTATTTCTATAATTTCCACCTTTTTTCATGTAGATCATTGAATAAACTTTTTATCAATACCAATTACATCAAAATTTGACATCGGACGAAGGAGTTATGACCATTTTACTAAACGGTATCAGAACGCCCAGGTTTGACGGTCGACCTGGTGGATCGTCAGGTCCTTGGTGGGCCTTCAAGTGTCCCATCAAGACAAGGCAATAGCTATTTTTTTAGGATGTCGTGTAATGGTCAAAGTGGTGGACCATCACAAAGTTGACGGATCATCAAGGTATCCATCAGACCTAGACAGAATGTCTTATTTGTGGCCCTCAGGTGATGGACGACTTGGTGGACCATCACTTTTTTGATGGACCTTCAGGTCAGCCATCACATTGAGGCAAAACATTCCAGTTTTGGTGTTCGAGTGATGGACAACTTGGTGGACCGTCAGTCCCTCTGACGACCATCAGGTCAACAGTCACAGGCCCCGATCAGTAAATTTTAACTTTTTTCAAAGGGGCATCTTAGTTATTTCCGCTCCTTGTGGCCTTATATATATATATATCTATTTAGAGAAAAGAAGACCATTTCTCTCCATTTCTCTTTAAATTTCTTTCAAGAATCCTCTAGAAACCTAGGGTTTCTTCCAAACCCAAAAATCAAATCATCTCCAAGAAATTCAAGAAATCTCTCATAAATTTCTTCAAGTTGTTCAAGAACTAAGCTCCTCAAGTCAAAGGCATCATGGTCTTAATCTAAAAGTGGGAGAAAGAAGTTTCAAGCAAGTTTCTATATCTTCCAAATCGAAATCTAAGGTATGTGGGGTTTGAACAAGAACACTCCTTTTGTTCTTGTGCCTAAAGGTTTAATTTTCACTACTGATTTACATAATTTTGAAAGTTGGTTTACATCCAAATTTCTTTAATTATGATTTATGAGATTTGAGTTGAATAAGTTTGATATTTATGATTATTTCACCATCATGTTTCCTAAATTGAGGGTTTATTCCATGAGCTGTATATTATCATTATGTATTGATGATTTCTACGCAATTTAACTGAAGTGCCATGAGTTGAATATTCTTAATATAAATTTATGATTTTTGAACGATTTGAGACAGGTGTTATGAGTTATGCCTTTCTATGAGAAATCTAACTATTGAATGTATATTGATATGTGAACTTGAGAGTCAAGAATGAGTCTTGTGATGTTTCCATAAAGCTTTTGATATTTGAAATAACTTGATAAAAATGCATTTGATGCCGAGAAAGATTGTGTTGAGTTGAGTTGTGTCGAGTTAGGAATCCACAAGATGTTTATGATTTACAAATGAGATATATTTATGTTTTGGTCTTTATGATAGACCCATGAGTTGATATTGATTGAGGTGGATTTCCTAACATATTCTGAACTGAGTTTGGGAGGAGTATTTAGCACCGAGCGAGAAATATGGTATTTCCTTGGAACTACGTGCCACCGTAGGATTGATGTTGATGATTGTGGGCCAAAGGATGAGTATGAGATTGTGAAGATGAGATTGAGGTTGTACTCCCTGGCAAGAGTACAACACCCCTACCAATGTGGGGTTCTCTCCTTAGGAGGGAAAATATTGAACTCCATGTGGCTCACATGGTGTAGTCATGTTGGTTATAAGAAAATCCCACGTCCATAATGTTTAAGTCGCTTGAGTTACCGGGTCACTCTAAGTCATGAGTTAAAGAGTTTGAGTTGAGATAAATGATTTACGAGATTTATGAAGCATGTATTACTACTGATGATTTATGAGAATTTTTTTTCCAGATAATTCAAGAGAAGAGAATTATAATGGTCAACATTCATGATTTTCTTATAAATTTATCTTATTATTTAAAATGCTGCATCCACCCCCACATACTCATTACATTCCCAAGTACTGATCCCCATACTTCTTTGTATTCTATATTTCCTCGTGATATAGGTTCAGGTGCTCAATCTCAACAGCGACAATGATATTTGAGTACCTTCCTCTACACTTCTGCAACTGGTGAGTCCTCATTGTTTGAGTACCTGTGTCTCCGGTTTTGTCTTGTTAATAGATGGTTGTTTGCTTTTAGTTTAGTACGAGTTAGTTGGAGATCTGTCCCAATGGCTCCTCAGTCCTATGTAGTAGAGGCTTTGTCAGACTAGTGTACCAGCGTGTACAGAGATTTCAGTATTTTGTTTGTACGGGGCAACATTATTTTATGTTTCAGTATGTTCATGACATGGTTATTCCTCTTTATCTTAGCATGATTTGTACTATAATGAGTTCTAAAAGTGATGACAAGTTTAGAGGGTTAGCTTGAGGCCACATGTGGCCTTGAGCACCATGTGACGTCTCGAGATAGGTTCTTGGGGCGTTACAGGAAGCCTCTAACTTGAGTTTTCCACAAGGGTTGGAGTTCCTGAATCTGATACACCATAGGGCTCTAGGCCAGCATAATATATAAACCCAGGTCAGCAAATCATGGTTTTGGGCAATGAATTATTTGAACTCATGCCTTCTTCGGGGAACCACCTAAGCTCTCTTTATGCCCGAATTTTATCCTGTTCTGAAACATACATGTTTCTAGTTTTAACATCTGGAAAGTTTGATTTCAAATATGTATTTAAATCTGTTCTAAATTATCGTGGAAAAATCTGAGTTGATGTCATCACACCAAGACTTGTAAGTTCTATTTCTGAGCCATAATGTTATAAGTATGATCTTTCATAAAAATATAGTTTTTAGACCACCCAAACATGTAATTTGAAGAAGAGATTTCATGTTTCGAAACTCAAGTCAAAACCATGAAAAAATTTCATCAAACATGTGGTGGTCATGTGCTTTTGGCAAATACTTGCACTCTTTCATTATACGCATATTCAACATTCACAACCCTCTCTTGCGTGTTTAAAAAATCATATCATTCTTTTCAAAATGCATTCAAAACAATTCGTATCATGTGAAAATGGGAAAGGTCACAACACAAGAGGGATTCATTATAATTCATGCTCTCAAGACTGAAACACATACATACATATACATATAAATTGTCAAATCACTTTGGGGAGGGCCAAAAGACCAAAACAATGTCATTAAAGCTTCTAAAAACACGAATATGTTCATAATTTAAAACCCCATTCTAAAATATGATTTTTATATGCCCATGAGAATTTAGGAAAACCTCGCGTACCTCAATTTAAGAAATTGAGGGATGATCCTTGAAGCCTACGATGTGGGGATTCCAAATCACCAATTATCTTCCAAAACCCACGGTTGAATCTTGAGTTATTTGAGGTTTTTATTTAAAACCCTAAGGGTTATTCTTGAGAGAAAATTTGAGAAAAGAATTATATTTTGATGAATTGGGGGCTAAATCTGGTGTTATATACAAAATTTGGGTGAGGTGAAATGACTAAAATGACCCTAAGAAAACAAACAAAGTCGAAACTGTCTCTCAGTTGACAAGCTGACAGGCTGAAGTAAAACGGGTATAACTAGTTACTCAAATGTTGGATTTGGATGAAACTAGTTGAATTTGAAAGAAGACTCAAAGAGATTTCATTTGATAGATAGCATCTCTCCCAGTTCATTATATTCAGAGAGTTATGATCGTTTGAAGTTGACCCTAAAATGTTGAAAACTGGGCAATAGGCCATGCGTTTTGCTACTGTTTTGAAATCCAAAGGCAGGCTTATGCATTCCAAAAATTTCAAAACTTATACGACATGTACTATGATCTTGCCTAATTGTAACGCAACTTGAAAATCTAAAAACGGAGGTCGGGAAGGTTGAAAAGTTGTATCCCAAAGATTGACAGCTAAAATGACTCTAAGTCCTCATTACACTTACATTTGTTTTCAAGTTTTTAAGTCTAAGCGCACTCTATTAAAGGCTAATCCATGCACGACTTTTACGGGGTGTGTCATTATCTCCCCCTTGGGATCATTCGTCCTCGAATGATGGATTGGAAATTTTGAAGCTAAAAGGTATAGAATGACGCTGACATAATGTGTCTTCTAAGAAAGTTTATAACTGATCTGAAACATTTAAACTTCTATCACGAAACTGAATTCTGAGTTGACTTGCCCTTACTTGCTTTAAGAAGTTGATTCATTCTAAGAGTTTAGGATTCCCTTGAAGTGTTCATGATCCAATCATACATATTGAATTGAGAAGTGATAACTTATGCAATTACGAATCATAAGGCATTAAGACTTAGATCGTACTAGGGTATTATACTAACTGAGCTAAAATACTTGGAAGTATTTTAAATTATGCGCTGAACACTTATGAACTAAGTCACGACTAAATACCCAAATCTGAAACATGATGCTTTGAATGAACTGAATTCGCAACTTAGGATGAAATATATTATCTCTTGGGATGGTCAGACGCATGAGACTTCGGATAGCAAGATTGGGTGAAAAGGTGGAAAACCACCGTAACTTGTCTGCCTGACTGCTAAAATGAATTACACCGGAAACTTATATTCAACGGGAGTATATCTTCAACACTCTATCTAATGATATTCTAGTAGCATTATGGAGAAAAAAAATCTTGGACAGTGCAACTTCTTGTTTTTCAAGATTAGCACACTTCTTTAATACTCCCTTAACTATAATATTTCCCTTAAATACCATATTCATTCCATTCAACTTATAATTCTCATATGGGCATTGATAGCTCTTTCTACAATGTCTGGAGTAGTATAAATCCTTTAACTGTGATCAAGCCTAACTCCAAGTCACAAAAATACAACATGTCATACCATGATACTAGTCTAAACAATATGATTCAATCTTCCATATCTTTTTAAAGTTCACACCCTAAGCATATCATGCCTTCCCATATTAATGACTAACTCTGAACTCTTACTATAGATTCACTAGTGCATATTGCATCCCTTCACTAAAATCCCCACATGTCATTCAAGCCTATCTTGATAACCTCATATGAACTTCAAGGGAAACACCCATGAAGACACACTTCACATATTTTGTAAACCACTATTAATATAACTCCCACGCGCTACCCCAAGAACATACACACACAAATTTCCACTAACCCTCACATATATCAAAAACTTGGCCCCAGATCTTACTTCACACTTATGATCTTATCTAAAACAAGCATTCTATAAAGCGTGAGTAAATGAGTCATGAGCTACATGACCTCAATTTAGAGTTCATAACTTATGGAATGGGATTTCGGCTACTGAATGAACTGAAACTTCTCATTTTGGAACTTGAAGAGTACATAATTCTCTATCATAATCATGAACATGAATTTTGATCATTGGACTGAAACGTAAGGCATGAGTAGCTATTGGGATAACTGAAAAAAAATACTGAGATAAGAATGGGTTGAGTCTCACCCTCACTTTCTGACGTTCTATATCATCATGAAATCATGACTAGAATTTGAAAGCCTGACTTGGTTATTCGCTCTATCATCTCCCCTTTAGCTTCAAGCCATTATATTAAGTTTGGGAGATCCCTTACTAGACTCTACTACACTTTGGGGTTTGGAAAACTACTATACATTCATATCATGGCACTTAACTCGAATGACTACACCTGAAAGTGGAAAACCCACTGTTAATACTACCTTCTGAGATACACTTTATCATTCTATAGACCAGTAGTCATCATATAATACTTGCACACTTACTAACTTCGGGTCTTCATGAGTATCCCCATAGTCGGAGTGCAGTTCAACCTTTAAAAACTCAAACTTAGGATCTATCACTCAACATGGATATCACCAAGCCTTCAATGAATCATACTACTTCCGACATAGCCTACCAATATTGCGACTCCAAACTTACATATCTCTACTATGAGAATCAAGATCATATAAAAAGGCTAAAAACTTTCAATCAAAACTCCTTGGCTATTTAGAAGACCATATACCATCTAACTAGTCTTTCTCCACCTAGTAACTAAACGGTACCACTTGTCACACAAAACGTGTACTAGTCTTAGAAAATACCGCAACCTCAAATCACCGTCGGTATACTTCTACATTATATATGCAACATCATACTTAAGCTCTTGCATATACCGTTCAAGCCTATTAGATTACTTCCATAAAAATAGTATCATTAACCAAGAAATCATCACATCCACCTTCATGGATATCAATTGTTCAAACTTAATGTCTAGTGCTAAACATGATTTAAAACCCAACCTTATGCATAATTCTTACAAAACATACATCATTAATCTTAAGTCACTATTTTTACAACCACATTGTGACTCTCAACGTCACAACCCATTAAACTCCTCACGTTTTGGGCATGTTTCGGACTATTCGGGCGCATTTTCGAGCTTGGCAGGGCTTCGATAAATGCCCCACATTGCTGCCAACTTTCCAGCACCTTCTAGATGGTTAAAATAGGTTGGAAGCACATTTATTAGACTTTACGAGGTTTACACGGGCTGGTACGAAATTGCAGATTTTTCGTCTTTAAAAGGTCCACAAAGGTTGGCATGCATGTGCAGAAATTTCAGCATGCATGTGCAGGATTTTCAGATTTTCAGCTTGTAGTTGATAATTATATAGCTTGCATTGTTGTACCTTGTTGACTTAGGAACTCTTAGGTACTATAAATACATGTTGTAAGGCATCATAGGCATGGGCTCATACTTGTTTTATTCAGTAAATACCACCCATGAAGAATACAACATAATTTACTAGTCCATCAAATTGGAACATTCTACCCCCAAATACCTTATTTTATCCAGATACTATCCACGACCAAAACACCTTTATGACATTACTATTATACCTCAAAAATGTACTACATACCTTCTCACAAGTAGTACTAGTTTACAACTACCAAGGAAAAGAAGGTCAAGGGGTAAAGTCACATAATAGACATGATCGACATTAATCTTATACTATAACCCCATACAATCTTATCTACTTATACGGCTTCTCACATCACGCTTACTTACCCAAGCATACATTTAGACTACTTTCAAATTCCACAAACAACTATGAGTCTATACTTACAACTTACTGGCTAATGTAGCCATTTTCACACTTCAAGCAACCGACAAATCACCCTAACTAACAACTCCTTCTCTACCTTCTACTAAACTAACACACATGGACAAATCACCTTTTTATCAACTCAATCACATGCAAACAGATTCAGCTGTACATATATTAAACCAACACAAGAACAACAAGTTGGACAACAAGTTGCTAGTGAATCAAAATAAGCCTCACACGACTTCACTAGACTTTGATTTTGTATTTTGAACAAGAAAATGAGATGAATGACAAGTCAACTATGCCAGTGAATCGAAAGAACCCCACACGGCTTCACTAGGCTTTATTTTTTTTCAACAACACCTTGATGACAAGATTACATGAGATAGAAATTTAATACGCAATATCCAATGAACTAAGAATGCACATCTTACTCTGTATAAATAAAATCGGAGTCAAATCCTTCCTCCACAGACTACCATACCATCCACACATGCTACTAGTTACCACATTAGTTTATCACCATAAGGGGGTAAATCATTCTCGAACATCCGTTATTTAACTAAAATATTCATTTACATAAAAGTCACCCTCACTCTGACTTCTAACTTTGTGACTTCACATCACCAACTACTTGGTCTAATTTCACTACCAATAGGTCATGACAACAATACTTTAACGCATACTACTATTCGGGTGGAAATACAGTTCTAACATTCTACTATGCATCATCCCCCTTAAGCAAGACATTTGTAACATAAATTTGAAGGGGACTAAATGCAATTAATACCTCAACCTGAAAAGCACGATTCCATCAGGATCAATGTTTACATCAGAATCAATACATATTGAAGTACTAACAGACTCTTCTCAAGTCCTTGCACAAATTTTAACTCTTATATTGTTCAATCAGAAAGGACCATACCATTTATATTCTAAACTTCTGCACTTGAATCACCTCAATAATGAGACGTATCTGAGGACATTAGAGTAATAAAAGAATTTGGGATAAATTTTTACTTTTGCATAGGCGACACCATAGCACAAATTATAGTATGAAAGAGGAACATTCTGAATCTATTGCACGAACTAGAACATGAAGAAAGAGATACATTCCGAAGCGCTTAGTAGACTCCTGCTTATAAGTGTGGCACGCTACACACCCATAAACAAGACTCTACCCGACGCGATTTCACAGACACCCTGGGACCATGAACCATGCTCTGATACCAAGTTTGTCACGACTCGAGCTGGGGCCCTAGCCGTGATGATCATCCCAAACCATGAAGGCCCAAAACACCCTTCTCTATCTATCTGGTAATCATGCATATAATTCATATGAAAAAAGATAATGCAGAAATAGAAATCTAATACGGAAACATGGTCAATCTGAATGTGATCATAATACTAAAAACTAAAATCCAAAATATATTTGAATAATAATATCTGACTCAATCTACAAAATCTCTACCATGAATTAATCAAAGTTGTCTGAAAGCTGGGACAAGGCCCCCAGTAGACTAAAACCTAACTAATAGTAGTAATATGAAATAACCAGGCCTTCTAAATCATAGAAGGCTCACCACTACAAACTCTGGTCTGTGATTTGAAATCTCTATTGTTTATCTAGACCCCTAGACTATGCCTCAGAACTTAGAAAGAGGTGGGGTCAGCACAAAAGTACTGGCACATGAAGCAGTCCAAAATAGAGTATTTGAACATATATATATATATATATAATATGAGAGAAAAGTTTTCATTAAACATCATGCATAAAGTAGTTTCTAAAAACACATGGGCACTTTCTGAAAACATGTAACCTGTGTGTAAACTTCAAATTTTGATATGTGTATTACTTCTGAGTTAGGTGGTATCCCCTACAAATTGATATTTTATGGATGGTATGGAATCCGCCATTGACTCAGCGGGGAAACCTCCAACACGAGTGTGCCGCAAGAGTTGGATTTATCGAATCTGATATGCCATAGGGCTCTTGGCCAGCGTAATATATAAACCTGGATCCGCAAATCATAGTTTTAGGCAATGAGTTGTCTGAACTCATGCCTTCTTTGGAGAACCACCTAAGCTCTCTTTATGCCCAATTTTTATCCTATTCTAAAAAATGCATGTTTCTAGTTTCAACATCTGGAAAGTCTGATTTCAAACATGCATTTAAATCTGTTCTAAATTATCATGGCAAAATCTGAGTTGGTGTCGTAAACCAAGACTTGAAAGTCCTATTTATGAGCCATAATGTCATAAGCATGATCTTTCATAAAAATATAGTTTTCAGACCACCCAAACATGTAATTTGCAGAATAGATTTCATGTTCCGAAACTCAAGTCAAAACCATGCAAAACTTTCATCAAACATATGGTAGTCATGTGCTTTTGGAAAATCCATGCACTCTTTCATTATATGCATGTTCAACATTCACAACCCTCTCCTGCGTGTTTAAAAAATCATATCATTCTTTCAAAATGCATTCAAAACAATTGTGTCATATGAAAATGGGAAAGCTCACAACACAAGAGGGATTCATTAGAATTCATGCTCTCAAGACTGAAACACATACATACATATACATATAAACGGTCAAATCACTTTGGGGAGGGCCAAGAGACCAAAACAATGTCATTAAAGCTTCTAAAAACATGAATATGTTCATAATTTAAAAACCCTATTCTAAAATATGATTTTTCTACGCCCATGAGAATTTAGGAAAATCCTGCGAACCTCTATTTAAGAAATTGAGGGATGATCCTTGAAACATACGATGTGGGCATTCTAAATCTCCAATTATCTTCCAAAACCCACGATTGAATCTTGAGTTATTTGGAGTTTTTATTTTAAACCCTAAGGGGTTTTCTTGAGAGAAAATTTGAGAAAAGGATTATATTTTGATGAATTGGGGGCTAAATCTGGTGTTATAGATGAATTTGGATGAGGTAAAATAACTAAAATGCCCCTAAGAAAACAAACAAAGTTGAAACTGTCTCTCAGTTGACAAGCTGACAGGCTGAAGTAAAACGGGTATAACTAGTTACTCAAATGTTGGATTTGGATGAAACCAGTTGCATTTGAAAGAAGACTAAAAGATATTTCATTTGATAGGTAGCATATCTCCTAGTTTATTATATTCAGAGAGTTATGATCATTTGAAGTTGATCCTAAAATGCTGAAAACTGGGCAATAGGCCATGCATTTTGCTACTGTTTTGAAATCCAAACGTAGCCTTATACATTCCAAAAAATTCCGAAACTTATCTGAGATGTACTATGAGCTTGCCCGATCATAATGCAACTTAAAAATCTAAAAATGGAGGTCGGGAAGGTTGAAAAGTTGTATCCTAAATATTGCCAGATAAAATAACTCTAAGTCCTCATTACACATAGAAAAATTTTCAAGTTTTTAAGTCTAAGCACACTTTATTAAGGGCTAATCCATGAATAACTTTTACAGGGTGTTACATTTCAGGACACCTAGCCCTATCAGATTTCTACCATAATTATTATTCTACTATAACAAGAAAGAATGCTTCTCAATTGCATAGTTTTTGCAATCTAATTATTCAAAGAAAGAAATTAGTAAAAACTCAAATATTACTCAAGTTTAAATCTTTGTGTTTTGAAATAGTGTGTGTTATTGAGTCAAGTCTTGGTCTATTATTGAATTAATCATGTTATAAGAGTAATGTATTTTGTTTGTGTTCTTGAGAGTGGTTAGGTAGAGTTACCTGAACTCAATACTAGTTAGAGTTAGTTAGTAATGAGGTGTGTTCTTGGTAGAGTTGTCAAGCTAGGTTTGCAATAGAGTTATTATAAACTGGTGGAGCCTATAGTTAAATTTAATGGAGTCTGTAAATAAAAGTTTGATTAGAGTGGATTGTTGAGTTCTTGTGAGGGAAAGCCATGTTTTTTCATCCCCTGAGCAAGAAAGTCTCCATTTTAACTCTTGTGTTCTTTAGTTTTTAGCAAAGTTTTAGTTTTCCAGTGCTTTACTATCTGATTAATTGTGACTGACTCTAAGGGAGCTAGTCCGTCATAGTGTGGTGCAATCCCCACATTTCATCAATTAGCATGTAAACCTATTGTTATAGATCAAGAAAGGACCCAAACAGAAAGAAAAGACAAACTTTTAGGCTTAAACTAATTCAAGCAGGGAATCAAGGTAGGTTATGGTTCATTGATAGTAATGAGACTTACTTGAATCTGTACTTTTATGTAAATTAATTATTTATAATTACTGTCAGGCATTACTTGTGATTATTGATTGTATTAATTGATGGTAGATATGTGCTATTGTCTAGATAAATTAATGTTATTGATGATGATATTGAGATTTTGATGATGATGGTGTTGATAATGATATTGCTGATGATGATAATATTGAGATTAGAAAGACATGATACGTACATCTTATGAACATACATTTATCATATGCATTTGAATGTAAGTTTATAATTATATGTTGTATTGAATCTTATTGATTAATTGACTAAGTGTAAAAGATGTAATTCTGAGCCTGTATTAGTCCTGGATTTGAAATATTATCTTTGCATTTGGTTGTCATTAGTTATAAGTTATGTTGTGATTGTTGTTACTTATATTTGGTTTGTGTATCTGTATACTGTGGAGTTGAGTCATCCTATGATTCTTACTAGTACTTAGTTGATGTAATGATAATACATGTGCTATTTATTTTGTTTAGTGAAGAGTGCATTCCAATATTTGAGATAAGACCTCGAGTCAAGACAGTAGTTGTAGACTTTGATTCAAGGCTGAGCATCATTATCAAGAATCCAATCTCGTAACTTGTGTTCATGTCTCTTATTTTAGGACTATGACATTTTCATATATTCTATCATTTCTTAGACAATCTTTAAGACATAGTTTTGGACACACTTAGTTGTGCTTGTATGGTGACTTTAGGTCTTAAGGGTTGTAAAAATAGAGATATAATTTACTCTATTTACATTCATTATATTATTTTATTAAGCGTTAGAGTTTATTAAGACAATGATTATTATTTTAGTTACTTGATTAAGGATTTAAGAAACATAACTTTTGACCAGGTTGACTTGGCTAGTAAGGAATGGGTTAGATAGTTTTCCTACCAAGGTGGGGGCCAATCATGACCATTTGGGTCATGATAAAAGTGGTATTAAAGAATTGTATTTGTATATCTTGTTTTCCTAGAACAGTTCTAGTGGAGTCTTGTGGAATGGTAGAAAGATATCTGTACTTTTCATCGATAGGCTATATGGCTTTAGGATATGAAATTCTTTTTTTTCTTCTTTTGATACTATTACTTTATTCTAGTTGGTATCAGGTGATCCAAATTGGTATCTATCTCATTCAATCTCATTTGAATATGGTGAATACTAATTCCACCAGAGCAATAATAGTCGCACTAGCAATAGCACTAGTAGCAACACTTGTACTAACCACTGACACTATATTTTAGGGAAGGACTTGAGTGAGAGGTAGGTTAATGAGAGAAATAATAGGGGAAACAACTACTAGGAATAACTCTTGGGCAATCAGAGGACCAGATATACAGAAGACCCCATCCTCTCCCCCACAATAGTATGCCTCGAGTTAGCTTAGAATTTGGATGTAGTGTTTGAGGAGGAAGAAGTAGTGGTTCTAGCGAATGTGGTGCCTACACCACCTAATGCTGCACAGGAGCCACAAAAAAGTCTTTGGACCCTACATTATGAAATGATGTAGTGTCCTAGGATGGTCAGTGGAATAAGCACTGGCATGTACATTATAGAAAGTGATAACATAATTCTATGTACAAAATCAAATAAAATCACATGACCACATTCATATATATATATATATATATATATATATAGGATACGGAGGCAGGGTAAGGGTCATGAACAAAAAAGTTTTATAACTATTAATCTGGATTGTGTGGCTCGCTCTATCCTAAAGGAACCCATGGGCTATATGTGTTTAGCTTCCCCTACTAAAAGAGCCCAGTGCATGTTGGCCACACAAATCGAGGAAAACTAAGGGAAAACTAAAGCCACCATGGGAAATATCCATCCCAATATATATATATGTATGTATATCAAGTGTGTATCAAGCACAAGGTGACATAGACCCCCAACGCCGGCAAACATAGTTTCTAGTGTTCATCTTCCAGGGACATATACCTTCGCAGTGAGCTACACAACCCTCTTTAAGCCCGAATTAAAACAATTTACACATAATCCAGTCCATTAACCCACGACTCATTCATTAAGGCATTTACCACTTGTTATTGTCATACCATACACTTTCAAGATAAATTTTAAGTGCCAAACCAATCCACATAACCACATTGACTCCCAAGTTCTATTTAAATCCAAACCATGGACACCAAGGCCATCCAAATCCATTTTTATATCCATTTATATATTAATGCAATGCATTGGTTTCAAAAGCAAGTTAAACCATGAAATTTCCTATAATAAAAATGAAATTTACAAAGTGGGTTGAGATTCATGCAATTCCAAGTCAAAATTCATCCAATTTGGAGAAACCCATGTCCCGCATTCCAACCACATAAATAATGTACCAACTTAGTCCCAAAATATCTGCAATGTAATATTAAAGTTTAGGGAAGAGAAACATGACCAAAACACATAAGAAATTGAAGTTAATTTGATGTTTGGAGCCTGGAGGAGTGATTTCTTAAAAACCCTTAAGCTTTCTTGGGTTTTGAATTTTAAGAGAGAATGGGTGATTTTGATATTTTAAAATTGAAGAAAAGAGGCTTATTTTATGTTTAAAAGTCGTACAAGGGGTTAAAAGAAAAAAGACCCCTCACACCAAGTGAAGAAAAACAAAATTGGATAAAATTAAAACATTGGCGTGGCACGACATTATTGCAGAGGTTATCCTCCATGCCACGCTGATATTGCAGAGGTTAACCTCCATGACATGGCCTTATCACGGACCTTCACAACCTCAAGGTCCCATAATAACCCTGAACCTCTTTAAAAAATTCTAGAACTTTCCCACATTAACCTTTTAACATCCCTAAACACAATTCAAGTAAAAAATCAATATTATGCACGGGGAAAGGTCAACTATAAAATGATTGCATTTTTATGCGGTCTCACATTATCCCCCTTAGGATAATTTGTCCCCAAATGATGAGTTAGGACACTTTTAGAATGAGAATAGCAAGAATACACCAGAATCTATTAACAAATTCAGAAAGTGATAAGAGGAAAACAAAACTCATACCTTGACTACTTTTATCCAACACGGGGAACAAGAATGGGTATTTAAATCATGACCCATACCATGGACTGGCCAAGATGGGTGTCTCAAGTTCCACGAGGATTGGAGATCAAACCCTTCACCTAACCAAACCCAACAAATCATGCCTAAGGTCAGATGAATTTTAAACATATAAAAGGATAGCGTGCAATAAACTTAAGTAAGTTCAAAATATTTCTATAATCCGATGATTGATGACCGACCAAACAATCGAAAACACCACCCAATCTCCATAGTAGTCCAAACAAAGCCTTTAAAATAAAGAACCAAAACTGAATATCAATGAAGTGTCATGATATGCGCTCAACTATAGCCAAAATAGTCTCAATAGTCAAAGACATAAGAGACCAAAACATGAAATGTAGACTTTCGATGGATGGAAGCTTACCACTTCAATGTCCACTCATGAGCTAATCCTGAATCCTAGTCATTGAATAGGAGAAGTAGAAGTATGACTGATTCTGGCATCGTATGGGAATACAACATTCGAAGAAAGTTAGTGGGATGAACGCTAGCATGTAACTTAGTCATAAGGATAACAAAATGACATGGCCAATCAGTTCAAAATCATTCAAATCCAATGCAGAAAATAAAATGCATATACATATATATTTCATACTGGGAATAGGGAACAAGGCTTAATATTAGTGGTATCATCATACCACCCCTTACTTGCAAGTAATATCCATAGACAAACCATTTAGATTAAAGGGACTTTCAAGTGCCCTTTCTTATACCATATTAAACCATTTAAACCATAGACTTTAGCCCTTTCAAACCATTTAAACCATAGACTTTATCCCTTTTAAACCATTTAAACCATAGACTTTAGCCCTTTCAAACCATTTAAGCCATACATAATTCCTTTACTAAATTTAAAACATATAAGAGTTCTATTAAAACAATTCAATGCAATGAACATATCTTAATAAACATTTAATCAAACACCTTAGGGTCATTATATAAACAAAACCAATTTCAAAGACCATTAAATTATTACCATGCAATCCAATTGTCCAAAACCACCATTAATGCATTCAAAAGCATAATTAAAACCATAGGAAATCATAACCAAGCATTTAATATCAAAACCCCCAAATAATCGTTGAAAATCATAATCATGAAATAGTAAAACCATGAAATCAATCATATAAACCATGCCTCTAGTTGAAAATACAATGAAGGAAGAGAACCTTGCCTTATACCAAAGAATTGATAGAAATAAATCACCAAAGCAAGCCCCAAAGCAATCCTCAAGATGAATCCCTAGCCTTCTTGCCCAAAAGCTCTTGAGAGAATTATAAGATGTTTTGGAATATTTTCTAAGTGTTAATGAATAGAATAATAGGGTAAATAATCTCCTAAGTGTATTAGAAGTTGTGGGTCCTAATTAGGGTAAGTAGGGAAATGTCCAGAATACCCCACTTAAGTCTCTTTAAAACCCATCTTGGGGATACGAATGATCCTTATGAGTCATACCCTCCAAATACAGTCGGTAATCAACACTTATATCCATGCCTCAACCTTGGACCAGACACTATCCAGTATATGACTCATCCAACCAAGTCGTAACCATTGCATACAATCCATACCCATGACCCATATCCCTGGTAGAATGAAATACCAGGAGGATCAAATACTTCCCACCATATGAGTCCCTAATACAAATCATACCAAACCTTATGACTCATACCTCGTAAGTTGTACCCATTCTAGTGACCAAAACTATCTCACCAACTAACACAAGTTAGCATACAACAAGACCATACCACTCATACCCCAACATATGGCTCGTACCCATGAGTCATATTAGGTTTGGGGAATGAAATTCCAAGAAATTTTCTAAGGGTAAAATCAGGATGTTTTAGTCTCCCCCACTAGGAACATTTATCCTTGAATGAAGAACAAGGTAGGGATAGCCACACATAGTGTCATTTTCATTATCAAACATTTTTTTAACAAATTTTGAAAATAAAAAGGCAAAAATATTAATATTTTATTTAACAAATTCAGAAAATAAAGATATGTTGAAGACACATACCTTCCGCAAAAATCCCAGGAGAAAAAATAGATGTGGATACTTGGACTTCATGTCCTCTTCTACATCCCAAGTAGCTTCGTCCGCCTTATGATTTTTCCATAGAACCTTAACTAATGCCACATCCTTGGTTCGCCATCGACGAACTTGCCTATCTAATATCTCAATTAGGACTACTTCATAAGAAAGAGGATACAAGAAACCCAATCCTTCCAAAGAAATACCAAAGAAGGATCACCAATGCACTGCCTCAACATAGAAACATGAAAGACCGAATGAACTAAACTCAAGCAAGATGGCTACTCCAACTCATAAACAACATTACCAACTCTAACCATTTGAAAAAAACCGAGGATTGAGTTTTCTCTTTTTGACAAACCGTATTACTCCCTTCATGGGAGACGCTTTCAAGAACACCCTATCCCCAACCTCAAAATCCAAGTCCCTACGCTTAACATTCGCATAGTATTTTTGACAACTTTGGTTATCTTTAAGCCTATCCCGAATCAACTTTACCTTCACCATCGCTTGATAAACCAAATCCAGACCAAACATATTTCCTCCGTGTAATACCCGTGCTTTTTCTTAGCTTGAAATCATCTCAAAGATGTTAGAACTTGCTTTGAAATAATAATTCATTATTATACATGAGGTATTTCCATAATTTTAAATTCCTATAATGTGGGAAATGTAATAAGATTTCCATCGATATATAATTTACCCAAATCCGACATCCGGATGATGAGTTAGAGCCTTTTTAGTGAGACAATGTTAGACCTGAGCCTTCAGCGCGTCGTGGAGATAGCTCAAATGTCAATTGTCATATTCTAGTGTTGCTCCATGATACTAAAATGTCACGCCAAACTTCCAGGTCGTAGACAAGGTGGAAATATGATAGCTCTATATCGCGCCACCATGTAGTTTCCCAATTGTCAATTTCTAGTGACACGGTGCGATAACGCCGCATCGCGCCAAGGGCCCAACTTGGGAAATTTTATTGAAAATTTAATGACGTGTCCAGGTTTAAAAGGTTCAACTTTCTACACCTATATAATCCCTTTAACATATGATTCAACCACTTTTCACCCAAAACATATTAGTTTCTCTCAAGTTTATCTCACGAACAAACTAGGGTTTCTATTGGGGATCAAAAATCAGGAAGGTTTCACCATCAATCTTCATGAAATCATGATCTAAGGTATTCATAGTATTCATTCATGGACCGATTTCGCCCATGAAGTCCAAGAAACTTTTTTAACTATAAGTTATGGATTTTCTTTATGTTTTCATGCTTTGAATGTTCTCTTTCATGTTGATAAAAGAGGAATTGATTTCTATTCCATGATTTGATGATAAATTCCATATGGGTTGATTAGTATAGATAAAGATTTATGAAATCTCATGAATGAAACCTTGTATGATGGAATTGGAATTGAAGCATAATGTTTAATTGTTGTATAATGTGTTTACATGTACTATGCCTGCCATATGTTGGATAAAATGCCTAGATGAAGGAAATTTTCCTAACTAGCATGATATCATGAAAATCTCCATAAATGTACAAGCTTATGCCTATTATACATTTGATGAAATGCTTTAATAAACGTATTGTGGTGATTATTATGTATTTAAGAATATCATGTCATGTCAGTTTCCTTCCATCGAGTCCTGGGGGTACTTGTATCTAAAATATTAGCTTTGTTCCTAGATCCATGTCATGTTTTAATGATACTCTCCATCAAGATATGAACTCTTAGACTACAGATAGTCTTATAACTCAGAAAAAATCTTTATGATCTCATGACTCAGTCAGTTGTTAGATATCAGTAGTATTCCATCAGGAACGGAAATTCAGTAACTCATTCTATGCTCAGTTCAATTTAGTAAATCATGCTTAGTGTCCATTCATATGGGAGTAGGAATTAGCATCGAGTGAACCCCAGGATGAGGACTTACCTATTATACGAGCGTATGATTCCTAGAAGAAATCCTTGCATTGAAGAACTATGTAGTCTGCATAGATTGAGATATCGTAGACTGCTATATGAGGGTAGATGAGGTGGCTTAACCTGTTATTTAAGGGTTACCACCATTCTCTCTAGAGTAACCTGTTATATAAGGGTTACTCACATGCTGTCCTTACCAATGGCGCGATATTGACACCCTTCCAATTAGGTCATAGATTGGACACCAACTCAGATGTCATAACACCTTTAGGGCATCAGTTAGATACTACTTCCCATAGTTTCATGTTATAGAATCAAGACTGTAAGATATAGTCAATCAGTCTCAGTAATAGAACTCAGATAGTTCTTCAAATTTCAAGACTATCAGATACAGTCAACTATGTTATGGTACGGAACTCAGATAGTTCCATTAGATTTAGGACTGTCAACTACAGTCACCTACGTTATCAGTTATACCAAAATATAGTCACCCATGTTATAAGCATTATTCAGATATATCCTCCATGTTATCAGTCATATCAGTTACTAGTATGTAAAGTTATCAGTATGTAAACTTAGAAATCACAAAATCGGATTGTCTATTATAGTTATGTATTTATGCATGTATTCTCACATTCATGTTAGATAGTCAGTTAGCATTATTCATGCATGTGAACCATTGCATATATCCTACCTCATATGTATACTCAGTACATATGTACTAACGCATTTGTGCTATGGTGCTTTCTTTTTATGTTACACCATAGGTTCAGAGACACGAGTTCTAGATCAACAATAGATTCCAGATTCTGCAGCCAGAGTAGAAGTGAGTCCTCATCCTTTGAGGACATAATGATTTTCTAGTATCTCATTGATTAGATTATTAGTTGGTGTTAGTTGGGGACATGTCCCATCAACTCCTTATTTAGATTCTTCAGACATTAAAGTCTTTCAGACTAGATGCAGACTAGATATAGACTATCATGTTTAGACTTCAGTATTTTTAGTTTTATTTTGGGTATTCTATTACCCCACATAGTTTTGACGTTATTCAGTTATGTGCATGAACGAACCTTATGTCCTTTTAGTGTATGTTTCTGCATTATAATGTTATCTTATGCAGTATACAAGTACAAATATGAGTCATCGGTTAGCTTGTGGTCCTTCAAGGTCAGGAGCATCGTGTAGCATTATAGTTTAGCAAATCGGGTCGTTACAAACTTGGTATCAAAGCCTAAGATTCAATAGAGTCCTAGGAAGTCTTAAAGCCGCATCTAATAGAGTCTTGTACATTGGTGTGTTACGTGCTAAATTTATGTGCAAGAGGCTATGAGATATTTAAGAATAGTTTCCCTTCTTTCAGTATTCATATCGTGCCAGTGAGAATAATCATAAGTCAGTCTCTCAGTTTAATCCGCTTTTTCTCTTTATTTCAGAACATGCCTCCTAAGAGAAGAAATCAGTCAGCTCCTTAGCCCAAAGAACCTTTGGGCAATCATGTTTCTCATGCAGATTTTAGGAATACATTTACCACTCTTGCTCAATCAGTCACTGCTCATAATGAATAACCAATAGTTGTTCCGGCTAACCCAATAGCCAACTCAGTTGCAGTGAGAATTTGGGACTTCACCCGAATGAATCCTCCAACCTTCCTCGAGTCTAAGGTATATGAAGACCCTTAGGAATTCTTATAATAAGTTAAAAAAGTGATAGACGCTATGGGGTGACTACTGTTGAGAGTGCTGAGCTCCATACCAGTTGCAGGATGTGGCTCATGCTTGGTTCAAAAAGTGGGAGTCCGGAAGATTAGATAATGTAGGTCCTATAGAGTGGGAGGAGTTTGTCACTAAATTCTTAGATAGATTCTTTCCCCAAGAGCTTAGAGAAGCCAAGGTGCTAGAGTTCATTGATGATAGGCGAATTTACATGCCTATATCAATATATTTTGCCCATATTTGTGCCACGTTTTGAGAACAAATTATATATTTCATGCACTTTTAGTCCTTTTTCCTATAGTGAGCTAACAAACATGATTAGCAAAGTTTCAGGTATAAATGATGCAGAATTCAGCATTTTATGGCTTACTTGACACCAAAGAAAGCTCACGAATGAAGGAAAGGGAGCTTGAACGCCTAAAGGACCAAAAGTGATGCATGGAAAATCTTTCCCGGGCTAAAACAACATTTCTGAAGACTTTGGGGACTTGCAGTAACTTATTTGGATTTGGATAATGATACATTAACCTAGTACAATTGGGTTAAGTATTTCATTTGTTTATTTGGATTAGGAGAATATTACATTAACCTAGTACAATTGGGTTAAGTATTTCATTTGTTTAATAGAATTTGGTTAGATATTTCATTAGCTTAGTAGGATTAGGATATGGGTATTATAAATACCCTATCATGCTAGAGATTTTTCATTCATTCTTCACTTAAAAAAGACATTCCTCTCTTATTCTTCTATTCTTCTCTTCTACAACAATTTCCATTAATTCTATTTTTCTTCTTCTATTCATCTATTCTTAATTTCCGCAACAAGAGAAACGTTACTTTGCCTAGGAAATTCACGCCTAACGTCTACCTCTTGAGCCACACGAAATTCATCCTTATTGTGGTATAACAACAATGTCAATTGTGATCTCCTTCGCATTCATGGGTAACTAAACTTCTCTGTTGGGGTTATGGAAGCCAATTGAAATACTATCTATTGCTATGAGTTTGTGAGTTCGTGACACGTATGATGCTTATATCATTATTCTCTTCATATTAATCTACATTCTTTGTGGTTGCAAATGCAAGAATATGCCAGTATAACATTTAACTTGTTCGAAAGAAAGGTTATTTGTCTGGAAAAGAGATAATGTCAAGGTAGTAGGGTCACCCCCTAAAATTCCCTACAAAACAGTTAGTGCCGTAACTGGATTAACCTCTTAGAGAATTTGTACCGTTAGACACGCTTTAAGCTCGAAAGAGTTAAAGTGAAATAATCCTCGAATAGGTCGAAAGACGCCTGGATTTACCATCGAATACAATTCTCTATAAGCACATGCATGTCGGAATTCTACATACTCATAGTCAATAGAGACGTATAACTCAGGAGGTGGACATAACCCCAACGCTTCAATTCTCATTGTTTACAACTTACGTAACAATCCTTCTCTTTTTACTTTGCTATTTTCAGCTTTTACTTTATTGTTTTGGTTACACATCACAATCCCCCTTCTTACGAGACTTGCACTAAAAGTTTAGTAATTTTGCTTACTTGTTGACCAAGCTATTCCCTGAGGGATCGATACCCAACCCAGGTTGGGTTCTATATTTGCTAACGACTGCTTTACACTCCTACGAGAGCTGTAGATTGAGCGTTATCATTCATCAATCTTAGGCAGGGCAATATGACAGCGAAAGAGTATTCTTTTAAGTTTACTCAATTAGCCAGGTATGCCCCTCATATGGTTGCAGAAAGTAGATCCAAGATGAGTAAGTTCACTTTAGGGGTGAATGATAGCATGGCTAATGAGTTTAGATCCACCATTTTGTATAGTGACGTGACTGTTCAGCCTAAATCAGAAGGAGGAAACCATTTTTAGCAACGAGTAGTTTCAATTTTGCTAAGCCTGAGTCAGAAAGAGGAAACCATTCCCAGTTTCATCTTAAGTCATCAGTTCCAGCTCCCTCTACAGCCCGTGCTCCAGTTCCTAAGTGCAAAAAGGGTAAAAAAGATAGAGCACCAAGCTCTAAGACCCAGGGAAGTGTTAGCAGTGCTCGCACCTATCCTCTTTGCCAGACTTGCAATAAGTATCATCAGGGTGTTTGTAGAGTGGGTAGTGGCATTTGTTTTGGTTGTGGAAAGCCAGGCAATAGAGTTAGATACTGTCCTTTGCCAGGTCCTCAAGATTAACAGAATTGCTCCTCAGCTCAGTCCGATAGCCAAATCAGCAGGGTGCCACTTCCAAGGCTACTAGCGGGCAATGCCTAAATTGTCTCTATGCTCTTCAGTCTTGAAAAGATTAGGAAAATTCTCTTGATGTACTTACTGGTACGTTACAGATCTTTTATGTGCATGTTTATGCTTGGCTAGATCCAGGAGCTTCCTTGTCTTTTGTTACTCCTTATATAGCAGTTGATTTCGAAATTAGTCCCGAAATTCTAGATGAGCCTTTCTCAGTCTCTACCCCAGTGGGTAAAACCATCATAGCCTGAAGGGTATACAGGAACTGCCCGGTTATGATATTTTAGAAACTCACTTCAGCAGACTTAGTCGAATTAGAGATGATTGATTTGGATATCATTCTAGGCATGAATTGGCTTTATTCTTACTATGCCATAGTCGACTACAGAAACAAAATAGTTTGGTTTCAGTTATTGAATGAACCTGTTCTAGAGTGGAAGGGTAGCGTATTCATTTTTAGGGGTCAACTTGTTTCCTACCTTCAAGCAAGGAAATTGATCTCTAAGGGATTTATTTATCATCTAGTTCATGTTAGAGATTCTAGTTCTGAGGCTCCTAGTCTCGAATCAGTCTCAGTAGTGAATGAATATTTAGATATCTTTCTTGAAGATCTTCCAGGAATTCCTCCCAAAAGGGAAATAGACTTCGGTATTGATTTTCTTTCAGACACTCAGTCTATCTCTATTTCTCCAAATAGAATGGCACCAACAGAACTCACGGAACTGAAAGAACAGTTGAAGGATCTCTTAGATAAGGAATTCATCAGACCCCACATTTCTCCATAGGGTACACCAGTCTTATTCGTGTGCAAGAAAGACGGTTCACTCAGAATGTGTATAGATTATCGTCAACTTAATAAAGTCACGGTCAAGAAAAAATATCCTCTTCCCAGAATTGATGACTTGTTTGACCAACTTTAGGGTACTAGTTATTTCTGTAAGATAAAACTCAGATCCAGCTATCAACAGCTCAGAGTTAGAGAATGTGACATCCCAAAGACTGCTTTCTGTACACGGTATGGTCACTTCGAATTTTTAGTTATGTCCTTTGGTCTTACCAACAACCCAGTCACTTTCATGGACTTGAACCGCATGTTCAAACAATATTTAGACATGTTTATTATAGTCTTTGTAGATAATATTTTGGTCTATTCCCGACTGAGCGCGATCATGCAGACCATCTCAGAATAGTACTCCAGACTCTCAGAAATCATTAGTTATTCACCAAAATAAGTAAGTGTGAGTTTTAGCTAAGATCAGTAGAATTCCTTGGCCATATTATTTCCGGTGATGGCATTAGAGTAAATTCTCAAAAGACCAAAGCAGTAAGAAACTGGCCTCGCCCTGTTTCTCCATCAGATATCAGGAGTTTCTTGGGTTTGGATGGCTATTACAGATGGTTTATTGAGGTATTTTCTTCTATTATATCTCCTATGTCCAGATTGACTCAAAATAAGGTCAAGTTTCAGTAGTCAGATTCATGCAAGAAGAGTTTTCAGGAATTAAAAACTCGACTCACCTCAGCTCTAGTTCTAGCTCTTCAAGATGGTTCTGATGATTTTGTAGTTTATTGTGATGCATCTAGAGTGGGTTTAGGTTGTGTTCTCATGCAGCATGGTAAGGTCATAGCCTATGCCTCAAGACAGCTAAAACCCCATGAGAGGAATTATCCTACTTATGATCTTGAGTTGGTATCCGTAGTTTTTGCCTGAAAGATTTGGAGGCATCATCTCTATGGAGTTTATGTAGACATCTTCATAGATCATAAGAGCCTTCAGTATATCTTTTCTTAAAAAGATCTCAATCTTTGTCAGAGAAGGTGGTTAGAGCTCTTAATAGATTGTGACATGAGTGTCCTCTATCATTCGGGCAAGGCCAACATAGTGGCCGACACTCTCAGTAGACCGTCCATGGGTATTATTTCTCATGTTAATGATAGTAAGAAGAAATTAGTCTAGGAAGTCCACCATCTTTCTAGACTAGGTGTTCGCTTAGTCTACTCTTCATAGGGCGGTGTATGTGTTCAGAGTAGTTTAGAATCATCTCTAGTTTTTGAGGTGAAAGAAAAGCAAGATAAGGATCCTAGCCTTGTCAAGCTAAAAGAGTCAGTTAAGAATCAGAAAATAGAGGTTTTCTCCTAAGGGGAGATGGTGTTCTTCTTTGTCAGGGTTTTCTCTATGTTCCAGACATAGATGACTTAAGGTAGTGAATTCTTGTAGAAACGCATGCTGTGCGCTACTATATTCATCCAGGGACCACTAAGAGGTACCACAATTTGTGGGAAATCTATTGGTGGAGTGGGATGAAAAGAGATATTGCAGAGTTTGTGGCTAAGTTCTCTAAATGTCAGCAAGTTAAGATAGAGCATCATAAGCCTAGTAGTCCTATGTAGGAAATCAGTATTCCTACTTGGAAGTGGGAAGTTGTGAACGTGGACTTCATGACGGGTTTGCCTCAAACTCGTCATCAGCATAATTCAGTTTGGGTCATTGTCGATAGAATAACCAAATTAGCTTTTTTCCTTCCAGTTCATACCTTTTATTCAACCGAGGATTATGCCAAACTCTACATCAAGGATCTGATCAGAATGAACGGTGTTTTGTTGACTATTGTCTCAAACAGAGGTACCCAGTTCACCTTTTATTTTTGAAAAGCATTCCAAAAGGGTCTTGGTACCCAAGTTCATCTGAGTACAGCCTTTCATCCTCAAACAGATGGTCAATCAGAAAGGACTATTCAGACTATGAAAGATATGCTTAGGGCATGTGTAATTGATTTCAAGGGTAGTTGGGATGACCACTTGCCTTTGATTGAATTTGCATGCAATAATAGCTATCATTTCAGTATTCAGATGGCTCCATTTAAAGCTTTCTATGGTAGGAGATATAGATCTACAATCGGTTGGTTCCAAGTTATTAAGGCCTCAGTCATAGGTCCTGACTTAGTATTCGACACCTTAGAGAAAGTTTAGTTAATTAGAGAAAGACTCCGGGCTGCTAAGAGCCGATAGAAGTCTTATGCAAATATTCGTAGAAAGGATCTTGAGTTTGAGATTTGTGATCATGTCTACCTCAAGATCTCTCCCATGTAGGGAGTGAAGAGATTTGGCAAGAAGGGAAAACTCATTCCCTGGTATGAGCTCGAATTTCTTTCAAATCTAGCCTCAGTTCATCCAGTCTTTCATGTCTCTTTTCTCAAGAAGTGTGTAGGTCACCCATCAGTCGTAGTCCCTATTCAGAGCATAGATGTTCAGAAGATCCTCTCTTATGAAGAGATTCCAGTTAAAATCTTAGACTATCAGACTCATAGATTGAGGAAAAAAGAAGTCCCTCTGGTTAATGTTCTTTGGCAAAATCAGTCTATCGAGGGAGATACTTGGGAAGCAGAAGCAGATATGCATACCAAGTACCCTCACCTCTTCCCCGCCAACTTAGATCAAGCTCAAGGAAACAATTCTCCTTAATCTTACTCAGTTTCATGATTAGTGTGAATCACTAACTTAGTATTTAATCTCATTCTCATGTTCCTATGATAATCTTGGTATCAAGTACCACCGCATATTCAGTAATGCATTCATGTATCAGAGCATTTATATAGTAATGCATCAGACATGCATTTTCATTATGAGAAAATTTAGTTCTTTAGAACTTTCAGTTATGCATTTATGAATCAGTTACGCATGGATCAAATAAGCATGTTCAGTATGTTATTGTCAGTCACGTTCATCATGAGATCATGTTCAGATCATTTTTTCCCCTCTTATTCAGTCTCATTCGAGGATGAATGTTCTCAAGGAGGAGATATTGTAATACCCGTGCTTTTTTTAGCTCGAAAATCATCTCAAGGATGTTAGAACTTTCTTTAAAATAAGAATTCATTATTATACATGAGTTATTTCCATAATTTTCACTTCCTATCACGTGGGAAATTGAATAAGATTTCTATCAATATATAATTCGCCCAAATCCGACACCCAAGCGAGTTAAAGCCTTTTTAGCGAGACAGTGTTTGACCTGAGCCTTCAGCGCGTCGCGGAGATAGATCAAATAGTAATTGTCAAATTTGAGTGTTGCTCCACAATACTAGCATGTCGCGCCAAACTTCCAGGTCATAGACAAGGTGGCAACATGATAGCTCCGTGTCGCGCCACCGTGTAGTTTACAAATTGTCAATTTCCAGTGACACGACACAATAATGCCGCGTGCGCCATGGGCCCAACTTGGAAAATTTTACTGAAAATTTAATGACGTGTCCAGGGTTAAAAGGGTCAACTTCCTACCCCTATATAATCCCTATAACAGCTGATTCAACCATTTTCATCCAAAACATATTAGTTTCTCTCAAGAACAAACTAGGTTTTCTATTGGGGATTCAAATTCAGGAAGGTTTCACCATCAATCTTCACGAAATCATGATCTAAGGTATGCATACTGTTCATTCATGGACTGCTTTCATCCATGAAGTCCAAGAATCCTTTTTAACTACAAGTTATGGATTTTCTTTATGTTTTCATTCTTTGTATGTTCTCTTTCATGTTGATAAATGAGGAATTGATTTCTATTCCATGATTTGATGATAAATTCAATGTGGGTTGATTTGTATAGATAAAGATTTATGACATCTCAGGACTAAAACTTTGTATGATGGAATTGGAATTGAAGCATGATGTTTAATTTTTTTATAATGTGTTTATATGTAATATGCCTGCCATATGTTTGATAAATGCCTAGATAAAGGAAATTTGCCTAACTAGCATGATATCATGAAAATCCCCATAAATGTACAAGCTTATGCCTATTAGACGTTTGATGAAATGCTTCAATAAATGTATTGTGGTGATTATCATGTATTCAAGAATATCAAGTCATGTCAGTTTCCTTCCATCGAGTCCTAGGGGTACTTGTACCCAAAATATTAGTTGTGTGCCTAGATCCATGTCATGTTTTCACGATACTCTCAGTCAAGCTATGAACTCTTAGACTTCAGATAGTCTTATGACTCAAGAAAAATCTTCATGATCTCATGACTCAGTCAGTTGTCAGATATCAGTACTATTCCGTTAGCCACGGAAATTCAGTAACTCAGTCCATGCTTAGCTCAGTTCAATAAATCATGCTCAGTGATCATTCAAATGGGAGTAGGAATTAGCATCGAGTGAACCCAAGGATGGGGACTGACCTGTTATATGAGGGTGTGATTCCTAGAAGCAATCCTTGCATTGCAGAACTATGTAGCCAACATAGGTTGAGACATCGTAGCCTGCTATATGAGGGTAGATGAGGTGGCTTAACCTGTTATGTGAGGGTTCCCACTATTCTCGCTTGAGTTACCTATTATATGAGGGTTACTCACATGTTGTCCTTACAAGTGGCGTGGTATTGACACCCTTCTAATCAGCGCATAGATTAGACCCCAGCTCAGCTATCATAGCACCTTTGGGGCATGTCGGTTAGTTACTACTTCCCACAGTTTCATGTTATAGAATCAGGACTGTCAGATACAGTCAATCATTCTCAGTAATAGAACTCAGATAGTTCTTCAGATTTCAAGACTATCAGATACAGTCAACTCAATTACAATACGGAACTCAGATAGTTCCATCGGATTCAGGACTGTCATCTACAGTCACCCACGTTATCAGTTATACCCAGATACAGTCACCCATATTATCAACATTATTCAAATATAGTCCTCTATGTTATCAGTCTTATCAGTTACTAGTATGTCACATTATTAGTATGCAGACTTACAAATCACGAAATCACATTGTCAGTTACAGTTACGTATTTATGCATGTATTCTCACATTCATGTTAGATAGTCAGTTAGCATTATTCATTCATGTGAACCATTACATATAGCCTACCTCACATGTATACTCAGTACATATGTACTGACGTATTTGCGCTATGGTTCTTTCTTTTTATGTTACACCATAGGTTCAGAGACACGAGTTCTAGATCAACAGTAGATTCTAGATTCTGCAGCCAGAGTAGAAGTGAGTCCTCATCCTTAGAGGACACAATGATTTTCTAGTATCTCATTGATTAGATTATTAGTTTGAGTTAGTTGGGGACATGTCCCATCAATTCCTTATTCGAATTCTTCAGATAGTAGAGGCTTTCAGACTAGATGTAGCCTAGATATAGACTATCATGTTCAGACTTCAATATTTTCAGTTTTGTTTTGGGTATTCTATTACCCCACACAGATGTTACATTATTCAGTTATGTTCATGATCGAACCTTATGGCCTTTCAGTGTATGTTTCCGCATTATTATGTTATCTTATGCAGTATACTGGTACAAATATCAGTCATGGGTTAGCTTGTGGTCCTTCGAGGTCATGAGCACCATGTAGCATTCCGATTCAGTAAATCGGGTCGTTACACTCCCCAACCTCAAACCAACCAATAGGAATCTACACCTCCTACCATACAATGCCTTGAAAGGAGCCATACCAATACTCGAATGATAGCTATCGTAGTAAGAAAACACCACCAAAGGTAGATGCTCAGCCCAATTGCCATCATAGTCAATCACACAGGCCCGAAGCATATCCTCCAATGTCTGAATAGTTCTCTCCACTTGCCCATATGACTGCAGATGAAAAGCAGTACTCAGACAAACCTTAGTCCCCAACCCTTTCTGGAATGACAGCCAGAAATAAGGCGTAAACTGCATACCATGATAAAAAATAATCAAAACAACCACCCCATTTAGCTTTAAAATATTTTGAAGATACAACTTTGCATAATCCTTTATCGAAAAGGTAGTCCGCACTAGCAAGAAGTGAATAGACTTAGTCATCCTATATAATATGAGCCAAGTCAAATCATACTGATTCTGAGACCGAGGAAGACCGGTAACGAAGTCTATATTGGTCACTTCCCACTTCTATTTGGGAAACTTTATTTCTTGATACAATCCTCCTGGCCTCATTGCTCAACATTAACCATTTGACACACTATGTACTTGGCGACAAAATTAACCACATCCCTCTTCATACCATTCCACCAATAGATCTCCTTGAGATCATAGTATATCTTAGTCGATCCATGATGAACAACATAGCATATCTCACGCGCCTCATCCAAAAACCTTTGGCACAACCCATCGACATCAGGAACATATAACCTCCATTGGTACGGTAAAGTACCATCACCACTGATCTCAAACACTACTACCTTTTGCCCACCAACATCACTCTTGATTTTCATCAAGACAGGATCCAACACTTGCTTCTCCTTAATCTCTACTTCAAGAGATTATCGAACCACTTCTTGCACTATCATACTACCATCCTTGGAGTCTAAGAGACGAACCCTAAGATTAGCCAAGTGGTGAATATCCTTCACTAATTCCCATTTTTTTCCCTCCATATGAGCCAGACTTCCCATGGATAACTTGCTAAGAGCATTATTAATCATATTAGCCTTACCTGGGTGGTAGTGAAGATTAATATCGTAGTCCTTGAGAAGCTCAAGCCATCTCCTATGCCTGAGATTAAGCTTTTTCTGAGTGAACACGTACTAAAGACAGGAGTGATAAGAATAGATATCTACCTGAACACCAGAAAAATAATGCCACCATATTTTCAAAGCAAATACAACCGCCAACAACTCCAAATCATGAGTAGGATAATTTCTCTCATGTACCTTTAATGCCTGGAAGCACAGGCAATCACCTTCCCATGCTGCATCAAAACACAACCAAGCCCTTTTCGAGATGAATCACAATAAACCAAAAACCCATCACTGCCCTCCGACAAAGTTAGGATTGGATCCGAAGTCAACTTATCCTTTAACTTCACAAAACTCCTTTCACAAGCATCCGACCAAGAAAACTTAACCTTTTTCTGAGTCAACTTAGTCAAAGGAGCATCTATTGAAGAAAAGCTTTCCACAAATCCCCTAGAATACCCAGCCAAACCGAAGAAACTTCGAGTATCGAATGGAGTTGTGGGCCTAGGCCACCTCTTTACCATAACAACCTTTTGCGAATCCATCATAATCCCTTCACTTGTAATGATATGACCCAAGAAAGACACATCGTTTAACCAAAACTCACACTTAGAGAACTTGGCATACAACAGCTATTTCTTTAAGGTCTGCAACACCATACAAAGGCGATTAGCATGATCCACCTTGCTCTTTCAATAAACCAGAATATTATTACTAAACAAAATGATGAAAAGATCCAAATACTGCCTAAAAACTCTATTTATCATGTCCATAAATGCTGCCAGGGAATTAGTCAACCCAAATGACATCTCCAAGAACATAAAATGCCTTTACCGAGTATGAAAAATCATCTTAGGGATATCAACCTCCCTAATCTTAAGATGATGGTACCCAGACTAAAGATCTATCTTAGAGAAGAACTTAGCACCTTCCAATTAGTCAAACAATTCATCTATCCGAGGAAAAGGATATTGTTCTTGACCATCACCTTGTTCAACTGCCTAAAGTCAATATACATCCGAAGGGAACCATCCTTCTTGCTCACAAACAATATTGGTGCACCCCATAGAGAAACACTAAGATGAATAAAGCCCTTATATAAAAGATCCTTAAGTTGCTGCTTGAGTTCCCTTAACTCAGCTGGAGCTATTCTATATGGAGGAATAGAAATTGGACTAGTGTCCAAAAGTAAATCAATACCAAACCCTATTTTTCTATTCGGAGGAACATCAGGAAGAACATCTGGAAAGACCTCTAGAAACTCACTAACCACGGGGACCGAAGACAAAAAAAGACCTTCCGAGTTATAATCTTTAACCCAAACCATGCGATAAAGACAACCCTTGGAGATTACCCTCTGAGCTTTAAGATAAGAAATAAACCTCCCTATAGGAGCTAAGGAACTACCTTCCCATTCTAAAACCGGTTCACCATGGAACTTAAAGATAACCTTACAGGTTCGAAAATCCAAAGATGCATAAAAAGAATGCAACCAATCCATACCCTAAAATTACATGATAATCTACCATATCCAACTTAAACAGATCTGCCAAGGTTTACTTACCACCAACAGATAACACACACTACCTATAGACTCTCTTAGTAATAATCAAGTCACCTACTGAGGTAGAAACAAAAAAAGGATCTGAAATAACTTTCAAACTGAAATCAAAAGACACAACCACATATGGAGTCACATATGAAAGAGTGGACCCTAGATCAAACAAATAATATACATCATGGGAGAAAAGTTGTAACGTACCAGTAATGACATCAGGTGATGCCTTGGATTCCTATTGGGATGCCAAAGCATATATCCTATTTCGACCAATACTAGAACCAGGAGAACTAATAGAAGTAGATATCACACCACCCGGTACAGGAGCAGAAGATGAAACTACAAGATTCTTATTCACTCCCATAGCAACTTTGTTAACCAGACAATCCCTGAGTCGATGGCCTACCTGGCCATACTTGAAGCATTTGTCCCTTTCTTCCTCACAATAACCCTAATCAGGACGACCACTAAATCGACAAGGAGGACACGAATAAACTGACTCACATCCTCTTGCCTGATATTGGGCAACCTGTGCTCTAGAATTATCACCACCTTGTTAATGTTTGTCTCCCAAATGGTAAGGAGCACTAGTAGAAAAGTAGACAAAACTCCCCCACTTCTTTTTATTCCACTTGCCACCATCTCTACCACCCTGAGATTGAGTATCTCCTTAATCAGAAAACCTGCTCCTCTTTTCCTGCCAATCCCCAACTCTACCTGTCTCCTCTTCTAATCCTCAGCCTGCTGTATATGAACAGTCAACCAAGAGATGTCTATATCCTTAATGAGCAAAGAAGTGTTTCTCTCCAGAATCAAATCTCCATTTAACCTAGAAGAGAATTTTCTCATTCTCGACTTCATATTAACCACTAAGTCAGGAGCATACCTTGATAGCTCATAGAACTTCAAAGCATATTCCTTAATTGACATCCTCCACTACCTGAGGTTCACAAACTCCTCCATCTTTGTTTCCCTCAACTCTTGATGAAAGAACCGATCTAAAAAGGCATTAGAAAAAGCCTCCCATAACCCTTCCTCTACTCTATCACCTTTATCCCTTTCCCACTTCTCATAACACTGATAAAAAACATCCGTGAGCTGATAGGCTGCAAGGCTAACCCCCTCTACATTAGTAGCCTGCATCACCCAAAAGATCTTTTCCATCTCATCCAAAAAGCCTTGTGGATCCTACTCTACCTCCACTTTAGTAAAAGTTAGAGGACCCATCTTCATAAATTGAATAACCCTTGTGGCCTCAATAGACAAATCACCAGCTGCACCCCGCTCAACCTGAGTATCAACCAGTTGGGAAATAACATGAATTGACTGATAAAATTTTTCTTTCATCACGCTTCTATGAGGTACCTGAGGAGAACTAGATGGAATAGAAAGAACTCTAACACAACCAGAAATAGGACCATAAGACCGAAGATGTACTCGAGATGTATGACGTACCCCTTTAGTGTTATCCCTAGATAGGACGGAAGAATTTCCTTATGTTCTAAGTCTAGGAGGCTTGATCTAAAAGACAAACAAACAAGGATCAGAGAAGATTCCAAGATTGAGAACTCAAGTTGAAGATAGAACACCAAAAAGTGAAATATTCCTAAATGCCTTGTATCCTCTCCTTTATGAATGTGGCACACTTCACACCCCTAAAAAGACTCTATTCAACACGGCTTTGTGGACTCCCAAGTGATCATGAACCTAGGCTCTGATACCAACTTGACACGAGCTGACCTCGGGCCTTATCATAATAGGCATCCCAAGTCCAACCAGGACTGGGGACCGCCCCTGCATCCCACCCAACTACCTATATCTAGCCTTAGATGGGTTGAATCTCAAACATATAACAAGATAGCATAAATGTTCACATTAAGAAAGTAGGATAGGTCCACAACGATGACCGACCCAACCGAGTCCAACTGTATCACACCAACAGCCCAACTGTACCAAACCAAACCATGGGCTATAAACTAGGCTATAACCAAAGAGAATACCAAAACATAATATGTAAATTAATCCCAAAATGTAATAGGATGGAACAACCAAGAATATCATCCAATGCTGTCAGTCCACCGACTTATTCTAATGCTAAGGAAGACACCAATACTGATCTCGCCCATACTAACCTCTAGAAGTACCATAAAGCCTCTATAAAAAAAAGTAAACAAATTCGGTTAGTCCATGCGATATGACCATACAACGTATACCCCAACATACTACTCATACCCATGAATCATATTGGGTACGGAGAATGGAATTCTATGAAATTTTCTAAGGGTTAAAACCTAGGATGTTTCACAACTACACAACCCCTATTAAAGCTCAATTAAAATATTTATCACACAATCCCATTCATTGAACCATAATACACATTTAGTCATACATTGTTGGTATCGTCATACCAACTATACTTGCAAGGTAACATCAACATCCTAAAACAATTACATCACTTAGGGAAATTCACAACCCCCTTGGTTAAATTTTACAAATTCCCACATTTCTTGTAATTAAAAACTAATTTCACATTATGGGGTTGGGGTTATAACTACTTCAAAAGTCACAAGTTTGGGAAAATCATCATTCCCTAGTTCATTCACCATACTCATGCATCTATAAGTTTAAAACCATAATTAAAGCATAATTAATTATAAATACACCATAGGAAAACATAATTTAGCATTAAGCATTCAAAACCCCCAACCTTTATTTCAAAACCAACATCAATATCTTATGAAAAATACTTTAAAACATATGATCTTGATATATTAACAATGAGGAAGAGTAACATGCCTAAATACAAAGAAATTTGGAGAAAAATTGACCCTTGAGCCCTTAAATGACTAACTTGATGAAACCCTAGCTTGACTTACTTGAGGGAATTTAGAGAGCCTTATGGAGTGTTTGAGAAGTTACTTAGATTTTTTTCTGAGTTCTAATGACACCATAAAGGGGTTATAAGATGTGGGTTTCAAGTTAGGTAAGAGGGAAAATGTCCAGAATGCCCTTAACTGAAAAGTTGGAAAAGTGCCGCCATTGACTATGGGTAAATCGTTGACTCGTAGCCACTCCTTATGACTCATCACCACGTGTCATAACAAGGACAGTCTCTACGACCTCACACACTATTGACCCTATGACTCGAATGGCACCACTCGTAATAAGACCCTATGACTTGTAGGGTCCATTCGTAGTCAGCACAAAACTCAATTGGGTAAACATTGGACATCCTACAATTTGCACACAATGACTCATAACAAGTCCTTACAACTTATAGTATGCAACTTATACTCAGAGCAAAACATAGCCACTTAATTTTTTATTTGGTTAAGACTTGTCCCAACGACCCGTCAGGACACCCTATGACTCGTAGGGTCCAATCATAACTAGGGCAGTGAGCTTAGAACTCAGTTAAGTATAAAGTACCAAAACTCGAGACATTACATACTCTCCCTTATGATCATTCATCTTCAAATAATAGGACAAGGTATTTATTAGCATGATTTGACTCCACATACCACTAATCTTACCTTTAACAATGACAAAAAATAAAAATACCAAGGATATCACAATTTTCTTTAAAAAAGTTAGAAAACAAAGATGCTAAGGATTACACATAACTCAACCATAATTATCTAGAATGGGAAACAAGAATGGGTACTTGGACTTCATGTCCTCTTTGCTTCCCACATAGCTTCCTGAACCTTTTGCTTTCTCCAAAGAACCTTTATTGAAGCCACATCCTTTTTCCGCAACTGATAGACTTGCCAATACAAAATCTTAACTAGGACTTCCTCATAAGACAAGGAATCCAAGATACCCACCTCCTCTAAAGAAGAAACCATCGAAGGATCACCCACACACTATATCAATATTAAAATGTGAAACACAGGATGAATGGAGCTCAAACAAGAGAAAAACTTCAACTCGTAAGTGGCATTACCAATCCTCTTCAAAACCATGTACAAACCAATACAATGGGGACTAAGCTTCCCCTTCTTACTAAAACGCGTCACTCCCTTCATGGGGGACACCTTCAGAAATGCCCAATCACTAACATTGAACTCTAACTCTCTTTGCCTTTCATCTGCATAGGACTTTTGGTAATTTTGGGCAGCCTTAAGTGTATCCCGAATCACCTTCACCTTCTCCATAGCTTGGTGTACCAAATCAGTACCAAATAACTTATTTTTACCAAACTCAGACCACCTAATTGGAGATCGATACCTCCCACCATATAAGTCCTCAAACAGAGCTATACCAATGCTTGAGTAATAACTATTGTTGTAGGTAAATTCTATGTGAGGCATGTGGTCAATCCAACTACCACTAAAATCAAACATACAAGCCCGAATCATATATTCCAAGACTTGAATTATTATTTTTGCTTGCCCATCCGTATACGAGTGGAAAACAGTACTAATGGTCATTATGTTTTTTAAACTAAGGGTCACCATAGTCCCCAAACCTCATTAAAAAGACCTCTAAAAGTGATGTGAGAACTGAGTACACCAATCAGATATGATGAAAACTAGAGTACCATGCAACTTCGCAATCTCTTCAATGAAAAAATTGGCATAATTCTCATCATAGAAATTTTTCCTCACTCGTAAGAAATGAGAAGACTTAGACATCCTATCAATGATGACCCAAATTGAATTAAACTGCTGGCAAGACCACAAAAGACCAGTACCAAAATCCATATTGACCACTTCCCATTCCTATACTAGTAACTTAATCTATTGATAATCTACTGGGCCTCAAGAGTTCAACCTTCACTTGTTATCACACCATGCACTTAGACATGAAATTGGCCATATCCCGCTTCATATTATTCTACCCATAAGTCTATTTAAGATCATGATACATTTCTTATCAAACCAAGATGAATAATATAATACGACTCGTGAGCTTCGGCCAAAATTCTACGTCACAACCCATCAATGTCAGAAACACACAGTCTACCTTGATATATTAAGATACCACCACCACTAATCTAAAAAGTCATCACCTTCTATCTAACCACATCATTCTTGATCTGCATCAAGATAGAATCAAACATATAGAATGAAACATCTGCTTCTCCTTCACTTCAGTACCAAGACATAACTTTGCTACCTCTTGAAAAATCACACCACCATGCTTAAAATCCAAGAGATAAACTCCTAGATTTGCCCAAAATGGTGAATATCCTTCACCAAATACCTCTTGTCCTCTTCCACATGAGACAAGCTTCACATGGACAAACTGGTAAGATCATAAAAAACGATATTAGATTTACCTGAATGAGAGTAAAGACTAATGTCATAGTCCTTTAGCAACTTAAACTATCTCCTATGACTAAAATTTAGCTCCTTCTGAGTGAACACGTATTGCAGGCTCTTATGATCATAATAAATATCAAGATGGACTCCATACAAACAGTGCGGCTAGATCTTCAATGCAAACACCATAACTAACAATTCCAAGTCATGGGTAGGATAATTCTTCTCATAAACTTTCAACTGCCTAGAAGTTTAGACAACCACCTTGACATGATGCATCAACATAAAATCCAGCCCTACCCGAGACATATCACAATAGATGACAAAACCATCAGTGCCCTAAAAAGAGTCAAGATCATAGCTAAAGTCAATTTATCCTTTAGCTTCATGAAACTACCCTCACAAGCATCAGACCATAAGAATTTCACCTTCTTCTGAGTCAACTTAGTCTACTGTGCCGCAATAGAAGAGAAACTCTCCACAAACCTTCTATAGTAGTTGGATAAACCCAAGAAACTTTGAATATTGAATAAAGTCGTGGTCTAGGACACTTCTTAACCACCACAACCTTCTATGGATCCACCATGATCCCTTCACTAGAATCAACATAACCCAAAAAAGTCACAACATTCTACCAGAACTCACACTTAGAAACGTTTGCATACAAACACTGATCCTTTAGGGTTTGCAACACAAAGTAGAGGCGATCAACATAATTTGCCTCACTCTTGGAATACACCAAATATCATCAATAAAGACAATGACAAACAAGTCAAATAACTAATGGAAAACCCAATTCCTAAGATCCATAAATACGTATGAGGCATTGGTCAAGCCAAAGGACATAATCAAACACTCAAAATGACCATACCGAGTCTAAAAAGTAGTCTTAGGGATATCCGCCTCCATAATCTTCAAATTATGGTACCCAGAACAAAGATCAATCTTGGAAAAAAATTTGCACCATAAAGCTGATCAAAGAGATCATTAATCCTTGGAAGTGGATATATATATTCTTCATGATTACTGTATTTAATTCACAATAATTAATACATATCTGAAGAAAACCATCCTTCTTACACACAAAGAGAATAGGAGCACTCCACGGACACACACTAGGGTGGATAAAACCCCTATCAAGAAGATCACTCACCTTGTCCTTGAGTTAATTCAACTTAACCGGAGCTATTCTACAATACATATAGAACGTGTGTTCAGAAAAACATCAATCCAAATATCAAATTCCCTATCGAGAGGTACACCAGGAAGATCATCAAGGAATACCCCAAGAAATTCACAGAGCACGACAGTTTGCAAGGAAGGACCTTTGGCTATAGAATCCTTAACATTTAATAAGTGATAGAGGAACACTTTGGAAACCAATTTTTGGGCTCTGAGAAACGAAATAAACCTTCTCTTATGAACTAGGTAACTATCTTCCGATTCAATTACTTTCTCATTTGGAAAATAGAAACTGACCCTTCGAGTTTGAAAATTAAGAGAGCATAGCAAGAATGCAACCAATCCATCCCCAAAATAACATCAAAGTATAACATGCCCAATTCTATTAGATCCACCAAGGTCTCCTTATCATGAACTAACATCACACTACCCCTATAAACCTTGATATCCATATAAGAGGTCACATAAGAGAGATTAGACCCAAGATAAAAAAGATAATATACATCATGAAAAAAGAGTTTAAGAATACTAGTAACAATATCGGGGGATATCTCAGAATCTTTAAAAATGGTAAGAGCATACAAACGGTACCGACCAACGCTAGAGAAAGAAGCAGAAGTAGTACCCTTTGGTTCAGTAACAGATAAGGTATCAATAGGAATCTTATTCACCCCTAAAGCAACCTTAGAAGGACAATCACTCTACAGATGACCAATCTAGCCATATTTGAAGCACTTTTTCCTCCCTTGTTCATAAAAACCATGATGTACCTGACCGCAGAACTTATAGGGAGGATAAAATAGAGCTGACTGAGCCCCACTTGCCTGAGACTAGGCTTCTAGTGCTCTAAACCCACTATCATATTAAGAACGATGGTCACCTGATAACTTTAGATAAGAAGCACTAACCATAGAGTAGGAACCAAAATTGCCCCACTTCTTCTTTGACTACTTTTCACCAACTATACCACTCTTCTATTACCTCCATATTGATTAGAATAGTGAAACTTCTTTTTTTATATTCTTTCGCCCCTAGACATATCCCATTCCTTGTACTACTGATGCACCACATCCTTTAATTAGTAAGTGGTAAACTCCACGCCCTCTACATTGGTAGTATGCATCACACAAAAAATATTATCCATCTCATCAATGAAATTTTGAGGATATTTCTTGACTTTAGAACCACTGAAAATAGGAGTACTTAATCTTATGAATTATTGAACTCTAGTGGCCTCGGAGGATGAAGCAATAAAAGTAACCCACTCAGTCTGAGAGGCCACCAACTGGGTGAGAAAATGAATTAAATAGCAAAACTCAACATTAGGCATATCATCTTGAGGTGCTTGAGAAGGGATAGGGGGAACCGATGGAACTTTTTTAGGGCAATCAAAAGCAGTGGCCCTCGATCGGGTCTAAACTCCTAGAGTAGGACGAGCTCCATCCATATTGTCCTCAGATGGGATAGAATAGTTCCCACAGATATCAGATCTTCTTAGAGGCATGATCAGAAAGAAGAACAAATATGAATTAGAAAGATTCAAGATCTTAGACGCTATAGCTCAAAATAGAACAATAAGAAACCGAAATATTCATAAATGCCTCATAGACTCTCTCTTATAAGTGTGGCGTGCTACAAACCCGTAAAAAAGACTCTACCGATCATGACTTTGTTAAACACCTAATGACACCAAACCTAGCCTCTGATACCATCTTTGTCACAACTCAAACCAGGGCCTGGCCATAATGGGTATCTCAAGTCTCACGAGGACCAGAGATCACCCCCTGGACCTAACAAAACCAACACATCATCCCCTAAGGTCGAATGAATTTCAAATATATAACAAGATAGCGTGTAATGAGCTTAAGTAGGTTAAAAAAATGTCTATAATTCGACAACCGATGATAGGCCAAATAATTGACTGACACCAACTAATATATATAATAGTCCAAACAAAGCCTTCTAAACAAAGAACCAAAGCTAAATATTTATAAAGTGTCAGGACATGCCCTAGACTATATCCAAAACTATTTAAAAAGTAATAAACATAAGAGACAAAAACATAAAATGTAGACTTTCGATGTATGGAAGCTCACCACATCAATATCCACTCACAAGATGATCCACAATCATAGTTACTAATCAAGAAGAGTAGAAGTATGATCAGTTCTTGCATCACATGGGAATACAATATTTAAAAATTATTAGCAGGATGAGCGCTATAATGTAACTCAGGGATAAGGACAACATAATGACATGGTTAATCAATTAAAAATCATTCAAATCAAATGCATATACATATATATTTCATGATAGGATAGAAAAAAAGGCTTAACATGCGATTTAAAACTTTAGCCTAGATTATGTAGCTCAACCGTCAAAACATGTATCCATGGGCTATATGGGCCCCAGATCTCACCCCTGGTCGGTCCCTAGTGTGTGTAGCCACATGAACCAAAGTATAATCTCATATATATGCACAGGGGACTCAAAACTCCCAATCATATACTAAGCTAATGTAAGAACTCGATCATGTGATTATTTACGAGGGACCTCGAACCTCCCTAATCAGGTAATAATAATGAGGGGTAATGGAACCTCCCTGGCCACTTTACCTCCGCATCAACAAATGCGGTTTCTAGTATCAATCACTCAAACCTCCACTTTCACGACTCAACTATACAACCCCCATTAAAGCCCAATTAAAACATTTATCACACAATCTCATTTATTGAGACATAATACACAATTAGGAACACATTGTTGGTATTATCATACCAATTACACTTGCAAGGTAACATCAATATGCTAAAACAATTGCATCACTTGGGGAAATTCACAACCCCCTTGGCTAGATTTTACAAATTCTCACATTTCTTATAGTTAAAAACCAATTTCACATTATGGGGTTGGGGTCATAACCACTTCAAAAGACACAAATTTGGAAAAATCACAATTCCCTAGTTCATTCACCATACCCATGAACCCACAAGTTCAAAACCATAATTAAAGCATAATTAATCATAAATACACCCTGGGAAAATATCATTCATCATTAAGCATTCAAAACCCCTAATATTTATTTCAAAACCAACATCAATATCTTATGAACAATACTTTAAAACATAAGCTCTTGATAAATTAACAATCAAGGAAGAGTAACATTGCTTAAATACCAAGAAATTTGGAGAGAAATTGACACTTTAGCTCTTTGATGACCAACTTGATAAAATCCTAGCATGACTTGATTGAGGGAATTTAGAGAGCCTTTTGGAGTGTTTAAGATGTTAGTTAGATTTTTTTTGAGTTCTAATGGAACCCTAAAGAAGGTTATAAGACATGGGTTTAAAGTTGGGTAAGAGGGGAAATGTTCAGAATGCCCTTAACTAAAAAGCTAGAAAAGTGCTGCCATTCACTACGAGTTACTTATTGAATTATATACACTCCTTACGACTCATCACCACGAGTCATAACCAAGATAGTCTCTAGGACCCTTCACACTGTTGACTCTACAAATTGACTGAAACCACTTATAATAAGACCCTACAACTCGTAGGGTTCAGTCGTAGCCAACATAGAACTTAATTGGGTAAACACTGGAAATCCTACGATTTGCACCTAATGACTCATAACAAGTTGTTATGGCTTATAGCGAACCACTCGTACTTAGAGCAGAACTTAACCACTTAATTTTTGATTTGGCTATGACTTGTTTCAATGAACCATTAGGACACCCTAAAAATCATGGGGTCTAGTCATAACCAAGGTAGTGAGCTCAAAACTCAGAGAATTTTCAAGAACCAACACTGGGGGCATTATAATTTATCTTTCATATCTTCTTCAGCTTTCAATGTAGCTTCTTCCACCTTTTGATTCTCCAAAGGACCTTTACTGTAGCTACATCCTTTGTCATTAATCTATGAACTTAATATCAAATATTTCAACTAGGAATTCCTCATACAACGAGTAATTTGTAACACCAATATCCTCAATAGCAAAACTAAAGAAAGGATCACCTCCATACTTTTTCAATATGGACAAATAAAACACGGGATGAATTAAAGCTAAAGTTACAGGAAAATATATTTCATACTCTACATTCCTAATTCTTCTCAAAATTTGATAGGGACCAACATAACGAGGGTGGAGCTTACTCTTCTTCCCAAACCTCATGACGCCTTTCATAGAAGACACCTTCAAAAATACACAATCACTTACTTTAAACTCAAACTTTCTTTGCCTCATGAACACGTTAGACTTTTGGCGACTCTATCTTAAGTCTCTCTTATTATCTTCAACTTTTCCATGGCTTGGTGAACTAAGTCAGGACCAAATAACCTAGTCTCACCAACCTAAAACCATCCAATAGGAGACCTACACTTCTTACCATAAAAATCCTCAAAAGGATCTATTTGAATGCTCAAACGATACTGATTATTATATGCAAACTAAATAAGAGGCAAATGATAAACCCTACTTCCCCTAAAATCAAACACATAAGACCTTATCATATCCTCCAAAGTCTGAATAATACGCTTCACTTGTCCATCTATTTGAGGATGGAAAACAGTTGTAAGGTTCACCTGTGTACCCAAACCTTTTTGAAATAAATGGCAAAAGTGAGATGAAAATAGTGTACCTCGGTCTGAAATAATGGACACCGGCACACCATGAAACTTAACAATATCCTAAATTAATAACTTAGCATAATCCTCTTTTGAGTAATTAGTCCTCAATGTCAAAAAATGAGCGGACTTAGTCATTCTATCTATAATGACTTAAATAGAATCCTATTGATTTCAAGACCATGGAAGACCTATAATAAAATCTATATTGATCATCTCTCACTTCCATATATTAACTCAATCTTTTGAGACATGCCTCCAGGCCTTAACTATTCAACTGTGACTTGCTGACAAGACATACACTTAGCAACAAAATTTTCCACATCCCTTTAATATTGTTCCACTAGTTGATCTCCTTCAAGTCATAATACATCTTTGTCAAACCCGAATGTAATATATATATATAAACTCATGAGCCTAAGAAAAAATCCTTTCCTGTATCCCATCAACATCAAGAATAAATAACCTACCTTGATATCTAAAGATGCTATCTCCCCCAATCTAGAAAGCCATAACCTTTTGCTGATCCATATCATCCTTAATCTGCGTAAGTATGGGATCCAAAGCCTGCTTTTCTTTCATCTATACACTAAGAGATGATTTAACCACTTTTTTAATAATGTGTCCCAAAACTAACCTCCTTAAAAGTATACTGCAGTCGATGTCAAATATAGTAACCCATCTAGGTTGGGGTCGATTCCACAGGGAAGACGCTGAACAATTGCTTAGTTTAATGTAATTCAAGAGCAGTGTAGAAAAGTAAAGGGGGATTTTAAAATTAATCGATGAGTAGTAATCAATCTTGAATGCTTTGAGTTTTAAGAAATAGAAGACGAACACTAGTACTGTGTTACCCTAGCTTCTTAACTCTATAAGTTTCTCATGTTCAACCTACCTTTTCTGCTGCTCTATATGTAAAGTCAACAAGCTTTGTATTATTAACAGCCCTGTGAACGTTTTTATAAATATCACCCTTTACCTTGTGAGTCTCAGGGCATTACCTTATTTATCCTTGTCTATGACTTTAGTTCAATCCTTACCTTTGGAGTCTCAGGTTGATTAGATGAGATGGAAAAATAGTAATGGTGGAAGTGAATCTCAAATTACCATCTTATTTTTTTTTCCCAATCACAAATACTATTGTGAAGTTGTTTATGAATACCGTCTATCCCTAAGCTTCTGCAATAGCTTTGAGGTCAATTTATTCAAAGAAAATTAAGATACATATAGTTTACTTTAGAATAGATGAATCTCCCACTTCCTTTATGTAGTTAATCCGCCAAGGTTCCCATAACCCTAGTCAAGGAATTTATCCGCTCATGATTGCATAATAACTCATGATAATAAATAAAGAGAGCATGTAATCACTTACACAATAATGAGATGAATAAAATCTGAAGTCTTCAATTGAACAAAAACCCAAATCTCAAGAACAAAGAATCAATAATGTGATCTAATGCTAAAGTATGTAAAAATGTGTCAAAGTACGTAACCAAATAAAGGAAAAACCCTAAGGTATTTTTAGTATGTCGAAAATACTAAGAAATCCTAATAAGAACTAAGAAGTTAAAGTTAAGTCGGTGCATGGTATGACTCATCCATCCACTCGTATGCTTATCATATGAGTCATACCATGCCTTCTCATATCAATTCCAGTGACTGGTCTCCCAAGGCTTCAAATTTGTAATCTTCATACAACTTCTTTCTACGAGTCATATCTTAATCATACTACTCGTGTCCTTCTCTGGTATCTGCCTGGGACTTTCTTCTTTGTAAGCTTGGACAAGGTCTGCTTACAGGATATGAGTCATACTCAGACTTTTGAGTCGTATACTTCTGAGACTTCAACTTTGGATTATAGCTTTAGACACTGTTATACTTATGACTCCTAATCATGATCCGTACCTTCAGCTTATGACTCATATGAATGAGTCGTATATTTTCTTCACCTAGTATTTTTTTTGGGTATTTGGTTTAGTTGTGCTTATGAGTCTTCTTACGAGTCGTATGATGTGTTGACAACTCGTGACGTGACTCGCATCTTGATCAGACTTGGTTTTTTAGGTCTTTTTCTTTTATTTGCATCCCAACACTACTGTAGCCCTACTTTACTTACAACAAAAACAAAAGTACATCATATCTACTAAAACAACCTAAGTACAGACATAAATTCATGGCTTTAAGCATCAAAAGTACACTGTTTTCACAAAACATCAACGTCCTCAACTTAGACTTTTGCATGTTCTTAAGCAAACAACAATTAAATTCTATAACTTAACATGATGCTTAAACAGGAAGATCATAAGTTACCCATGGCAGTGATTTTGAATTGAATTTTTTTGTACGATATTCCTCTCTCCTAATCTCACTTTTTAGAAATTAAATTATGTATAGCAATTTAGCACACAGAGAAATACAAAGGAATTCAATGATGGTAGTACATTAGTTACAGACAACCGAGCATCAACACAAGCCTCATTAACTAAATAGACTAGCAACCTAAAAACATAACCCACGTATGCTCACAGTTAAAGAAATCACATTCACTCAGCTAAGATTAATCAATTAATTTAGGAATATAATAAACAACTCTCTCACTCATAAAGAAGTATCACCAATGTAACAGAATACCATAGGCTTGACCATATGGTCTCTTCCTAAGTTTTCAGATAGTCAAAGTAGGATTAGTAAAGAACTTTATTCGGGTTGTAATGTAGGTTAAGGGTTGGTATGGTATCCTTTTGAGATTTATTTAGTGACTATGCTTCCTTGAAACTATGCTTTATTTGGGGTCCACTTATTTTCACTTTCTCTTCAACTTTATTTCCGCTCGTATGTCTCCCTTTTTATTTTTAAAGCGCATTCTAACTTAGGCCAGGTACGGTTTTCTCACTTTATTTTTCTTTTCTTTATCTTTTGTTTCAATTTTCTTCTTTTTTCTTTTGTTTCCTAGTTATTTTCTTACCGCACCCGGCCTCTTTCAGTTTTCTTGCTACACTTATTGCTTCATTCTTATTTTTCCTACGCACCTCTATAATAGATACCTTCAACTTAGACGATTTGCCTGAGTTGAGGTGCACAATGTCCATGGAGGACCAGGTTCAGAACAGGTTCATTATAGAAACAGGAAGGTAAAATTGGTGTTTTAAAGAAAAAAGGTTAATGCAGGCTCAAATATTTGGATCAAAGGGATTCATAACTTATTTTGGTTGGGCATTTAGGCTCGGGTGGACTTACAACAAAAAGGGCTGATGATCATATCCTACTTGACACACTTAGACCTAGGCAAAAGAAACTGGGCAAGTTCTAGATTCTGATATACCGGGAACTCAGTAATACCTCACACAAACTCGCACAGGGTTGCATTGCTAAGTACTACTTATCTAGTTATGCAACTGCTTACCCTAATTATTCTATCCCTATTCCTAATGCCATTTTCTGATTCACAACGGTCTCACACAGTTAACAAAAATTTAAGATGGGTCTCAAATTTTCAACACCATTCTATTAAACACAAATGCTTTCAGAATAATCATTTTAAATCCACAATTTATGTTTCAAGAATCACAAATTTCTTTCAAAACCATAATTCATTAACATTCAGAGTTAGAAACCCTTCAAAATCAATACAAGATAAAAAAATATCAGTCTTATACCATAGGTTCCAATTTATTCCCTATTTCAGTACCTTGTCAGCATCGAACCTGGAAGCCATAGTAGACATTCAACTAAATTTTTTTAGCTATTCCTAGATATTTGGAATCAGATAGTCCCCCACTCTAAATAAAGTCCTTGCACTATCCTAAGTGGTAAAAAATAATGTAAATCAAGGATGAAAGGTCATACCTGGGCACTCAAGGCACCGGATCAACAACATCAGCACATGGGACCTTAGTCTGGGTCCCACTCTCCTTAGCAATCACCTCATTAAATGGAACTGAATTGACAATAGTATTTAGGGGCATAACACTATCACCATCAACATTAATAACTGGTGTTCTCAAACTATCGGATCCATCTACCATCTCACGGTCCGTAGTCTCCCGGTCCAACCATCCTGTATGCTATCAACCTTTGCTTTTTTCTCAGCTTCCTTCTCCTCATGCCTTCTCTTTTTTCTTAATAATTTATCTTCTCGGGTATCCTCCTCCTATACCACCATCGGGTTTGGAATAGCCCAAATATTAGTAACATGAACTGTGGGAACTACCATCTCAATCACAAGCTCTGGGATCACCTCTTTATAATAAATCTTAGATACCATCTTCTTAATTTTAGCAACTTTAGACTTGATCTCTATAATGTTCGGGGTATAGATTCTATCCATCTATTGAGTACTCCTTGACTCAAAAGCATTAAGCCATTCTTGAACCCATCTATCCTGATTATAAAATTGAGCATCAAGTTGGGGCTTCATTTTTGCTTCCACGTTCCAGAATTAGGGCTCTAATGTGGCCAGTATCATCATAACTTAATTTACATAGACTATGAAATCATAATAAAAACCCCAAAAATTATCTCCTAAATGTCATCTTCTTTGTCTGTCCTCTAGTCTTAGTAGCCTTAGTAGTCTCAGCCTGACCGCTCTGCCAGACCATCTCAACTATCATATCCATTACTCTCTTTGGCTGTCTGGCCATTGGGTTTGCTGGATCTCAAATCAGTCAAAGGTCAGTAGTGTTGGTAGCCTCGAGAATCTCATCAAGACCTGGGATCTCCTATACACCTACAGCTAATCAAATCTATATAATCATGCAGGGGTAAGCTAATGTTTTGGCTTTTGACAGAATATTTAGCATCATATTCTTGGGAAAATTGTATGTTTTTATGCAACCAAAGTGGTATTTAATGAGTCTTTTTAGTGTTTCTTGGATAGGAATGAACCACAGGAGAAACATGGAAAAATTAAAAATAAAAATAATTTGACGGTCAAATTGGTAGACCGTCAGGCTTGCGACGGACCACCAGTTGGACCGTCAAGCATTATCCAGAACATGGCCTCTTGAAAGACTCAGGGATGGACCAAATGGTTGACTGTCAGTATTTCAATGGACCACCAGGTATACCATCATCCCTTATAAAGAAACCACTCTCCGAAAGGATTTAGTGACGAACAAAATGGTTGATCATAATACTTTCGACGGACCGTCAGGTGTTATCCAGAAACCACTCTTCTGAAGGTCTCAGTGACGGACCAAATAGTGGACCATAATACTTGTGACGGACCACCAGTTGGACCATGAGGCCTTATCCAAAATCCACTCTTCTAAAGGACTCAGTGACAGACCAAATGGTGGACCGCCAGACTTTCGACGGACTACCGCTTTGTCAGTCAACTTGGATGCAGTTTTTTTGATTTTAAATTTTAAATTCCTTTTTATCTGGAAACATATAAATACCAAATTTTAGGGTTAGTGGAGTAACTATTTTTTATCTTTTACTAGTTTATCATCTATTAAAACTCTTTGTAACCTAGTACCTTGGGATTAAAACATATCTTTAGGGAAGTTAATCATTCAATCATTTATTGAAGATTGAAGAAATGATTCTTGAGATTTTTTAAAGTTAATTCTAAATCTATTTATGAATAATACAAGAATTATTCCTTCTTCTTCTATGGAATTTTATGGCTAGTTCCCATAACTAGGGTTATGGGTTCCTTAATGTGAAAAACATCTATGGGTTGTGAATCAAATTGAGTTCCATGAATAACTGATATTGTATAAACCTTTCTTCAATTTAATCACTTTTCTTGGTTGCAAACTTGAAAAGTGAGCCCAATAACATCACTTGTCTGAAAAAAAGTGTTTGTTGGGAAAAGAAAGTGTTTACATGAATTCTAAGGACTTTAACCTTTGGAATAATGGTAAATTCCCTAACAGGATTAGTTTACATGAGACAAGGGTTGAAAGAACAATGTATCCTTTGAGTTTGAGAGAATTAGAGGATAATCTATCCACTTAGGTTGAGAGACTAAGGGATAAAGAATAGGATTTAACCTTTCTTGCAATTGAATTTGCTAAATAGAACTCTTAAGTGATTCACAACCCTAATTGTGTTAGCATTTTGGTAACCATAGACCTGGTTTGTTTAATCTCATTAAATTACTAATTATAAAGAGAATCATTCACTGGAATACTCTTGTTACAATTAATTACTTTATAAGTTACAAATCAAAAACCCCCTTATTCAGGAACCTCTGATCAATAGTCCAGTAACAATTAGAATACTTTGTGAGCACAGTATTCCCTATGGGATTTGACACCCAACCTAGTTAGGCTCTATATTTGACAACGACCACTTACACTTTCTAATGAGGGTCATAATTTGGGCGTATCAAATTTTGGTGCCGCTGCCGGGGAATACGATTGTCAACTAAGTTTGTGATTATTAATCCACCCTTTGGTTAAAGATTCCCAAATTTTATAATTTTATTTGTTGTTTTCGCTTTGTATAGGTTGAGTGTCTTGTATGCCAAGTACAAAGAGATCAGGTCAACCATTATTACCTATTCATCTAGAACCACAGCTCATTGGCAGAATAGACGGTCACCAGGACTCGAAAAGAATAGCTACTCAGCAAGAGCAGGATAGATTAGCAGCCTTGGCAGCCGCGCAAGTGAACCAGCAGAATGCAGACAATGATAGTCGGGAAGTAAACCCAGTTGAAGAGGACTTGGGCGATGATGAGTTATTAAACCCAAGATGTACAGATGATGGAGCTACACCAGTGAATAGAAATATCAATAGAAATCGCCAGGCAAGGATGAGACCTGAATGCCGAGCTGTCCAGTTTGCTCTAGATAATGATGATGATGACCTGGATGGGGCTGGTTCTATAAGGGCTATTATTCCTCCACCCCTAGTACTTGGAGCTAAGCTTAATATCATGAGTACCATGATACAGTTATTTCATCTTAAGGGACTATTCAGTGGGCTTGCGAGTGATGACCCGAATATGTATTTAATTAACGTTATCTCAACATACAAATCATTCAACAATTCAGGAGTAGGACAAAATGCTATTCGGCTGTGATTATGCTCGTTGTCTCTTTCTAGAGAAGCAAATTTATGGTTGAATGGGATAACCCCCAATTCTATTACAAAGTGGAGGCAACTAAAAGATGCTTTCTTAGAAAGGTTCTTTCCATCATCCAAGAGGGCACAGTTAAGAGATAAAATCAGTAATTTTAAGCAGCTTCCAACTGAAGCTCTATATGAAACTTGGGAGATTTTCAAAAAGAAGATGACATAGTGCCCGAATTATCAGATGACTAACATTCACCTGAAGGAGATATTATATAGGGCCTTGAATTCATTAACTAAGACAGTGGTGGATAATGCTGTGGGTGGGTCATTCATGGAACTCACTTTTCCTAAGGCATCTAAGATGCTGGATCGTATGAAAAAATAGAGTAGAGATTGACATATCAAGGATTCTGAGGTTGCAAGCTCTACTATTGGCATACCTACAGAACAGAGGCGAAGGGAAGAAAGAACGTGACTAAGTTATGGCTCACATAAAGACACAGATGGACCTTCTTACTAAGCATTTATTATTAGGAAAGACAGAGAAGGTTAACGCTATTGCATCACAGGGTAGAGCTTACTTCAATTCTAAGAAAGAAGCCAATTATTTGAACAATCAGGAGGTTTTTCGAGGCAGTAACCAAGGAAACCAAGGTCAAAACTACTATGATAAATCTGGATACAAGGACAGAGACCAAGGAAATTGGAAAAACAAAAATGATAGGAGTGGGTTGTATGTGCTTCTTGAAAATTGTGAGGCTACTACAATAGCTCTGGGAAGATGTCCACGAAAGATATGATGGTTAAATTATTGAAAGGGGTGGAAGCAACCAATACTGGAGTAGCAAAGATAAAAAATGATTTATCCTCAATGAATCAATTGGTTGTCTCACACTCTACTTCAATAAAATAGTTGGACCAGCAAATGAACCAATTTTCTACTAAATTTAATCAGAGGAAGGATGGCACTCTACCAAGTGACACAATTCAAAATCCAAGAAAGAATGGTTCATGCATGGAAATTACCATAAGGAGTGGTAAAGTACTAGCAACGCCATCTGTGGGTAAGGCTGTGGTGGATATTATGGTACAGAATATTGATGAAGCAGATATTGATCTTTCGGTAGAGTTTAAAAAATTGGATGAGATTATTCATGATGTTGCATCCAACATTCAGCAGGCTGATGATTTAAAAAGAGACAAAGAAAAGGAAAAGAAAGTAGTGATGAAAACTCTCCCAAAACCACCACCTCCCTTTCCTTAAAGATTGAAGATATAAAGTTTAGAAAATTCTTGGCCATGTTGAAGCAATTGACGGTAAATATGCCTTTAGTTGAGGCACTTGAGCAAATGCCAGGGTACACCAAATTTATGAAGGACCTTTTGAAAAAGAAAACAACAAAAAGCTATAAACCAGTGGATAATCTCTATCATTGTAGTGCTATTGCTATAAGTTCCTTAGTGTAGAAGAAGGCAGACCCTGGAGCGTTCACTTTTCCTTGTACGGTAGGGTCTTTGGAATTTTCTAAGGCTTTATGTGACCTGGAAGATAGCATTAACCTGATGCCACTAGATATTTATTAAAATTTAGGTTTAGGAAATCCCACACCCACTCACATGCAACTCATGATGGCAGATAGGTCGGTAAAATGACCTGTTGGTATTTTGTATGATGTTCTGGTGAAGGTGGATACCTTCATTTTTCCTGTGGATTTTGTAATCCTGGATTTTGAGGTGAACTTTGAGGTGCCCATAATCTTGGGTCAACCTTTCCTCACAATGAAAAGTCTGCTGATAGATTTGCAAGCTAATGAGCTTTTATTTAGGATGAATGATAAAGTGGTGCATTTTGATGTCTGCAAATCAATGAAACAACATACAGAGATGAGCGTGTTCTCAATTGTTGATGTATATTATGAGGACGAGCAGGAAGTACCAATAGAGGAGCAGCTTGCTGTTGAGCTGTTAGCCGCAATACTTATAAATTTTGATCGTGAAGATATTAAGGATTATGAAGAGATCGTTTGTTCTTTGATAGGAATGGGATCATATTCTTATGATCCTAAGAAGCTTGATCTTGATCTTAAAAATTGATCAGCACTACCGGCAAAACCATTTGTGGAAGAGCCATCGGTGTTGGAATTGAAAGAGTTACCCAGTCATTTAAGGTACGTTTTCTTAGGTAGTGGTAAATCACTACCCGTCATTATTATTGCTAATCTAGGTGAGCAACAGGTGGAAGCTCTCATATCTGTTCTTAAGAGATATAAGAGAGCTATTGGTTGGACTATTGCGAATATCATTGGTATTTCTCCTGTTATATGTATGCACAAAATTTAGCTAGAGGGGGATTGTGAACCTACTATTGAGCATCAGCGTCACCTGAACCCACCTATGCAAGAGGTGGTAAAGAAATAAATCATCAACTGGTTAGATGCAGGGGTGGTATATCCTATATCAGATAGTCAGTGGGTGAGTCCTGTGCAATATGTGCCTAAAAAAGAGGGCATGACAGTGGTAGCCTATGAGAAGAATAAATTGATCCCACTCAGGCCTATTACTGGGTGGAGGGTGTGTATGGATTACCGAAAGCTCAACTCGTGGACGTTAAAGGATCACTTTACAATGCTGTTCATGGATCAAATGCTTGATCGATTGACAGGAAAGGGATGGTATTGCTTTTTGGATGGTTATTCTAGATATTACCAGATTTGTATTGCTTCTGAAGATCCAGAGAAAACCACTTTTACATGCCCGTACGACACTTTTGCATTCAAAAGGATGCCGTTTGGGTTATGTAATACACCTGCTACCTTCCAACGGTGCATGATGTCTATTTTCTCACATATGTTTGAAGACACCTTGGAGGTGTTTATGGATGATTTTTCAGTTGTAGGAGATTCATTTGAGTTGTGTTTGGCAAACCTGAGTATGGCCTTGTAACGATGTATGGAATTTAATCTTGTACTTAATTGGGAGAAGTGCCACTTTATGGTTAAGGAAGGAATTGTTCTCGGGCACAAAATTTCAGCAAAAGGAATTGAAGTTGATCGAGTCAAAGTTGAAGTTATTGAGATACTACCACCTCTAGTTTCTGTGAAGGGGGTACACAGTATTTTCGGCCATGCTAGTTTTTATCGTAGGTTTATTGAAGACTTCTCCAAGATTGCAAACCCACTCTGCAAACTTTTGGAGAAGGAAGCAAAGTTTTCCCTTGATGAAGATTGCTTGAAGGCATTTGAATGCCTTAAATGGAAAATGGTGGAAGCCCCTATCATTGTAGCACCAGATTGGTCCAAGTTGTTTGAGATTATGTGTGATGCAAGCGATGTTGACCTCAGAGCTGCTTTGAGGGGAAAAAGGGACAAATTGTTTCATCCAATCTATTATGCTAGCAAAGCTCTGAATGGATCTCAAAAGAACTACACTATCACCAAACAGGAACTCCTTACTGTAGTGTATGCTTTTGAGAAATTTAGAGCTTATCTTCTTGGAACCAAGGTGGTGGTCCACACTGACCATGCAGCCTTGAGATATTTGATGGCTAAAAAAGACACGAAGCCAAGGTTGATTAGAAGGGTATTACTACTCCAAGAATTTTACTTTGAAGTCAAAGATAGAAAGAGTTGTGAAATCAAGTGGCGGATCATCTGTCTAGGATAGAAGGTGAGAGAGCAGTCAGAGATGAGATGGAGATCAAAGAAAGAAATTTCTTCATGATGTGACACACTACTTTTGGGATGAGCCATATCTTTTTCGATGATATTCTGATAATATAATAAGGAGATATGTTCCAAAGATGGATGTATTAAGAATATTGGAAGAATGTCATTCTTCCCCAATTGGGGGTCACCATGCAGGTGATCAAACTTCGAGAAAGGTATTGTAGAGTGGCTACTATTGGCCATCATTATTCAAGGATGCTCACGAGTTTGTGCTGAAATGTGACCAATGTTAGAGGCAGGGGTCTATCTCCACGAGGCATGAAATGTCTTTAACCAAGCTGCTCGAAGTGGAATTGTTTGACGTATGAGGCATCAATTTCATGGGCCCTTTTGTAAGCTCGTATGGAACTAAGTACATTTTAGTTTCTATGGATTATGTATCCAAATGGGTTGAAGATATTGTCTTGTCTGATAATGAAGGGAAGAGAGTTGTTGCGTTTCTTAAGAAGAACATCTTCTCTCACTTTGGAGTGCCATAAACTATTATAAGCAATGGAGGATCCCATTTTTGCAACAAAGTGTTCCTGGCAGCTTTAGTGAAATATGGGGTAAAACAACATAGAGTAGCAACTCCATATCACCCACAAACTAGTGGGCAAGTGGAGGTGTTGAATCAGGAGATTAAAACCATCTTAGCCAAAAAAGTGAATGCTAATAGGCAAGATTGGGCTCGAAAGCTAGATGATGCTTTGTGGATGTATCAAACTGCTTTTAAGACTCCAATTGGAATGTCACCATATCAGCTAGTCTATGGAAAAGCATGCCATTTACCGATTGAGCTGGAACACAAAGCTTTATGGGCTCTAAAAAGGTTAAATCTGAATTGGAAGGAGGTAGTAGAGCTAATATTAGGGTAATTGAATGAGATGGATGAATTCTGTATCGGGGCTTATGAAAGAGCGGACCTTTACAAAGAGAAGATGAATATGTATCATGACCAAAGACTTGAAAGTAGAGACTTCCGGAGAGGTGATTTGGTACTTCTGTTCAATTCCAAGCTCAAATTATTTCCAGATAAACTCAAGTCCAAGTGGTTAGGACCATTTAAGGTTAGTCAATTTTACTCATCTGGAGTAGTCGATCTTGAAAATGAAGACGACAGCATCTTCAAAGTGAACGGTTAATGAATCAAACTATATATTGGTCCAAAAGACACGATAAGAAGTGTTGATGTCTTTTATCTCGATGAAGTTTGAGTAATCGAGATAACTGAGTGTAACACCCCATATTCAAGTACGTGTATTGGCGTATTCAAGTACGTGTATTGGCGTATTCAAGTATGTGTATTGATCTTATTTATATGGAATTAATTTTTTTATTTTATTTATACTGGAATTTGCCCGTCGATGGTTCCATGAGAAGGTTATTGAATAAGCTATCCAACGATATAAATATTTCCAGAAATAGAAAGGTTTCAGATATAATCGAGCACGTTTGAAACTATAAAATGGTGGCCGGGATATTTGGGAATAGTAAATGTGCAGGAAAATTTCCTGCACACAAACAACTGAGGCTAGCCGAATTTTTGGGTCAACTTTGAATGATCATAACTTCCTTAATATAATGAAATAGGAGAGCTGAAACCTATGATAAGAAAGATCTTTGAGTCTTATTTCCAATTCAATTGGTTTCATCCAAATCCAACATCTGAGTAAGGAGTTATACTCGTTTTACTTCAGCCTATCAAAACAGATTTTTAGGGTCAACTTCAAACGACCATAACTCCTTGTACATGATGAACTGGGTGGCCTACTTTATATTAAATGAAAGCCGTTTGAATTATCCTTCCAACGATACCAATTTCTCCCAAATCCGATATTGGAACAAAGAGTTATGATCGATCTACTTTAGCTTATCAAAAAAGTCCACCAAAGGACAGATTTGACATTATTTAAATTTTAAAGGCATTTTGGTCATTTCCTATTATATATGGATGGGAATATGTGTATATATACATGTATATGAGTTCAAAAACTCATTTTCATCATCAATCATTGAGAAATAACAAACCCTAGCCAAATTTGACCTTTAAATTACTTTTGATTCAACCGTAGAAATTCCAAAGTAATCCGATAACTGCGTTTGTCATCTCGAAGGCTTCGAAAAACACCTATTATTTTTGCAAACATGATTGAATAATCAAGAGGTGAATTCTAAGGTATGAATATTGTTTGACTTTGTTCTTTTCCATATGTATATATGTGATAGAGGATTATATGTATTGGTTGTTATTGAAAGGTGATGAAAATAGGGTTATGGACTATTTTGCATGGTTTGGTTGTATTGAATTGTGGAAGGTGGATATGGTAATTGAGTTATGGAAGGTGGATATGGTGATATACTATTGAATTGGTGATTATTTATGTCTATGGCTGAATTTGGTTTAATGGATTGGTTGGAAGGATAAAAGAATCCAAACTTGATATTGGAGGATGTTGTATGAATATGCATGGCATGTGAATGTAATTGAAGTATAAGAAAGAGGATTAAAGTGACACCTTTTATGGTGTATTTAAGGCTTAATACTTAACCACTGGTTTGGTGAATTCAAATAATTGAATTGTGACGTTTGGTCGCTAATACTAGATTACTATATATGTTCATTGTAGATAAGTAATCCGAAAAGACGGGAAGTCCATTTGGGACTAGTATTGAAGGTTGACAGTCAGGTATGTAAAGCATACTCTATACCATATCTTTGGAATGAAAGTGAACAATTTTTCTATTAAGAAAGTTTCCAAAGTTATTCAGTAACATGTGATCCATAATGGTTTTGTATGATGTCCTACGTGACCTATGAACTTGTTTCCACCCTACAAGATTTCAAGACAATCCAATACTTGTTTTCCAAATCTTACATGTTTATTGCACTAATGAATGCCAGAAGGCATTCGGTTACTCAAACAAGATCCATGTGCTATTAATGACTCCAAAATGTTTCATTGATATACCAATAAGTTCCTACTTCATTGTTATGGCATTGATGACTCCAACACACTTCTTTGATGTGCCAATGTGTTCTTACTTCATTGTTATTGCATTGATGGTCTATTTATATGTCTCTTATTGATGTATTATTTTTCATAGTATCAAAAATGCGGTGGTGACCGAAATAATAATCTCAAAGATTAAGTGAACTAAGTAATGGAAGTTCTCTCTTATCATGTGGTATCCCTGGGGCATAAGCCTATCATGGGTCGATCCCTATTTATGTGTTTATGGGTGGTATCCCAGGGGTATAAGCCTATCATGGGTCGATCCCAGTTGATATGTACTGGAGGCAGCCTAATGGTCACAATACAGTACAGTAATGATTAAAAAGATCATAAGAACGAAGGTAAAGTGATTGAATAAATACAATGTACAGGTTGTCACAAGTTCTAGTAAGTGTGGTCCACTCCTATTATGATTTATTCACTTGTTTCTGATTTCTATAGAGCTCCTTTATCATATGTGATTATCTACCGCTTTACATACTCAGTACATATTTTTTACTGACGTCCCCCACGGGGGACCTGCATTTCATGCTGCAGGCACATGTACCTTAACTTATACACCGCACAAGTAGGAGCCAGGATATCCAACTGCTTTTGGTGAGCTCCAGTTGTCTTCAGGGATTTTCGTCTCATATCCAGTTACTTTTGTTATTGTATAGAAGTTAGTTATATGGAGGGGTGTGTCCCGACCTTAGTTAAACTCTGTGTATTGTCTAGAGGATTTGTAGACCTAATGTACAGTCAAGGTGGTGTTTTGTTAATAGACGTGATGGCTCCAACAACCAATTATTACATATACATATATATGTGTGCTCGAGCTTATATAGGTGATTATTTCCTTTTACATGCGACATGATGTTGTCCGAATTTTGAGATGTCATAGAGGTATGCATGGGAAGTATAAGGTTATGAGCTGGTTCTCCCGGGCCTCCTCGGTTACAGGTGCTAGTCCGTCCCAATAGGATTTGAGGAGTAATAAAAGTGGTATCAGAGCAGTTCGTCCTAGTGAGTATATAAAACCGTATCTACGTAGAGTTTTATTTATGTGTGTGTCATGCACCGCATCTATAAACAAGAGGCTATGGCCATTTAGGAATTGTTTCTTTTCTTCATGTCTTACATCGTGCGATAGAGCCTATATTGTATATAAAGTCATAGTTGACCACTGAATCCGTTTATTTCTCTTATTATAGCAATAATGTCGGTTACCAGAAGCAAAAATATCGGTAAGCAAGTAGATGTGGCTTCCGGAGAGGGGACTAGTAAGTCACCCACTATACCAGCTAATCAAAGTGAGGCTCCAGCTGAGTATGCATCAAAAATTTCCTCCGCTCTGGAAGAAATAAGAGGGAGGAGAGCTATATCCCCAGAGCCACCTATTAATGTTGCTGATCAAGATCTTAGAAATACAGTGCAACTTTTGACTCATATAGTTGCTGGGCAAGCTCAAGGGCAAGCCATTCCTACCACGAGTCCTAGTGGTACAAATAGGGTGGCTAGCCTTCGAACACAGGATTTTCTTAAGATGGATCCTCCCACTTTTACTGGATCAGATCTTAACGAGGACCCATAGGACTTTATTGATCAAATTCAAAGGGCCTTAGATGTTATGCATGTAACGGGTAGAGAGATAGTGGAGTTAGTGGTGTATAGATTTAAAGGGGATGCTATATATTGGTACGAGGACTGGAAAAGATCTAGGGGTATTGATGCACCCCCAGCTACTTGAAAAGAGTTCAAAGAGGCATTTCTTGATCATTATCTTCCATTCGAGATTTGTCAGGACCGTGCAGATCAGTTTTTAAATCTTCATCAGGGGAATATGAGCGTGAGGGAGTACAATCTCTGATTTAATTCCTTGTCGATATATGCTCCTAATGTTGTAGCTACTATGGATGACAGAGTTCATCAATATGTGTATACGCTAGATCCATATCTGGTTAGAGATTGTACTATTGCTGCTTTGAATAAAAATATGGACATAGCGAGGATCCAAGCTTTTACACAGAAAATGGAAGATCAGAGGAAGAGGAGAAGGACACAGGAATTAGAAAGAGGATATTCCAAGAGGGCCAAATCTACAGGGCAGTTTATGGCATCCCAAGGAGGGTTCAAACCACAGTTTTCTACTAGACCACCTAGGCCATTATCCTCTTATTCTGCAGCTAGTGCCCCACCACAGTTCCAAGGGTCCAGAGGAAATCAATTTGGGCACAGAAGTGAGAGTCAGAGTTCGCGGATAGTGGGGTACCAAGGTCAAGGGAATATGAGCCAATCGAGACCTCCTCGAGAGCCATGTAATAAATATGGAAGGTATTATTTGGGCGCATGTCGGCTGGGGACCAATGTTTGCTTTTGGTGCGGTATGTTGGGGCATATGATGAGAGAATGCCCATGAAGGGGCATAGAGGGTATGGCCGACCTACGGGGTCATTTGTTGCATCATCATCATCGATGCGTTATTCAGTAAGGGGTGCACAACCAATGGGTTGTGTTAGAGGTGATAGAGGATCCACGAGTTCTAGCGGGGCTCAAAATCGTACGTATGCTCTAGCGGATTGACAGAATTTAGAGACTTCCCTAGATGTGGTTACGGGTACGTTGTCTATCTTTTCGTTCGATGTATATGCCATAGTTGATCCCGGTTCTACATTATCTTATATTTCTCCATTGTTTGCTGGAAAGTTTGAAAGAATACCCAAACTGTTAGTTAAGCCATTTGAAGTGTCCACACCGGTTGGGGAATCTATTATAGCTAGAAGGGTTTACCGAAACTACATAGTAACTATTTGTTGTCGTGATATGATGGCTGGTCTTGTGGAGTTAGAAATGGTAGATTTTGATGCTATAATGGGTATGGACTGGTTGGCGTCCTGTTATGCCACAATTGATTGCTACACGAAAAAGGTATATTTCCATTTTCCAAATGAATCAGTCCTTGAATGGAAAGGTGAAATTGGCGCGCCAAGAGGTAGATTTATTTTTTATTTTAAGGCAAGAAGAATGATTTCCAAGGGATGCATATATCATTTAGTTAGAATAAGGGATACAGAAACGGAGCCACCAACTCTTCACGCTGTTCTGGTGGTAAATGAATTTTCTGATGTATTTCCTGAAGATTTTCCAGGTTTGCCTCCTGAACGAGAAGTAGAGTTTGGTATTGATGTAATACCAGGCACCCAACCAATCTCCATTCCTCCGTATGGAATGGCCCCAGCAGAATTACGAGAATTGAAAGAACAATTGAAAGATTTGCTAGAGAAGGGATTTATAAGGCCTAGTATGTCCCCCTGGGGAGCACCAGTGTTATTTATGCGCAAAAAGGATGGCTCACTAAGGATGTGTATTGATTATCGACAATTGAATAAGGTGACTATTAAGAATAAATATCCTCTCCAAAGAATTGATGATTTATTTGATCAGTTATAGGGTGCCAAGTGCTTTTCTAAGATTGATTTGAGGTCAGGTTACCACCAAGTGAGGGTCAAAGAGAAGGATATACCCAAGACAGCTTTCCGAACACGGTATGGTCATTATGAGTTTCTAGTTATGTCATTTGGTCTAACAAATGCACCCGCAACTTTTATGGATTTGATGAATAGGGTGTTCAAGCCATTCCTGGATGTATTTGTGATAGTTTTTATAGATGATTTTCTAGTTTATTCTAGATCAGAAGAGGACCATGCCAATCACTTATGACAAGTATTGCAGACTCTTCGTGATTGTAAGCTTTATGCAAAGTTCTCTAAATGTGAGTTTTGGTTAGAGTCGGTGGCATTTTTGGGTCATATTGTATCTAGTGAAGGGATAAAGGTTGATGCTCAAAAGATAGAAGTTGTGAAGAACTGGCCAAGGCCCACAACGCCTATGGGGATTCTTAGTTTTCTCGGGTTGGCCGGTTATTATAGAAGGTTTGTTAAAGGATTTTCTTCCATTTCAGCACCCTTAACCAAGCTAACCTATAAAGCATCCAGATTCCAATGGAATGATGCCTGTGAGAAGAGTTTTCAAGACTTAAAGAACAAGTTGATTTCTACACCCGTGTTGGTACTTCCAGAAGGCACCGAAGGGTATACAGTGTATTGTGATGCTTCCAGAATTGGTTTAGGATATGTATTGATGCATCATGGTAAGGTGATAATATATACTTCTAGACAATTGTGGCCACATGAAAAAAATTATCCTACACACGATCTTGAGCTGGCAGCATATATTTTTGCTTTAAAGATATGGCGCCACTACTTATATGGGGTTCATGTTGATATATATATACTGACCATCAGAGATTGCAATATATTTTTAATCAGAAGGATCTAAATTTAAGGCAGCGGAGATGGCTTAAACTATTAAAGGACTACGATGTTGATCTCTTGTACCATCCGGGGAAAGCAAATATGGTAGCTGATGCGTTAAGTCGTAAGGCTATGACGGTGACTATAGAAAGGCAAGGGATGATTAAAGATCTTCACCAGTTATCTAGTTTGGGAGTTCGCCTTCTTGAAACTCCGGATAAAGAGCTTATCGCACATAATACTGCAGAATCTTCATTAGTAGCTGAAGTGAAAGAGAAGCAATATGCAGATCCTATTTTATTACAGCTTAAGGAGAACGTTTAGAGTGGTGCGACCAAGGCATTTGAGCTTACGCGAGAAGGATTACTTCAGTGCCAAAATCGATTGTGTGTGCCAGATGTAGACGGGCCAAGAAAGAAGATTATGACAGAGGCACATTGTTCAAGGTATTCCATTCATCCAGTATCAACCAAAATGTATCAAGATTTGAAAGATATGTATTGGTGGAATGACATGAATAAGAGCATTGCAGAATTTGTAGCTAAATGTCCAAATTGTTAAAGAGTTAAAGTTGAGCACCAAAAACCCGGAGGTTATATTCAATGCATTGATCTTCCAAGCTGGAAGTGGGACATGATCAACATGGATTTCATTATTGGTTTGCCTCGTAAATCATAGAAGTTTGATTCTATATGGGTGATTGTTGATAGGCTTACCAAATCCGCACATTTCCTACCAGTTAGGACCACTTACCCAGTTGAAGAGTATGTGAAGCTGTACATTAAAGAGATAGTCCGATTACATGGAGTGCCAATCTCTATTATATCAGATCGGTGAACCCAATTTACCGCAAACTTTTGGAAGTCTTTTTAAAGGTGTTTGGGAACACAAATGAAGTTGAGTACAAGTTTTCACCCTCAAATAGATGGACAAGCAGAATGTACCATCCAAACACTTGAAGATATGCTAGAGCTTCTGTAATAGATTTTAAGGGCAACTGGGATGATCATTTACCTCCTATTGAGTTTTCCTACAATAATAACTATCATTCAAGTATCAAAATGGCACCATATGAAGCTTTATATGGAAGGAAGTGTAGATCACCAATAGGATGGTTCGAAGTGGGTGAAACTTTTTTGTTCGGTCCAAATCTTGTTTATCAAGCCATAGAGAAGGTTAAAGTAATTCAGCAATGACTGAAAACAGCCCAAAGTCGACACAAGTCATATGCGGATGGTAGAAGGAGAGGGCTAGAGTTTTCTATAGGTGATTGGGTATTTCTGAAGGTATCACCAATAAATGTGGTAATGAGATTTGGAAAGAAAGGGAAGTTGAGTCCATGTTATATAGGCCCGTATAAGATCACTCGAAGGTTTGGACAAGTTGCATATGAATTAGAGCTACCCCAAGAGCTCTCATCAGTACATCCGGTATTTCATGTGTCAATGCTTCGAAAGTGCATCGGAGATCCATCACATATCACTTCTACTGAGGATGTGAAAGTTGCGGAAGATCTTACCTATGAGGAAGTGCCTATTGCTATTCTAGATCGCCAAGTTAAGAAGATGAGAAATAAAAAGATAGCATCGGTGAATGTACGTTGGAGAAATCATCAAAGGGAAGACATTGCATGGGAAGCTGAGGAAGCAATAAAATCTAAGTACCCTCATTTATTCAAAGATGAAGAGGAAGTTCAAGAAATGGAGTTAGAACATTAACAAGTAAGTTTTTTTTTATATATGCATAGTATTATGTGATGATGTGAATGTTAATGATGGACTTGAACTTTTTTCGGTTGAATAACTACGCTAACATTCCAGGACGTATGTCCTAAAGGGGGGAAGGATGTAATACCCCGTATTCAAGTACGTGTATTAGCGTATTCAAGTACGTGTATTGGTTTTATTTATATGGAATTAATTTTTTTATTTTATTTATACCGGAATTTGCCCGTCGATGGTTCCATGCGAAGGTTATTGAATAAGCTTTTCAATGATATAAAGATTTCCAAAAACGGATAGCTTTCGGATATAATCGAGCACGTTCAAAAACTCATTTTAATCATCAATCATTGAGAAATAACAAACCCTAGCCAAATTTGACCTTTAAATTACTTTTGATTCAACCGTAGAAATTCCAAAGTAATCCGACAACTGTGTTTGTCATCTCGAGAGCTTCGAACAGCACCTATTATTTGTGCAAACAGGATTCCATAATTAAGAGGTGAATTCTAAGGTATGAATATTGTTTGCCTTTGTTATTTTCCATATGTATATGTGTGATAGAGGATTATATGTATTGGTTGTTATTGAAAGGTGATGAAAATAGGGTTATGGACTATTTTGCATGGTTTAGTTGTATTGAATTGTGGAAGGTGGATATGGTAATTGAGTTAGAGAAGGTGGATATGGTGATATACTATTGAATTGATGATTATTTATGTCTATGCCTCAATTTGGTTTAATGGATTGGTTGGAAGGATAAAAGAATCCAAACTTGATATTGGAGGATGTTGTATGAATATGCATGGCATGTGAATGTAATTGAAGTATAAGAAAGAGGGTTAAAGTGACACCCTTTATGGTGTAGTTAAGGATTAATACTTAACCACTAGTTTGGTGAATTCAAATAATTGAATTTTGACGTTTGGTCGCTAATACTAGATTGCTATATATGTTCATTGTAGATAAGTAATCCGAAAAGACGGGAAGTCCATTTGGGACTAGTATTGAAGGTTGACAGTCAGGTATGTAAAGCATACTCTATACCATATCTTTGGCATGAAAGTGAACAATTGTTCTATTAAGAAAGTTTCCAAAGTTATTCAGTAACATATGATCCATAATGGTTTTGTATGAGGTCCTACGTTACCAATGAACTTGTTTCCACCCTACAAGATGTCAATACAATCCAATACTTACTTGTTTTCCAAATCTTACATGTTTATTGCACTAATGAATCTCAGAAAGTATCCGGTTACTCAAACAAGATCTATGTGCTATTAATGACTCCAAAATGTTTCATTGATATACCAATAAGTTCCTACTTCATTGTTATGGCATTGATGACTCCAAAACACTTCATTGATGTGCCAATGAGTTCTTACTTCATTGTTATTGCATTGATGGTCTATTTATATGTCTCTTATTGATGTATTACTATTTCAAAGCATCAAAAATGTGGTGGCGACCAAAATAACAATCTCAAAGATTAAGTGAACTAAGTGATGGAAGTTCTCTCTTATCATGTGGTATCCCAGGGGCATAAGCCTATCATGGGTTGATCCCTATTTATGTGTTTATGGGTGGTATCCCAGGGGCATAAGCCTATCATGGGTCGATCCCAGTTGATATGTACTGGAGGCAGCCTAATGGTCACAGTACAGTACAGTAATGATTACAAAGATGATAAGAACAAAGGTAAAGTGATTGAATAAATACAATGTACAGGTTGTCACAAGTTCTAGTAAGTATGGTCCACTCCTATTACGATTTATTCACTTGTTTCTGATTTCTATTGAGCTCCAATATCATATGTGATTATCTACAGCTTTACATACTCAGTACATATTTTGTACTGACGTCCCCCACGGGGGACCTGCATTTCATGCTGCAGGCACAGGTACCTTAGCTCATACACCGCACAAGTAGGAGCCAGGATATCCATCTGTTTTTGGTGAGCTCCAGTTGTCTTCGGGGCTTTTTGTGTCATATCCAGTCACTATTGGTATTCTATAGAAGTTAGTTATATGGAGGGGTGTGTCCCGACCTTAGTTAAACTCTATGTATTGTCTAGAGGCTTTGTAGACCTAATGTATAGTCAAGGTGTTGTTTTGTTAATAGACGTGATGGCTCCAATGGCCAAGTATTGTATATACTTATATATGTGTGCTCGAGCTTATACAGGTGATTATTTCCTTTTATATGCGACATAATGTTGTCTGAATTTCGGGTTGTCATAGAGGTATGCGTGGGAAGTATAAGGTTATGAGCTGGTTCTCCCAGGCCTCCTCGGTTATGGGTGCCAGTCTGCCCCAATAGGATTTGAGATGTGACACTGAGTCATGCCACGATTATAAATTAGGCGTTAGTCGGAGGCAACCCAGAATATGTTGTTGTAACCATATTTAGAGTCTATTTCATGTTTTTGTCCAATTTTGATGTATTTGTGAAGTGTGCAGGACCAGAAATGCAGTAAAAATGGAAAAGAGGGATACAAGTGAGCTATCGGAACAAGGTGACAGATGACATGGCGGACCACTAGTCCTTTAACATACCACCACTTTCAACTGTCAAGAACTAGCAAGAAAGTTCATTCACTGGATAAGCAACGACGGCCTAAGTGGTGGACCCTCACAAACCTGGTGGGCCATCATAAAATCTGTCAAAATTAAGATCAGTGATCTACATTCTAGTAAGAAGTGATGGTCAGACTGGTGTACCGCCACATTCTTGGTGGACCATCCCACTTACCATTACACCAAAACAGAAACACTCGAACTCTGGTGATAAGTGACGTTCAGAATGGTGGTCCGCCACACCAATGACATCGTCAATATCACTTCCAGTTTAACCCTAATCCAAAATCAGGTTGGGTTAAATCGGTACTCTTTATAAGTACTCCGTATTTGACCCAAAGTGAGATTTTAAGGATAAAATTGAGGGGGAACATTCATTGTAACCATTCCATGACCTTTAGCTATTCCACTTCCTTAAGATTCGAAAAAACTAAAGGGAGTTATCCCATCTGAGACTCCTTATCTTCTCTAGTTTTACTTTATTTAAACTAGTTCACTCCTTCCCTCTCTTCATCACAAATAAAGAGAAATGCAAGAGCTTGAATTTGTAAGTTAGATTTATCTCTGAAGTCTCAAGCATTTATCGTACCTGCACAATCTAGGTATGTGAAAACCTTTCTCTTCTGGTTGTCCATATTAAGTGTAAGAGCATGATTTGTTTTCTTGGTTTGTTCTTATTGTGTTGAATTTGAATGGCTTGAGTTGGACTTCAATGTGCCAATTTGTGTGAAATATGAGTAGCATAAGTTGTAAAATTAGAAGAATGTGCTTAAAATATGAGTTTAGTGCTATGTTGATAGTTGGAAATTGATATGATATGCAATTGCTCAACAAAAGCATCGAACCCAAAATTATGGCTGAAGACGAAGGTGCGACGGTTGAATTGGTGGACCATCAACTTTATGATGGACCGCCAACTTGACCTTCATAAAGTACTTTGAGATGACACTTTTTGGATAAGCAGCGATGGTTAAATTGGTGTACCATCAACTTTTTGACGGACCACCAACTTGACCATCATAATGCACTTTGAGATGACATTTTCTGGATAAGAAGCGACGGTTGAATTGGTGGACCATTAAATTTTCAACGGACCACCAACTTGACCGTCACAATGAAAAATTACATGATTTAACTATTTTTAAATTTTAAACTAATTCATCACCTCTTCTTCAGGTGTTATGGTAGGAATAAATCTGCACCAACTTACAACACCAAACAAAATGAAAGAGAAGCTCTCATACTCTCCTAGTTTGAGGAAGAGAGTGAGAAAACCTCTAGCAGTACAAGTTCAAGCCCCGATGAGGAAACTGTTGCTGCAACTCAACCATCGCCTGTAGCGGATGATACCAAAGCTGTTAATGTGGAGGATCAAAAGAAAGTTCCTGATGCTGTAGCTGAACATGAGGGTGATAATGTTATTAGGAAGAAGAATCCATATATTCGAGAAACTATCAGGTGGCAGATAGAGGGGGAACAAAAAGAGTTGTATGATGGGTTGACACCCACATCTCGAGGGATCAGAAGATCATTCATAGAACAACATTAGATTAGGACAACAGAACTTCATGAATATCCTGAGTTAGAGCACCGACTCACTGAATATAAACTAGCATGGGTGAGTAGACCACCAGGAGAGTACCAACCAAACTAGGTAAGGGAATTTTTTGTAAATTATCATTGTTTGGTGAAAGCGGAATGCCCAAAGGGGACTTCAATCTCAAATGGACCAAATAGGGAGTCTGTCCTAATTTGAGGGGTCACCATTGATACCTCAGCCCAAACAATTAATAGGATGCTATTCGGGCTAGGATATAAGGCTCCACCCGCTGTCCCAGATTTTGAGTATAGAATGAGAAATACTTTCTATTGGATACGTTAGGATGCTTCTTTATTGACCGATGATGGAAATCCTTCCTGGTTAACTAATTCCAAAGAGCGCATTGCAAAGTTCAGTCTTAGATTTAAAGCTAAGTTCTGGTAGGCTATTGTTTGGTTGAGGTTATACCAACAAAAAAAATGGGAACCTGGATCATCACAGAGCAGTAGTAGTAGCCAGTTTGGTTTTAGGGCTACCAATTGATTTTGGCTAGCTAATTACAGATGAGATGTTCATGCGGGAACATAAAGTGACCACTTCTGTACCCTTCCCATGTTTGATCACTGAGTTATGCAAACAAGATGGTGTTCCACTGATCTGTGGGGTTGACAATGAAATATAGGCTACACATAGGTAGGACATTGAGAAGTTGAATGACGAATCAAAGTTTGAAATTCATATGACCAAGCCTCCAACATATCAGTCTCAGTCTGCACCAGTTCTCGAGGCCATAAAAATACCCAAAGGTATGCCTCTACCCATCACCACGTATGTACCACCTGATTATGTATCCCAGGGTACATCGACAGGGTCAGGTTCTACACAATTTTTTGGTAGAGAAAAGTTTGCGAAATACAGGTTCAATCTGGAAAATTTTGTCAAGGTGGTGAAGAATCAAAAATAGTTTCAAAAACAGTTAGAAAAGTGGGCTAGAGATTTCAAACCTTTTATGGATGAAATTGTGGCTAAAGCAGTCAGGCCATTTTAAACTATTCAAGTTAGGATGGATAGCATGGAAGCCCACATCAACAAAAGGATAGATTCACTATCTCTCCGTGATCTTGCCAAGCTCATGGCTCAGTTTGAGCAGGCAAAGGCTGACCTAGCAGAGTTAAAGGGGAAACAATCATAACCGCCTGTATTTGACCTGAATTTAGTGGTAAGTGATGATGATAAGGGTATTTTGGATATGATTGATAGACCCATGAAGGACAAAGGGAAGCAACAAATGGATGAAAAAGCGGTAAGGAAAGAAAAAAAATGGAGGAAGAGAGAAGCGATGTCACCTGAGGAGTTAGACCAACATAACCTGAAAAGAGATACAAAGAAGTCAAAGAAAGAAGCTGAAAGAATGCAAAGAGAAGTAGAAAATGAAGTGGCAGGAGTCTCTACTAGTGTGATAACGCTCAAACTACAGCTCTTGTAAGGGTGTAAGCGGTCATTGTCAAATATAGAACCCAACTGGGTTGGGTGTCGAATCCCACAGAGAATACTTGGTCACTAAGTAAGCAAAGATTATTAGACTTTTGGTGAAAGTTTCTTAAAAAGGGGGGATTGTATTTGTGCAATAATGTAACAAAGTGAAAAATGGAAAATAGCAAAGTAAAAAGAAAGAATGTTTAGTAAGATGTTTAACCAATGAGAATTGAGAGCTGGGGTTATGTCCACCTTCTGAGTTGTACGTATCTATTGACTATGAGTTATGCGAAATTCAGACATGCATGTGCTTATAGAGAATTGTATTCTATGATAAATCTAGACATCTTTCGACCTATCAAGGACTATTTCACCTTAACTCTTTCGAGCTTAAAGCGTATCTAATGGTACAAATTCTCCAAGAGGTTAATCCAGTTACGACACTAACTTTTTAATAGGGGTTGGTGCCCTATTACCTTGACATTATCTCTTTTCCAGACATATAACTTTTCTTTCGAACAAGTTAATGCTATACTGGCATATTCTATATGTTTGAAACCATAAGAATTTGCATTAAGATGAAGAGAATAATGATATAAGCAGCATACGTGTCAAGAATTCACAAACTCATAGCAATAGATAGTATCTCATAAGGCTTCCATAACCCCAACAGAGAAGTTTAGCTACTCATGAGTGTAATGGAAATCACAATAGTCATTATCATCATACCAATATAAGGATAGAACGTGTAGTAGATGTTGGTAGGGCTTGTGGCGTGATTTCTTTTCAAAGTAGTATTTCTCTTGTTGTGAAAATTTAAAAGCGAATAGATGAAGAGAAAGTAATAAGAATTAATTGAAAGAGAATTGTTGTAATTGTTGAATGATTGATGGATTAAGAGTCATTATAAGCTCCAGCAAAATAGGGTATTTATAATACCCATATCCTATTCCTACTAAGCTACTGCATTACTTAACCTAATCCTACTAGGTTACTGCATCATTATCCTAATCCTATTAAGTTACTGCTGATCCCCAAAGTCTTTAGAATTGTTGTTTTTGCCTGGGACAGATTTTCCATGCGTCACTTTTAGTCCTAGGCGTCCAAGCTCTCCTTCCCTTCTTTCGTGAAGCTTCCTTTGGAGTCAATTTATCCATAAAATGCTGAAATCTGCATCATTTATACCTGAAAACTTGCTAATCATGTTTTTTAGCTCACTCACAGGAAAAAGGACTAAAAGTGCATGAATTATATATTTTGTCCTCAAAACTTAGCTAAAATGTGGGTACATTATAGCACTTTAGGCGTGTAAATACACCTATCATCAACACCCCACACTTAAAGCTTTGTTCGTCCTCGAACAAAATATCATGTCCTTCTAAACATCCACTTAGGGTTTCACAGTAACAACACAAAATATTCATCAAGACAAGCACGACAATTATTAACAAAGAGTAGTTTTCTGATCACTTCTAGAAACAATTCAACCTCTAATATAGACTCGTGATGATGGTTAATTCGTATTCAAAAGTTAAGGCACAGAGAATCATACACAACTACTCAAAACTCATCAACTATGTGTGTCTCACAAAATATAACCCACAATCACTCACAAGTATTGTATATATTTTGAACATGGGTATAAGATTATCCTTGCTCTCACTTTCACAAAGAATTCGTATGTTGCAACTGATGACCATAGGCTTGCCCTTAGTGTAATGCTCCACTAAATATCAGAATGCTAAGCTTAGGCTCAAATAGGTCTTTTACAGGTTGTAATGTTGGCTAAGGGACGGGTAGGACTATTTTGGCCAGAAATAGTGACTATGTTCCTAAGCGCTTTAATACATCACATTATGCCGTTTAACACTCTCTTTTAAACAACCTTTCTACTTTCTTTTTATCTACCACCCCTTCTCACCTCTTTTGTTTTTCAATTTTAAACATAACTAACTTTTTAGTTTTCATCATTTTTCTTTTCATAACACACCTGTATGATAGTAATTCTTTTTCATAACGAATTCAAGCACCAATACATTCTAAGGCATCACACTCATCCAATTTCCTCTTATTTTGTCACATGACTTTTCAATTTAAAGCACTTAGGAATTTGGATCAAATTATGGTCTTGAAAAAAATGGATTGGGCTTACATATGAGGCTGTCAAATAAAATAGGCTAAAGGCTCAAAGGGGGTTATCTAGGATGATGTCCATGGGTAGGTAAAATAAAGGTAAACAATCATAGGTTGTGAAAGAAATGCCTAAATCATCTCCTAAACTCACACTCTTTATTTCGCTTTACATACATACCAGGCAAGTTCTAGCATCAGCCACAAACATAAAATATACTATCATCTCACACACACAAGGCACATGGTCAACTTTTTTGGGAGTAGTATAGACTCTTGACCTAACAGATGAAGGAACTGAACCACACAATTATCACATAGTGAGTCACAATTAGAGCCTAAACATCTCAATAGTAATGATTTTAGCACAAACTCTTGTTATAATACCATGCTGCCCCTCAGAACAATTTCATGCACAGTTAAGAAAAAATTTAACTACTAAAAAAAACAAAACTAGCTACTAAACAAAACCAACAAACATAAATGAATGCAAATGCAAATAAAGAAAGTTAGCATGCAAATACTAGCACCCCACACTTAGTCGGGACAAACTGCCCTCAGTGGAAAATAAATAAGAAGAACTTGGTTAGTCGGACTCCTCCTCTATGTCTGGGGTCATACCCCCTTCGTCGGAATCATCATTAGAGTCGTCGCCATCAGAGTTCTCCTCCACGTTGGAGTCTGGCATTCGACAATCATCATCGGTTGGCACATCGTCATCGAGAGGTTCCTCAAAGTACACAGCTACTCCACATATTTGCCTTGCATGCTCATTCATTGGGTAGTCATAATCCAGCTGTTGGAGCTCTGCAGCAGTTGGAACACGACCTCCGCTCATCATGGTAAACCGAGTCATGCCATAAAGATGGCGAAAGAAACTCTCATCCCGAGCATGCCTTTCCACAGTGGTAAGGTTGACGCCATGTGTGGATTCAGCATCTTTAACCTTTGTGAGGTCAACCCTCTTTGGGTTGTGTGGAAGTTTATGATCAGCCAGTTCCTCTTCGTTGTCCTCCTTCCTCAATATTGCGGTCAACAGATTGCCAAAGCTGAAGTGGGACCTCTTGTATAGCCTGGCCTTTCGCATTGTAGATCGAATAATTGCCCCAATGTTGATAGGAACATTCGTCATCAATGCGTAAACCAAGCACACTCTACTCGTGTAATCTTCATGTACTGGGTCCCTGGAATCAGACAAGAGTTGACTATTCACATCCATATTCGAGATTCTCTATTCAAGGAAGCATATGGGAAGGTGTTGTGCCAACCGGTGTCCTTGTGTTTGCTCCATCGTGCCATAGATCTTGTTCCGCACAATGTGTGTCTAATTTTCCTATACGGAGGTCTGTTATACAGCTCTTTAAGTGGTGATGGATCAACAGATAGCAAACCCAGAAAGGAGTTGAAGAACTCCGCATTTAGTTGCAGAACTTGGACCCGAATCTTTACTTCACTCCCTGTATTTTTCGCTGACCAGTTGGCATAGAATTCACGTGTTAAATCAAGATTGCACTCTCCCATATCTCGGAAGATGAAATCCAGATGTAATGCCATTATCTTAGCCAACATACGGGGTTCTTTCTTTGCTAGGCTTTCCTTGTATATCAACTCCACATGAACATATTTTTTCTCTTTATTGTTCCTATACCACTCCTTTTCTTCCTCCTCGAGGACCCATTTAATTCCAAACATGCGGCGAGGTATTTGCAGCGAGGAGGATTCTCCTTGCTCTTTTCGTCCCCTTTTTTGGCCTTTTTGTGAAGTGGTAGCCTTTTCTTTCCCTTGTCTTGGTTTTGGTGCTATTGTACCTGAGATTAAAATAATAGTCATGTTAGCTTCATCTCAGTGGATACAATCAATAAACAAGCAGTAGTGGCACCACCCCACATTTAGTTTGTTTGTACGAACTAGTGAAGTGAACAGTGTCGATTACTCAAATTTCATCGATATACATTGAGGTGTTATGTTCCAACAATATAATCAGTGCAGTCATACTTTTTGGATCATCTTAACTATCCTTTCTCAATTCTAGATCATGTAATCTTGGTAATGCTTTCATGCATCACTTTGAATACAACTACTACATAGATATGGTATCAAGTTATCACAACATCTTATGTTTGTAGTTAACCTTGATTTTCATCGCAATAAACAAGTCATTCAAGCAAGCTTTCAAGTTACAAGGTTATGCAATATTCTAGACTATGTCAATTCTGCAAAAGTATGACAGTGTATCAAAATCAAATACAAGTTGGAAACAAGTCAAGAGCATCCTTACGTATTCTTTCACTCACTTAGTTTCACCACAACAAATCAACCATATTCAAATCATCAATACTACTTCAAGATTAAACAATTCATTATATACATAGTAGTGTAGTACTAATGGAACAATAAAGAAGAACAAAGAAGTACTTACTTGGTTGATGGCCTTGGAAGATGTTCTTGCAAAGTAAAAGAGCAAAAGGAAAACTTTTGAGAGAATTTTGAGAGAATTTGGAGAGGTAGGCGGCGCTTTAGGGTGAATTGCAATGTGTTTTTGATTTAAGACTAAGGTTCTATTTATAGGACAAGCTTGGGTCGGGTTTTGACCCATTTGGAATCGGATTTGGAGACCAAAAGTGACCATAGGCGGCGCCTAATGCTTTGCCTATGCTTGGCATAGGCGGTGCCTTTTGCAAAGCATTGTTGAGCATAGGCAGCGCCTATTCTACGACATTGTTAGGCATAGGCGGCGCCTATGCCATGGCATATGAGATTCAGAGACAAAATGCTTTTGCATAGGCGGCGCCTATGCTATGGCACTCTAGAATCCGAGAGCTTAGGCCATAGTATAGGCCTTGCCTTGTTCGTGGCCTAGATTTACATAGGCCTGGCCTTGTTCTTTGCCTATATTCTCATAAGCAATGCCTAACCCATAGCCTTTTGCTTCTTTATTCCTAACTTACCACCTTCAACATGCAATACTCCCAAATCAAAGTTTGAAACCAATCTCCTCCTTTACACCTCTTGCATCTACATTTACTCAAAAACAACAAAAATGATTAGAACGATGGGTTGCCTCCCATCAAGCGCCTTAGTTTTGGTCGTGGCTCGACAAAATCCTAGGAAAACGAAAACAACAAAAACAATTAAAAATGATGGGTTGCCTCCCATCAAGCGCTTAATTTATTGTTGCGGCACGACATAGCTATCTTGATTACTTAGACTTCATCGAGATAGATGGTGGATCGTTTTCTGAATGGATTCAGACAATAATGAGGCTTACTTGTAGGCATGCAATCTTCTTCGAGATGACACTTGTGCATACATATCCCAGGCGGGATACCAATTATATCATCAATAGTCCAACCCATAACTCTCTTGTATTTCTTCAGAGCAGAGATGAGAGCCTCTGGGTGCTGTTCACTTAAATCATCCGCCACACTCACAGGAAGTGTATTTCCACTTCCCAAGAATGCATACCTTAGATAATTGGGGAGCTCTTTCGATTCTAGCACTGGTGGCTCTTCAATGGAAGTCTTCGCTGTTGGTGACGGTTGATTCTTAAGATCAAGGTTTGGCTGTTTAGGAGTATGAGAATAGGACCCTATTTCTGTTAGAGCACACATAGTTTCTTTATGTTCTTGAGCCTCCTCACGCTCAAAATTTAGCAGCTCATCAAATAGTGACTCATCAGTAAGCTGCTTTTCTACAGATAACTCTTTGTCATCCTTATAATTAACTGCAGCTACAGAGAACACATCCATATCTTTAGGATGCTTCATTGCTTTGCATACATTAAAACGGACCACTTCGTCATTCAACCGAAATAAAAGCTCAGTAGCTCTCATGTCATCAAGCACACTTCCAGTTGCGAGGAAAGGGCGTCCCAAGATTATGGGAACTTCAGAGTCCACCTCGCAATCCGAATAATAAAGTCTGCAGGAAAGATGAAGGTGGAAACCTTCACCAACATATCATTTAAGATACCAACAGGTCGTTTTATCGACCTATCTGCCATTACGAGCCGTATATTTGTTGGTGTACGGTCGCCCAACCCCAACTTTCTGTAGATGGATAGTGGCATCAAATTGATGCTTGCTCCCAAATCGCACAATGCCTTAGCAAAATTCATAGATCCAACCGTGCATGGAATAGTGAAAGCACCAGGGTTTGCCTTTTTCTGTACTAAGGACCTTGTGGCAATTGCACTGTAATGATGAATATTATCTGCCGGTTCATAGCTTACTGCCCGCTTCTTCGTTAAAAGGTCCTTCATTAATTTAGCGTACCCAGGCATCTGTTCTAGCGCCTCAACCAACAGAACATTAATGGTCAGCTGTTTTAACATCATCATGAATTTATTGAACCTTGTATCATCCGCTCTCTTCTTTAATCTTTAAGGAAAAGGAGGTGGTGGAAGGGGAATTGTTTTCTCCACGACTTTCTTTTCATCATGCTTAGGTTCGGAGATCTTTTCAGGATGTGGACGTCGAGGACTGACGTCATGAACGTCTTCATCAGTTTCGACGGTGTCATCTCCTATGATATCTTTGGCCACTTGCTTGCTTTGGGATGAATTTTCTAGCACCTTACCACTTCTGGTAGTAACAGCCATGCATGTTCCATCATTTCTTGGGTTTTGCACTGTGTCGCTCGGTAGGGTGCCGGCTTTTCTTTGATTTAATGTGGCTAAAATTTTAATCAATTGTTGTTCCAGCTGTCTTATTAAAGTGGAATGTGAGTCAACCAATTGCTTCATTGAGGCCAAGTCATTTATTACCTCAGCTACACCCGTGCTGGTTGCTTCCAATCCTTTCAAAAGCTTAGCCATCATATCTTCCATTGACATATTTCCCGAACCAGATGTAGTGGCCTCTCCTCGTCCAGGAGGAATATACACACCACTCCTGTCAGTCTTGTTCTTCCAACTACCTTGATCCCGGTCCTTGTTTCAAGAATTATCATAATAGTTCCGACCTTGGTTTCCTTGGGCATTGCCTCGGAAACCCCCTAATTGTTCACGTAGTTGGCTTCTTCCTCAGAATCGGATTCTTCTCTTCCTTTTGACGCAACTGCTTTGACTTTTTCGGTCTTCCCTGATAGTAGATGCTTTATAAGAAGATCCACTTGTGTTTTCATGTGCACCAAATCTTGATCACGTTCTTCTTCTCTTCTCTTTTGTTCTGCAGTCATGCCTATAGAAAAAGTGGGGCTTGCTACCTCAGAATCTCTGGTATGCCACGCCCTACTTCGCTTCGTCATCCGGTCTAGCATATCACTTGCCTGAACAAAGGTGAGGTCCATAAATGATCCTCCAGCTGCATTATCCACCACAGATTCAGTTACTGAATTCAAGGATCTATATAGTATCTCCATCAAGTGACCATTGGTCATGTGATGGTTTGGGCACCTCATAAGCTTCTTCATAAATCTCTCCCATGTTTCGTGTTGGGCTTCAGTTGGAAGCTATCAAAAATTGCTGATTTCATCTCTCAATTGTGCTCTCTTGGATAACGAAAAGAATCTTTCTAGGAAAGCATCTTTCAATTGACTCCAATTAGTGATAGAATCAGGAGTCAGCCCGTTCAACCATAGAGTTGCCTCCCCAGATAGAGACAATGGAAATAGGCGCAACCGAATTGCATTCTTTCCAATGCCATGATTGTCGAATGACTTGCATGTAGAAATAAAGTTGATTAGATGCATATTCGGATCATCGCCTGCTAGTCTACCGAATAATCCCTTGAGTTGCAATAACTGAATCATGGTGCTCGTGATGTTGAACTTGGCTTCGGGTGCCAATGGCGGAGGAATAATGGCCCCTGTGGCACCTGCTCCATCAAGATCATCATCATCATCATCGAATGGTATAGCTCGGCGTTCATGCCTGAACCTATCTTGACGATCTCTTCTGTTGGCTGGTGTTGCCATCTCAGCATCACACCTAGGGTTTAGTAACTCATCATCACCTAGATCCTCATCATCAGGATTTGTTGCTCGCCCAGGATTATCAATATTCTATTGATGCACTTGAGCGACGGCCAGAGCAGCTAGTCTAGCCTATTCTTGTTAAGCAGCCTTTCTTTCAATTTCCTGTTGAGCCTCCATTCTGCCAATACGATGTGGTTCAGGATTGAAAGGTAATAATGGTTGACCAGAACTTCGAGTATGGGGCATGCACTGGATAAAAACTGCATAAAACAAAAACAACAACTAAAAGTAAAGTACGAGAATCTTTGACCAAAGGGTCTAGTAATTATCACAAACTTTGTTGACAATCGAATTCCCCGACAACGGCGCCAAAATTTGATAACGCTCAAACTACAGCTCTCGTAAGAGTGTAAGCGGTCGTTGTCAAATATAGAACCCAACTGGGTTGGGTGTCGAATCCCACAGAGAATACTTGGTCACTAAGTAAGCAAAGATTATTAGACTTTTGGTAAAAGTTTCGTAAAAAAGGGGGGATTGTATTTGTGCAATAATGTAACAAAGTGAAAAATGGAAAATAGCAAAGTAAAAAAGAAAGAATGTTTAGTAAGATGTTTAACCAATGAGAATTGAGAGCTGGGGTTATGTCCACCTTCTGAGTTGTACGTATCTATTGATTATGAGTTATGCGAAATTCAGACATGCATGTGCTTATAGAGAATTGTATTCTATGATAAATCTAGACATCTTTCGACCTATCAAGGACTATTTCACCTTAACTCTTTCGAGCTTAAAGCATATCTAATGGTACAAATTCTCCAAGAGGTTAATCCAGTTATGGCACTAAATTTTTAACAGGGGTTGGTGCCCTATTACCTTGACATTATCTCTTTTCCAGACATATAACTTTTCTTTCGAACAAGTTAATGCTATACTGGCGTATTCTATATGTTTGCAACCACAAGAATTTACATTAAGACGAAGAGAATAATGATATAAGCAACATACGTGTCAAGAATTCACAAACTCATAGCAATAGATAGTATCTCATAAGGCTTCCATAACCCCAACAGAGAAGTTTAGCTACTTATGAGTGCAATGGAAATCACAATAGTCATTATCATCATACCAATATAAGGATAGAATGTGTAGTAGATGTTGGTAGGGCTTGTGGCGTGATTTCCTTTCAAAGTAGTATTTCTTTTGTTGTGAAAATTTAAAATCGAATAGATGAACAGAAAGTAATAAGAATTAATTGAAAGAGAATTGTTATAATTGTTGAATGATTGATGGATTAAGAATCATTATAAGCTCCAGCAAAATAGGGTATTTATAATACCCATATCCTATTCCTACTAAGCTACTGCATTACTTAACCTAATCCTACTAGGTTACTGCATCATTATCCTAATCCTATTAAGTTACTGCTGATCCCCAAAGTCTTTAGAATTGTTGTTTTTGTCCGGGACAGATTTTCCATGTGTCACTTTTAGTCCTAGGCATCCAAGCTCTCCTTCCCTTCTTTCGTGAAGCTTCCTTTGGCGTCAAGTTATCCATAAAATGCTGAAATCTGCATCATTTATACCTGAAAACTTGCTAATCACGTTTGTTAGCTCATTCACAGGAAAAAGGACTAAAAGTGCATGAATTATATATTTTGTCCTCAAAACTTAGCTAAAATGTGGGTACATTATAGCACTTTAGGCGTGTAAATACACCTATCATCATAGTGCTGCCCCAACAAGGGGGCGAAGTGCAGGTTCAGTTTGGGAGATGACCCCTCGAAGTATGAAAGGTGAGGTTATGAGTGCTCATACCACCATAGGGGCCAATATTGCATCGGGTAAGGACACAGTGACCTCACCCCACCTAACAGATGCCTCAGAGGAATAGGAGGTGAAATAAATATCCCAATCCAACTATGTACGGTAAATTATTACTTTGAGAATAATGCATATCTTTCTGTGTGGGGGTGGGTGTATTTACATCATGGTTGGATGTTGTTTTCGATATCTTAAATCCAATCATGTACTATCTAGTAGAAACGACATGGCTAGGGTATTTTTATTATTGTATTTCAAATTCTGCAGCTTGTGATGTAAATATCTGTGTTTAATGATTATCTATAAAATGTTTCTGTTTCAGTACTTCATTGTAAATATGGATAAGTAATGATGTTGGCATAAGACTATGAGCATGTGTATGTACTTATTTACTTTATTCATGCAAACATGTGTACATAACCTTCAGTAAATCTGCATTTGGCATTATTTTATAAGAGGTGCACAAATCATGTGGTGAACATTCTAAGAGTTGTAGAAGAAGTTTAGCTCAGTTGCCTGTGGGTGTGAGGATTTCAGTTCTTATATAGTCTAATGCTTATAACTTACTCGAGTCATTGATATGGTCTTCTAGTAGATTCAATAGGATAGGATAACAGGCCTCCTTGTACTTTTAGCCCACTTAGCCTAAATAGATAAACCCACCAAAAAGATTTTTTTCTCATTTGAACCCATCTTATGCCTTTAAGTCCCTTTATCAATTCCAATAACATTCATTTACTCTTCGTAGGGCGTTAGCATCCTACTCTGGCCCTGGCCTAATATTTGGGTATTGTGCACTTTAACTTAGGCAAAACACCTAAGTTGAGGGTGAATTTTGTCAAGTTACAAATGCCAAATGGAAAGTGAGTGTAAATTTTAATCCGAAAGCTTGTAGCCTTGATTATTTCAAAGATATTGTGCACCTTGACTGAAAGAATCAACATAAGTTGAGTTTGTGTGCTGAATTATGATCAATGCCGGGTGTAGACCCTAATGTGTTAAATTCATGTGAGTGAAATGATAAATGAATAGTTGCATCAAAATGTTCAGTGGTTGGTTGCAGGTTATTGTATTATTCATGTTCGCAATTAGGTGTTGAGTTGCGTGAGGACAAGCAATTATCTTAAGTTTAAGGTAAGCTGATGTTTCATCTTTTAACAAAACATTTAGCATCATATTCTTGGGAAAATTGTATGTTTTCAAGCAACCAAAGTGGTAGTTAATAAGTCTTTTTAGTGTTTCAGGGAAAGGAATGAACCATAGAAGAAACTTGGAAAAAGTAAACAATAAAAGGACTTTGATAGTCAAAATTGTTGACCATCAGGCTTGCGACGGACCACCAGTTGGACTGTCAAGCATTATCTAGAACATGGCCTCTCGAAGGACTCAAGGATGGACCAAATGATGGACCGTCAGTATTTTGACGGACGACTAGGTGTACCATCAGCCCTTATAAAGAAACCACTCTTCGAAAGGACTCAGTGACAGAAAAAATGGTTGACCGTTATACTTTCGATGGACCACCAGATGACCGTCAGGCCTTATCCAAAAACTACTCTTTTGAAGGACTCCGTGACGGACCAAATAGTGGACCTTCATACTTTCGACGGACCAACAGTTGGACCGTCAGACCTTATTCAGAAGCCACTTTCCTGAAGGACTCAGTGATAGACCAAATGGTGGACCGTCAGACTTTTGACGAACCACCACTTTGTCTGTAAACTTGGACGCAATTTTTTTGATTTTAAATTTTAAATTCCTTTTTACCTGGGAACATATAAATACCAAATTTTAGGGTTAGTGAAGTAACTTTTTTTTATCTTTTACAAGTTTATCATCTATTGAAACTCTCTGTAACCTAGTACCTTGGGATTGGAACATATCTTTGGGGAAGTTAATCATACAATTCTTTATTGAAGATTTAGGAACTGATTCTTAAGATTTTTGTAAGTGAATCCTAAATCTATTTATGAATAATAAAAGAATTATTTCTTCTTCTTCTATGGAATTTTGTGGATAGTTCCCATAACTAGGGTTTTGGGATCCTTAATGTGAAAAACATCTATGGGTTGTGAATCAAATTGAGTTCCATGAATAACTGATATTGTATAAACCTTTCTTAAATTTAATGGCTTTTCTTGGTCGCAAACTTGAAAAGTGAGCCCAAGAACATCAGTTGTCTGAAAGGAAAGTGTTTGTTGGGAAAAGAAAGTGTTTACATGAATTCTAAGGAATTTAACCTTTGGAATAATGGCAAATGCCCTAACAGGATTAGCTTACATGAGAAAAAGGTTAAAAGAACAATGTATCCTTTGAGTTTGAGAGAATTGGAGGATAATCTATCAACTTAGGTTGAGAGACTAGGGGATAAAGAATAGGAGTCAACCCTTCTTGCAATTGAATTTGCTAAATGGAACTCTTAAGTGATTCACAACCCTATTGTGCTAAAACTTTGGTAACCATAGCCCTGGTTTGTTTAATCTCATTGAGTTACTAATTACAAAGAGAATCATTTTCTGGAATACTCTTGTTACAATTGATTACTTTATAAGTTACAAATCAAAAATCCCCTTATTCAGGAACCTTTGATCAACAGTCCAGTAACGATTACAATACTTAGTGAGCATAGTATTCCCTATGGGATTCGAAACCCAACCTAGTTTGGTTCTACATTTGACAACGACTGCTTACACTTTCTAACGAGGGTTGTAATTTGGGCGTATCATAAGCAAATAATGAGGTTTTACCCCTACAACCCAATTTCTCATCTCCCAATCTAGGAAATCCCCAATATCAAAGTTATGAGGCCTTTTATCATTACAACCCAAACTGGGCTAACATATTATCTCCTATAGTGGGACAAAGCTTGTGTTGGGCTAATGTCCACTATGCCTTATCCTCGAACATTAGTGTATTCTTTTTAATTTTCTAGGAGACCACCCTGAGTCCTTCGATAATCTATACACATTTTCTGCAATGATGCTATTCTCTCTGCAATCCTCCAAGAAAACCCATTTTCTTCTCCGAACCTATTTATTTTTGAGTAACTTTTCTCATATTCTCCAGCTGGTAGTCCATCTCCCCAGTGTTGATCGGAGGTTGATAATCTAGTCCATACAAGAATCGACCAATGGTGAGTGGGGAAATATCTACCCAAACTCCCTGGATAGTGAACACAGGGACAGGATAACCACCTTTCTATAATTGACCCTATGGATTCTGTCTTTTAAGATCGCCTTTGTACGCTATATAGAACTCACGTACAAGAATGTTACTATATTTTCTAGGCACTCTCGTCATCCATTTAAATCCATAATTCTTAAAGCTCTCCTTGAATTTAGGTAACTTCATCATCCCATTAGTTGTCAATATTTGCTCTAAATATAACACCCATTTAATCTATCTAGTCAAGAGTCTACGTAGTGCATCGTTAAATGTTTCCTACATTCTGGGGTACCCCCATAATTCAATAATAGGCTCTAGAGTAGTGGTAAATGCAATTAGAGGGGGGTAGTCCTATCTATCTATCGGTGTTGTATAGACCTCTTTTGTACCCTGAGCATTCTTAAAACTTGCTTTTATAGAGCTAGACTTTGCATCATTTGATGGTGGAGGTGTATAAGAAGGGGAAATAGTCGAGTTCTTTCTCTTTGAACCCCATAGAAGTGTGTCCTCCAGTGATGCTATATTCGTTCCTTTGGCACCCTTTTGTGCCTTTAGGTTAGCCTTGCTCTTTTGTGTGCAATCATATAATTCGCCACTATTGGTGAAACATTCAGTGGCCTCAGAACTGGACGATTGTTCTTTCTTGTTTCCCTTTTTAGGCACTTGTTTGGATGAGGAAGAATTTTTAGGAGGCATTTTACCTACAATTACACCTTCATTAGTAAGTAAATAATGAAAATAAAACAAAAGATGAAAGTAAGTTATCAGTGTGCCTCTACTATTAAGGGTACGAGTAGGGGGTACCAGTCGTATGGACTGGGTACGACTCATATGACCAAGTCGTATGATACTCAGTGTATGGATAGGTGTTTATTGGCTTGCTCACGAGTCCTCCTAATGAGTCATAAGTTTAGGTTTGAATCGTTACAAAAACCCATAAGCAAGTTAGAAACAAAAAGTTTAAAATATGGCATCTGCCCAAGTTAGTATGACTTAAGTGTATGAGTCATATGGTTAGGTGATGTTAGGCGTATTTACACGCCTAAAGCACCTCAATTTACCCATATTTTAGCTAAGTTTTAAGGACAAAATATATAATTCCTGCACTTTTAGTCCTCTTTCCTGTAAGTGAGCTAACAAACGTGATTAGAAAGTTTTCAGGTATAAATGATGAAGATTTCAGCATTTTTTGGAGAACTTGACGCCAAAGGAAGCTTCACGAAAGAAGGAAAGCAGAGCTTGGACGCCTAGGGACTAAAAGTGACACATAGAAAACCTGTCCCGGGCAAAAATAGAATTTCCAAAGACTTTGGGGATCAGCAGTAACTTAGTAGGATTAGGATAATGATGCAGTAACTTATTAGGATTAGGATAAGTACGCAGTAGCCTAGTAGGAATAGGATATGGGTATTATAAATACCCTATTTTGATGAAGTTTTTCATACTTCATACTTCATACTTCATACTTCATATTTCATACTTCATACTTTTTCAATCAATTACTTTTTATTATTCATTCAACACTTTTAATTCATTCTCTTTCAATTAATTCTTATTACTTTCTCTTCATCGACTTCTAAATTTTCACAACAAGAGAAATGCTACTTGTAAGGAATTCACGCCACAAGCACTACCAAAGCATACTTCACGTTAGACTCTTATTTTGGTATGATAATAATGTCTATTGTGATTTCCGTTGCACTCATGAGTAGCTAAACTTCTCTGTTGGGGTTATGGAAGCCTTATGAGACACTATCTATTGCTATGAGTTTGTGAATTCTTGACACGTATGCTGCTTATATCATTATTCTCTTCATCTTAATCTAAATTCTTGTGGTTGCAAACATATAGAATACGCCAGTATAGCATTAACTTGTTTGAAAGAAAAGTTACATGTCTGGAAAAGAGATAATGTCAAGGGATTCGACACCCAAACCAGTTGGGTTCTATATTTGATGACGACCTCTTACACTCTTATGAGAGCTATAGTTTGAGCGTTATCAAATTTTGGCGCCGTTGCCGGGGAATATGGTTGTCAACTAAGTTTTTGATAATTACTAGACCCTTTGGTCAAAGATTCTCGTACTTTACTTTTAGTTGTTGTTTTTGTTTTTTGCAGTTTTTTTGGTTCAGTGCATACCCCATACTGGAAGTTCGGGACAACCATTATTACCCATAAATCCTGAACCGCAACTTTTTGGAAGGATGGATGCACAACGTGACATTGAGAGAAGGGCTACTCAATAAGAGCAGGCTAGACTAGCTGCGTTGGCCACTGCCCAAGTACATCAACAGAATATCGATAACCCTGGGCAAGCAGCAGATCCTGATGATGAGGACTTAGGTGATGATGAGCTACTAAACCCCAGGCGTGATGCTGAGGTGGTGACATCGGCAAATAGAAGAGATCGTCAAGAAAGATTTTGGCCTGAACGCCGAGCTATGCAGATTCCCTTTGATGATGATGATGACGATCTGGATGGAGCTGGCGCCACAGGAGCTATTATTCTTCCGCCATTGGCACCCGGAGCCAAGTTCAACATCACTAGCACCATGATTCAATTATTACAACTCAAGGGATTATGCGATGGACTTGCAGGTGATGATCCAAATATGCATCTGGTCAACTTTATCTCTACATGCAAGTCATTCGACAATCCAGGCGTTGGACAGAATGCAATTCGGCTCCACTTATTCCAATTGTCTCTATCTAGGGAGGCAACTCTATGGTTGAACGGGCTGACTCCTGATTCTATTACAAATTGGAGGCAATTGAAAGACGGTTTCCTAGAAAGATTCTTTCCGCCATCCAAAAGAGCATAATTAAGAGATGAAATTAGCAACTTTCGTCAGCTTCCAACTGAAGCCCTTCACGAAACATGGGAGAGATTCAAGAAGAAGCTTATGAGGTGCCCAAACCATCACATGACCAATGTACACTTGATGGAGATACTATACAGATCCTTGAATTCAGTAACTAAACCAGTGGTGGATAATGCAGCTGGAGGATCATTTATGGACCTCACCTTTGTGCAGGCAAGCGATATGCTAGACCGGATGACAAAGCAAAGTAGGGCTTGGCATACCAGAGATTTTGAGGTGTCAAGCCCCACTATATCTATTAGCATGACTGCAGAACAAAGGCGAAAGGAAGAGGAACGCGACCAAGATATGGCGCACATGAAAACACAAATGGATCTTCTTACAAAGCATCTATTATCAGGGAAGACCAAAAAAGTCAAAGCAGTTCCGTTAAAAGGAAGGGAGGAATCCGATTCTAAAGAAGAAGCCAACTACTTGAACAATCAGGGGGGTTTTCGAGGCACTGCCCAAGGAAACCAAGGTCGGAACTATTATGAGAAGTCTGGAAACAAGGACCGTGATCAAGGTAGTTGGAAGAATAAGACTGATAGGAGTGGTTTGTATGTTCCTCCTGGAAGTCATGACACCGCTGCATCTGGCTCTGGTAAGATGTCAATGGAAGACATGATGGCGAAGCTGTTAAAAGGAGTGGAGGCAACCAGCACGGGAGTAACTGAGGTAATAAATGATTTGGCCTCAATGAAGCAATTGGTTGACTCGTCTTCCACTTCAATAAAACAGCTGGAGCAACAATTGAGTCAAATTTCAGACATATTAAATCAACGAAAAGCTGGCACCTTACCGAGTGACACAGTGCAAAACCCAAGGAACGATGGAACATGCCTGGCCATTACTACCAGGAGTGGTAAGGTGCTGGAAAATTCAGCCCAAAGCAAGCAAGTGGTCGATGATATCACAAATAATGCAGAAGATGCCGAAGAAGCTGAAAAAGGCGTCAATGACGTGACCCCTCAACGTCCACAGCCCAAAAAGATCGCCAATCTGAAGCAAGGGGAAAAGAAAGTCGTGAAGAAAACTATTCCCCTTCCACCACCACCTTTTCCTCAAAGATTAAAAAAGAGAGATGATGATACCAAGTTCAATAAATTTATGTCAATGTTAAAACAGCTGACCATTAATGTTCCGTTGGTAGAAGCACTAGAACAGATGCCTGGCTACGCAAAATTTATGAAGGATCTTTTGACAAAGAAGCGGGCAGCAGGTTATGAGTTAATAGATACTGTTCATCATTGTAGCGCAATCGCTACCAGATCACTAGTTCAGAAGAAGGCCGATCCGGGTGCCTTCACTATACCTTGCATTATCGGACCTTTGAATTTTGCCAAGGCATTATACGATTTAGGATCCAGCATCAACTTAATGCCACTATCTATTTATAACAAGTTGGGGTTGGGGGATCCTACTCCAACCAATATGAGGCTTGTGATGACAGATAGGTCGGTAAAATGACCTGTTGGTATTTTATGTGATGTATTGGTGAAGGTGTCCTCATTCATCTTTTCGGCAGACTTCGTTATCTTGGATTGTGAGGTGGACTCAGAAGTTCCTATAATCTTGGGGCGCCCTTTCCTTGCAACAGGAAGTGTGCTTATTGATTTAAGAGCCAATGAGCTTCTATTCCGAATGAATGACGAAGTAGTCCGCTTTGATGTGTGTAAATCAATGAAGCAACCCAAAGATCTGAACGTGTTCTCGGTAGCTGATGTTTATTTTGATGATGAGAAAGAATTACATGTAGAGGAGCAACTTATTGATGACCCATTGGCGATTGTGCTTATGAATGTTGAGCATAAGGATGCTGAAAATTATGAAGAAACTATTTGTGCTCTAACAAGATTAGGGTCATATCATCATGCTCCCAAGAAGCTGGACCTTGATCTCAAAAACCGACCTATACCACCAGCTAAACCATCTATTAAAAAGCCACCCACATTAGAATTGAAGAAGCTGCCTAGTCATTTAAAGTATGCATTCTTAGGAAGCGGTAACACGCTCCCGGTTATTGTGGCGGCAAATTTGGGTGAGCAGCAAGTTGCAGCTCTCATCGTGGTTCTACGGAAGTACATGAGAGCCATCGGTTGGACCATCGCTAATATCATTGGTATTCCGCCTGGGATTTGTACACACAAGATTCAGCTTGAAGAAAATTGCATACCCACTATTGAGCATCAAAGGCGTCTAAATCCACCTATGCAAAAGGTGGTGAAGAAAGAAATTATTAAGTGGTTAGATGCAGGGGTTGTTTATCCAATCTCCGACAGTAAATGGGTAAGCCTAATACAATGTGTACCCAAGAAAGGTGGCATGACGGTAGTTGCAAATGAAAAGAATGAGTTAATTCCACTCAGACCTATCACAGGATGGAGAGTATGCATGGACTTCCGAAAGCTGAATTCGTGGACACTAAAAGATCACTTTCCAATGCCATTTATAGACTAAATGCTCAATTGATTAGCAGGGAAAGGATGGTTTTGTTTTTTAGACGGTTATTCCAGCTATAATCAGATTTGTATTGCTCTCGAGGATCAAGAGAAGACAATGTTTACATGCCCATATGGTACGTTTGCCTTCAAACGTATGCCATTTGGGCTATGTAATGAACCCACCACTTTTCAACGTTGTATGATGTCCATTTTTTCTGATATGGTGGAAGACACTCTGGAGGTATTCATGGACGATTTTTTAGTTGTGGGTGAGTCGTTTGAATTATGTTTGGCAAATCTAATTATGGCGTTGCAAAGATGCGTTGAATTCAACCTGGTGCTAAACTGGGGGAAGTGCCACTTTATGGTGAAAGAAGGTATTGTGCTTGGGCATAAAATCTCTGAAAGAGGAATTGAGGTGGATCGAGCTAAAATTGAAGTTATCAAGAAACTACCACCCCTAGTTTCGGTCAAAGGAGTTCGTAGTTTCCTCGGTCACGCAGGCTTCTATCGGCGGTTTATCAAAGACTTCTCCAAAATTGCTAGTCCATTATGAAAAGTTTTGGAGAAAGATGCAAAGTTTGACTTCAATGAAGATTGTATGAAGGCATTCAAACGCCTTAAAGGGAAGCTAATTGAAGCTCCTATCATTGTAGCACCAGATAGGTCTCTACCGTTTGAAGTCATGTGTGATGCTAGCGGGGTAGCTTTGGGTGCTGTACTAGGACACAGAAGAGAAACGTTATTCCATCCAATCTACTATGAGAGCAAGGTCTTGAACGGAGCCCAGAAGAACTATACTGTCACAGAACAAGAACTTCTAGCGGTTGTGTATACTTTTGAAAAGTTTCGTGCTTATTTGTTGGGAACCAAAGTGGTAGTTCATACAGTCCATGCAGCTCTGAAATACTTGATGTCAAATAAAGATGCAAAACCAAGGCTAATTCGATGGGTATTGTTGCTGCAAGAATTTGATTTCGAGGTAAAAGATAGAAGAGGTTGCAAAAACCAAGTGGCTGATCATCTATCTAGACTCGAGAATGAGCATATAGCGCAGCCTGATCTAGAGATTGATGATGCATTCCCTGATAAAGAGATCTTAGCCACCATGATGGAAGAGTTACCATGGTATGCAGACTTTGCAAACTTTGTGGTAAGTAATGTGATGCCTGCGAATCTATTATTTCATCAAAGAAGAAAGTTCATGCATGATGTAAGACACTACTTCTGGGATGAGCCATATTTGTTTAGACGATGCGCGGATGGTGTGATCAGATGCTGCATATCTCATGACAAGGTGCCAAGTATCTTGGAAGCAAGTCATGCTTCACAAGTTGGTGGACACCAAGCAGGCGGTCGGACAGCAAGAAAGGTATTGCAAAGCGGCTATTATTGACCTTCGATATTTAGAGATGCCTACGAATTTGTGAGAAGATGTGACCAATGTCAGAGACAAGGCACAATTTCGAAGCATCATGAAATGCCCATGTCAAAAATTCTTAAAATCGAGCTCTTTGATGTATGGGGTATTGATTTTATGGGCCCATTCGTGAATTCGTTTGGAATGAAATATATCCTAGTTGTTGTAGATTATGTTTCAAAATGGGTCGAAGCAGTAGCATTGGCTGATAATGAAGGAAAGCGTGTTGTTGCATTCTTAAAAAGAAACATCTTCTCTCGTTTTGGGGTCCCACGTACTATCATAAGCGATGAAGGATCTTACTTTTGCAACAAACTGTTCAAATCCGTGTTGGCAAAATATGGTGTCAAGCAACATAAGGTAGCCACGCCTTATCACCCACAAACTGGTGGACAGGTAGAGGTTTCCAATCAAGAGATCAAGCAAATCCTTGCTAAGACCGTAAATGCTAATAGGAAAGATTGGTCTCGGAAGCTGGATGATGCACTATGGGCATATAGGACTGCATTCAAAACGCCAATTGGCATGTCCCCATACCAGCTAGTTTATGGGAAAGCTTCTCATTTACCTATTGATCTCGAGCACAAGGCATTGTGGGCGTTGAAGCAACTGAATTTGAATTTGGATGATGCTATGAACTTGAGGTTGGAACAGCTGAATGAGATGGATCAATTCCATCTACGTGCATATGAAAGATCAGACCTCTACAAAGAGCGGATGAAAAAGTATCATGATTAGCGGATTATTCAACGAAACTTTCAAAAGGGTGATATGGTACTTCTTTTCAATTCCAGACTAAAGCTATTCCCAGGTAAGTTAAGGTCCAAATGGTCTGGTCCGCACAAAATTAGCCAAGTCTACTTGTCTGGAGTAGTTGAGCTAGAAGACAGTAATGGTATTGTCTTTAAGGTGAATGGCCAACAAGTAAAACCATATATCGGTCCTCTTGACTCGATAAACTATATGGCCACCATCTATCTCGACGAAGTCTAAGTACTCGAGGTAACTATGTCGTGCCGCAACAATAAATCAAGCGCTAGATGGGAGGCAACCCATCGGGTTTTTTTTATCGTTTCTTTTGCATTTGTTTTTACTAAGTAAAAATTCAAAAAGAAGAGTCGAGCCACGACCAAAACTAAGGCGCTAGATGGGAGGCAACCCATCGTTCTAATCGTTTTTGTTGTTTTTGAGTAAATGTAGGTGCAAGAGGTGTAAAGGAGGAGATTGGTTTCAAATTTTGATTTAGAAGTATTGCATGTTGAAGGTGGTAAGATAGGAATGAAGAAGCAAAAGGCTATGGGTTAGGCATTACTTATGAAAATATAGGCAAAGAACAAGGCAAGGCCTATGTAAATATAGGCCACGAACAAGGCAAGGCCTATGCTATTGCCTAAGCTCTCGGATTCTAGAGTGCCATAGCATAGGCGCCGCCTATTCTCAACAATGCCATAGCATAGGCGCCGCCTATGCAAAAGCCTTTTGTCTCTGAATCTCATATGCCATGGCATAGGCGCCGCCTATGCATAACAATGCCATAGCATAGGCACCGCCTATGCTCAACAAGGCTTTGAAAAAGGCGCCGCCTATGCCAAGCATAGGCAAAGCTTTAGGCGCCGCCTATGGTCACTCTTGGTCTCCAAATCCGATTCCAAATGGGTCAAAACCCAACCCAAGCTTTTCCTATAAATAGAACCTTAGTCTTAAAATAAAATTGCATTGCAACTTCACCCTAGGCACCGCCTACCTCTCCAAATTCTCTAAAAAATTTTCCTTTTGCTGTTTTAACTTTGCAAGAACATCTTCCAAGGCCATCAACCAAGTAAGTACTTCTTTGTTCTTCTTTTATATTCCGTAAGTACTACACTATTACGCCTATAATAAATTGTTAAATCTTGAAGTAGTGTTGGTGATTTGAGTGTGGTTGATTTGTTGTGATACAACTATGTGAGTGAAAGAATACGTAAGGATGGTATTGACTTATTTCCAACTTGAATTTGATTTTGATACACTGTCATACTTTTGCGGAATTGACATGGTCAAGAAAATGGTATAATCTTGTAACTTGAAAGCTTTCATGTTCGAATTACTTGTTCATTGAGATGAAAAATCATGGTTGACTACAAACATGAGATGTTGATTATTTCTATGCCATAACTTGATACAATCTCTATGTAGTAGTCTTGTTCAAAAGGGTACATCAATCCAAACATGAAAAGTATTGTCAAGATTACTTGAGATAGAATCGAAAAGGATAGTTAAAGATGACTAGAAAAGTATGACTGCACTGATTATATTGTTGGAACGTACCACCTAAACGTATATCGATATAGTCTGAGTAATCGACAACGTTTACTTAACTAGTTGGTGCCAACAAACTAAGTGTGGGGTGGTGCCACTACTGATTGTTTGTCGATTGTATCTACCAAGATGAAGCTAACATGACTATCATTTTAATCTCAGGTACAATGGCACCAAAAGCACGACAAGGAAAGGATAAAGAGACCACCTCACAAAAAGGCCAGAAAAGGGGACGTAAAGAGCAAGGAGAATCCTCCTCACTACAAATACCTCTCCGCATGTTTGGAATCAAATGGGTCCTAGAGGAGCAAGGAAAGGACTGGTATAGGAACAATAAAGAGAAAAAATATGTTCATGTGGAGTTGATACACAAGGACAGCCTAGAAAAGAAAGAACCTCGCATGTTGGCCAAGATAATGGCGTTACATATTAATTTCATCTTCCAAGATATGGGAGAATGCAATCTTGATCTAACACGAGAATTCTATGCCAACTGGTCACCGAAAACTACAGGGAGTGAAGTAAAGATTCGGGGCCAAGTCCTTCAACTAAATGCGGAGTTCTTCAACTCTTTTCTAGGTTTGCCATCTGTTGATCCATCACCACTCAAAGAGCTGTACAACAGACCTCTGTACAGGGCAATTAGACACACATTGTGTGGAACAAGATCTATGGCACGATGGAGTAGACACAAGGACACCGGTCGGCACAATACCTTCCCATATGCTTCCTTAAATAGGGAAGCTAGGATATGGTTGTGAATAGTCAACTCTTGCCTAATTCCAGGGACACAGTACACAAAGATAAAATGAGATAAAGTGTGCTTGGTGTACGCACTGATGACGAATGTCCCTATCAACATTGGGGAAATTATTCGATCTACAAAGCATAAGGCTAGGCTGCACAAGAGGTCCCACTTCAGCTTTGGCAATCTGTTGACTGCAATATTGAGGAAGGAGGACATCGAAGAGAAACCTGTTGATCATAAGCTTCCACACAACCCGAAGAAGGTTGACCTCACAAAGGTTAAAGATGCTGAATCCACACATGGCGTCAACCTTACCATTGCAGAACGTCATGCTCGGGATGAGAGTTTCTTTTGCCATCTTTATGGCATGACTCGGTTTACCATGATGAGCGGAGGTCGTGTTCCAACTACTGTAGAGATCCAACAGTTGGATTATGACTACCCAATGAACGAGCATGCAAGGGCTATGTGTGGAGTAGGTGTGTACTTTGAGGAACCTCTTGATGACGATGTGCCAACCGATGATGATCGTCGAATGCCAGACTCCAACGTGGAGGAGAACTCTGATGGTGACGACTCTGATGATGATTCCGATGAAGGGGGTATGACCCCAGACATAGAGGAGGAGTCTGACTAACCAGGTTCTTCTTATTTACTTTCCACTAAGAGCAGTGTGTCCCGTCTAAGTGTGGGGTGCTGGTATTTGTATGCTAAACTTCCTTATTTGCATTTGCATTTATTTATGTTTGTTTGTTTTGTTTTTTTTTAGTAGTTAATTTTTTTTTTTAAATTTTTAACTTTGCATGAAATTGTTCTGATAGGCAGCATGGTATTGTGACAAGAGTCTGTGATATAATCATTACTATTGAGACATTTAGGCTCTAAATGTGACTCACTATGTGATAGTTTTGTGGTTTAATTCCTTCATCTGTTGGGTCAAGAGTCTACACTACTTCCAAAAATGTCGACCATGTGCCTTGTGTTTATGAGATGATAGTATATTCTATGTTTGTGGCTGATGCTAGAACTTGCCTGCTATGTATGTAAAGCGAAATAAAGAGTGTGAGTTTAGGAGATGATTTAGGCATTTCTTTGGCAACCTATGATTGTTTACCTTCATTTTATCTACCCATGGACATCATCCTAGATAACCCCCTTTGAGCCTTAAGCCTATTTTCTTTGACAGCCTCATATATAAGCCCAATCCATTTTTTTTTCAAGACCATAATTTGATCCAAATTCCTAAGTGCTTTAAATAGTAAAGTCATGTGACAACATAAGAGGAAATTGGTGAGAGTGATGCCTTAGAGTGTATTGGTACTTGAATTTGTTATGAAAAAGAGTGGCTATCATAGAGGTGTGTTATAAAAAAAAGAGAAGAAAAGAAAAAGAAATAGAAAAACAAAAAGTTTATGATTAAATAAAAAGATAGTTATGTTTGAATGGCAAAATAGATGAAAAGGGGTGATAGATGAAAGAAAGGTAGCAGGGTTGATTAAAAGAGAGTGTTAATGGCATAATGTAATGTATTAAAGCGCTTAGGAACATAGCCACTATTTCTGGCCAAAATAGTCCTACCCATCCCTTAGCCTACATTACAACCTGTAAAAGACCTATTTGATCCTAGGCTTAGCATTCTGATATTTAGTGGAGCATTACACTAAGGGCAAGCCTATGATCATCAGTTGCAACATATGAATTCTTTGTGAGAGTGAGAGCAAGGAGAATATTGTACCCATGTTTCTAAAAATGCAAAACTTGTGAGTGATTATGGGTAATATCTTGTGTGAGACACACATGGTTGATGAGTTTTGGGTAGTCGTGTATGATTCTTTGTGCCTTAACTTCTTGAGTACAAATTAAACACCATTATGAGTCTATATTAGCGGTTGAATTGTTTCTAGTAGTGATTAGAAAACTACTCTTTGATAATAATTGCTATGTCCGTCTTGATGAATATTTTGTGTGTTACTGTGAAACCCTAAGTAGATGTTTATATGGACATGATATTTTGTTCGAGGATGAACAAAGCTTTAAGTGTAGGGTGTTGATGTTAGGCGTATTTACACGCCTAAAGCACCTCAATTTACCCATATTTTAGCTAAGTTTTAAGGACAAAATATATAATTCCTGCACTGTTAGTCCTCTTTCCTGTAAGTGAGATAACAAACGTGATTAGCAAGTTTTCAAGTATAAATGATGAAGATTTCAGCATTTTTTGGAGAACTTGACGCCAAAGGAAGCTTCACGAAAGAAGGAAAGCAGAGCTTGGACGCCTAGGGACTAAAAGTGAAGCATGGAAAACCTGTCCCGGGCAAAAACAACATTTCCAAAGACTTTGGGGATCAGCAGTAACTTAGTAGGATTAGGATAATGATGCAGTAACTTATTAGGATTAGGATAAGTACGCAGTAGCCTAGTAGGAATAGGATATGGGTATTATAAATAGCCTATTTTGCTGAAGTTTTTCATACTTCATACTTCATACTTCATACTTCATATTTCATACTTCATACTTTTTCAATCAATTACTTTTTATTATTCATTCAACACTTTCAATTCATTCTCTTTCAATTAATTCTTATTACTTTCTCTTCATCGACTTCTAAATTTTCACAACAAGAGAAATGCTACTTGTAAGGAATTCACGCCACAAGCACTACCAAAGCATACTTCACGTTAGACTCTTATTTTGGTATGATAATAATGTCTATTGTGATTTCCGTTGCACTCATGAGTAGCTAAACTTCTCTGTTGGGGTTATGGAAGCCTTATGAAACACTATCTATTGCTATGAGTTTGTGAATTCTTGACACGTATGCTGCTTATATCATTATTCTCTTCATCCTAATCTAAATTCTTGTGGTTGCAAACATATAGAATACGCCAGTATAGCATCAACTTGTTCAAACGAAAAGTTACATGTCTAGAAAAGAGATAATGTCAAGGTAATAGGGCACCAACCCCTGTTAAAAAGTTAGTGCCGTAACTGGATTAACCTCTTGGAGAATCTGTACCATTAGATACGTTTTAAGCTCAAAAGAGTAAAAGTGAAATAATCCTTGATGGTCGAAAGACGCCTGGATTTACCATAGAATACGATTCTCTATAAGCGCATGCTTGTCTGAATTCTGCATAACTCATAGTCAATAGATACGTATAACTCATAAGGTGGACATAACCCTAACTTACAATTCTCATTGATTAAAATCTTACCAAACAAATCATTCCGTTTTAACTTTGCTATTTTGATACTTTTAATTCACGCCTAAACCATCCCCCCTTTTTTATAGAATTTTTGACCAAAAGTCTACTAATAGTTTCTTACTTAGTTACCAAGTATTCCATGTGGGATTCGACACCCAACCAAGTTGGGTTCTATATTTGACGACTAGCGCTTACACTCTTACGAGAGCTGTAGTTTGAGCGTTATCATTAGGGTACGACTCATTTAGGCCAGTTGTACCCATACCAGAACATAAACCTAGTCAAATTTCTATATTGTCAGTGGGTACGAGTTGTAAGATATCTCGTATCCACTTCAACATAAAGTTTCAACTTAAGAGTTGACTCTAAATAAAATTTCCTAATCTACCCTTAACTTTTTGCAGCAATATCACATAATTTTTAGCCAAAATAACACAAAATATCAACATCCAAACCCCATTTCACCCCTACTTTTCATTTTCAATATAAACCTAAGAACTAGGGATCCAAAATTTAACAATTAAGCAATAACAACTGAAAGCAAGTTAGAAACAATTCACATTTATGATTTCATTTTGTAAACTAGACCAAAGTAGGTTCAAACACTTACTTGAATGAGAAAATTAGGGCTTCTTTAATTTTTCCAAAATTCTTCCAAATTCCTTCTTAAATTCAAGCAAGATGAAGAATTCGAGCAAGATGGTAGTTAATTTAAGTTGTTTTTAAGTGATTTGGTGCATTGGAAGCTTACAAATTACTCAAAAATAGTGGTGGGTGATTTTTGGGTATCGAGTGCCTGTCGGGTACCTTAATTCCTTTTAAAGTCAAGTGTCGAGATGGGTTGATGTAATGCCCCGAGTCTGTACCCCAGACGCTACATGGTGCTTACGACCTTGAAAGACCACAAGCCAACCCATGTCTGATATTTGTTGTGAGCACTAAAACATGATACTATAATAAATGCGGAATAATAGGCTGAAACGCCATAAGGTTCAAAATCTAAATACTGATAAGTTATATCATTTGAAATAAAATACGTAAAACTAAACACTATCTGAAAACTAGTCTGAAAAGCCTCTGACTAAAACTTTCTGAAAGTGGAGTTGATGGGACAATCCCCTAACTAACTCCATCTGCTGAAATAATAAAACAAAAGAATATCCTCGAATGATAAGGACTCACTACCAATCTACTGCTGTAGGCTGAATCTGAGTCTATCTATGCATGGTCAGGAACCTGAGCGTTCGAACCTATGATATGAGACATCATAGCGCAAAGAAAGAGTGTGTGTTAGTATTTAAAATATACTGGTATGCAAGATGAGGTAAGGCTGAATGCAAGGGTTCATATGTATGAACAATAACTGACTGAATGATATAGAGTAACTGAACATGAGAGTACATGGATAACTGATACTGCTATAAATACTAAGTATGTACTAATGTGCATATAAATAAATACTATGACTAAACTTATCTGAAGCTAAGTCCTGAATTGTAAAACTGAGTAACTGATATCTGAAGTTACAGATAATAGATTTACTGATACTGGTTGACTGTATCTAATAGTCCTGATTCTGTAGAACTAAATTGAGTTCTATTCTGAAGTTTGAGATTGAGACTGTGGGAGGTAATCATCTAACCGACATGCCTCAAATAAGATAAGATAACTGAGTTGGGGTCCAACATGTGACCCCAGTTGGAAGAGTCTCAGTACCATGCCATGGGTAAAGACACTAAAGAGTTACCCTCATCTTGAAGATACTCTAATGAGAATGGTGGAAGCCTCATATGACAGGTTAAAACACCGAATCAAACCTCAACTGACGGGTTTGATGTATCAACCTACGCTGGCTACGTAGATCTAGAATGCAAGGATTGCTTCTAGAGATCACACCCTCTACTGGCAGGTGAGCCCCATCCTTGGATTCACTCGGTGCTAATTCTACTCTAAACTTAAAGACATTGAATTGAGTATACTGAACTAGTTAGGAATGATACTGAGCTTACTGAGTTTTTTTCTGAGTTCGGTAACTGACTGAGATCTACCGAGTTTTGTAACTAACTGAGAGTACTATTGATCATGGCATGACTGAGATTCTGTAACTGACACTGTCTCTAGGAACATATCTAAATTCTCGGTTATTAAATACCTCATGGACCTGATAGCAGGAAAAATAAAGCATAATATACTCTTGAAAATCATAACAATGTATACTTATCCATAGTTTACTCATAGAGGCATTTAATCTAACACTTGTAATGCATTTACTTATACATGAATGAGGAATACATGCTATCATGTTATAATGGCACTATTTCATTCACATAGGTAATTTACCAATCACATGGGGAGCATACTTAGGTTATAAAATAATCAAAACATATAGTTATCATGGATACATCAATCAACTTAAAAATTGAAGGGTTTATCATGAAGATCATGTAATTCAACACATACAATGATTTATTTCATAAAAGCATGTACTTTGATCATGTACTAAAACCCAATAATAACATGAACATGAATTTCAATTCAATTCAAGCATGAAAGTTCATAATTTAATAGTATTTTATTTTGAAAAAGGATTAGTAGACTCCATGGGTGAAAGGAACCCATAGATGAACACCTAACATACCTTGGTTTATTAGTTCTTGAAGGTGCTTGAAGAAATTGTTGAGTTTTGACCTTGATTCTTGAAGCTAGGATTTGTAGTTTTGAGAGAAAACTTTTATTTCTTGAGATAAGTGAGAAAAATAATGGGATAATAGTCTATTTAAGGCTCTAATCCCATGTTTAGGCTGACTGGAATGAGGGAAAAAGACCTAAAAGCCCTTGGAAATTAAATCTCAAAATTAACTAAAATGTCCCAATTTTCACCCTTGGCGCGATGCGGTTCTATCGCGCCATGTCTCTAGAAATTGCCAACTAGGAAAATGAATAGTGGCACGACGCGGTGGTATCACATTGACACCTTGGATGAGACATGGAATCTTGGCACGATGCAGTACAATTGTGCTGCTTTACTGGAAATTGACAAATGTAAACTAGGTCCTTGGTGCGACGTGCCAATATTGTGGTCCCATACTGGAATTGGACAATTGGGAATTAGAAGCCCTCCGTGATGCGGTGAGATCATGGATTCACACTGGAAATTGAAAATTGTCATTTAGACTAGCTCCGCGATGCGCTAGTGATTAAAATGATGGTGTTTAACGACTGGGACTTAAAATCGCCATAACTTCTTACCCGGTTATCGAAATTGGGCGAATGTTATATCGTTGGAAACCTAATTGAATTTCCTATGCAATGGTAGGGTCTAAACTGAAAAATAATGAGAATTTAAAATTTTTTATGTTGGATAACTCATGAACTGAGAGTTAATCTTAAGCTAAAGAAATATGGGGTACTACAATATCTCCCCCTTGGGTACGTTCATCCTCGAATTAGACTAATTAAGTTGAGACACTGATAGACTAAGTTTACACACTGAACATGCCTATCTGATGCATGGAATACATGACTGAAGTACTTATAAGCTTAATTTTCATACTGAACATGCATATCTGATGTATGAGTACACGACTGAACTGATTTATGAATACATGAATGAATATGCAACGGTAATAGATACCAAGTTATAATTATAACGTAGCATGGAATTGAGTAAAGCTAAGAAAGACTGTTACCTTAATCTAGATCTTAGGTTGCAGAGAAGAGGTAAGGATACTTGGTCTGCATATCTTCTTTTAATTCCCAAGTAGCTTCTTCAGCAGACTAATTTTTCCAAAGAACTTTGACCAAGGGAATTTCAATGTTTCTCAGTCTGTGAATCTAATGATCGAGGATCTAGACTGGAACCTCTTCGAAAGAGGGATCATTCTTAATATTTAAACCTTCTAAGGGGACTATGACTGCTGGGTGACCAATGTATTTTTTTTTGCAGGGAGACATAGAATACTGGATGCACTAAAGCTAGATCTGAAGGCAACTTAAGCTCATAAGCTAGCTTTCCGAAATGACTGAGAATTATATAAGGACCGACATAGTGAGGACTGATCTTTCCCTTCTTGCCGAACCTCTTTACCCCCTTCATGGGAGAGATTTTCAAGAAAACAAAATCACCAATCTCAAACTGAGATCCTTTCTTCTCACATCTGCATAGGATTTCTAAAGGCTCTGGGCAGCCCTTTGTCTTTCTCTGACTAATTGAACCTTCTCTAAGGAATCAAACACTAGGTTAGCCCCTACTACTGAGGCCTAACCTATCTCGAACCAACCGTTTGGAGATCTACATCTCCTACTGTAGAGAACCTCAAACGGGGCTATCTGAATACTATAATGATAGCTGTTATTTTATGAGAATTTAATCAAAGTCAAGTGGTCATCCCAACTATCCTTAAAATTGACAGTGCATGCTCTTAGCATATCTTCTAGAGTTTGAATGGTCCTTTATGCTTGACCATCTATTTGAGGGTGGAAGGTTGTACTGAGATGAACTTTGGTACCAAGACCCTTTTGGAATAATTTCTAGAAATAAGAGGTAAACTGAGTACCTCTATCTGAGATAATGGATATTAGAACTCTGTGTAACCTGACCAACTCTCTGATAGAGTTTGCCATAGTCCTCAGCTGAATAGGAAGTATGAACTGGCAAGAAATGAGCTTATTTGGTCATTTTGTCTACAATTACCCAAATAGAATCATGATGACGATGAGTATAAGGCAAACCCTTCAAAAAGTCCATGTTCACTTCTTCCCGTTTCCATGTGGGAATTCTAAACTCTTGCATGTACCCACTAGGCTTCTAGTGCTCAATCTTAAATTTCTGATATGTAGAGCATTTTGGTACAAACTTTACAACATCTTTCTTCATCCCACTCCAGTAATAGATCTCCCGCAGATCATAATAAATCTTAGTGGACCTTGGATGAATAAAGTAACATGCACCATTCGCTTCTGAAAGAATTTATTGTCTCACGTCATCTACACCTAGCACACATAAATGACCCTGGAAACACAATACAATATCTCTTCCTTGGGAGAAAACATATAATTTTTGATCTCTGACTGACTCTTTCAGCTTAACAAGACTGGGATCTCTATCCTAACTTTCCTTCACCTCGAATACTAGAGAGGATTTAGAACTATTCTAAACCCACACACTACCTTCTGCTGAATCAACTAAGCGGACACTTAGTCGGGCAAGCTGATGAACTCCTTGAACTAAGTTTTTCTTACTGTCCTCAACATGAGCAATACTACCCATAGACAGTCTAGTGAGAGCATCAACCACTATATTGGCTTTTCTCGGATGATACACAATACTTATGTCATAATATTTTAATAACTCTAACCACCTTCTCTGATACAAATTCAAATCTTATTGAGAGAACATATAGTGAAGGATTTTGTGATCTATGAACACATCAACATGCACCCCATACAAGTAATGCCTCAAAATCTTTAAGGCAAACACTATAGCTGCTAACTCGAGATTATAAGTTGAATAATTCTTCTCAAGAGGTTTAATCTATCTGGAGACATAGTCTATGACCTTACCTCTCTGTATGAGGACACAACCCAAACCTACTCTAGATGCATCACAATACGGAAAAAATCCATCTAAACCACCTTGTAGAGTCAAAACTTAGGTTGAGGTGAGTCGAGTCTTCAACTCCTGAAAACTCTTCTCGCAAGAATCTGACCACTGAAATTGGACTTTCTTCTAAGTAAATTTGGATATGGGGGATGCAATAAGTGAAAAACCTTCAGTAAACTGATGGTAATATCCAGCTAAACCTAAGAAACTCTGAATATATGATGGAGAGATAGGTCTAGGATAGTTTCTCACCACCTCAATGTTTTGAGGATCGACTCTAATGACATCACTAGAAACAATATGACTAAGGAATTCTAATGAACTAAGCCAAAATTCGCACTTACTAAATTTAGTGAACAACTGGTGAGTCCTGAGATTTCTGAAGTTCAATTTTGAGGTGATCTGCATGATTATTCTCGCTATGGGAATAGATAAGAATGTCATCGATGAAGAATATAATGAACACATCCAAGTACTTCTTGAACACACAATTCATTAAGTCCATGAAAGCTGCTGGGGCTTTTGTAAGGCCAAAAGACATGACCAGAAACTCGAAGTGACCATACCGAGTTTTAAAAGATGTTTTTGAAATGTCACATCCTCTGACTTTGAGCTGGTGATAGGTTGATCTAAGGTCTATCTTAGAAAAGTAATTGTCACCCTGAAGTTGGTCAAATAAGTCATCGATTCTAGAAAGTGGATATTTATTCTTGACTGTGACTTTGTTTAACTGACTGTAGTCAATACACATTCTGAGAAAACCATCTTTATTACACATGAATAAGACTGGTGCGCTCTATGAGGAAATACTGGGTCTGATGAATCCCTTATCTAGGAGATCCTTCAACCGTTCTTTTAACACTTTGAGTTCTACTAGTGCCTTTCTGCTAAGTGTCTGGAAGAAGTTCTTTTCTGAAGTCTATTTCCATAATAGGAAGAACTCCAGGAAGATCTTTGGGAAACACATTTAAGAATTTATTTACTACAGGAGCTGACTCAAGACTGGGAGTTTCTGATTTAGAGTCTTTGACTCCTACAAAATGGTAGACATATCCCTTAAATATTATTTTCTCACTTTAAAGAATGAAATCAACTGACCCCTAAGAGCTGTGGTACTGCCCCTCCATTTAAGGACTAGTTCATTTGAGAATTATGAATAAACTATTCTATTCCTACAATCAACTGAGGCATAGCATGAGTGGAGCTAATCTATGTCGAGAATAACATCAAAATCTTCTATCTCTAGTGCTACAAGGTCTGCTGAAGTAATTTTCAAAGATATCATAATCGTACAGTTCTTGTATACTTGTTAGGCTATGATAGATTAAGCCACTGGGGTAGAAACTGAGAAAGGCTCTTTTAGGATTTCTGGACTGACTCCAAAGTTAACGGCTATGTAAGAAGTTATGAAAGAAAAAGAAGATCCAAGATCTAGAAAGGCTTAAACATGTAAATGAAAGATCTGTAATGTACCAGTGACCATATTAGTAGAATTTTCCTGATCTTGTCTGGACTGAAGTGCATAAAGCCTATTTGGGCATTGCCTACCGGTGGCACTGAAAGCAACACCCTACTGATTCGAGTGACCTAACTAAGCTAAAATATAGTAAGCAAACCCTGATAACCTGACTAAGGACAATCTCTAACTCTGTGGACTAGCTTGCCAGTCCTGAAACAAATATCACTGCTAGCTCTGTAGACACCCTTATGATTTTTGCCACATGTTTGACAAAGAGGATTTGTTTGAGTACTGCTGACACTACCCTGGTATTTAGAGCCTAGCGAACTATTGTTGTTACTATTTCTAAAATTAGGTACTGGAGCATTGGCTGAGGACGGAGCTGGAACTGAAGATTTTGAGTCAAACTAGGAACGATTACCACCCTCTGACTTAGGCTAATTAAAATTGAAGCTACCTATTCTAGCTCTCTTATTTTGCCTCTCTCTTTTTCTCTGATCTTAGCCTCTTCTATCTACTGAGCATGGACCATGAGCCTGGATATGTCTATCTCCTTAATCAACATTATTGTTCTGCACTCCTTAACCACACTATTTAACACCCCAGATATGAACTTGCTCATTCTGGACCTACTGTTTGCTACTACATAGGGAGAATACCTGGATAATTGAGTAAACTTGAGGGAATACTCTTTCACACTCATACTACCTTAACTGAGATGATAAAATCTAACACCTTGGATTCTCTCAGCTCTAAGGGAAAAAATCTCTCTAGGAAAGCAGTAGCAAACTCTTCCCACTCTATGGGCTCTACATCTGTGCCTCTTTCTACCTTTCACTACTTAAACAATTTATGAGCTACATCTTGTAGTTGATAGGTGTCTAACTCAGCACTCTCACTGGAAGTCACTCCCATGAACCTGTGACTTTCTGAACCTGATCGAGGAGAGGATTCATTTGGGTGAACTCCCTAATCCTGGTTGTAGCAGTAGGACACTGGATGGGATAGAACAACAGCTGGACATTTATTCTATGCTATTACTGATTGGCTAGGGTAGTGAATGCAACTATGGATTCTACATGGGAGACATGCTCGTCTAGGGGATTTGCCCGAGTAGGCTGAGGTGCTAACTGATTTCCAGTTCATCTTTTGTTAGTACTTTTGGGAGGCATGTTCTGTAATTGAAAGAAATAAACGGATAAAACTAAGAGTTTAACTTGAGCTCATGCTCACTCTCACTCTCATGACATGAATATTGAAAGAAGGGAAACTTTTCCTAAACATCTCATAGCCTCCTGTCTATAAGTGTGGTGCACTACACACCTATGCATAAGACTCTACTAGATGTGTCTTTTAGACTTCCTAGGACATTGGTTAACCTTAGGCTCTGTTACCAAGTTTGTAACTCCCCAAGTATGTACCTCGGATGCGACACAGTGCTTATGACCCCAAAGGACCACAAACTAACCCATGTCTGATATCTGTTGTGAGCACTAAAACATTATACTGTAATAAATACAGAATAATAGGCAAAAATGCCATTCAAAATATAAATACAAATAAATTATATCATCTAAAATAACAATCTATAAACTAAACACTGTCTGAAAACTAGTCTAAAAAGCCTCTAACTGAAACTATTTGAAAGTGAAGTTGATGGGACAATCCCCAACTAACTCCATCTACTGAAATACTGAGTCTGCTAAAATAATAAAATACAAAAATATCCTCAAATAATGAGGACTCACTTCTAATCTACTACTGCTGGCTGAATCTGAGTCTATCTATGTGTGGTTAGGAAACCTAAGTGTCCGAACCTATGATATGAGACATCATAGTATAAATAAAGAGTATGCATCTATATGTGGAATGTATTGGTATGCTAGATAAGGTAAGTCTGAATGCAAGGGTTCATATTCATGAACAATAATTGACTGAATGATATAGAGTAACTAAACATGAGAGTACATGGATAATGAATATTGCTGTAAATACTAAGTATGTACTAATGTGCATATAAATAAATACTGACTAAGCTTATTTGAAGCTAAGTCCTGAATTCTAAAATTGAGTAACTGATATCTCAAGTTAATGATAATAGATTTACTAATACTGGTTGACTATATTTGATAGTCCTGATTTTGTAGAAATGAGCTAAGTTCTATTTTGAAGATTGAGACTGAGACTGTGGGAGGTAATTATCTAACTGACATGCCCTAAATAAACTAAGATAACTGAGTTGGGGTCCAACCTGTGACCCCAGTTGGAAGGGTGCCAGTACCGTGCCATGGGTAAAGACACTAAAGAGTTACCCTCATCTAGCAGGTACTCTAATGAGAATGGTGGAACCCTCATCTGGCGGGTTAAAACACCTCATCAACCCTAAACTGGCAGGTTTGATGTCTCAACCTACGTAGTCTACGTAGTTCTAGAATGCAAGGATTTCTTCTAGATATCACACCCTCTACTGGCAGGTGAGCCTCCATCCTTGGGTTCTCTCGGTGCTGAATTCTACTCCCAACTGAAAGACACTAAACTGAGTATACTAAACTATACTGGACTGATACTGAGTTTACTGAGTGTTTTTCTTTAGTTCGATAACTAATTGAGTTCTACTGAGTTCTATAGCTGACTGAGAGTACTAATGATCATGACATGACTGATAGAAGTTCATAATTCAACAATCTTGTATTTAGAAAATGGATTCGTGGACTCTATGGGTGAAAGGATCCCATAGAAGAACACCTAACATACCTTGGGTTATTAGTTCTTGAAGGTGCTTGAAGTAATTCTTGAGTTTTGACCTTAATTCTTGAAGCTAGAATTTGTAATTTTTGAGAGAAAGCTTTTATTTCTTGAGATAAGTGAGCAAAATAATGGGATAATAAGATATTTAGGGCTTTAATCCCTTGTTTAGGCTGACTGAAATAAGGGAAAAAAGACCTAAAAGCCCTTGGAAATTAAATCTTGGAATTAACTAAAATGTTTCGGTTTTCACCCTTGGCATGATATGGTGCTATTACACCGTGTCTCTGGAAATTGTCAACTGGGAAAATGCATGGTGGCTTGATGCGGTGGTATCATGTTTCCACCTTAGATGAGACCTGGAAGCTTCATGCGATGTGGTACATTTACGTTGCTTTACTGGAAATTAAAAAATGTGAACTGTGTCCTAAGCACAATATGCCAATACCACGGTCTCTTATTGGAATTGGACAATTGGGAATTGGAAGACCTTCGCGATGCGGTGAGATTGCAGAGTCACACTAGAAATCAATAATTGTTATTTAGACAGGCTCCACAACTGTAACGCCCCAAATTTAGTACCCAAAATGCTTTATGATGCTCATTACACCAAAGGACCATAAGCTAACTCATGACTGATATTTGTACCTATATACTGCATAATATACTGAATAATGTAGAAACATGAATTGAAAGGCCATAAGGTTCACATAAATAAAGTAAAACATAAAATCTAAACGGGGTATGAAATACCCAAAACAACTGAAATAACTGTCTGAACATAATATTCTGGAAAGCTTCTAACTGATTGAACTGTCTGAGTAAGGAGTTGATGGGATATGTCCCCAACTAATTCCAACTAATAAACTAATTAATGAGATAATAGAGAAATAAACATGTCCTCGAAGGATGAGGACTAACTGTAAACTCTGACTACTGATATCTAGAATCTACTAATGCTCTGGAGTTCGTGTCTCTGAACTTATGGTATAAGACACCATAGTGAAAATGCATTAGCACTTTGAATATACTGGTATGCATATGAGGTAGGCTGAAAGCATGGGGTTCATATGAATGAACAATGCTGGCTAACTAACTAATATGAGCGTTAGAATGCATGCATGTATACATAGTAACTATATCTGAAATCATGATAACAAGAGTATGCTGATGACTAACATAAGTAATGACTGAATTCTGATAACTGATAACATGAGTGACTGTATCTGATAGTCATGAATTTAAAGGAACTAGCTGAGTTCTATACTATATCTGAGTTGAATGTATCTGACAGTCTTGAATTCTGAAGAACTATCTGAGTTCTATTACTGAGACTAATAATGAGACTTTAGGAGGTAGTCATCTAAATGACATTTCCCAAATGACACATTATAGCTGAATTGGGGTCCAATCTATTCCTTGATTGGAAGGGTGTCAATACCGTGCCACTGGTAAGGACAACATATGAGTGACCTAATATAATAGGTAACTCTAGAGAGAACGGTTATAACCCTCATATAGCAGGCTAAGCCACCTCATCTACCCTCATATAGTATGCTATAATGTCCCAACCTATACTGGTTACATAGTTCTGGAATGCAAGGATTTCTTCTAAGAAATACACCCTTATATAATAGGTGTGTTCCTATCCTTGGGTTCGCTCGGGGATAATTTCTACTCCCATCTGAATAGACACTAAACATGATTTATTGAACTAAACATGGACTGAGTTACTGACTTCTATTGACTGATGGAATACTATTGATATCCGAAAATTAACTGAGTTCATGAGATCATGGAGATTTTCAGAGTCATAAGACTGTCTCATAAGATTGTCTGAAGTCTAAGGATCATAGTATGACTGAGAGTATCGTGGAAACATGACATGGCTCTAGGAGCACAACTAATATTTTGGGTACAAGTACCCTCCGTACTCGTTAGAAGGAAACTGACAAAGCATGACCTACTCGAACATATCACTAACATCATAATCCATAATATATTTATTGAAGCATTTCATCAAACATGTGATCTGCATAAACTTGTACATACATGGGGATTTCATGACATCATGCTAGTTGGGCATTTTTCTTTATCTAGGCATATAAACAAACACATGGTAGGCATGGTATGTGTAAACAACATTATAAAACAATTAAACATCATGATTCAATTCTAATTTCATCATTCAAGGGTTTAATCATAGGTTTACATGAATCTACCTCTATATTAATCAAATCCACATAAAATTTATTCCCCAAAAAGGAATAGAATTCAATTACTCATTATCAAAATGAACAAGAGCAGTCCAATCATGAAATTCATAAATAAAATCCATAAACTTAAACTTTGAAAAGAGATTCTTTGGCTTCATGGACGGAAGGAGTCCATGAATGAACACTATGCATACCTGGGTTGAGTTTTCTTGAAATTCTTGAACTTGAAGAATTTAAATCTCTTAGTTCTTGAAAAAGATTTGGATTTTGTTCTTGGAGATTAATGTTAGAGAGAAAACCCTAGTTTTGTTGTTATGAAAGAATAATGAATTTCTGAGCTTTGGTCGGATATAATTGGGTATATAAATGGGTGGTAAAAGACCAAAAAACCCCTTTTAAAATGACTTTAATTTGCTGAATCATGACTTGCGGTGGCTCTTGCGATGGTTTGTCACTAGGGCGACAGTTCATTGTTTTGACCGTCATACGTGGACCAAGAAAAGGGCTTACTGCCTAAGTAACGACGGCCTGGGTGATGGTCCGTCGCAAGTTCGACGGTCCGTTAACCTGTCCGTTGCACCTTATCTAGAAGGTGGCCTCACTATTTCCCTAGCGACGGTCATGGTTGATGGTCCGTCACTATTCTGATGGTCCGTCGACCTCACCATCGCACCTGGGTGGATTTTACTGCCTTCTGTATTTTTGCCATAACTTTCTCCTCTAATTTCGAATTTTGATGAAATTGGTATTGTTGGAAAGCTAATTCAATGTCCTACATGACAAAAAGTGAAAATGTAAAAAAATACTACATGTTCAAAAGTGGATTCATATTTCAAAGAAAGCTTCTAACATTCTTGAGATGAATTCAAACTAGGAAAAAGTATGGGGTATTACACTATCTCCCCCTTGAGAACATTCATTCTCTAATGAGACTGAGTGAGGGGAAAGAATAACCAATGTACATACTGAACATGAATCCTAAAACATGATCTCATGATTGACATGACTGATAACTGAACATACCATACTGAATATGCATATCTGATGCATGTGTAACAAATTCATGAATGCATGACTGGGTGTTTTTATAAACTAAGTTTCTCACAATGAGAATGCATGTCAGATGCATAATTATATAACTAAACTAATACATGAATGCATAACTGAATATGTAATGGTATTTAATACCAAGTTTGTGACGAACACTAAACATGAAACTGGGTAAGCTTAAGGAGAACTGTTACCTTGAGCTTGATCTGAGTCAGCGGAGAAGAGGTGAGGATACTTGGTATGCATGTCTGCTTTTGTTTCCTAAGTAGATCCCTTGATAGACTGATTTCACCAAAGAACTTTAACTAGAGAGACTTCTTTGTTCCTCAATCTACGAGTCTGATAGTCTTGGATTTCAACTGGAATCTCTTCAAAAGAGAGGCTGTTCTGAACATCGATGCTATGAATAGGGACTACAACTGTTGGGTCACCTATGAATTTCTTAAGAAAAGAGACATGGAAAACTGGATGAATTGAGGCTAGATATGAAGGCAATTATAACTCATAAGCTACCTTTCCAAAGCGACTGAGAATCTTGAAGGGACTGACATATCGGGGACTGAGCTTTCCCTTCTTGCTGAACCTCTTCACTCCCTTTATGGGAGAGATCTTTAAATAGACATAGTCACCAATATTTAACTCGAGATCTTTTTCTATGAACATCCGTATAAGACTTCTATCAGCTCTGAGCAGCCCGGAGTCTTTCGCTAATCAACTGGAATTTTTCTAAGGTGTCGAATACCAAGTCAGGCACTATAACTGAGGCCTCACTAACTTTGAACTAACCAATTGGAGATCTACATATCCTACATTAGAGAGCTTCGAATGGAGCCATGTGAATATTGGAATGATAGTTGTTGTTGTATGCAAACTCAATCAAAGACAAGTGGTCATCCCAACTACCCTTAAAATCAATTGCACACACCCTTAGCATGTCTTCTAGAATCTGAATAGTCCTTTCTTCTTGAACATTTGTCTGAGGATAGAAAGCTGTACTAAGATGAAATTGGGTACCAAGACTCTTTTGGAACACTTTCAAAAAATGAGAGGTGAACTGGGTACCTCTGTCTGAGATAATAAATAGAGGAACATTATACAATCTGACCAACTCCCTGATGTATAGTTTGGCGTAATCCTCGGCTTAACAAGAGGTATGGACTGGAAAGAAATGCGTTGATTTGGTCATTCTATCTATAGTGACCCAGACTGAATCATGCTAATGACGAGTTCGAGGTAAACCTATCATGAAGTTCATGTTCACTTCTTCCCACTTCTAAGTAGGGATACTAAGCTCCTGCATGGACCTACTAGGCTTCTGATGCTCTATCTTAACCTATTGATATGTAGAGAATTTAGCCACAAACTCTGCAATATCCCACTTCATCCCACTCTACTAATAGATTTCTCGCAAATCCCATTACATCTTTGGGGCCCCTGGATGAATAGAGTAGCACGCACCATGCGCTTCTACAAGAATTCTCTGCCTTAAGTCATCTACCGCTGGAACACATAGACGACCCTGACAATGCAGAACACCATCTCCCTCTTGGGAGAAAACCTCTACTTTCTCATCCTTGACTGACTGTTTTAACTTGACAAGGCTAGGATCCCTATCTTGCTTTTCTTTCACCTCAGAAACTAGAGATGATTTTGAACTACTATGAACCCAGATATCACCCTCCTCGGTATCGAGTAAGCAAACACCTAGTCTTGTAAGCTGATGGACTTACTGGGATAGCTCCTTCTTACTATCCTTGACATAAGCAACACTACCCATAGACAGTTTACTGAGAGCATCGGCTACTACGTTGGCCTTTCCGGGATGATAAAGGACACTCATGTCATAATTTTTCAAGAGCTCTAACCACCTTCTCCGACGAAGATTGAGGCCTTTTTGAGAAAAGACATATTGAAGGCTCTTATGTTCCGTGAACACATCTACATGAACACTGTATAGGTAATGCCTCTAAATTTTCAAGGCAAATACTACGGCAGCTAACTTAAGATCATGAGTAGGATAATTCTTCTCATGGGGTTTAAGCTGTCTGGAGGTGTAGGCTATGACCTTACCATGCTGCATGAGGACACAACCTAAACCCACAGTGGATGCATCACAATAAACTATGAACCCATTTGAACCATCTGGTAATGCTAGAACTTGACTTTCTTTTAAGTCAATCTGGACATAGGGGATGCAATAGAAGAAAATCCCTCAATAAACTACCTGTAATAGCTAGCCAAACCCAAGAAACTCCTAATATCTGATAGAGAGATAAGGCGAAGCTAGTTTTATACTGCTTTGGTATTTTGAGAATCTACTCTAATGCCATCATCAAAAATGATATGACCAAGGAATTCTACTGACCTTAGCCAAAACTTGCACTTACTAAATTTGGCAAATAGCTATGATCTTTGAGAGTTTGAAGTACTGTTTTGAGATAGTCTGCATGATCTCTCTCACTGTAGGAATAAACCAGAATATCATCTATGAAGACTATGATAAACATGTCCAAGTACTTCTTGAACACACAGTTCATCAAGTCTATGAAAGCGGCAGGGACATTGGTAACACCAAATGACATAACTAAGATTTCAAAGTGACCATACCAAGTACAGAAAACTATTTTCAGATTTTCACATTCTTCGACTCTGATCTGATGATGTTGGATCTGAGGTCTATCTTAGAGAAATAAATAGCACCCTGGAGTTGGTCAAACAAGTCATTGATTTTGGGATACTTGTTCTTGACCTTGACTTTATTGTGTTGATGGTAATCAATGCATATTCTGATAGAATCATCTTTCTTGCGCATGAATAAGACTGGTGCGCCCCATGGAAAAATACTGGGTCTAATGAATCCCTTATCTAAGAGATCATTCAACTTTTTTTTCAATTCTTTGAGTTCTGCTGGTGCCTTTTTGTATAGCAGAATAGAGATAGGCTGAGTATCCATAAGAAGATCAATACTGAAGTCTATTTCCCTTTCGGGAGGAATTCCTGGAAGATCTTCAGGAAAAATATCTAAATATTCATTTACAACTGGAACTGATTCAAGACTGGGAGTCTCAATATTGGAATCCTTAACATGAACAAGATGATGGACACATCCTCTAGATATCATTTTCCTTGTCTGAAGGTAGCAAACAAGCTGACCCCTGAAAGCGGATACACTACCCTTTCACTCAAGGTAGGTTTATTCAGAAATTGAAACTGAACTAGTCTATTTCTGTAGTCGACTGTGGCATAGCAGGAATGAAGCCAATCCATGCAAAGAATGACATCAAAATTAGTTATCTCTAATTCGACTAAGTCTGCTGAGGTGACTTTCTGAGATATCATAACCGAGCAATTCCTGTATACCTGCCGGTCTAGGATGGTTTTACCCACTGGGGTAGAGATTGAAAAGGGCTCTGCCAGAATTTCAGGATTGACTCTGAAATCGACTGGTATATAAGGAGTGACAAAAGACATAGAAGCTCATGTATCTAGCAAAGCATAAACATGAACATAAAAGATCTGTAACATACCAGTAACCACATTAGGAGAATTTTCTTGATCTTGTCGAGACTAAAGAGCATAGAGATGATTTAGGTGTTGCTCACTACTAGTACTGGAGGTGGCAGCCTGCTGAATTGGGCAACCAAAATGAGCTGAGGAGCGATTCTATTGACCCTAAGGACCTGGTTGAGGACAACCTCTGACTCTATGTCCTAGCTTGCCACATCTGAAACAAATACCACTGCCAGCTCTGCAAATACCCTGATGGTTCTTATCATAAATTTGGCAAAGAGGATAGGTGTGGACACTATTAACACTGCCCTGGGACTTAGAGCTTGGCACTAAATATTTTTTACCCTATCTGAACTTAGAAACTAGAGCACTGGCTGAAGAAAGAGCTGGAACTGATGACTTAGGATAAAACTGAGAATGATTTCCGCCTTCTGACTTAGGGTGAGAAAAGTTGAAACTACCTGTATTTGCTCTCTTATTCTGCTTCTCCCTTATCTTAATCTTCAGCTCCCCTATCTGCTGAGCATGAGCCATGAGCCTGGATAAAGTCATGTCACTATTCAGCATGGTAGATTTACACTCATTAATCATGCTATTGTTCACCCCTGAACAAACTTACTCATTCTTTCCCTGCTATCTGCAACCACATGAGTAGCATATCTGGCTATTGAGTAAACTTAAGAGAATACTCTTTCACTATCATATTGCCCTGCTTGAGGTTGATGAATTGTAGAACCTTAGCTTCTCTAAGCTCTAGGGGAAATAATCTATCAAGGAACACTGAAGCAAATTCCTCCCAGTCAACTGAACCTGCATCGTATGCCCTCTCTGACTTCCACTGCTTGAACCAAGTATGAGCCACATCCTGCAATTGATATGCATCTAGCTCAGCACTCTCACTAGACATAACCCCCATTATCTCAATAACTTTCTGCACCTGATCTAGGAATTCCTTAGGGTCGTTATTTGTCTTAGACCCATGAAAGGATAGAGAATTTATTTTGATGAAGTCTCAAATCTTGGCCACTGGGTTGTCCAGAACGACAACTGGTCATTTATTTTGAGCAGCAACTGAGTTAGCAAAAGTAGTGAAGACAGCTTGAAACTCTACATGTGAAACATATTCATCCAAAGGATCTTCTTGGACAGGCTGGGTTCTTCTCTTGGGAGGTATGTTCTGAAATAAAGAGAAGAAATGGATTAGACTGAGAGATTAGATTGAGATTTTTCTCACTGGCATGACATGAATAATGAAAGAAGGGAAACTGTTCCTAAAACATCTTATAGCCTCCTGCCCACAAATATGGCGCACAGCACCTATGTACGAAACTCTACTAGATGCGGCTTTCAGACTTCCTAGGACTCTATTGAACGTTAGGCTCTGATACCAAGTTTGTAACGCCCTAAATTTGGTACCCAGAATGCTACACGGTGCTCATGACCCCGAAGGATCGCAAGCTAACCAATGATTGATATTTGTACCTGTATACTGCATAATATAATGAATAATGTGGAAACATAAACTGAAAGGCCATAAGGTTCACATAACTAAAGTAAAATATAACATCTAAATGGAGTATGAAATACCTAAAACAACTAAAATAATTGTCTGAACATAATAGTCTGGAAAGCCTCTAACTAACTGAATTGTCTGAGTAAGGAGTTGATGGGACATATCCCCAACTAACTCCAACTAATGAACTAATTAATGAGATAATAGAGAAATAATCATGTCCTCAAAGGATAAGGACTCACTACTAACTCTGACTGCTGATATCTGGAATCTACTAATGCTCCGAAGATCGTGTCTTTGAACCTATGGTATAAGACACCATAGCGCAAATATGTCAGTACTTTGAATGTACTGGTATGCATGTAAGGTAGGATGAATACATGGGGTTCAGATGCATGAACAATAATGGCTAACTCACTAATATGAACATGAGAATGTATGCATACATACATAGTAACTATATCTAAAATCGTGATAACATGAGTATGTTGATGACTAACATGACTAATGACTGAATTCTGATAACATGAATGACTATATCTGATAGTCCTGAATCTGATGGAACTAGCTGAGTTCCATACTGTATCTGAGTTGACTGTATTTGACAGTCCTGAATTCTGAAGAACTATCTGAGTTCTTTTACTGAGACTGATAATGAGACTGTGGGAGGTAGTCATCTAACCGACATGCCTCAAATGATGCATTATAGCTGAATTTGGGTCCAATCTGTTACCTGATTGGAATGGTGTCAATACCATGCCACTTGTAAGGACAATATGTGGGTGACCTAGTATAATAGATAACTCTATTAAGAATGGTGGGAACACTCATATAGAAGGCTAAGCCACCTCTTTTACCATCATATAACAGGATATGATGTCTCAACCTATGCTGGCTACATAGTTTTGGAATGCAAGGATTGCATATAAGAATTACACCCTCATATAACAGGTGAGTTCCTATCCTTGGGTTCGCTCGGCGCTAATTTCTACTCCCATCTGAATAGACACTGAACATGATTTACTGAACTGAATATGGACTGAGTTACTGATTTCTATTGACTAACAGAATACTACTGATATCTGACAACTAACTGAGTTCATGAGATCATGGATATTTCCTGAGTCATAAGAGTGTCTAAAGTCTAAGGATCATAGCTTGATTGAGAGTATTGTGGAAACATGACACGGCTCTAGGCACACGGCTAAGATTTTGCGTACAAGTACCACCAGGACTCATTAGAAGAAAACTGACAAAGCATGACCTACTTGAACACATCACTAACATCATAATCCATAATACATTTATTGAAGCATTTCATCAAACATGTGATCTGCATAAACTTGTACATACATGGGGATTTCATGACATCATGCTAGTTGGGCATTTTCCTTGTTCTAGGAATTTAAACAAACACATGGTAGGCATGATAGGTGTAAAAAATATTATAAAACAATTAAACATCATGATTTAATTCTAACTTCATCATTCAAGGGTTTAATCATAGGTTTACATGAATCTACCTCTATACAAAGCAAATCCACAGAAAATTTATCCCCCAACAAGGAATAGAATTCAGTTACTCATTATCAACATGAACAAGAGCAGCCCAATCATGAAATTCATTAAGGAAATCCATAAACTTAAACTTTGAAAAAAGATTCTTGGGCTTTATGGACGGAAGGAGTCCATGAATAAACACTATGCATACCTGGGTTGAGTTTTCTTCAAATTCTTGAACTTTATGAATTTGAATCTCTTAGTTCTTGAAGAAGATCTAGATTGTGTTCTTGGAGATTAATGCTAGAGAGAAAACCCTAGTTTTGTTGTTATGAAAGAATAATGAATTTCTGAGCTTTGGTTGGATATAATTGGGTATATAAACGGGTGGTAAAAGAACAAAAAACACCTTTTAAAACGAATTTAATTTGTTGAATTGGGACCTACGACGGTCGTCGCTAGGGTGATAGTTCGTTTTTTCGACCATCGTACATGGACCAAGAAAAGGTCTTACTGCCTAAGTAGCGATGGCCTGGGCAACGGTCCATCGCAAGTTCGACGGTCCATCAACCTGCCTGTCGTACCTAATTCGGAAGGTGGCCTCACTGTTTCCCTTATGATGGTCGTGGGAGATGGTCTATCGGCCTCACTATCGTACCTAGGCAGTTTTTACTGCCATATGTTTTTTGGCCATAACTTTCTCCCTGATGTCAGATTTTGGTGAGATTGGTATCGTTGGAAAGATAATTCAATGTCCTATATGACAAAAAGTGAAAATCTAAAAAAATACCATATGTACAAAAGTGGATTCATATTTCAAAGAAAGCTTCTAACATTCTTGAGATGAATTCAAGCTAGGAAAAAGTATTGGGTACTACAGCAATGCGCTAGTGATCAAAATAATGGTGTTTAATGATTGGGACATAAAATTGCCATAACTTCTTACCCGGATATCGGATTTGGGAAAATTTTATATCGTTGGAAATATAATTGAATTTCCTAGGAAATGGCAGGATCTAAACTAAAAAATAATGAGCATTTAAAATTATTTATGTTGGATAACTCATGAATTGAGAGTTAATCTTAAGCTAAGGAAGTATGGTGTACTACAGTTGACCCGCGGCTCTGACCTGGTAAGCTTAGGTACGAGTTGTATGTACGACTTGTACCCAGTCTTATAGTTCATTTATTTAACTCGTATAGGCTTGGAACCTTACCTAGGTTTTGGGGTGGGTACGACTCAATGTGACGAGTGGTACCTTGAGGGTACGACTTATTCTGAGACTCATATCCATTCCAAAAAATTTAACCCGATTCTAATTTTTCTTCCATGTCCATAGGACTCCTATTAATGAGTCGTACCATCTAGACACGTCTCTTAAAGAGTCCGTATGACCTAATATTTTGAACATTTCTAGATATTATCTACAACCTTTAGTCCTGCACACTAAAAAACAAATTACCAAATAAATAAATAAGTACAAAAACATAGGTTGCCTCCCATATAACGCTTGATTTAACATCGCAACATAACATAATTACCTTCTTTTCCTAGCCTTCACCAAGGTCTATCTCAAATATCACATTTATCTCTTTAATGTTATCCATATAGTGCTTGACTCTTTGCCCATTCACCTTGAACGGGGCTTCACCATCCTGCTTCAATTCCAAAGCACCATATGTTCTTAGCACAGTAAAATAACCATACCATCTAGAGTTTAACTTACCTAGAAATAAGCAAAGCCTTGAATTGTAAAGCAATACCTGGTCACCTTTTTCAAAGAATCTTTTCTCAATTTTTTGATCATGATGTAACTTCATCTTTTCCTTGTAAATTCCCGAACTTTCATACGCTCAGAGTTAGAATTCATCCAAATCGCTCATACTATTCATCCTTGACTTGGTTGCATCTTGCCACTCAAAATTCAGCTTCTTCAAAGCCCATAGTTCTTTATGTTCAAGCTCAATAGGAAAGTGACAAGACTTGCCATACACTAGCTAGTAAGGTGAAGTACCAATTGGAGTCTTGAATGTTGTTCGGTAAGCTCATGATGCATCATCCAATTTTTGTGGCCAATCAGTCCTATTGTCATATACTGTTTTGGCCAATAGAATTGATTTCTCTATTGGACACCTTAACTTGTCCACTAGTCTATAGATGATAAGGTATCGCCACCTTGTGTTTCACTCCATACTTTTAAGAAGACTTTTGAATAAACGATTACAAAAATATGACCCTCTGCCACTAATGATAACATGGGGTGTGCCAAATTGAGAAAAGATGTCTTTTTCAAGAATGTAGTGACACTTTGTACTTCATTATTGGTAAGTTCAATTGATTCTACCCATTTCAAAACATAATTCACAACCATAAGTATATACTTCATGCCAAATGAAATCACAAAAGGTCCCATGAAATCCACATCCATACACTAAAAAATTCAAATTCTATTATAGGAGTCATAGAAAGTTCAGAGAATCTAGAGATATTACCTTGCCGTTGACATTGATCACAAGAAGAAGAAAAATAATGTGTATCTTTGTAGACTATTGGCCAATAGTACCCACATTACAAGATCTTATGCGCTATGTGGGTTCCTCCATGATGACTCCCAACTGGAAAAGAGTGACAAGACTCAAGTATTCCCATTATCTCCACCTCAGGTATGAATCTATGAATAATTTCATCTGCATAAATTCTAAATAAATAAGGCTCATCCCAGAAAAATTTCTTTACTTCATACATGAACTTCTTTCTTTACTGGAAGGAAAAAAAATTTGGAATTAGATCATTGGCTTGATAATTTGTATAATCTTCAAACCATGGAATTATATTTTAGGAAGATGCTAATATCTGCTCATCTGGAAAATTGTCGTCAATCTTTAACCCATTTTCAATATTTTGCATAGCTTCCTTCTCTAGTCTAGACAAATGATCCACAACTTGATTCTCAGTGCCTTTTTTATCCTTGACCTCAAAATCAAATTCTTGCAGCAATAACACCCACCTAATCAGTCTAGGATTTGCATCCTTTTTTACCAATAAGTACCACAATGCTGCATGATCAGTGTGCAACATTACTTTTGTCCCAATTAAATATGACCTAAACTTGTCAAAGGTAAAAACCACTACCAACAACTTTTGTTCCGTCAAAGTATAGTTCTTTTGAATAAGATTTAATGACTTTCTAGCGTAGTATATAGGATGAAGGATCTTCTCTTTTAGTTAACCTAGTACAGCCCCTAAGGTCAAACCAATCACATCACACAAAATCTCAAAAGGCAAGGACAAGTATTGAGATACAATAATAGAAGCATTCATCAACTTCTCTTTTAGACATTCAAAAGCCTTCAAGCATGCTTCAATAAACTCAAATTTCACCTATTTCTCAAGAATCAAACAAAGAGGATTGCCTATCTTTGAGAAGTACTTGATGAAACGCCTATAAAACATGACATATTGCAAAATGCTACGAACACCCTTCACAGAAATTGGCAGAGTTAATTTCTCAATCACTTTAATCTTCACTCTATCTACCTCAATATCCATTTTTGAAATTTTATGTCCAAGCACTATACCTTCTTTAACAATAAAATGACACTTTTCCTAATTAAGTACTAAGTTGCACTCTTCATACCTTCTATGAACATTGGCTAAGTGCACTAATAAGTTATCAAAAGAATCACCAACAACTAAAAAATCATCCTTAAATACTTTGACGGTGTCTTCTACCATGTCAAAAAATATTGACATCATATATCTCTGAAATGTTGCTCGAGTGTTACATAACCTAAATGACATACATATGAATGCAAAGGTCCCATAAGGACATGTGAAGGTTGTATTGTCTTGGTCCTTAGGCTCAATAGTGATTTGATATACCATGAATACCCATCTAAAAAACAGTACCATCCTCTGCCCACTAACCTGTCTAACATCTTGTCCATAAAAGGCATAGGAAAATAGTCCTTCTGAGTCCATGCATTCAATTTTTTGTAATCCATAAATACTGTCCATCTTGTGACTGGCCTCATTGGCACTAGCTCATTCTTCTTATTTGTAACAAAAGTGATACTACCTTTCTTAAGAATACATTTTACCAGACCGGCCCACTTACGATCAACAATGGGATATACTACAACGATATCCAAAAACTTATTATTTATTTCTTCACCACCTTCTGCATAGGAGGATTAAGTCGACGTTGATATTCTATACTTAGAATTAGTATAAATTCTATGTAGGATACTTATAATGTCTGCAATAGACCAACCAATAGACCTCTTAAGTTTATGTAACACATATAATAAAGCTTCCACTTTTGTCTCCATCAAATCAGTTGTAATAATAATCGGCAAAGTGTTGTTGGCTCCCAAAAATATATATTGTAGATAAGAAGGGAAAGCCTTCAACTCTAAGATCGGTGGCTCTTCAATTGATGGTTTAGCTGGCGGAGTAATTATATTCTTCAAATCCAAATCAAGCTTCTTTGGTGCATAAGTGTAAGAACCACTCCCATAGAGCGCACATACCATCTCATCATAATCCTCAATGCCATCACTATCAAAGATCATGATCATGGCTACTAGAGCTTCAACACCTACCTTTCTTCAATAGGAATCAACATCATAAAATGAATCCATCTCTTCATTATATGCACCAATCATGGATGTCACTCTTAAGTCTTCTGGCTGCTTCATAGATTTGCATACATTGAATGTGACCTATCTATCATTGAGTCTAAGTATCAGATGTCCTTTATCAACATCAATAAATATCCTACATGTATCTAAGAATGGTATTCCCAAAATTATTGGGATTTGAAAGTCCACTTGACAGTCCAAGACACAAAATCAATAGGAAAGATAAAAGAATCGACCTTCACCAATACATTATATAGAATACCAACTGGCTTCTTCACTATTCTATCCGCCATCACTAGTCTCATGGTAGTTGGTTTCGGAGCTCCCCACCCTAATTATTTGAATACTGCTAAGGGCATGAGGTTGATACTGGAACATAAATAACATAATGCATGAGTGAAGTTAAAAGATTCAACAGTGAAAGGAATGGTGAAAGCACCAGGATCCTCTTTCTTCTCTACCAATGATCTAGTAACTACAACACTATAATGATGAATACTATTGACTGGCTCATAACTCACTGAACTCTTCTTGGTGATTAAATCCTTTATAAATTTTTCATACCCTGGCATTTGCTCCAATGCCTCTACAAGTGGTATATTGACTGACAGCTTCTTTAACATAGAAATTTTTTTTGATACTTACCCTTTTCTTATTTCTTTTTCAGCCGTTAAGGAAAGGGAGAAAGAGGTCTTAGGATAGGCTTCTTAATCTTGTCTTTTTCCTTTTCTTCTTTACTACTTCTCTCTATATCAACAGGATCATCAATATTTTTGTGCTCATATACTATAGAAACAGGTAGATCGATAGTTTTTTTACCACTTCGAGTGGTAATGAAATGACAATGAGCATTATTTTTCAAATTTGAACTATATTGCTAGGGAGAGTGAATAGCTGACTCTGATTTACTATGGCAGACATCTGACCAAATTTTTGACCAATTATTTGGTTGCTATAGCATGTGATTCAAATTTCTAATTTATCCCTGAAAGATCTGCCTTGATCTTCTTAAGACAACTTTATTTACTTTTTTGTCCTTCAAATAATTTAGAAAAAAGTGCCTCCATTATGGATTTTGAATCATGACCACCAGGTGGAACATACTTACCACTTTTCTCCTTTTAGTCATCTTTCCAATTCTAATCACTATCTCCCTCTCTATTTCTACCTCTATATCTAACATTATAATGGTTTCAACCTTGATTACCTTTCCCTTGGAATCAGAAATCCACTAACCTATGATCAAGATACTTTGCTTCCTCTTCAGATTCAATCTCAAAAGTTTTAGAAGTAGATGCCTGATCCCCAACTTCATTTACTTTCTCAACACCTATTATTGCAAATTGCTTAGTGAAAATCCCAATATCAGTCCCAAGTAGAGTAATCTATTGTGCTACTAAGTAATTATTCACTCTATAATCACTAGATTCTCCAATAGAATATGACCTTGTACTACGTTTAGCATCTCTGTATGCCATCCTATTAGTCACTGAGATATCATCTAGTATATCTTGCGCATAATCCCATCAAAGTCACATAAATGCTTCTCCTGAAATAGTGTCTACCATTGCTCTCAAACTAAAATTCAGTGATCTATAGAAGATTTCCAAAAAATTTGACCCTCTGATTCTGTGATTAGGTACCATGCTCAGCTTCTTCTTAAATCTAAACCACACCTTATACAAAGATTCTATAGGTAACTTTTTGAATTTATAAATTTTATCTTTCAACTATATCATCCTTGCAGGAGGGAAAATCTGTTAAGAAACTTTTTTTGCAACTCATTCCATGAAGTGATTGATCCTCTTAGAAGTTTCCATGGCTATAGTGATGCTTCTTTAGTAAGCAAAAATGGGAAAAACCTCAATCTCAAAGCTTTTTGGTGCACCCCTGGAATATTATACGATGTGCAGATCCCAATAAAGTTAGCAATATATAGATTTGCATCATCAGTTGCTTCTCTTAAAAACACATCTTTTAAGTTCAATAGCTGGATCATAGAACTAGAATGTCAAACTTTATATTGGGGGGGGGGGGGTAGAGGTGGAGGAATGATTGCTCCGGTCTCAGCTGGTTCAACATATCCCATATCATCATCATCTTTTTTGTATTATTGCAAAGGCTCGTATGAAGGGATCACTGGAACTTTTCCTCTATGAACTTGATTACCCACTTGTCTTGGCCTGACTAGTTCTCTATTCTGAGCTCTCTAATCCTCCTCAGCTTATCTAGCCTCTTCATCTTCTCGTCTCACTCACTTTAGAAGTTGTTGCATATATATATCTGTAACATTTTATGGATCAAGTAGAGCACATGGGAGTACCACATTCGGATCAACAGGTGGGGGTCTTGAATCCCAGCAAAAACACCATCGCAAACTTGTCCTGTGATTTTTCATAGTATTTGGAGAATTCTTTCCAGCTCTAGATCAAAAGGGAATAAGGAATTGCCTCTTCTCTGAGTGTTTGACATATACCAGCGTTTTCCAAATCAAAAACAAAAAGTAAAACTCATAAGCTTCACCAAATTTAATCAACAATTACACTGTCTTCCCCAATAACGATGCCAAAATTTGATGTCACCTAAATCTAACCTCCTTAGAAGTATGTTGTGGTCGATTTCAAATATAGTAATCCAACTAGGTTGGGGTCGATCCAACAGGTAAGTTGCTAAACAGTTGCTTGGTTTGGTTTAATTTACGAGCAGTTTAAAAAAGTAATGGGACAATTTTAAAAGTAATCAATGAGTAGTAACCGATTTTGAATGCTTTGAGTTTTAAATAATAGAAGATGAACACTAGGATTGTGTTCCCCCTGCTTCTTAACTCTGTAAGTTTCTTATGTTCAACCCACCTATTTTGTTGCCCCGTACGTAAATTTGACAACCTTTGTATTATTAACAATCATGTGAACGTGTTGATAAATCTCACCCTTTCCCTTATGATTCTCAGGGCGTCACCTTATTTATCCTTGTTTATGACTTCAGTTCAACCCTAACCTTTTGAGTCTCAGGTTGATTAGATGACATACCAGAGTAGTAATGGTGGAAGTGAATCTCAAATTACTGTCTTAATCTTCTTTTCCCAATAACAAACTCCCTTATGAGGATATTTATGAATAGATGCTATCCCCAAGCTTCTGTAGTATCTTCAAGGTCAATTTATGTGAAGAATATTAAGATACATACAATTTATTTAGAATAGATGAATCTCCTACTTCCCCTATGCAGTTAATCAACCAGGGTTCCCACAACCCTAGTCAGGGAAGTTAGCCGGTCATGCTTGCACAATAATTCTTGATAATCAATAAAGAAATCATGTAATCAATTACACAATAATGACATGAATAAAAGGCGAAGTCTTTAATTGAATAAGAACCCAAAATATCAAGAAAAAATAAAGAATAATGTAAAGTAATGCTAACATATGTAAAAGTGCGTCAAAATACATAACCAAATAAAGGAAAAACCCTAAGGTATTTATAGTATGTCAAAAATACTAAGAAATCCTAATAAAAACAAAAAAGTTAAAGTTAAGTCGATGCATGGTATTACTCATCCATCCACTCGTATGCTAATTCATACGAGTCATACCATGCCTTCTCATATCTATTCTAGTGACTGGTCTCCCAAGGCTTCAAATTTCTAATCTTCGTACGACTTCTGCCTACGAGTTGTATCTTGATCATACTACTCGCGTCCTTCTCTGGTATCTTCCTGGGAATTTCTTCTTTGCAAGCTTGGACACTGTTCTGCTTATGGTTTTAACACACAAGTCGTACTCAGACTGCCGACTCATATACTTTTGAGACTTTAACTTTGGATTATAGATTTCGACACTGTTATGCTTACAATTCCTAGTAACGAACTGTACCTTCAACTTACGACTTATATGACTTATTCATATCTTTTCTTCACTTAGTATTTTATTTGGGTCCTTGGTTTTATTGAACTTACGAGTCATCCTATGAGTCATATGATGTGTTGACAACTCGTGAGGTGACTCGTATCTTTAACAGACTTGGTCTTTTGGGGTCTTTTTCTTCTATTTGCATCCCAACACTATTGTAGACTTGTTTTACCTATAACAAACACAAAGGTACATCTATCTACTAAAAAAACCTAAGTATATGCATAAATTCATAATTTTAAGTCTCGTGTTTCCATGAAACATCACTAAACAATGATTTCTCTATCCTCAGAGCCTCAAAGACAAACTCCTAAGTTAGCCATTGTGTGAAGGTCTTTCACGAATCCTCTTCTCTTCATCAGCATAGGATAAGCTCTTTATAGATAACATTCTAAGAGAATCAACAATAATATTAGCTTTACCTAGATGGTAATGAAGACACATGTCATAAATCTTAAGCAATTAGAGCCACACCTCTTCCCGAGATTCACTCTTTCTGCGTAGAAACATACTAAAAGCTCTTATGATCCGAATAGACATCAACATGTACCCCATATAGATATAGACGCCAAATAGTCAAATCAAAAACCACAGCTGCTAATTCTAAATTATGAGTCGGATAGTTCATCTCATGAACCTTAATCTTCCTAGAAGCATAGGCCATAACCTTACCATGATGCATTAATACATAACCCTAAAGAATACGAGACACATCACAGAACACAAAAAAACCATTAGTATCCCTAGGCAGGGTCAAGACATGTATAGAAGTCAACTCATCCTTATAATGACCCAATTTTTTGGAACCAGAACGTCACACGGTGCTCATGATCCCGAAGGACTACAAGCTAACACTCTACTGATATATGTACCTAAATACTTCATAATATAGATAATAAATGCAAAAACTATCCATAAGGTTCAAAATATCTAAAAATACTCAAAATTGAAGACTGAGTATTGATACATCTATCCGAAAAGACTCTAAACTGTCTGAACTATGGATTTCATGGAACATATCCCCAACTAACTCCATCTACTAAAAATAAACTAAGTCTGATACGATAATAATAAAAATAAGGATCATCCTCAACTGAAGAGGACTCACTGCTATGTCTACTGCTGCTGACTGAGACTGAGTTGCTAAGGATACCCTAGATATCATGCCTCTGAACCTATGGCATCAAATAAAACACCATAGCACAATTGTTTCAGTACGGGAATGCACCGAGTATGAAGATGAGGTAAGTTTAAAAATAAGGGCTTATGCATGAACAATTACTTAACTGAATAATCATGAGGGTACTAAATAAGAAAACATGCATAAATGCACGAACCATAATTGAAATCATCCTAACTCAAAATATTGAAACTCGGATACTACTTTACTTCCATCTAAACTCACTACTAATGCCTGAGATACTGAACACTGAATCATCTGATACGGATAACTGAGTACTAGAGTTGAGATCAATCTTATCTAGTAAGTGATCTCAAAAACTGATGATACTAAAACTGATTAACTGAACCTACTCATATCAATGACTGAATTATGGGCTTTCTACTCTCGACTGACTACATCAGAGATCAAACCTCCCTAACGAATGATTCTAGAATGTACAATCAATGATAAGAAAAGATTATATCTGAGATCAAACCTATCTAGCAGAAGATCTCTGAATCTGATAATAAGAATGCTCAACTGAATTTGAGACTGAGATCAAGCCTATCTAGTGGGTGATCTCTGGATTTAATAATGAGATTACTCAACTGAATCTGATACTAAGATCAAGCCTATCTAGCGGGTGATCTCTGGATCTGATAATGAGATTACTCAACTGAATTTGAGACTGAGATCAAACCTATCTAACGAGTGATCTCAGGATCTGATAATGAGATTACTCAACTGAATCTGAGACTGAGATCAAGCCTATCTAATAGGTGATCTCTAGATCTGATAACAAGAATACTCAACTGAATCTGAGATCAAGCCTATCTAGCGAGTGATCTCTAGATCTAATAACACTGATACTGAATAACTTTATGTGGGACCATGCCTATCTAGCAGGTGACCCATGAATCAATGGAACTATATGAGTTCCTCACTGAGATAGATGACTGTAACTGATAGTCTTAATTTTTGAGTTTCTTTTCTGAAGATTGATTTGAAACTGTAACTATAGGAGTTCTCACTTAACCGACATGCCCCAAATCTGAACTGGTGGGGTCCAACTGTAACCCCAGCTGGAAAGTTGTCAATACCATGCCATGGGTAAAAACCTCTCTGGTTAATCCTCTCTAATGGATGACCTTCACCGAAAGTCAAGCCTAAGGAAGTATAATAGTCAAGCCTATCTAGCGGGTGACAAGACTTTTCTAATGGGTGACTCCTGCATCCTAAACTGGCTACACAGTTCTGGAGTTCAAGGATAGCTCTTAACAACTCTTTCTCTCTAATGGGGAGCCGACATTCCTGCATTCTCTCGATGCTAGCTATTACTCCCAGCTGAAAGACTCTGAACTGATTCTTAAATTAAACTGAACTAACTTTTATACTGATCATATTTCTCAACTGATCTGACTGAGTTAAACTAAATTCACTTGGTTCCATATCTAATGGAATACTACTGAATCTCGTTATCTGACTGAATGATACAGATCTTTGAATATATTACTCGATTACTACTAAGGTCTGAACTTAACACTTGAATACTACTTGATCTGAGCTGAGTACAGAACTGAGTCTAGATTACTAACGATACTGAGATTACAGAGATTACTAAGATTTCTTAAGTTCTGTACCTGTCTGAGAGTACAAAGTTCTATCAATCACTGGGTTCTGAGAATCGTGGCTTGACTGAGATTATCGTGAAAATTGGCACAGGCTATAGGCTGCAGCTAAATTGTCGGGTATAAATACCCCCAGGACTCGATAACATAAAAGTAAAGCACAACCATTCTTGAATTATCAAGACCATGGACATTCATTCACATTCACAATTACTAAAGCTTCTCTTCAAGCATTTAGAAATCATAAACATGTGATAGTATAGGGAGACATGCTATTTGCTAATACTCCCTTCAACAAGGTCTTGCATCAAACACTTAACATGCATTAAAGAACACATAATTGGGGGATTTTATGCTAACATGTCACAATTCATTCTCTAAGGATTTTCAACAAACACTTGGCATGCATACGCTTGCACACAATTGGGGATTTGTAGTCAACATGCTATAATGGCTCTAATTCCTTTACATAAGAATTTTATCAAACATATGGGGAGCATACTTTGCTTATTCAATAATTTCTACACTTAATTGACATGAACACATCACTTAACAAGCAACTTGAAGAGGGCTTATCATGAACATCCCATGAATATCACATACTAGGGTCAAAGCTTGAAACCTCATAAACAAAACATGAATTAGAAACTCAATAATAGCATGAACTCCAATTTCAATTTATTTGAATCTCCAAAACTCATAAACATATGATCTTTGAAATTTAGAAAAGGGTTCTTGAGTTTCTTGGATGAAATGGACCCAAGAATCAACATCTACATACATTAGTTTCTTGATTCTTGAAAAGTTTATGGAGCAATTTTGATGATTGGGGTCTTGATTCAAGAACCCTAGCTTTTGTTCTTGAATAATTTTGAGAGAAACAAGTATTTTAAAGTTAAATAAGGCCAAATCCCATGTTAAGAAGTATATTTAGGGGTAGCAAAATGACCATTTTCGCCCTTGGAATTAAACTAAAAAATCCCAATTTTACATGCTGGCACGACATGCCATAATTTGCAAGCTTACTGGAAATTGGACAATTGGGAAACTGGTTTGTGGCGCGACGCGGTCGAAATTGTGTTGCCACCTTGGTTACGAACTAGAAAGGCACTGCAACGTGGGGGAATCGCGTTGGTTCATTGGAAATTGACAACTCTAAAATTAAGCCTTGGGACGATGTGCCATAATCGCAGAGGCCCACTAAATTTTGACGATTGCCATTTTGGTTGGCTCCGCGATGTGCTAAAGTGCAAGGTGGCACGTTGTCTTACTAAAATGGCTCTAACTCTTCATCTGAGTGTCGGATTTGGGCAAATTTGGTATCGATGAAAAGCTTATTCAATTATCTACATGAAAAAAATTGATATTAGGGAATTTCTATACGGATCAAAATACTTCTCACTTGGGAATATACTTCTCAACCTTTTAGGGTCAGATTAATACTTCACTGAACACATTCTAAGGCTCAAACTACGAGAGAATTTTATGGGGTATACAATCCTTAACTTCTCAAAACTACCCTTACAAGCATCTAACCACTAAAACTTAACCTTCTTTTGAGTCGACCTTGTAAGAAGAGCTTCAATAGAAGAGAAACTCTCTGCAAACCTCCGATAATACCCAACCAAGCCCAAGAAACTGTTAATGTCAGTTGGATTCATGGGTCTAGGCTATTTATTAACTTCCTTAACTTTATGTGGATCCACCTTGATACCATCACATGAAACAACATGCCCAAGAAATGTCACAACACTTAATCAAAACTCATGCTTAGAAAATTAAGCATACAACTTTTGGTCCTTAAGGTACTACCAAAAAATTCAAAAGTGATAGGTATGATCCTCCTCACTCTTAGAGTACACCAATATATCTAAATAAAGACTATCAAAAATAGATCCAAAAACTGCCTGAAAACTCAATTCATAAGATCCATATAAATAATAGGAGAATTAGTCAACCCAAATGACATAACCAAAAACTCATGGTGATCATACCAGGTTCAAAAATTAGTCTTGGGAATACCAACCTCCCTAACTTTCAATTGATGATATCCTAAATCAAGATTAATCTTAAAGAAGTATCTGGCACCCAAAAGCTAATAAAAAAGGTCATTAATCATAGTAAAAGGGTACTTATTCTTCACTATTATCTTATTTATCTAGCAATAATCTATACACATCCAAAGAAACCCATCTTTATTTTGCACAAAAAGTATAGGAGCACCCCACGGAGAAAAACTAGAAGGAATGAAACCCTTATCAAGGAAATCTTTCAATTGCTTCTTTAGGTCCTTTAATTAAGTCAAAGCCATTCTATAAGGAGGAATGAAAATAGGATGAGTATCCGATAGAATATCAATCCCAAAATCTATTTCCTTATTGGGAGGAATTTTGGGAAGATCACCGAAAAATTCTTCAGGAAATTATTAACCACAAGGACAGATTGCAAGGAAGGACATTCAAAGTTAGAATGTCTAATACAAACTAGATGATACAAACACCCATTTAAAATCATTTTCTGATCTCTAAGATAGAAAACAAAAAAAAACTTTGGGTAATAAGGAACTTCCCTCCTACTCAATCACTGATTCATTAGGAAAGTATAAACTAACCGCATGCATAATATCAATTTTGACTTGAATTTCTACTATGTATATTAAAGGGTAATTTGGTAAAGTTTTGAAATTTTCAAAAAGGGTTCAGAGTTATTTTAGGACCTCGAGACAATGAGATTATTTGATAAGGTCATGTCATAGATGATAACCTCCCTGATATTAGCATGGCACAATGGATAACCTCCATGATAAAGACATACCATGCCAGTGTTTTAATTTCATCCAACTTTATTTTTCTTCACTTAAAGTGAGGGTGTTTTGGTATTTTTACCCCTTGTATGACCTTTAAACATAAAATAAGCCTCTTTTCTTTTGTGTTAAAATATCAAAATCACCCATTCTCTCTTAAAACTCAAAACCCAAGAAAGCTCAAGGATTTTTTAATAAATCACTACTCTGGGCTCCAAACTTCAAATTGACTTAAATTTCTTGTATGTTTCAAGCATATTTATCTTTCCTAAACTCTAATTTTACATTGTGTCATTGATTGAATGGATTTTAATTTTATTTAATTGAGGCTTTTTAAATTGGGATGAGGTTTTTTGGTTGTTACTCATTGAATTAGTTGTCCCATGGTTTACTTTGATTATTCATGCTTTAAATTAATTTTTTGGGACTGAATTAGTACATTGTTTAAATGGTTAGAATGGGGGACATGGGTTTACCCAAATTCAATGAATTTTGGCTTGGAATTGTATGAACCTAACCTAATTTGTACATTTGATATTTATTAAGGAAAACTGTGTGGTTTAACTTGCTTTTAAACCCAATGCATTGTATTAATGGATATAAAAATGGATTTGGATGGTCTTGTTAGCCATTGTTTGGATTTAAACAAAAATTGATTGTCAATGTTGGTTTCTGAATTGGTTTGACATGTTTAATTTAGCTTGCAAGCATATTGGTATGACGATACAAAGTGGTAAATACCTTAATGAATGATTCCTGGGTTAATGGGTTGGTTTATATGTAAATTATTTTAATTTAGGCTTATATAGGGATGTGTAGCTCACCATGAAGATGTAAGTCTCGGGGGATGAACACTGGGAACCACAATTTTTGGTGTTGAGGGTCTATTTGACCTTTTCCTTGATACATACTTGATATCTATGTTTGGGATATCTATTGTCACGATGGTTTTAGTTTTCCCTCAGTTTTCCTCAATTCGTGCAGCTAACATATACTGGTCCCTTTCAGTAGGGGGATCTGAATCCATACCACCCATGGGTGCCTTTAGGATAAAGCAAGATACACAGTCCAGGTTAATAGTAATAAAAAATTCATATTCATGAACCTTACCCTACCCCGACATTCTATATATATATAAATAAATATATGTATGTGGTTTTGACATAATTTGGACATGCCATTATGTTATCACTTTCCCTAAGTTACATGCCAGTGCTTGTCCTATTTCCTATCCAAGGACACTGCATTGTTTAATAATATAGGGTTTGAAGACTTATCTATTTCTCCTATGCAGCATTAGGTAGTGTGGTGCATTCATTGAGTTGTTGTGAAGTAGTAAGCTTCTATCCTTTGGAAGGACTTATTACTTTATTATCCATTCTTTATTGTCTTAGTACTTATGGATTCTTTTGGTCATACTTGAGGGCATGTCCTAACTTATTTGGTATTTCCGATTCTAGGGGATTTTATGGATAAATGTGTGTTGGTTATTGTTGTTGGACTCTTAGACTTCTTTGAGTCATTTATTCACCTTCTTATAACTGCTTAATTGGCTTCTACATTATTATTATTATTGTTCTCTGAAGGTTAGGCTAAAGGGGTGGGGTTGATTTTGGGGTCGGGTTGTGATAATCTTGGTATCATAGCACTATTTATAGTTGTTGGGTGTCCACAAAGCCGTATCGAATAAAGTTCTTTTATGGGTGTTTATTGCACCACACTTATAAGGGTGAGGCTACAAGGCATTTAGGAATGTTTCCTTTTCTATTGTTTTAATTTGAGCTATACAATCTAGTTGTCTATAGAACATCTCTAACTCCTGGCTCCCTGGGTGAATTATAATATCTAATGGTGCTACATCAACCCACCAATATTCTAGGGATTTTTAAAAAAGATAAAGGATTTAATCATGAAATTAATGGAAGCTTACCACAAATTCAGAGAAGAAATGCATTACTTGAGCATAAAAACACTCCAAAATCACCCAATAATAGTTTTCCCAAGTTTTCACACCTTTTAGGGTTCTACACTCTTGAAAATGGGACATATTGGGCTAAGTGGGGAATTTATAGTGTTCCTAGGTTTCTCTTAAGAGAATAATGGGCTGCTTAAGTACTAGTGTCTTAAGCAACCAAGTCTCACTTTAGCGATACTAGGAACCTCTATGCACGTCGCTTAAGAGGCCATCGCTTAGGCGCCTAAGGTATCACTTAAGAGATATCTGCTAGGCAAGATAAGTCATTTAAGTGACCGACTGGCTGCTTAAGTTACCCAATAGGTGATTAAGTGATTCACCAATACCAACTGACACTAGAAATTATTTCGAGTCTCCTCTGATATATCAAGATTCATCCAAAATTTTGTATATGCAAATGAACTATGCTACCATATCAAATTTGATATTTTGGACTCAATACTATAATTAAAATTTCCATCCAAGGTTATTTAGATGAAATATGGGTCTCACCTTTATATGCCATTTTTCTTAACTTTCTGCCAATGGCCTAAAATGAGTTGGGGAGCCTCGGTGCCTAGAGTAAGGGTCCATATAGCCTAAAATTGTTATTTTAGTACTGGTGGAATAGACAAAATTGGCATACAAGGTCGTTTGACTGATGTTTTCACCTGCTAGCCAATTTTAACTAGCAAAGGCTTCAAAATAGGGAATTGGCTCTTAAAAATAAATGAACAACCCAGTAACTATTACACAAGATGAGGGTTTCAAGAACTATACTATGGATCCTATCGCTATTTGTGGATGACCTATAGGTCGTGGACAGCCTAGGGATGTGTCTCTAGGTAGGGGCTAGGATAGGGAGCCTTTACCTAATTTTATTCCTGCTCCTAAGACAAAGATTATTCTGCCCCAACTAACGGTAGGCCAAGGACTAGCCCAAGCTCTACTGAGGTTTATTCCTTCTTCAGTGCTTAGGGATATTTTGGTTCAACTTTTGGGATTGGTTGGCTGTACACTATTTATTGGTGCACAGTCTACAGATCAGACTGGTATTGAGACGAGGGCACAACCTATAGCTATGGCTCTCAGAGTTAAGGTCCCACCTATAATGGTGGTAGCTAGGTGGTAGTTTCTCATCCAATGGTTTCCTAACCTAATATGTTTGTTGAGGAGTAGAAGCTGCCACCGGTATACGAATGATGAATAATTATTTTTGTATTGGATGAGTGGCTGCCAATCTACCCTATGGATGGGTAGATAAATTTTTGGATTTTTGCAATTATTTTTTATAGGTGTTGTTGAGTATTAAAAAATTATTACCCAAAATCCTAGCTTTTAGAGTGAGTTAAAGGCATAGGCATTATTGGGAAAAATGAGGCATTAAATTAGGGTTTATCAGGACTAATGCTATGAGCTTCTGGAATAGAATAAGATCTTTGTAAAGTTTATCATTATGAGTATAATGATGAATTTGATTGGAAGGTTCAATGGTAATGAGAAGGTGATTCATTAGCTCAATATTTAGTATAAATCAGTGAAATAACAAAATCTATAAAGATTATTCAATAGGCTCTAGAAGGAATTCTAAGAGGGCCTTATGAAAATTTAGAAATATGACATTTTGACATATTAAAAGATCCTGATTGGAATGATTTTGAATATTGGTTTATTATTAAAAAACCTTCTCCAACTTTTTGAATTGTCAAAACAAGGACTTTATGTGAGAGTTAAAGCTCCAAAATGAGAATTGGGAATTTTTATCATAGGATATCAATGTGTTTTTCCTTGGAGATGGAAGATTCTCCCACCAAGTTTTATCAATCAGAGATTCTTCCTCAATTAGTTAAAAGAATGAAATTGACTGATATTATGAGAATACTAGGTAGAATATATATCATTATGGGAGAAGTTGATCTTTGAAATAATAATTAATACAACAAAAATAGAGACTATTAATTCTTTTCCAAACTTGAACCCTAAAAAGAAGCCTATGGGATCATATGAATTCGTATCCCAATTTTGACTCTTGTGTTAGGAATCACAATAGGTGTACTAATATTGTTTGATTAGAAAGAGAAATTTTTTCAAGAATACAACAACGTATCAGACCTAAATATGCCAGCCCTTTAGGAATTCTGTAAGGTTTATGTAATACCCCGCAATTTTCCAAGCCTAAAGTCATCCTGAAAATGACAAGGGGTATCTTCTAGAATGAGTGATATTTATTTCATGTGAAATTTTGTAGATTTGGTATTTCCATGGCATAGAAAATTGAATTACCTTCCCAGCGATATAATATTCGCCTAAATTCGATAACCGAATAAGAAGTTATGTCTGTTTTAAGTTCCAGCCGTAAAACACCGTGATTTGGCTCCATAGCGCATCGTGGAGAAGAGTAAAATCATAATTGTCAATTCCCAATGAGACTCCACAATTTTGGTGCATCGCGGAGAGGCCTAGTTTCCCGTTTGGCAATTCTAGTGTCACTCCGCGATACTGGCGCATCGTGCTAGTGGTCGAAATGGCAAACTTAGGGGATCCACAATGGTGGTGTCATGGAGAGAGCCCAATTCCCACTCGTCTTTTTTCCAGTAAGCCACCACGATAGTGCAGCATCACCGTGTCCACCCAGATCGGGAAAAATTACGTTTTCCAGTTTCGTTTAAGAATTTAAAAGGGGGTAATTTGGTAAATCCTCAAACCCCCAATCCATCCAAAAACATAAGATTACTCAAATATCAAATCACTTTATGCCCTATTCATCATTCTCCTCAAAGAAAAACCCTAGTTCATCATACTTCTTCTCCAAGAAACTGAAAATTTCTCCATTGATTCTCCAAGATAGTACAAATTTAAGAATTCCCAATACAAGAACACTAAGAATTCACCTCCAAAGCATCAATAGAAATTCAAGATTCAAGTCATTCATCAAATATCATCAATTAGGGTATATGGGGTTTGAACAAGGATAAATCTTTCATCCTTGTGCCCAAAACTTTACTTTTATTACAAATTTACTGCAATTTATATGATTTTCTATGTATTTCAAGTTTGGGTTTATACCCATTATTATTATTTGCAAGATTATGAGATTTCCCATGATTTAGAAGTTGAATTACATGACTTTATTCATATTTCTATGCCTTGTGCAGTAATTTCCAGATTTTAAGATGATTTATGAATGTTTACGTTACCAAGTATGAATTTTGAGATGTTTTAACATGAGATTCATGCTTGGGTCATTGGAACTTAGTTAAAGATTGTTGTTTTAAGATTTTTTGTGCTATAAGCACTCCATGACTAGATTATTTTCAGATTTTAAATAAAGAATCCACTTTATTTCATAAGATTTGAGATTTAAAGGAAAAACAAAGCATAATTGGTTTTCTGTAAACCTTTGTATAAGTTCTAAAGTGGATTTATTAGGATTTTGAGCATGATATTAGGAGTATTATTTAACACTGATATGGTTAAGTTACTATGGTTTAATACCCCAGAACTACGTGCCACTGTAGGTTCAGATTATCAGATTATTCCTACTTCAATGTGGATGACTCAGATTGTGATCACATAGATTAGATTGTTCTATTCCGATGGAAAGGGTAGAACATCCCTAACCTTATGGGTTATAGTCGTAGGACACCATAGATGCTGACATGGTGTACATGTCGGTTAGAAGAACTTCCCAAAAAATGTCCCCTACTCTTAAATAGTTTTGTTTGATTTGAAGCCTTTAGATGCACAGAATAAGTTTTCAGATTTCACTTAGCCTATGTGATTTGAGAAAATAGAGCAGAACTACAGATTTCAGAACTATGTGTGATGACTCACAAGATTTAGATTACATGTTTTATTATTCATCCTTTACTTCCAGATTTCAGATTACTCAAGCTTACGTGAATCATTTACATTTAGCATGCATGATTTTGTAAACTGTGATAATATTATTTACTTATTGCATACACCCCCATATACTAAGTACATCATCAAAGTAGTGATCCACATATGTATATCTATGTGCTACATTGTCTCATAATATAGGTACAGGTGCTTAGTCTTAGTAGTGTGATCAATCTTCGAGCATCTTATCTACATCCCTATAGTTGGTGAGTCCTCATAGTTTTGAGGGTTTAGTTATTCAAATTTCCAAGTTACTAGTAGATATGTCTTTACTTATTCAGACAGTTGAGTCAGCTGAAGCCTGTCCCAGTGACTCTCTAGATTCAGATAGTAGAGGCTTGTTGGACTGTTAGATTCAGATTTAGACCTTTGAGTTAGTATTCAGATTTTCAGCATTTGTTTTATTAGACTTTTGAGATTTAATATGATTCATATATACTCATAAGATTTTAGACAGTTTTCTGCATATGCTATGCTTTTTCATCTACATTTCCCTATTTTGAGATTTAGATCTTGAAAAGGCAGCCAGGGTTAGCTCGGGACTACTTGTAGTTAGGAGCACCGTGTGGCATCCCAGGAAATAGATTTTGGGCCATTACACTTTAGCAGATGGGACAAAACTACTTTTGAAAGAGAATCTTATTCAATCTATAGGAGATACTTATTTTTTCAGCATCACACCATCCATAACAATACTATCTATCTTTTTAAGTTATTTGGTAATTCCTTTTGGTGATCACCTTATTCTAACCGATCTTAGTATTGGTGTTTTTATGGATTTCCATTTGAAGTACTTCTCCTGTTGGACTTCTTATGTCGGGACTTCTAGACGATCCTGTTGGATTTTATTTTGTTTAAAGGGTTCCAAATGGTTTAAATATGTAATTATAAGTGGAGTAATTTGTTGATGATGTGCAAAGTTCAATTTGATTAAGTGTAAAGGTGGAACAATAAGTTAAAGATCAATATAAACTAGCCTAGTCTTAGCTATTGTTGTGATTCATCGTTATGGATATTGTGTTGTTTAAATCTCCAATTCATGTGTTGTGATTATGTAGGAAGATTGATGAGATGTATATGGTGATATGTTGAGGATATAAAAGATGAAAATCCATGGTAAATACACCACAAGACAAGGTATAGAAGGAGGGACGATCAACACTTAACCGAATCTCAAAAACTAAATTCCAGAAAGGTGTCATGATAGGGTCGTGCTGTGACCCTATTTGAATCAAGCAAGGGGTGTGCCATGACCCTTAGTTGACTCAAACAAGTAGGTAGCTGCGACCCCTAGTCAAGTCAAGCAAGGGGTGCGGCGCTTAGGGAATTTTAGACACGGCTAACATTCCAAATTGAGTCCTATACAGTTTGGGCTTGATTCATACTTATAAATAGAACATAGTACATATTATTGAGGATCTTGGAAAGTATTGGAGAAAAAAGGAGGTTGCTACAACTTCATATATTAGGTTTTGATTACTTTAATTTAGCTCATTCATGTTATTAGTTGTTAATTACAATCTTGTGATTACAAATATGACTGTGTGTCTAAATGCCCTCTTTTCGAGGCTGAAGCCAAGAATATGAGTACAATTATTTTGAATTGAGTTCGTTTAATTTGATTATCATTATTGGTTGTTTGTTTATTCTTATTTTAACTATTTTGAGGCTTGATGACACTTAGAATACATCTATTGTCAACCTTGTGAACTCAAGAGAGGGAATAGAGAGATAGAACATGGGAATAAACAAAGTATGGTTTGTATTCTTTCATAAAATAAGGAATTCAAATTAGTGTCTAGGATAGGGATGTACTTAGATGCCTGAATACGTTCACATGTAGGATGATAGCTTAAAGAACTTAACTGAATTATTATATCCCCGCTTAAAAATGTAGATGTAAGGTCCAACTTAGGTAAACGGTTAGAGGTCGGGAGATTATAATCATACAATTAACCCTACAAATCAACAAACAAGATAAGCAAGTTAATGAATGAAGTTCAATACCATAGTTTGATTGTTCAAAGTGCTTTAACCCTAGGGTTTCTCCTATTGATTGTTTCAAGACCTTTACTTTACGCATTGTTTACTTTACATGCAATTTACAATATTCAAAGCTCTATTTTGGTTAATCTCTCATCAATTGAATCCAAATTGTGAACTAGAATAGAATCGTTGTTAGATCAAGTCCTTATGGGATTTATAATTGGATTCTTAAGGCCACTTTACTACTTGATAGACCACATACACTTGCATGTGTGCTGTCAAGTTTTTGGCGCCATTATCGGGGACTTAAAATTTGGCAACTGTTTATTTTAGTTTTACTTTCAGATTTATTTGGTGTTTTTACTCTTGGTCTTTGTTTTTTATTGTAAGAAATAGTTTTTTAAGTTAATAAGCTAGTAAGGGATTGGGAGTTTGTTCAACCCATCCCTAACCTTAAGAAACACTTTAACCAAAAAAGGAGAGAAGTAATCCTTCTCCCTCGAATTCCTAAATCCAAGAAGACCAATAGAATCCTGCTCAAATGGCTTAGGAACAAAAGCCTGCATGATAAAGAAGTGGAAGTCCCATTCTTAACGAACTTGACTTTCAGCAAACTTCGAGTTAAAGCACAAAATTATGTCGCTTCTAATCAGTAGTGGATAGTTTGTAGGGCTTTCACACAAGGATCCACAAGTCCACTTACAGAATTTCATTGATCTTACTAATACATTCATCTCGATAAATGTGTCTAGAGATTATATGAGGCTGACACTTTTCCCCATTCACTGTTGAGGGAACCAAAGAGGTGGTTGAATGCGAAGCTGGTGAATTCAATCATAAAATAGGATGACTTGGACAGAAAATTCCTAATCCCATTCTTTCCTTCGGGAAAGACTGAGAGACTTTGGAGTGAGATAGTGAGCTTTAAATAGAATATAGATAAAAATCTATATCATGATTAGGAATACTTTAAGGCTCTTCTTTCAGACTTTCCACATCACCAACAGTCTAATGAGGTACTTGCTCATACTTTTGTAGAAGCATTTGATCATAATACCAAGATTTTCCTAGATTCATCCACAGGTGGCCAAGCGCTAGAGTTGATTTATGATGAGTTATATACCTTATTGAACCACATAGAATAAGGCAATCCCAAGTGGAATTCAAATTGTAGAAGTGCCACAAAAAGAATTGCAGATGAATTAGAGGTCGACCAATTCACTACCATATCTGCTCAGATTATCAAATTAGCGGTCTCAAGTTAGGAGTATCACAACCTGTGGCCACAGTCAATGCAATCCAATAATTTATAGGTTGGTGTGAAGTTTGCAGTAATAGTATCCATCCTGTGGCTATGTGTGTTTTAAATCCAGAATTGGTGATGTATGTGGGCAATGCTCAAAGGCCAAATTATGGTAATGCCTACAACATGAAGTGGCAGATTCAGCCATTAAATCAGCCTTGGAATTCAGAACAATGACAAATTCAGCAACCACAGTCATAAGGGAATCGGTCAACTAGTAACTCCAAAAAGATGGTGTCGCAGGTTCTAGCTAATTAGACATAGTTGGTTGAATATGTGAAAAATTAGCAAGAAGCTCATAGAAGCTTAGAGTTGTAGTAGGGGTAGTTACATCAAGAATTAAATACTGGGCCACAGCGTAGTTTGCCAGCAAATACAAAAAATCCAAAACAAGTTATGGAAATCACTTTGAGGAGTTGTAAGGATCTTCAATAAGAACCTCCAAAGGTAACTAAGAAGGTAGATGCAGATTTGACTCCCCCACAGATTTCTGAAAAAGTTGCTAAAAATTGAGGAATTCTGAGTACTTAAAAATTAAAATTGTTGAACCATAAAAGAAGTAGATGCCGCCACTTTCCTTCCCTTAGAGACAAATAAAAGCGAAGGAGTATTCTTGTTTCAAGAAGTTCTTTGACACATTCAGAGAGCTTCACATTAACTTACCTTTGTTAGATATTTTACTAGGTATGGCCAAGTACACTAAGTACTTAAGGGATGTGGTTGTGAATAAGGTAAAATTGTAGGATGTGGAGGTAATAACACTCACTGAGGAGTGTAGTTCAGTGGTCACTCAAAAGATATTGTAAAGGCTTAAGGACCCAGGTAATTTCACTCTCCCTATTCAGATTGGTAATAGTGAGATGGTGCCAGCACTTAGTGCTTTAGGGGAAAGTATCAGCTTGATTCCCCTATCTTTGTTCAACACATTAGGTTTGGGGAAGCCTAGACTGAGTTTTGTACTACTGCAACTGGCAAACGGGACCATAGCCTATCCAGAAAGAGTGATAGAGGATATCCTCAAAAAGGTTGGTAAATTTATTATTCGGGTTGACCTTATTATTCTAGATTTTCAGGCAGACAAACAGGTACCAATCATCCTGGGGTGTATATTTTTAGAGACGGGTGGAGATTTAATTCACATGAGAGTGGTCACGCTCACCATAAGGTTGGAGGATGAAGGAGCAGTATTTAAAATTTACAAGGCACTTAAAAAATTATCCCATTATAAGGACTTGTATATGATTACTATTATTGAAGGGGATAAGTGTATGGTGATTAGTCCACCAAAGACCTCTTCAAACTATCTCATTGATCAACCTAAGCCACTACCACCACAACCTAACATTATGCAAGTTGGTGAACCTAGAAAGGCTAAAGTTGAAAAATATGCAGCCATTTATAATTCACACCCAAGAGGGGTGAAAAGAATAAGAAGATGTAGACCAAGTGTGAGAAAGAGAAGGAAAGAGAATGACTATGTCATAGCTTGGTCGTGTCACTAACCTAAATTAGGCGCTTCTTGGGAGGCAACCCAAGTTAAGTAGGTATGTTTTATTTTTAGTTTTTAGTTTTTAGTTCACATAGTTTTTTGTTTTTGGTTGAGTCACAGGTTGATAGGAAGTCTGAGTACTGAAAACCTAAGCTAAGAAGCATGACAAAGACTGAGCGTGGGGTTCTACGGACCTCTTTTATGAGAAAAGATAATACTAGCTAGGCCTCGAGGCCTCAGGAAGTATTTCTATCTCTTACTTTTAAGTTCACTTTGGGAAAAAAGTAGATTTTTAATTGTAGGATGGGGAAATTCCCAATTTTTGGCTCAAGTTAAAAAAAATTGAGTAAGATATTCTTGTTGGTGTTATTTTTTACTACATGGTGCAAGTGTTTTACTTATAAAAGCATGTTGGTGTGTAAATTGCTACTTTCTAGACTTTTAGGTTCATGATTGAGACTCTTGTATTTGTCGGCTTAAATTTGAATTCATGCTATTATTTAGTTGAGAGTCTATGACGATCCTATGTGAGTCAAGCACGTGCCATGTGCGTGTGAGGTTTTTGTATATTCCTTGTTACATGTGATGTCTAGAACTTGACCAGTGTGTATGTAAAGTAAAAAAAAAGAATGTGTGTTTAGGAGATGATTTAGGAATTTCTTTGACAACCTTGTTTTATACCTTCTTTTGACCTACCCTTTGTGCATAATCTTAGTCAACCCCGTTGAGCCTTTAGTTTTTTTAGCCTCATATGTAGCCTAATCCCTTATTTTATGGAATTTAATGTGATCCAAAATCTCCTAAGCTCTTTAATGTAAAATTGAGTAAGTAAGGAGTTTGAGAAATATAAGGAGAAAAAGGTAAAATTGATGCCCCAAAGTCTAGTTAATGGCATGTGCAAGTTTTATGGTTGGAAGTAGTGAAAATTGTTTGAAAAAGTTCCCATGTTTAGCCCATGTGTGTTACAATGAACCTGTTTTGGCGTTTGTTCTTTTTGGATATTGTGCACCTCAATTAAGACAAAGCACTTAAGATAAGGGCGGCTATCATAGGGGTGCATAGCATAATATGGGTGCTAAAAAGGGACAAATTGAAATAATTATCCATTCCCACCATACTATATTTAAATGAGCTTAATAATATGGGGTGAAAAAAATAATGGGGTTGTAAAAAATAGTGTAATTTGGTTGTTGGAGATTTGTTTTGAATGTATAAAGTGAAAGCGCTTAGGGAAGATAGTCACTATTATTCCAAAATAGTTCCTACCCATCCTTTAGACTGCATTACAACCTGGAAAAAACCTATTTGATCTTAAGCTTCATCATTCTGATATTAGCAGCTCACTACACTAAGGGAAATCCTATGGTTCATTATGTGTAACTTGTGAATTCCTTGTAAGAGTGAGCGTAATTTTATTCTTGTCCCATTATGTGATAAAATATGTTTATTGTGAGTGATTATGGGTAACTCTCTTAATGTGAGGGGCACATGTTTGATAAATGTGGGTGATTTTTATGATGTCCTTGATTCAATGATAATCATGATTTTGCCAACTAGGTGAATCAATTCTTGAGGGTAGGATGTTTTGGAGTAGTGACCATGAGCTTTCAATTGTGTAAATAATATGTGTAGTGCAGAAACTTGCATTCTATGTAGTCAATGCAGTACTAGATTGAGTGTCTTGAATTTAGTGGAAGTTTGATTCTCCTTAGATTATGATTCTTAGAGTTAAGAGTTGTTCAAGGACGAACAAGGATTTAAGTGTGGGTGGTGATGTTGGGTATATTTATGCACTTTATCATTACTATTCTAGCTTAGTTAGCCTAGATTTGAGGATGATTCCTGTAATTAATGTGTGAAAATGATATAAATAAGAATTTAAGTTTCCAAGTGTGATTACAATGTTCAAAGTGAATTTCTAACAAGTTTGTACTTAATTGGGTCATTTAGAGTTCAATCATGGAAACTAGCATTACTAGCTTGAGCTAGGAGCTTGTCTAGTCAATCCCATTGGATTCTATTGTGTTTAAAGGGTTCCAAATAGTTTAAATGTGTAATTATGAGTGAACCAACTTTTTGATGATGTTAAAATTTCAATTTGATTAAGTGTAAGGGTAAACAATAAGTTGAAGATCAATACAAACTAGCCTAGTATTAGTTATTGTTTTGACTCTACGTTATGGATATTGTGGTGTTTAAATCTCTAATTCGTGTGGTGTGATTATGTAAGAATATTTGTGAGATTAATATGGTTATATGTTGATGATATAAAGGCTGGAAATCCATGGTAAATACACCACAAGACAAGGGATGGAAGGAGGGACGACCAACACTTAACCAAATTTCAAGAAGCAAATTCCAGAGAGGTGTCGCGATAGGTTCATGCCGTGACCCCTACTTGACTCAATAAAGGGGTGTTCCATGACCCCTAGTTGAATCAAACCAGTAGGTATCCACGTCCCCTAGTAAATTCAAGAAAGGGGTGTGGCATGTTGGGCATTTTAGACACGGTTAAGAGTGTGAATTGAGTCCTACACAGTTTGGGCTTAATTCATACTTATAAATAGAACATAGTACATGTTATTGAGGATATTGGAAAGTATTGGAGAAAAAGGAGGTGGCTACAACTTCATATATTAGGTTTTAATTACTTTAATTTAGTTCATTCACGTTATTAGTTGTTAATTACAATTATGACGACGCATGGCTAAACGCCCTCTTTCCGGGGTTGAAGCCAAGAACATGAGTACTATTGTTTTGAATGGAGTTCGTGTAATTTGATTATCATTGTTAGTTGTTTGTTAATTCTTATTTTAACTATTTTGAGGCTTGATCACCTTTAGAATACCTCCATTGTCGTCCTTGTGAACTCGGGAAAGAGAATAGGGATATAGAACATGGGAATAAACAAAGTATGGTTTGTAATCTTTTATAAAATAAGGAATTCAAATTAATGTCTAGGATAGGGATACACTTAGATACCTTACTTGATTCACATGTAGGATGTATCTTAAAGAACTTAATTGGATTATTACATCCCCTCTCAACGATGTAGCTGTATGGTCCAACTTAGATAAACGGATAGAGGTCGGGAGACCATGATCATGCAATTAACCCTATGAATCAACAAAAATGATAAGAAAGTTAATGAATGAAGTTCAATAACATTGTATGGTTGTTCAGAGTGATTTAACCCTGGGTATTCTCCTATTGATTGTTTCAAGACCTTTACGCATTGTTTTAATTTACTTGCAATTTACAACATTCAAAGCTCTATTTTGGTTACTCTCACATCAATTGAATCCAAATTTTGAACTAGAATAGAATCATAGTTAGATCAAGTCCTTGTGGGATTGATACTTGGCTTCTTGAAGGCCACTTTACTACTTGATAGACCATGTACACTTGCATGTGCACTTGGGAGCTATCAATAAGTATCTCACAAACACATGGTACATAGTTATATTACTACTACCTATCCATTTCATGTAACTTCTAAGCTATGATTATTTCATCCCTAATCCTAATGCCATAAAAATATTCACAATAGTCACACATATATTTACATCACACAGTTCACAAACACTTTTTGGAGGGGTATCATTTTTCAAAAACAGTTAAAAACAAATAGAATATGTCAACTTCCCTTAGTTTCCTTATTTTTCTCCTAATTAAACATAAATGACACATAACATATATAACAACATAAACACAACCTAATCATTTCGGCTCTTCTATGAACATACTCCAGGGAAAAGAGACATGACAACAAAAACCCCCACGAGGACATCTAGATCCATAAGTAGCCCTACCTCCATCAAATAAGCATCCATTGTCCCCAATGCATTAGGCCACCATAAAGAAAAAGAGTTAGGAACATACCTATGGCACCTTAGGTGCATAAATTTGACATTAATCACAATAACATAAATTATTACAAACACAAAAATAACAAAACACCTTAGGTTGCCTCCCAAGAACTGCCTGATTTTACATTCCAGTACGATGTGGGAACCTTGACTACTCTGACTTTATCAAGGTAGCCTCAGTGTTGGCCTCTAGGGTCATAAACATTCTTTTATTACTAAAACCACCCTCATGTCAGTTGGCTACTTCATAGTTTTGCGCACATTGAACGTGACTTCCTCATTATTCAGCATGAACTTATGCTCACCTCTTTCCATATCCACCAATGATCTACCCATGGCTAAGAATGGTCTCCCTAAGATTATGGACATCTCAAAATTAGCCTCATAATCCAAGATAAAAAAGTTGGCAGGAGATGAAGTAGTCTACTTTTACCAAAACATCAAATGATATGCCCACGGGTTTCTTAACTGTACGATCCGCCATCAATAACCACATTATTATAGGTTTGGGAGGTATTAAGCCCAGTTGTTTGAACACCTCTAGCGACATCATGCTGACACCCAAGTCATGAAAAGCTTTGGCAAATCTAGATATCCCAATAGTGCAAGGAATAGTGTAAGATTTGGGATTACCCTTATTTTGCACAAAAGATCGAGATATAATCATACTACAATGATGAAAACTCCCAATATCCTTATAACTGACAGCTCTCTTTTTGGTTACAAAATTCTTCATAAATTTTAAATAACCAGGAATCTACTCAAGAGCTTCAAGAAGAGGGATGTTCAAACTCAACTCCTTCATCATATTAATAAACTTTTTATACTTCCTTTTTTCTTTCTTTTATTTCAACCTTTGAGGAAAAGGAGGGGAAGTCCATGTAATAGGATTTACGACTAGTTTGGCCTCCTTACCCTTTACACTATCATTCTCAACTTATTTTTCTACACAGATTAATTTTTGTAATGTCTCACCATTAGACTCTAACTTTGTAGTTTCTTCTTTTGGTGTATCATCCATATCAACAACATCATTCTTTACCACATCAACCATATGCCTAGAAAGATCAATAGAAGCCTTACCACTCCTAGTAGTAATAGTTAAACAATTACCATCGTCCTTTGGATTTTGCATAGTGTTGCTTGGAAAAGTGACTGACTGACACTGACTTAATGTATCCAATTTCTGACCAAACTTTTGCTCAAGCTGCTTAATTGCAGTGGCATGTGATTCTACTTTTTGGGTCAATCCCTATATCTCTTCCTTAATCTCCTTAAGGAAATTCTCTTGATTTTATAAACCCTGAAACAACTTAGCAAGTAAAGATTCCATCCTCTAATTAATATCACGATTCCCTGCCAGAACATAGATACCACTCTTCTCTTTATAGTCATTCTTTCTCCTTTAGTCACCATCTCTCTATCTTCTTTGATCCCTATATATGTCCCCATAATAGTTATAATCTTGATTTTCTTTCCTTAAATTCCAAGTGTCTTGATTAGATCCTTGGACCTTGGCTCAGAAACCCACCATCTCTCTATCCAGGTACTTCTCTTTCTCTTTAATATCAGAATCATATAACCTAGGAGATTTACTTGTGTGCCTACAACATTCACCTTTTTGAATTAATAGTTGCAAATTGCTTGGTCAGTAACCCAATCTCCATCCTCAGCAGACAACCTCTTCAGCCACTATATTATTTATGATTCTCTGCTCACTGAAAGCACCAATAGCATAAGTATCGACTTCTTTTTCTACCTACTGAGTATGCCATTCTTGATTGGTATTAGAGACCCAGTCTAAGATTTATAGAACTAACTCCAAATGAAGTCTCATGAAAGATCCATAGTAATAGTATCAACAACAGCTTTGGTATTAGCATTCAGGGCTCTATATAATATCTCAAGCAAATTCCTCTATGAAATTCTATAATTGGGAACATTCATCAACTTTTTCTTGAACCATAACCATGTCCCAAAATGCAATTGCCTAAAATTGTATATCTCATGCTATAACTACAACATTCCAGAAGGCAGTAAATATCAGTCCACGAACTATTTTCGCAACCGATTTTAATCAGTAATGGACCCATGAGGTAATTACCCTAACCATAATATCTCTTCACCAGTAAGAGAGAATGGGTATAACTTGAGTCTCAAAAATTTATTTCTTACCCTAGGTTAATTATAAACAGTGCAAATCCTAACAAAATTTATGATATGCATATTGGAATACTTAGTTGGCAGACCAACAAACACACCCATCAGATTCAACAATTGGATCAATAAGACTCATAATATCAAACTTCACCCCTTGGGAAAACTCAAGAGGAGTGATAGATCCTATCTTAAAAGGATCAACATACCCCAAATCTTACTCTGGATCATTATATTCTAGAAAAAATGGAAAACCTAGGGTTGCTTGAGATCTATCTCTTCTAGCTCTATCGAGTTTTTCTCGATACTTTTTTACCTATCTGACCTACTCTTCTTGAGCTACACAGTGGCTAGAAGCATCCCTCCTTGTGTTCTCTTTAGTTAATATTCGAGCAGTGGTTTGTATTACTATTTCCTGAACATCAAGTAGAGGTTGAGGATTCAAGTGATTTGGGACATTGTGAACTCTATGCTCGTGTCCTTCCATCCTTTAATTTTATCGTAGAGTTCTTTTAAGTTCAGGTTCAAGTGGGATCAAGGGATTGCCTTGATTTTGAGTACTGGGCATACAATGGCGTAACCCCCAAGAACAGTAGTAAAACAACTACCAACAACCTCAATAACTTTAATCAAACAATTCAAAATTGTATTCCCTAACAATGGCGTCAAAATTTAATGTTGCCCATGATAACACCTCTAAGAAGGTATAATGTAGTCGCTATCAAATATATAACACAACAAAGGTTGGGGTCAAATCCACAAGGAATAGGCCAAATATTTATCATGAACTTGCTGAAGTAGTTAAAATAATGTAGAAAAGAAAATGGGGGACTTTTGTGAGAGCAGTAATAGTAGTAACAAGTCTAGATTTCTTTAGGCTAAAATCAATAAAAGAAGAATACTACAAGTGTGTTCCCCATGAATTCCTAACTTCAAAGACTTATCATGCTTCGTTAAACTATCTCAAAAACTTTAAATGATCTCAACATCTTGCATGCAAAATCTGACAAGATATGTACATAAACCATCTTATTAATGCCTTTAGTGAATTTCACTTATCACTTTTTGAGTCTTGCAGTGTCGCCTTACTAAACCTTATCCTAGATCCCAGATTAACTATTACATTTTAAGTGTCAAGTTAATTAGATGAAGGTTGATAGCTTTAAATTACTGTTATAATCTTTTATTCCTAATTTCTACCTCTCTTTTGGAGTAAGTATCGAATACATGTAGGTTCTCAACTTCTTCAGTCATTAAGAAAGTAATCACACCAAAGAAGATCATAATACATGCAAGAATATTGATTAAGAATTACTTTTTAGTTCCTGTGTTTAGTAATTTCATTAGGGTTCCCACAACCCTAGTAAGGTGGTTTAACCATTTCATCAGGTTTCCCACAACCCTAGTCGAATTCATAAAAGAAAGCATGTGAATAATCTTACATTAATTAAAGAATAAAAACCAGAATCTCAAATTAATATCCAATTGTAAAAGCAAAGAATAAAGGATTCCAAGCTCAAAAGTCAAATCTCAACATCAATAATATTGTGAATATAAATATATGTAAATTAATACAAAAACATCAAAGGGGTATTTATAGAATACATCAAAACCCTAAGAATCCTAACTGAAATGAAAAAGGAAAACTAAGTTGGCAACAACTTATGGATCCATTTATTGGTCGTAGGTACTACCTACAGACCCTAGGTAGGTCATTAGTATTAGAAAAAATCTCCATATTGCAGAACACTCACTTACGATGGTACTTATGAGGTGAATAAGTACCATTTACACCTTCTAAGTAGACTCCATAAATCTCAGAGCCATTGGTTCTTCACTTGCTAGTTATTTGTAAGTCGAACTCTCTCTTGCCACTTCACTCAGTATTTTTCTTTTGATGGCTATGAGGGAACCCATGATGGATGTAGGTCCTACTTATAGCCTGTAAGTAGGGTCCTCTACTATACTGCAACACTTTTTCTTATTTTTATCTTTAGAACCTAGTTTCTTACAAAAAAAAATACTTAAACACATCATATCTAATAAAAACTATCGAAGTACTTACATATTTTATGGTTTAAAGCATTGAAAGTTCCATGAAACCATGGAAAATAAATGGTGATACATCCTCGACCGATCTCATATGCTTAGATGGGACTCAATTCAGTTAGATAAGGGTTGACCTTCGTGGAGGGTCCGATGCTCATATTGGCCAGTGATATCGAGCGGTTGCATACAAGAGAGATTCTAGTAGTTAAGGTAGAGTGGGGGTACTTTCCAGTAGAAGATTTTAATTGGATGATTGAGAGTGAGATGCAGCACCAGTATCCTCACTTGTTCGAGGATTCAAGTATCCTAATGCATTACTTTTGCACAAAAGTTCTTTTACTAGTGAATATTGTAATGACCCTCTTGGTCATTTTATTTATTTATGCTCATTTTACTATTTAGAGCTTTCCTATAGATGCCACAAGTCATTTATGACTTGATAAAACTGATAGTGCGGTTATTGAGTAGTACGTTTGTTGTTTAGAGCCAATTCTCTATTTTGAAGTCTTCACTAGTTCAAATTAGCACCAGATGAAAACTTCAGTCAAATGACCTTATATGCCAAATTTGACCAATCCAAAAACTTTGGAACATTGAATGTAGGTTAGGTGTATCCTCGTTTTGTGTCCTAAGGATTTCTAACTCATTTCGTGCTATTGGCCAAAAGTTAAGAAAAATGGAAAGTGGGTATGGGACCCATTTTTTGTCGAAACAACCTCAGATGGAAATTTTAGTTGTACCATTGATTTCAAAATGTCATATTTGATGGGGTAGCATAGTTTATTTACGCATGTGGGATTATGGATGAATCCTGAGGGGTTAGAGGAGACTTGGAAATATTCCAAGTCTCCAGCTCATGGAAAAAAATATAGTATGACCGCTAAAGCGTACCTTTTGCATTTTGGTGGACCAAATTAGCATGTGCCTTTTTAGCAGCTATTTGGCCTCTAATGGTCTAGTTGCTTAAGCGCCAACCAAACGCTTTAGTGGCCTGCCATGTCAAGTGAGGTACCGCTTTAGCAATCGGTTGGGAGCTTTGGCGCCTACAACTAAAGCAGCTAAGCATCCATTGCCTTTGTACCTAGAATGGGTATAATTACCCCAATAAGACCTATTTTTAATATTCTTCAACCATTCTCTAGAATATTTAGCCCTAAAAAGTGGAAATTTTTTGGAGAATCAATTGCGTGTGATTTTAGAGCTTGCGTAGCATTAATTTACGCATTTCTTCTTTGAATTTGTGAGAAGATTCTATTAATTTCATGGTTAATTCATCCATTTTTTTTTGAAATCCCTAAAGTATTGGTTGCTTGATTGTAGCACTATTAGAGCTAAAAATTTACCCATTTTTTGAGGGTAGATGTTCCTTGAGCATAGAGGGACGTTGTGTTGGTTTCAAAAGTATGATTCCAAAAATGGACCCCACATGAGATTTTTACATGATTTTGAATCAAAGAACATTAGTACAATGTGGTATCATTTTTCTTATTTTGACAAGTAAATTGTGATTTTGATAATGTGTCAGTTTGCAAAATCTTCTCAAAAAAAGAAATCAGTGGTTTAACAAATTCTTTGGACCTTTCTTCGGTGTTCAGGTAGCCTAGGTTTACACTCTCCCTAGACTGTGATATTTTATAGTATGAATATTAAATTATGTTGGATACAAAATGGGATTTAGGTGTTAGAAGTATGATTGAACATATTTGGGGTTAGTTGGATTGTTTAGGCTTTCTTAAAAACGTACTTTAGGTCGAATTGACTTAGTTTCTCATATTTTATGATAAATTTCTATCTTAGGGATAATTAGGGCTTATTTAACATCTAAAAATAAATTTATATACCTTAGCGTAGTTTGGGTAGAATTTTCCTAAAATAGATTTTGGGAATTGTAAGTGGGCCCCACTAATCTACCTTAGGCCAATATTTGTGATAGATTTTGTAGACTTATTTATGCATGATATACCCTTATTAATTATAAATTTAGGACTTAAAAAGATTAGATGCTTATTGATTATGCTAGTTCGATACTCAAGAGTTAGTGCTAATTTTGGGTAAGTTTAGGTGAAAAATTATTGTTTTTTAGTAATATGGCTTATGATTATGTTTTATTTACATAGTCTATTGATATGGTCTAGTAATATATGAGTTTCAGTTCAAGTCCATCAATTGATAAAGATATTGATAATATGAGTTCCATCTTGAGTCCAACAACTGATGATGATAATTATACATATATGAGTCCCATTTCGACCCAACATTTTATGATGATATGAGTTACAGTTCAAGTCTAGAAAATAATGGTAATGATGATGAGACTATTGAGTTCTGATTCAAGTCCGGTACTTTGGGAGTTAGTTACAATATGATGTGGTTCAAATGAATTCCTGGTTATGTCATGATAATTGGTAATTTATGGTTATTAGGTTATTTACTTTCCTTGATTGTTCCCTCCACACTTATGGGGGCTGTGTTGGGTTATTTAGTTTTCTGCACTTATTAGCTTATGGGGGCCAATTTTGTAGTTATAGTTGTGTGATCTTTACGTTATTATTTTGGATTTATTTATTAATTAATTAATTAATTTATGTACAATAGTGTTGGATCTAATTTCTAGGTTTTCCTTATTACCTTGACTTAGTTTACTTTATCTTGTATCTTATCATATTTACATCATGATTTAGCTCAGTCGGTTGATGATGCCTACTATACCCATGGTTTTGGTGCTCATACTACACTGTTGTACCTTTTTGGTGTACACTCGAGTACTAGTTTCTGCCATTGATATGCACTTATGCAGGGTTGATTTCAGAGATTGGGTGAGCTCTTGGAGTGAGGGTTATCTTTTTTCTTCTATTTATTTATGTCTAGTCTTTCATTTTTTAGATAAAATGTATTTGACTATCCAGTACTTATAGTTCATTTGTATTATCTCCTGTAACAACATCACCGAGTCTTGGGTTGATTGTTTCTCTTTTATCTATCTATTAGATGGTTATTATTGTCTTATTGCTATTTTAACTCTTTAATTGTTGATTTTTAGATTTTAGGACATTTTCCATCAAGTTAGCCCATTGCTTACATCTCCAGCCAATTTTTTATAGCTCTAGGCTATAGTTTGGCTTACCTACTGGCGAGATAAAATAGGCGCCATCATGACTCATAAATCGGGTCATGACACAAGTTGTTAGTTCCAACAAGTCATTAATGACTTGGGGCAGTTATAGGAAATTTCTATAAGGAGAAACTGAGCAGAAATGCAGAAAATGACCTTAAGGGCCATTACAAGAGTTTAGGAAAAGGAGATCACAATAATAATTTAAAGCTACCAACCTTCATTTAACTAACTTGAGACAGAGAGGAGATAGTTAGTCTATGATCAAGAACAAGGTTTAATAATGCTACACTTGAGATTGTTATTGTTACTCTTACTGTTTCTCTTACTTTTAAAAAATTACCATTTACTTTCTGCAATTTTCAATTATATTAGCTCGTGATCGATTTTTGACCTATTACTTATGGAATCAACCACAACCTTAATAGGTTCTCTATTTAACAAGAAACCAATTTATACTTTCTTGGCAGTATAATTTTAGCGATATCAAATATTGGGGTCGTTTCTAAGGAATATGTTATAGATTAATTGATTAAGGTTGTTGAAGTTGTTGGTTTATTTCTTGATTTTTGATTTTCTACTATTCCTTGGGACCCGCTGGTGTTGCCCAGTACCCAGAGTCAAGGAAATCCCCCGATTCTATTTTATCCTAATCTTATGACAGAATTATAAGATGAAGGGAGAAGAAGAGTATGATCAAGGACCCCCAGAAAAAGGGTTTCATGATGACCCAACTAGTTTAAATCTTCCACCTTTACATGGTATGAAGAAATAGAAAAGAAAACAACTACTCGGTTAATAACTGAAGAAAATGCGAGCTTGGTACTTGCCCAATGTGCAGAAGAAATCGCTAGACATATAATGGAAGATCATCGAGCAACACTCAATAAAGTTGTAGTTTAAAGGAAAAGAGTTCAACCACCGCCAGTTCATCAATATTGGCAATTTATGATGATCTAGAAGAAGATTTAGGATATGTTGAACCAATTACGATAGGTGCTATTATTCCTCTAGAATTGCCCCAATGAGTATAATTCAATATTACAAGTGTAATAATTCAACTATTGCATTTGAATGGAGTAATTTTTGGTTTGCCTATTGATAATACAAACATTATATTATGAAATTTATGGGAAATTTCACTTCATATATTTTATCGGGGGTAAGTCGGGAAGCTGAATGACTCAGGTTTTCCCATTCTCTTTTATAGGTGAAATGATGTTATGATTAGGAGAGCTACCTCATGGGTGTATTACCACTTGGAATGAGTTGACGATACAGTTCTTGGTTTGATTTTTTCTACCTTCTAAAATATTACAATTGAAAAATGAGATTATAATTTTAGACAGTTATATTTAGAGGCACTCTACGAGACACGGTCGAGGTTCAAGAAGAAGCTGATGAATGTTCTAAATCACAGAATCATGGAGAGAAACTTTCTAGAGATATTCTACAGGGACTTGAATGCTAATACAAAAGATATGTTTAACATTATTATAAGTAGAGGTTTTATACATCTTTGATGGGACTAAGATGTAGACATCTAAGATTGAATTACTAAAACAAATCGATGGTGGCATACTCTGGAGAAGATAGGTCACCTGATACTTATGCTATTGGTGCTTCCAGTGAGTAGAGAGCCTTAGATGGGACATTATCTCAAGAGGTAGCACAACTAATGACTGATATTGGGTTGCTTACTAAGAAATTTACATCTATGGGAGTAGAAGAGGTAAATGTTATGTGTGTTCGAGGCAAGGCATCTAAACATAAAGAGTCAGATTCTAAAGAGAAAGCAAAGTACTTGGATTGAGAGATAGAGTATTTTTTAGACAAGGGATAAGGATCTAATTAGGATACTTTAAACTCAAGGCAAGGCAATTAAGGTTAGAACTACTATAAAGATTAGAATAGGGACAAAAGTAGAGAGCGTGATGGTGATTAGAGAGAAATAATGATTACAAAAAGAAGTTTCTCTTTATGTTCAATTGAGGAACCATGATGCTAACTCTAGAATGAAAGAATTGCTTTCTAAGTGTGTGAATAGTTTAGAGAGCCAAAAGAGTTTCCTTATAGAGATTAAGGTAGACATATTAGGGTTGAGCTAGAAAGTAGAATTACACACGACTGTGATTAAGCGACTTGAGCAGCAGTTTGGGTAGATGTTAGCTATATTGAATCAACATTGACTGGTCACTCTTCCTAGCAATACTAGTTAGAATATAAAGAATGATAGTCACTACCTAGATATCAACACTTAAAGAGGTAAGGCTATAACTGGTCCTCCTATGCCTATGGTTTATGAGGAAAGTAATGATACTATGGATGTTGATAATTCCCTCAAATATGAAACTACAAAGTTGGTGACTAATGGTGAGATGTCATAGAAATTAATAAATGTAGAGAAACTGCCTGATAATGATAAAGAAAAGGGTAAGGAGGTCAGTCCAGGGTTCAAACCTATTCATATCGATGTTAATGGAATTATCCATTAATATCCCTCTTGTGATGCTTTTGAGCAGATGCCTATTTATGCAAAATTCATAAAGAATTTGGTTACTAAGAAACAGATTGTGATTTTTGAGCCCACTTATAATATACAACACTGTAGTGCTATTGTCTCATGATCTTTGGTTGAGAAAAGGAGGATCCCAGAGCTTTTACTATTCCTTGGACTATTGGGTCCTTAAATTTTGCACAAGCATTATATGATTCGGGAGCTAGTATTAATCTTATGCTTCTAGTTTCATACAAGCATTTGGGGTTGGTGTCACCTAATACAACCTCTATGAGACTATTGATAGTCGATCAAAATGTGAAAAACCTAATTGGTAGATTTATGATGTGTTGGTAAAGGTAGTTTCATTAATATTCCCAATTGACTTTGTGAATCTCAATTATGAGGTAGATTTTGACATCCTTATCATCTTAGGAAGGCCTTTCCTTATCACAAGTAGGGCATTGGTTGACATGAGGATGGGACAGATAAAATTCAGCATTAATGATAAACAAGTCACTTTCAATAGTGTTAGTCGATAAGGAAACCAAATGATATATAGGTAGTCTACGATAGACACTGTAGATGAAGATACATTGGTTGCACTGTTGAGGAGTGACTTGGTGTTGAGGCATTATCAGTAGTGATCATGAATTTTCATAGAAATGATATTGAGAAATATAATGAGATGGTGAGCATACTTGTTGGAAGATATTCTTATGTTATGCACCGAACAAGTTAGATCTTGATTTGAAGAATGGAGAAACCTCGCTAGCTCAGCCATCTATTAAGGAGCCATCAATTTTGAAATATAAAGCCCTCCCTTTCATTTGCGTTATGTATTCTTAGGGTCCAAAATACCTTACCAATTATCATTGTAGTAGATTTATTGGATTTGCAAGTTGACGCCTTAATTTTGATGTTTCATAGGTTTAAATGGTTTATTGGTTGGACTATTACGGATACTGTTGAAATTGAATCCAAAATTTGCACTCATAAGTTTACCTTCAATCAAAGTGTGTGCCTAGCATTAAGCATCAATGTCATCTGAATCTAGCAATACAAGAGGTAGTGAAAAAGGATATTATTAAGTGGCTAGATGCAGGTGTCTTTTACCCTATTATCGAAAACAAGTTGGTAAGCTCAGTTTAGTGTGTGCTGAATAAGGGTGGGATCATTGTATTCCCTAATGAGAAGAATAATTTAATTCCCATAAGACTAGTCACGAGATGACGAGTTTGAATGGATTATCAAATGTTCAATAGTTGGACACAAAAAAGATCACTTTGTCATGCCATTCATCGACTAGATATTAGACTATCTTGTAGAAAGAGGATGGTATTTTCTTGGTGGTTACTCGGGGTATAACCAGATTTCAATTGCTCCTAAGGACCACAAAAAAACCACTTTCACTTTTCCATATAGTATATTTGCATTAAAGTGGATGCCTTTCAATTTTTGTAATTATTCTGCCATCAGTGTTGCATAATATCTATCCATTTTGATATGGTGGAGGATACTGTTGAGTTCTTTAAGGATGAGTTATCTATTGTGGTTGGATGATTTGATGACTTTTTGTTCACTTGGCTAATGTACATTAGATATATGATGACTGCAACCTAAAACTTAACTGGGAGAAGTGTCCCTTTATGGTTAAATAATGGATAATTCTTGGGCACAAAATTTTAAAGAAGGAGATAGAGGTTGACAAGGCTAAAATTAAGGTGATTGAAAAATTACCTCCACAAATTCTTGTGAAAGGTATTCAGAGTTTCTTAAGTCATGTAGGATTTTATAGATATTTTATCAAGGGTTTATCTAAGATTACAATTTCATTGTTCAAACTATTAAAGAAGAAAGTGAAGTTTGTGTTTGATAATGCTTATATCAAGGCTTTTGAGTGCCTAAAAGAGAGGTTGATTTTTGTTGCTATCATTATGTCTCAGAGTTGTACCCTTCCATTTGAGGTAATTTGTGATGCTGACAATATGACCCTAGGAGTAGGACTATTCCAAGACTCGAGAAGATTCTTAATACCATTTATTATGCCAATAAAGCACTCAACCCCGCATAGAAAAATTACTCGATTACTGAATAGGAATTTCCTACGATGGTGTTTCTTTGGAGAAGTTCTAAGCTTATTTGATTTTTATCGAAGTTACTTGAACATTAACCATGAAGATCTTAGGTACCTTATGGTGAAAAAGGATGCTAAGACTAGATTGATTCGATAGGTACTATTGCTGTAAAAGTTTGACTTTGAGGTTATGTGCCAGAAGAGCACTGAAACTTAGGTTACAGATGATATATCCTGCATAGAAAAGGAGGGGATTCTTAAATTAAGGGATGAGCATGAGATTAATGATTTTTTTCCAGATGAGCAAGTCTTGGAAGCATCGCAAAACTTAATCCCTTGGTCTGCTGACGTTTCCATTTATTTGGAAAGTGACCTCATTCCAAAAGATACATCATTTCAATAGTAAAATGATTTATGCATAAGATTTGGAAGTTATTTTGCGATGAGCCTTTATAATTTTTCTTGTGTGTATATGGTGTGAAGCAGAGATATATTACCAAAGTTGAGATAATGAGTATGTTGGAGGCCTCTCCTTTATTTCTAATTGGGGTTCACCATAGAGGTTCTCGGATGACCCATAAAATTTTGCAATATGGTAACTATTATCCAATTATTTATAAGGATGCACATGAATATGCTTGGGCCTACGACCATTACCATAAGTAGGATAATGTTTCACAGAAGCACGAGCTTCCCATGACACATATTCTTGAGTTTGAGCTATTTGATGTTTGGGGTATTGACTTTATGGTTTCATTCATGAGTTCACATAGTATGATGTACATCTTGGAGACGGTCGAATATGTGTCTAAGTGGGTGGAAGACATTACGCTTCCCCATAATTAAGACTGGAGTTTCACAATATTTTTAAATAAAAATATATTCTCTCAGTTTGGTACTTCACGATATACCATTAGTGATGGTGTGTCCCATTTTTGCAATTGTCTTTTCAAAGGCCTACTTGAAAATATGGAGTTAAACATAAGGTGGAAACACCTTACCATCCGAAAACAAGTAGGAAAGTTCAGGTCTAAAGCGGAGATCAAGTACATTTTCTAAAGACTGTGAATACTAACCATACTATCTGATTGAGAAATTTAGATGATGCACTTTAAGCCTATCAGATAATATACTGAACTCCTATAGGTGCCTCACCTTATCAGCTTGTGTATGACAAGACATACCACTTATCGGTTTAACTAGAGCATAAAGAACTATGGGTATTGAAGAAACTAGATTTTGAGTGGAGTGAATTTTGAGCTGCTTCTCATATTGCTACCACTGATATTTAATCTTTTTTCTAAAGAGAATGAGGCGCAGCCTATTAGGTCCAAGAGAGGATATGAGTAGGAGGAGTATGGTGATTTAGATGAGTTAAGAAGGGGCCTAAAAAGGCTCACCATAGATTCTGCAATTCTATTTGATATTAAAAAGCAAGGCATTCCCAAGTTGCATTGGTTGTCTCCCCTAGTTGAGAACCACCATCACCTCCTGACGATGAGCCACATAATGCCTCAGTTAGAGGTAAGCCTACTTCTGATGCCTAGAGTGTCCTAGGTATGACCTTACATCTTTGTGTTATTTACTTTTTAGTATGCATTGGGGTTAGTGCATTATTTTTAAGTTGGGGGTGAGGGTGTACCTATAACGCCCCGATTTTTAAAATCGGAATGCTACACGGTGCTCATGATCCCGAGGAACCACAAGCTAATCCATGACTGATATCTGTACCTGTACACTGTATAATATATATATATAAATGCGGAAACATGAACTAAAGGCCATAAGGTTCAATACTGAACATAATTTGAATAATAACAATGTTTGAATAAAGTGGTATCACAATACAAAAACAAAACCAAAATTCTGAAGTCTGAATCTAGTCTGTACTCTAGTCTGAAAGCCTCTAACTGTCTAAAATAGGGAGTGGAAGGATCATTTCTCTAACTAACTCCCGACTACTAAAAGCCAAACTGAAATACTGAAGTAATAAACTAGTAATCATGTGCTCAGAGAATGAGGACTCACTGCTAACTCTGACTGCTGAAATCTGCAATGCTACTACTTCTCTGGAACTCGTGCCTCTAAAACTATGGCGTAACATAATAGAAAGCACCATATGATAAATACATCAGTACATCTGAATGTACTGAGTATATGAGTGAGGCAGGATAAATGCAAAGGGGTTTATATGCATGAACAATGGGGACTAATATGAACGTGAGAGTACATACATGCATAAGTAACTGAAACTGAGCGATTGTATCTGACAGTCTAAATCTTCTAATAATGATTAAGAGTGACTAATCTTGAGATCATACCTAATTAATGGGTGATCTCTGGAACTGATATTAAGAATACTCAACTGAATCTGAGACTGAGATCAAGCTAATCTAATTGGTGACCTTTATAAGTACTGATACTAAATAATTTTTTGTTAGACCAAGCCTATCTAGCGGGTGGTCTATGAATCTGTGGAACTATCTGAGTTCCTTACTGAGATTGATGACTGTATCTGACATTCCTAATTTCTGAGTTCTACTCTAAAAACTGATACTGAAACTGTAACTGTGGGAGTTCTTACTTAATCAAAATGCCCCGATTCTGAACTAGTGGAGTCCAACCTGTAACCCCAGCTGGAAGGGTGTCAAACCATTCCAAGATTAAAGATATCTCTGTTCAAGCCTATCTGATGGGTGACCCTCGTAGGATGTCAAACCTAAGGCAGTATAATAGTCAAGCCTCTCTAACATATAACAAGCCTTTTTCTGATGGGTGACTCCTACATCCTGCGCTGTCTACGCATTTCTGGAGTTTAGGGATTACTTCTAACGACTCTGCCTCTCTGACGGTGAGCCTCCATCCCTGCACTCGCTCGATGCAAGCTCCTACTCCCAACTGAAAAACTCTGAATTGATTCTTAGAACTTATACTTGAACTGAACTGAAGTTGTTACTGAGTTTCTTACTTGACTGAGCTGACTTAGTTCACTTGGTTCTGTAATCTGAAGAAATACTACTGAATCTATTATCTGACTTAATGATACTAAGTTCTGAATTGATTTCTTGAATGCTACTGAGATCTGAGCTAAGTACTAAACTGAAGCTGGAATGATAATGATACTTAGATTACTAAGATTTCTTAAGCTATATAACAGTCTGAGATTTTTGAATTCTATAACTGACTGAGTTCTAATGATCATAGCACGACTGAGATTATCTTGAGACTAACTCGGCTTTAGGCACACAACTATATTTTTTGGGTACAAGTACCCCCATGACTCGATAGAAGGAAACTGACACACATGATACTTCTTGATCATACGAATAGAATCCATAATTCATAGTACCATAAGTAGAGGATTTCATACTACACATGGTTCTCAACATCTTATACATGAAAGGGAATTAATATAACATGGGTATACTTGCATACTTCAACATCATGGACATTCCATATCACAATAACAACTCATAACAACAACACATATCAATAACATAGAATTCATGTGGAAACATAAGGAATAGAACATGGACTTGTCATTTAAGCACTGTTAAGTCATAAAAACATGGATTCTATAATTGTTTAAAATCTTATCAAACACCTTAGATGCACAACTTTGGGCATAGGTGTACTTATCAATTTGACAATCTTAATCCATCCAAAATTCATGGGTTTCAACTAACCTACTCACATGATTCATGAAAAACACCTTGAGATACAACGTTGAATCCAAAAACAATCATAAACATGAATATAGTCATAACACAACAAGGAAATCACAACTTATAATTTAAAACATGATTCTTGAGCACCATGGATGAATACTACGCATACCTTAGATAGGAAAGTTTGATTATTTGCTGGAGAGTTCTTGTATTGGGAATCTAAATTCTTGATTATCTTGGAAAAAGGGCTTGAATCTTGCTTTTGGGAGATGATTTTAATAGAAACCCTAATGTTGTGGTTAAAAGTGTAAGACAGGGTTTTTGAGATGTTTAAATAAAGAAAAATAAGAGAAAGTTGCGTCCCCTGAGGTTTATAAGTCATGGGAGGTGAAGGAAAATACCAAAATACCCTTACAAAACCACTTCCCAATTGCTGAAAATCTTAGCTGACAACCAAGGCTGAAATGTCGTCAGATTTATGATAAGTCGTCACAAATGTTTCGCTTGGGAGCTAGTTTTTCCCTAAGGCTGACAATATTCATGATAAGTCATCACACTTGTAATGAATTATCAGAAATGTCGTCACTGGGGGCTAGATTCTGCCTAAGGCTGACGACGTTTGTGATAAGTCGTCACACTTGTGATAAGTTATCACGAATGTCGTCACTCAATTTTCCAAGCTAACATGTTGGAGTAAAATGGGTATAAATTTTTACTCTGATATCAGATTTTGGTAAAATTTGTATTTTTGGAAAGATAATTCAAATACATTTCATTTGACATATAGTAGGTCCTCTAATTCGATATATACAAGGAGTTATGATTGATTGAAGTTGACCTAATTTTTAACGCTCACTAAAACTTGAATGATAGGAAAGCTCCCAACTTATCCTTAAGTTAGGGGACCTCTATGATCTAAATTCATGCTCAAATATATTCCCACACTACATAATTGATTAACATACTAAATTTACATAGGATTTGAGGTTTTTGGAACATCTACTCATATGAATAACGGATTTTCATTCTAGTCTGAAATATGGGGCGTTACAGTACCAATCACTTAGGATTTTAGTGTTTGTTGCTCTTTTCCCCAGGGTGTGCTATCATAGTAGAGCCAACACATTTAGGTATTGTGTTGTGTCATGATATGTGTTTTTTTGTTTAATTAAGAAAAAAAGGAACCTAAGTGTAGTCAACTTGTTTTGAGTTGTTTTAAGTGTTTGAAAATTATGATACCCCTCACAAAAAATTTTATGAACTGTGTGTTGTGAATATATGTTTGACCATTGTTTAATCATGTTATGACATTAGTATTAGGGGCAAAATAATCAAAGCTTATCATTGCAAGAACTGAAATTTTAGTAGTTGATAATGTAATACTGTACCATGTATGTATGAGGCATTTACCTACTTCACTTTTTGTATTTAATCCAAAACTTGCTCGATTAGTCTTGCCAGGTTATAGGATAGTTAGTTGGGACATGGTCATAGGTTATGTTTGAATAAGTCCACTATTAGCCTAAAAGACCGACCAAATAAGAATAAGTATCCCTTAATCCCTAATTTGGGACTAAATTGACCTATTTTCTTTTGTTAACCTTTTTACCTTCTTGTTTAGTAATAATGAACCTATTTGGCCCTGGTCCTTTGTTAGACACTTATATATAAACCCAGGCAAACCATCTAAGTTAAGGATGGCTATCATAGGGGTGTGTAGTTTAAAATGGGTATGAATAAAGGTGTAAATAAAAGGAAAAAGTAGGGTTGAGTGTGATAGAAAAGTGTGAAAAAGAAAGAAAAAACAGAAGAAAATAAAAAGAGAAAAAAAAAAGAAAAGTGAATAAATGCAAGGAATGGAGGAAACCATACCTAATACAAATAAGTAATAAAGGAAAAAAAATAAGGGAGAATAAAAGAACCTGTGTTATGTAGTGGATCCAATAATGCAAGTGTAGTGTCAAGAAGGGTGAGTCACTATGTCCCATATATACTATACCTGACCATAAGACTAAATTACAAGCCTAAAAAAGTCCTATAGTGATCTTAGTCAAACTATCTGAAAAACTAAGGTATATATTATAAGGGCAAGCCTATGGTATTTTATGCACATTGTTTGAAATTCTTTGAGAGTGAGAGTATTTGATGTAGTCCCTTTGCATTGACATGCATTATGATACTATGAGAATTTGGACTTTCTTACGATGAGGGTACATGGTTTGTATAGTTAACTACTTATTTGTTTGGGTAGTTTCAATTGCATATATGTTGGGTTATCTGTTGCTAATATAATGTCATTATTTTATTCCTTTTAAGTCATACTATTGTGCTACATCGATTCACATAGATATTTTGAAAGTTGTGAATAGGAAGGTGTAAGAAATTTGAGTTAAAATAAGTTGACTGTTGTAGGTGCCTTTTGTTTCTTTTAGTTAAGCATCATGTTTTCTATTTTGTATTAGTTGCTTGAAGGCACACAAATGTTCAAATTTGACAGTGTTGATGTTTCGTGGTTGCATGGCACTTCTGATGCTTAAAGTAAGGAAATTGTGCAAGTACTTAGGTATTTTTTTTAGATGTGATGTGCTTTTGTATTGATTTTACAGGAAAATAGTGTTTGGAGGCAAAAATGAGGAAAAGGGATAAAGAGTAGCTGAGAAGGCTACCTATGAGCCAACCAATGGCTCTTAAGTAGTACCTATAGGACAGTAAGTTGGCCACGTAGGTTGATGATCTGAAGATCTAAAAGTTAATGACTTATTCTAATTCCTACAAAGACTACATATGAGGTATAGGTACAATCTACGATCCATAGGTTGCCTCGTAGGTGAGGTTTATTCTATATGAAAATCTTTCTGATTCCAACGAGCCTACTTATGCCCCATAGGTACAACCTACGACCCATAGGTTACCTTGTCGATTGGTGACGACTTATGTTTCCTATGCTATTTTTGATAGGTTTTTTGATGTGTCTATAAATACCCATTAGATGCTTTATTACCAGTTTACACATACAATTTTTACATTATTTTGAGTTCTAAGATATATTATTGATCTTGGAATTACTGTTCCTGGTTTTTAGGGTTTGAAATTAATTTGATATTTTGGATTTTCATTATTATTCTTTATCTATGAAATCTATAAAAGTTTTTACAATCATGAGTAGCGAAATCCCATAACTAGGATTGCAAGAACCCAAATGGTCTAATAAATCTACTATAGTGCAAAGTCATTCTAAATTGGTGTTCTTGCATGTATTGGGGTTTCCATAATTTTGATTGCTATTCTAATGAATGCAAACATTAAGAAATTGCCTGTATTTGATAATTTCTCAAGAGAAAGGTAGATATTAGGAATAGAAGATCACAATAGTAATTTGAAGCTACCAACCTACATCTAATTACTTGAGACCGATGGGAAATAGTTAATATGATATATAGAAAAATGGTTAGTAATGAGATATTCTAAGACAAGGAGGAAATAAGTGAAATTCACCCAAACCAATGTCGAGAGACAATTAGATAATACATAACTTGTTAGATTTTGCTTTCAAGGAACTGAGATAGTTTAACAAGAACAATTTGTGGAGTAATGAAACTAGGGGACCACAATCCTAGTGATGTCTCATATTAATTACAACCCTAATTGCCTCTCATTGTTACTGTTACTATTACTTTTATAAAAAACCATTTACTTTCTGCAATTTCCAGTTACATCAGCACGCTCGTGATAGATTTTTGACATATTCCTCGCAGGATCGACCCCAACCTTGTTGGGTTCTATATTTTACAAACAACTACTTTATAATTTCTTCGAGGTGTAATTTGGACGACATCACAGCCTATCTTAAAGCATAAACTTTTGATGCAATAGTTATTCTTGTTTGTAATCATATGGCTTGTATTATTTGATCCCAGTTCTACTTTCTCATATGTATCTATGAGATTTGTCTTATGCTAGGATTTATACTGTGAATATCTTGATACTTCTATGTAAGTGTCAACACCAATTTGGGTGTTTGTATGTGTCGATCAAGTTTATTATGTGTGTCTTGTGATAATCGTGTCATCTATTCATACTCAGAAGTTAGTTAAGCAGGGGTGTAGGGTGTTTCTAGGATCATCGTTAGGAAGAAAGTTTAGTGGTTCCTCCTGTAGCTTTAGTTCCAGTTGTGTGTAAAATCTTAGAAGTACTTCCTAATGATATTCCTAGTAGGACTTCATACCATATATATTGACTTTTGTATAAAATTAGAGCCACAAACTCATCTCATTTCTATCCTTGCTTATCGTATGGCGCTAGAAGAGTTAAGGGAATTAAAGTTCCAATTATAAGAATTGCTACAAAAGGGTTTTATTTGTCTAAGTGTTTCACCTTGGGATCTTCGATCTTGCTTATGAAAAATAAGAATGGTAGTATGAGGATGTGCATAGACTACCGTCAACTGAATAGGGTCACTATTTACAACAAATATCCTTTACCTAGGATAGATGATTTATTTGACTAGTTTTAAGGAGATACAATTCTCCAAAATTAATTTATGGTTAGGTTACCATTAGCTCAAGATTAAAGGACATTCAAAATTCATATTTTTGAAATCATTATGGGCATTTTGAGTTTTTAGTTATGTATTTAGGCTTGACCAATGGCCCAGCTGCTTTTATGAGTCCGATAAATATAGTTTTAAGTTATTTCTAAATTCATTTATTATCACTTTCATTGATGTCATTCTATTTTACTTTAAGAATAAAAAGGAACATGAAACTCACTATCATATAATATTTGGGTTTCTTAAAAAGACTCAACTATATGCTAAGTACTTAATGCTTGAGTTTTGGTTGTCTTCAATTTCATTTTTTGAACACATGATTTCCAAGGAAGGGGTGATTTTAGATCCACTGAAAGCTAAAGATGTTATGAATTAGGATAGACCATCAAATGTCATCGAGGTTTCAAGTTTTGTAAGGTTGGCTACTTACTATCACTAGTTTGTAAAGGGGTTTATTGCTATTGTATCACATATGACCCCCTGACTTAGAAAGTGGTTCCGTTTGTGAGGGATGACAAGTGTGAGGAGAGCTTCCAAAAGCACAGGACTTTGTTAACTTCTACTCCTATTCTTACTTTGCTTGTGGATGGTAAGGACTTCATTGTATATTGTGACGCCTCACGGTTGGGTTTAGGAACTGTTTAATGTAAGGTAAAATTTTGATGGCTTATTTTCTTGAGACAACTGAAGCCTCTACGCATGACTTGGAGTTTGTGGTATATTTCAGAACACTACCTCTATGGGGTAAAGTTTGATGTGTTTACAGACCATCATAGTTTGAAGAATATGTTCACCTAAAGGGACCTAAACATGAGATAGAGAAGATGGATGGAATTGATCAAATGTTATAACTTCACAATTCTATATCATTTGGGTAGGGCCAATGTGGTGGAAGATACATTGATATAAAAGCTAGTAATCCTGGGAAGCTTGTCATAATTGAAGGTATTAAGGGGATCATTTTCTAGAAAGGTACTGGAATTTGCTAATGATTTTATGAGATTACAGGTGACTAGCGAGGGAGGAGTGTTAACCTATGTGGAGGCTAAGTCTAATTTCTTTGAGAAGATTAAGACAAACAATTCAAGGACATGAAATTGAGCAAACTTAGAGAAAAAATCTAGCAAGGTAAGTCCAAAGAAGGCCATTCTTGATTATGAGAGGTTGTTAAGGATTTGGGACACGTGTGTGCCTTATGTGGACAACTTAATTCCTGCTATTCTTAGAGATGCTCACAAATCCAAATACTATATACATTTTGGTATAACCAAGATGTATATAGACTTAAAAAAACTTTATTGGTGGATAAAGATGAAGTATGACATTGTGTATTTTTTTAGCAAGTGTCAAAATTATCAATAGATCAAGTATGAGCATTGAAAACTTGGTGGCTAATGTGCATGGGATCATGGTACTTTCGATGCTTAAAATTATAAAAAATACAAATACTTAGGCCTTTTTGTTGGATATGATCTATGTTTTGTGTGTGTTGCAGAAAAATTAGGTTGAAAGTGGTATGGATCAGAATAAGATGAAATAATTTTGAAAATTCAAAGTGACTGACTAGGCAACAAGTTCTTAGCCTATGTCATATTAATAACAATGAAGGTTGTTGATTGAAGTATTAAAGTTCAGGCTGACTACGACTCATTAAGAGTGAGAATGAGTCATAGTGTAAAGTTTTTTTGAGCAAAGAAGCAAAAGTTGTAAAGATAGCCAAGTTAAAGGCCAGTAGAAATTAAAGATGACTATGAGTCGTTATGACAACCAATGATAAGTAGTGAAGACTCATTCTGACAACAAAGTAAAAGTACTAAAGTCTAAAAATCCATTGGAGTAACAATGGGCCCAGTCAATGGTTTATTAGGAGTGATAACGAGTCCTCATCACTTAGCACAGAAGAGAGAAACGAGAGCTGCCAATGAGTTGTCCTCAGTCTAGATGACTCATTAAGTGAGGCGTAGCCACTGCCAACTTTATTTTCCTATTTTGCTTTTGTTAGTTTTCCTTTGTTATCTTTACAAACCATAAATACCCATTGTATATTCTTGTAATATTCTATGTACTTTATACTCTTACAAATATATACTGCTCTTAGGGTTAACTTTTGATCTTAGAATCTCTTTGTTCTTAGTTTTTAGATGATTAATTAATTAAAGACTTTAGGTTTTCTTCATCAATTATAAGTGAGATTATTCATATGTTTTCTTTATTGAATTTCGTAAATTGTTTCACAACTATGAGCGGCTAATTTTCTTAATTAGGGTTGTGGGAACCATGACAGAATAACTATGTAGGGGAAGTGTGAGATTCATCTAGATCATTAGTTACTCTTGCATTGTGATCTTCTTCAGTTTAATTGCTTTCTTAATGGTGGCCAATGTTGAGAACTCGCCTATAGTTGAGATCATTTTCACAAGAGAGATTGAGATTGGGAAAAGTAGATTACAAAACCCGTAAGGTGTTAGTTAAACTGGGATCAAATACAAGGCTTAGTAAGAAGACACCTAAGACTCATAAGGTAAACGGTGAGATTTATCAAATTGTTCACAAGAAGGTTGATAATACCTAGCTTATCAAATTCTGCATGTGTGGCAGTAATATAGTTGGATTGAATACGAGAAATCTTTGGAGTTAGGAAGCCAGCACAGTACTAGTGTTTGTCTAAATTTATTTACAACCAGAAATATTCATAACTTGTTACTATTTACAATTTACTACAAATTCACCCAATTAATTTTTTGCACTTCCAACTACTTCAGCAAGTTCAAGATACAAATTTGATCTATTATTTATGGGATTGACCCCAATATAGTTGGGTTACTATAATTTAATTGCGACCATAGTTTATCTTATTAGAGATTATAGTTTAGGGACATCAAATTTTGGCGTCGTTGTTAGGGAATATGGTTACAGATTGGTTGATTGGAGTTGTTGAGGGTTTTAGGATTTTACTTTTCTGTTCTTCTCAATGTGTATACCAGTGTATGTCTAGTACCACGAGTTGAGTCACTCCCTTGATCCAATTTGACCCAGAGCAAAAAAGAATCCTACAACAGAATTATAGGATGTCACAACACGATCGTAAAGCTCATCATGAGTTGCCTTAAGAAAATCCATAAGACTTATCTCTCCCACCTAATCGGGAGACATAGAGTAAACCATAACATAATTACTATATGACGAATAACAGAAGAGAAATAATAAGGTTGCCCATCGTGTAGCTCAAAAGGCGAGATAGAGGCAAAAAACTGATCGTCGAGCAGAACTCAACAGATGTAGAAAATATATAGTTCCAGAACGCTTGTCTTACCAGTATCTACTTGCGTATGATGATCTATATAAAGACATGGGTTACACTGAGCCTATCAAAATAGGAGTGATTATCTCTTCTACATTACCACAGGGTACAATGTTTGATATCACATGTTCTATGATTCAGTTATTAAATCTAAAAGGTGTGTTTGCTAGCTTGCCGACTGATGATACAAACATGCACGTCATAAATTTTGTTGGAATTTGCACTTCATATAATATATCTGGAGTGGATCAAGAATATTTAAGATTTAGGTTGTTCCTATCCTCTCTAAATAGTAAAGAGACATTATGGTTAGGGAAAATACCTCATTGGTCCATTACTACTTGGAACAAGTTGCAGAGATAGTTCTTAGACTAATTCTTTCCTCCCACTAAAATATTTTAATTGAAGAATGAGATTTATTTTTTTAGGTAGTTTCATTCTGATCCATTATATGAGGAATGGTTTAGGCTTATAAAGAAGTTAATGATGTTGCCCAATCACAAAACTACAAGAAGAAATTTAGATAAAATATCCTATCGAGCCCTGAATACTACTTCTAAAGCTATGATGGATACTATTATGGATGGAGCCTCCATGAGTCTATATTGGTAATTAGCTTGAGATATCTCAGAATAGATCACTCTTAATAATCAAGGGTGGCATACTCGAGAGGCTGAGAGAGGTGCCGACACTTATACCATTGGTTCTTCCAGAGAGCATAGAGTTATAGATAATTTTGAGGCTCAGGAGATTGCATAACTGAGGACAGAAATTAGGCTACAAAAAAAATATTTTACAACTATGAATTCTGAGAAGGTTAATGTTGTGGGTTCAGAAGGTAAGGCATCTAGGTCAAATGATTTGGATTCTGATAAAGAGGCAAAGTATCTAGATAGAGAGTTGGTAGTTTTTTGAGCCAAGGGCCAATCATCTACTTAAGACAATTGGAACTCAAGGCAAGGAAACCATGGTCAAAACTATTATGGTGATAGATATAGGGTTCAAAGAAGAGAGAGATGGTGAGTAAAGACACAAGGGTGAATATAAGAAGAGAAGTGGTATTTATGTTTCGCCAGAGAATAGAGACACTGAGTCAAAGATGGAGGCTATGTTGTCAAACTGGTAAAGGGTCAAGAAAGTCAAGAAAGTTTCCTTAAGGTGATTAAGGCAGACATTTTAGGTTTGAACCTAAAAGTGGAATTGTATGCTACTATGATAAATAAACTTGAATAACATTTGGCTAGATGTCAGCGACCTTAAATAAGCATCAACCAGGCACTCTTCCAAGTAATATTGTAAAGAATCCTAAGGACGATAGTCACTATTTGTCCATTACCACTCGCAGTAGTACGACAAATATTGATCTTCCTATGCCTATAGTTGATGAAAATAGGGATGACATTTCTGATATAGATGAGAAACCTGAATTAAAAACAAAATAGTTGGTGACTAGTGCTGAGTCATCATAAAAATAAATAGGTGTTGATGATGATATTATTAAGGATGAAGATAAGGGAAAGGCAGTTGAGTCGGTATTGAAGATTATTCCATAAACTTTACCATTTTTTCCTTAAAGGTTGAAGAAGAAACAAGAGGAAGGGAAGTATCAAAAGTTCTTGCTGATATTGAAGGAACTATTTGTTAATATTCCTCTTGTTAAAGTATTAGAGCATGTGCTTTGCTATGCTAAGTTCATGAAGAACTTGGTTAATAGAAATCAAACAATGAGTTGTGAGCCCGCTGATAATATGCATAATTGCAGTGATGTTGTCTCTCGATCATTGGTTGAGAAAAAGGAGGTCTCCAAAGCATTTACCATCCTTTGTACTATTAGGTCATTCAAATTCTCTTAATATTTATGTGATTTTAGAGCTAGTATCAATTTCATTCTATTAGTACTGTACAAGAAATTAGGGTTGGGGGAACCCAAACATACATCTATGAGGTTATTGATAGTAGAACAGACTGTGAAAAAAATGGTTGGTGTTTTGTGTGATGTTTTGTGAAGGTTGCAGCCTTTATTTTTCTAGCTAATTATCCTTGACTTGACATGGACATTAGAGTCCCTATTATCTTAGAAAGGCCTTGCGTAGCTGTGTGTCGAGCCTTGGTTGACATGGATATGGGGCAGGTTACTTTTAATGTATGTCAGTCGATGCGACAACCAAGTGATAGAAGAATGGTGTTAGTTATTAATACTATTGATGATGATTTAGTGGTTGTTCCCATTATGGAAAGACTTAAGGTTGAGATGTTAGCGGCGGTTACGATAAACTTTAACAGTGATGATATTGATAAATATGATGAGATGGTAAGTGCATTGTATGGTAGAGGTTATTATCATTATGCCCCAAAGTATCTAGATCTTGATCTAAAGAATTGAACCATGCCTCCAGCTCGACCATCCATTAAGGAGCCACTAGTTTTGGAATTGAAGGCCTTCCCATCTCACTTTTATTATGCGTTTTTTGGGGTCGATAATACCTTGACGGTCATTATTGTACTAACTTATTGGAGACATAGGTCGAGGCATTAATAATAGTTTTGCAGAGATTTAAAAGGGCCATCAGACGGACTATTGTATACATTATGGGGATTACACTTAATATTTGTACCCATAAAATATATCTTGAACCTTATTGTATACCCAACATAAAGCATAACCATCAATTGAATCCTCTAATGCCGGAGGTAGTAAGGAAAGAGATCATTAAGTGGTTAGATATTGGATTAGCTTACCCTATTATGGAGAGAAAGTGGGTCAGCCTGATTCAATATGTATCAGAGAAGGGTGGGATAATTATGGTCCTAAAGAAGAAGAATGAATTGGTTCCTATGAGACTGGTTAACAGATGGAGATTAGATGCTTGACAGACTTGCAGGAAAGGGCTAGTACTATTTACTTGATGGGTACTCGTGATACAATCAAATTTTGATTTCTCTAAAAGACAAGGAAAAGACTACTTTTACTTGCCCTTAGGGGACATTTGCATTCAAATGGATCCTATTTGGAATATACAATGCCACTTCCACTTTTTAGTGGTGTATGATGTCTATATTTTTTGATATGGTATAGGATATGATAGAGATCTTTATTGATGACTTTTCAGTCGTTTGGGAACTATTTTAATGTCTGTTTGGCCCATTTCACCAATGCACTTCAAAGGTCTGAGGAGTGCAACCTAGTGTTGAATTGGGAGAAGTGCCATTTAATGGTGAAAAATGGTATTATTCTCGATAAAAAAAATCTCAAAATAGGGTATTGAGGTGGATAGAGGGAAGATAGAGGTAACTGAAAAATTACCTCCTTCGATCTCAATCAAAAGTATCCAAAGTTTTTGGGTTATGTTGTGTTTTATAGGAGGTTCATCCATTACTTCTATAAAATTTCTAATTCACTAGTACATTTTTAGAGAACGGGGTAAAATTTGTATTTGATGAAGCATTTCTCGAGGACTTTGAGTGCATTAAGAAGTGGTTAGTCTTGGATTTTATTATTGTATCTCTTAATTGGTCTTCACCATTTGAGGTTATGTGCGATGAGGAAGAAGTGGCCTTAGATTTTGTACTTGGCCAAAGATGTGAGAAGTTCCTTTATCTGATTTACTATGACAACAAGGCATTAAACCCCGCGTATAAGAACTATACAATCATTGAGTAGGAGTTACTTATAGTGGTTTTTTCCTTTAAGAAATTTCAATCCTATTTGATAGGGACCAAAGTCATAGTTCACATAGATCATACAATTTTGAGGTATCTAAGATAAAAAAAGGATGTCAAACCAAGATTGATATGTTGGGTCCTCTTTTTGCAAGAATTTGACTTTGAGCTGATAGATCAAAAGGGCACTGAGAACCAGTTTGTTGATCACTTATCTTGCCTTAAATAGAAGGAATTGTAGATGTTATGGGATGAGCTTGACATAGATGATACTTTTCCAGATGAGAGGGTCTTGGCATCATCTCAAGAATTAATCACATGGTTCATTAATTTTTCCAACTTCCTAGCAAATGATCTTGTTCTAGAAGATTTTTCATTTCAGCAGTAAAAGTAGTTTATGAACAAGGTAAAAATTTATTTCTGGGATAAGCCTTATTTCTTCTGCATTCTAAGGTGGAGATGATGATCATCCTTAAGGGATAAAAATAAATCTTGAACTATTGTAGACATTATGGGGAATCTACTCAGTATTTATACCCATAAAATATAGCTTGAACCTGATTATATACCCAACATCAAGAACAAACATCCATTGAATCCTCCTATGCAGTAGGTAGTAAAGAAAAAGATCATCAAGTGGTTAGATGTTGGAGTAGTTTACCTATTGTGGATAGAAAGTGGGTCATCCTAATTCAATGTATACCAAAGAAGGGTGGGATCATTGCAGTCCCAAATTAGAAGAATGAATTGGTGCCTATGAGACCGATTAGCAGATGGAGATTATGGATGAACTATAGAAAGTTGAACTCTTAGATTTAGAAAAAGCACTTTCCTATGTCATTTATGGATCAAATGCTTGATAGACTTACAGGCAGAGGTTGGTACTATTTCCTTGAATGGTACTCACGATACAATTAAATTTTGATTGCTCCCGAAGACTAGGAAAAAATACTTTTACTTACCCTTAGGGGACTTTTGCATTCAAATGAATGCTATTTGGAATATACAATACTCCTTCCACCTTTCAGTGGTGTATGATGTATATATTTTTTGACATGGTGTAGGACATGATAGAGGTCTTCATGGATGACATTTTGGTCATTGGAGACTTATTTCATAATTGTTTGGCCCATTTCGTCAATGCACTTCAAAGGTGTGAGGAGTGCAACCTGGTGTTGAATTTGTTTCATAGTGAAGAAAGGTATTATTCTTAGTCAAAATATCACAAAATAGGGTACTGAGGTGGATAAAGTGAATATAGAGGTAATTGAAAAATTACTTCCTCCAATCTAAGTCAAAGGTATCCAAAGTTTTTTGGGTTATGTTGGGTTTTATCGGAGGTTCATCAAGGACTTCTCTAAAATTCATAATACATTATGCAGGTTTTTAGAGGAGGTAAAATTTGTATTTGATGATGTGTGTCTCAAGGACTTTGAGTGCCTTAAGGAGCAGTTGGCCTCGGGTCCGATTATTGTATCCCCTAATTGGTCTTTACAATTTATAGTTATATGTAATGAGGAAAGAGAGGACTTTGGTGTTGTCCTTGGCGAAAGATATAAGAAGATCCTTCACCTGATTTACTATGCCAATAAAACATTAAACCCTCTATAGAAGGACTATATAGTTACTGAGTAAGAGTTACTTACAGTGGTTTTTGACTTTGAGAAATTTTGATCCTATTTGATAGAGACCAAAGTCATAGTTCACATAGACCATGGAGTTTTGAGGTATCTAATATCAAAAAGGATTCCAAACCAAGATTAATATGTTAGGTCCTCTTTCTGCAAGAATTTGATTTTGATGTTAAAGATCAAAAGGACACTGAAAACCAGGTTGCTAATCACTTATCTTACCTTGAAGATGAGGCATTGCAGATGTTAAGGGATGATCTTGACATAGATGACACTTTTCCATATGAGAAGCTCTTTGCAGCATCTCAAGACTTAATCCCCTGGTTTGCTGATTTTGCCAACTTTCTAGCAAATGATCTTGTCCTAGAAGATTTTTCATTCTAGCAGCAAAAGTGGTTCATGTACGGGGTGAAATTTTTTTATGATAAGCCTTATCTCTTCCAAATTTGTGTGGATGGAGTTATTCGGAGATGCATTCCTGAGTTGGAGATGATGAGCATCCTTGAGGTTTGTCATTTGTCACCAGTTAGGGTTTATTATGGTAGTACCTACACAACCCATAAGATTCTGCAGTGTTGGTATTATTGGTCTAGTGTCTATAAGGATACTTGTGATTTTTCCCAAGCTTGTGACCAGTGTCAGCATCAAGGCAGTATCTCACAGACATATGAACTCCCCATGACAGTTATTTGATATATGGGGGATTGATTTCATAGGCTCATTTGTGAGCTCTTATAGGATAAAGTACATTCTGGTAGAGATTTACTATTTTTCTAAATGGATAGAGGCAGTTGCAGTTCCCAATAATAAGGCATGAGTGTCATCACATTTTTGAAGAAGAATATATTTTCTCAATTTGTCACTCCACGTGTAATTATTAGTGATGGTAGGTCTAACTTTTGAAACCATCTTTTTAAGGCTCTGCTCAAAAAATATGTTGTGAGTCACAAGGTGGAAACACCTTACCATCCTCAGACAAGTGGTCAAGAAGAGGTCACAAATAGAAAGATAAATTCCATATTGGCAAAGACTGTGAATGCTAATAGGATAGACTGGTCACTGATCTGAGGTGAATTTATACACCTTAGTGTTGTTATCTTAGCTTATTCAGCCTTGTTTTGAGGACTAATCAAGTTCTTAATGTGTCTATAATTATATAAATAAGCATCTAAGTGTTTAATTATGTGATTACAATGCTTTAGGTGTCGTTCAAACAAGTTTGTACTTGAATTGATCACTTGAGTGTTCAAATGAGAAAATTAGTGTTACTAGCTTGAACTAGGTGTTTGTCTAGTTTATTTTGATGGATTCTAATGTGTTGAATGAGTTCCTAATGGTTTGATTGTGTGGAAAAACTTGTTTATAGTGTTTAAAGTTTAATTAAAATAATCCAAGAGTCAATAATAAGTTACAGATTAAAGAGGGAGAAACTAGTTCTTAGCTTAAGTTTCTAGTGCGTTGTTATTGATGATGTGTTTTGTTGAGATCTAATACATGGTATTTGACCATTAAGGATTCTTGTTTATTTTATTTTGAGGATATATGGATGATACAAAATCTGTAAATCAAAGTTAAACAACACCACAAGGCTTGGGATGGAAGACAAGTTCAAGACAAAGAGTTATACGTCAAAAGTGCAATTTCCAGTGAGGATATGGGAATGATCCTGCGAGGTACCCCTTTCTACCTAGGAATAATCAAGGAGGTACTAAAATCTCTCCCTTGAAGAAATCCATATGACATAACACTCTCTCCCATTTATAAAGCAACGCAGCACACTACTTAGTCCCACAATGGCCAAAATTCTCCTACTATAAATACAACACTTGTACTTGTTGTTTGACACCTTGGACGAGTTGGAGGCTTAATAAAGGGCTGATACACACTTATTTTAGGTTTTATATATCTTTAATTAAACTTTTTAATGTATTATATCATGTATTCAATTACTTTGATTATGATTATGTCTATTAGTGGCTAAATGCCCCCTTTACGGGGTTAAGGCAAAGAACATGTTCGCTTTCGCTTTGAATTGAGTGTTTTTTGGATTGTTATCATATTTGGTTGCATTCTATACTATTTTTTTTAACTATTTTTTGTATTCCTGACCCTTAGAATACATATATCATTGACCTTGTGAACTCGGGAGGGGGAATAGGAAGATAGAACGTGAGGATAAGTAGAGTAAGGTTATTTTCATTTTATAAAATAAGGAATTTTAATTAGTGAATACGATAGGGATATACTTATAAGCCTTGCTTGGTTCACATATAGACATCTTAATAACTCTAAATAGATTATTACATCCCCTCTCTATGATGCAGTTGTAATATCTAGTTAGGTAGAAGGTTAGAGGTCGGGAGACCATGAACATACGATAAACCCTATGAATCAACAACCTAGAAAAGAAATCTAATGAATAAAGTTCAATAGTGTAGTATGATTGTTAGTAATGCCTTAACCCTAGGTTTTCATCCATTGATTCTCCAAAGTCTTTACTTTTACGCACTATTTTAGTTTACTTTTAATTAAAAACTTTCAAAACTATATTTGTATGATTGCATTAGTTAATCTCAATTGTTAAACTAGAAGTTGATAGCTTCTTAACACAAGTCACTGAGGGATCGATATTCGTATTTATTTAAGGCTACTTGATTACTTAGTGAGACCACGTATACTTGTGTGTACGCTTGGGGTAAAAAGTTTTTGGTGCTGTTGCCGAGGACTTATAATTTGGAAATTGTTTTTTTTTAGTTTTACATTTTAGATTTCTTTGTTTCTTTACACTCGGTATTGGTATTGAATTTATAGGAGACAGGTTTACAAACTAGTAAGCAAGCAAGGGATAGGGAATTGGTTGAACCAAACCCTAAACCCGAGCAACGCTTTTATCAATTGAGGAGAGAAGCAGTTTCTCTCCCTCGTATTCTGTAAATTCAAGAGGACCATGACAATCCTACTCTAATGGATGAAGATCAACTATCCCATAGGATAGTTTGTGAAGTGGTGATCCCACTTTCGACAAATTTAACCTCCCCTTTTTAGAAATCGACTGCTGGAGGTAACTTTGAGTTGAAATAGAAAAGGTGCAACTTTTGATCAGCAATGGACAGTTTATGGAACTTTCACATGAAGATCCACAAATCTATCTATAGAAATTTCTGGACTACAAAGAAGGTTGCAGGTATGTTGGACTAATTTACTGCTATATCTGCCCAGATTGCTACATTACAAAATTAGTTAAACACTCAGTTCAGCAATATGAATTTTTTGGTTATACAGCCTACAACAACAGTCAATGCAATTCAACGAACAAGTTCTTGGTGTGAGATTTATGGCAAAATTAGCCATTCTTGGCTCTGTGTGCTGCAAATCTCAAGTCAAGGATGTTCGTAGACAATGTTCAAAGGTTGAATTATGGGAACACCTACGATAAAAAGTGGTAGACTCAGCCACTAAATCCATCTTGGAACAACCAATAGCAGCAGTTTCAAGGGAGTCAAGCCACTAGATATATAGAAGAGATTTTGAAACAAATTTTATCTGCTCAAGCATAATTGACAGCAGATATAAAGAGCCAACAAGTGGCTACAATGACCTCAGATTTACAGATAGGTCAGATAGCTGTAGCGCAGAATACTAGGCCTAAAGGTGGTTTTCCAAGTGATACTAAAAATCCTAAACAAGTAATGGCAATCACTTTGAGGAGTGGTAAGGATCTCAATGAAGAACCTCTAAATAAAACTAAGGAGGTAGATACTAATTTGATTTCTAAAAAGGTACATGACAAAGTTGCTAAAAATTCAAGGAAGTTTGAGTACTCAAAAACAAAAGTTATTGAATAGGTGAAGGAGAGACCACCATTACCTTTCCCACAGAAGCATATACAGGCAAAGGAGGATTCATGCTTTAAAAGGTTCTTTGACACGTTCAGAGAGCTTCATATTAACCTTCCTCTTTTAGATGTTTTGCAGGGAATACCCAAGTATGCTAAGTACTTGAAGGATGTGGTCATTAACAAAGTTAAGATGCAGGATATTGAGATAGTAGCACTCACTGAGGAGTGTAGTTTTAAGCTGATGCAAAAGATGATACAATACTAAGTGTGTATCAAGAGATTGCAACCAACACAAGAAAAACAACATGAACAACAAAGTGCTAGTGAATCGAAAATTGCCACACACTGTTTCACTAGGCTTGCAACACTTGTTTGAGCTAGAAAAGTGAGTTTAACAACAAGAAAAACAAAGACAATATTGCTAGTTAATTGAAAGAGCCCCACACGGCTTCACTTGACTTTTATATTCAACAACACAATGTTAGCAAGATTTACACAGAAAGAGATAGAAACTTGGCACACAATATTCATTAATCTAAGAACCCTAACAAGAAAAAGGACCCTAAGACTAATAAATATCAATTCCAAGTTCTTACTTGGACCAAGAGGTACTCAAAGAACCCCAAGAACCTATTTCTAGCCAAGATACAACACTAGTATCACTCTACTAGTGAGAATTCGATTTTTGCCTCTCCAAATAAGAGAGAAGTCAAAAATTTACAAGTCTTTTGTTTCTTGAGTAATAGGAATGAACTAAAGTAAGACTAGACCTATTACATGGCTTATATAGTCACTTAAAAAGGAGGGACAAAGACTAAAATACCCTTGGCATTTAAGTGGGTGGGTTTGGGGTGTCTTGGTGGGCCTCTTCAGATTTTATTAAATATAGGCCCTTAGATGGGCTCACAAAGACCTCACACATGGAAAAGAATGTGAACAAGGCTTAGAGTCGTTGCAACTCACATGCTCGGCTTTGTGTGAAATTTCCCGAGATAGGAATTCCCATATCATCTTCTTTATCTTGAAGGGAATTTTTCCTCAAATTTGGATCATTGCCATCCTCCACCGTTTCCACCCGAGAGAGATCACACATGTTAAAAGTGTTGTGCACTTGATATTCCAGGGGTAGATCAATCTTGTAGGCATTGTCGTTGATCCTTTATAATACTTGGAATGGGCCATCACCCCGTGGCATCAACTTAGCATTCCTTCGAGAAAAGAATCTATCCTTTCTTAGGTGCACCCACACCCAATCTCCCGGATCAAGAATGAGCTTTTTTCTTCCTTTGTTGGCTTGCCTTGCAACTTTTTGGTTTTTCTTCTCCAACCGAAACCTCACCTTCTTATGTATCTTCTTCATGGCCTCGTCCCATTTGCTTTTATCTAAGCTTATCACAAGATCACTTGGAAAAGGGGTTAAATCCAAATGGGTGAGAGGGTTGATACCATATACACACTCAAAGGGTGTCATCCCTGTGCTCGAGTGTATAACACGATTATAAGAAAACTCAATCAACGGTAAGTGATCCTCCCAAAAAGTCATTTTATCTTTAACCATGGAACGTAGCATAGACCCTAAGGTCCTATTAACTACTTCTATTTGGCCATCGATTTATGGGTGGCATGAAGTCGAAAACAACAACTTAGCACCAAGTCTACCCCACATGGACTTCTAAAAGTGTCTTAGGAATTTAGAATCCCTATCACTCACTATGGTCCTCAGAATATCATGAAGTTTTACAACATTATCAAAAAACAAAGAGGCTACACTAAGCGCATCATCACATTTAGAACAACGAATAAAGTGAGCTATCTTGGAAAACCGATCCACCACGACAAAAATACTATCCTGCCACCTTCTAGTCCTCGGTAATCCCAACACGAAGTCCATTGATATATCAAGACAAGGAAGCAAAGGGGTGGATAATGAGGTATACAACCCGTGGGGTTGGATCCGTGACTTGGCTCCTTTTCACTCAACACATTAGCCGCAAATCCGCGCCACATCCTTGTGCATTATAGGCCAATAAAATTGTTTTTCCAAAATTCTGAGGGTCTTCTTGACCCCAAAATGGCCCATTAGACTACCATTGTGTGTTTTCCCCTTAAATAATTCTCTACATGAACTTGAGGGAACACACAATCATCTACCTTTAAACAAGTATCCATCAAATTTGGTATAGGGATGGGAACCCATATATGTAACCCACCTATCCCTATCCAAATCTTCACTTTCCCTATATATAGGAGAAAAGTGAGAGTCCTCGGGATATAAAGACTTGAGGCTTTCACACCCCATCAACTTAGACGACAAAGTAGACACAAGCACATGTTTCGAGATAAAGCATCGGCAACCACATTATCTTTACCCTTCTTGTATTGAATAACATGAGGGAAAGTTTCAATAAATTCAATCCATTTGGCATGCAGCCGGTTAAGCTTGTCTTGTGCCCGTAGATGCTTCAAGGATTCATGATCCGTTCGGATCATGAATTCTTTAGGCCACAATGTTGCCAAGTAGCCAAGGCTCTAATCAAGGCATACAACTCTAAAACATACGTAGAGTAGTTTAGAGTTGCTCCTTTGAGATTTTCACTAAAGTAGGAAATAGGCTTCAATTCTTTCATTAAAAATGCACCTATGATGACTTTCCTAGCATCACATTCGACCTTAAAAGTCTTGTCAAAATTTGGCAATTGTAGCAAAGGGGCCGAGATGAGCATAGCTTTCAAGTCCTCGAAGGCCTTAGCTTGTTCATCTCCCTACTTGAAAGGCTGATCTTTTTTAATCACTTCGGTCAAGGGGGCGCAATAGTGCTAAATCCTTTAACAAAACGTCTATAAAAACTATTCAACCCATGGAAGCTTTTGACTTCACCTATGGTTTTGGGAGTTGGCCAATTTTTAATGGCGTCAATCTTAGATTCATCCACTTCCACCCCTCTTGAGCTCACCACAAATCCAAGAAATACAACCTCATGGACACCAAAAGAACACTTTTTTAGATTAGCATATAACTTCTTCTTTTCGAGGACATCAAACACATATTGTAAATGCTTTACATACTCATCTAAGGACTTATTATACACCATCTCATCATCAAAGTAAACAACAACGAAATTTTTAATAAATGGCTTCAACACATGATTAATTAGCCTCATGAAAGTACTTAGAGAATTTGTTAGGCCGAACGGCATAACCATCCATTCATAGAGACCAAAATTGGTCTTGAAGGCGGTTTTCCATTCATCACCCGGTTGTATACGAATTTGATGATAGTCACTCCTCAAATAAATTTTAGAAAACAAACATGAACCACTCAATTCATAAAGCATATCATCTAACCTAGGAATAGGGTGACGATATTTTACCGTTATCCTGTTGATGGCTCAGCAATCAACGCACATATGCCTAGTCCCATCTTTCTTGGGAACTAGTAGCACTGGGATTGCACAAGGGCTCATAATCTCCTTGATATACCCTTTGTTGAGGAATTCCTCAACTTGGCGTTGTAATTCTTTAGTATCCATCGGGTTTCTCCTATAAGCCGATTTGTTGGGAAATTATGAACCCGGCACAAAATCTATTTGGTGTTCAATTTCCTAAAGTGGGGGCAATTCTTGCAGTAATTCCTTTGGGAAGAAATCCTCATAATCTTGCAAAACATGAGAAATTGGAGGAGAAATAGAAATATTAGTGGCGTTAGTATTAAAATAATGAGTCAAGAGAAGCATCGAAGTGTCCTCATCATGATCCACAAATAATTCTTTCCTCCTAGCCATTATGACCACACTTTTTTGCCCTTTAGAAATTAGGAGCCCCTAGGTTTCCCCTACTCTCTCACTCTCAGGTTCCCCTCTTTTCCCCTCACTCTTGGCCTTCTTTCCCTTTTTTCTTAATTCTCTCATATTTTTGTGTAATTTATTCACTTGGGAAGGCAATAATGGATGAAGAGCGACCTTGCAGCCATCCTTCTCAAGTGTATATTGATTGTATCTTCCATCATGTTTGGTTGACCTATCGTATTGCCAAGTCCTTCCTAACAACAAGTGGCAACCTTGCATTGGTATCACGTCACAAAGCACCTCGTCATGGTAGTTGGCTACCTTAAAATGTATCACACATTGCCTTGTGACCTTTAACTCGCCGCATTCATTCAACCATTGCAACTTATAAGGACTAGTGTGTGGTGTAGTCGGCAATTTGAAGAAGTTCACCATTGCAACACTAAGCACATTCGTACAATTTCCACTATCTATCACCAAAGTTCACACACTTCCCTTCACAAGATATTTAGTATGGAATAGATTCTCCTGTTGGCTAGGATCATCTAATGCTTTATTAATCATGGCACGTCTCACTACAAATTTTAGAACCACGTACTCCCCTTCTTGTAGATAGGCATACTCATAATCATCATCATTATTATGTGGATCATTTTCAAGTTCCTCTCCATCTTGAGGCTCGGCCTTATTCTCTTCGTTTTAAAGACCCACTTCCTCACTAAGGTAATACAATCTCCCTTCACTTAGGATCACATTACACCGTTTTAGACATTCATTGGCTTTATGTCCCCAACCTTGGCACTTGAAACATTGGAACCATTTAGGATTAGGATACTTATGATCTTCACGCGGGGGAGAAAATTGTGGACTATTTTAGTCTCGGGCAGCCTTGTGGGTTGGTCCTTGATTTTTGGCCAACCCAAAGATGGCTGAACCATATCTTTTCTCCTCAGCCAACCCGAGGTTGATGGTACCTTTTCCTTGAATGAAGACATCTCTTTAAGCTCCCTTTCAATCTCAAGAGCGGCTTGGAAAATCCCTTCAACGATATCAAACTTGTGAAGCGTCAAATGGGTCGATATATCTTTGTTCAACCCATACTTGAACCAAATAATGTCATGGCTAATTTGTTATTCCCGATAATTAGGCTTCAACAGGAGTTATTAAAACTCGTCATAGTATGCCATAACACTTCGATTCCCTTGTCACAAATTGTATAACATAGCAAGACACTCATGACTATAACTTTTGGGAAGATACCATTGCCTCATTAGGTACCTCAACTGAAATAATGGTGGTGATTGTCCCTCTACCAACTCATTTTCAAACCACTTGACGTATTCCCACCAAGTCTTACCATAGCCTTCAAAATGAGCTATGGCATAACAACTCTTCTTCTCCTCCGAGATATCATTCACTTAAAACACTTTATCACACGCCGACTCTCAAGCAAGATACACCTTGGGGTCACTTTTACCCTTAAAGATAGGTAGGCTCAATTTGATGGTATTCATGCCTATGTCTCTCTCTAGGTACCGGTTTCCCCTTTCTCCATACGCTCGGTATCTCCTTGGATCCACATAACCCCCTCTCATCTCTTTCTCCCTCATGTAGGCATCATCAAAGGCACCATACCCTTAATAATACTCTCTACCATATTCCTCAAGGTGGACGGGATGGTTTTGAACATTTGGAACTTAATTAGGAGGAATTGGATTTTGTGGAGGTGGTGGTGTTTGGTTTAGTAGAGCTTGGAAGGGAGGGTTTGGATTTTGTGTAGGTATTTGACGTCCGAGTACCTCTTGCAAACTTGAGGCATTTGGGAATGGGTTGGTATATTGGAGTCTCAGTTTAGAGGGTTATAAGTGGTTTGAATTGCAGCATTTAGTGGAGCTAGTGAAGGATTTGGCAATTGTGGCCATGTTTCGGGAATAATGGTGGTGGAGGAATTTCTATCATGTCCACTTTATGAAACAGGTCGAGGAGTACAAGGACGAGAGTTCCTTTGAATCTCCACTTGTTATAACCTCCCACTAATAGTCGTCACTTCTCCCCTTATGGCTCTCACTTCCGTACTCAACCTTTCAAGAGCTCAGGTCATAGCCTCAAGAGTGACCCTCATAATCTCCATTTCATTAGAATCTATGGTTTGAGACGTGGTTCCCTCCATTATTAAGGTATCACCTACACAAGCAACAAACAAATTATTTTAAAATCCGTCTCCTCACTCACACTCTCTTGGTTCACTCACACTCAAATTCCACAAGTGTTGTAGATTGTCTAGGAACCCAGGAATTCGTAAGGTATGAGTATGCTCTTTCTAGGAATGGATTCTTGTTTGAAACTCCAATAATTCTCATCGGACTATATCCAAGAGTTACAATGTATTCAAACGATAAAAGTACACAAACAAACAATGTTAACATGAAAAACGTACACAAAACTAACTTACAAGCTAGTAGGGTATTACTAGGTTGTCAATTAGTATTGAGCAAACAAACAAAATTATGAAACAATAAAATGAAACTAAGAAATCTAAAATTTGAACTCAAAAATATTGCGTGAACAGTACTTTTGTGATGTGACATTCCATTATTGGCCTCGAGTTTTATCAAAATTTTATTTCCTAATTTCAAGTCTTGATCAATATACAATTTGGAATTGGTGGATTTGGTTAATGGGGGGAAAGTGGTCTTGGAGCCTTTTTGTTCAAATTTCAAAAGCAAAACTTGACTTATTTGAACTTTCTCCTTGAAATAAGGTCCTTAAATCAAGGAAAAGTAGATGAAAAGTCTTTGAAGTGATAGGGACAAGTCTTTCACTTACAACTACTACAAGCTTATCTTTCACCTTTTTAGATCTAGTTTGCACTTTAAGGATTAACAAGATGATGAAAGGGTGAAGAACCTTAAGAACACAAAAACAAATACAAGAACAACAACAATTTCAATTTGCAACTCCACTACAACAAGACCATCAAATCGGCCAAGGTTTAGGTAACAACAACATCCAACTCGGCCACACCTTGTTCACATCTATAACTTCAACAAGTTCAAGTTCAATCTTAGATTTGGATACTTTTTAGTGTAGATGAGAAAGAAACCAACACTATAAACACTCTAAACAAATAAAAGACTACAAGTTCTAGACACACAACAAGCAAATCTTGGCCAAGATAACAACAACATAATTTTTGGTCAAAACACAAAATGGACAGATTTGCACTTTTCTGGAATTTTTTTTAGTTTTTAGCTATTTTATTTTCTTAGAAAGAAAGACCAAGATTGGTATTGTAAGAAAAGTACCAAAGATGGCTTTGATACCAAATGATACAATACTAAGTGTGTATCAAGAGATTCCAACCAACACACGAACAACAACATGAACAACAAAGTGCTAGTGAATCGAAAATGGCCACACACGGCTTCACTAGGCTTGCAACACTTGTTTGAGATAGAAAAGTGAGTTTCACAAAAAGAACAACAAATACAATATTTCTAGTGAATCAAAATAGCCCCACACAATTTCACTAGACTTTTATATTCAACAGCACAAGATTTACAAAGAAAGAGATAGAAACTTGACATACAATATTCATTAATCTAAGAAAACTAACAAGAAAAAGAACCATAAGACTAATAAATATCAGTACCAAGTTATTACTTGGACCAAGAAGAACTCAAAGAACCCTAAAAACCTAGTTTCTAGCCAAGATACAACACTAATATCACTTTACTAGTGAGAATTCGGTTTTGGCCTCTTCAAATGAGAGAGAAGTCAAAACTTTACAAGTCTTTTGTTTATTGAATAATAGCAATTAACTAAAGCAATACTAACCCTATTACATAGCTTATATAGTCACTTATAAAGGAGGGAGAAAGACCAAAATACCCTTGGCATTTAAGTGTATGGGTTTGAGGTATCTTGGTGGGCCTCTTCATATTTTATTAAATATAGGCCCTTATATGGGATCACAAGGGCCTCACACATGTCCAAGAATGTGAACAAGGCTTGGATTCATTGAAACTCATGTGCTTGGGTTCGTGTGAAAGGTCTTCAGCTAGGAATTCCTGTATCAAAAGATACCCAAAAAGTTCAAAGACCCAGGGATTTTTAGTCTCCCAATTCAAATTGGAAATAGTGAGGTGGTCTACGTATTAAGTTATTTGGGGAAAGTATTAACTTTATGCCTCTCTTCTTGATCAATACTCTGGTCTTAGGAAAGCCGAGATCAAGAATAGTTATACTCCAATTGGCAGACCGGACCCTAGCTCATCTTGAAGGAATCATAGAGGATGTTCTCATCAAGGTTGGTAAGTTTATTATCCATACTGATTTTATTGTTTTGGTTTTAAGGAAGATGAAAGAGTGTCAGTCATTATAGGATGTCCATTTTTAGAAGCGGGAGGAGCATTAATAGATGTGATAGAGGGCACGCTCATAATAAGGCTAGATGATGAAGAGGCGGTATTCAAAGTGTACAAACCACTAAAAACACTATCCTACTACAAATATTTATGCATGATTATAGTGATTGAAGGGGATAAGTGTAGGGTGGTGTAGCTGAGTCCACTAAAGATCTCTTTGTAGTTTCTCATTGAGCAATCCAAGACAGAAACATCCCAATCTGACATGATGCAAATTGATGATCTTGAAAAGTCTACTTTTTAGAGAGTTGTTGATCTTACGAGTTCATACTCAAGAGGTACGAAATTAATAAGAAGATGGCATCTAAGTGTAAGGAGGAGGAAGGAAAATGGATGAGTCAAAGATTGGGTCATGTAGTGACACTAAATTAGGCGCTACTTGGGAGGTAACCCAAGTTAAGGTATGTTTTATTTTTAGTATTTTTATTTTTTACTTCACTAGTTTTTTGTTGCTGAGTTATAGGTTTATGGAAAGTTTGAGTACCAGAAAACCTGAGCTAAGAAGCATGGGAAAGACTAAGTATGGGGTCCCCACACTCGCTTGATATATAAAGGTGCTACTAGTTATGCCTAGAGGCTTCAGGGAGTATTTATATCTCTATTTTTAAAGTATACTTTGGGGACAATGTAGATTTTTAAGTATGGGGTGAGGAAATTCACATTTTTAGGGTAATTTTAAAATTTTTTGTGTTTGGAATAAGTAGGATGTTTTTATTAGTGTTATATTTGATTACATGATGCAAGTGCTTTGGTTGTAAAAAGCATGTTGATTGTGTGAATTACTATTTTTTAAACTCATAGGATCATGATTATGACTCTTATATTTGTTGGCTTAGTGATTAAATTCATGCTATTATTTGGTTAAGAATCTATGGTGATTCTGCATGTGCCATGTGTGTGTGAGGTGTTTGTATATTCCTTGTTGCATTTAATTCTATAACTTGCTTGGTGTGTGTGTAAAGTAAAATAAAGAGTATGGGTTTAGGAGATGAGGCATTTCTTGATAGCCATGTCTCATACCTTTTTTTGACCTACCATTATGCATAATCCTAGTTAGCCCTATTGAGTCTATAGATTTTTCTTTGGAAGCCTCATATGTATTCTAATCCCTTATTTTATTGAACTTAATTTGATCCAAAGTTCCTAAGAGCTTTAGTGTAAAATTAATTATGTTAAGGAGTTGGAAATCCAAGTAGGAGAAAGGTGAAATTGAAGCCTAAAGTGATAGTTATTGGTGTGTGCAATTATTATGTGTTATGGTTGTAGGTTGTGTAATGTAAAGAAAAAATAAATTTGTTTTGATTGAATAAGTTAGAGATAGACAATACTCCACTATAGTGTATGTGAATAATCTTAATGGATGGGGAAAAACAAAAGATATGGGTAGATAAAAGTGGTGTGAATATGTTGTTAGAGGTGAATTGAATGAGAAAAGTGTGATATATTAAAGCGCTTAGGGAAGATAGTCACTATTCTTGGCCAAAATAGTTCTTACCCATCCCTTAGACAACATTACTACCCTTAAAGACCTATTTGATCCTGAGCCTTAAGATATTGATATTAGTTGAGTACTACACTAAGGGCAATCCTATGGTTTATCTTGTGTACCATGTAAATTCTTTGTGAGAGAGAAAAATTTGATTCTTGTACCCATTCTATTATAAATTGCATTTTATGTGAGTAATTATGGGTAACTCTCTTATTGTGAGGGACCATGTTTGATTGATGTGAGTGATTTATATGACATCTTTGATTAAACAATAAGTATGATTTTGAAAACTTGGTTAGCCAATTCTTGAGGCTAGGATGTTTTGAAGTAGTATTCTTGAGCTTTCAATTGTACATAACATGCTTAGTGTAGAAACTTTCATTCTATGTAGTCATTGTAGTACTAGCTTGAGTGTCTTTCCTATAGTAGAAGTGCAGAGTCACCTCATTTTTTGATGCTTAGAGTAAAGAGTTGTTCGAGGACAAACAAGGCATTAAGTGTGGTGTGATGATCTGAGGTGAATTTATGCACCTTAGTGTTGTTATCTTAGCTTATTTAGACTTGTTTTGAGAACTACTCATGTTATTAATGTTTATACAATGATATAAATTAGCATTTAAGTGTTTAAGTATGTGATTACAATGCTTTAGGTGTCTTTCTAACAAGTTCGTACTTGAATTGGTCACTTAGAGTTCAAATGAGAAAAATAGTGTTACTAGCTTGAGCTAGATGTTTGTCTAGTTTATTTTGATGGATTGTAAAGTTTTTAATGAGTTCCTAATGTTTGATTTTGTAAATATGTAGCGATAAACTTTTTTATTGTGTTTAAAGTTCAATTGACACAAGCCAAGAGTCAATAATAAGTTAAAGATTAAAAAGGGCAAAACTAGTTCTTAGCTTAAGTTTTGAGTGTGTTGTTCTTGATGATGTGTTTTGTTTAGCTCTAATCCTTGGTGGTTGATCATTAAGAATACTTTTTGATTTAAAATTTAGGATATATGGATGATATACAAGCTTTAAATTAAAGTAAAACAACACCACAAGGCATGGGATGGAAGACAATGCAAGACAAAGAGTTATACATCAAAAGTGCAATTTCCAGTAAGGGTATGGGAATGAGACCACAACGCACCCCTTTATCCCTGGGAATAAAAAAGGTGGTGTGCCACTCTCTCCCTTGAATCAATTCCATATGATTATCCACTCTCTCCCATGGAGAAAGCAACGCAATGACTACTTAGTCTCACACTGGCCAAAATTCTCCTACTATAAATACAACACTTGTACTTGTTGTTTGACACCTTGGATGAGTTGGAGCTTAAATCGGAGCTATTACGCACTTATTTTAGGTTTTATATCTCTTTAATTTAAATTTTTAATGGATTATATCATGGATTCAATTACTTTGAATATGATTATGTCTATTAGTGGCTATATGCCCCCTTTCTGTGGTTAAGGCCAAGAAAATGTTTAATTTTGCTTTGAATTGAGTTTGTTTTGATTGGTTATCAAATTTTGTTTTATTCCTTGTTTTAAATATTTTGAGGAATTGGAACTCTTAGACTACATATATTGTAAGCCTTGTGAACTCTGGAGGGGAATAGAAAGATAGAACGTGGGGATAAATAGAGCAAGGTTCTTATTCTTTTATAAAATAAGGAATTTGGATTAGCGACTAGGATATGGATATACCTAGGAGCCTTGCTTGGTTCACATGTAGGATGACATCTTAATTCATCTAAATGGATTATTATATCCTCGCTCAACGATGCAATGTCCAGTTAGGTAGAAAGTTAGAGGTCTGGAGATCATGATCATACGATAAACCCTACGAATCAACAAACAAGATAAGAAATCTAACGAATGAAGTTCAATAGATTAGTATGATTATTTTTAGAGTCTTAACCTTGGGTTTTCATCCATTGATTGTCCAAAGTCTTTACTTTTCTGCATTATTTTAGTTTACTTTCAATTGAAAACTTTCAAAACTCTATTGGTTACGATTGCACTAGTTAATCTCAAATATTAAATTAGAATTGGATAGTTTCTTAACACAAGTCTCTGTGGGATCGATATTTGACTTTATTTCAGTCCACTGTATTACTTGGTAAGACCACTTACACTTGTATATGCGCTTTGGTACTGCAATCATAGAAGTTGGATGATGCTTTGTAAGCCTACCTGGCATCTTTTATGACCCCCATAGCTGCCTCTCCAAATCAACTTATGTATGGAAGGGCATGCCACATGCCGGTCGAACTTGAGCACAAGGCACTATAGGTGTTATAAAAGCTCAATTTGGAGAGGAATAATAAAGCTAAGTTGAGGTTGATAAAAGTGAATAAGGTGGATGAATTCCTACCCCATGCTTATGAAAGTTTTGCTTTGTACAAAGAAAATATGAAATTGTATCATACCAAGAAAATTGAGAAAAGACTGTTTGATCCTGGTGATATGGTCCTATTACATAATTCAAGACTCTAGTTATTTCCTGGTAAGTTGAATTCTAGGTGGTATGGACCATTCATTGTGGTTAGGTTTTCCCACATGGTGATATAGAGTTGCATTGTGATGGTGAAGCCTCGTTCAAAGTGAATGGGCAATGAGTGAATCACTATATGGGAAATATTGATGAGGTCAAAGTATGTGTTGACATGAACCTTGGTGAAGTCTGAGTAACCAAGGCAATAGTCTCATGTTGCAACATTAAATTGGTGCTACATAGGAGGCAACCCATGGACTAGTTGGTGAAGTCGGAGTATCAAACTTATCCACATCATGCCACAATGTTAAATTAAGCACTGGATGGGAGACAACTCATGCTTTGTACTTATTACATTATCAGGTAACTTGTGTGTTTAGTATGCAGGCCTGGAGATTGTAAAAAACACCAAAGAAAATTTTGGTGTTGGGTCCCTACGAGGGACCCTACTATCGTAGGGTCACCTTATGACTCATCACTAGGATTTGTAGGAAGAATGAGCCTAGGAAATCTCAAGTAAGTGTTCTCTAGAGTTATGACGACTCTTAAAACTAGTCATTATCAGAGACAATGACTCAACACCTTAAGTCAACATGATTGGAGAACCCAGGTAAGGTTCCAATCACGACAGAGGTGGTCTATGATTCATAGCCTATGGCTATGAGTCGTTTCCATGACTCATTGTCATGCCCAACATCGTAGGCCTGATGGGTTGACCCAAACTAACTCTAATGAAATAAAAGAAACTCAAACCCCATAAATTGATTTCCTTCAATTTCAAAATTATGTGACTCCTTCCATTCCTATAACCATTCATTAACACTTAAAATACACCCCCAAATTCATCTCTTTAACATATAAATCAAAGTCTAATCTCTCCAAAAGTCTCTATTCTAAAGAATAAAAGGGTGATACCCAAAAATTTCAAGGAATTCAAGAAATTTATTCGATCATCTATGTAAGTAATACCGCTTTAATTATATATACCCTAACTAGTTGCTAAATTGGTAAACTCATGTATATTTGTTCTTGGGAAATATAAATAAACTAAATATAAATGAGAATTAGTTGAACCTGGAATATGGGGATGAATTAGGAGTGTATGATAGATGTTAAACCATTGGGAATTTGATATTGCATATTAAGCCCCCTATACATCCATGTAATCGTCTCTACGGGGTGGATTATGACATGTAGGGTCTCCTAATAAGTCATTACATGAATCGTATCCAATGGGAACATGGATGCTAAGGGTACTTAGTTTTTGGTCGCACCACTACTAATGCTACTAGTTGTTGTCTCACTATGCGACTCATAGCATAGACTCGTGGTGACTGGAAAGGGAAATGCATTAAATAAAAGCTTCTAGTTAAACCACGAGTGTAGGTGATAAGTCATTTTCTAACACAACAACTCGTTAGGAGTACTCATATCCTTACCAGTAAATGATCCATAAATCTCCTTTTACCCTATGAGTCTCATGACGACTCATAGCCTCTGGTAATGAGTCCTACCTTGACTCATAGGGTACCCAATTATTACAACGCGCTTCTTATTTTTCTTATTTTTTATTCCTTTTTCTAAGATTAACTAATGTGTGTGCTTCAACAGGTACTAATAGCACATTAGTTGAACACTTTAGATAATACCTATTCTGTAATTGAAGTGGGAAAGAATAACCATGTATTTGTTATGGGTCCTCTAAATATGTTGAGAAAATATGACTCTATGTAGGTGATCGTTGATCAATTGACATGTCTCCTTATTTTATTCTGGTAAGGTTGGATTATAATGCAGCTAAGTTTCTCAAGATTTATGTGAAGAAGATTGTAAGGCCCATAAGGTACCTATTTCTATTATGTAAGTCAAATGTTCTCAGTTTACCTCTAGCAAATCAGAGTAATTTCAATTAGAATTAGGGTCTAGATCATACCTAAGCACAAATTTTCCTCCATAGACCGACATGTAGTTAGTGAGAACAATCCAAGTATTAAAAAATATTATTTGGGATTGCGTAATGGACTTTAAATGACAATGTGACCAATACTAACCTTTTGTGTGAGTTTGCATAAAACAATAGATATCACTCTAGTATTGACATAACTCCTTTTGAGGCCTTGCACGGTAGATGATATAGGTCATTGATTGAATGGTTTGATGTATTTGACATAAGACTTAGGGCATTCATATGCTCAAGGATTCAATGGAGAGGGTAAGGTTCATTTAGGAGAAGTTGGTATCCACTCATAGACGACAGAAATAATTTGCAGATAATAAGGTAAGGGATGTAAGGTTTGAGAAGGATGAGAAAGTACTTTTAAAGTTATCACCCGTGAAGGGTATGACGCATTTTGATAAGAAGGAAAAGTTGAGTCCAAGGTATATCATACCCTTTGAGATCTTGAATGAAGTAGGGTTAGTGACTTATAAGTTGGCCTTACCTCCTAGCTTTCCTAGGGTTAATTAGGTGTTCCACGTACCATTCTTAATAAGTACTACGGTAGTGGTAATTACATTATTTGTTGGTACTCTTAATTATTTAACAAAGAGATATTTTATGAAAAGGAGCCAATTATTATATTAAATAGGGATGTGAGAAAGTTGTGGACTAACATTATTTCGTCCATGAAAATTTAGTGGAGTAATAATTCGATTGAAGTAACAACTTGGGAGATGGTGTCAAATCTACACAAGCAATATCCATACTTGTTTATTGACTCTACAATTACCCTTGCTATGTGTTGTACCATTTGGGGATGGCTGATGATCAAGGATGAACAAGGGATAAATTTGTATATAATGTAACAAATTGATTCGTTGTTAATCTGAAATAAATTGCATAATCTTTTCTTAATTTTTCGTAGACAAATTTTTGAAAATTTAAGGATGGCCTAGTCTTAGGAAAATTTTGAGGATGTGATTGTTGGAGGAAATTTTATAGTAAATGAGACATTGGTGGTGATGTTTGATTTAATTGTGGCAGAGGACAAGTTTAGAAAGCCTTAGCAACTTTTGGTGCGTAAAATAGATTAGTAGGACTCGATTACATAGTTTCTCATAAAAGGGTTAGTTTTTGATGTCAGATTTTGATAGGTGTATTGTGAAATAGCCTGAATTGGGATGAGGTCCCGAGATACTGCCTTGCGATTTCTCTAGCAGTAAAAGACCACTACAATAGTTGCAGTGGTAACCTCAATGGCCAGTGAGCCACTGAAATGGTAACTTTACCATCACAATTGTAAAAATACAGAATTCATGTTTTTTAAAAATAAAAAACTCAGTTTACATTCCCACTTTTTCAAAAATAGGTTAAGGCTTTGGAAGGGGTAATTTTCTTTATTTTTGCAGTGTTTTTATCTTGGGAGGTAAGGTTTCTCTTCTTTCTAAGCTTTAATTGGTACATAGAATTCTTAGAAATCACTAGATACATGCTCATGGTAGAAATAGGGGTTTAGCAATATATTTTTAACTAAATATAAATTGATGAAAATTTGAATAAATTTTGTTGGCAATGATCATAGGGTGTTAGAAAACACTACATTAAGTATAATTATTGTAGTTTATTCTAAAATACAGAGAATTCATATGGAATAAAAGGTAGAAGATCCTAAGATGATGAACTAGGTAAATTTTATGGTTTTAATCAATAAATGTAAATTTCTAAAGTGTTGGGAAAGATGTGATTATTGAATAAATATGTAAACTTGTAGTTATAAATCAAGAACTGATCAAAAGAGTTAGGAATGGAAAACTTGTGGCCTTAAAATGATTTGAGCAGGGAATTAAGGTAGGTTATGGTTTATTTGGATTAATGAGACTTGCTTGCCTCTGTGCTTATATGTAAATTTAATTCTTGTAATTACTTTTAAGCACTACTTGTGCTTATTGACTGCATCACATTTTCATTGATATTGATAGTGGATATGGTGTTGTTGGGGAGATGAATTGATGTTATTGATGATGAAGTTGAGATTATAATAATGATAGTGTTGATAATGATGAGATAATGATGATAATGATGTTGAGATGAGAAAGATATGATGATATGTACATCTTGCATACATGCATTCATCATATGAATTTACATTTATACTTATGTGTTGTAATGAATATTGTTGATTAATTGACAAAGTGTAAAAGGTGTAATTATGATCTTGCATTCATCGTGGATTTGAAGTCATATTTGTGGTTGGCTTCTATTAGTTATAAGTTCTGATGTGATCGTTGTTACTTTTTTTTGTTTGCATATATGTATAGTGTTGAGTTGAGGACCTATGATGCCTACTAGTACAAGGTTGATTGTACCGATGCTACATGTGCTCTTTTTTGTTATGTGAAGAGCGTACTCTAGCATTTAAGATGAGACCTCGATTCTAGCCAACAAGTGCAGACTTTGACTCAAGAATGAGAATCATGACCGATCAACCATTGAATCTTATGTCTTCATGTACCTTGTTTTAGGACTAAGATATTCTTTTATTTTATTTAATGTTTTCGATAATATTTTATCCATAATTATAGATACTCTCAGTTGTTCTTGTATGGTGACTTCAGGTGTTTGGGATTGTATTGAATAAAGATATTGTGCACTGTTTACATTGATTATATTATTGGATTAAGTTTTAGATTTTATTTAGATAATGATTATTTTGTTAGTGACTTGATTAAGGATTTGATAAACCTAACTTGTTACCAGTTTGACTTGGTTGGTAAGGGATAGGTTAGATGCTTCTCCCTCTATAGTCATTGGGTGGGTGCCAATCTTGAAAATTTTGGTCGTGACAACTTAAGTGAGGAAACTTTTGCAAAAGGGATAGTCATTATCATAATGGACCTCCACAAAAAAGGATGATATTCTTCAAAGGTAGGATCACTAAATTAGGAAATGCTTTGCTTAATCAAAGTTAGGTGTACAACGCACCCTCTTCCAAACCAGCTAAAGCTCTACAAAATTGGCTCCATTAAAGAAGAAGGTGTTGACATCAACAAAATTGGACCTCTCCTGCAAAAGTATCCCTACTAGTATGAGCCTTCCTCCACAAAAGTGGTTGCACCTACATAAGCTATACCAACAACTTTGACTAATAATTTCAAGTCAACCTCTGGGTACATTCGAACTCTCGTGAACACAACCAAAATATGATACCCAAACTGAAAATGACAATGACTCAATGGAATTAAGAAAATGACCAATTGAGGTCATCTTTTTAAAATGTTGACCAAAGTCAATACTTTTAAAACAAAACACCTAAAACCCAACCCAATGCCTAAAATGAGTCCAAAAGCCTTGGGACCCAAACCAAAGGTCTCCCTAGCCCAAAATTCATATTCCAAAGCTAGTGGAACCATTTGAATTTTCATGTGAGGTTTTTTATAAAAAATTTTTACCAAAGCCAAAAATTTTGAGCTTTATTGCTCCAAAATAGGGAAATTAGTTTAAAACCCACCAGAACACTATGGTAGCCAAAATATCTATCCTAGAAAGTCATAAACACTCTTTAGAAACTACAAGAAATCTCAAAAATTACAAATATGTGCAAATGCAGAAAATGACATAAAGTGTCATTATAGTATATTGAATTTAATGGGTATCACTGCTTTTACCCCATACACTAAGACAGAGGGAGTTTCTACAACTGAATTGTTAAATTTCATTCAACATTCTAATAGAGCATAATAGAATTTCTTGTGCAAGGATCTATGGTATTAGACTATATTTCTAAGATCTTATTGATATTTTATGGCAGCTTGTACAACTCCATTTATCTAAGGATGATAAGTTCTTCAATTATGGTAAGTAACCTTTAGCTAATGTGAGAAGGCTTGCCCTTAGCAATGCCTTCTGAGCTTTTATTTATAGAAAGAATTCATTTTCTAAAATTTCATATATACTACCTTCACTTTCTAATTCATAATCTATATAATCTATCTGCATATATTCTGTATTTTCTATTTTTATTTCGGATATTTGTTTATTTTTTGGATTTTTGGGTAATTTACAATCTCTAGCTAAATGTCCTAACTTTCCACAAAGATTAGCCTATCTAATTACATTAATATCTAGTATTGAAGCAAAATTAGTAATCCATTTAAAATCTAGAAGAATGAGACACATACCACCTAATTATGATAAAATAAGATTTAGATATCCACCAAAATATTATAAATATAATTTAAATGAATAAAGAGCAAAAATACAAAGAACTAAAACAATTTATCTCTGAAAACGTAAAGAATTAAAAATAAGAAAAGAAAGATTACATTATAATATATTTGCCGGAGTTAGTGAAAATTCAATAAATATACAAAAAGATGAAATATCAAAATTAGAATCACAAATAGATAGTTTAGAATATATATACCAACATGAACTATTCACAATAAAATGAATAGAGAAGAATTTATAATAGATGAAAAAATATATGAAAATCATGAAGGTTCAAAAATAAAAATAGTATTTTCTAATCTAGGAAGAAGATATAAGAAAATAGGAGAACATTTATATCTAATGTTAGAAAAAGAAGAATTAAAATTAGAAGATAAATTAACAGCAATGGTAAGAATAGAAAAAGAAAATGAAGAAATAGATAGAAAAAAGGAAATAGAAAAAATTAAACAACAAACTACGGAAGAAATACGAAAAATAGAAGAAACTAAAAATAGTAGAATTGCTGAATTTGAAAAAGAACTACAACTGTTAAAAGATTTGTACGAACAAAGACAAAAAGAAAAAGAAGAAAAAGATAGAGAACAAAAATTACTAAATGAGATAAATCAATTTAAGGAAAAATTAGAAATAAATAATATAGAGGTAGAAGAGACAGATAATTATGATTCAGAAGATAGTGAAACATATACGGAAATATTAACAAATATAAAAGATTTAGAAATTAACGAAAAACAAGAAAAAATTAATGAAGAAAACTTAGAAAATACCAACACAGAAATAAATACTCTTGATAAAAAAGAAGATGAAACCATAATACCTAATACAACAGAAATAAGAAAACCTATATATTATAAAAATAAATTTAAAAAATATAATAAATATGACAAATGGACACCAAAACAAATAAATAATAAGAATTATAACTTTTTAGATCTAGACTGTGTAATAGATACAGAAAAAACAATACAATTATGGATAGGATATATGACAAAACAATTATTAGATAATAATATAAACATAACAGATGCACCAGAATATATAGAAAGAACATTAATAGGATCAGTAAAACTATGGTTCTCAAATTTAACTGAAAATAGTAAGAAAGTATTAAGAACTAATAAACCTATGGAAGGAACATCATTAACAACAACTAAACTAACACCTATAGAATTATTGAAAAAATATGAAACAGCTATAAAAGATGAATTTGGTAGTATGACAACATTAGAAGAAGAACAAGATGAAGAAAAAGATACAAATAGGAATTTAATGTTAAAATTAACAATATGTAATATGTGTTATATAGACGAATATACTTGCGCATTTAAAGAATATTATTATAAAGGAGCATATAGTATAGAAGAAAGTAAAGAAATAAGAAAATTATATTTTAATAAATTACCCAAACCATTTAGTTCAAAAATAATAAAAAGTTGGGAAGAAGCAAAAATAGTAGATACGTTAGGAGCTAGAATAAAGTTTTTACAACAATGGTATAGAAACTTATGTGAAAATATAGAGAAGAATTAAAAATGGAAAAAACATTAATAAGAAATTTAGCATGTTGCAAAAATAAAATAGCACCCCAATTCGGATGCGAAGAAAGATATTATAAGAAAAGAAAAAGACATAAGAAATATAAGAAATATAAAAAATATAAATATAAATACAAAAAACCAAGAAAAAGATATTATGTAAAAAATTATAAAAATAAAAGACCATATAGAAAGAAAAAATCTATAAAAGAATGTACATGTTATAATTGTGGAAAGTTAGGACATTTAGCTAGAGATTGTAAATTACCCAAAAATCCAAAAAAACAAACAAATATCCGAAATAAAAATAGAAAATACAGAATATATGCAGATAGATTATATAGATTATGAATTAGACAGTGAAGATAGTATATATGAAATTTCAGAAAACGAAACAGATACTGGAATAGATGAATCGAATGATTGAAGAAGATATAAAAATAATAACAAAGGAAGAATATTTAAATGACGAAGGAACAGAACAAAAAATAATATTTGACAGTAATATATTTGATGAAATAAAAGGAAAAGAGTTAGATTTAAGTGTAGAAAAAATATTTAAAATACCAACAATAAAAAATCATTTTACTAGGAAAAAAGATGAATATTATGTAGTATGCCAAAAAGAACATGTAATAGACTGTAGTTATGCAAAAGGAAAAGTTAGTATACCAATAGTAACAAAAAGAATAATTAATAAGTACAACAAAAAGAATAGCTAATGAAAAACCAGAATCATCAACCTCATAAAAAAGAACGAGTTATGAAACAAATTCAATAAGTAATCTAAATCAATATTACATAATAGGAAAAATAAATGAAAAAGAATATTTAATACTATTAAACACAGGACAAGAAGAAAATTATATAGCAAAATGTCTAGTAAAAAATGAAGAAATAAAAACTGATAATGATATATGCCCAGATCTACCGAGAAGTTTAATAAATAGTAAAGATATAGCAGAAAAAGAAATAATAATAGGAGGAATTAAAAATAAAAATAGAATTTGAAGTAAAGGAAGAAATGCAAAAAGCAGATATAATATTAGGAATAAAATGGTTAGAACAAGTAAAACCATATAATGTAGAACATACACAATTAGCCATAACATATAATAGGGAAAGATTATTCTTAAAAAGAGCCTTAACATAAAATGAAAATATATGTATTAATGAAGATAGTAGTGGAAGGATATTACAGTAGATATTATACGCTTATGATAGATACAGGAGCAGAAGCTAATTTATGTAGATATAATTGCTTACCAGAAAGTAAATGGGATAAATTAAAAATACCAATAGTAGTTAAAGGATTTAATAATGAAGGAAGCTTAATTACTTATAAAGCTAGGAATGTAAAAGCACACAAATATGGGATAAGATACTAACAATAGAAGAAATTTATAATTATGAACTAACATCAAAAGATATACTTTTAGGAATGCCATTTTTAGATAAATTATACCCACATATAATAGCTAAAAACGATTGGTGGTTCACAACACCATGTAAACAAAAAGTAAGAGCAAAAAGAGTTAACAATAAAATAAGAAAGAAAACTGATTGGATAAAAGGAAGTGAAAAAATTACTCAAAAGTTAGAAATTATAAAAACCACTGAAGATACAATAGAATTAGTAGTATTTTCGATAAATAAAACAGAAATAACTATATTTTCAATAAAAGATAGAAATAGTTAAGAAAAAATTAGAACAATTATATAGTGAAGATCCGTTAAAAGGATGGAAAAAACATAAAACTATCATAAAAATTGAATTAATAGACAAGAAGAGCATAATAACCCAAAAACCATTAACATATAATTTTGACGATTTAAAATAATTTAAAATGCATATAGATGAATTATTAGAAAAACAATATATACAAAAAAGTAATAGTAAACATAATAGTCCAGCATTTATAGTAAATAAACATAGTGAACAAAAAAGAGGAAAAAGTAGAATGATTATTGATTATAGAAATTTAAATGCAAAAACTATAACATATAATTATCCAATACCAAATAAGATATTAAAAATAAGACAGATACAAGGATATAATTATTTTAGCAAATTTGATTGTAAATCAGGATTTTACCATCTAAAGTTAGAAGAAGAATCTAAAGAATTAACTGCATTTACGGTACCACAAGGATTTTATGAGTAGAATGTATTACCATTTGGATTTAAAAATGCACCAGGTAGATATCAACATTTTATGGATAGTTATTTTAAACAATTACCTAATTGCATAGTATACATAGATGATATATTATTATATATAAAAACTAAAGAAGAACATATAAAATTATTAGAACAGTTCACAGATATAATAGAAAAATCAGGAATAAGTCTAAGTGAAAAGAAAGCCGAAATTATGAAAAACCAAATAGAATTTTTAGGAATACAAATAGATAAAAATGGAGTAAAAATGCAACAACATATAGTACAAAAAATAATAAATTCGAAAGAAGAATTAGATACAAAAAAGAAATTACAATCATTTTTAGGATTAGTAAACCAAGTAAGAAAATATATTCCAAAATTAGCAGAAAACTTAAAACCACTACAGAAAAAATTAAAAAAGGATATAGAATATAACTATGACGAAGAAGATAAAAAACAAGTTCAAAAAATAAAATTACTTTGTAAAGAATTACCAAAATTACAATTCCCAGATGAAAACAAAAAATTTATATACATAGTAGGAGAAGATGCTAGTGAATATAGTTACGGAGGAGTACTTAAATATAGATATGAAGCAGAAAAAATAGAACACCATTGTAGATACTACTCAGGTACGTTCAACGAGACAGAAATAAAATGGGAAATAAATAGAAAAGAATTATCTTCATTATACAAATGTTTGTTAGCATTTGAACCATATATTGTATATAACAAATTTATTATGCGAACAGATAATACACAGGTACGCTGGTGGCTAACAAAGAAAATACAAAATTCAGTTACAACAAAAGAGATTCGGAGACTAGTTTTAAACATATTAAATTTCACATTTATAATAGAAGTAATCAGTACTAACAAAAATGTTATTGCAGATTACATATCAAGACAAAGCTACACAAACTAAAATGATAGAAGAAAATATACATGAAAAGATACTCAACGCCCTGACTACGCTTTCATTGAAAGTGGACAGTATGGGTATTGAGATAGTAAAAATGGGTACTGAGATAGAAACGCTAAAGCTAAAGACTAGTGAAGATAAACTGAAGTCTATAGCTATGAATCAGCTAACTCAGCAAAGCACAGAGCTATGTCGATCGGAAGACAGTAAAATTCTAGAGCTAGAAGGAGACGTTGGGATACTCCATAAAACCCATAACGTTTATCAATCTACTTCTGCAGGTACAAGCAAAGGAGTTAGAAAAAATATGAACCTAAACAAGCTATTTGACAAACCATATACACCAAATACATCAAAAGACCCCATGTTTATACCCCCACAAGTTACCACATATCGAGATAGTCTAAACCAAGACAAAAAGACATACAACTACACAGCCCGCACATATATAGAAAATATCTACAATGTACAAACCTTTTTAAATAGCAACCCCAAAGCTACAAATATCCAAGAACCAGATACAAACTATATAACCCAGAGATTGACCGGATATAATAAGCTAATTGCTTTACCCCAAACCAAACCCAGCTTAGTTAAAACTTGCTACGAATATGGATTACTTAGTACTGTATATACCACGGCTTCTTGCCTCATTGGTTTCACCTTTAGGATGACATAGTCCTTAAGGATTTTTCTCCGTTTCCACTTTGCTAATAAACTTCTTAACATATTATTTTTCGAATAATTCTACTATAAAGTAACTAATATGAATTTATTTTATCATATCATGATTGTCGGGAATTATGAATTTAGCTATTCATAATCATAAATAGATATACCTGTTCCGGTAGCTTTGATATTTCTGAGGTTTTTTGCTCCATAGCTTTTTCCATTGCAGTGTATATATTTAATTAACTGGGCAAAAGTATTTTTGGAATGGAGAGAATTTTGGCTAATGTGAGAAGGCTTGCCCTTAGCAATGCCTTCTGAGCTTTTGGAGGGGGTGCGGATAACTATGCGGATAACTAGGTTAATTAATAGATTTAACTATGTGGATAACTAGGTTAATTAATAGATTTATTATAACTAATGAATCTATTAATTTATGTGCGTGGATATTTTTTAAATTTTGTTTTAATAACTTATTCTTTTTGTGAGATGTATTCATTAATTTATTTACTTTATTATTTTATCCTGTAGTAACTGCTGAGTTACAAATTTTTGTGTAATAATTTATTCTATCTGTACTGTAGTATATATCTAATTCTAGATTTTCTATGTCATTTATTATCTTGTGTTGTTCTTCTCGTAGTGTGTTTTTTATATTATATAAACTGTCACATGTGCTTTTTTCTAAATTTTCTAAGGTTTTTTCTATCCATATTAATTTTTCTTTTAGATCTTCCATTATTTTTCTAATTTGGTTTCTATAATTAATTTCATTATTTAGATTATCTTTGTTTTCTCTAGTTTTTCTAATATATTCTAACATCTACAATCTTGATCTGAATAATATCCTTCTGGGTAAATGTCTTCGTATATCTGTTCTAAGGCATTTGTCATTTCAATTTCGTAGTTTATTACTTCTTCTAATATCATTTTCTTAATATCTATTATTTCTATATCTTTAAGTATATATAAGGTTAAAACTTTAAGGTAGTCTAAACGACCTATTTTTTAAAATTGATATTTTATAGTTGTTTGTTTTAGCCTTATTAGTTTTTGCATACTTTCATTAAGAGATTTTATATATTTTTTATTTTCGATGTATTTATCTATACTTATTTTTATCTGTTTTTCTAATAACTGTATATTTCGCACATCTTTAAAAATTCTACGTAATTTTAACATAATAAGCATTTATAAGAGTAGTTAGGTATGTGTGGTATATAATTTATTCTATCCATATAATATTCTCCAAATGCTTTTTCTAATATAATTTTTCTTATATCTGCAACATTTATATCTCTAAGTGCATACAAAATAAGTATCTTAAATTTATCTACCATGACATTAGATATATTATCATTCATTATCATAAAATTGCTTTTTTCAAAATATTCCCTTCAACCATGTACATAATAAAATATAGTCATCTCAGATTACTATATACTAGATTATTCTTAAACAACATGTTCTTCGGTCACTATTAGCATGGTAATTCGGATACTTTTTCCCTTAAATAGTGCCTCGACTCTGGTTACTCCCCGCCACGGCTTCTTGCCTCATTGGTTTCACCTTTAGGATGACATAGTCCTTAGAACCTATCGCCAGAGCTATCAGAGAAAAATTTATTTCAGAAGAATTATTGACCAGATATTGCAAAACTATTGGACACAAATATCCAGACCACAAATGTTCAAAATGTAATGGAGGAGATAATGACGTCCCAGCAGTTCAGCTAGAATAAGAAGATAAGGACGCCAGCTGGAAAGATAAGACCAGAGCAATAATGGAGATACAACAGATATGACAAAATAAATGGAAGACAAGATATTTAATATATTGTACAAATTTGTAAAAGTCATAGTCTTTAGAAGGATTTACGTAAAAGAAAAAAATAGTAAAAGTAGTTGGTAGCATTTATGTAGCATTTATGTAAAGTTTGAATTTTTTAGGGTAGGTTTTAGAATGAAAGACTTTTAAGTCTTTAATAGTTTAGTCTTTCTTTAATAGTTTTAGTTTGTTTCATAGCGGACAGATGTAAAACAGTGTAAAGATACATTCTTTCTATAAATAAAAGCTCAGAAGGCATTGCTAAGGGTAAGCCTTCTCACATTAGCCAAAATTCTCTCCATTCCAAAAATACTTTTGCCCAGTTAATTAAATATATACACTGCAATGGAAAAAGCTATTGAGCAAAAAAAACTCAGAAATATCAAAGCTACCGGAACAGGTGTATCTATTTATGATTATGAATAGCTAAATTCATAATTCCCGACAATCATGATATGATAAAATAAATTCATATTAGTTACTTTATAGTCGTATTATTCAAAAAATAATATGTTAAGAAGTTTATTAGCAAAGTGGAAACGGAGAAAAATCCAACCTATATATTATAAAAATAAATTTAAAAAATATAATAAATATGACAAATGGACACCAAAACAAATAGTTAATAAGAATTATAACTTTTTATATCTAAACTGTGTAATAGATACAGAAAAAACAATACAATTATGGATAGGATATATGACAAAACAATTATTAGATAATAATATAAACATAACAGATGCACCAGAATATATAGAAAGGACATTAATAGGATCAGTAAAACTATGGTTCTCAAATTTAACTGAAAATAGTAAGAAAGTATTAAGAACTAATAAACCTATGGAAAGAACATCATTAACAACAACTAAACTAACACCTATAGAATTATTGAAAAAATATGAAACAGCTATAAAAGATGAATTTGGTAGTATGACAACATTAAAAGAAGAACAAGATGAAGAAAAAGATACAAATAGGAATTTAATGTTAAAATTAACAATATGTAATATGTGTTATATAGACGAATATACTTGCGCATTTAAAGAATATTATTATAAAGGAGCATATAGTATAGAAGAAAGTAAAGAAATAAGAAAATTATATTTTAATAAATTACCCGAACCATTTAGTTCAAAAATAATAAGAAGTTGGGAAGAAGCATAAATAGTAGATACGTTAGGAGCTAGAATAAAGTTTTTACAACAATGGTATAGAAACTTATGTGAAAAATATAGAGAAGAATTAAAAATGGAAAAAAAATTAATAAGAAATTTAGCATGTTGCAAAAATAAAATAGCACCCCAATTCGGATGCGAAGAAAGATATTATAAGAAAAGAAAAAGACATAAGAAATATAAGAAATATAAAAAATCGAAATATAAATACAAAAAACCAAGAAAAAGATATTATGTAAAAAATTATAAAAATAAAAGACCATATAGAAAGAAAAAATCTATAAATATATAAAAGTGAAGTAAAAATGCAACAACATATAGTACAAAAAATAATAAATTCGAAAGAAGAATTAGATACAAAAAAGAAATTACAATCATTTTTAGGATTAGTAAACCAAGTAAGAGAATATATTCCAAAATTAGCAGAAAACTCAAAACCACTACAGAAAAAATTAAAAAAGGATATAGAATATAACTATGACGAAGAAGATAAAAAACAAGTTCAAAAAATAAAATTACTTTGTAAAGAATTACCAAAATTACAATTCCCAGATGAAAACAAAAAATTTATATAAATAGTAGGAGCAGATGCTAGTGAATATAGTTATGGAGGAGTACTTAAATATAGATATGAAGCAGAAAAATAGAACACCATTGTAGATACTACTCAGGTACGTTCAACGAGACAGAAATAAAATGGGAAATAAATAGAAAAGAATTATGTTCATTATATAAATGTTTGTTAGCATTTGAACCATATATTGTATATAACAAATTTATTATGCGAACAGATAATACACAGGTACGCTGGTGGCTAACAAAGAAAATACAAAATTCAGTTACAACAAAAGAGATTCGGAGACTAGTTTTAAACATATTAAATTTCACATTTATAATAGAATTAATCAGTACTAACAAAAATGTTATTGCAGATTACATATCAAGACAAAGCTACACAAACTAAAATGATAGAAGAAAATATACATGAAAAGATACTCAACGCCCTGACTACGCTTTCATTGAAAGTGGACAGTATGGGTACTGAGATAGAAACGCTAAAGCTAAAGACTAGTGAAGATAAACTGAAGTCTATAGCTATGAATCATCTAACTCAGCAATGCGCAGAGCTATGTCGATCAGAAGGCAGTAAAATTCCAGAGCTAGAAGTAGACGTTGGGATACTCCATAAAACCCATAACGTTTATCAATCTACTTCTGCAGGTACAAGCAAAGGAGTTAGAAAAAATATGAACCTAAACAAGCTATTTGACAAACCATATACACCAAATTCATCAAAAGACCCCATGTTTATACCCCTACAAGTTACCACATATCGAGATAGTCTAAACCAAGACAAAAAGACATACAACTACACAGCCCGCACATATATAGAAAATATCTACAATGTACAAACCTTTTTAAATAGCAACCCCAAAGCTACAAATATCCAAGAACCAGATACAAACTATATAACCCAGAGATTGACCGGATATAATAAGCTAATTGTTGTACCCAAAAACAAACCCAGCTTAGTTAAAACATGCTACGAATATGGATTACTTAGTACTGTATATACCACGGACGGAACTGAGATATCCACTATACCAGAGATATATGAAGCATTTATCACTTTTAAAAGAATAACCAAAGGTACTTTATTTTTTATAAAAATTTACACGGCACCAGCAGAGATATTATTTGATGAAGTAAAGAAACCTATACAAGTTGTAAAGATAGGAATGACACGAGATATGATTATACCACAAGATATAAGTTCACAGCCAGAGATACCCAGAATCGAGATACCAAAATTTTATACGAACAAAAGAGTTATTGGACTATCTACAATTTTACAAGAGCTAGCAAACACATACTGCAACCAAAATCCTATATGGAGCTACTATTCAAGAAATCATGTATTAATATATTCAAATTCAAAAGAGTTACGAGAAACAGATATGGAAACTATTAGGCAATGGATTATCACGTTGCTTAAACGAGAAACAGAACCTATTGCCAGAGCTATCAGAGAAAAATTTACTTCAGAAGAATTATTGACCAGATATTGCAAGACTATTAGACACAAATATCCAGACCGTAAATGTTCAAAATATAATGGAGAAGATAATGACGTCCCAGCAGTTCAGCTAGAATAAGAAGATAAGGACGCCAGCTGGAAAGATAAGACCAGAGCAATAATGGAGATACAACAGATATGACAAAATAAACGGAAGACAAGATATTTAATATATTGTACAAATTTGTAAAAGTCATAGTCTTTAGAAGGATTTACGTAAAAGAAAAAAATAGTAAAAGTAGTTGGTAGCATTTATGTAAAGTTTGAATTTTTTAGGGTAGGTTTTATAATGAAAGACTTTTAAGTCTTTAATAGTTTAGTCTTTCTTTAATAGTTTTAGTTTTTTTCATAGCGTACAGATGTAAAACAGTGTAAAGATACATTCTTTCTATAAATAAAAGCTCAGAAGGACCAAAAATAAAAATAGTATTTTCTAAATGCTTGGTATGTGTGGTATATAATTTATTCTATCCATATAATATTCTCCAAATGCTTTTTTAATATAATTTTTCTTATATCTGCAACATTTATATCTCTAAGTGCATACAAAATAAGTATCTTAAATTTATCTACCATGACATCAAATATATTATCATTCATTATCATAAAATTGCTTTTTTCAAAATATTCCCTTCAACCATGTACATAATAAAATATAGTCATCTCAGATTACTATATACTAGATTATTCTTAAACAACATGTTCTTCGGTCACTATTAGCATGGTAATTCGGATACTTTTTCCCTTAAACAGCACCTCGACTCTGGTTACTCCCCGCCACGGCTTCTTGCCTCATTGGTTTCACCTTTAGGATGGCATAGTCCTTAGGGATTTTTCTCCGTTTCCACTTTGCTAATAAACTTCTTAACATATTATTTTTCGAATAATTCTACTATGAAGTAACTAATATGAATTTATTTTATCATATCATGATTGTCGGGAATTATGAATTTAGCTATTCATAATCATAAATAGATATACCTGTTCCAGTAGCTTTGATATTTCTGAGGTTTTTTGCTCCATAGTTTTTTCCATTGCAGTGTATATATTTAATTAACTGGGCAAAAGTATTTTTGGAATGGAGAGAATTTTGGGCCCTTAGCAATGCTTTCTGAGCTTTTATTTATAGAAAGAATGTATCTTTACACTGTTTTACATCTGTCCTCTATGAAACAAACTAAAACTATTAAAGAAAGACTAAACTATTAAAGACTTAAAAGTCTTTCATTCTAAAACCTACCCTAAAAAATTCAAACTTTACATAAATGCTACATAAATGCTACCAACTACTTTTACTATTTTTTTCTTTTACGTAAATCCTTCTAAAGACTATGACTTTTACAAATTTGTACAATATATTAAATATCTTTTCTTCCGTTTATTTTGTCATATCTGTTGTATCTCCATTATTGCTTTGGTCTTATCTTTCCAGCTGGCGTCCTTATCTTCTTATTCTAGCTGAACTGCTGGGACGTCATTATCTCCTCCATTACATTTTGAACATTTGTGGTCTGGATATTTGTGTCCAATAGTCTTGCAATATCTGGTCAATAATTCTTCTGAAATATTTTTTTCTCTGATAGCTCTGGCGATAGGTTCTGTTTCTCGTTTAAGCAACGTGATAATCCATTGCCTAATAGTTTCCATATCTGTTTCTCGTAACTCTTTTGAATTTGAATATATTAATACATGATTTCTTGAATAGTAGCTCCATATAGGATTTTGGTTGCAGTATGTGTTTGCTAGCTCTTGTAAAATTGTAGATAGTCCAATAACTCTTTTATTCGCATAAAATTTTGGTATCTCGATTCTGGGTATCTCTGGCTGTGAACTTATATCTTGTGGTATAATCATATCTCGTTTCATTCCTATCTTTACAACTTGTATAGGTTTCTTTACTTCATCAAATAATATCTCTGCTGGTGCCGTGTAAATTTTTATAAAAAATAAAGTACCTTTGGTTATTCTTTTAAAAGTGATAAATGCTTCATATATCTCTGGTATAGTGGATATCTCAGTTCCGTCCGTGGTATATACAGTACTAAGTAATCCATATTCGTAGCAAGTTTTAACTAAGCTGGGTTTGGTTTGGGGTAAAGCAATTAGCTTATTATATCCGGTCAATCTCTGGGTTATATAGTTTGTATCTGGTTCTTGGATATTTGTAGCTTTGGGGTTGCTATTTAAAAAGGTTTGTACATTGTAGATATTTTCTATATATGTGCGGGCTGTGTAGTTGTATGTCTTTTTGTCTTGGTTTAGACTATCTCGATATGTGGTAACTTATGGGGGTATAAACATGGGGTCTTTTGATGTATTTGGTGTATATGGTTTGTCAAATAGCTTGTTTAGGTTCATATTTTTTCTAACTCCTTTGCTTGTACCTGCAGAAGTAGATTGATAAACGTTATGGGTTTTATGGAGTATCTCAACGTCTCCTTCTAGCTCTGAAATTTTACTGTCTTCCGATCGACATAGCTCTGTGCTTTGCTGAGTTAGCTGATTCATAGCTATAGACTTCAGTTTATCTTCACTAGTCTTTAGCTTTAGCGTTTCTATCTCAGTACCCATCTTTACTATCTCAACACCCATACTGTCCACTTTCAATGAAAGCGTAGTCAGGGCGTTGAGTATCTTTTCATGTATATTTTCTTCTATCATTTCAGTTTGTGTAGCTTTGTCTTGATATGTAATCTGCAATAACATTTTTGTTAGTACTGATTACTTCTATTATAAATGTGAAATTTAATATGTTTAAAACTAGTCTCCGAATCTCTTTTGTTGAAACTGAATTTTGTATTTTCTTTGTTAGCCACCAGCGTACCTGTGTATTATCTGTTCGCATAATAAATTTGTTATATACAATATATGGTTCAAATGCTAACAAACATTTGTATAATGAAGATAATTCTTTTCTATTTATTTCCCATTTTATTTCTGTCTCGTTGAACGTACCTGAGTAGTATCTACAATGGTGTTCTATTTTTTCTGCTTCATATCTATATTTAAGTACTCCTCCGTAACTATATTCACTAGCATCTGCTCCTACTATGTATATAAATTTTTGTTTTCATCTGGGAATTGTAATTTTGGTAATTCTTTACAAAGTAATTTTATTTTTTGAACTTGTTTTTTATCTTCTTCGTCATAGTTATATTCTATATTCTTTTTTAATTTTTTCTGTAGTGGTTTTATGTTTTCTGCTAATTTTGGAATATATTCTCTTACTTGGTTTACTAATCCTAAAAATGATTGTAATTTCTTTTTTGTATCTAATTCTTCTTTCGAATTTATTATTTTTTGTACTATATGTTGTTGCATTTTTACTCCACTTTTATCTATTTGTATTTCTAAATTTCTATCTGTTTTTTCATAATTTCGGCTTTCTTTTCACTTAGACTTATTCCTGATTTTTCTATTATATCTGTGAACTGTTCTTATAATTTGATATGTTCTTCTTTAATTTTTATATATAATAATATATCATCTATGTATACTATGCAATTAGGTAATTGTTTAAAATAACTATCCATAAAATATTGATATCTACCTGGTGCATTTTTATATCCAAATGGTAATACATTACACTCATAAAATCCTTGTGGTACCGTAAATGCAGTTAATTCTTTAGATTCTTCTTCTAACTTTAGATGGTAAAATCCTGATTTACAATCAAATTTGCTAAAATAATTATATCCTTGTATCTGTCTTATTTTTAATATCTTATTTGGTATTGGATAATTATATGTTATAGTTTTTGCATTTAAATTTCTATAATCAATAACCATTCTACTTTTTCCTCTTTTTTGTTCACTATGTTTATTTACTATAAATGCTGGACTATTATGTTTACTATTACTTTTTTGTATATATTATTTTTCTAATAATTCATCTATATGCATTTTAAATTATTTTAAATCGTCAAAATTATATGTTAATGGTTTTTGGGTTATTATGCTGTTCTTGTCTATTAATTCAATTTTTATGGTAGTTTTATGTTTTCCCATCCTTTTAACGGATCTTCACTATATAATTGTTCTAATTTTTTCTTAACTATTTCTATCTTATTTATTGAAAATATAGTTATTTCTGTTTTATTTATCGAAAATACTACTAATTCTATTGTATCTTCAGTGGTTTTATATTTTCTAACTTTTGTGTAATTTTTTCACTTCCTTTTATCCAATCAGTTTTCTTTCTTATTTTATTGTTAACTCTTTTTGCTCTTACTTTTTGTTTACATGGTGTTGTAAACCACCAATCGTTTTTAGTTATTATATGTGGGTATAATTTATCTAAAAATGGCATTCCTAAAAGTATATCTTTTGATGTTAGTTCATAATTATAAATTTCTTCTATTGTTAGTATCTTATCCCATATTTGTGCTTTTACATTCCTAGCTTTATAAGTAATTAAGCTTCCTTCATTATTAAATCCTTTAACTACTATTGGTATTTTTAATTTATCCCATTTACTTTCTGGTAAGCAATTATATCTACATAAATTAGCTTCTGCTCCTGTATCTATCATAGGCGTATAATATCTACTGTAATATCCTTCCACTACTATCTTCATTAATACATATATTTTCATTTTATGTTAAGGCTCTTTTTAAGAATAATCTTTCCCTATTATATGTTATGGCTAATTGTGTATGTTCTATATTATATGGTTTTACTTGTTCTAACCATTTTATTCCTAATATTATATCTGCTTTTTGCATTTCTTCCTTTACTTCAAATTCTATTTTTATTTTTCTAATTCCTCCTATTATTATTTCTTTTTCTGCTATATTTTTACTATTTATTAAACTTCTCGGTAGATCTGGGCATATATCATTATCAGTTTTTATTTCTTCATTTTTTACTAGACATTTTGCTATATAATTTTCTTCTTGTCCTGTGTTTAATAGTATTAAATATTCTTTTTTATTTATTTTTTCTGTTATGTAATATTGATTTAGATTACTTATTGAATTTGTTTCATAACTCGTTCTTTTTTATGAGGTTGATGATTCTGGTTTTTCATTAGCTATTCTTTTTGTTGTACTTATTCTATCATTTACTATTTCTAAATTTTCTTCTATATCTATGTCTCTATAGCTATAATCATTATAATCTATTGTTTTTACAATTTGTTCAAATGGGCTATCTATTTGTATCTTGTTAATCTTATTTTTTCCTGTTATTTTATGTTTTGTTGTTAACACATAAATTTTTTTACATCTTGCTGTAAATATTTTACTTCCTGGGGTTAATTCTATTCCTGATATCTTCCAATATAATACTAGTGATTTATCTATATTTCTATCTGTTACCGCTACTGAATAATTTGCACTTATTATAAATTTAAATTTTTGGTATATTAAATTTCCTTTTACGGCAGTTATTATACTTTTTTCTATAGGTTTTATAATTCTATCATCTGCTAAATATAATTCTATTGGTGTATCTATTCCTTCTCTAAAACATGCTTTTATTACTATTTCTGTACCTCCAAGGTGTACATATTTTATTGGATCTCCTTTACTTTTTATATCATTTATTTCTTTATTAATTATTCTTTTTGTTACTAGTGGTATACTAGCTTTTCCTTTTGCATATCTACAGTCTATTACATGTTCTTTTTGGCATACTACATAATATTCATCTTTTTTCCTAGTAAAAAGATTTTTTATTGTTGGTATTTTAAATATTTTTTCTACACTTAAATCTAACTCTTTTCCTTTTATTTCATCAAATATATTACTGTCAAATATTATTTTTTGTTCTGTTCCTTCGTCATTTAAATATTCTTCCTTTGTTATTATTTTTATATCTTCTTCAGTCATTCGATTTATCTATTCCACTATCTGTTTCAGTATCTGTTTCGTTTTCTGAATTTTCATATATACTATCTTCACTTTCTAATTCATAATCTATATAATCTATCTGCATATATTCTGTATTTTCTATTTTTATTTCGGATATTTGTTTATTTTTTGGATTTTTGGGTAATTTACAATCTCTAGCTAAATGTCCTAACTTTCCATAATTATAACATGTACATTCTTTTATAGATTTTTTCTTTCTATATGGTCTTTTATTTTTATAATTTTTTACATAATATCTTTTTCTTGGTTTTTTGTATTTATATTTTGATTTTTTATATTTCTTATATTTCTTATGTCTTTTTCTTTTCTTATAATATCTTTCTTCGCATCCGAATTGGGGTGCTATTTTATTTTTGCAACATGCTAAATTTCTTATTAATGTTTTTTCCATTTTTAATTCTTCTCTATATTTTTCACATAAGTTTCTATACCATTGTTGTAAAAACTTTATTCTAGCTCCTAACGTATCTACTATTTTTGCTTCTTCCCAACTTTTTATTATTTTTGAATTAAATGGTTCGGGTAATTTATTAAAATATAATTTTCTTATTTCTTTACTTTCTTCTATACTATATGCTCCTTTATAATAATATTCTTTAAATGCGCAAGTATATTCGTCTATGTAACACATATTACATATTGTTAATTTTAACATTAAATTCCTATTTGTATCTTTTTCTTCATCTTGTTCTTCTTCTAATGTTGTCATACTACCAAATTCATCTTTTATAGTTGTTTCATATTTTTTCAATAATTCTATAGGTGTTAGTTTAGTTGTTGTTAATGATGTTTCTTCCATAGGTTTATTAGTTCTTAATACTTTCTTACTATTTTCAGTTAAATTTGAGAACCATAGTTTTACTGATCCTATTAATGTTCTTTCTATATATTCTGGTGCATCTGTTATGTTTATATTATTATCTAATAATTGTTTTGTCATATATCCTATCCATAATTGTATTGTTTTTTCTGTATCTATTACACAGTCTAGATCTAAAAAGTTATAATTCTTATTAACTATTTGTTTTGGTGTCCATTTGTCATATTTATTATATTTTTTAAATTTATTTTTATAATATATAGGTTTTCTTATTTCTGTTGTATTAGGTATTATGGTTTCATCTTCTTTTTTATCAAGAGTATTTATTTCTGTGTTGGTATTTTCCAAGTTTTCTTCATTAATTTTTTCTTGTTTTTCGTTAATTTCTAAATCTTTTATATTTGTTAATATTTCCGTATATGTTTCACTATCTTCTGAATCATAATTATCTGTCTCTTCTACCTCTATATTATTTATTTCTAATTTTTCCTTAAATTGATTTATCTCATTTAGTAATTTTTGTTCTCTATCTTTTTCTTCTTTTTTTTTTGTCTTTGTTCGTACAAATCTTTTAACATTTGTAGTTCTTTTTCTAATTCAGCAATTCTACTATTTTTAGTTTCTTCTATTTTTCGTATTTCTTCCGTAGTTTGTTGTTTAATTTTTTCTATTTCCTTTTTTCTATCTATTTCTTCAGTTTCTTTTTCTATTCTTACCATTGCTGTTAATTTATCTTCTCATTTTAATTCTTCTTTTTCTAACATTAGATATAAATGTTCTCCTATTTTCTTATATCTTCTTCCTAGATTAGAAAATACTATTTTTATTTTTGATCTTTCATGATTTTCATATATTTTTTCATCTATTATAAATTCTTCTTTATTCATTTTATTGTGAATAGTTCATGTTGGTATATATATTCTAAACTATCTATTTGTGATTCTAATTTTGATATTTCATCTTTTTGTATATTTATTGAATTTTCACTAACTCCGGTAAATATATATAATGTAATCTTTCCTTTCTTATTTTTAATTCTTTACGTTTTTCAGAGATAAATTATTTTAGTTCTTTGTATTTTTGCTCTTTATTCATTTAAATTATATTTATAATATTTTGGTGGATATCTAAATCTTATTTTATCATAATTAGGTGGTATGTGTCTCATTCTTCTAGATTTTAAATGGATTATTAATTTTGCTTCAATACTAGATATTAATGTAATTAAATAGGCTAATCTTTGTGAATTTTCTTTTGTTTTATTTAGACTTATATATTCTGAATAATTACTAACTAAAGATTTTTTAATTTTTCTAAAAGCTTCTCTATTTTTAAATGGTCTTCTCATAATTAATTTAATAATTAACTATGTCTAACTTAACTAAATTTAAGAAACTTTCACTCACCTGGGTAAATAATCATTAGCAACTAAAATAAATCTATGTCAATTAGAAACAGGTGTCCATATCAAGTCAATGACATCCATTCCATAGGCTACTATAACGACCTAATGTTTGGTGGTTTATATGAAATATTTATTTTCATATGATTTGACCATTTTATCACTCCCCGTGATTGCATTATGGTATTTTTAGGGTGTAGAATGATTGGCATGGTTCCCAATACATTGCGGTACAGTTTAAGTGAGATTATGATTTTGACGGTCTTAAAGGCTTATTAGTTGACTTCAATGAACATCTTCTGATATGTGAGTTAGATGGCTAACAAACTATTCCAGTAGATCTAAAATGTTGATTTTAGGTTGGTAACATAGTTGGTATGATTTTACATCTTTTATATATCATTTTGACTCTCTATATGAAAAGTTGTGAAATAGGTCTCAGGGGTCAATTTTGTGAAAATAACGTATTTTAAAAAATATGGTATTGCCAATTTGTACGGAACATCGAATTTAGTAGGATACATAGTTTATTTGCGTAATCGAGATTTTGGATGAATCCCGAATGGTCTGTGGACACTTGGAATTCTCCAAGTCTCCAACTGGTACACTTACCTAAGTAAAGCAATGGTCGCTTACGCGACTTGGACTAATAGCCAAAATCTTTCCTAAGAGACATTAGACTAGCTTAAGCGATCGCTTAGTCACTTGAGTGACATGTGCATGCAGACATATGTCACTTTAGAGACTGCCAAGTCATTATGCGATGAGATGGCCTTTGCTTAAGCGATGCCTGGTCGCTTAAGCGATAGCCCCCTAAGCGACCCGATATTCTCTTAGGCAATACCTGAGTGATTTAATTTCCCATTTTCAAGATTCTTTCCCATTTTTGAGACTTGGAGCTTGGGGTTCGAGTTATTAAGCATTTTCAACCATTTTTAATCTTCGGTAAGCTCCAAATTCCTATTTCAATGATTTTCCTTCAATTTTTGTAATATAAACCTTGTTTTAATGCAGAAAAAACCATGTAATATAAACCTTGCTTCAATTTTTAGAATTTTTTCTTGAGACATATTTTCTAAGATTGTAATATACTCTAATTTAACTTGAGTTTTTCCCTATCAGTTCCTTTAATATTAGAAAATATGTCTCAAGACAAAATTTTAATTTTACCTTTTATTTTCAAAAACATATTTTGGGGGTCCTTTTTGACCCTATTTTGGAAATGGACAATATAGGTTTCCTTTACTTGATATTTATCCATTTGTTCTATCTTTTTATACTTCTATTGGATACGTGTATATTTGTTCTCCCTTCCCCTTCTTGTATTTGTGATGTATATTTTAGTTGGAATTTTAGTAGAGACGGTGTAGGCTACCATTTGGGACATTTTTTTATTGCAGGTGACATGCTCATAATTTGTGTTTATATGCTTTATTTTCTACTTTACTCTTTCGGACTATGATACCTACTGAGTACAAGTGGACTGTACTCATCCCTAATGTACCCTTTCAATACAGATCCAGGTAAGTGCACCACACAAATAGCTGATTTAAGAAGCATTTGGAGTTTTTGAGGTAGCGGAGGTCCTATGATTCAGGAGTTGGCCTACTACCTTTTACTGTCTATTTTAATGTCTCATTTAGTATTTAGAGGCAGATATTGACCCTTTTGGATTGTTATTGTATCTTTTGACATTCTAGATGTATTTAGTTATTCTTACACTGTGACACTAGGTTTTGGGATATTATATGGTATCTTTGGCTATGTATTTCCCCTTTTTTCTATATATATGTAGTTCGACTCCATTCTATGAGTCTCACCTTGGTTTTTAGGTATTATTTTTCATTTTATAATAGTTTTGATGATAGACTTACTTTTCAAGTCTTTCTGCGACAAGTTCCTTAATGACCCTTGGTTTTTGGTCGTTCCATCTACAAATGGTCTAGATACATTGGGGGCACTCAAATTCAACTCATAAAATGAAGTTCATTGGGGGCACTCAAATTAAATCTCTATGTATTTGAATTTTTTTGGCATTTTTGCATGAATCAACCACAATCATTCTCCATGGTCATGCAAAAGTATTTAGTTTGGAGAATCTTCTTGGATAGGCTTAACCTATTATGTGTGGTCTAGACACTCTATCATGTACTTCTTCAAGCAATTTCATGGCTTTAATGAAATCTACACATCATAGGAATTCCAAACCTAGATTCCTTCTATAAAGGATTTCTCTGTTCAAAAAGAAATTGTTGGTCAATCAACGAATTATCTTCTTTTAATTGTAAGGTACATCTTCTGGCTATGTCATGGCTTCATGATACCTCTTGTCATTCCTAAATTCACACATAATTGTACGCAGTTGTACAAGTAATTTATAATTAAGAGTCCATATATCTTACCTATAAGGGCTTTTCGATTATCTATTTACTAAATTAAACTACTGCTATTTATTCATTCAAGTGTTAAATCCCAAAGATGAATTTAAGAATTAACTAAACTAAAAAATAATAAAAATAACTCAGAAAAAATAAACCAAATAAAGAGCAATTTTTTTATTTAATTAGTATGATGAATCGATCTAGGGTTATGGATTCCCTAACAATAATGTTGAGAAATCAATTTTATCAACCATCTTGTATAACTAGTTGTTGATTTATGAGGTTGATAACATGATTATGGTGTTTCGAGCCTTTAATCATCTATTCACATGCACTTTTATGTCTATATTCTTATGATCAAGAATGAATATGCAAACACAATTACTTCTCCCATTTCATAACTAAGTAAGGTGATGTAGGTATATTCCTATTCTAACCATAACTTAGTTCTTTGTTTTGCTAAAGAACATCTCTTATTACCCTATATCCTTTATTATAACTCAAGATTCCATTTGCGAGTTCACAATGAGAATATGAATTTATTATAAAGGCCGCAAAACATTAAAATTGTAAGTTCAAGAAATAAAAAAAACAAATATGATAATATTCACAAATCAGCTCAAGAGCATACGAAAATAATCATGAAGCTACCATAATTCTAAAATGACAATTTCAACTCCATATACACATGGAGAAATTACAGCAAATCATCCCAACAAAAATATTAAAAAAATATGGAGAAGAAAATATTAAAAAAAGTTTCTCTAGCTTCTATGACGGCTCCTAGCTCTTCCTTGATAAAAAATTATATAAATTTTTTTCTGATGGACTATAGGTGTAGAAAAGTTTTTAAAATAAAATAGTTGAGTCCAAAATGGAGTGAGAAAAGTTAGAATTGAGTATTCGTTGTGGCATTTTTCGGTAGTACACATCTTTTGCTGCTTTTCCTGTTGCTTTGTGAATTATTAGCCTTTCTTTTGGTTGCACATATGTATTAATTTATTCAATTCGATCCATTAATCCATCTACTTGATTTTCTTATATAAATTCTAATTTTTAATTCCTTTTTTCTTTAAACATCTTTATCTTTACACTATTTTAATCCTGCATATAAAAATATGCTACTAAGCATAATTCATAAAATCATTACTTAAAAAATCTAATAAAAATACTAAAATGTGAGGAAAATAATTTCTCAATATATGCATTTTTGGATCACATCACTACCCCATACTTAAACTTTTGCTCGTCCCCAAGAAAGCATTAAGTCTTATCACAATAAATTAAGTCTAGGATACCATCATTTTGGTTGATACAAGCAGTTAGATAGTAGAGTAATTAACATTATCAAATACATTTCCCTATCATTATACAAGAAATACAAAAAAATAACAATCTTCTAACCTCCTAACTTCAAAGATGGACTCCAACTTGTTGGTCAACAATTGTTGCTCTCCTTTTGTCAACAATTATTGCTCATATTTCAACAATTGTGGATGATGAAGACATTTTTAACTTTGTGTTTTCAACATCGGTGGCTGCATTCACACATGAAGGCAAGACTTTTGAGGTCCAGATTTGGCTATAAAAGCCAATGCTACTTCATTTGCAAAGACACCTCCACAACATTTCAATAGTCAATCTCTCCTTTATATTTTCTTCTTTCTCTACTTCTTGGTTGAGTATTTCTATACTCGTAGAGAATTTGTAAGGGGCTATTTTGTCTTGTTAGTTCCGAGAAAATATTTTGTACTCTCGTCAATATTAGTGGAATCTTTGACTCTCTCAAGGTGGTTTTTTACCTCTATTTAAAGAGGGGTTTTCCACCTAAAACCTTGGTGTCAATTTTACTGTTTTATTAATTTCTCGTAATCTTTGGTTGAATTTATCATGCTTCCACACTCTGTAGCCCTACAAATTGGTATCAGAGCCATGATAATTCAACCGGGATTTTTTTTATTAAAAATGTCGACGAAGTTCGATATTGAGAAATTTGATGGTAAAATTAGTTTTGCTATCTGGCGAGTCCAGATGCTGGCTGTTCTTACCCAGAATGGCCTAAAGAAGGTTCTGTCCGGCAAATCGGCGAAGCCAGCCACTACAACGGAGGAGCAGTGGGAAGAGACGGATGAAAATGCGTTATCCACAATCCAATTATGCTTGTCCCGTGAGGTGCTACGCGAAGTCATCAATGAGAAAACTGCAGCCGGCATATGGAGTAAATTGGAGTCTCTGTACTTGACCAAAAGTCTTGCAAATAAACTCCGGTTAACGGAGCGACTTTTCACACTCCGTATGTCTGAAGGTACACCCATCCAATCTCATCTTGGTGAATTTAATTCCATCATAATTGATTGGGAAAATCTGGATGTCGAAATTGATGATGAGGATAAAGCCGTACTACTTATTGTTTCTTTGCCACCCTCATATAGACATTTCAAAGAAATTATGCTATATGGTAATAATGTTACCTTGAGCTTTGATGATGTCAAGTCTAACCTACTGTCCAAAGAAAAATTTGATACCCAAATTCATTCTAAAAGTTCGGGTGAGGGACTAGTAGTTAGAGGGAGAAACCACGAAGTAGGTGCTAGCGGTAAAAACCAATACAAATCCAAAGGTAAAAACTCTAAGTATTGTCGTTATTGCAAGAAAAGAAATCATGAAATCTCTGAGTGCTACAAATTGAAAAATAAGCAAAACAGAGAAGATAAGGGTAAGCAACCCGAAAAATCTGCCGAAGCTAGTTTTGTAGAAACCGAATCTGATGGAGAGTGTTTTATTGCTTCTGGTACTGAACAAAGGTCAAAAAATGAGTGGGTTCTTGATTCTAGTTGTACATTTCATATGTCTCCTAATAGAGACTGGTTTACCACCTATGAATCTTTTAATGGTGGTCTTGTCTTAATGGGAAATGATGCTTAATGCAAAGTTGTCGGCAAAGGCACAATCAAAATCAAGACATATGATGGAGTCATTAGAACTTTGACCAGTGTCAGACATGTCCCTGATTTGAAACGGAATCTCATTTCCCTAGGCACTCTTGAATCTCAAAGGTGTAGATACTCAGCTGAAGGTGGAGTTTTAAAAGTGTCCAAAGGAGCTCTTGTGTTACTAAAGGCAATTCGATCTGGTAGTTTGTATTTACTTCAGGGTTCAACTGTTATAGGTTCTGCAGCCGTCGCCTCATCCAACAAAGACAACACGAAGTTGTGGCATTTGAGGTTGGGCCACATGAGTGAGAAGGGAATCCAAATTCTCAAAAAGAAAGGCTATCTTGGCAGTCATTGTACCAGTAAAGTCGATTTCTGCGAGCATTGCATTTTTGGTAAGCAGAGAAAGGTTAGCTTTTCAAAAGCCATTCACAGGACCAAAGGTACTTTGGACTACATCCATTCAGATATTTGGGGTCCATCGAGAGTTCCCTCCAGAGGTAAATGTCATTATATGCTGACATTTATTGATGATTTTTCACGTAAACTCTGGGTATATTTTCTCAAGCAAAAGAATGAAGCTTTTTCCACCTTTAAAGAGTGGAAATTATTAATTGAGAACCAGACTGGCAAGAAGATCAAGAGGCTAAGGACAGACAATGGCCTCGAATTTTGTTCTAATGAGTTTAATGATTTCTGCAAGAAAGAAGGTATTGCCAGACATTTCACCGTTTCAAGAACTCCACAACAAAACGGAGTTGCTGAAAGGATGAACAGAACTATCTTGGAGAAAGTTCGTTGTATGCTCTCCCATTCTACTCTGGGGAAAGAATTTTGGGCAGAAGCAGCTTCAACATCATGCTACTTGATAAACCGCTCACCAAATCGATCACTCGACTGCAAAATTCCAGAAGAAGTTTTGTCAGGTAACCCTGTTGATTATTCTAATTTTAGAATATTTGGTTGCCCTGCTTATTCTCATGTGAACGAGGGAAAATTGGAACCTCGTGCTAAGAAATGCATTTTCTTAGGTTATGGCCTAGGGGTTAAAGGCTATCGTTTGTATGACCCTGAATCTCGCAAAATATTTCATAGTCGGAATGTAACCTTTAATGAAAATGGTATGCTATCTTCTGGAAAAGATACTGTTGTTCCCTCCACTGATACAGGTGATCAGAAGGATGTTCGAGAGAAGGTGGAGTTTGAGACTGAAGCTCCCATTTTGGAAGCAAATATCCCTAATTCTTCCACCACTCAAGAAGATGAAGTCACTGCTGAACAAATGAGTCCACGACAACATCCACCTCAACGTCGAGGTTTACCACAACCATGGTCTATGGCTCAAGAACTTCCACAACAAAGGCCAAGAAAACCGACTCAAAGACTGATCACAGAATCTGCCAACATTACTTATGCATTGACTGTTGCACAAGATATGGGTGAAGATGGTGAACCCAAGAATTATTCTGAAGCTATCTCTGGTGATGACTCAGCAAAGTGGACTGCTGCTATGCAAGAAGAAGTCGAGAGTCTTCTAAAAAATGAAACATGGGATTTGGTGATGTTACCAGAAGGCAAGCGAGTCATTAGTTGCAAATGGATTTTTAAGAGAAAAGAAGGCATCCCCGGTGTTGAAAATGCAAGGTACAAAGCAAGATTCGTAGTAAGAGGTTTTGATCAACAGGAAGGTATTGACTTTAATGAAGTATTTTCTCCTGTTGTTCGTCATTCTTCAATTCGTGTATTACTTGCTTTAGTTGCCTTGTATGATTTGGAGCTGGAACAGTTAGATGTGAAATTTGTTTTTCTTCATGGTAATCTTAAGGAAGAAATTTATATCCAGCAGCCAGAGGGGTTCGTTGTTCCTGGAAAGGAGAACCATGTATGTCGTCTGAAGAAATCTCTTTATGGTTTGAAGCAATCACCAAGACAATGGTATAAAAGGTTTGATTCCTTCATGACTGGACATGGCTATTCTAGAAGTAGTTGTGATAACTGCGTCTATTTTCAAAAATTATCTGATGGATCACTAGTATACTTGCTGTTATATGTTGATGATATGTTAATTGCTGCAAGAGATAAAACTCTTGTTGACAAGTTAAAAGTGCAGCTCAACAGTGAATTTGATATGAAAGATCTAGGTCCTGCCAAGAAGATTCTTGGAATGGAGATTAACAGAGATCGTCAAGCTGGAAAACTTTTTCTATCACAGAAAAAGTATGTAATGAAGATGCTTGACAGATTTGGAATGCGAGATTACAAAGCTGTTAATACTCCACTTGCTGCCCACTTCAAGTTGTCATCAGATCAGTGTCCACAATCAGAAGAGGAACAAAGGCGCATGTCACATGTCCCGTATTCTAATACAGTCGGAAGCCTTATGTACGCTATGGTATGTACTAGGCCTGATTTGGCTTATGCGGTTAGTGTTGTTAGCAGATTCATGCACAACCCAGGAAAACAGTATTGGGAATCTGTCAAATGGATCCTTCGTTACTTGAAGGGTTCTCCTGATATTGGTTTGGTATTTGATAGACAAAGGTCTGATCCAGGAGGCGTAGTTGGTTATGTGGACGCCGACTACGGTGGTGATTTAGATCGGAGAAGATCACTTTCAACCTATATCTTTACACTCTGCAGATCTGCTATCAGTTGGTATTCATCACTTCAAGCCATTGCGGCTTTGTCCACCACTGAAGCAGAATATATTGCTGCTACTGAAGGAGTGAAAGAGGCTATCTGGCTCCGAGGCTTGGTTGCTGAACTTGGTTTACAACAACACATTCTTGTTATGTTCTGCGATAGTCAGAGTGCTGTCCACTTGGCCAGGAATAGCAAGCATCACTCAAAGACCAAGCATATTGATATTAAACGCCACTTTATCCGAGATATTGTTGATGCAGGAGAAATTACTGTGGAAAAAATCCATACAACTGAAAATCCTGCAGATATGTTAACCAAACCACTTCCAGCCGCTAAGTTCGATCATTGCTTGAACTTAGCTGGTATTATTCATTGTTAACAGGTTTTCATGGCGAGAGAGTATTTTCGGTCAAAAGGAGATCAAGGTGGAGATTTGTTGGTCAACAATTGTTGCTCTCCTTTTGTCAACAATTGTTGCTCATATTTCAACAATTGTGGATGATGAAAACATTTTTAACTTTGTGTTTTCAACATCGGTGGCTGCATTCACACATGAAGGCAAGACTTTTGAGGTCCAGATTTGGCTATAAAAGCCAATACTACTTCATTTGCAAAGACACCTCCACAACATTTCAATAGCCAATCTCTCCTTTATATTTTCTTCTTTCTCTACTTCTTGGTTGAGTATTTCTATACTCGTAGAGAATTTGTAAGGGGCTATTTTTTCTTGTTAGTTCCGAGAAAATATTTTGTACTCTCGTCAATATTAGTGGAATCTTTGGCTCTCTCAAGGTGGTTTTTTACCTCTATTTAAAGAGGGGTTTTCCACCTAAAACCTTGGTGTCAATTTTACTGTTTTATTAATTTCTCGTAATCTTTGGTTGAATTTATCACGCTTCCACACTCTGTAGCCCTACACAACTCATTTTAGTTAAGCTTTGTGAACCTGTTCTTGACAAATGTAATAATCCTTTATATCGTTAAGGTATTGATTGACATGAAAAATTTTGGATTAAATTTTTTCAGAATAAAAAATTTAAAATTGTAGGCCAGGGTAAATTATAACAAATTTTTGATATTGTATGGTCTAGATAATTTTAGTGATTGATGGTATAGAGTTTCATAAATGTAAGATAATATTATGTTAGCTAAGAGGTTTAATAATTCATAGAATCTTTCAAAATGGAAAATAGGTTAGTAGACTTGCGGTTATAACATTTGTCTTAAATGGGTGTATTCATAATATTTAAATTAAGGAAGTATGTTGTGAATTGTACATGACATAAAAAATATTTTGAGTTTATACCTCAATGCCACTATAATAGCCATGAGGGAAACTACGATCCCACTATGATGGGATATACACAGCTGTAGTGGAAATTTGAATTAGTCCAAAGCCATTCAATGGGTGGATCTCACTACAGCACTGCTGTCGCAACAGGAGGTGGGTATCTATGGCTAGAACTAGGAAGTTAAATGCTAATTTTTTATTCAAAACTTATTTTTATTCTAAAAGAGATCAACTGTTGAACTTGGGTTAAAGAGGTGATTTTCTAGAGTTCTTGACCAATTTCTACTATTGTAAGACCCCGCAAAATTCTAAGCTTAACTCGATCCGTTAAAGCTTGAAAAGAGGTCCCAGACTTAGAAATTTCAGCTAAGTATTTACACTTAGAATTTATTTTAGCCTTCATAAGTTGGAGACTCTATTTCACGATCCTCATGACCTTAAAGTAATGATTTTTAGGTTAAGTCATGATCAGCAATGTCAGTGGTGTTCCCGGATAATTTTTGAATTTTTTGAACTTCATTTGAAATACATTTGAAAGCTCAAACCAGTGGATCGATGCGATATCGATGCACCGCATCGATGAATATGTTCCTCCAGCTCCCAGTGCAAATTCCAATAAACCGAAATAGACTCAAAGTGGCACATTGGCCATCGCATCGATGCACACGATATAACGTGTTATTCTGTGCGTCGCTAGGCTAATTTTTCATTTATTAAAAATATAGTCCAATGGGGTAAATGAGACATTTTCCTCACTTCGACCCAGCCCCTAAAACACAAAATTCAACTCTCACAAAGCAAATTACACTCTTTTCTCTCAAATTGCTCTCAAGAGCAAAATGCTAGAACATCAATTTCAAAATCAATTCTCAAGAACACTCCATCAATCTTCAAGAATTCAAGCATTAAGGTATGTTAAGCGTTCATCCAAGGGTTTCCTTCCACCCTTGGAGTTCAAGAGACCTTTTGAACTACAATTAAATAGTTTTGATGAATTTCATGATTGAATTTGATTGTGTTCATGACTATGATGTTAGTTGAGTTTAGAATCCATGATTAATTACAAGTTCATGAGAAATAAATGACATGTGGGGGTCGTGGTATGGTTTCATGTTAAAAACCCCTTTGAAATTATAAGTTGGGATTACGATTATGATGCTTGCATGTTGTATTACAATCGTGTGCATAAATTATGCTCTTTAAGTGTTTTGGTGAATTGTTCATATGAGTTAACTAATGAAATTATATCATGTTAGCATGTATACAAGATCATGTATATCAGGTGTTTGATAAAACGTCTAAATGAATGTATTTTAGTGAGCAAGTACTATTATGCTACTAAATTCATGCAGTGTTTTACTTTTCATGTTATCAAGTCCTGGGGGTATTTAATACCCAAAGAACCTAGATATTTACTAAAGATATAGCTGTTACAGAATAGTTTCAATAGTACTTAACAATCAGTGTTAGTTCAGTATTCAATTCAGAACTCAGTAGTATTCAATTTTGAACTCAGTAAACTCAGTCAGTTAATAGAATTCAGTCAGTAATCAATTCAGTACTCAGAGAACTCAGTATTAGTCCAGTCCAGATCATATAATTAATTCAGTGTCTTTTAGTTGGGAGTAGAATTCATCACCGAACGAGACTAGGGGTGGGGGCTCACTCGCTAGATAAGACTGAGATCCCTAGAAGCAATCCCTAAGTTCCAGAACTACTTAGCCAGTGTAGGTTATGATATATCACCCGTTAGATAGGACTGACATACTCAAGGATCGCCTGCTAGTCAGGATTGATCTCAGGGGTCACCTACTAGACTAGGATAGATCCCACAGCCAGTTGTCTTTACCAATGGCATGGCATTGATACCCTTCCAATTAGGGTTAAATATTGGACCCTAATTCAGATATCTTATTTGGGGCATGTCGGTTAGATGATTACCTCCCATAGTTTTAGTTTTAGTCTCAATATAGAACTCAGTTTAGTTCTACAGATTTATGACTGTCAGATATAGTCACCCAGCTCAGTATATAACTCTAATCAGTTTTATAGAATTAGGACTGTTAGATACAGTCACCTAGTTATCAGTAATACAGTATCAGTAAAACTCAGATAACAGTAAATCAGTATTCAGAACTCAGTATCCAGTGTTATCATGACCTCAGTTACAATTTACGTATTCATGCATGTACTTACATTCAGTTATGTTCATGTTACTCAGTCAGTTATTGTTCATGCATATGAAACTATGCATATCAGCCTACCTCACTTGGCATACCAGTACATTTAAAGTACTGACGCATACTTTTCTTTATGCTATAATGTCTTTTATCATAGGTTCACACGTACGGGCTCTTGAACATACTTAGCAGCCCAGCCTATCAGCAACATACTTATTAGTGAGTCCTTATAGCTTAAGGACAAAGTTATTACTTTAGTTTATTAGTATTTCAGTAGTCGGAGTTAGTTGGGGGCTTGTCCTATCCACTCCCATTTTAGACAGTTAGAGGCTTTCAGACTAGAGTATTTTAGATGGATATTTCAGTATTCAGTTATTAGTATTCAATATTTATTTTTATTTTTGAACCTTATGGCAAGTTTTTGCTAAATTTCTATATTTTCACAGTATTATTACTCAGTTATTCCAGAAGGTACCAATCATGGGTTAGCTTGTGGTCCTTTAGGATTATGAGCACCGTGTAGCGTCTGGGGTACAGACTCGGGGCATTACAAACTTGGTATCAGAGCGTAAGGTTCAATAGAGTCTTTGGAAATCTGAAAGCTGCATCTAGTAGAGTTTAATGCATGGGTGTGTAGTGTGCCACACTTATGGACAGGAGGCTAGGAGATGTTTGAGGAAAATTTTCCCTTCTTTCAGTATTCATGTCGTGCGAGTGAGCATGATCTCAAGTTAAAATCTCAATCTAATCCACTTTTTACTTCTATTTAAAGAACATAACTCCCAAAAAGAACAACAGAAGAAGAACAAAAAACCAGTCAGCACCTCAGCCCGTTCAGGCGGATCCCCTGGATGAGCATGTCTCTCATGCAAAATTCAGGGCTACATTCACTACTCTAGCCAATTTAGTAGTATCTCAGAACAAATGGCCCACTGCTATTCAGGCTAATCTAGTGGCCAATACTGTTGAAACTAGAATTCGGGACTTTACCTAAATGAACCCTCCTTCCTTCACGGGATCTAAGTTAGAAGAGGATCCACAAGAGTTCCTCAAACAGGTTCAGAAAGTCAAAGATATTATAGGAGTTACTTCTAGTGAGAGTGTTGATTTATCTTCCTATCAGATATAAGATGTAGCCTATACATGGTTTAAGCAGTGAAAGGTAGACAGGGGTACAGATGTAGATCCTATAGAGTAAGAAGAGTTTGCTATTGCTTTTCTAGATATATTCTATCCCTTAGAGCTGAGAGAAGCCAAGGTGTTAGAGTTCATCAATCCCAGGCAAGGAAATATGAGTGTAAAAGGGTATTCCCTTAAGTTTATTGAGTTAGAAAGGTATGCTCCTGTAACGCCCCAAATCTGGTACCTGGAGTGCTAGACGGTGCTCATGACCCAGAAGGACCACAAGCTAACCCATGACTGATATCTGTACATGTATATTGCATAATATACTATATAATACCAAAATATGAACTAAAAGGTCATAAGGTTCAAAACTATAACATAAGTGATAACAATATAACATATGGATGGGGTATGAAATACCCAAAACAATTAAAATAACTATCTGAACATGATAGTCTGAAAAGCCTCAAACTAATTTAACTGTCTGAATAAGGAGTTGATGGGATATGTCCCCAACTAACTCCAACTAATAAATTAATTAATGAGATAATAAAGTAATGATCATGTCCTCAAAAGGTGAGGACTCATTTCTAGCTTTGACTGTTGTGACTGGAATCTACTGATGCTCTGGAGTTCGTGTCTCTGAACCTATGGTATAAGACACCATAGCACAAATACATCAGTACTTTGAATGTACTGGTATGTATGTGAGGTCGGCTGAATGCATGGGGTTCATATACATGAACAATACTATCTAATTGACTAATATAAACGTGAAAATACATGCATGCATATGTAGTAACTATAACTGAAATCATGATAACATGAGTTTACTGATAACTAACATGACTAATGACTGAGTTCTAATAACTGATAACATAAGTGACTGTATCTGACAGTCTTGAATCAGATGGAACTAGCTGGTTCTACACTATATCTAAGTTGACTGTATCTGACAGTCCAGATTTAGTATCATGAAACTGTGGTAAGTACTCATCTAATCGACATGCCCTAAATGGTGCATTATAGCTAAATTGGGGTCCAATCTATGCCCTGATTGGAAGGGTTTCAATACCGCGCCACTGGTACAGACAATATGTGAGTGACCCTAAACTAGCAGGTTACTCTATGCATACAAATAAATTGTCGGGTACAAGTACCCCCAGGAGTCGATGGAAAGAAACTGACAAAGCATGACTTTCTTGAATACATGACCAACATCGTAATCCATAATTCATTTATTAAGGAAATTCATCAAACATGTGATATGCATAAGCTTGTACATAAATGGGGATTTCATAATATCATACTAGTTGGGCATTTTTCCTTAACATAGGCATTTAATCAAACATATAGAAGGTATAGTATATGTAGACAACATTATACAACAAATAAACATCATAATTCAACTCTAATTTCATCATCCAAGCGTTTAATCATAGGTTCACATGAATCTACATCTATACTAATCAATTCCACATAAAATTGATCACCCAACATAGATTAGAATTTAATTGGTCATTCTCAACATGAACAAAGCAACCTAACATAAAATTCATAAAGAAATCCATACACTTAATCTTGTAAAAGAGATTCTTGGGCTTCATGGACGAAAGGAGCCCATGAATGAATACTATGCATATCTGGGATATGATTTTCTTGAATATTTGTGGACAAAAACTTAAATTCTTGGCTTGGAATCAAGCACCTAGGGTTTCTTGTTCTTGGGGATTGATTTCTTAGAGAAACCCTATTTTGTTGTTGTAAAAGAATAATGAACAAATAAGATGAGGTCAGATATAACTGGGTATATAAACGGGTGGTTAAAGTACCAAAAATCCCATTTAAAAATGACTTAAAATAACTGGACGGGATGTGCGACAGTGGGGTGCGACGGTCCGTCGGATTGACCGTTGCACTGGGACCAGAACTGAAACTTACTGACATGATACGATGGTGGGGTGCAATGGTCCATCACTGGGTCGACAGTCCATCGGTCCTGACCGTCGCTTCTAGCCAGAATGGGGCCTCACTATTTCCCTTGCAACGGCCTGAGTGATGGTCCATCGCTAGTCCGATGGTCTGTTAGCCTGGGCCATCGATCCTGGGCAGAAGGTACTCATACTGCCTTGCCACGATGGTCATAGGAAATGGTCCGTCGCTAGTCCAATGGTCTATCTGTCTCACCGTTGCACCTGGGCAGTTTTACTACCTTCTGTATTTTGTCCATAACTTTCTCTTTCGATGTCAGATTTTGATGAAATTAGTACCAATGGAAAGATTATTCAATTCCCCACATGACAAAAAGTGAAGATATTAAAAATATCACATGAACAAAAGTGGATTCATATTTCAATGAAAGCTTCTAACATTCTTAGGACAATTTCAAGCTAGGAAAAAGTATGGGGTATTACAATATCTCCCCCCTGAGAACATTTGTCCTCAAATGAGACTGAGTGAGAGAGGGGAGAATATAAACTGACGTACATACTAAACATGACTGGCTAAAACATGATTTCATGACTGACATGACTGATAACTGAATACATCATACTGAATATGCATATATGATGCATGTGTAACTGATTCATGAATGCATGACTGGTTGTTCTGATGAACTAAGTTTCTCACAATGAGATTGCATGTCTGATCCATAATTATATAACTAAGTTGATACATAAATGCATGACTGAATATGCAATGGTACTTGGTACCAAGTTTGTGATGAACACTGAACATAAAACTGAGTAAGCTTAAGGTTAACTATTACCTTGAGCTTGATCTGGGTTAGTGGAGAAGAGGTGAGGATACTTGGTATGCATGTCTTCCTCTTCTTCCCCAGTAACTCCATCGATGGCCTAATTTTGCCAAAGAACTTTAATTAGAGTGACTTCCTTGTTCCTCAATCTACGAGTCTGATAGTCAAGGATTTCGATTGAAATCTCTACATAGAGAGGCTGTTCTGAACATCTATGCTATGAATAGGTACTACAACTACTGGGTCACCTATGCACTTCCTGAGTAAAGAGACATGGAAGACTGGATGAACTGAAGCTAGATCTGAAGGAAACTCGAGCTCATATGCTACCTTGCCAAAAACAACTGAGAATATTGAAGGGACTGATATATTGGGGACTGAGCTTTCTCTTCTTAACGAATCTCTTCACTCCCTTTATGGGATAGATCTTTAGATAAACAAAATCACCAATCTCAAACTTGAGATCCTTTCTGCAAATAACTGCATAAGACTTCTATCAGCTCTGAGCAGCCCAGAGTCTTTCTCTGATCAACTGGACTTTCTCTAAGGCGTCTAATACCCAGTCATTGAGGCCTCACTAACTTTGAACGAACCAATGAGAGATCTACATCTCCTACCATAGAGATCTTCAAATAGAGCCATATGAATACTGGAATAATAGTTGTTGTTGTATGAAAATTCAATCAAAGCCAAGTGGTCATCCCAACTTTCCTTAAAATCAATTGCACACGCACACAGCATATCTTCTAAAGTCTGAATGGTCCATTCTGCTTGACCATATTTCTTAGGATGAAAGGCTGTACTGAGATAAACTTGGGTACCGACACCCTTTTGGTATGCTTTCCATAAATAAGAGGTCAACTAGGTACCTTTTTCTGAGATAATAGATAATGAAACACTGTGTAATCTGACTAGCTTTTTGATATAGAGTTTGGCGTAATCCTCAGCTGAATAAGAGGTATGAACTGGAAGGAAATGAGCTGATTTGGTCATCCTATCTACAAATAGCCAAACTGAATCATGTTGACGATGAGTTTGAGGCAAACCCATCACGAAGTCCATGTTTACTTCTTTGCAAATCAAAGTAGGAATACTGAACTCCTGCATGGACCCACTAAGCTTCTAATGCTCTATCTTAACCTGCTAACATGTAGAGCACTTAGCCAAAAAATCTGCAACGTGTCTCTTCATCCCACTCCACCTATAGATTTCCCGCAAATCGCGATACATCTTTGTGTCCCCTGGATGAATAGAGTAGCACACACCATGCACTTTTGCAAGAATTTGTTGCCTTAAGTCATTTACAGCTGGAACACATAGATGACTCTAACAACACAGAACACCATCTCCCCCTTGGGAGAAAACTTCTACTTTCTGATCCTTGACTGACTCTTTTAACTTGACAAGGTAGGATCCCTATCTTGTTTTTCTTTCACCTCAGAAACTAGAGATTTTTCTGAACTACTCTGAACCCATATATCACCCTCCTCTGTATCGACTAAGAGAATGCCTAGTATGGCAAGCTGATGGACTTCCTGGGCTAACTACTTTTTACTGTTCTCAACATAAGCAACATTACCAATAGATAGTCTACTGAGAAAGTCATCCACTATGTTGGCCTTGCCCGAATGATAAAGGACACTCATGTCATAATCTTTCCAGAGCTCTAACCACCTTCTATGAAAAAGATTAAGATCTTTTTGAGAAAAGACATACCAAAGGCTCTTATTATCTGTGAACATATCTATATGAACACCGTATAGATAATGCCTCCAAATCTTTAAGGCAAATATTATGGAGGATAACTCAAGATCATGAGTAGGATAATTCTTCTCATGGGATTTAAGCTATCTGGAGTCGTAGGCTATGAACTTACCATGCTTCATGAGGACACAACCCAAACCTACTCTAGATGCATCACAATACACTATGAACCCATCGAAACCATCTGGAAGAGCTAGAACTGGAGTTAAGGTAAGTCGAGTCTTTAACTACTGAAAACACTTCTCACAAGGATCTGACCACTGAAATTTGACTTTCTTCTAGGTCAATTTGGACATAAGGAATGCAATAGAAGAAAATCTCTCAACAAACTATCTATAATAGCCAGCTAAACCCAAGAAACTCCTGATATCTAATGGAGAGATAGGGTGAGGCCAATTTCTTACTGCTTTGGTCTTTTGAGGATATACTTTAATACCATAACCAAAAATGATATGGCCAAGGAATGCTACTGACCTTAGCCAAAACTTGCACTTACTAAATTTGGCGAATAGCTGATGATCTCTAAGAGTCTGAAGTACTATTTTGAGATGGTCTGGATGATCATGCTCACTACGGGAATAGAACATAATATCATCTATGAAGACTATGACAAATATCTCCAGGTACTGCTTGAACACACGGTTCATCAGGTCCATGAAAGCTGTTGGGGCATTAGTAAGACCAAAGGACATAACCAAAAACTCAAAGTGACCATACCGAGTACGGAAAGTTATCTTTAAAATGTCACATTCTCTGACTCTGAGCTGATGATAGCCAAATTTGAGGTTTATCTTAGAGAAATAACTAGCACTCTAAAGTTTTTCAAACAAGTCATCGATTCTGGAAAGTGGATACTTGTTCTTGACCGTGACTTTATTGAGTTGATAGTAGTCTATACACATTCTGAGAGAACCATTTTTCTTGTGCACGAAAGCGGATACACTACCCTTCCACTCTAGGATGGGTTTATTCAGAACCTAAAATTGAACTATTCTATTTCTACAGTAGACTGTGGCATAGCAGGAATGAAGCCAATCCACGCTGAGAATGATATCAAAATCAGTCATCTCTAATTTGACTATGTCTGCTGAAGTGACTTTCTGGGATATCATAATCGGGCAGTTCCTACATACCCGCCGAGCTATGATGGTTTTACCCACTGGGTAGAAACTTAAAAGGGCTCTGCTAAAATTTTGGGACTGACTCTAAAATCAACTGTTATATAGGGAGTAACAAAAGACAAAGAAGCACCTAGATCTAGCTAAGCATAAACATTCACATGAAAGATCTGTAACGTACCAGTAACCACATCATGAGAATTTTCCAGATCTTACCAGGACCAGAAAGCATAGAGTCTATTTAGGTATTTCCCACTAGAAGCACTATAGGTGGCACCCTATTGATTCAGGAAATTACACTGAGCTGAGGAATGGTTCTGTTGACCCTGTGGACCTGACTGCAGACAATCTCTAACTCTGTGACCTGGCTTGCCACACCCCAAATAGGTATCACTGCCAGCTCTGTAAGTACCCTGATGGTTTTTTCCACAAGTCTAACAAAGGGGATAGGTACGGGCACTGCTAACACTACCCTGATACTTAGAGCCTGATGCTCTATCTCTGAACTTAGGCAAAGGAGCACTAGCTGAAGAAGGAGCTAGAACTGAGGACTTAGGATGAAACTGAGAACAGTTTCCTCCTTCTAATTTAGGCTGAGCAAAATTAAAATACCTATCCTTGCTCTCTTATTCTACTTATCCCTCATCTTGATCTTCTGCTCTTCTATTTGCTGAGCATGAGTCATAAGCCTGGCTAAAGTCATGTGACTATTTGGCATGGTGGATCTGTACTCATTAAGCACGCTATCACTTACCACTAAAACAAACTTACTCATCTTAGCCCTGCTATCTACAACCATATAAGGGGAATATCTGGATAATTGAGTAAACTTAAGAGAATACTCTTTCACCATCATGTTACCCTGCCTGAGGTTGATGAATTCTAATACCTTAGATTCTCTAAGTTCTAGGGGAAAGAATCTATCAAGAAAAGCAAAAGCAAACTCCTCCCACTCAATTGACCCTGCATCAACTGCCCTCTCTAACTTTCACTTCTTGAACTAAGTGTGAGCAACATCCTTCAACTAATATGCAGCTAGTTTAGCTCTCTTACTAGAAGTAACCCCCATGATGTCTGTAACCTTTTGCACCTGATCTAGGAATTCCTGAGGGTCTTCATCTGCCTTAGACCCAAGAAAGGATGGATAATTCATTTGGTTAAAGTCCCAAATCCTAGTTGCAGCTTAATTGACCAATGGATTAGATGGAATGATAGTTGGTCATTCATTTTGAGCAATAACTGACTGAAAAACACTAGTGAATGCAGCTCTGAACTCTGCATGATAAACATGTTCGTCCAAGGGATCCTCTAGGACAGGCTGAGTTCTTCTCTTGGGAGGCATGTTCTGATATAAAGAGAAGAAATAGATTAGACTGAGAGATTGACTTGAGATTATGCTGACTGTCCCGACATGAATACCAAAAGAAAGGAAACTGTTCCTAAAATATCTTATATCCTCCTGAACATAAATGTAGTGCGCAATACACCTATGCACAAGACTCTACTAGATGTGGATTTTAGACTTCCTAGGACTCTATTGAACCTGGCTCTGATACTAAGTTTGTAACACCTTGAATCTGGTACCCAAAATGCTACATGGTGCTCATGACCCTGAAGGACCACAAGCTAACCCATGACTAATATATGTAACTATATATTGCATAATATATTGTATAATGTGGAAATATGAACTAAAAGGCAATAACGTTCAAAACTGTAACATAACTGATAAAAATATAACATCTGGATGGGGTATGAAATACCTAAAATAACTAAAATAACTATCTAAAGATGATAGTCTAAAAAACCTCTAACTAACTAAACTGTCTGAATAAGGAGTTGATAAAACATGTCCCCAAATAACTCCAACTAATAAATTAATTATTGAGATAATAAAGTAATGATTATGTCCTTGAACGATAAGGACTCACTTCTAGCTCTGACTACTGAGGCTGGAATCTACTGATGCTCTGGAAGTCATGTTTATAAACCTATGGTATAAGACACCATAGAGAAAATGCGTCAGTACTTTGAATGTACTGGTATGAATGTGAGGTCCGCTGAATGCATGGGGTTTATATGCATAAACAATACTGGCTAACTGACTAATATGAATGTGAGAATCCATGCATGCATACATAGTAACTATATCTAAAATCGTGATAACATGAGTTTACGGATAACTAACATGACTAATGACTGAGTTTTGATAACTAATAACATGAGTGACTATATCTGACAATCTCGAATCAGATGGAACTAGCTGAGATTCATACTGTATCTGAGTTAACTGTATCTGACAATTAAGATTCTATAACATGAAACTGTGGGAATTTCTACTCCCATCTGAATAGACATTGAACATGATTTACTTGGTGAGTTCCCATCCTTGGGTTTACTCGGTGCTAATTTCTACTCCCATCTGAATAGACATTGAACTTGATTTACTGATCTACACATGGACTGAGTTTACTTAATTCTGTAAACTGATGAAATACTACTAATATCTAATAACTTACTGAGTTCATAAGATTACTGAGGTTACTAAATTAATGAGATTTCTTGAGTCACATGACTAACTGAGTTCTATGGATCATGGCATGACTGAAGACATCGTGAAAACATGACACTGGCTCTAGGCATACAACTAAATTGTTGGGCACAATTACCCCCAGGACTCGATAGAAAGACACTAACAATGCATGACTTTCTTGAATACATGACTAACATTGCAATCTGTAATTCATTTATTGAGGTAATTCATCAAACATGTGATGTGCATAAGCTTGTACATAAATGGGAATTTCATAATATCATACTAGTTGGGCATTTTTCCTTAACATAGGCATTTAATCAACTACATAAAAGGTATAGTATATGTAGACAATTTTTTACAACAAATAAACATCATGATTCAACACTAATTTCATCATCTAAGGGTTTAATCATAGGTTCACATGAATCTATATCTATACTAATCAATTCCATATAAAATTGATCACCCAACATGGATTAGAATTTAATTGGTTATTCTCAACATGAACAAATCAATCCAACATGAAATCCATAAAGAAATTCATACACTTAATCTTTTAAAAGAGATTCTTGGGCTTCGTGGATGAAAGAAGTCTATGAATGAACATTACGTATACCTAGGATGTGAGTTTCTTGAAGATTTGTCGAGGAAAACTTGAATTCTTAGCTTGGAATCAAGCACCTAGGGTTTCTTGTTCTTGGGTATTGATTTCTTAGAGAAACCCTATTTTGTTATTGTAAAAGAGTAATGAAAAAATAAGATGAGGTCAGATATAACTGGGTATATAAACGGGTGGTTAAATTACCAAAATTCCTATTTAAAAATGACTTAAAATAACTAGATGGTATATGCGACAGTGGGGTGCGACGGTCCATCGGATTGATCGTTGCACTAGGACTAGAACTGAAACTTACTGACATGATGCAATGGTGGGGTGCGATGGTCCATCGCTGGGTCGATGGTCCATCGGTCCTGACCGTCGCTTCTAGGTAGAACGGGGCCTCACTATTTCCCTTGCAACCACTAACCGATGGTCCGTCGCTAGTCAGATGGTCTGTTGGCCTCGGTCGTCGATCCTGGGTAGAATTTAGTCACACTAACTTACTACAACGGTCATGGGCGACGGTCCATCACTAGTCCGGCAGTCCATCATCCTCACCATCGCACCTGGGCGGTTTTACTGTCTTTTGTATTTTGACCACAACTTTCTCTTCTAATGTTGGATTTTGATCAAATTGATATAGATGGAAAACTTATTCAATTCCCCATGTGATAAAAATTTAAAATTTTAAAAATATCATATGAAAAAAGGTGGATTCATCTTTCAAATAAATCTTCTAACATTCTTGGGATAATTTCAAGTTTGGAAAAAGTACGGGGTATTACAGCTCCTCATGTAGTAGCAGACAATAGGTCCAGAATGAGCAAGTTCATGTCTAGGGTGTCAGAGAGTATGGTTAAGGTGTCCAGGGCTATGATGTCGATTAAGTAGATGGACATATCTAGGCTTATGGTTTATGCTCAATAGATTAAGGAATAAAAACTTAAGAAGAAGGAGAGAGAAAATAAAATAGTCGAAATAAGTAGCTTTAGTTTTGCTCAAACAAGGTTAGAGAGTGGTAACCGTCCTTAGTTTAGTCAGAAGTTTTTAGCCTCAGTTCTATCTTTAGCTAGTACATCAATACCAAGGTTTAGGAATGACAGTCATGATGGGGTTCCAAGCTCCAAAACCCAGGGTAGTGTGAGCATTGGTCGTGCTTATCTTCTTTGTGAAGAATATGGTAGACATTACCTAGATACATGTAGAGCTGGCAGTAATGTATGTTTTGGATATGGCAAGCCAGGCCACAGAGTACAAGAGTGTAGATTTATGGCTCAGAGGGGAAAATATTTGCACTAGCAGGGATAGTCCAACCATCCTTCAGTTCAGTCTAGTTACCCGAATCGATAGGGTGCCACTTCCAGTGCCTCTAGTAGGCAATTCCCAAATAGGATTTATGTACTTTAGTCCAAACAAGATCGAGAATGTTCTCCTGATGCGGTCACTGGTATGTTATAAATCTCCCATTTAATGTTTTGTCTTATTAGATCTGAGAGCTTCTCTTCCTTTTGTAACTTCTTACATAGAGGTCGATTTTAAAGTCAGACCAAAAACTTTAATAGAACCTTTCTGAGTGTCTACCCTACTGGGTTAGTCTATTATAGCCCGACGAGTGTACAGGAACAAGAGAAACGTTACTTTGCAAGGAAGTTCACGCCTAAATGCCTACCACACTTTACTACACAAAATCTTTATTGTGGTATAATAACAATGTCTATTGTGATTTCCTTCGCACTCATGGGTAACTAAACTTCTCTGTTGGGGTTATGGAAGCCGAATGAGATACTATCTATTACTATGAGTTTGTGAATTCGTGACACGTATGTTGCTTATATCATTATTCTCTTCATCTTAATGCAAATTCTTGTGGCTGCAGACGCAAGAATACGCCAGTATAGCATTAACTTGTTCGAAAGAAAAGTTATATGTCTGGAAAAGAGATAATGTCAAGGTAATAGGGTCCCATCCCCTATTAAAAAGTTAGTGTCGTAACTGGATTAACCTCTTGGAGAATTTGTACCGTTAGATACGCTTTAAGCTCAAAAGAGTTAAAGTGAAATAGTCCTTGTTTAGGTCAAAAGACGCCTGGATTTACCATCGAATACAATTCTCGATAAGCACGTGCATGTCTGAATTCCGCATAACTCATAGCCAATAGAGACGTACAACTCATAAGGTGGACATACCCCCAACTCCTCAATTCTCATTGTTTACAACTTAATAACTATTCTTCTTTTTACGTTGCTATTTTCAGTTTTTACTTTAATATTTTGGTTACACATTACAATCCCCCCTACTTACGAGACTTGCACTAAAAGTCTAGTAATCGTTACTTACTTGTTGACCAAGCTATTCCCTGTGGGATCGATACCCAACCCAGTTGGGTTCTATATTTGCTAACGACCGCTTTACACTCCTACAAGAGCTGTAGATTGAGCGTTATAAAAAATTGGCATCGTTGCCGGGGAATACGAGTGTCAATTAAGTTTGTGATAGTTACTAGACCCTTTGGTCAAAGATTCTCGTACTTTTACTTTTAGTTTTTGTTTTTGTTTTCTGCAGGTTTTTTCAGTGCATCAATGGATGCACAACGTGAAATTGAAAGGATAGCTGCTCAAGTGCATCAACAGAATATTGATAACCCAGGCCGAGCAACAAATACTGACGATGAGGACCTTGGCGATGAGGAGCTACTAAACCCACGGAATACTGCTGAGGTGACGGCACCCATGCAGAGAAGAGATCGTCAAGCCAGACTCAGGCCAGAACGCCGAGCTATGCAGATACCATTTGATGACGATGATGATGATTTGGATGAAGCTGGTGCCACAGGAGCCATTATTCTGCCACCCTTGGCACCTGGAGCCAAGTTCAACATCACGAGCACCATGATTCAGTTATTGCAACTCAAAGGATTATTTGGTGGACTAGCAGGCGATGATCCGAATATGCATCTCATCAACTTTATTTCTACATGCAAGTCGTTTGACAATCCTGGCGATAGTCAGAATGCAATTCGATTACGCTTATTTCAATTGTCTCTATCTGGGGAGGCAACTCTATGGTTGAATGGGCTGACCCCTGATTCTATTACAAATTGGAGGCAATTGAGAGACGCTTTCCTAGAAAGATTCTTTTCGCCATCCAAGAAAGCACAGTTGAGAGATGAGATCAGCAATTTTCGATAGCTTCCAACTGAAGCTCTCCACGAAACATGGGAGAGGTTCAAGACGAAGCTTATGCGGTGCCCAAACCATCATATGACCAATGTCCACTTGATGGAGATATTATACAGAGCCTTGAATTCAATAACTAAACCAGTGGTGGATAATGCGGCTAGAGGATCATTTATGGACCTCACCTTTAGTCAGGCAAGCAATATGCTAGATCGAATGACCAAGCAAAGTAGAGCTTGGCATACCAGGGATTCTGAGGTAGCAAGCCCTACTATATCTATTTGCATGACTGCTGAACAAAGGAGGAGAGAAGAAGAACGTGATCAAGATATAGCGCACATGAAAACACAAGTGGATCTTCTTACAAAGCATCTATTATCAGGGAAGACCAAAAAAGTCAAAGCTGTTGCGTCAAAAGGAAGAGACGAATCTGATTTGGAAGAAGAGGCCAACTACTTGAACAATCAGGGGGGTTTCCGAGGTAATACCCAAGGAAACCAAGGTCGGAACTATTATGATAAATCTGGAAACAAGGACCAAGGTAGTTGGAAAAACAAGAATGAAAAGAGTGGTTTGTATGTTCCACCTGGAAGATGTGACGCCACCACATCTAGTTCTGGAAGTATGGAAGACATGATGGCTAAACTATTGAAAGGAGTGGAAGCAACCAGCGCGGGAGTAACGGAGGTAATAAATGAATTGTCCTCTATGAAGCAATTAGTTGATTCACATTCCACTTCAATCAAGCAAATAGAGCAGCAATTGAGCCAACTTTCAGCAGCACTCAATCAAAGAAAGGCTGGCACTTTACCTAGCGACACAGTGCCAAACCCTAGGAATGATGGGTCATGTATGACCATTACTACCCGAAGTGGTAAGGTGCTGGAATCTTCATCAAAAGTCAAGCAAGTGGTTGACGAAGCAGCGGACATAGTTGATAACGCAAAAGGTGAAGAATCCGCAGAAGCTGGCCACGACGTCCATGATGTCAACCCCAGCGGTTTGCAGCCTGAAACTACTAAAATTCGGAAGCAAGAAGAGAAGAAAGCCATGGAGAAAACAATTCCATACCCTCCACCACCTTTTCCTCAAAGATTGAAGAAAGTGGCGGATGATACAAAGTTCAGCAAATTCATGACTATGTTAAAGCAGCTGACCATTAATGTTCCGTTTGTAGAGGCACTAGAACAAATGCCTGGGTATGCGAAATTTATGAAGGATCTTTTGACAAAGAAGCGGGCAGCAAGCTATGAGTTGAAGGATACTGTTCATCACTGCAGCGCAATCGCTACCCGATCACTAGTTCAGAAAAAGGCCAACCTTGGTGCCCTCACTATTCCTTGCACAGTTAGATCTATGAATTTTTCCAAGGCATTGTGCGATCTGGGTGCTAGCATCAATTTGATGCCACTATCCGTCTACAAGAAGTTGGGGTTAGGCGATCCGACACCAACCAATATGAGGCTCATGATGGCTGATAGGTCGGTAAAATGACCTGTGGGTATCTTGAATGATGTGTTGGTGAAGGTTTCTTTATTTATCTTTCCTGCAGACTTCGTTATTCTGGATTATGAGGCGGACTCTGAAGTTCCCATAATCTTGGGACGTCCTTTCCTTGCAACTGGAAGTGTGCTTATTGACATGAGAGCTAATGAGCTTTTGTTTCGGTTGAATGACAAAGTGGTCCGCTTTGATATATGCAAAGCAATGAAGCAGCCCAGCGATATGGATGTGTTCTCCGTAGCTTATGAGGATAAAAAAGCATTATCTGTAAAGAAACAGCTTATTGTTGAGCCATTGTCTGCTGCGCTACTGAATGTTGAGCATGAGGACGATGAAGATTATAAAGAAACTATGTGTGCTCTAACAGGAATAGGGTCCTATTCTCATACTCCTAAACAGTTGGACCTTGATCTTACAAATCAACCTTCACAAACAACGAGACTTCCATTGTAGAGCCACCAATGCTAGAATCGAAAGAGCTCCCCACTTACCTAAGGTATCCGTTCTTGGGATATGGAAATACACTTTCGGAGAGTGTTGCGGATGATTTAAGTGAACAGCATGTAGAGGCTCTCATCTCTGCTCTGATGAGGTACAAGAGAGCTATGGGTAGGAAGATTGATGATATAATTGGTATCCCTTTTGGGATATGTATGCACAAGAGTTATATCGAAGAAGATTGCATGCCTTCAAGTAAGTATCAGCGTCTTCTGAATCTATTCAGAAAATGATGCCCTATCTATCTCAATAAAGACTAAGTAATCGAGATAGCTATGTCGTGCCGCGACAATAAATCAAGCGCTTGTTGGGAGGCAACCCATCATTTTTAAATGTTCTTGTTGTTTTTGTTTTCTTAGGATTTTGTCGAGCCACGACCAAAACTAAGGCGCTTGATGGGAGGCAACCCATCGTTCTAATCATTTTTGTTGTTTTTGAGCAAATGTAGGTACAAAGAGGTGTAAAACGATGAGGTCAGTTTCAAATTTTGATTTGGACGTATTGCATGGTAAAGGTGGTAAGTTTGGAATTAAGATGCATAAGGCTATGGATTGAGCATTGCTCATGACAAAATAAGCATCGAGCAAGGCTAGGCCTAGGCAAAACTAGGCCACAAACAAGGCAACGCCTATACTATAGCCTAAGGTCTCGGAATCTAGTGTGCAAAGGCATAGGCGCCGCCCATGCTCAAGTATGCTATAGCATAGGCGCCGCCTATGCTAAATCATTTGGTCTCAGAATCTCATATGCCATGCTAAAGGCACCACCTATGGTCACTAAAGGCATTGCACTAGGCGCCGCCTATGCTAGCAAATGCTTTGCATTAGGCGCCGCCTATACCATGCATAGGCAAAGCTAAAGGCACCGCCTATAGCCACTTTTTGTCTCCAAAACTGATTTTAAATGGGTCAAAACCCGACCCAACCTTTTTCTATAAATAGGAGACTTAGTCTTGAAACATAAACACATTGGAAACTTGACCTAGGCGCCGCACATACTCTCCAAAACATCTCAAAAAATTTTCTTTTGCTCTTTTACCTTGCTAGAACATCATCCAAGGTCATCAACCAAGTAAGTACTTCTTTGTTCTTCATTTATATTCCGTAAGTACTACACTACTATGCATATTATGAATTGCTAAATCTTGAAGTAGTATTGGTGATTTGAATATGATTGAATTGTTGTGACACAACTAAGTGAGTAAACAAATACGTAAGGATGATCTTAACTTGTTACCAACTTGAATTTAATTTTGATGCATTGTCATACTTTCTCGTAATTGACATGGTCACTAAAATTGCATAATCTTGTCACTTGCATACTTACATGTTGGAATGACTTGTTCATCGAGATGAGAATTAAGGTTGACTACCAACATATGAGGTTGCGATTATTTCTAGATGCTATACCTTGATTCAATCTCTATGTAGTAGTCTTGATATATCAAACATGAAAGTATTGCTAAGATTACAAGAAGTATGACTGCACTGATTATATTGTTGGAACATATCACCTAAATGTATATCGATGAAGTCTGAGTAATCGATATCATTCACTTAATTAGTTTGTGTCAACAAATTAAGTGTGGGGTGGTGCCACTATTATCTGTTTGTTGATTGAATCTTCCGAGATGAAGCTAACATGACTATATTGAGATCTCAGGTACAATGGCACCAAAAGACAAGAAAAGCAACCACTTCACAAAGAGGCCAGAAAAGAGGAAGAAAAGAGCAAGGTGAATCCTCCGTGCTGCAAATACCTCGACGCACTCTTGGAAACAAGTGGGGTACTTATGAGGAACTTCTGAGGAAGACGACTCTGATGATGATTCCGATGAAGGGGGTATGACCCCAGACATAGAGGATGAGTCCGACTAACTAGGTTCTTCTTATTTATTTTCCACTCAGGGCAGTGTGTCCCGTCTAAGTGTGGGATGGTGGTATTTGCATGCTATACTTCTCTATCCGCATTTGCATTTATGTTTGTTTTGTTTTTCTTTTTAGTAGTTATTTGTTATTTTTAGTAGTTAAATTTTTTTTACTTAGCTTCACATGAAATTATTCTAATAGGCAGCATGAGATTATGACAAGAGTTTGTGCTAAAATCATTACTATTGAGACGTTTAGGCTCTAATTGTGACTCACTATGTGATATTGTGTGGTTCAATTTCTTCATCTATTAGGGCAAGAGTCTATACTACTCCCAATAAAGTCGACCATGTGCCTTGTGTGTGTGAGATAATAGTATATTCTGTGTTTGTGGTTGATGCTAGAACTTGCCTGGTATGTATGTAAAGCGAAAATAAAGAGTGCAAGTCTAGGAGATGATTTAGGCATTTCTTTGGCAACCTAGACTTGTTTACCTTCTTTTTACCTACCGGTGGACATCATCCTAGTTAACCCCTTTTGAGCTTTCAGCCTATCTTCTTTGACAACCTCATATGTAAGCCTAATCCATTTTTTTTTTCAAGACCAAAATTTTATCCAAATTCCTAAGTGCTTTAAAGTGTAAAGTCATGTGACAAAATAAGAGGAAATTGGGTAAGTATGATGCTTTAGAATGTATTGGTGCTTGAATTTGTTATGAAAAAAAAGTACTATCATAAGGGGTATGTTATGAAAACAAAAAAGAAAGAAAAAAATAAAACTTAAAAGTTGGTTATGTTCAAAATTGAAAAACAAAAGAGGAGAAAATGGGTGGTAGAATAAAAGAAAGTAGAAAGGTTGTTTGAAAGAAAAAGTGTTAATGATACAATGTGATGTATTAAAGCGCTTAGGAACATAGTCACTATTTCTGGCCAAAATAGTCCTACCCGTCCCTTAGCCTACATTACAACCTGTAGAAGACCTATTTGATCCTAAGCTTAGCATTCTGATATTTAGTGGAGCATTACATTAAGGGCAAGCCTATGGTCATCAGTTGCAACATATGAATTCTTTGTGAGAGTGAGAGCAAGGATAATCCTATACCCATGTTCGAAATATATACAATACCTGTGAGTGATTGTGGGTAATATATGGTGAGACACACATGGTTGATGAGTTTTGGATAGTTGTGTATGATTCTTTGTGCCTTGACTTTTGAATATGAGTTAACCATCATCACGAGTCTATATTAGAGGTGGAATTGTTTCTACTAATGAGCAGAAAACTACTCTTTGTTAATGATTGCTATGCTTGTCTTGATGAATATTTTGCGTTGTTACTATGAAACCCTAAGTTGATTTTTAGAGGATCATGATATTTTGTTCGAGGACGAACAAAGTTTTAAGTGTGGGGTGTTGATGATAGGCGAAATTACACGCCTATAGTGCTATATTTTGCCCATATTTTAGCCTAGTTTTGAGAACAAATTATATATTTCATGCACTTTTAGTCCTTTTTCCTGTAAGTGAGCTAACGAACATGATTATCAAGTTTTCAGGTATAAATGATGCAGAATTCAGCATTTTATGGATAACTTGACGCCAAAGAAAGCTTCACGAAAGGAGAAAAGGGAGTCTTGGACGCCAAGGACAAAAAGTGGTGCATGGAAAATCTGTCCCGGGCAAAAACAGCAATTCTGAAGACTTTGGGGACCAGCAGTAACCTAATAGGAGTAGGATAATAATGCAGTAATTTATTAGGATTAGGATAATGATACATTAACCTAGTACAATTGGGTTAAGTATTTCATTACCTTAGTAGGATTTGGTTAAGTATTTCATTAGCTTAGTAGGAATAGGATATGGGTATTATAAATACCCTATTTTGCTAGAGATTTTTATACATTCCGCCATTCCACACCATTCCCCCATTCCATCAATTCCCATCCATCCACCATCCATCCATCCATCAAAACAATTCTCTTTATTAATTCATTGTTGACATTATTTTTCATCTATTCAATTCTTATTTTCCGCAACAAGAGAAACGTTACTTTGCAAGGGAGTTCATGCCTAAACGCCTACCACACTTTACTACACAAAATCTTTATTGTGGTATAATAACAATGTCTATTGTGATTTCCTTCGCACTCATGGGTAACCAAACTTCTCTGTTGGGGTTATGGAAGCCGAATGAGATACTATCTATTACTATGAGTTTGTGAATTCGTGACACGTATGTTGCTTATATCATTATTCTCTTCATCTTAATGCAAATTCTTGTGGCTGCAGACGCAAGAATACGCCAGTTTAGCATTAACTTGTTCGAAAGAAAAGTTATATGTCTGGAAAAGAGATAATGTCAAGGTAATAGGGTTCCATCCCCTATTAAAAAATTAGTACCGTAACTGGATTAACCTCTTGGAGAATTTGTACCGTTAGATACGCTTTAAGCTCAAAAGAGTTAAAGTGAAATAGTCCTTGTTTAGGTCGAAAGACGCCTGGATTTACCATCGAATACAATTCTCTATAAGCACGTGCATGTCTGAATTCCGCATAACTCATAGCCAATAGAGACGTACAACTCATAAGGTGGATATACCCCCAACTCCTCAATTCTCATTGTTTACAACTTAATAACTATTCTTCTTTTTACGTTGCTATTTTCAGTTTTTACTTTAATATTTTGGTTACACATTACAATCCCCCCTACTTACGAGACTTGCACTAAAAGTCTAGTAATCGTTGCTTACTTGTTGACCAAGCTATTCCCTGTGGGATCGATACCCAACCCAGTTGGGTTCTATATTTGCTAACGACCGCTTTACACTCCTACAAGAGCTGTAGATTGAGCGTTATCAGTACCCTGTGCATCGTCTTAGTTTTTCCTCAGTATCTCATCTAAGTCAGCATTCTTCAGGGGACAAAATGTCCCAAGGAGGAGATGCACTATAACCCCCCCCCCAAGCTTTCATGACCTAAACCTTCCATCTTCTCTTCACGTAACAAATCCAGTTTAGAGTAGTGGGTACTCATAGTTAGACCCTCAAGTTCCAATCTCAGTCGTAAGCCATGTATTTAGGAGCTCAATTTAGTCTATGAAATTTAGTTCATGTATCATCTTTCAGGCTTAGTTATCTTCTCATGTTCCCGAATGCATGCTTAGTAAATGATCTGAATTTTATTAGTATTATCAGTGTGACAGTCTTCCTTAGAGTGTCTTTGTTCCATGTTCAGTTACAGTTACAAACTTGGTATCCATTTTCATTGTATATTCAGTCATACATTCAGAATTAGTTCAGTAATGTACTCATGCAACAGATATGCATGTTTAATTTGAAAACTCAATTATCAGTAGCTTTAGTCAGGTGTTCTATGCATCAGATATGTATGTTTAGTGTGCAAGCTCAGCCTATTAGTGTGTAATACCCTAAACTTTCTTTAAGTCAAATCTACTCTCCAGAAGAGTTAGTGATGACTTCCTAAATGATTAATATTCAAATCAGAAATAATTTCACCAATTTCAACTTTTTATCATATGGGAAATTGAATTAGCTTTCCAACAATACCAATTTCGTCCAAATCCGATATCAGAGTAAAAAGTTATGGAAGTTTTATAGGGAACTGTCAAAATTTTCCAAGTGCGACGGTCAGGACCGACGGACCATCAAGCTAGCAACAAACCATTGCCCAAGCCATCGTAACTAAGGACGTAAACCCAACTTCTGATCAAGTACGATGGCCAGGACCGACGGACCATCGAGCTAGCAATGGACCATCGCTCAAACCATCGTAGACAAGGCAGAAAGTTTAGGTTCTAGCCAAGTGCGATGGTCAAGATCGACGGACTATCGAGCCAGCGATGGACCATCAACCAAACCATCGCCACTTCCGATTAGTGATTTTTAGCCAATTCTAAAAGGGTATTTGGGTATTTTTCTACCCGTTTTGACCCCTAATTATACAAGACCACAACTCATAACTTCTTTATTTATCTATAACACCAAATTAGGGTTTATCTCAAAGATCAATCCACAAGAACAAGAAACCCTAGGTGTCTAATTCCATGCCAATAATTCAAGCTTTCCTCTACCAATCTTCAAGAACTCATTCACCCAGGTATATCAAGTTTTGATTCATGGGTTCCTTTCACCGATAACGCTCAAGAAACCCTATTTGAGATATAAACTTTGGATTTCATGTATGAATTGAATTATATCCATGTTTATGTATTTTTTTTATTTCCAAGTTGAAGTCTTTAATGACTATCATAAAAATATGTTAGTATGTGGTTGAAATTCTTGCATTGGAAGTGTAAAATGTTGCCATGATGTATTATTTCAATATTCATGCCTAAGACTAAAGATATGCATGCAAGGTGTTTGATAAAATGCCTAAGAGAATAGGAATTATGCCTTATGACTCATTTGTGACCAAAATTGATGAATCCTTGTTTGTCTCTTATGTTCGATATGACTCCCATGTTATTGTTATGCTTTGTAATGAATTTACGTAATTCTCATGAGATTAGGCTTATGAAATTATGAATGTTTACATGCATTCCTATTCATGTGTAAGCTTATAGCATGCGAATACTTCATGAAAATCCCCAATAATTGTACTATGAATTATTCACTATGGTCATATGTCAAGAAGTGTCATGTTTTGTCAGTTTCATGCTATCGAGTCCTGGGGGTACTTGTACCCGATAATTTAGCTGTGTGCCTAGATCCAGTGTCATGTTTTCTAGATACTCTCAGTCAAGCCATGATTCATAGAACTCAGTCAGTCATGTGACTCTGGAAAACTCAGTAAACTTAGTAATCTCAGAAATCTCATAAATTCAGTAATCATGTTCAGTTTCTATTCATATGGGAGTAGGATTCATCATCGAGTGAGCCCAAGGATGGGAACTCACCTATTATTAGAGGGTGTTATTCTTAGAAGCAGTCTTTGTGCTCCAGAACTACGTAGTCAGCATAGATTGAGACATCAAACCTGCTAGTTGAGGGTAGAGAAGGTGGCTTAACCTGTTATATGAGGGTCCCACCATTCTCCTTAGAGTACCTATTAGATGAGGGATTACTCACAGCTTGTCCTTACCATTGGCATGGTATTGACACCCTTTTAATTGGGGTTACATATTGGACTTCAACTGAATTATATTATCTCATTTGGGGCATGTCGGTTATATGACTACTTCCCACAGTTACAGTCTTAGTGTTAGTCTCAGTAATAGAACTCAAATAGTTCTATAGAATTCAGGACTGTCAGATATAGTCATCTAATTCAGTACGAAACTCAGCTAGTTTGACAAAAATAGGACTGACAGACATAGTCATTAAGATAATAGTATATCAGTTATCCGAAACTTATGTTATCATTATTCAGATTCAATAATGCCATGATCTCAATCACAATTCACGTATTCATGCATATATTCTCACGTTAATATTATTTAGTCAGTTAGTATTGTTCATGAATATAAACTCCTTGTATTTATCCTACCTCACTTGTACACCAGTACATTCAATCGTACTGACGCATTTGTGTTATGGTGTTTTATACCATAGGTTTAGAAGCACGAGCTCTAGAGCATCCTTAGTAGATCAAACGTTCAACAACCAGACTAACAGTGAGTATTCATCATTTGAAGATGTTATTATTTGATTATTTCATTCTTTCTGTACTTAGTTTATTTCAGCAGTTGGAGTTAGTTGGGGACATGTCCCATCAACTCCTTATTCAGAAAGTTTAGATGCTTTTAGACTAGCATGTTCAGATAGTTATTTCAGTTTGGTATTATGATACCGTATTATTCAGATGTTATATTTTATCAAATTTTTGAACCATATCGCCTTTCGGTCTTTTAATTTACATTTATAAAGTATGTTATGCAGAGCTCAGTTACAGATATCAATCATGGGTTAGCTTATGGTCCTTCGGGGTCACAAGCATCGTGTGGTATTTCGGGTACCAAATGCGGGGTGTTACAAAGTTTTTCTCAGCTTAGTCAATCTCATTCGAGGACGAATGTTCCCAAGAGGGAGATATTGTAAGACCCCACAAAATTCTAAGATTAACTCAGTCCGTTAAAGCTTAAAAAGAGGTCCTAGACTTAGAAATTTCAGCTAAGTGTTTACACTTAGAATTTATTTTAGCCTTTGTAGGTTGGTGACTCTATTTCAAGACCCTCATGACTTAAATTAATATTCTTAGGTTGAATCATGATCAGGAATGTTAGTGGGTGTTCCCAAACAAGTTTATGATTTTTTTAGCTTTATTTGAAAGCTCAAACCGGTAGATCGATGCGATCTCGATGCGTCGCGTCACCCATTGCATCGATGAATATTTTCCTCCAACTATCAGTGATAATTTTAGTGAATCTATATAGACTCGATATTATGCGTTGACCATCGCATCGATTCCCATGATGCGATGTGTTGGTATGCGCATCGCTAGGCCAGTTTTTCATTTATTAAAAACAACATCCAGAGGGGTAAATGGGACATTTTCCTCACTTTGATCCAACCCCTAAAACATAAAATTAAGACCTCACAAATCAAATTACACTCTTTTCTCAAAAATTGCTCTCAAGAGTAAAACCCTAGAGCATCACTTTCAAAATCAATTCTCAAGAACACTCCATCAATCTTCAAGAATTCAAGTATTAAGGTATGTTAAGTATTCATCCAAGGGTTTCTATCCACCCTTGGAGTTCAAGAAACCTTTTGAACTACAATTAAATAGTTTTGATGAATTTCATGATTCAATTTGATTGTGTTCATGACTGTGATGTTAGTTGAGTTTAGAATCCATGATTAATTACAAGTTCATGAGAAATAAATGGCATGTGGGGTTTGTGGTATGGTTTCATATTAAAAACCCTTCGAAATTATAAGTTGGGATTATGATTATGATGTTTACATGTTGTATTACAATCGTGTGCATAAATTATGCTCTTCAAGTGTTTAGGTGAATTGTTCATGTAAGTTAAGTAATGAAATTATATCATGTTAGCATTTATACAAACTCATGTATATCAAGTGTTTGACAAATTGTCTAAATAAATGAATTTTAGTGAACAAGTACTATTATGCTACTAAATTCTTGCAGTGTTCTACTTTTCATGCTATCAAGTACTGGGGGTATTTAATAACCAAAGAACCTAGATGTTTACTAAAGCTATAGAAGTTATAGAATAGTTTTGATAGTACTCAGTAATCAGTCTCAGTTTAGTATTTAGTTCAAAACTCAGTAGTATTCAATTCTGAACTCAGTAAACTCAGTCAGTTCACAGAATTTAGTCTGTAATTAGTTCAGTACTTAGAGAACTCAATATTAGTCCAATCCATTCCATAGTATCAATTTAGTATCTTTCAGTTCAGAGTAGGATTCCGCACTGAGAAATCCTAGGGATGGGGGCTCACCCGTTAGATAGGACTGAGATCCCTAGAAGTAATCCCTAAGTTCCAAAACTACGTAGCCTATATAAGTTATGAGATGTCACCCTTTAGATAGGACTGACATACTCAGGGATCACCCGCTAGTCAAGACTGATCTCAGGGGTTACCCACTAGACTAGGACTTACCCCACAGCCAGTTGTCTTTACCCATAGCACAGTACTTACACCCTTTTAATAGGGGTTAAATATTGGACCCCAATTCAGTTATCTTATTTGGGATATGTCGTTAGATAATTACCTCCCACAGTTTCAGTTTTAGTCTCATTATAGAACTCAGTTCAGTTTTACAGATTTATGACTGTTAGATGCAATCACCCAGCTCAGTATATAACTCAGATCAGTATTATAGAATCAAGACTATTAGATACAGTTACCCAGTTATCAGTAATACAATATCAGTAAAACTGAAATAGTAGTAAATTAGTATTCAGAAATTAGTATCCAGTGTTATCATGACCTCAGTTACAGTTTGTATTCATGCATATACTCGCATTAAGTTATGTTCATATTACTCAATTAGTTATTGTTCATGCATATGAACCCATGCATATCAGCCTACCTCACTTAGCATACAAGTACATTCAAAGTACTGACGCATACTTTTCTTTGTGCTATGATGTCTTATATCATAGGTTTAGATGCAAGGGCTCCTGACCATACTTATTAGCCCAGCCTATCAGCAGTAAACTTATTAGTGAGTCCTTATAGCTTGAGGATAAAGTTATTACTTTAGTTTATCAGTAGTTCAACAGTAGGAGTTAGTTGGGGGCTTATCCCATCAACTCTAATTTCAAACAGTTAGAGGATTTCAGACTAGAGTATTTTAGATTGATATTTTAGTATTTATTTTTAGTATTTAGTATTTATTTTTAGTTTTGAACCTTATGGCAAGTTTTCACCATATTTTTGCATTTTCACAATACTATTACTCGGTTATTACAGCAGGTACCAATCATGGGTTAGCTTGTGGTCCTTCGGTATTATGAGCACCGTGTAGCATCCGTGGTATAGAATCGGGGCATTATAACTATATAGATGAGATCAAGCTAAGGTCGTAAGAAAGGGTAAAGCTCAACTGAACAAGGATATTGTGCGGCTTGATTCAAGAGCATATTCTCGTGGCTTCAAAGAGATTTCATTTATAGGTGACAATACATTCCTTATCTAAGGATGAGCATTCTTTCTCCAGGTTGTCATAGATCATTCAGACCTAATATAGTCTTTGTTTTTAGATGTAGACATTTATATCATTGAAGTTAGTTTTAGGGTGTACTATAGACTTTTTTAGTTAGAATTTTGGCATGATAAAAATCAAAATTTTGGGATTTTTTTAGACAATATTGGCTCTTTTTAAAATATATTAATTATTTGACATGTTTGTATCTATTTATTTAAAGTTGATTGTTTGTTCCCTAAAAAAAGCTAAGTTTTGAACACTTATTTTGTGTTAGAGGGTTCTCTCATAGGTAGGTTGGTGTGGGTCCCACTCATGATGGTTTTAGGTTATGACAAAGTTGGTATTAGATCTGTAGGTTCATTGATGTCATCGTCCTGAATGTGCTTAGTGGAGTGTTGTAGAGTGGTATAGATATGTCCATACTTTTCTTCATAAGGCTACACGACTTTAGGAAACTTTACTTTCTTCTTTTTTTAATGTTGTGAATTGATTCTAATTGATATCTAGCTATGCAAATTAGTATTTAAACTTCTTTATTCTACTTCTCATAGAAAGTGAGAGAAAGATCTAATAGATATAGAGTAGAGTTTTATGAGCTAGTTACTTTAGTTATTGAGACCATAATTAGAGGTCGAGGATGACCGAGGGGAAGAGGAGAGAGGGGAGGTAGGGCAGCACCTATGAGAGATGGGGTCTAGTGCATAACTTATCCTATTATTACTAAAGGCATCTCATCTAAGGGCATGGGGTACATAAATTCTCATAAAATATGGTCTCAAACTAGTAAGTATAAACTTATTTGAAAATTTTGGAATTTGAAATTTTGGATTGTGCTGACGTCATTTCGCTATAGTGGGAATTTTGTTATTATAACGGCTCCATAGTAGCATTTTATCTACTACTATAGAGGGACACTAAGGACCAAAAATCAATCCCTTATTTTATTATTTTGCCTTCTTTTCTTTAGTTGTAAACACAATGAAGTTTATATCTAAAAACCCCTAAGGTTGCCTCATGGCCTTGAAGCAATAGAAAGGGAGGAATACACTCAATTAGGGGAAAACCTATCATTTTCTTATGGATTTCACGTTGGAAATCATTAGCAAAGAGTCAGAAGTTTATGTTAATTGATTTCTATCAACTACTTAGTGTCCAGGTAGGTTAAGTTCAATTGAATAGCATATATATACATAACATATACTGTTAGGATATTCCATGTTTAGGCCTATGGGTACGGTTTTGGGATGGACAAAAATAGTAATTCTAGATTTGTTTGAAGATGACTAGATATTGTGTGTAATGTTGATTTTATGATATAAACTAGTGAGATTTATTGCCAATGCTAAGCCTATTTTTGAGGTTAATTGTAATTCTCTTATGCTCAAAACGTATGCTAAGATCTAATAAAGATCAAATTAGAGAGGATTGGTAACCTGGTGAAGTAAAATAAAGATTCTAGGTGGAGAAGTATACTTAGTGATAAATTAGGGTTAAGATAGATGATTGGGTGTGTTAAGGTGCAAAATGGGGGTGTGGTATATGACTTAGTAGGTGGTAGGTAAATTTAGTTGAAAACCCAAATTGGTTTATGTATGCATGTTTACCATTCTTTTTTATACTTATTGCATTGCATGTCCAGAGAAATAAAATCATTGAATGATATCCGTAGTGTTAATAACATATAATATAATTTTTTTAAAGGCTTGTTCATTGGACAATTACCGTTTATTATTCTCATTGTTGTTGGATTACTGTGATATCTATTATTATTGTGGGATGAGTCAATAAAGGACATTTTTATGGGATTTATTATTATAATTATTATGGAATGAGTTGTAAAAGACATCTTCATATGCTTATTATTATTATTGTCATGTGATGAACTGATAATGGATATTATCACAAGATTAATTAAAATATGGTTGGCAAGCACTAGATTTATAGAATTTTTGGTATGTGGACAGAGCTCTTCCCCTACATTTCATGGCTAGTGGGCGACTATAACACCATTAACATGTGTGTACAAGGTATTGGTGAGTTTGATAGTTCCTCAAGTGGACCGAGTTTGTGTATTTTTTATTTATAATTTATTTTTTGAGTGGATTGGATTTATGATTATTGTATTTAATATGGTTATGGTGATTTTTAAACTTGATCCTTGAGTGGTACAATCTAAAAATGTAAAAGAAAGGCTTATTATTTATTATTGTTTATTTACTTGTGTATTTGAGTTAAGGAGTTATTTTCTTGCTGATTTGGAATATTGACTATATTGACTTGTACTTGACTAAATTTTATGATGCTGGTTTCAAATGTCTAAGAGGTACCTATTGAGGTAGAGTCACTTGGTAAGTGTTCATGGATGTACTTGTTTACATCGTTATGGTTGATTGTTCACTGGTTGACATTGTTAAGATTTGATTAAGTGAAGAGTTGCCATCTTGCTTATTACTTATCCAAGGCTATTATTGAATCTTTAATTAGGAGGGTGCTTAATGCATAACTAGGGTATTAAATTAATATTAATTTTTTCTTAGAGTTAAATATGATGGTTGACTTGTGGATTAGTGGGATTGGCTAAAAGATTAAAAAGTTTTCAATCAGGGTGTATAGAATTAGGGAAGGAGAATTGGTAGGAAAATGGTTGTTTGATTAATAAAGATGTTTACCAATATAGGTTATTTGAACTGATACTACTCCTTCTATACCTATTTCTAAGGTATAGTCGACTTTTAAGATCAATTGATATTTCTTGATTGATGCGGTAGAGATCTCTAGCAGTTTCTATCCTTTGTCTTTTTTAGTGGAAGCTAAGTCATGTATATTTATAAATTCCATTATAATAGCTCTTGTGCTTATTTTGCTAGATTCAGGGTGAAATATTTTTTTCTACCCAAAGAATTATAACTTATTTTTAATAATTGAAAGATATAATGATTTCTTTTTGTAACTTCTGCATGTTTCCTGATTAGGTTGTAAGGGTTCTCTTATCTGGGTTGTTAAAGTAGGTGCCTGCATGATTTGGTTAGTTGGGTCATGATATTTTGTATCAGTTACTAGGTTACTAATCACCTAGTACCAGAGAATATATCAAGTAGATTCTTGCAGATTGATGTGTTGATGTCCATGTCAAATCTTAGGGAAGCTATGACGCATTCTAGGAAATGGTTTCACTTCTTTCTTTTATCTTGTAAGGTTTTTATAGTAGTTTTTATCAGTTGAACCTAATTGGCATCTCTTAATTCTAATTGTCTTCTCCACAAGACAATTGGATGTCACTTAACTTAATTTGGAATGATACAAACAATAACATTGGACCTGGGAAGGTTCCTATTAGTATCTAGCGATAAGGGGTATGTATAACTTCTAGATAATCGAATAGTGGTTGTCAATGATATAAGTAGGGGGATAAAGAAATGGATTATTGGTGAATGAATTATTTTGGGTTAATGATTGTATAAATCGTAATTGTCTGAATGACTATAAACTCATGATGAGTGAGATTGTCATAAATTGCCATATGTGGTTGGTTGAGAAATTATATGTTAGGTGGCTTGAATTAGAAACTATATGTGAAGTGCTAACTATGGTATTGATACATATAAATTTGGTATATGATTGTAAAGGTCTTATTGCAAGCTGTTGATACAGGTAAGGCTATAAGAATGGCAAATCTTACATAAAAGTGGAAATTGTAGTAAAGGAGGAATCCTTGTTGTTGTTTATAATTATGGATTTAAGAGAAGTAACTATTAATTTGTTGTTTTCTTTGATATGCTAAGTTAGATCTTTGGGTTATGATTTAAAAAGTGGTGTGATTTTTAATTTTTATTGTTGTTGAAGGAGTGAGAATGAAAGGAATTGCAAAAACCTAAAAAATTATGGCTACTATTTTAGGGCTATCATAGCAGGCACTGTCCTACAATTGCGAGCCCACTATAATGTTATTGTGGTAGTGGTGTGACTGTTATAGGGGAATGGGCTAGGATAGAATACCTACCCTGCTTTCCCCTAACCTATATAAGACATCATTTTAAGCTACGAGATACACCGTATTCGATAAAAATGCATAATATAAGGTAAGAAGTATGCATTCACCTTATTAAAAATAAACATCCATGTGCAAATAAAAAAAGGAAAAAGAAAATAATATGTTTGTTACAGTCCCAAATGGAGGTAACCCAAATCTAGTATCAATAATAAAAAAGGGGGGAATAAGTCGACATGTATTAAGGATCTAGATGGATGCCCCAGCATCATCATCGGTTGCAAGGTCGGGGCCTGGTATTCTCTTCCCAAGTCACTCAGAAAGGAGAACTCATATACATCCTTCGGATTTAGTTGAGGAAGCTCCTTGTTAGGGACATCACACTTGAACATGACCTTGATGGTCTCTCATATTCGGGAAAGTATGCTATCCCATGAGTGTCTCCTCCTCTTATCTTCATTGAGCTCTATTCGGAGTTTTGCATAATCCTAGCAGTAGGAGGCTGTATTATGGAGCTAAAAAAGATTTTACCCTAGGGAGAAAAGTAGTCTTACTCCATAAATCTCCTCATGACAGCTAGATCCTCCTCTAGGTGGCTACTGGAAATTAGGCGCTTGAAAGAAGTGGCATCATCATATTTCTCCTCCATCACCTAGATTATCTCCACCTCGCCTATTTTCCTTTTTTTCTTGCTCTATGATGAGGAACCCTTCACTCTAATAGCATCCTTCCTAGGCATATATAAGCACCTACGTAACTTAAAAACTATACCAAAAAGGTTAAGGGCCTTTTTTATTGCCCGAGTAAAAGTCCTTCCACTATCAAAATCTATGTTCCCATGTTTAGTCAGATCCCCTGTATATTATAAGCTACCACTAAGGCCCGAGGGTAAGTTATGTTGAAAGTGCTATCCAATGGTTGAATCCTACTGGTCATGAAGTTCAGCTACCTTTGAGCATCAGCTGTAAAATAGATGTTCCTAACCCTCTTAGTTCTAGGAAAATAGACCTTGTCCCTGTCAGCCTCTGCTACTAGCATGTTCCTAAACCACCCATATCAATCTTTTAAGCCTTGGCATATACTTAGTGTTAGAGATATTTATCACCCCGAGCACCTAATTGATTATGGCAATATCCATAGTTACATCAACTCTCCAAATATGAATAATAGGGTTGGGATTAACCCAAAGCATGATAGTATGGCAGAGATATCCCTAACATAGCCCTAGAACCTCTCCCGAGGATCCTCTACAAGGAACATCAAATCAAAATCCTAGAGCCAATTATAGAAATGTGGTGCACCCTCTTCCATGACTCTCATAATGAATCCCTCTCTCATAGCAAAGCCCCTTCCTTTGGTAGTCCTAAAATGGGTTTTGACAATTCTCATTGGGGAATATTTGAATGAGTGATCTTAGATTAACTATCCCAATTAAGGCTCAAGTTAATTACATGAAGGTTGATATCTTTAAATTTATGTTGTTATTTTATTTTCATAATTTCTACCTCTCTCTCGAACAAGTTTTGAATACAAGCGAGTTTCTAACATTTCCAACTGTCAAAAAAGTAATAAAATCAAAGGAAATACCAATACATGCAAGCACGCTAGTCTAGAATGACTTCACATGTAATATAGTTTTGTTAATTCATCATAGTTCCCACAACCCTATTTATGGTGTTTATCTACTCATTCGTAAGCACGCAAGAAGAAAAATATATAAAAACCTAATTTCACACTTACAAGAATTGTAAGAAAAAATAATATCTCAAATTGATTAAAAACCCTAAAAACCAATATCAGTAGTTCCATGATCAATATTGTGTCTAAGAACCTTAAAATAATGTAAATGTGTCTAAACTAATCATAAAACACAATAGGAGTATTTATAGATATAACATAAATCTCATCCTAAACTGTGTAGGAAAACTAGGTCTGCAGTATTCGACAACTCGTGGGTGGAGTCGTAGATTAAACCCATGAGTCATAGGTCTTTATCATGGAAATCAACTTAGGCTCAGTCTTTATTATATCACTCAAGCTGCCACCCATATGTCATATGTTGGAGTCATGAGTCGTGAATTAACTTGTAGGGATCAAACTTTTCCTTCAGCTGTAGAACACAACTCACAAGTCCTACTCACGAGTTATGGGTCCCACTCACAAGTCATAGATCACACTGGTGAGTCACCAACATCTCTTCACTTAACAGATTTTCATCTTTTTTTGAGTTTTTCCTCCAAAACCTATTTTCCTGCAAAATCAACATAAAAACACATCAAACCAAAAAAATACCTCAGTTCTTGCATAATTTCATTATTTTAAGTATGAAAAGTGTCATGAAACCATGGCACATCAGATGTTTGCATCTAAAAGGATGCCTTTTGGTCTTTTTAACTCTTCCAAAACTTTTAAGCTTTGTATCATGTCTTTTTTTATACGTAATGGAGAAAACTATTGAGGTTTTCATGAATGATTTTGGATTTATTTGATGATTTCTTAGCTTATTTATCTAGTGCCTTGTAAAGATGTGACGAGTGTAGCTGGGTGCTTAATTAGGAAAAGTGTCATTTTATGGTCAAGAAAGGGATAGTTCTTGGAATAAAATTTCTATAAAAGGGAATGAGAATGACAAGTCTAAGATTGAGGTAATTTATAAATTGCCTCCACCAATCTCTGTGAAGGGAATTCATAACTTTTTGCGACATGTGGTTTTTTTGTCATGAATTTCTCTGAAATTGCAAAACCATTTTGAAAATGTTAGATAAGTAGGTGATGTTTGTATTTGATGATGTGTTCCTTAAGGATTTTGAGTATCTTAAAGAGAAGTAAATTCCAACCTTTATTATTGTATCTTCGAATTGGACCTTGCCATTTGAGGTGATGTGTGATGCCCATAGTGTGTCACTAGGAGAAGTCCTAGGACAAAGGTGAGAGAAGATCTTACATCCCATATACTATGCTAGAAAAGTACATAATCCTCGGGAGAACAATTAGACCGTAACTGAACAAGAGTTGCTCGTAGTGGTGTTCTCCTTTGAGAAATTTCAGTTGAACTTGATAGCACCAAGGACATTGTGCAAACTTACCATACAACTCTTAGATATCTTATGGAAAAGAAGGAAACAAAGTTGATGTTATTTCAATGGGAAATTCAATTACAGGAATTTGATTTTAAGGTTAAGGATTGAAAGGGAACAAAAAATCAAGTTGCTAACCATTTGTCATTCCTTGAGGAGGAATCAATGCTAAAACTAGGAGATGAGATTAAATTTGATGATACTTTTTATATGAGCAAGTCTTGACAATATCACAAAACTTATTCCCTTGGTTTGCTGATTTTTCTAACTATTTGGCAAGGGATCTCATCCCATAAGATATGTGTAATACCCCGAATTTTCTTCCTAGCTAATTTTATCCCAAGAATGCCTAGTATTATCTTCTAAAGTGAATGATGATTATTCCATGAGGAATTTTCAAGAATTTCACTTTTTTCATATGGAAAATTCAATAATCTTTTCATCGATATAAATTTCGCCCAAATCCGACACCCGGGTGAAGAGTTAGAGCCTTTTCAGTGAGATAGTGTATTACCGGAGCCTCCTGTGCATCGCGGAGATAGCTCAAATGGAAATTATCAATTTCCAGTGTTGCTCTACGATAGTGGCACATCGCGCCAAACTTCCAGGTCACAGACAAGGTGGCAACGTGATAGCTTCGTTTCGCGCCATCGTGCAAATTCCTATTTGTCATTTTCTAGTAACTTGGCGCGATAGTGGTGCGTCGCGCTGATGAACGTCGAGAAATTTTCTTAGAAATTAAAGACGTGTCCTATGGTTAAAAGGGTTAATTTTCCCACCATATATAAGCCTCATACCACGAAATTTGGTCATAATTCAGCAACTTATACTCAATTGCTCTAAAAAACTCTCAAGAACTAGCCATAGGATTTTCATAGAAGGTTCAATTCCAAGGGAATTCATCGTCAAATTTCCAGAATCGTTTCGTCAATCTTTATGAAATCACTAACTAAGGTATGCGTAGTGTTCATCCACGGATCACTTTTATTCGTGGATTCTAAGAATCATGTTTTAAATAACCTATTGTGATTTGCTTGTTGTGATTAGATCATGTTCATGTTGATAGTTGTTATTTATGTTTCAAGATAGTATCCTGATGACTTTTCTTGAAGTATGTGAGTTTGTTGATTGAAAATCTATGAGTTTGGGTAGTTTTATATTCTTAAATTGATGATTTCACCTATGCTATAAAGTGTGAATGTAAGGTGTTTGATAAAATGCCTAGAATGATAGAATCATGTTCCTTATGACTCCATAGTATCTAAATGACAAGTCCATGCTAACCCTTATGATGAAACACAATTTACATGCTTTTGTTGTGTATTGACTGTTGTGTTATGCAACATTCATGTTATTAAAATCATGCAAGTATGGACATGTTATACGCATTCCCTTCCATGATCATGACTAGGATAACCATGTGAAGCATGAAATCCCTTATTTATGGCATTATGAATTATGAACTCTATTCCTATGATCAAGAAGTATTATGTATTGTTGATGTTGGTCATGTATTCAAGAATACAATGCCTTGTCAGTTTCCTTCTATCAAGTCCTGGGGGTACTTGTACCCAAAAAATATAGTTATGTGCCTAGAGCCATGTCATGTTTTCACGATACTCTCAGTCAAGCCATGTTCCATAGAAGCCAGTCAGCCATGTGACTCAGGAAATCTCAGAAATCTCATGAACTCAGTACTCAGTAAGATTAGTAATCTCATAAACTCAGTTAGTTATCAGATATCAATAGTATTCCATCAGTCGGTGGAATTCAGTAAACGTAGTCCATGTACAATCATTCAATCATGTTCATTCTCTTCATATGGGAGTACAAAATAGCATCAAGTGAACCCAATGATCGGAACACACACTGTCAGATGAGGGTATGATTCTTAGCAGTCATCCTTGTGTTCCAGAACTATGTAGCCAGCAAATATTGAGACATCAACACTATCATATGAGGGTTGATGAGGTGGATAAGCACTGTCAGATGAGGGTACCACTATCCTCAATGACTGAAGAAGAAGGATGATGATGCAAAATTCAGTAAATTCATGGCAATGCTCAAGAAGTTGACAATAAATATGCCTTTGGTTGAAGCACTTGACCAAATGCCAGGATATACAAAATTCATGAAGGACCTTATGACTAAGAAAAGAGTTGTGAGCTGCAAATTGGAGGAAAATCTCCACCATTGTAGCGTTATCTCTATAAGGACCTTGGTGTAAAAGAAGCCAGACCCGGGTGCATTCACTATTTCCTATACAATCGAGACTATGGAATTCGCCAAGGCATTATGTTATTTGGGAGAAATTGTTAATTTGATGCCACTGACTATTTATAGAAAGATGGGTCTGGGAAATCCCACACCCACCAACATGAGACTCGTGATGGAGGATAGTCAGTAAAGCGACCTGTTGGCATTTTGTATGATTGTTGGTGAGGTGTCCAACTGTATATTTCCTGCAGACTTCATAATTCTGGATTTTGAGGTGAACTTCGAGGTGCACATAATCTTAGGTCGACCTTTCCTTACAACTGGAAGTGTGTTAATTGATTTGAGAGCGAATGAGCTCTTATTAATAATGAACGATGAAGTGGTACGGTTTGATGTGGGCATATCAATGAAGCATCATGAAGAAATCAGTATGTTCTCAGTAGTTGATGTGTTTTATGAGGACGAACAAGATGTGTACATAGCTGAGCAACTTCTTATCAAACCTTTGGCCGCAATTATGATGAATTATGATAGTGAAGGCATCGGGGAGTATAAAGAGATAGTTTGTGCCTTAATAGGAATCGGTTCATATCCTTATGCACCTAAAAAGTTAAACCTTGATCTGGCTAATCGACCAACACCACCAGCCAAGCAATCTATTGAGGATCCTCCAGTGTTGGAATTGATAAAACTACCTGGACACTTACAGTATATGTTTCTAGGCAGCAGGAACATGCTACCTGTTATTATTGCATCTGATTTGGGTGAAATACATGTGAATACACTTATTTTAGTACTTCAGAGGCACAAGAGAGCTATAGGGTGGACCATCGCAGATATTATTAGCATTCCCCTGGGCTTTTGCACGTATAAAATTCTATTTGAGGAAGATTTTATTCCAACCATAGAGCACCAGTGACGTCTTAACCCACCAATGCAAGAGGTGGCTAAGAAGGAGATTATTAAGTGGTTGGATACAAGAGTGGTTTACCCTATTTCTGACATCAAGTAGGTGAGCCCAGTTTAATGTGTGCCCCAAAAAAGGGTGCATGACAGTGGTTGCTAATGAAAGGAATGAATTGATTCCACTCAAGCCTATAACTGGGTGGAGATTTTGCATGGACTACCGCAAGATGAATTCTTGGACTCTGAAATACCACTTCCCGATGCCTTTTATGGACCAAATACTTAATCAATTGGCTGGAAGGGGGTGGTATTGCTTCCTGTATGGTTATTGTAGATACAACCAAATCTGCATTTCTCCTGAAGATCAGGAGAAGACGACATTCACATTCCCCTATAGAATCTTTGCATTTAAGAGGATACCATTTGGGCTATGCAATGCACCCGCCACTTTTCAATGGTGTATGATTTCTATCTTCTCGAATGTGGTGGAGAACACCATAAAGGTATTCATGGCTAATTTCTATGTGGTGGGTGATTCATTCGAGACGTGTTTGGCAAATCTGAATCTAGCCTTCCAAAGATATGTAGAATTTAATTTGGAGCTTCACTGGGGAAAATGCCATTTCATGGTAAATAAAGGCATCATTCTCGGCCATAAAATTTCTGAAAAGGGGATAGAAGTGGATCGAGCAAAAGTGGAAGTAATTGAGAAACTACCACCTCCCATTTTAGTGAAGGGAGTGCTTATTTTTCTTGGACATCTGGATTTTATCAGAGATTTATAAAAGACTTCTCAAAGGTTACAAATCCACTTTGCAAACTTTTGGAGAAAGAAATTAAATTTTTCTTCGATGATGAGTGCTTGAAGGCATTTGAATGCCTTAAAAAGAAGCTGATTGTTATTGCAACTGACTAGCCAAACCCATTTAAGATCATGTGTGATGTAAGTGGTGTTGCCCTTGGGGCTGTATTGGGATAAAAGAGGGGGGAAATGTTTCATCCGATATATTACGCCAGCAAAGCACTGAATGGAGCACAAAAGAATTACACCGTCATTGAACTCAATAACTTCACGGTCAAGAACAAGTATCCTCTTCCCAGAATTGGTGATTTTCTTAACCAACTTTAGGATGCTAGTTATTTCTCTAAGATAGACCTCAAATCAGGCTACTATCAGCTCAGAGTTAGAGAATGTGACATTCAAAAGATAGCTTTACGTACTCGGTATGGTCACTTTGAATTTCTATTCATGTCATTTGGTTTTACCAATGCCCTATCTGCTTTCATGGACCTAATGAACCGTGTATTCAAGTATTACCAGTACATGTTCATTATAGTCATTATAGATTACATCCTTACTCCCACTGTGATCAAGACCATTCAAACTATCTTAGAATTGTTTTTCAGACTATTAGAGATCATCAGTTGTTCGCCAAATTTAGTTAGTGTGAATTTTGTCTAAGGTCAGTAGCATTCCTTGGTCATATCATTTCCAGTGATGGAATTAGAGTAGATCCTTAGAAGATCAAAGCGGTAAGAAACTGGCCTCGCCCTGTCTCTCCATCAGATATCAGGAGTTTCTTGGGTTTGGCTGGCTATTACAGACGGTTTGTTGAGGTATTTTCTTCTATTACTTCCCCTATGTCCAGATTGACTCAAAAAAAAGTCAAGTTTTAGTGGTCAGATCCTTGTGAGAAAATTTTTCAGGAATTGAAGACTCGACTCACCTCAGCTCCAGTTCTAGCTCTTCCAGATGGTTCAGATGGATTCATAGTATATTATGATGCATCTATATTAGGTTTGGTTTGTGTCCTCATGCATCATGGTAAGGTCATAGCCTATGCCTCCAGACAGTTAAATGGCCATGATAAGAATTATCCTACTCATGATCTTGAGTTAGCAGCCGTAGTATTTTCCTTAACGATTTGGAGGCATTATTTCTACGAAGTTTATGTAGATGTATTCACAGATCATAAGAGCCTTCGGTATGTATTTTCTCAGAAAGATCTCAATCTTCATCAGAGAAGGTGGTTAAAGCTCTTGAAAGATTATGACATGAGCGTCCTTTATCATCCGGGCAAGGCCAATGTAGTGGCCGAAACTCTCAATAGACTGTCCATGAGTAGTGTTTCTCATGTTGAGGACAATAAGAAGGAGTTAGTTCAGGAAGTTCTTCATCTTTCCAGACTAGGAATTCGCTTAGTCGATTCTTCATAGGGTGGTGTATGTGTTCAGAGTAGTTCAGAATCATCTCTAGTTTTCAAAGCAAGACAAAGTCCTAGCCTTGTCAAGCTAAAAGAGTCAGTCAGAGATCAGAAAGTAGAGGTTTTCTCCCAAGGGGTAGATAGTGTCCTTCGTTGTCAGGGTCGTTTGTGTGTTCCAGGTGTAGATGACTTGAGGCAGTGAATTCTTGTAGATTTGCATGGTATGTGATACTCTATTCATACAGGGGCCACTAAGATATACCGCGACTTGTGGGAGATCTATTGGTGGAGTAGGATGAAGAGAAATGTTGCAGAGTTTGTGGCCAAGTGCTCTACATGTCAGCAAGTTAAGATAGAGCATCAAAAACCTAGTGGTTCCATACAGGAGTTCACCATTCCAACTTGGAAGTGGGAAAAAGTGAACATGGATTTCATGATGGGTTTGCCTCAAACTCGTCATCAGCATGATTCAGTTTGGGTAATAGTAGACCGAATAACCAAGTCAGCTCATTTCCTTCTAGTTCATACCTTTTATTCAACCGAGGAATACACCAAACTCTATATCAGGAAGTTGGTCCAATTACACGGTGTTCTATTATCTATCATCTCAGATAGAGGTACTCAATTTACCTCTCACTTCTGGAAAGCATTCCAAAAGGGTATTGGTATCCAATTTTATCTAAGTATAGCCTTTCATCCTCAGACAGATGGTCAATAAAAAAGTACCATTAAGACTCTTGAAGATATGCTAAGGGCGTGTGCAGTTGATTTCAAGGGTAGTTGGGATGACCACTTGCCTTTGATTGAGTTTGCATACAACAATAGCTATCATTTCAGTAGTCAGATGGCTCCATTTGAAGCTTTCTATGGTATGAGATATAGATCTCTAATTGGTTGGTTCGAAGTTAGCGAAGCCTCAGTCATAGGGCCTGACTTAGTGTTTGATGCTTTAGAGAAAATCCAGTTGATCAGAGAAAGACTTCAGGCTGCTCAGAGCTGATAGAATTCTTATGTAGATGTGTGTAGAAAGGATCTTGAGTTAGAGATCGATGATTATGACTATCTAAAGATATCTCCCATGAAGGGAGTGAAGAGGTTCGGCAAGAAGGGAAATCTCAGTCCCCGATATGTCGGCCCCTTCAAGAATCTCAGTTGCTTTGGCAAGGTAGCTTATGAGATCGATTTGCCTTCATATCTAGCCTCAGTTCATCCAGTCTTTCATGTCTCTTTGCTCAAGAAGTGCGTAAGTGACCCATCAGTCATAGTCTCTATTCAAAGCATTGAAGTTCACAACAACCTCTCTTATGAACAGATTCCAGTCAAAATCCTAGATTATCAGACTCGTAGACTGAGGAATAAAGAAGTCCCTCTAGCCAAAGTTCTTTGGAGAAATCAGTCCGTTGAGGGAGCTACTTGGGAAGAATAAGAAGACATATGCACCAAGTACCCTCACCTCTTCTCCACCTATCTAGATCTAGCTCAAGGTAATAGTTCTCCTTAAGCTTATTTAGCTTCACGTTCAGTATTCAATACAACTTAGTATTCAGTTTTATGCTCATGTTTCATCACAGATTTGGTATCAATTACCATTGCATATTCGGTCATGCACTCATGTACCAGCTCAGTTATGAAATTATGCATTAGACATGCATTCTCATTGTGAGAAACTTAGTTCTTCAAAACACTCAGTTATGCATTCATGAATCAGTTACGTATGCATCAGATATGCATGTTCAGTATGTTATGTCCAGCTTGTCAGTCATGAGATCATGTTCTAGTTATCCATGTTTAGTTCATGTTTATCTTATTATTCCCCCTCTCAGCCAGTCTCATTAGAGGATGAATTTTCCAAAGGGGAAGATATTGTAATATCCCGAATTTACTTCCTAGCTAATTTCATCTCAAGAATGTCAAGTATTAGCTTCTAAAGTGAATGATGATTATTCCCTGAGGAATTTTCAAGATTTTTACTTTTTTCATGTGGCAAATTAAATAAGCTTTCCATCAATATAAAATTCGCCCAAATTCGACACTTGAGCGAAGAGTTAAAGCCTTTTTAGTGAGACAGCGTATCACCTGAACCTCCAGTGCATCACGAAGATAGCTCAAATGGTAATTGTAAATTTCCAGTATTGCTCCATGATAGTGGCACATCGCGCAAAACTTCTAGGTCGCAGAACAGGTGGCAACGCGATAGCTCCGCATCGCGCCACCATGTAAATTCTTATTTGTCATTTTCTAGTGACTTGGCGCGATAGTGGTGCGTGGCGCCAAGGATGAAAATCGAGAAATTTTCTTGGAAATTAAAGACGTGTCCTATGGTTAAAAGGGTCAATTTCCCCACCCTATATAAGCCTTATAACACGAGATTTCATCATAATTCAACAACTTATACTCAATTACTCTCAAAAATACTCAAGAACAAGCCCTAGGGTTTTCATGGAAGGTTCAATTCCAAGGGAATTCATTGTCAAATTTCTAGAATCTCTCCGTCGATATTCATGAAATCACAAACTAAGGTATGCGTAGTGTTCATCCACGGATCCCTATCATTTGTGGAGTTCAAGAATCATGTTTTAAATAACCTATTGTGATTTGGTTAGTGTGATTTGATCATGTTCATGTTGATAGTTGATATTTATGCTTCAAGATGGTGTCTTGATGACTTTCGTGAAGTATGTGAGTCTGTTGATTAAAAATCTATGAGTTTTGGGTAGTTTTAGATTCTTAAAATGATGATTTAACCTATGCTATAAAGTGTGCATGTAAGGTGTTTGATAAAATGCCTAGAATGATAGAACCATGTTCCTTATAACTCAATAGTATCTAAATGACAAGTCCATGGTAACCCTTATGATGCAACCCAATTTCCATGCTCTTGTTGTGTATTGACTGTTGTGTTATGCAACATTCATAATATTAAAATTATGCAAGTATCTACATGTTATATGCATTCCCTTCCATGATCAAGACTATGACAACCATATGAAGCATGAAATCCCTTATTTATGGCATTATAGTTATGAACTTTATTCCTATGATCAAAAAGCATTATGGATTGTTGATATTGGTCATGTATTCAAGAATGCCATGCCTTGTCAGTTTCCTTCTATCGAGTCCTGAGGGTACTTGTACCTAAGAAATAGAGTTATGTGCCTAGAGCCATGTCATGTTTTCACGATACTCTCAGTCAAGCCATGTTCCATAAAAGTCAGTCAGTCATGTCACTTAGGAAATCTCAGAAATCTCATGAACTCAGTACTCAGTAAGATCAGTAATCTCATAAACTCAGTTATTTATCAAATATCAATAGTATTCCATCAATCGATGGAATTTAGTAAACTCAGTCCATGTACAATCAGTCAATCATTTTTAGTCTCTTCAGATAGGAGTAGAAATTAGCACTGAGTGAACCCAAGAATGGGAACACACACTATTAGATGAGGGTGTGATTCTTAGCAGTCATCCTTGTATTCCAGAATTATGTAGCCAACAAAGGTTGAGACATCAACACTGTCAGATTAGGGTTGATAAGGTGGATAAGAAATGTTAGATAAGGGCCTCACTATTCTCTTTTGGGGACATTATCAGATGAGGGGACCCATAGTTATCCTTACCAGTGGCGCGGTATTGACACCCTTCCAATCAAGGCACAGATTGGACCCCAGCTCAGCTGTTATAGCGCATTTGGGGCATGTCGGTTAAATAACTATTTCCATAATTTTAGTATCAGTCTCAGTAAAAAAACTTAGATAGTTTTTTAGATTTTAGGACTGTCGGATAAAGTCAACTCTTTCACATTATGGAACTTAGATAGTTCCATCAGATTTAGAACGGTCAGACACAGTCACTCATGTTATTAGTTATATCAGTTATTAAAACTCCACCATCAGTCATGCTAGATATCAGTAAATTCACATCATCAGTATATAGATCCAGTTATCATGTTCTCATGATTTCAGTTACTATGTATTGAGGTGTGCACTCTTTTGTTCATACTAGTTAGTCAGTTTTTATCATTCACGCATGTAAACCCTAAGTATTCAGCCTACCTCACATGTATACTCAGTACATTCTTTTCTACTGATGCATTTGCACTATGGTTCTTTCTTTTTATGTTACATCATAGGTTCAGATACACGACTCCCAGATTAGCGGCAGTAGTTGCATTCCAGGGTTAGGAGTTTTAGCAGTGAGTCCTCATTCTCATAGGATGTGATTTTATTTTGTCATTTCAGTTTAGTTATTAGTTGATGGAGTTAGTTAGGGATATGTCCCATCAACTCCTTAGTCAGATAGTTAGAGGCTTTCAGACGACTACAGTATTTTCATGTTTTTCAGACTTCAGTATTTTAGTTTTGTTTTGGTATCTAGATACCACTTTATGTCAGACGTTATTGTTATTATTCAGTTATGTTCAGTATTGAACCTTACGGCCTCTCAGTGCATGTTTCTAATTTTTCATGTCATATTATGCAGTGTACAGGTACAGATATCAGTCATGGGTTAGCTTGTGGTCCTTCGGGGTCATGAGCACCGTGTAGCATTCTGGTTCAGATAATTGGGGCATTACAATATATCAATATAGCAACACAACCAATTCATGCATGAGGTGATAAAGTTCTTTTGGTATGAGTCATACTTATTGTGGGTGTATACAAATGGTATGATTAGAAGATGTATTCCCGAGGTAAAAATAATGAGTATTTTAGAGGCCTATCATTCATCTCCAATTGTGGTTCATTGTGGAGGTACATGAATTGTGCAAAAAATCTTGCAATGTCGTTACTATTGGCCTACAATTTATAAGGATGCACATGATTATGCTAGGGCATGTAACCAATGCCAAAGGCAAGGGAAAATTTCATGCAAACATGAGTTTCCTATGATGACTATTCTTGAGCTTAAATTGTTTGATGTTTAGGACATTGACTTTGGGCACATTTGTGAGCTAACATAAAATGAAGTATACCTTGGTAGATGTTTCATATGTTTCAAATTTGGTGGAGGCAATTGCGCTTTCAAACAATAGCTTAAGAGTGTCACAACCTTCTTCAAGAAGAATATTTTGTCTATATTTGGTACACCCAAGTAATTATTAGTGATGGAGGCTCACACTTCTACAATCTTCTTTTCAAATACTTGATAAATATGGTGTGAAGAATAAGGTGGCAATACCTTACCATCCTCAAACAAGTGGGCAAGTTAAGGTCTCTCACCAAGAGATAAAGTCTATTTTGGTGAACACTGTGAATGTCAATAGGACTGATTGGGCTAGAAAGCTAGATGATGCATTATGGACCTACTGGACAACATACAAGACTCCTATAGGTGCATCTCTAAATCAACTTATGTATGGAAAAGTATGCCACTTGCCTGTCAAACTTTACCATAAGGCATTTTTGGTATTGAAAAGGCTAAATTTTGAGTGAAGTAATGTAGCAAACTTAAGACTAGAGCAGGTGAATGAGAAGGATGAGTTTCATCTCCGTGCCTATAAGAGTTCAGCCTTTTACAAATGAAATTGTACCATGGAAGAAAAATTGAGCAAAAATAATTCTAACCCCGTGATTTGGTCTTACTTTATATTTTGAGAATTTATTTGTTTCCTAACAAATTAAAGTCTAGATTGTCTAGCCAATCCACTATGGTGAGGGTCTTTCCACATAGTGCAATTTATATACAAAGGAGTGGTGATGTCCCATTCAAGGTGAACGTAAAATGTGCAAAACACTATTTGGAAAACATAGAAAAGATGAAGTTGCATAAGGAATTGGGTCATGATGATGCCTGAGTAGTCAAGGAAGTTAGGTCATGCCGCAATGTTAAATCAAGCACTTCATAGGAGGCAACCCACGGGCTAGTTGGTGAAGTCTGAGTACCAAACTCATCCACATCGTGCAACAATATTAAATTAAGTGCTGCTTCAAAGGAAACCCATGTTTTGTACTTAAATAGATATAGGGTGATATGTATGTTAAAGTGTTGTAATACCCCGCATTTTTAGGCTAGTCTTTGAACCATCGTTCCTACATGTATGAGCTAAAATTGAAATTATTCCCATAAAAATATGAGTTTCATGATATTTACCCTCATGTTTGATTTGATTTTGAGGTGAAAAATGTTTATAGAAGTCAGTTAGAGCCTAGTGAAGCTAAGATCCTTTTATCCATCCAAAGTTTGATATTCGATTCTACAAGGGTCTAATTTAAACATGTATAACTTTTTATATACATAGAATTTTTTGGCTAAAGACCCACCAAATTGTAGATAATTTAATTAGATTTCTAACAATACCGATTTCACAAAAATCCGATAATCGAGTAAAAAGTTATGGCATTTTTCGTGTGAGACAGTAAACCCACGCGATCTTGATGCATCACGTTGACTGCACCCTGACACAATACCTGACCCAAATTCAAAGTTGTTCTACATGCTCATTCAATTCCAAAAGAGCCTAGGATCACTTTGGTCAATTCCCCTCACCAAAATCCATCCATAAGATTAAAATTCAGCCCCTAAAAGCATTATATACATTCTCATTCATCTTTTTCCCTTCAAGAAAACCTAGCCCCCCTTAAGAACACCAAGAGCTTCATCAAATTTCCTTCAAGATAGTCAAGAATCAAAGCTTCCTAATTCAAGAAGTTCAAGAAGAAGCTTCAAGAACACTATTAGAGATTCAAAAGTTCAAGCTTTTACATTCAATGCATCAAATCAAAACTATTAAGATATGTGGGGTTTTTCAACAAGGACAATTCTTTCGTCCTTGTGCCCAAAACTTATTTTAAATTACAAGTTACTGAATTTTATGTGATTTCCCATGAAATTGAAGTTAGGGTTTACACCCAATTCTTATTGTTTGAAGATTTTGAGATTTCAAGTGATTGAATGTTGAATTTCATGACCATATTCATATATTTATGCATGTAATGCAATTTTTCAGATTTTCCAATTGAGTTTAAGCATGATATTGTGATTCTTGATTTTATTATTTTGATATTGTTGAAGTATTTTCAAGAAACATATTGAGCATGATGATTTTCTATAAATTTACGTGGGTTTTAAGCCCTAAGATTTAGTCTTGATATTTTAAAAAGATTGTGATTTTAAACCTCTTTGATGATTATTTACCAAAGATTCAAGAATGAAATTGATCTTTTGATCCAAGCTAAGATAGGAGTCCACATTATTCATATAGTTTATGATTTAAAGCAAAGAGAAGTATAATTGGTTTTCATTATAGACACTTGTGTTATTTTAAGGTGGATTTCCTAAAATTTCTAAGCAATAAGTATGGAAGTAGTATTTAGCACTCAGTTGGGTATGATTCCAAGGTCTCATGCCCCAGAACTACGTGCCACCGTAGGTTTATGATTGCCAATAGTGGGCTAAGATAGTGATCACTTAAGTTAAGGTTCTATTCCGATGGCAAGGGTAGGACAACTCTCCCCAATGTGGGCAAGACGTTAGACTCCATGATAGCTCACATAGTTTATGTCGGTTAGAAGAACCTCCCAAAAGATGTCCTCTACTTTTGACACAGCTTATCATTTTAAGGCTTTAAGATAAAAGCATATGTTTTGGAAGCTATAGTTTTAAGATTTTTGCAAGTATTGAGAGGAAGTATTTCCCTTACAGAAAGTGTTTTAAAGTACTTCCCTACTAGAAAAGATTTTAGAAAACTAAGTGTGAAGGCTTACAAATTTATTCAGATTATGCTTTACAAAAAGATATTAGCTACAGTTTTCAGCTTTCAGATTTCAGATTTAAAGAGTAAGTCCTTTCTACACTTAGACAGTATGATTTAAAGAGAAAATACAAGTATAGCTTTTAGAACTAAATGTTATGACTCACTAGATTTATAAAGCATGATTTGCTTTTCATGATTATTATTTTCAGTATTTTTCAGATATTCCAGCTTATGTGAGTCATTTATATTTAGCATGCATTATTTTACAAATTATAATAATGAGATGATGTTTACTTATACATTTCACCCCCATATACTCTGTACATCCTTAAAGTGCTGATCCACATATATGTCTATGTGCTACATTATCTCATAATGTAGGTACAAGTTTTTAGTATGCATATTCAAATTCAGACTGTTACAGATTCCAGCCAGCAAGGTGATGAGTCCTCCTACTTTGGGGACTTCAGTTAGATTTATTTATATTATTTACTTTCTTAATCATATGTATTGATTAGTGATGTTTAGATCTCAAAATAGTGTGAGTGGAAAACCCAGTTATCCTCCATGTGCTAAGTGTGGTAAGAATCTTGGTGAGTGTTTTTTGGGAAAGAAAGGTTGTTATGGTTGTGGTAAGTTGGGTCATGGAATCAAAGAGTGTCTGAATGCTAAGCAAGGAAATATGGATGTTCATCCCTAGACTCAGGCTACTAGCGCACCAACTCCTCTTGGTCGCTCAGTCCCTCCTTAAGGCGCAGCATCCAGTATCGGTGGCGGTCAGTGCCAGAATCAGTTTTATACTTTACCATGCCATCAGGAGCAGGAGAGTTCACCAGATGTTATTACTAGTATTCTTCGTGTCTTTCATCTTAATGTTTATGTATTGTTAGACATCGGGTCAAATCTCTCTTATGTGACTCTACTAGTTGCAGTGAATTTTGAAGAAGGTCTTGAAAAGCTCCTTAAGCCCTTCTTAGTTTCTACCCTAGTAGGTGAGTCAGTTGTTGACAAACAGATCTATAGAAAGTTTCCTATCATTGTCCTTCATAAGATCATGTTAGCAAACCTAATAAAGTTAGATATGGTTGACTTTGACCTTATTCTAGGCATGGATTGGCTCCATTCCTATTATGCATCTATAGATTATCGCACATGAGTGGTGAAGTTTCAATTTCCAGATGAGCCAGTCTTTGAGTGGAAAGGTAATTCAGTATCTCCCAGGAGTGATTTCATATCCTATATTAAGGCCAGAAAGTTGATCTCAAAAGGGTGCATATATGATCCATTTTAAGTCAAAGACACTAAGTTTGAGTCTCTAATAGTTTAGTCAGTATGTGTAGTCAATGAGTTTCCTGAAGTTTTTCACGAAGATTTGCCAGGGGTACCTCCCAATAGGGAAATAGAATTTGATATTAACTTTCTTCCAGATACTCAGCCCATCTCCATTCCTTCATATCGTATGGCTCCAACCGAGCGAAAGGAGTTAAAAGAGCAGCTTAAAGAACTCTTAGATAAAGGTTTCATAAGGCCCAATGTCTCATCATGAAGCGCTCCCATCCTATTCGTGCGAAAGAAAAATGGTTCTTTGTGAATGTGCATTGACTATCGGCAGCTGAATAAAGTCACTCTCAAAAATAAATATCCTCTTCCTAGGATTGATGATTTATTCGACCAACACCAAGTTACAAGTTATTTCTCCAATATAGACCTTAGATCTAGCTATTATCAGCTTAGAGTAAGAGAATGAGAATTTCAAAGACAGCTTTTAGAACCCATTATGGTCATTTTGAGTTTCTAGTCATGTCTTTCGGGCTGACAAATGTCCCAGCAGCCTTCATGGACTTGATGAAAAGAGTGTTCCAACAGTATTTGGACATGTTTGTCATAGTCTTTATCAATTATATTCTTATCTATTCTCGTAGTGAGGATGATCACGCAAACTATCTTAGAATTGTGTTGCAAACTCTTAGAAATCACCAATTGTTCTCCAAATTCAGCAAATATAAATTTTCGCTAAGATTAGTAGCTTTTCTTGGCCATATTATTTCTAGTTACGGCATTAGAGTTGATCTCCAAAAGATAGAAGCAGTAAGAAGCTGGCCTAGACCTATCTCTCCATCAGATATCAAAAGTTTCCTGGGTTTAGCTGACTATTACAGATGGTTTGTTGAGGTTTTTTCATCTATTATGTCCCCCATGTCAAGATTAACTCAGAATAAAGTTACGTTTCAGTGGTTAGATTCCTGTGGAAAGAGTTTTCAGGAGTTAAAGGTTTGACTCACATCAGCCTCAGTTTTAGCGCTACCTAATGGTACAGATGGATTCGTTGTCTATTATAATGTTTCTAGAATCATTTTGGGTTGTATTTTGATGTGGAGAGGTAAAGGTTATAGCCTATGCCTTTAGACAGCTTAAGCCTCATGAAAAGAACTAACCCACCCATGACCTTGAGCTAGCTGCTGTGGTGTTTGTATTGAAAATTTGGAGGCACTATCTTTATGGGGTGTATGTCGATGTATTCATGAATCACAAAATCTTGTAATACATTTTTACTAAGAGGGAGTTAAATCTTCATCAGAGAAGGTGGTTGGAATTGTTGAAGAATTATGACATTACTGTGCTATATCATCCGGGCAAGGCCAATGTAGTGGCAGACGCCCTTAGTAGATTGTCTATGGGCAGTGTTGCTCATATAGAGAATGATAATAGAGAATTAGATCAAGTTCAACGATTAGCTAGATTGGCTGTGAGGTTGGTTGACTCAACTGAAGGGAATGTTTGGGTTCAGAGTAGTTCAGAATCTTCTCTAGTTTCTGAAGTGAAAGAGAAGTAGGATAAGGATTCTAGTTTGGTCAAACTGAAGGGGTCAATTAAAGACCAAAAGGTAGAGGTTTTCCACCAAGGGGGAGATGGTGTGTTGAGATACCAGAGTAGATTGTATGTGTTATGTGTTGATAATTTGAGGCAGCGGATTATGGCAAAAGCACATGGTGCGCGTTACTTCATTCACCAGGAGCCACCAAGATGTGCCGAGATTTGTGAGAAGTCTATTGGTGGAGTGGTATGAAAAGAGATATCGCATAATTTGTAGCCAAGTGTGCAACTTATCAATAGGTTATGGTAGAGCACCAAAGACCTGGTGGCATATTGCAGGAGTTTGGTATTCCCACTTGGAAGTGGGAAGAGGTGAACATGGACTTTGTGACAGGGTTACCCCATTTGCATCGTCATCATGATTCAATTTAGGTTATTGTAGATAGATTGAACAAATCAGTCTATTTCTTGCCAGTTCACAGATCCTACACAGTTAAATACTATGCTAAGTTGTATATCAGAGAGTTGGTTAGATTGCACGGAGTTTTCTTGTACATCATTTCAGATAGGGATACTTATTTTACCTCTCATTTTTGGAAAGACTTTCAGAAGAGTCTTGGTACTAAGTTCATCTCAGTTCAGTTTTTCACCCGCAGATAGATGGCCAAGTAGAGAGGACCATCCAGACCTTAGAGGATATGTTGAGGGCATGCATTCTTGATTTCAAAGGCAGTTGGAATGACCACTTGTCGTTGATTGAATTTGCCTACAATAATAGTTGCCATTCTATTATTCACATAGCCCCGTTTGAAGCTTTTTATGGGTGGAGATATGATCACCAGTCGGTTGGTTCGAAGAAGGTAAAGCCGTTTTTATTGGGACATATATGGTGTTTGAGGTTATGGAGAAAGTTCAGTTGATTCGAGAGAGATTGAAAGTAGCTCAAAGTCATTAGAAATCTTATGAAGACGTAAGAAGGACAGATCTTGAGTTTAAAGTCGATGATCTTGTGTATTTGAATATTTCACCCATGAAGGAGGTGAAGAGATTTGGCAAAAAGAGAAAGCTTAGTCCCCGATATGTGGGTCCCTATAGGATTTTGAATCATGTAGGGAAGTTAGCATATGAGCTTGAGCTACCTACAGACTTGTCATCAATTCACCCAGTGTTCCATGTGTCCTTATTGAAGAAGTGTATGGACGATTCATCTATTGTAGTTCCTTTAGAAAGCACAGATATTCAGAATAGCCTTTCATACGAAGAATTTCCAGTAGAGATTCTTGATCACCAGATCCATAGACTAAGGAACAAAGAAGCTCTCTTGGTCATTTAGAACCAATGAAGACTTTTAAAAGGGGAAAAAGTTCTAAAGACCAAACAGACTACTCGATAATCGAACTATCAATTTTAGCAAGTCATAAATGACTTGGGGCAGCCATGTAAAGGCAATGGTGAAGATAAGCAGAAATATAGGAAATGACCTGAAGGGTCATTACAGGCTTTGACCAAGTTCCCAAGAGGACAACTCGGGCCAATAAACCATCATATTCCTAACCCTTGATTCAAAATAGAACAATAGGGGTCGAGACATCCGCAAAACCCTAAAATAGTTTAATAATGATAATGTGGAAGTACGTCATGAAATGTAACAGTTTAAATTTTGTAGAAATTTAAACACATAAGCAAATAAACAAGTTAAATAGTACAAACCTGAATAGTTAGTCAAAGAAGTTAGTTCAAATATTTGGTTAGAACCTAGTTAAATCTCCAGCAGAGTCGTCATTTCTGTTTTATCCTTTTTGAGTTTCATTTAAAAAGAAAATGGTTTTGACCCCTTCTAAACTATTTCAAAAGATTCAAGAAAATTCGAAATAATTTTGAGAATTTCACATAGTCACCACTTGAAGCAACTTAAGGATATTCTGGATAAAGGGTTTATTCGTCCTAGTATTTCTCCATGGGGTGCATCGATGTTATTTGTGTAAAAGAAGGATGTTTTTCTTCGGATGTGCATTGACTACAGGCAGTTGAACAAGGTGACGGACAATAAAAAAATATCCTCTTCCTTGGATAGATAACTTGTTTGACCACTTGCAAGGTGCCAAGTTCATCTCTAAGATAGATCTTCGGTATGGGTACCATCAGCTTAAGATTAGGGGGATGGATATATCTAAGATGGCTTTTTGTATATGTAATAGACATTTTGAGTTCTTGGTGATGTAATTTCTGTACACGTAATAGACATCCCCAAGATGCACCTTACGTGATGTCATTTTGAGGTACATCTTGCTAATCACCTCTGTGTGGTGTTGCAGACCTTAAAGGAACAACAGTTGTTTGCCAAGTTCTCTAAGTATGAGTTTTGGTTGAATGTTGTGACTTTCTTAGGTCATATTATTTCTAGTGAATGGATTATGGTGGATCCATAGAAGGTTGTTGTGGTGAAGAGGTGGACTAGGCCTACGACTCCATCCGATATTCGAAGCTTCTAAGGTTTAGCCAGGTATTATAGGCGATTTATGGAAAGTGTTTCTTCGATAGATGCTTCTTTGACAAAGTTGACTCAAAAAAAGGTTAAGTTTTCTTGGTTGGATGCTTGAGAAGGAAGTTTTTAGAAGTTGAAGAATAAGTTGACTTTGGCTTCAATCCTGACCTTGTCGGAAGGTAATGATGGATTTGTGGTTTATTGTGATGCATTTCAGGTAGGGCTTGATTGTGTTTTGATGAAACATGGAAAGATGATTGTCTATGCTTCCAGACAGTTGAAGGTACATGAGAGGAATTATCCTACTCATAATTTGGAGTTGTTGGTGGTTGTGTTTACTTTGAAAATATGGCGGCATTATTTGTATGGTGTTTACATAGATATCTTTTCTAATTACTTCAGTATGTGTTCACTCAGAAAGAGCTTTATCTCAGGCAGAGAAGGTAGCTTGAGCTTCTCAAGGATTATGATATAAGTCTTCACTACCACCCAGGTAAGGCTAATATGGTTGATGATGCTCTTAGCAGGTTATCCATGGGGAGTCAGACTCATGTGAAGGAAGTAAAGTGGGAATTGGTAAACGATATTCCCCACTTGGCTAATATTGGAGTTCGTCTCTTAGACTTTAAGGATGGTGGTGTAATGGTGCAAGAAGTGGTTGATCTCCTATTGGTGTAGAGATTTAGGAGAAGCAAGTGTTTGATCCTATCATGATGAAAATCAAGAGTGATGTTGGTGGGCAGAAGGTAGTGGTGCTTGAGATCAGTGGTGATGGTACTTTATGATACCAAGGGAGGTTGGGTGTTCCTGATGTCGACAGGCTAGGGTAAAGGGTTTTGGCTGAAGCACATGATTAGCGCTATTTGTTCCTCCTAACTTGAATAAGATGTATCATGATCTCAAGGAGGTCTATTGGTGGAATGGCATGAAAAGGAATGTGGCTGATTTCATGGCCAAATGTATGGTATGTCAACAGGTTAAGGTTGAGCACATAAGACTAGGAGGGTATGGAAGTGGGAAGTGATCAATATGGACTTCATTACCAGTCTTCCTCAGTCTCAGATTAGTATGATTCGATTTGGGTCATTGTGGATAGGATGACTAAGTTTACACATTTCTTGCCAGTGTGGATAACCTTTTCGGTGGAAGATTATGCGCAGTTGTACTTTCAGGAGATTGTGAAGCTGCATGGGGTACCTATTTCGACTATCTCTGATTATGGTACGCAGTTTAGGTTACATTTCTGGCGGTCTTTCCAGAAAGGGTCGAGGACTAAGGTTAGTTTGAGTATTTTTTTCAACCACAGTCGGATGGGCAAGTGGAGAGAACTATTTAGACATTGAAAGATATGCTTCGGGCCTGTATGATTGACTATGGTGGCAATTAAGTTGAGCATCTACCTTTGGTGGAGTTTGCTTACAATAATAGCTATCATTCGAGTATTGGTATGGCTCCTTTCAAGGCGTTGTATGATAGAAGTTTAGATCTCCTATTGGGTGGTTTGAGCTTGGGAAAGTGGAAATGTTTGGTTCAAATTTGGTTTTTCGGGCGATGGAGAAGGTCAAGGTGATTTGAGATAGGCTTAGAGCTGCCCAAAGTCGCCAAAAAACTTATGCAGATGTTAAGCATAGAGACTTAGAGTTTGAGGTCGGGGATAGAGTGTTCCTCAAGGTGTCACCCATGAAGGGAATAGTGCGGTTTGGTAAAAAGGGAAAACTCAGTCCTCGGTATGTTGGTCCTTATGTAATTTTGCAGAGAGTTGGCAATGTTGCTTATGTGTTGGAGTTGCTATCTAGCTTCAGTTTGGTTCATCTGGTCTTTCATGTTTCTATATTGAGGAAGTGTCGTGGTGATCCTTCTTCAGTCGTTCCTTTGTAAGGATTGGGTATCTCGGATTCTCTATCTTATGAAGAGGTCCCGATTGAGATATTAGATAGGCAAGTTCGTAGGTTGTGGACCAAGGATATGGCTTCGATTAAGGTTCTATGGTGGAGCCATAAGGTGGAACAAGCTACTGGGAAGCGGAAGAGGACATGAAATCCAAGTATCCACATTTATTTTCTGCTCTTGGGATTCATGCGGAAGGTATGTGCCTTGAACACATCTTTATTTTCTGAGTTTGTTAAAGAAAAGATTAACATCTTTGACTCTTTATTTTCAAACGTTGTTAAAGATATTTTATAATGCAAATGGCTGTAATACCCCCAAAAATTTTTCGTTGAAATTTTGTGCGTAAACGTGTTGGGTTCTATCTTCTAAAATGAATTATAAATTTTTCCGTGCAGAATGTCTTAGATTATGACCCACCATTGCGTAGAGTATCGAATAAGCTTTCCAACGATATGTGGATCATCCAAAACGGACACCCGAGCGATGAGTTATAAACATTCTGATCGAACCATGAATAGTAGTGAACAGTAAAACGTGCAGGAAAAAGTACTGAGGCCTGGCGTATTTTTTCTCCAACTTTAAATGATCATAACTCCTTGTACATAATGATCTGGGTGATCTTCTATATATCAACGTAAAGCTCTGCGAGTCCTCTTTCCAATGAAATTGGTTTTATCCAATTTGTCTATCGAACAAAAAGGTTATGGTCGATCTACTTCAGCCTATCAAAAGCAAATTTTTGGGTCAACTTCAAACGATCATAACTCCTCGTACACAATGATCTGGGTGAGATACTATATATCAACGGAAAGATATGGGAGTCCTATTTCTAATGAAATTGGTTTCATCCAATTTGGATATCGGAGTAAAACATTATCGTTGATCTACTTCAGACTATCAAAACAATCCACCAAAGGACAGATTCGAGAATTATTTAATTTTTAGGGGCATTTTGGTCATTTTCCCTCACCCAAAATCCGTCCAAACCCTATTATAAAGACTATTAGATCCATTATATATTATATTTCATGAAATTCCCTCAAAAGAAAAACCCTAAGCTCCTACATCCAACTTCAAGAACCTCCAAAGTTCACCATTAATTCTGCAAATTTATTCAAGATTCCAAGTTCCTAGTTCAAGAACTCCAAGAACCATCATTCAAAGGCACGATTAATATCTCAAAAATGAGTATCGATCTAAAGTTCATCATTCAAGGTATGTGGGGTTTTCAACAAGAACTCTCTTTCATTCTTGTGCCCAAAAGTAATTTTCTTTACAAAGACATGATTTTTATTTGATTTTTACGAATTTGAAGCATGAATCAATATCTTATGATGATTATTATGAAATCTTGATGTTTATGATTTTGAAAGATGAATCTACATGTGTGGAGATATAAAGCATGAATCTTGAACGATATTTATCATGATTTTGATATTTGGGTCGTGAATTCCCATTGGAAATTCTATTTTTTTAGAAAGTGTGTTATAAGCACGTTGATGTTGAATATTTGAGATATTTTGAATGATTTTACCTTTTAGTCTTAATGGAGTTGTTTTGAACTCGAGTGTGAATGAAATCCACAACGTAGTTGATTTTGATAGATGGGAAGCATGATGGCTCCCGATGTATATTTATATATTACTGAAATTGTTTTGTTGTGGATTGTCCTTGAAATGATCTGAGCTAAGTCCGGGACAAATCTTTAGCACTGAGTGGGAGGTATAAAATGACTTTACTTCCCTAGAACTACGTGCCCCCGTAGGACTGAGCCTGAGGCTGATTTATATAGTGATCACTAGTTTGTGTGAATTTGATATCGATAGTCCTACTCCGATGGCAAGGATAGGACGGCTCTCCCCAACGTGGGTTGTACGTTGGATTCCATGTAGCTCACATGGTTTATGTCGGTTATAGGATCTCCCAGTGTGTGTTTCCTTGTGTCTATGGTGAATGGTGAAGTGATTTAAAAGTAGAATTGTGAAAGTTATTCATTCGAAAGATTTAAATGATATTTACATTATGAGAATTGATATTCTTGGTGAACTAAAAGTGATTGACAAATTATATGATGACTCGCATGTGTTATTGTACTTATTTCATCCTCTCATGATTATGATGATTTTCTTCGGGCTATGTGAGTCTTTCATACTTCCTGAATATTTCTTATAAATATTTATGATGATGATGTTTATACAACTGCATACACCCCATATACTCGATTCCTTTCCATGGTACTGACCCACATTCTTCGGATGTGGGCTGCATTTTCTCGAAATGTAGGTTCAGGTGCTCAGTTCCAGGTTCGACAGTGATTCTTCGAGCACGCTGTTCTACATTCTCTGTTGTGGTGAGTCCTTATGTTCCGAGGACGTGATGTCTGATGTTTGTTTCACGGAATCATTTACATTTGATAACTGAGTATGAGTCAGTTGGGGCATGTCTTAATGGCTCGCTAGTTTTATTGATTTTCTTAGAGGCTTGTCAGACTAGTATAGATGTTGGGAGTTGACTAATAGTCGTATTTTGTTATCTTTCTGAAATTCTTTTATTCTTGGATGATGATTACTCTGTTGATATTTGAGGGTTATTTATTAAAACCCCATTGATTTGTGTTGAACTGAATGAAAATGGCTCAAAGGGTTGGCTTGGGGCTACTCGTAGCCTCAAGCACCGTGTGAAGCTCCGGGACCAGTTTTCCGGGGCGTTATAAACTTGGTATCAGAGCCTAAGGTTTTCAGGTGTCCTAGGGAGTCTGACAAGCCGCGCTAAGTAAAGTCTTGATCATCGGTGTGTAGCGCGCCATATCTATGAGCAAGAGACTACAAGACGTTTTAGGAAAAAGTGTGATTCTTTCTTTCAGAAGTCTATCGTGCTTTAAGTGTCTCTCTGCTATTGATTCGTTCTCTCCTCTTTCAGAAATATACCTCCACGTCGAGCGAGAAGAAATAATGATGGTCAGCAACCTCAACCCGCTGACCCATTGAATGAAAACGTGTCTCATGCTGAATTTCGGGCAGCCTTTCGGCACTGGCCCAAGCTGTTACAGCAAATGTTCAAGCCAACCCGCCCCCGGCTCCACAGCAGCAGGGAGGTGATTCAGCTGCTAACAGGATCTGTGACTTCATGCGGATAAATTCGCCGGAATTCTATAGGTCCAAGTCTGATGAGGATCCACGGTTGTTTTTAGAGGAGGTGCGAAAGATTACTCATATGATGCATGTATCTGAGGAACATAGTGTGGAGTTGGTTGCGTATAGGTTGAAAGACCTTGGTTATGACTAGGTTGTTGCTTGGAGGAAAGGTAGAGGTGAGGGAGCTATCCCTACAACTTGGCAAGAGTTCCAGGATGCATTCCTGGATAAGTTTTTCCCTTTAGAGATGAGGGAGGCGAAGGTGGAAGAGTTTATGAACCTGCGATAGGGCTCTATGATTGTTAGGAAGTACTGTCTAAAGTTTAATCAGTTGGCCAAGTATGCTCCTGACTTAGTGGATGATAATCGGGCTAGTATGAGTAAGTTTGTGACTGGAGTGTCTAGTTATGTGGTTAAGGAGTGTAGGTCTGCTATGCTGAATAGTGAGATGAATATTTCTAGGCTGATGACTCATGCCCAACAGATTGAGGTAGATAAAATTAAGGAGAGAGATAAAATGAGAGGGAATAAGAGAGATAGGTCCGAGCAGCACGGACAAGGTTAGACTAGATCGTAGGGAGGGAATCACCCTCAGTATCAGGACCGTTCGTCTATACCAGCACTGTCATCTGTTAGTGCTCCCGTGCCTAGAGGTGGGCAGGAGCAAGGTAGCAGGTCATATGAATCCAGGTCCCAGTACAGTGCTGGCAGTAAGCCAAATCTTCCCCTGGGTCCTAAGTGTGGTAGGGCTCATTCGGGTGAGTGTTGGGGTGAGAAGAGGGGTTGTTTCCGGTGTGGTGACATGGGTCACAAAGTTAGAGATTGTCCACAGGATGGACAAGGGCGTCGTGACTATCGCCCTCAGACCCAGACTCAGACTGTTAGTGCTCCAGTTCCAGCGACTCGCCCAGCCCCAGCTCAGGGCACCTCTTCTAGCATTTCTGGCGGGCAGCGCCAAAATAGATTCTATGCTTTACCGTCCCGCCAAGAATAGGAGGACTCTCCCGATGTTGTTACTGGTATACTTCGTATATTTCAGTTTGATGTGTATGCTTTGCTGGATCCTGGATCTAGTTTCTCATATGTTACACCTTTAATTGCTGTGAATTTTGAAATGAGTCCTGAGATTATTCCTGAGCCTATCCTAGTTTTTACCCAGTAGGTGATTCGATTATTGCCCAGAAAGTGTATAAAATGTGTCCTGATACAGTTCTTCATAGAGTCTTGTTAGCTGATCTGATTGAGTTAGACATGGTAGATTTTGATGTGATTCTGGGTATGGACTGGTTGTATTCTTCTTATGCCTCTATTGATTGTTGGACCCGAGTGGTCAAGTTTCAGTTTCCGGGTGCATCCGTGTTTGAGTGGTTTGGGAATTCTGTGTCACCCAAGAGTCATTTTATCTCTTACCTCAAAGCTACAAAGCTTATTTCCAAGGGGTGTATTTAATATTTGGTTAGAGTCAAAGACACTAAGTCTGAGACTCCAACTCTCCAGTCTGTTAACGTCATCAATGAGTTTTTTGATGTCTTTCTGATTGATCTCCCAGGGATACCTCCTGATAGAGAGATAGAGTTTGGGATTGATCTTCTTCCCGATACTCAGCCCATTTCTATTCCTCCTTACCGTATGGCCCCTGCGGAACTTAAGGAGTTAAAAGAGCAACTCAAAGATCTACTAGATAAGGGTTTCATAAGGCCTAGTATTTCTTCTTGGGGTGCACCTGTGTTGTTTGTGAGAAAGAAAGATGGCTCTATGCGTATGTGCATTGATTACCGACAACTGAATAAAGTCACCGTAAAAAATAAGTACCCCCTTCTGAGAATAGATGATTTGTTTGACCAACTGCAAGGTGCAAGTTATTTCTCAAAGATAGACCTTCGTTCCGGCTATCACCAACTCAAAGTTAGGGAGTGTGACATCCCAAAAACTGCTTTCCGAACTCATTATGGCCATTTTGAGTTTCTTGTCATGTCTTTCGGGTTAACTAATGCCACAGCAGCTTTTATGGACCTCATGAATCGAGTGTTCAGACCATATCTGGATATATTTGTCATAGTGTTCATCGATGATATACTGGTGTACTCCCGTAGTGAGGATGAACATTCTGATCATCTCCAAACTGTCTTGGAAACCCTTCAAGATCATAAGTTGTTTGTCAAGTTCTGTAAGTGTGAGTTTTGGCTAAGGTCAGTTTCTTTTCTGAGTCATATCATTTCTTCCGAGGGTATTAAAGTTGATCCCCAAAAGACCGAAGCTGTTAGAAATTGGCCTAGACCTATTTCTCCGACTGATATCCAAAGTTTCTTAGGTTTAGCTGGCTATTAACGCCGTTTTGTTGAGGGTTTCTCCTCTATAGCATCTCCTATAACTCGGTTGACCCAAAAGAAAGTGAAGTTCTTAAGGTCCGAATCTTGTGAGAAGAGTTTTCAGGAGTTGAAGACTCGACTCACTTCAGCCCATGTTTTGACTTTGCCTGATGGTGTTGATGGTTTTGTGGTGTACTGTGATGCTTTGAGAATTGAGTTGGGTTGCGTATTGATACAGAAGGGTAAGGTGATAGCTTATGCTTCTAGATAGTTGAAACCCCATGAGAAAAATTACCCCACCCATGACCTTGAGTTGGCTACTGTTGTGTTTGCTTTGAAAATCTAGAGACACTATTTGTATAGTGTCTATGTTGATGTTTTCACTGATCATGAGAGTCTGCAGTATGTGTTTACCCAGAGAGAATTGAATCTTAGGCAGAGACGAAGGTTAGAATTGTTAAAGGACTATGATATGAGTGTGTTGTACCATCCGAGCAAGGCCAATGTTATGGCGGATGCCCTAAGTAGAGTGTCCATGGGTAGTGTTTCGCATGTGGTAGAAAGTAAGAAAGAGTTGGCTCGTGATGTAAATCGTTTGGCTAGATTGGGGGTTAGGTTGTTTGACTCTGCTGAAGGTAGTATAGGGGTTCAGAGTAGTTCTGAATCCTCCTTGGTTTCGGAAGTGAAAGAAAAACAATAGTTAGATGCTAGTTTAGTCAGACTGAAGGAGTCAGTCAAGGACCAAAAAGTAGAGGTTTTCTGCCAAGGGGGAGATGGTGTGTTGAGATTGCAGGGTAGATTGTGTCCCGAATGTTGATGATCTGAGACAGAGGATTATGGATGAAGCGCATAAGGCACGATATTCTATTCATCCTGGTGCCACCAAGATGTACCCAGACTTGCGGGAAATCTATTGGTGGAGTGGCATGAAGAAAGATATAGCAGCGTTTGTAGCTAAGTGTGCAACATGACAACAGGTTAAGATTGAACACCAAAGATCTGGTGGTATGATGCAAGAGTTTAGTATTCCCACCTAGAAGTGGGAAGAGATAAATATGGACTTCGTGATTGGTTTACCTCCTTCCCGATACCATCATGATTCCATTTGGGTTGTGGTTGATAGGTTGACTAAGTCTGCTCATTTCTTGCCTGTTCATACTTCATATACTGCTGAGGATTACGCTAGATTGTATATCCGAGAGCTAGTCAGACTGCATGGAGTTCCCTTGTCTATCATTTTGGATAGGGGTACTCAGTTCACTTTGCAATTTTAGAAAACTTTTCAGAAGGGTCTTGGTACCCAAGTGCTTTTGAGTTCTGTTTTTCATCCGCAGACCGATGGTCAAGCTGAGCAGACCATCCAGATCTCAGAGGATATGTTGAGAGCTTGTACACTTGACTTTAAGGGAAGTTGAGATAATCACTAACCATTGATAGAGTTTGCTTACAATAACAGTTTCCACTCTAGTATTGGCATGGCTCCGTTTGAAGCCTTATATGGGAGGAAGTGTAGATCACCCATAGGTTGGTTCGAAGTGGGTGAAGCGGCTGTGAGTGGTCCTGATTCGGTATTTGAGGCTATGGAAAAAGTTAAGTTGATTAGGGAAAGGTTGAAAACTGCGCAGAGTCGTCAGAAGTCATATGCGGATGTTAGAAGGAGAGACCTTGATTTTGAAGTTGGTGACTTAGTGTATCTAAAAATTTCACCCATGAGAGGCTGAAGAGATTCAGAAAGAAGGGGAAGCTTAGTCCCCATTATGTTGGTCCTTACAAAATTCTTAGCCGTGTTGGTAAGGTAGCTTATGAGGTCGAGTTGCCTTCCGAGTTGTCCTCTGTTCATCCAATATTCCATGTCTACATGCTTAGAAAGCATATTAGCGATGTTGTGGTAGTGGATTCCTCTGTGAGTGCTGACATTCAAGAAAATCTTTCTTTTGATGAGATTCCTATTGAGATTCTTGATTTTAGTGTCCGGAGACTAAGGAACAAGGAAGTACCCTTGGTCAAGGTGTTGTGGCGAAACCAATCTGTTGAGGGTGCAACTTGGGAAACTGAGGCGGATATGCGATCCAAGTACCCGCACCTATTTTCCACAAACTCCGATCAAGCCAAAGGTACCGTTCTTTCCTAAATCATGCACTTTTGATAAAAGTTGCAACAGTTCAGCTATCATTTATTATGTGTTCAACTGTAATTTCTTGAATTTATGCATTCTATGTTGCATTCAGAGTCAGAAATAATGTGGTGATGAGTCTAACGAATGGTTTCAGCTATATACTCTATTCCCTATCTAATCTTTGCATGTCTAGCATCATTCGAGGATGTATGTTTCCAAGGGGGGATGATTTAATACCCCGAAAAAAATTTCATTGAAATTTTGTACATAAACGTGTTGGGTTCTATCTTCTAGAATGAATTATAATTTTTTTCCGTGCGGAATATCTTAGATTATGACCCACCATTGCGTAGAGTATCGAATAATCTTTTTAACGATATGTGGATCATCCAAAACAGACACCCGAGCAACGAGTTATGAACATTCCGATCGAACCGTGAATAGTAGTGAACAGTAAAACGTGCAAGAAAAGTACTTAGGCCTGGCGTATTTTTGCTCCAACTTTAAACGATCATAACTCCTTGTACATAATGATCTGGGTGATCTACTATATATCAACGGAAACCTCTGTGAGTCCTCTTTCCAATGAAATTGGTTTCATTCAATTTGTCTATCGAAGCAAAAAATTATGGTCGATCTACTTCAGCCTACCAAAAGTGAATTTTTGGGTCAACTTCAAACGATCATAACTCCTCGTACACAATGATCTGGGTGAGATACTATATATCAACGGAAAGATATGAGGGTCCTCTTTCTAATGAAATTGGTTTCATCCAATTTGGATATCGAAGTAAAACGATATGATTGATCTACTTCAGACTATCAAAATAGTCCACCAAAGGACAGATTCGAGAATTATTTGATTTTTCATTCTCCCTCAACCAAAATCCATCCAAACCCTATATTAAAGCCTATTAGAAGCATTATATGTTATATTTCATCAAATTCCCTCAAAAGAAAACCCTAAGCTCCTACATCCAACTTCAAGAACCTCCAAAATTCACCATTAATTCTGCAAATTTATTCAAGATTCCAAGTTCCTAGTTCAAGAACTCCAAGAACCATCATTCAAAGGCACGATTAACATCTCAAAAACAAGTATCGATCTAAAGTTCATCATTCAAGGTATGTAGGGTTTTTCAACAAGAACTCTCTTTCATTCTTGTGCCCAAAAGTAATTTTCTTTACAAAGACATGATTTTTATTTGATTTTTACGAATTTGAAGCATGAACCCATATCTTATGATGATTATTATGAAATCTTGATGTTTATGATTTTGATAGATAAATTTACATGTGTGGAGATATAAAGCATGAATCTTGAACAATATTTATCATGATTTTGATATTTGGGTCGTGAATTCCCATTGAAAATTGTGTTTTTTTGAGAAAGTGTGTGTTATAAGCACGTTGATGTTGAATATTTGAGATATTTCGAATGATTTGACCTTTTAGTCTTAATGGAGTTGTTTTGAACTCGAGTGTGAATGAAATCCACAACGTAGTTGATTTTGATAGATGGGAAGCATGATGGCTCCCGATGTATATTTATATATTACTGAAATTGTTTTGTTGTGGATTGTTTTTGAAATGATCTGAGCTAAGTCCAGGAAAAATCTTTAGCACCGAGTGGGAGGTATAAAGCGACCTAACTTCCCTAGAACTACGTGCCCCCGTAGGAGTGAGCCTGAGGCTGATTTATATAGTGATCACTAGTTTGTGTGAATTTGATATCGATAGTCCTACTCCGATGGCAAGGATAGGACGGCTCTTCCCAACGTGGGTTGTACGTTGGACTCCATGTAGCTCACATGGTTTATGTCGGTTATAGGATCTCCCAGTGTGTGTGTGTCCTTGTGTCTATGGTGAATGGTGAAGTGATTTCAAAGTGGAATTGTGAAAGTTATTCTTTCGAAAGATTTAAATGATATTTACATTATGAGAATTGATATTCTTAATGAACTGAAAGTGATTGACAAATTATATGATGACTCACATGTGTTATTGTACTTATTTCATCCTCTCATGATTATGATGATTTTCTTCGGGCTATGTGAGTCTTTCATACATCCTGCATATTTCTTATAAATGTTTATGATGATGATGTTTATACAACTGCATACACTCTCATATACTCGGTTCATTTCCATGGTACTGACCCACATTCATCGGATGTGGGCTGCATTTTCTCGGAATTTAGGTTCAGGTGCTCAGTTCCAGGTTCGACAGTGATTCTTCGGGCACGCTGTTCTACATCCTCTGTTGTGGTGAGTCCTCATGTTCCGAGGATGTGATGTCTGATGTTAGTTTCACGGAATCGTTTACATTTGATAACTGAGTATGAGCCAGTTGGGGCATGTCTCAATGGCTCGCGGGTTTTATTGATTTTCTTAAAGGCTTGTCAGACTAGTATAGATGTTGGGAGTTGACTAATAAGTCGTATTTTGTTATCCTTCTAAAATTCTTTTATTCTTGGATGATGATTACTCTGTTGATATTTGAGGGCTATTTATGGAAACCCCGTTGATTTGTGTTGAATTGAATGAAAATGGCTCAAAGGGTTGGCTTGGGGCTACTCGTAGCCTCAAGCACCGGGTGACGCTCTGGGACCTATTTTTAGGGGCGTTAAAATGGATCTATGTGTGGTTACCTCTACTTTGTCCGTCATTCGGGGATAAATGTTCCTAGTAGGGGAGACTGAAACATCCAGGATTTTGACCCTTAGAAAATTTCTGGGAAATTCGTTCTCCAGATCCAATACGACTTATGGGTACGAGACGTATGCTGGGGTATGCCAGTGTTAGTTGGTGGGATGGTTTTGGTCACTGGAACGGGTAAGACTTAAAGGTATAAGTCGTAAGGCTTGGTACGAGTCAAATCAAGGACTCGTATGGTTGGAATTATTTTATCCTCCTAGTATTTCATTCAGCCAGGAATACAGGTCATGGGTACGGATCATATGTTATGGTTACGACTTGGTTGGATGAGTCATTTACTGGATAGCGTTTGATCAAGGGGTTAAGGCTTGGATACGAGTGGTAGATACCGATCGTATAGGAGGGTACGACTCGTATGGGTCAGTCATATCCCTGTGACGGGTTTTTAAGGGATTTAAAAGGGGGTATTCTGGATATTTTCCTACTTACCCTAATTAGGATCCATGACTTCTAATACACTTAGGAGGTTATTTACCCTATTATTCTATTCATTAACACTTAGAAACTATTCCAAAACATCTCATAATTCTCTCAAGAGCTTTTGGGGCAAGAAGGCTAGGGTTTCATCTCAAGGATTTCTTTGGGGCTTGCTTTGGTGATTTCTTTCTATCAATTCTTCGGTATAAGTCATGATTCTCTTCCCTCATTGTAATTTCAACTAAAGGCATGGTTTATATGATTGATTTCATGGTTTTACTATTTCATGATTATGGTTTTCAATTATTATTTGGGGGTTTTGCTATTAAATGTTTGGTTATGATTTCCTATGATTTTAATTATGCTTTATTATGCATTAATGGTTGATTTGGACAATTGGATTGCATGTTAATGGTTTAATGGTCTTTGAAATTGGTTTTGGTTATATTATGCCCCAAGGTGTTTGACAAAATGCTTATAAAGATATTTTCATTGCATTGACTTCTTTTAATGGAACTCTTGCATGTTTTAAATTGGATAAAGGATTTATGCGAGGTTTAAATGGTTTTAAAAGGCTAAAGGTTAAATGATTATGCTTATGGAGAATATGGAAGTCTCCCAAGTGGATTTAATATGGCAAAATGAAGGGCACCTAAGGTCCCCTAACCTAAATGGTTTGGCTATGGATATTACTTGCAAGTAATGGGGTGGTATGACGATACCACTAATATTGGCCTTGGTTAATAAATGGTATATAGATTGTCTGGACATGGTTTTAATTGGACATTAATGGCGGAGTGTGTAGCTAAGCCGTGGAAGGTGGTGGTCCTTGGGGGGCCAAAACTGTAAACTCATATTTGTCGATATGAGGGGTCTTCGATAACCAAGTTCGAGTGTCACGTTTTATAATGGAGGTATGTACTTGTTATCCCATGGGATACTCCTTGATCGTGCGGCTACACGCACTGGGGCCCTTTCAGCATGGGGAGCTGAACTCATATGGCCCGTGGGTGGTTAGGACGGCAAAGCTACACAACCTAGGTAAAGGTTTTAAATGCATGCTAAACCCAATTCCCTTTCTCGGCACTTATATATGTATGGTTGTGTGCATTATGGATGGTTTCACTTGATTTTATCACTGGCATTATTCTATCCTTATCCTGAGTTGCATGCTAGCGGTTATTCACTAGCCCTGTCTACTGGCTGCTGTATACCCATGCTATGCAGGAATGGGCCATTCTACTCCTCCTGTTTAGCACACGAATTCGGTATTAGCACTTAGACTGAAGTGGTGAGCTTTCATCCTTTCGGAAGGCATTATTTCAAGTTATGAATTTATTTACTCTTATCTTTTATTTTGGGTATCGATTTTGGCCATGGTTGGTGGCATGTCCCAACCAGATTTGTTAACTCTTTCGGATAAAGGCTTTGTCATACTTATGGAGGTTGGTATGGGCGGTATCGGTAGAGGTGTCAGCCTTAGCACTGGTATTGATATTGAGGCTAGCATCATCGAACATAATTTCTCATTGTTCCGTCATATTACATTTTAGGATTGATTTTCATATTGTGTTTTGGTATTTCCTTTGGTTTATGATCTATGGTTTGGTTGGTATGATTGGGTGGTTATTGCGGTACGATTGGACTCTATTGGGTCAGTCACGATTATGACCCTGTCCCAGAGTCTGAATGAGAACAATAACGCTATCTTGTTATATGTTTGAAATTCAGGTCATCTAAGGCTAGATATAGGTGGTTGGGTCAGGTAAAAGGGGCAGTCCCCGGTCCTGATTGAACTTGGGATGCCTATTACAACAAGGCCCGGGTCAGATTGTGTTATGGTCTCCCAGCCGTTAAAGCAGCTATCACTAAAGCAATCTAGCGCGAGGGGTGGGTACCGCTAAAGTGGTCACCTTGGCGCTAAAGTGGTACCCGTTTTAGAGGCCCTTGGCCACTAAAGTGGACCTTAACCCAATGGCTACGGCTGATTAAGTGGCTCATGGAGCTAAAGAGCATGCCGCTAAAGTGGCTACATGACTGCTAAAGTGGTCATATTAGAAACCGGATATCAAAGTTTGCTAATTCCAAAAATGGACTTCGACTGGGTGTTCGAAATTCGTTTGAAATCCCGTGAGCGCAAATGAACTATGCTACCATACCAAATTCAATGTTTTAGAGTCAATGGAACCATCAAAACTTTCATACTAAATTATTTTGACTAAATATGGAACCCACACCTATAGTTTCATTTTTCATATAATCCATCCAATAATCTAAAACGAGTCTGGAAGCTTCGTAACCTGAACCAAGGATCCTCCTAGCCTAAAATCAATGTTCTGAAGCTGATGGATTTGTCGGAATTCTCATCAGAGGTCATCTACTAAGAGTTTTAGTTTAAGACTAATTCCTTAATAAGGAAAGCTCTAATATGGGAAAATGAGCCTAAAACCTAAACAAATTTCCTGATAACCGAACAGACAATTTTGGCAAGTCATAAATGACATATAGCCGCTGTGGGAAGGCTCAAAATATTAGAAATGCTTGTAAATTAAGGAAATGACCTAGAGGGTCATTACACCCCACATACACACCCACACACATAATTCTTTATTTGACATCATAATTCTTTATTTCATTCAATGATTACTATATTACTATTTTATTTTTCTCTTCTTTTCTTTAAATAAAATCAAAAATGTCATTGATGATGATGATTGGAGGATATATAACTCTTTATTTTTTTTATTATTTTTTGGTAACTAGCCTCATTTTATTATCAAAAGTTACACATTACAGGATCAAAAAACAACAACAACAACAAACACAGTGTATTCCCACATAGTGGGGTCTGGGGGTAAGATGTACGCAGTCCATACCTCTACCTCTAAAGAAGTAGAAAGGCTGTTTCCGATAGACCCCTGGCTCGAGACACGAGATACCACACAAATACATAGTAAAGCATAGAACAAGATAATGATTGAGTTGTTCTAAAACATTACAGGATCAAAAAAAAAAAAAGAAAATTGGATGACCCAACAGGACACACCCAACCTAGGGTACTCCTTCAAGGAAATACTACCACCTAGTTACACTAGATAATGATTGAGTTGTTCTATATATTTGCTAAGATTGTCCTACATCCTAGCATGCGGTATTACTTCCTGAATAATCTTGTGGACCATAACCGTTGGTTTCCTACTGCTTCAAAATACTTTGTGATTCCTCTCCATCCAAACTTCATAAACTGTAACTGCAAGGGTCATTCTATACATAGTGACTTTACCTCCTCTACTTGCTTGTTAGCCACACCCCGCTGAATTTCAACTAACCAGCTTTGAGACTGGCCAATGCAATAACTTTCTCCACACTTTGTTTGTAGCAGGGCACTAAAAAATAAATGACATGGCATTCCACTGCATCTTCACATAATGGACACTAAGGACTGACTTGCATATTCCACTTACACAATCTATCCTTTGTTAAGAGTCTATCAAATAGTGTCATATATAAAATGAACTTCTACTTTGTTGCACCAGGATTGTTGCAGACTAGTCTTCTCCATCTACTCTAGGATGATCACCTAACAGATTATAATATATTTCCCTAATAGAGAATTGATTCATCAGTATCCACTCTACTTCATTGATCCCTACATTCTCAATATACTTTTGAACTTTTATTCTCAACGTATATGCTTTCAGGAATTTCTGGATAAGCCAACAAGCTTGCTTAGGCCTTATGCCCCAAACGAATCACCGGTATTATAATAAGCATGTACCCATTTAATCCATAGTGCATCCTTCTTCCTACTCAGGCTCCATAAAAGTTTACATAAAATAGCTTTATTCTAGTAGATCAGATTAATGTGATCCAATCCACCTACCTCAAGGGGTAAACACACACTCTCCCAGGCCACTAAAGCTTTCTTAGAGAAATCAACCCCTCTTGTCCAAAAAAATGTTACATATCCTTTCAATAGTTTCTAACAGTTCTTTAGGCATAAGAAATAGTTAAGACCAGTATGTTTGGATGGAAAACATCAGACTTAAGCAGTTGTAGTCTACTAGCATGGCTAAGAAATTTTTTAGTCCATGAAGTTATTCTACCCGCATTTTGTCCAGGAGAGGTTGACACTGCACCAAGGATACTCTCTTAGTACTCAGAGGAACTCCTAGATACCTTATAGACAACACCCCTTTGGTCATCCTGTTAGCTCTAAGATCTTGTCTTGTACATTCTGCTTAACACCACCAAAATAAATTGAACACTTGTTAAGGTTAGCCTACAGGCCTGAGGCTAATGAGAATGTAGTAAAGCAATGAAATAGTTGTTGCACTGACTGAATGTTTCCTTTACTGAACAACAGTAGGTCATCAGCAAAACTTAGCTGGACAATTTGTAGCTTGTTGCATCTTGGATGATATTGAATCATGGTCTTATATTGAAGGGTTTTCAGCAATCTACTTAGGTATTTCATAGCAAGCACAAATGAGTATGGTTATAGAAGGTCACCTTGCCTCAATCATTTCTTAGCATCAAATGGAGGAGAAAGATGACCATTTATTGAAATAGAGTAAGATATTATGCTGACACACTGCATAAAATTCTTAGGAAACTGTAAGTTAATAAGAAATTTCTTAATAAAAACCCACTCCAATAAGTCATAAGATTTCTATATATCTATTTTCATCATGCACCTTGGACTAATACCCTTCCTGGTGTAACCCTTAACCAGCGCATGAATTAATATTATATTATCAGAGATACTCATTTCAGGTGAGGACGGCGGGAGGAGACTCAGAGCATTTCACTGTCTTGACAGGATTGCATCAGGGATCTACTCTTAGTCCCTTTTTGTTTGCTTTGGTGATGGATGTATTGACGCGGCATATTCAAGGGGAGGTGCCTTGGTGTATGCTTTTTGTAGATGATGTAGTTTTAATTGATAAGACGCGAGGGGGTCTAAATGAAAAATTAGAGGTGTGGAGACAAACGCTTGAGTCTAAAGGGTTCAGGTTGAGCAGAAGCAAGACAGAGTATTTGGAATGCAAGTTTAATGACGTGAGGCTGGAGAATGAGGTGGTAGTGAAGTTGGAATCACAGGAGGTATGTAAGAGGGATAGTTTCAGGTATCTCGGGTCCGTGATCCAGGGTAACGGCGAGATTGACGAGGATGTCTCGCACCGTATTGGGGCGGGATGGATGAAGTGAAAGATCGCGTCGGGGGTGTTGTGTGATAAGAAGGTGCCGCCCAAGCTTAAAGGCAAATTCTACAAGGCGGTAGTCCTTCCGGCCATGTTGTATGGAGCAGAGCGTTGGCCAGTTAAGAACTCCCACATCCAAAAAATAAAGGTGACAGAAATGCGGATGTTACGTTGGATGTGTGGGCTGACTAGAGGGGACAGAGTTCGGAATGAGAATATCAGGGAGAAGGTTGGTGTGACTCCAGTGGAGTATAAGATGCGGGAAGTTCGATTCAGATGGTTCGGACACGTGATGAGGAGGGGCATGGATGCCCCGGTTCGTAGGTGTGAGAGGCTAGCGTTGGATGGTTTTAGGCGAGGTAGGGGTAGGCCAAAGAAGTACTGGGGTGAGGTGATTAGGTGGGACATGGAGCAGTTACAGCTTACCGAGGACATGACCCTAGATAGGAAGATCTGGAGGACGCGAATTAGGGCAGAAGGCTAGGGTCAGTTTGGGTCGCTAGTGTAGGGAATTACTTGGTGGGGGTATTATTCTTGTTATGATACCTTGTTCCATGTTTTATTACGAATCTGTGTGCTTTTCTCTGTTTTTATTACTTATGAGTGTCGTATTTATGTTATAAAATCTTGTTCTGTGCTCTACTATGTATTTGTGCGGTATCTCGTGTCTTGAGCCGGGGGTCTATCGAAAACAGCCTTTCTACCTCTTTAGAGGTAGAGGTATGGACTGCGTACATCTTACCCCCCCCCCCAGACCCCACTAGGTGGGAATACACTGGGTTTGTTGTTGTTGTTGTTACTCATTTCAGGGATAAAGGCTAACTGACTAGCATCCATAATTCCATGCATTACTGTATCTATCCTCCTTGTTAGGATTTTTGAAATCACCTTGTATATAACACTATAACAAGGTCTATATTCTCTGATATTTGTAGGGTGTTTAACTTTAGGAATCAAAGTTTCCATAGTGTAATTTGCTATTTTAGGGATATAACACTCAGTAAAGAACCCCATTACTACATCCTCTACCTTCTCTTACAGTACCTGATGTTTCTTTAAAGAATAATACATTAAATCCGTCCTCTCTAAGGGCTTTATTGTTATCTATACTGTTAAGAGCATCTCTTACCTCACTTCTGGTTATAGGGGAAATTAGTTGAATTTGTTGTTGTCTTTTTAGAAACCTACCATTTTGCATAACAACCCTTTGTATGCTAGGATTTGTCTAGCAGCCTCTCCCAGCAGTTTCCTATAAAAATGAGAAACCTCAATTTGGATATCCTTAATAGTGTTCAAGATTCTACCATAAAAGGAATGAAGATAACTTATTTGATTTTGAGCAACTCTATTCCTTACACATGGATGGAAAAGGCATTATTATCATCTCCAAGCTTAATCCAACTTATCCTAGATTTTTGCTTGAGTGCACTTTCCTCTACAGTCAACCATCTTTCTAATTTAGGGTGTGTTTGGTATGATGAAAAATATTTTCTGAAAAATGTTTTATTATTTTTCCTTATTTGGTCGTACTAAAACATTGGGAAAATGTTTTCCAAAATGACTTATTTTCCTCTATTCGAGGGAAAATGACTTCCCTCATGAGCCAAGGGAAGTCATTTTCCAGAAAATAACAGATGTGACTTTTATGCCCCCACCCCCACCCCTCTTCCCCCATCCCAACAACACTCAAATTCACATTACTCAGAAACATTTTCCCTATGCTTTGCTCCAATTTTTCACTGCTTGAAATAAAAATATTGAAGCCCGAGTTTTTCTTTGTTTCCAATGTTCGTTGAATGTATTGTTATTTCCATGTGCATAGAGGAAGACTTACCTATGTTACTTTTGCTAATTGCATATTCCATTTTGTCATCGTTGTAGCTTGTTTCACAAGGTTGAATAAGCTCGTCGTTCAATTGTGTCTCTATTGATTGTGGTATCTTGAGATTGTCCTGATAAAATGTTGAAAAAGTGTCTTCTATGTTTGCTAATTAGTAATTGCTTAAAATTTAGTGACTTGTAATATCTTAATGCTCGATATTGATATTATTTGTTATGATTAAATTAGTACAGGCAGTGATATACTAGTTAACAGTTAGTAGTATTTTCTAAAAAATATTTTTTCACTCACCAACCAATCACTAGAAAATATATCTCTAAAAAATATTTTCTACTCACCAATCAAACACCATAAAATATTTTCCACTCACCAACCAATTTTCCACTCACTAACCAAACATGAGAAAATAAGTAGAAAACCAACTTATTTTCAGAAAAACTTTTTCCGAAAAATATTTTCCATCATACCAAAGACACCCCTAGTCTTTAACATTTTCTTCTCATCTTGTAGCTAGTGATATGCTGAACTTGTGAGCATATCCTATTGAATGTTCTGCAGTTCATCTCTTTATCTGTAATCTTGTCTTTAAGTGCTTGAAATTCCCTCTAATTTAGTTTCTTAATATATCCTTTCAATTCGATAAGCTTCCTCCATTGTATACTTAGAGATCCTCCACTATTACCCTACCAAGATGACCTCATTGTGGCCTGAAAATCAGGGTGTTGAGCTACCCAGTTAAAGAATTTAAATTTTCTAGTCACCTTAGGTTGTCTATCACAAACATGAACACATATTGGAGAGTGGTCTATGAAACCTGGTGCCATAACTATTATTTCCAAGCTTGTCTTGGACTGTATCCAAGTTGAGTTAACTAAACCCCTATTAATACTGCTAAAGACATGAGAATTAGTCCAGGTGTACTTTCTTCCTACTGCCTTAAGCTCTATGAGATTGGCATCTTGCGGGAATTCATTAAAATCAACAATCTTAGTTTCTTTCACTGATGAGCCTTCAATTCTGTCATTTACATGCAATATGGCATTGAAGTCACCCATGATTAACCAAGTTTCTTCATAGACTTATCTATATTAGATAATCCTGCCCACGACATCTTTCTATCTAAAATTGTATGCAGCACATACAATGTAGTGAATTGGAACTTGCTATCAGTGCCCGTTATCTTGACCTCACCATGAATGAATTGATCTGTACCGTAAGAAAAAGTAAAACAATAATACTTAGTGTTACAAATTACCCATATTCTACCCCTACCATCCTGTGCATAATTGTGTGTAACATCCCATCCAAGAGCACCTTATTGACAATACCTTTGCAATCCTTTTGTTTAACCTTATGTTCTACTATAGCCATTACATCCATGTTATTCTCCATTAAAAACTGGTGCAACAAATTCTACTTATAAACTTTATTGAAGCCCCTAACATTCCAAGTCATTGTCTTCATCTTAGAGTAGGTATAAGAGATGGGAAATTCCCTGCATCTACACGTTCACCCTCTTTCAATGTATCATAATGTTGTAGTTCTTGATTTACCACAGTAGCAAATGGACTAAAAATATTGGTCATGCTAACAACATTATTTTTCCATGTTTTGCTCTACCTGGCAGAGTGTTTAGTTATTTTCCAGACCTCCCCATGTGTTTAATTGTTCCTTTGGTGATGCTTGGACCTCCTGATCCTTTGTACCACTAGTAGTAGCATCCTATTGTGGCTGAGAAATAGGAGTCTTATATTTCCACTCCTTGGGTCCAGTTTTACCTCTACCCCCCTCCCCCCCTCCCCCCCAGTTTGCTGATTCACTTCCACCTTGTTTTGGTCCACTTTCTTAGGATATATATGGCAAATCTTCAAGCGGGTAGGAAAAAAGCTTGGTTTCCAGTCATACTTCATTTTTTGTACATATAACCTTCCTTCAGGGTCCTATACCTTAATTTCATTAGGCAAAGTGCAAGTTACATCCATCTCCACTAGAATTCTAGCATAGGATATCCGTTTAAGGCTTGTGGTACATTACCATCGTAGATAGGTGTATTCAGAACACTTCCAATCCCACTCAGAGTCTACATATCCAATAATTAACTGGTAGACTTGGAAGACGGTCCCATCAAGGGATAATTTTAAGCACTTCCTCCGCAAAGTCAAAATCTGCATTCCAAGCTCTAATTATTACTGGCCTGGTGTTTATAGTATAAGGCCATGAACACATTACTCTATCCTTATCCTCCATGCTATTAAGCAGTGTCAAAAAGTATCCGTCATTGTGGTAGAAAAAAGAAGGTGTAGCAGTAAAATTCTAATTACTTGCAATGAAATGATTAATGGCTCCTATAATTAGTGAAGCACCTACCACATACAGTATTACAACACGTTGCTATATAATTGTTGCCTCATGTACTTTCTCCTTCTGAATTTGTGCAACTTTCTCCCCTTCAATAATGATCGGTGCAATAAATTGCAAATTCATACCTCTAGCAGTCAATTTGTTCCCAACAAATAAATTATCCCAATTCTTTGATCATTTTGGTTGTTCTACTGGTCGATTCTCTGCAATACCTTCATTACCTGTAGCAGGGGCCTGGTTAGATTCTGTTGTCTTGTTTCTTTCACCTTTAGCAAGATTTGAGCTCCTTCCATGCACATTACTAGTACTGGGAGGTGTCCGCCGTCCTCCAGCCCTTAGAGATGGAGTAGCCTTTGCAACAGCGACAGTGCTCGTTTTCAATTGAACAATACTTCCACTTTTATCACTCATTCGTGTCGAACCCATCATGGGAGGTGGGAACCCTTCCTTCACTTGCTTTCCTTTGTTAGCCTGCACCTCAATCGGCTTAGTTCCATCCTTGCGTGGTCATCCTCTCGCCATCTTCGGCTATTGCGTAGGATAGAAAAAATGATATCGTGCGCTGAGAGAAGAGAGAGAATTAACTATTACTTTCAAACAAATTATAAAGATACTCAAATAGTTTTAATTATTAATGACAAAAATGACGGGTAAAGCACATTGCTAGATAAAATGGTATTTTGGTAGCAATGTCTAATTTTTTTTCTTGAATATTATAGTAGTAAAAGTCTATTAATATATATTTTTTTTATCATCTGTCTCTCAAAAATATTTTTTTAAAAAATTATCCAAACATAATTTATTTATCAAAAAACTTTTTAAAAAAATTTATCAAACACAATTATTTTTTTACAAATCACTTTTATGAAAAACTATTTTATAAAAAAAAATTCTCAAATAAATAATTTTCTAACAGTAATTCTAAACAAGCTCTAAGTCAGATTTCAGAAATTCACCAACCAATTTAGAAATTACCTTATTAACAAAGAGAATGAATAACAAGAGAGCCACACTCGATGTCTTGAAGCTCTTATTTACTACATCATCAAATTTAATAATTTTAAAGTTCAGAAAAGGCATTATTTTCATCTCAAATTATAATCGAAAAGTCGAATTTACATCTAAACTATATAAGTGACCTATTACACACCTTAACTATAAAAAAGTGATACTTTTTACACCCTGTCACACATTACCCCACTTGCATGTGGTGTGGTGTTTTACACGCGCTGCTACGTCAGCACCACATCAGCATAATCCGAAAAAATAAGGAAAAAGTCATCATTTTCACCTCAAACTATAGTCGAAAAATCAAAAAGTCGAATCCACACCTAAACGATATAAGTGACCTATTACACACCTTAACTATAAAAAAAAATGATACTTTTTACACCTTGTCAGGCATTACATCATTTTGTGTGGTGTTTTACACGCGCTGTCACGTCAGCATCACGTCAGCATAATTCAAAAAGATAATAAATTTATTATTTTCATAATTTTTTCTTTGTTCTTTTTAATTTAATTTTTTTCCTTCTTCTTCAATGTCTAAAACTTCCATTGTTGTCATTGTTCAAAACCTCCATTACACCATATTCATCATCATAAACTTTATCCCACCAACAAACTTACCATAACAATTAATTTCTTCTAACACTGTTCTTCATCCGTAACCCATCGTCTTTTCTTAAAAAAAATCTCAGCTATAATGGCTATTATTGTTTCAAAAAATGGCCACTTGACTATTGACCTCTGTATTTTAAATGTTAATGACAAACACATTTTCGTACTTTTTCTATTTGTTTTTTAGCTATAATTTAAAAAAAAAACAAAAAAAAAACTAATATGGTAGCAAGCTACATTTTTTTATGGATTAATAATTAACAGACAGGGAGGAGAAAGTTGATGATGAATCCGACTTTTCCGACGAGAATTCACCGAAAAATATTCTTGCTACAAAATTTTATATATATTTTTTTATAAAATTTGATTTTGCTCGTTTAAACATCAAATACAATTTGATTTTGTTTATTGTGAAATTGACATTGATACGATGAAAGTGGAGGATGAATTATGTTATTTGGAGATGGGGTTGGAATTTGGAGGTGGGGTGATGAAGAAACTGTGTTGTTGGGGTGGAGGTGATGAAGAAGAAGATGGTTTGGGGTTGGGGTTGGAGTTTCGAGGTAGGGGTGATGAAGAAGATGATGGTTTGGGGTTGGGGGTGATGGAGAAGAAATTGTTTGGGGGTGTGGTGGGGAGATGGATGCTGGGGGTTGGTGGAGGAGTATTTTTATTTTTTCAATTTTTTTTGCATTAATTTTTAATTTAAATGTGTCAATTTTTATTTAAATAATTATGTATTTTTCATGTCAGATTTAGGGAGTAAAAAGTATCACTTTTTTTATAGTTAAGGTGTGTAATAAGTCACTTATATAGTTTAGGTGTGGATTTGACTTTTCGACTATAGTTTGGGTCGGAAACGATGTCTTTTCCCTTAATATTTTTAGCCGTTTACTTTTGTTATTTAATAGGCTGGATGCGCATAAAATAAGTGTAACATACGCGTTTTAGAATGAGGGGTGCGGATAGGTAATAATATCACTTTTATATAGTTAAGGTGTGTAATATGTCACTTATATAGTTTAGGCGTAGCTTCAACTTTTCTTGTATAGTATGGGGTGGAAATGATACATTTTCCCTTTAAAATTTGAATCTCAAAATTTTAACTATATCATACAATTGAAACATAAAAATTGATACTTATAGTTGGTGAATAAAATTGTTAATTTCCATTGAAAAAAATTCAATATTTTCATTTATTTTGAGAGAGAGGCTATTTTATCAATTCAGTAGGCGTTTTGTTGTGAAAATTAATTTTTTTTGAGTTGGAGTTAAAATTAGAGTTGAAGTAGGAGTTGAAGTTGTGTTTGTCAATATCTTGTTGAAATTGTTTTTAGGCTTTTGAAAAAAGCTTTTTAAAATATAATCTTATACCTTAAATTTTTAAAAACTATCAAAATTACTCAACTTAATTAAGTTACCTATAAGATACAACCAAGTGTGAGAGGAGACAATAATATTATCTCTTTTATTGGTGTTGCATAAAAAGTTACAAGAATGAATGAATTAAGATTTCGTTGTATAATAAGGAGATTTTGAGGAAGAAAAAAAATTAAAGTCGCCTTTAATTTTGAGGTCTTTTATAGATAGAAGTAGGAAGAAATGAATAATATTGTACTTAGATATTTAACTCCAATTGTTATATGAAATTAATAGAATTTTTTATAAAAATAAAATAAATAAAGTTATTTATAATAATAAATAAAGTTGAAACTGAAATTGCAAAAAAATAAAACTAATAAGACTTGTTTTCTGAAAAATAATTTAGAAATTGGATTTACATACCCAATTTTTATCGAACTGAAATACTTTTTCGGGAAAAAACGAAAAATTCTTTCATTATTTAAGTGAGCCCAATTTTTGTTGGGGTGAAGAGGAATAGAATGAGCAGAGGTATGGAGAAGAGGAATAAGAGGACGGAATCGGAGGAGGTGGAAGATTTGCTCCGTGCGGCAGAGGATGACGTGTTCCTGAAGCTCAGTGTGAATTCCCATATGGCTCGTGGTTCCTCCGCCCAATTCATCGACCCAGATCTCGATCAACGTTTCCAAGCCCTAAAATCCAAGAAAATAACTCCCAAAAAGTCCCAAGACAACCAAACACCTTCAGCTGATGACTTGCTTACCAGATTTGCAGCTCTCAAAAGCTCCCTTCCTTCTTATTCTTCGGCTTCATCGTCCGCGGTAGAGAATGAAGAGAATGATGATGATGAAGTTGAGAAGGTGATTAAGTGGGCAATTGATGCTGCTAGGCTTGATCCTTCACCTCCCTCGGGGACTGATGATGATGATGATGATATCAGCACTGACGAGGACGAGGATGTAATTAGTGAGCATGATTTCAAGCGTCCGCATAGAAAAGCTACGCCGAAATGATTTATGAGTGTTTGCGTGTTTCTTCACCTCGTATATTTGCTACAAAGTTTTTGTATTTTATTATGTCTTGTTAAATGAATTTGTTCAAAATTCTCGGATTTCTTCTAATTAAATCTTGTGATGAAGGGTGGAGGAGCTTGGAAAGAAATCCGTCTTCTTAACCCTATCTTAAGTATCATTTGATAAGTTAATCGGGTTCTTTTTATCTGTATTGACTTGTAAGTTTTCCTAAGAAAAGAATAAGAATAAATATTCTGTGTAGAATATTTATTATGTATTTGTGTGGTATCTCGTGTCTTGAGCGGGGTCTATCGGAAATAGCCTTTTTACTAGGTAGAGGTATGAACTGCGTACATCTTACCCCAGACCCCACTAGGTGGGAATACACTGGCTTTGTTGTTGTTGTTGTATTCTGTGTAGAAACTGTCAGCGTAAATGAGGGAAGCAACTGTTATAGCCCATGATAAAATGGGCCATTTACCGGAAGACTAGTTTCTTCTATTTTGTCAATTTAATTGACAGGATGCCTACTACCTTCAGCAACACATGTAGCGTATAACTCTATCTACCAAGGTTATGAGAATAAATCAACTAGTATTTATGCCTCCAGAGATCACATTTTTCTCAATCCTCTTCACTAACTACTAGGCTCCATCCCTGGGTGATCTTCTTTTTCTTTTCTTTCTTTTATCTGTAGTGTAATTCAGCAAGAGAGCTCTCATGATCTTCTTTTTCTTTTCTTTCTTTTATCTGTAGTTAGGGATGGCAATCGGGCGGTACGGGTGCGGTGTGGCACGAGTTTTAAGCCATGCGGGCGGTGCGGATTTTAAGCTATGCGGGAAGGTGCGGATGCGGGGCGGGTTAAAGTAAGTCTTTTTTAAAATGGTGCGGTGCGGTGCTGGTTGCAGGTGTATGCGGATTTAAATTTAAAAAATTAAAAATTAGTATTATTCTCGTGAATATACCTAAAATTATATGTATTTTTTAAATAAAATTTTATGATACTTAAAATGACATATATAATATTACAAATAAATAATTTTATAATTTTTTTAATATCTCTATTCATTTTTAAAAAAATATGATATTTGATCATTACTTGTACACATGATACTTTTTGACAATTTTTTAGTGAAAAATGATATAATAGAAACTAGTTGTTATTATTTTCTAGTTGTAGATTTGAAAATATTATGATTTTCAAAGGAGTAATGAATTTTTCAAAAATAAAAAAATAAAAAAATATGGGGCGGTGCGGTGCGGGTATGAGTGTGGGGCGGGTTTATGCAGATTTAAAGGAGATGCGTTGCGATGCGGTTTTAAAATTTGCGGGTTTAGAAAAAATTCAGCAAGAGAGATCTCACGAGAGGGGAGAATATTATCATATGCAGAAAACTAAACTTATTGGAACTGTGTATTTTCTAGGTACTATCAGTAGTGCATAACTAGTCCATGGAGGTCTTCTTACTCTTTAATAACGTGAAGAGCTCTGGCCCTCAAACAAGTTGATTTGTCTATATAATTCCGGTAAAACATTGAATTTAGTTACTCACTTACTATCTTTAGCTACGACTGCCAAATCCTTATAAAATAATTTTATAATCCTATCAAATAGAGATGACTGCCAAATAGTGTCTCTGTCATGAGCGCTACCATATGTAGTTATAACTGTACTCACATGCTGATTAAATATCAAACACTGTGGGTAGTAGTAGTAGTACAATTCAAAAAAGGGAGGTACTGCGTGCCCTGATGGGGCAGGAGAGGGTGAGTACTGTGATTTGTAGTCCACAGATTGCTCAAGTTGTTAGGAGCTTTGTGTTCTTTAGGTTCTAAGCATCAACTTCATAATACTTTGTGCCTTCAACTGAAGCTGTTGCAGCTCTTGGGAAAATAGTCGATAAAACAAGTTAATATTCTTCCCTGCAACAGCCAACAGACTGGTGAAATGTCAGCTTACTTTGATGTTTATGCCTTCATTTTTTAATGGTAGTAGCCAGTCTCCATCTGGGACTTTTTGGTGCTTGGATGTTTAGAACTGAATATTGGTAAAAACTTTTATCTACTGTCATTCTTACTGCTTTTCTAGTACGACCTGTTTATGCTTGATAAATGAAAGCTGCTTGTTTACATTAGGCTTGGTGAATAGCGAAACTATATCTTACCCCCTGCATCTGCCAGTTGAGTAAGAGGTGGGAATTGTTTAGGGATATGTACTTGTATGTATTCTCATAGCTGGATATGGTCAAACTAGTGCAAGTGAAATTTTTGACAAGGTTCTTGGTACAAGTAAGCTGTGTTCAATTTCTTCCTGAAATTTTGAGTTAAAATGTGATCCTGATTGCACTTCAAATATAGTAATATTGATAGATGAAACCTAGAACCTGAGATGGTCTTTTTTAGGTTGAATAACATGCTGCTGCTGCTCGAAGATCATAAACTCCTGACCGGCCTGCGTTGTTAGTTGAACACACATAATTGGATGATTTTATGGTTATTTTATACCCTCACTGGAACAGTAAACTTAAAAGCAATAGTGTCAAGTGTAATCTTATCATTTGGCTCCGCACTACTTGTCAAAATTGGATGATCGCAGTTTCAGGTGGAGAAGGAACGGTTGCCAGAAGTTTGAAGGATAGATGATTACAGAAAATTCTATACCTGCTATTTTACCAGATCGATAATGTTTTGTAACTGGTAGAGTAAGTGTTGATGGAAGTGTGGCCTAATGGTTAATGGAAGTGGTTGAGGATCATAAGACCTTAGGTTCAAATTGCAGCAGAAACAAAAATAGTGGATGATTTTTTTTCATCTGCCCTAGCCGTGGTGGATTACTTGATACCTGTTGCTACCTCTGTTGCTGGTGGGAGGTGGGAGGTGGCTGGTGGATTTAGTCAATCCGTGCACAAGCTTACCCACCCGCACACCATCAATAAAATGAAAGTGTTGGTGGAATATTAAAATCTAGTTTGTAGCTTGAGGGTTTAGAATCTCATTTTTTTAAATATGGCAATGTACTGTACTGGTAAGTATGACCTTGATTTTTGGTAGAATACATCGGGCATACCCCTCATCTTGGCACCATTTTTCACTTTGACATCCCAAATAGACATTGTTCACCTTTGACACCTCAAGTAGCATACGAGTGTGTCATTTTGACACCTTTTGCTGTGTTGGTAAGGTGTGTGTATTACACCCACATGAAGGCGTGTGACAACTTTTTTGGCTGATGTCGTATTCAAGTTGGTTCACAAATAATATATTAACTCACCCCTCGTGAATACCTTCTTTCTCATTTTTATTCATTATTTTTGTCAATTTTAAATTTATTTAATGTTAAAAATTGTTGATAGAAATTTAAATATACGAATTTAGGAGTTCGTGAAGATTAGATAATAAGCACTATTTTTTTAATCATTAAGGAAAAAACTGATGAATAAAAACTGAAAATTAAACATCAATGAAGAAAAACTGAAAACTCTTTTAGACCAAACGGATTCATATATGCTTTAGGGAAAACTTTGTAATGGCTATATTTTTACATCAAATTGAATAATTTAATCTTACATGGTAAGATTATTACAAGAAAACCGTTGCATAATAGTAGGAAAATAGAATCTAGAAGTAGTAATAAATTAAAATAATATTTAGACCAAGACAAAAGGGTTTGGTCTAATTTCCAAATCTGGTGTGGAGAAGATGATTGTGGTGTGGTGGTGCGGGGGGGGGGGGGGGGGCTGGGGGCAGTTTTTGCTGATGTATAATATATTACAATTCTGTATGATATGCATATAAGTGTGTATGATTTATGTGTACAGTTGGAAAAAAAAGTTCAAACTCATCGGTAGCCCCTCAAACTTGTCCCTAAAATTCACTTAGATCTCTAAATTAAGGCTTGTACTTATTAAATCTCTAAACCCCCTCAATTTGGTTCCAATTGAGCATTTTTTGCCCACATCTCATCAGCTTCCAGGTGCGTGTCTCCAAACGCCGCTTATGTGGAAAGTTATTCCACTTAAAACCCTCCACGTGTATAAACTAACTCCACATATACTTAATACATTTTAATTTTAAATGGAAAAAATCTCATTCCACGGAAGTTTTCTCTCTCTCTCCCCGTTAACTCTCTCTCTCTTCATAACCCCAAATTAACCAAATTTTCACTCAAATCAAAGGACAAATTTGAGGGTTTTCCTCAGATCTTCCTGGTGTAAGTGTTCTTATGATTTGTATTTATTAAATTTTGTTGAATTTTAGCATATTGTAGTTTTTAGGGTTTTGAAATCACTGTTACGCCTATGATTTTAGGAATATTCCATCTCCTTACTTAACATGCATTAAATGTTGTATTTTTTAGCTTACTGATGTGTACTCTGGGTATATTCCGTGGCCATTCCGTTAAGTAACTTTGAATTTTTACCCTTTATCACAGGTGACGTAATAAATGGAGATAATTTTCATAAAATTGCACCATGGGGGATCCTTTTTCAATACGGGTGTCTATAAATATGTTACAAGTTGTGTGCCAGAGGTAAGGTACATTGACAAGGACCACTTTTCCATACTAAAATTGTTATTTTATACTAAAGAATTAAGGTATGAAGCTGTTAGAGGGTTTTATTATCAAGATGCAGTAACTAATCAGTTCAAGTTGGTTAAAAGTGACAGACATCTCTATGAACTGGTTAAAAATTTAAAACATGAGGACTCTATCGATTTTTCTGTCTATCATGTTTTAGATGAACCAATTCTTGACCCTGATGGTCCCACTGATTTTTTACCTGCACCTGATATTATTGAGTGTGCAGACCTAGAAAGAGAAAATATTGGTGTTGGTGATAGTGCTAATATAGAGAGGGAATCTGTTGGAGTAGAGGAAGAGAGGGAGGCTGATGTAGAAGATGTTGGTGTACAAGAAGGTGATGAGGCTGATGTAGAAGATGTTTATGTACAAGGAGGTGATGAGGCTGATGTAGAAGAAATCCATGTAGAAGATATTAACTTAGAAGATTTTGGTGTAGAAGGAGGTGATGAGGTTGATGTAGAAGACATTAATGTAGAAGATGTTAATAGGTTAATAAGTAAGTTATCAGATTATTTGAGTAGTGATTCAAATCTTGGAGATATTCCTTCAGAAGATGGCTCAGATGTTGATGATGAGTTGAGGGCTTTTAGACAAAACAGAAGGGGAAAAAAAACCAACAACAAAGAAAGAAACAAAAAAGCAAGAAAAAGGCTGTTGAAACTGAAGAAGTACCTGTGGGAGTTGTTGGTTGTGTAGATAGAGGCTTTGGGGATATTGGTAAAAGTAAGGCTACCAAATATTCTGGAAAGTTGGGTGGAGATGAGGAATATATTGATAGTTCTGATTGTTGGAGTGAAGATAGTGAAGAGATAGATGTAGATGCTGTTAGAGGAGTAGATCTACCAAAAAGAAGGAGATGCAAAAAAATTAAGTATGATGAAAATTGTGAGTTTTTGTGTTTGAGCTTGGAATGATTTTTGCGGGTGCAAATCAGTTTAGAAAAGCTGTTGCAGATTATGCTGTAGAGTATAGAAGGCAGGTGAAGTTAAAACCTAATGAAAAACATAGAATAAGGGTGAAGTGCATTGCAGCTAATTGTAACTAGTTGTTGTTTGCTTGTACTGATCGGGATTCAAGTGATTTTATTGTTAAGAACTATAACCCTATTTACAAATGTATACCTCTAAACAAGAACAAGATCTGTGATTCAAAGCTGGTTGCTAGAAAGTTCAAGGACAAAATAGCTTCTCAGCCATACATTAGGATTTGGGAAATTCAAAATTTAGTAAGAGAGGTGTTGGGTCTTTATGTAGGTAAAACTATTTGTTATAGAGCTAAATAGATTGTTATGAGGGAGAATATGAGAGATTGGAAGTTGGAATTTGCCAGATTATGTGACTATGCAGATATGATCAAGACAACAAATCCTGGAAGTTCTTGTTGGATAAAAATTGACAAAGAAACTGAACCAGGAAAGAACCTCTTTGTTTATTTCTATGTGTGCTTTCATGCCTTCAAGCAAGGATGGTTAGATGGGTGTAGAAAAATTATTGATTTTGCTGGATGCTTTCTCAAAGGAGCTTGTAAGGGTGAGTTGTTGGTTGCTGTGGGGAAAAATGGCAACAACCAAATGTATCCTATTGCATGGGCAGTTGTGGATACTGAAACAAAACATAGCTAGGACTGGTTCATAAGGTATCTGATTGCAGATCTAAATCTGGGAACTGGTGAAGGCTTGACTGTAATGTCAAACCAACAAAAGGTACCACCACTTAATTATTTTTCTCATTACTTGACTTTATTTTCCAATAATATTCCTGTTTTAATAATACTTAATACTTATTACAGGGTCTTCTTCATGTTTTGATGTATCTGCTACCAAATGCTGAGAGAAGATTGTGTGGTAGACATATTTGGAGTAATTGGCATGTGCACTGAAGAGGAGAAGAGAGAAGGAAACAATTTTGGAGATGTGCAAAAGCAAGTTTTGAAGTAAAGTTTAGAGAGGAGATGTAAACAATGTCAAAGGCTAGGTAAGAAAGAAATAACTGAGGACATGCAGATTAATCCTCCTACTTCTTGGTGTAGGACATATTTCAAAACACATTCCAAATGTGATATTGTAGAAAATAACATGTGTGAGACTTTCAATTCTTGGATCTTAGCTGCTAGACATAAATCCATAATCACAATGTTAGAGGATATCAGACATCAACTGATGAATAGACATGTAAATATGATTAAATTTGCAGAAACATGAATTTCAGACATTGCACCTATGACAAGAACTATTTTAGAAGCTAACAAGGAATATTCAAATAGGTGTAGAGTTCTATGGAATGGAGTTAATGATTTTGAAATTGAGGATGGAGGTTACACATTTGTTGTTCACTTGGACAAGAAGTATTGTGATTGTAGGTTATGGATGTTAAGAGGTATTCCTTGTCCTCATGCGACTTGTGCTTATTATTACTTGACTGTAGATCCTGATCAGCATGTAGAGCACTGGTATAAGAAAGAAACCTTTCTTAAGTCTTATAGCCATTTCATTCAACTAATTACCAATATGAGAATATGGCCGGAAACCAAAAACCCATCAATTGAACCTCCCAAACCAAGAAAGATGCCAGACAGACCTGGCAAGAACAGAAGGAAGAAGAAGGATGAGCCAAAAAAGTGGGGCAAACTCTCAAAAAAAGGTGTCACGATCACTTGTTCAAGGTGCAAGCAAATTGGCCATAACAAGACTGTATGTGCCAAAATGGTAAGCCTTAATTGAATTTCATAATAGTTTGTAAATTTAACATATTTGTTAGCTTTTCATATTTCTGTTTGTATGTTAGAATGGGATGGGGAGCAGTAATAGTAGTCAACCTAGCTGTCAGCCTGAAGCTTCATGGAATCCACCACCACCACAATCAAGTTCTATTTGTGGTGACACCAGTGCAATGGCAAGACATACCTACACTCAAAGTCAGACAACAAGAGTAAGTTATAAATGTTCTGCTGCCTTAATATTTTTGTCTTGCTTAATATTATTATTTTTTGTCCTTCTTAATATTATTATTGAAAAATGTTGTGTTGCATTTATTCACAGTCAAGCTTCACCTTTCATACATATGCAACTACACAATCCAGTCAATCAGGATCTATTTGTGCTGACATGGTTGTTGTGTCAAGAGCACCTCAAAGAAAGGTGTCAAGTGTGGCTGGTAGAGGTCAATGTGCTGCTGGTAGAGGTCAAGGTGCTGCTGGTAGAGGTCAAGATTGTTCTGGTAGGGATGGTGGTTCTGGTAGTAGTCAATTTGGTGCTGATAAGGGAGGTGAAAGAGGAATTGGTAGAGGTCAAGGTGCTGCTGGTAGAAGTCAAGGTGCTGCTGGTATAGGTAAAGGTTGTTCTGGTAGGGATGATGGTTATGGTAGTGGACAATTTGGTGCTGATAGGGAATGTGAAGGAGGAATTGGTAGAGGTCTAGGAGGGAGTGGTAGAGGATTGCCAAGAAAAATAGCTAATGCAAGAGGGACCCCATTTGAAAGTAGAAGAAATGTTTCTTCCAGTCAAGTACCACCTTTGCCGACCAACAAGAGGTCATACAGTGCTATCTCATTTGTTGCTGCTACTGGATACAAAAGGCCTGCAACTGGTTTTAGTGTTTACTCTGATCCAGCTACTGGAACCCATGTGTACAGTGTATTTATTTCTGTCTCATTATTTACCTATAATAATGTTTACCCTAATGTTTTCATTCAAGTTTTCAATGTTCACTATCTTACAATTTTGTCTAATTTTGCAGCCAGGTACATCAAGTGAGAGGGTTCTTTATGGAGGTATAAATTTAAAGAGTGCTTCACCAACCAATATAGATATTGGTTTTAAACCTGGTGGCCTAAAGTGGAATGGGAAAGATGCAGTCACTAGCACATAATTGCAACAAATGAAAGCAAATAAGAGAAAAAATGTGGAAACAACCAAGTCTTCTTCATCAATTGGATCTTCAAAGAAGTAGTTCATTTAGAAATGATTTGCATTATAATGAGGGATAATGTCTTTGAACAAATTGTGTTACTAGTTTTTGAATAACTTTTTCTTAGGCAGCAATTAATGATTTTGGTGTATGCTACAGTAGAACTATTCTGCTCAATGTTGAGCCTTTTTTGAACACCTTTACATCATGTATGCAGTTTTTAGCTCAATCTTGAGTTGTGTTAATATGATATCCAGCTGCTTGCACTTGTAATATAGTTCATTTTTATCATAACCTTCAGTAGTTACAAATAGGTTGTATGGTAATACCTTCCGTAGCTACACAAGTAGACACATAGTAGCCAAACAACTACTACAAACTAGTCCAACTACAAACTGAACAAACAACTACTACAAACTACTATTACTACAAACTAACGAAACAACTACTACAAACTAACCATTACAATATCCAATTGCCTATTCAATAGGCAAACTTAACTACTACACCTTACACCATATTAAAGAACCACTTTAGAATAATGAGAAGAAGTAGAACAAATCTATTCAATTTGAGCTTAGCACATTCCCTTTCAAGTTTAACTTTTTTCAGATTTTACCTCAATGCAATCAACTTCCCTTCACTATTTTCAATTTCTCACACAAAGTGTCTCTTTTTTGTTCAACGTCTTTGAGCTTTTGCTTCAATTGATCACAGAAATTTTCACCATCTTTGCACCTAATTATTAAGCTCGATTCTACCTCAGGATATTGATGCACAAATATTGAAGGTTTTGGATCAATCCATCTAAAGTACCCACATCCACCATTTTCCTAAAATGAAAAAACAATAGAATAATAAAAAATATATCAAAAAACATAATAATTAAAATCTATGAAAATGATACAAATCTTTGGAACTTTACATTCAAAAAATCTACGACCTGGATTTAAAGGAGTCCTTGAAGTTCTTAAAAGACAAAATTCGAAACAGTAACACAAATCAGGAACATAAATATTGATGGAATTTTTTGACATTCTCATCGAAAATGAGAGAAAAAAATAATTTAAGAGAAATTAGGAGGTAACTTTGATAGTGAGATGAGAGAAGTTGATGAGAACTCATCTATGGAGGAGAGAATGAAGAAAGAAAAGTGTAAATTTAGGTTAAAAAGAGGGAAATTGAAGGGAATGACAAAAGTAACGTTAACTTTTGCCACATGGATAATTTTTTTAGTTTTCACGCACCTCAGGCGGTTGCATAGCACGCGCAGTGCCATATGGGCAAAAATTGCCCAATAGGAACGAAATTGAGGAGTTTAGGGGTTTGATAGGTACAAGTCTTAGTTTAGGGGCCTAAGTAAATTTTAGGGATAAGTTTAAGGGGCTATCGATGGATTTGGCCAAAAAAATAACAATGAATTTGACTTGCTATTTGAAAAAAATTGTTATGTCAATTTCTCGCGATTTAAAAGTCACGATTATTAAGAGTCACTCATCATATATCACTATAATATTTTGACTTAAATGTTCTTATTCTATAGTAGCAATCAATGAATAATTTTAGCTACAAATCATGATATATGATAAAATCTTAAGGTTCAAAAGATCTATAAAATATTTATTTAAACAAAGAAAAAGAAAAAGTAAAGAAATAACCTTTGATTTTTTTTTACTAATTCATCAAATACGCTTTTTTAATCCAATGCATAATTCATTGTTAATTGTTGATCATTTATAATTTATATAATCTTTTAATTTATCAACTAAAATAAATCAAGAATGTTCGAAAGATTTAGGATAATGAATGAACGAAGATGATTTAAATCTAAATCAAAATCAAGATAAGAAAAGAAATTGAGAGTTAGAAAAAGCGTATGTAACTTAAATAAATTTGTAGAATTTCTTTTTTAGATATGAAAAAATTTTAATTGATTAAACATTAGAGTTTTAGTGTCAGTAGAATGGTTATATAGTCAAAGTTATAATTTGGTGTCAAGTTTAGGATCATATTTATGTATTATCTCTAGTATCTATGATTATAAAGATAAATTTATTGTGATTTAAATTTTGTTTTCTAAAGTCTTAACATGTTTTCGAAGTTAACAATAATAAAGTATCATGTATTATTGATAGACAATTGCTAATTGAGAAGATTTAATGTAAATAAAAATACCTTGAATGTCAGAAATTTCAACAACTTGGTATTTGTTTCCATGCTCTTCATGATCATGGCATCATGAATACTCTACATTTGAAATAAAATTGAAGGTTATTAACATGTTTAAGAGTTATACAGACCACTTTTTTCATAGAAATTCAATTGTAAGCTAGCACACAAATTAAACATAAAGAAAAAAATCACACAAGATTGACGATTATAAAAGAAAGTCCAAAGTACAAAAAAGATACGAATAATAAAAAAAAAACTCATCGAACAAACCCCAAGCAAAAACAAAGTGATCCTATAGAGTATAAATTCAAGCTTGAGATTGAACACATAACAAAATGAATTCATAAATAAAATTTTGGCATTCAACTACATAATTTATATTAGTGTTTATATATGTACTATTATGCATATAATTGCATAACAAGTTTTTAATGTAGTAGGAAACTTTTATTTTTTTTTCAAAAATGTCGTAGTTTTTCAATAAAACAAAAAGTAATATTAGCTTATCAAGTTTACGGTAACAACATAACAGCTATATTTATGGTACTATTTATTTTTTCAAGAAATATTTTTTTTATATGTTTTAGGACTCTTAATTTTATTCCATATATTTTAGGACTCTTAATTTCCCCATATATTTTAGGAATCATATTTATATATTTTAGGATTCTTAATTTCTTTCCATATATTTATTTTATTATCAGTTCCATATATTTCAGGAGACATTAACCTTTAATTTAATAAAATAATAATTGAAGGAAAAATTTAAAAAGATGAATTTATCTATTGTAGAGACTTTTAAGGAAATTTTTTTTTTCTAAAAATTATTATATTATATTATTTTTTTTGGTTTCACGTAGGGGTGACTTTTTTTGTAATTATAATGTTTTAATTATGATATTATAAATTTTTTAGTGCAATGGATATGCATTAATTAGTATACTATTTTTTTGGTTTCACGTAGTAGTGGACTTTTTTTAGTTACAATTTATTTTATTATTATATTATTTTGGAGGTTTTTTTAATTACAAATTTTTATTATTATATTTTTTTTAATTATAATTTTTTATTATTATATAGTTTTTGTGGGTTTCACATCAGGGGTGTTTTTTTTTTAATTATTATTTTTTAAGTCTTAGGTTGGTACCAAGTTATCAGGTAATTTACGGTACATCATAATAGCTATTTATGGTCATTTTTATTTATTCAAGAAATATATTTTTTCTATTTTAGGATTCTTAATTTTCCTCCATATATTTTAGGACTCTTAATTTTCCTATATGTTTTAGGTTTCATAGGTTTCATATTCATATATTTTAGGACTCTTAATTCCATTCTATATATTTATTTAATAAAATAAAAATTAAAGAAAAAAGATTAAATGATTTTATCTATTCTAAAGTCTTCTAAAGGAGATTTTTTTTTTAAAAAAAAGTTATTATTATTTTTTTTGGTTTCACGTAGGGGTGTTTTTTCTAATTACATTTTTAAATATATATATATATATATATATATATATATATATATATATATATATATATATATATATATATATATATATATATATATATATATATATATATATATATATATATATATATATATATATATTTACTATTTTTCTTTTTATTATTACTATTTTTATGGTTTCATGTTGGAGAAGGATAAAAAACATTATGCATTCTTACCTAAATTAAATAAAGACTTAAGTTACTTTCTTTCTTTTTTTTTATATAAAAAGTTCAAAACCTAAAAAGAACAAAAAGTCTTCAAAATTTTACCTAAAATATGTTTTCTAATATTTGAGAACACGTAGATAATCATTAACTATGAGAGTATTTTCCCTTTGCTAATTATCCTATTTAAGGAATTATTTTCTAATTTTGCACTTAAATATTAATTAATTCTTTTAAAATTTTTATATATAACTAAAAAAAATAGTGAAAAGAGGATTTTATCTTAAGCATGAACTTTTAATGAGAGTCTTCACACTTTTAATATATTATAAATTATAGATATAAATTATAGATTATAGATTATAGATATATCTAAAATTCATAAATTAACTTTAAATTTTGGATCCGCAATATATTTTGATTAAATTTTATAATGGAAGAATTAGTTTTGAAATTGGTTTATGGGAAACAAATGTTCAATATGTATCATATGTTATATTATGCTACGAGTAAATGTATAAAAGGTCACAAAATTAATTATTTTTTAATTGTAGGGAATTTTAGGGTGTTTTTGATTGAAAGAAACCAAATAGAAATTAAATATGATAAAAAAATGGATGTTTTAACCAAATAGGAAAAAAATGGGTGTTTTAATCAAATTGGAAAAAAAGTTAGTTTTGGAAAGAATTTAATTGTAGGAAAAATTTATTATATTTATTTTGATAAAATTTAATTGTAGAAAAAAGGGTAAAGGACGGTTTTGTCTAAAGTAGACTCTTTTAATGAAGGGCAAAAAGTTCAATTCACTTTTCTAAAGGCTTTCACACTTTATATATATATATATATATATATATATATATATATATATATATATATATATATATATATATATATATATATATTTAAAAATATATATGTAAAAATAAGAAACCATCTTCTTCTTCATCTTCTTCGTTGCCCCCCCTTTCCCGTTCCCCTCACCCCACCCTCATCCTCACTCTCCAACACAACATTTTTTTATCCTTTTCATAACCCTCCACCCACCCCATTTCTTCATTGAGGCGAAGTCATGGAATGATCCATTAATTATATAACTAAAACATTAATTGGAAATTAAACCATTGAAGAAAAACAAATTAAACTTGAACAAAGAGGAGTAACAACAAACTTACACTCTGAAGGAATCAGAAGATTAAATTCTGCAAAATAAATAAATAAAAACTCAAATTTAGGTAAAAAAAATTTTAAATATGAAATTAATGATATGAACAAGTGGAGGAAGAAGGAAGATAGTTACGATCGTCTGGGTCATAATCCTCTGTACTTTGGTGCTAATGATGTTAATGGTGAAAAAGATATTAATGGAGAAGGAGGAATGGGGGTGGGGGATATTTGAAGCATAAGGAGAAGGAGGAACGAGGAGGGTGGGGGTGGGGATGGGGTAGGGCTGTTGAAGCATAAAAAGAAGGAGGAACAAGGGGGTGGAGGTGGGGGTGGGGGTTGTTAAAGAAGAAGAAGGAAGAGGAAGGGATAGTGGGGTGGGGCTCTTTTATATATATGTATATATATTAAAAATAATATATATATATATATATATATATATATACATATTAAAAATAATATATAAATAATTTATATATCTATATTTTTAAAAATATATATTTTTTTATATATAAAAATAGTGCATATATATTTTTTGCTTTTTTAAAAATATATATAAAAATAATATGTGTGTTGGATTACTTTTTTTACAAAAAAATTATTTCTTACGTGGCAATGACATGACAATGATGTGGTACTGATTTGGCAATGACGTGGGGCGTGTGTACTTCACTCTCTGTACTGAGAGTAGTATCATTTTTTTAGGGTGGTAAAAAATTCACTTTATAGTTATTGGGGGGGGGGGTTATATAATTGCCCTATTAATTTAGGGTCTAAAGTAAGTTTTGACGACAAGTTCGGGGGTAATTTGATGTATTTTCTCTATTAATTACTTGATTTAAGAAAAGTGAAGCACTTTTGTAAAGTGAAATTGCGTCTTAAGATAAGGTGTTTGAATGTATGATTTGTTTTGCATATTAATTACTTGGTTTAAGAAAAGTGAAGCACTTTTGTAAAGTGAAATTACGTCTTGAGATAAATAATGATGCAAATTCATATGATATATGGACGTATGATAAGGGTCACTCAGAACGATACGTCACAAGTTTTACAACTTGTTGGGTTCATTGGAAGTGAGAAAATAATAATTGGTTTGAAACTATTTATGTTTTAGATTTATTCTGAAGAACAATATTATTAGAAGGAATGATAATATGTTGGGTTCAAGTCCCATAGATTTATGCTTAAGACGTCTTTATATGGATAAGGCGTTGAGTTTGAATCTCAATGCACCATATTGATGATATTATGTAATGATGGCTAAGATAAAATAATGTGTTTTTGGTGAAAAGTCATGAGATATGCCTCATTGAATATGTTTCATTCTCTAAAGTGAATGTTGTAGCAATGCATAATATATCTGAAAAAAGACAAGTGAATGAATATACGAATATTAACGTGGAGGGAAAATATCCTAATAATAATCAAAAGTAATAATATTTTCACACGCCTATTACGATTATAAGATATGTTGGAGAAAAATTTTCTACATTATATGTATGCTTCAATTTTTTTCTGAAGTAGCAATATCATGAAAGAGTTTATAAGCTATCAAAATTTGATAGACTTAAGGTACAATTGTATTCCAATCCCAGGAAATGAGAATTGATTGTTATAAGAATAAATCCATTCCTTGTGTGAATGTGATAGTATTTAAAAAGGTTTATCAATACAAATGTGTACTTGACTGTGATGGTATCACAACTCACCTTCAAAAGAGGAAGCATAATTGAGAAGAGTTATTTTAAAATCTACTTCCGAAGTAATAAATCTGAAATCTATTTATGTCATGGTAAATCTGAAATTTACTAAAGCAAAAAGTACATGTCATGGTAAACTTGGAGTTTACTAGTATAAAAGTTCATAAGTTGACATAAACAATTGTGACATTTCAAAAATGTGCATATTGAAGAACTAGAAGATTCTTTAAAAATTATTTATTTTGTTTGTTCTCATGATAAGTTGGTTGGACCAACTAGTGTTGGGATTGGATCCCTCCAAAACTGAAAAATATCAAAGGTGAATATGAAATCGTTCACCCATAATGTAATATGTTGAAAATATCCACCAATAAGATTATCACATGTACATTTATTGTCAATCTGCAGTTCGACATTCATAAAGTTGTCTGCTCAATAAAATTAAGTTAAGAGCATAATTTTCAGATTGTGTAATCAAGATAATTCATCTTGATAATGTTAGTTTGACATTAAATGACTTCGATAAATGGCCAGAGCTTCATGTGTTGGTCTTAAATATGATATATTACATACAATACCACTTATATGCATTAGATCAATAGATTATGATTATTTCTTCCCTCTCAATCGGTTCATGGTCAGGAACTAATTATTTCATCTAGTAGTTTTGATGTGTGGTATTTGACCAATAGATATGCCATGATACACAAAGATGATTCTCTAAAATAAATGGCCAAAATAAATTGAGATGTATGTTAGTTTTTCTAACATAAGGGAAAGATAATAAACAACCAAGAAATATGTTGTGAATTATCATCAATATGATCCTTATTCCAAAGAATTTAAGTTCAAATGCTAGGAGCATTTGCTGACCCAAAAACTAATATTATATTTAGTTGTAAACGCTCCAATTAGATGTCCCTGAAGGATAAAGTCTACTACATGTATGAAGCATGGTAGATTAATTGGTTTAAAAAGCAATAATTCTTGAAAAAGAAAAGGGTGTAAATAATTATAATAAGGAGATAATGTGCTCCTAAGGAGCCTATTGACATAACACTTCATGAAACCTTATGAAAGATTTAGGTACGTGAAAATAATGAAGTGATGAGATCTCAAAATGTTATTTCACATTGCGAGCCAATACAAAATACTATATCATTGATACAATATTGACGCAATAATGTAAAAGATAACGAGGATTTGAATTCTACATTTATTTAAGCGTGCTGACGTAAAAATATTTACCAAATTATATGAAAGGATGTATTTAGGTAAACATAAAACTTATTTGATTTGCATTCCAAACACTTGAAGATGTCACACATGAAATGCTGAATATTATCACCTGACAAAATTTATATGAAAAACTTTTTAAGGATTCAAAATGTTTGAAGCATTTAAAAGATTCTAGGAACTTATTTATAATCCTTATATTTCATAAATTTATAACGTGAAAATTCTTGAAACTCTTGGAGAGTTTTCAAAAGCAATAGATTATTTGATGAAATGAGAAACATACCGGATGTGATTGGTTATAAAGTACCATAACTTAGTGTAATCGGTGTATTAATGCATCTTGTAAATACTACAAGACCTGATATAACCTTTTAGGTCAATTTGTTAAAAATTACAGTCCCGATCTTGTTGGTTATGTTGATGCTGGGTATTTACCTGACCTGCATAAATCTCAATCTCAAATAGGCTATGTGTTCATATGTGGGGGTACTGCCATATCTTGAACATCTACAAAACAACCTATCATAGCTAGTTCATCAAACCACATTGAGATAACAGTTATTCATAAAGTACGTCGAGAATGTGTGTGGTTGATACCTATGATACATCTCATTCGAGAAAAATGTGATTTAAAGTGTGATAAAGTATCCATAATTTTATGAATATAATGCAATATGCATAGCACAACTTATGTAAGGATCCATAAAATGTGATGGAATGAAACACATTTCGCCAAAGCTTTTCTATACACATAAACTCGAAAAGAATGGTGATAATAACATGTAACAGATTCGTTCAAGTGACAACATGATTGATTTATTCACCAAGTCTCTTTTAATTGCAACTTTCATGAAGATGATGCACAAGATCGGGATGTAAAGGTTCAAGGATCTTCTCATTAGGGGGAGTTAATACGCGTTGTACTATTTTTTCCTTACGGGGTTTTGTCCCAATGGGTTTTTCTTGTAAAGTTTTTAATGGGGCAGCCTATATGCGTATTATTAAAGATATGTATTTGTTGTACTTTATAGATTTTTTTTCTACTAAATTTTTCTAGTAAGGTTTTAACGACACACATTATCTATCAATTAGACATTCAAGGGGGAGTGTTATAAATTTATTACCATATATAATGAATGTTTACTTAAGAAAAAGTAAGAAACCTCAACTTTTGGGACAAAGTTAGTTTTTCCTTATAAATAAAGGGGGTTTTCATTATTGTAATATACCCCTCAAGAATTCCTCAAGAGGAATAAAGAATTAATCTCTCTTTTCTCTCTATTTTTCTTGTTCTTACTTTATATTTCTAACACAATTTTATTTCTTACAAAATATTTTAACAAAGAACAAAAAGTTCAATCACACTTTAGAGTATGTATTTTGCATGCATGCATCTCGCCTTGAATTATTTCATGTCTAATTTTAACTCGTAAAATTTGAATTATGCCACAAAAATTAAGACATAAGAAATAATTAGAGGAACCTACCTATAATACCATACAAAAAATATAATGAAGATTAAGAACTGTAGAATTTTGGATTAATTGATTACCATTTAATAAACTTCTAAATTCACCATTTATGCTACCATCAAGATTATTAATTTCTACATCACCCACAAACTTTAAATAATAACAAGAAAGAGTCAACTATAGCCCAAATTAATAGTTTCATTATTCAAATAAAAGCTCTGGATATCAAGATTCAATACTTAACTGTTAACCTTATATTTCATATTCAACGAATAAGTTTAACTAAAGATTCAATTATAATACTAATGAATAATATATCAAAGTATAGTTAGATGATATAATCAAAACTATAACACAATTAAATCAAGAACCAAAAAGTAAATAGGATAGAGATAAACCTTTTTTTTTGTGGCTACTTCATTCGGTGAAAACATTCTTATTTTATTCAATTTTTCTATCAAAATTTTCAACTGAAAAGGCAACACGAGAAATATCAAAATGGAATAATTTGTTGTCAATTATTGAATACATATATAATCTATATATAATAATTAAGGAAATCAACTAAATTAGTTAAATGAATAGAAAGGCTGATGATAATTAATGCAAAAAAGAAGACTTGAATCAAAATCAATATATAAGAACAATAAGTAGAAGCAAAAAAAACACATATTTCTTGTAAATTTTGATCCAAATATTAGATAAATAGACTTGTAGAAATTACTTTTATATAAAGTAAAGTTTTAATTGAGTTAATAATGTTAAATATTATAATTTTGTTTACCTACATTGAATAGCTAAACTTAAACAAGTAACAAATCAAATTAGAAGCAAATTGTTTTACCAAAAATTAAAAGAACACGTGAAAGGCAAAAATGTTATCTTGCCATAAATGTCACTTCAACCCCCAAAATACAAATACTTAATTTTAGAATAAAACAACCAAAGGTGTACATTAACATTATTATAACATTTTTGTATCATTAAAATTATATTTTTGGGGTGAAGTGACATTAAAATTAATTTAAATTTTGGGGTGAAGTGACATTAAAAAATTGAATTCACAATTCTTTGGGGAGATAATAAAATTTTGGGGTGAATTCACGAATCTTCATTATCTTTTACAATATTGCACCAATATTGTTTCAAAATATTATCGATGATATATCATTTTGTATCGGTTCACAATATGACATGACATTTTGAGATCTTATCACTTCATTAATTTCAGGTACTTGAATCTTTCATAAAGTTTCATGAAGTGTTATGTCATAGGCTCCTTAAAAGCACATTACCTCCTTATTATGATCATTTGCTCCCTTTTCTTTTTCAAGAATTATTGCTTTTTGAACCAATTAATCTACCATGCTTCATACATGTAGTAGACTTTGACCTTCAGGGACATCCAATTGAAGCATTTACAAGTAAATATAATATCAATATTTGGGTCAACAAATGCTCCTAGCATTTGAACTTAAATTATCTTTTGAATGAGGATCATATTGCTGATAGTTCACAACATATTTCTTAGCTATTTATTATCTCCTCCTCATGTAAGAAAAACCAGTATACATCTCAATTTACTTTAGAGAATCCATCTTTGTGCATTATGGTATGTCTATTGGTCAAATACCACACATAAAAACTACTAGATAGAATAATTGGTCCCTTCCTTGAACCAATTGAGAGGAAAAAAATAATTATAATCTATTGATCTAATGCATACAAGTGTTATTGTATGCAATATATCATATTTTAGACCAATACATGAAGATTTGTTCTCATTAGCAATGGTTCGGCAATTTATTGAAGGCATTCAATGCCAAACCAACATTATTAATATGAATTGTCTTGATTATATAGTCTAAAAATTATGTTGTTAACTCAATTCTATTGAGCAAACAACTTTATGAATGTCAAATAACAGATTGATAATAAATGTACATGTGATTATCTTATTGATGCATTTTTTCAATATATCACATGGAAGGTGAACAAACCCATATTCACCTTTTATACTTTTTAGATTTTGAGGGATCCAATCCAACATTAGTTAGTCCAACCAACTTATCATGAGAACAAACAACATGCCATCTTCGAAATATCATAATCGTTCATGCCAACTTATAAACATTTATAGTAGTAAACTCCAAGTTTTCCAGGACATGTGCTTTTTTTTATTTTGTAAATTTCAAGTTTACTATAACATGAATAGATTTTAGATTTATTACATTGAAAGTAGATTTCAAAATAACTCTTCTCAATTATTCTACCTCTTTCAAAGGTGAGTTGTGATACCACCACAATCAAGTGCATGTTTGTATTGATAAACTTTTCTTAATATTATCACATTCACCCTAGAGAATGGATTTATACTTATAACAATTAAAATTCTCATTCCCCAAGAATGAAATATAATTGTGCCTTAAGCCTATCAAATTTTGATGGCTTATAACCTCTTTCATGATATTGCTACTTCAGGAGTAAATCGAGACATACATATAACATGAAGAATTTTTCTCTAACATATCTTATAACTCACTAGATGCTTAAGAAGCAAGATCTAAGAGAAAAGGGGCCTCGCTTACACGATTTTAATACCCAAGTTTTGGACTATGAAATTTTCCCTGTGATTAAGCTCACTGCCTAACCTATGACCCAAGTGACGAGTCGTAGGGTACCACTCATATTCTAACCAATAAAGTTGTATAATAATTCCATCTTTATCACAATTGGGACTTTATCAGTCGTAAGTAATGGTCACTAGTCATAAGGGGTGACTCGTGACCAAACTAATGAAGGTGCCCAAGAGTCTGCCCAGACTATGACTTGGCATCACGAGTCATGGTGCCAGAATATGAGTCATAAGGTATGAATCGTGGTGTTATTAGCTTATATACCCCAAGTCACTTCCCAAACCATGAGTCATGGTGACGACTCATAATCGGTGACCACGAGTCGTTACCTGATCCATAGCAATTGGGAATTATTTTTATGCATATTTTTCATTAAGGGTAATTTGGTCTTTTTCCTCCTTACACTATTCCCACGACTTAAAACCTTACCTTATCCTTATTTTCACCCAATTAGCACAATCATAAACAACTCTTCTCTCTTAAATTCCCCAACTAAAAGCAAGGTTAAGATTTTTAGGTATTGTTCATCTAGGACTCAAAGTGTGGTTTCTTCTCCAAATTCTTGATATCTTCAGGCATGTATATTTTCCCTAAACTTATATTTTATCATGGCATTCAATGGTTTAATAGTCATATAGTTTTAAATATTTGGTTTTGGAATTTGGGTTGAGGGTTTTGGATGGTTATTGTTTAAATGGTATTCTCATGATTTACATACATTTATTTATGCTTTATCGATAGATTTTAGAACTCATGGGGTGCATGGGTATGGATAATGGAATAGGGGTCGTGGATTCCCCCAAATTTATGAATTTTGGCATTGGAATTGGTAATAACCATAATCCACCTTATGAAATTGGCTTTGGCACATGGATATATGCATAATTTAACTATTTTTGTATCTATTGCATTAACTAATAGGTTAATGGAATATAACTGGTTTTGAAAGGTCTTAGTGGCCACGACTTAGTTTAAAAGTGGCCACGACTTGGTTTAAAATGCTCACCTTTTAGATCATGCCTCCCTAAAGATCTGATGTTCGTAGGAACTCTGTTGGGCTCTCTGTCCTACCTGAGGATAATATTGATAGAGGTCAACCTATTTATGAGGTGCAAACCTAGTCTAGGGTCCCTGTTCCTGAATGTGCTACCCAACATGGAGTACCACCGATCCCCACTAGTCCTTCTCTGGCTGGTGACGCTCATGCTCAGTCACCCTAGAGAGACATATCTAAAGTGGAGTTCCATCGTTCTATCATCTACTGACCCAATTGGTGACGTCTCATTCCCGTTAGTATGGTCTTGTTGGTTCTGCTATGGTTTTATTTGAGGTTAGTAGGGTTGATCAGTTCATGGGGTTGAATCCCCCAACCTTCACTGGCCCTAAGGTTGAGAGGGATCCTTAAGGATTTATTAATAAGATGAAGAATATCTTCAGGGTGATTCATGTTTCCAATCCTGAGGGTGTGGAGTTTACCGCATATTATTTTAAATATATGGCATATCAATGATATGAGAAGTGGGAGCAGTAGAGGGGTGATGATACTGAGTAAGTTATGTGGGAGGAGTTCTCTGGTGCCTTCCTTGATCATTTTTTCCTTATGAGTTGTGGATATCTAAGACGGGGGAGTTTGTAAATCTAAAGCATGGTAGGATGAATGTGAATGAATATGCCTTGAAGTTCCATCTGTTGTCTCGTTATGCTCTGGAGTTAATGTTTAGTATAAGGGCTAGAATAAGGAAGCTTACTTGGGGTTTGTCTCGTGACTTGGTATTGAAGTGTAAGGTTGCGACGTTGAACAATGACATGGATATCTCCAGACTTATGGTTTATATGAAATATATGGCGGATGATAAGAAGTGGCAGGCAGAGATGGAGGAGAGGCAGAGTAAGATGCTCAGGTATTTAGAGCAGGGTGCCAATCAGAAAGATGGTAGATAGTGGAACAAGAAGAAGCTTTGGGGAAATTCTGGTTCATATTCTTTGGCTAATGGTCCTAATCCTAATCCATCTGGTGATCGTTACTTTCAGGTTGACAGTGGTTTTAAAGAATAGGATGCCCAATCTCAAGCTAGTGAAGCTTAGTTAGCCCTATCATATCTCCCTATCAATTTTGTGTATAGATTCACCATTGTCATTATGATGAGGGGAAGAATCAACACTATAATTATGGACAGCCTGGTCATATTTAGCGACACTGCCTAACTGCTAAAGTTTTCATGGGAGATAATAAAGGTTTGGTTGCTACTTTTTCAACTCATGCACCAAATGGTGCTACTTCTAGTACTGACACCGGTCAAAATCGTCTTTATGCTTTTACCACTTTTCATAAATTTGAGGCATCTCCTGATGTTATTACTGGTATACTACAACTCTTCTCTCTTGATGTGTATTTTTTGCTTGATCCGAGGTCTACCCTTTCTTATATGGCCCCTTATATTTGAGGATTTATATAGAAGGATGTGTAGATCTCTTATTGGTTGGTTTGAGGTAGGTGAAATCACTTTGATAGGTCCTGATTTGGTGTTTGATGCTTTAGAAAAAATTTAGTTAGTCTGAGAGAGGCTTAAGGCATCCCAAAGCCGACATAAATCTTATGCAGATGTGAGAAGAAAGGATCTTGTGTTTGAGATTGAAGATTTTATTTATCTAAAAATCTCTCCCATGAAGGGGGTAAACAGGTTTGGTAAGAAGGGGAAGCTTAGTCCCTGATATGCTGGCCCTTACAGAATTATGAGCCATTTTGGAAAGGTGGATTATGAGCTTGAGTTGCCTGCGGAGTTAGCATCAGTGCACCCAGTATTCCATATCTCCTTGTTGAAGAAGTGTATTGGTGACCCAGTTGTAGTTGTTCCCTTAGAAAGTGTAGATATTTAGAACAAACTTTCTTATGAAGAAATTCTAGTCGAGATCCTCGATCGACAAATTCGTAGACTAAGAAATAAAGAAGTTCCCCTAATCAAGGTTCTTTGGTGGAATCAGTTAGTTGAGGGAGCCACTTGGGAAGCAGAAGCAGAAGCAAAAATGCAGACCAAGTACCCTCATCTTTTCTCCGCAAACTCAGATTAAGCTTAAGGTAACAATTTTCTTAGAATTCTCTTTTCCATGCTCAGTTTTAGCTGCATACCATTCTCATGTCAGTCATGCATTCATAGAACTAGTTCAATCATGAGTCATATCTCAAGATCAGTCATGTAATCATGATTTCATCATGTATATTCAGTATGTAGTCTCAATTCCTAAGTGCTTTCAGCTTAACCAATCTCATTCGAGGACGAATGTTCCCAAGGGAGAGATATTATAATACCCCAAAAATCCAGACCTATGTTAGAACCATATTTCAAGCTCATGCAAAGTACATTATAGTTCTTTGGTAGTTTATGAGTGAGTTTTATGTATATTAAGGCCTCAATAACTCCCAGCTATTAGATGAATTGAAATATTCTTTACCGATTGAGTTTTCTAGAAGAATATTGCTATACTCAACTTCAAATGAGCATATATTTTTTCATACTGAGAATTTTCCATCTCAACACCTACCAAATTTTAGGAAATTGAATTAACTTTCCAACGATACCAACTTCGCTTAAATTTGATACTCGAGTGAGAAGTTATGGTATTTTTAGTGAAAAATAGTAGCCCAACGCGTAGGGCCACATCGCGGTGATGGCCAAACTAATGTTCGTACTTTTCCAGTGGACCACCATGACAACACAATCTCGCGCCAAGGGGAAAATTCATGTTCAGTGAGGCACCGCATCGCACCTAGGTGCCAGTTCAAAATTATCCGTGTTCAGTGGCATAACGCGATAGCACCGCGTCGCGTAGTTGGACAAAATGATATTGTCCTTTTCCAATGTCCCAATGCGATAAGCACCACATCACTCCAGAGCCAAAATTGGATTTCAAGTTTTTCCATTTAATTCCTAGGGATTATTTGGTCTTTTCCCATAGCCCCAAACTCCTCCAAAACACGAAATGAAAACCCTAAAGGGGCATTAGGTGCCCTATTACTCATAATATCTCTGCAAGAAACAAATCTTCTCTCAAGAACAAGCCCTAAACTTCAAAAATTCAAGATCAATTCTCAAGAAAAACCCTAAGGACTCTCACGAATTTATCAACCCAGGTATGTTAAATGTTCATCCACGGGTCCCTTCCACCCACGGAGTCCAAGTATTCAACTTTAAATTCAAAGTTGTGATCCTTACAAGTTATTGTGATTTTTAATTGTGATTTTAACCATGAATTCCCATGAATTGAAATTCTATACCATGTTTACATGAAATTATTGTTGTTATTGAACCCCACACATTTGAATAATGTTATTTGCTGATTTAAATCATAATTAGAGATGTTGGTATTAAAATCATGCTATTTCTGCATGCTTTAAACTATTCCTATGCTTAGCTTACACTATGAATATCAAGTGTTTGATGAAAAACCTACAAGAATGAATTTTGAATAAATGCTTTCATATTATGTCCAAAGTTTTAATACTATTTTGTTATTATTGCTATCGAGTCCTGGGGGTTATGAATACTCGAAAACATAGCTGTTTACTTAGTCTCAGTATCTTTAGAATAGTTTTAAATAAATTATGAGTTCCATCTATTCAGTCAGTTATTATAATTATTTAAACTTAGAACAGTTCAATATTCATATTCAGTTCAGTTGGGAGTAGGATTTAGCACCGAGCAAACCCAGGTATGGGACCTCACCTGCCAGTTGAGGGTGTGACCTTTAGTAGCAGTCCCCACATTCCATAACTACATAGCTAACATAGGTTGAGATGCTAAACTACCAGTTGAGGGTTGATCTCATACCGGTGCTTGCCAGTTGAGGGTAAACTTTTGTCCTTTGAGACAACACATTAGTGGATCCACACAGGCAGTGTTAGTACCCATGGCACGGTACTGACACCCTTCCAACTGGTGTCACAGGATGGACCCCAAATTTATTATTGGGTCATGTCGATTAGATGATTGCTCCCATAGTCTCAGTCCAAGAATCAACTCAGTAATTCAGTTTCAGGTTTGCTTGACCATAGCATACAAATATCACTTATTCCTGTATCAGTACTCAGTACTTCAGCTTACAGATTATATTCTTAACATATTTTATGCTTAGTCATGCATTCTCAGTATTTATAGATTTTATGCATTCTATTTAGTACTTCATGCTATTAATTCAATCAGTTATTACTCCTGTACATGAAACCATGCATATCATCCTACCTTATTTAGCATACCAGTATGTTCAAAGTACTGATCGCATACTCGTTTCTTGCGCTATGATGTATCATATCATAGGTTCAGATACTCAGTTCTTGGATCGCGTATAAACTCTCCAGATTATCAACTGTAGTAGTGGTGAGTCCTCATACTTCGAGGACATGGTTTATTTATCTAAGTTATTTCATCAGTTTAAGTCTTTTTACGTTCAGTTGAAGTTAGTTAGAGGTTTTTCCCATCCGCTCCACAGTCAGTTAGTAGAGGCTTTTGAGAATAGTACAGATAATCAGTAGTTTTGTTTTTATTTTATTAGTTTCAGACAACTATTTCCAGTAGTTGTTTCCAGATTTATAATCCAGTATTAATTTTAGTTACTAAAATTTTATGACTTATAAGTTATTCTTCTGCATATGTTATTATATTTCATAGTACTCGCAGTAGGTACCAACTCATGGGTTAGCTTGTGGTCCCTTGGGACTTTAAGCTCTATGTGACACCCAGGGTGTACTCTCGAGGTGTTACAAGCTTGGTATCAGATCCTACGGTTTTAAAATGTCCTAGAAAGTCTAAAAGGTGCATCAAGTAGAGTCTTGTACATGGGTGTGATGCGCGCCACACTTATGCACATGAGGCTATGAGGTATTTGAAGAAAAGTTTCCCTTTTTTTAGTGTTAATGTCCTGCGACTGAGCATAGCTCATAGCAAACTCTCTGTCTAATCTGTTCTCCCTTTCGTTTATAGAATATGCCTTCCAGAAAGACAAACGAAAGAAGAAATATGAACCAGCCAGCACCTCCGCCCATTCAGGAAGATCCTTTAAACAAGCATGTTCTTATGCAGATTTCAGAGCTGCATTCAATACTCTAGCTCACTCTGTAATGGCTTAGAATATTCATCCAGCCATGGTTTCATCCAACCTAGTGGCCAATACTACCGTATCTAGGATTTGGGCTTTACCCGAATAAATTTTCCTCTATTTTTGAGATCTAAATCTAAAGTGGATCTATAAAAATCCTTAGACATGGTGCATAAGGTGGCAAAAATTATGGGGGTGACTTTTAGTTCTACTACTGAATTGGCTGCTTATCAGCTGCAGGATATAGCCTGTACCTGGTTTAAGTAGTGGAAATGGGATAGAGGCATTGACACAGGGCCTATAGAATGGGAGGAGTTTGCTACAGCCTTCTTAGATAGATTATTCTTATTGAAGCAGAGGGAATCCAAAGTGTTAGATTTTATTAACTTAAGGTAGGGCAACATGAGTGTGAAAGAGTATTCCCTTAAGTTTAATCAGTTAGTTAGGTATGCTCCTCATGTGGTGGCTTATAACAGATCTAGGATGAGTAATTTTATGTCTGGGGTATCTGACAATGTGGCCTAAGAGTGTAGGAATGGGATGTTAATTAGGGATATGGACATATCAAGGCTCATGGTCCATGCTCAATATATTGAGGAGTAAAAGAATAAGGATAAAGAGAGAGAGAACAAGAGGGCTAGAATAGGTAGCTTTAATTTTTTTCAACCAAAGTCAGAAGGTGGTAATCATCCCCAGTTCCATTAGAAATCTTCAGTCCCAGCTCCATGTTCAGTTAGTGCACCAGCACCCAAATTTAGAAATCATAATAGGGATAGAGCACCAGGTTCTAAGTCCCAAGGTAGTGTAACCAGTGGTCGTACAAATCTTTTTTACTAGAAATATAGTAAAAACCATCAAGGTGTGTGTAGAGACGATAGTGATGTATATCAGGGATTGTCCAAAGAATGGTCAGCAGGATTAGTCCAGTCGTCCCCTAGTTCCAGCTGACCGCCCGACTTAGCAGGGCGCTACTTCCAGTGCCACCAGTGGTCAACGTCTAAGAAAGTTGTATGCACTTCAGTCCTGACAAGATCAGGAAAATTCTCCTGATGTGTTTACTGGTATATTGCAAGTCTTTCATTTACATGTTTATGCTTAACTAAACCCTGGAGCATCTTTTTCTTTTGCAACCCCGTATATTGCTGTTGATTTTGGTGTCAGTACTTAGATTTTAGCTGAACCCTTTTATGTATCTACCTCAGTAGGTGTCTTTATTATAGCTCGGTGGGTATATAAGAACTGGTCAGTTACAATGTCTCAAAAAGTCACCTCAGTTGCTTTTATGGAGTTAGAGATAATAGATTTTGATGTCATTCTCAGCATGGATTATCTTCACTCATGCTAAGCTTCAGTTGATTACAGAAATAGAGTAGTTCATTTTGAGTTCCAAATAAACCAGTCCTTGAAAGGGGGGAGGGGGTAGTACTACAGCTCATAGGAGTCATCTTGTTTCATACCTTAGAGCGAGGAAGGTGATATCCAAGGGGTGTATTTACCATCTCGTTTGAGTTAATGACTTCAATTTTGAGGGTCCTAATCTTGAGTCAGTTTCAGTAGTGAGGGAATTTCCAGATGTGCTCCCTAAAAATCTTCCCAGAGTTTCTCTTGAAAAGATAATTGACTTCGAAATAGACCTTCTTCCAGGTACCCAACCTATATCTATTCTGCCATACAGAATGGCTCAAGCCAAACTGAAAAAGCTGAAAGATCTCCTAGATAAGGGATTTATCAGGCCCAGTGTTTCCTTGTGGGGCTCACCAATCCTATTCGTGCGTAAGAAAGATGGTTATCTTAGAATGTGTATCGACTACCATCTGTTGAACAAAGTCACAATCAAGAACAAATAACCATTTCCCAGAATTGATGACTTGCTCGACCAACTTCAGGATGCAAGTTATTTTTCAAAGATAGACCTCAGATCTGGATATAATTAGCTTAGAGTCAGAGAATGTGACACTCTAAAAATAGCTTTCAGAACTCAGTATGGTCTCTTTGAGTTTCTAGTCATGTTTTTTGGTCTCACAAATGCCCTAGCAACCTTTATGGACTTGATGAATCGAGTGTTCAAATAGTACTTGGACATGTTCGTCATAGTCTTCATTGATGACTTTCTTGTCTACTCTCTTAATAAAATCAATCATGCAGACCACCTTAGAATAGTATTGTATACTCTTAGAGCCTATCGGTTGTTCGCTAAATTAAGTAAGTGAGAATTTTGGCTAAGATTAGTAGCTTTTCTTGGCCATATTATTTTCGGTGATGGAATTAGAGTTGACACTCAAAAGATTGAAATGGTGAGAAATTGACCTAGATCCATCTCTTCATCGGATATCAGGAGTTCTTGGGTTTGGCTTACTATTACTGGTGGTTTATTAAAGGTTTTTTTGTCTATTTCATCCCCCATGTCTCGATTGACTCAAAATCAAGTTAAGTTTCAGTGGTCAGATTTTTGTCAGAAGAGTTTTTAGGAGTTGAAGACTCGACTCACCACAACCCTAGTTTTGACGTTACCAGATAGTTCAATTGGGTTTGTTACGTACTGCTATGCTTCTAGAGTTGGTTTGGGGTGTGTTTTAATGCAGAAGGGTAAGGGTGTGGCCTATGACTCTTGAAGCTTAAGCCCCATGAAAAGAATTATCCTACCCATGATCTTGAGTTAGCAGCTGTTGTGTTCACCTTAAAGATTTGGAGGCCCTATTTGTATGGGGTGTATGTTGATGTGTTCAAGGATCATAGAAGCTTGCAGTTGGGGTTTTCATAGAAAGATTTAAATCTGTGCCAAAGGAGATGGTTAGAATTATTGAAAGATTATTATATGAGTGTTTTGTATCACCCAGGAAAGGCTAATATTATGGCAGATGCCTTTAGTAGATTATCTATGGGTAGTGTTTCTCATGTTGAGGATTACACGAAAAAGTTAGTTCAGGAGGTTCATTAGCTTGCCAGGTTAAGTGTTCGCTTGGTTGATTCAGTTGAGGGTAGCGTTTGGGTTCAGAATAGTTTGGAATCTTCTTTGTTTGCCAAAGTAAAAGAAAAGCAGGATAGGGATCCCAGTCTACTGAAGCTGAAGAAGTCGGTTAGGGATCAAAAAGTAGAGGTTTTCTCCCAAGGGAGAGATGGTGTGTTGTGTTTCTAGGGTAGACTATGTGTGCCAATGTTGATGAGTTGAGATAGTGAATTCTTACAGAAGAGCATGATACGCGTTACTCGCTTCATCCAGGGGCCACGAAGATATACCGTAAGCTGTAGGAAATCTATTGGTGGAGTAGGATGAAGAGAGACATTACAGAGTTTGTGGCTAAGTGCTCCACTTATCAGTAGGTTACTATTGAGCATCAGAAGCCTAATGGGTCCATGCAAGAGTTCAATATTTCCACTTGGAAGTGGGAGATAGTGAACATGGATTTTGTGATAGGTTTGCCTCGTACTCTTCGTTAGCATGATTTGATTTGGGTCTTTATGGATAGGATAACCAAATCAGCCCATTTCTTACCAGTCCATACTTCTTATTCAGGCGAGGATTATGCCAAGCTCTATATTAGAGAGTTGGTTAGGTTGAACGGTATTCCGTTGTCCATCATCTTAATAGAGGTACTCAGTTTACCTCTCACTTTTGGAAAGATTTTCAGAACGGTCTTGGTACCTAAGTTTACCTCAGTATAACCTTTCACCCTTAGATATATGGTCAGGAAGATAGGACTATTTAGACCCTTGAGGATATGTTGAGAGCATGTGTAGTTGGCTTCAAGGGTAGTTAGGATGACCACTTGCCTTTGATTGAATTCGCATATAATAATAGCTGTCATTCCAGTATTCAGATGGCTTTGTTTGAGATTCTATATGGAAGAAAGTGTATATCTCCGGTTGGTTGGTTTGAGGTAGGTGAAATCGCCTTGATAGGGCCTGATTTGGTATTTGATTCTTTGGAGAAAATTCAGGTAGTCCAGGAGATACTTAAGGCAACCCAAAACTAATAGAAATCTTATTCAGATATGAGGAAAAAGAATCTCGAGTTTGAGATTGGATATTTTGTTTATCTAAAAATCTCTACCATGAAGGGGGTAAAGAGGTTGTTGGCCCTTTTATAATTATGAGTCATTTCAGAAACGTGTTTTATGAGCTTAAATTACCTGTAGACTTAGCATCAGTGCACCCTGTATTCCATATCTGCTTTTTGAAGAAGTGTATTGATCGCCCAGCTGTAGTTGTTCCCTTAGAAAGCGTAGATGTTCAGAACAGCTTTTCTTATGAAGAAATTCCAGTCGAGATCCTTGATCAACAAATTCTTAGACTAAGAAATAAAAAAGTTCCCCTAATCAAGGTTCTTTGGTGGAATCAGTTAGTTGAGGGAGCCACTTGGTAAGTAGAAGCAAAAATGCAGACCAAGTACCCTCATCTTTTCTCCGCAAACTCAGATTAATCTTAAGGTAATAATTTTCTTATAATTTCTCTTTTCCATTCTCAGTTTTAGCTGTATACCATTCTCATGTAAGTCATGCATTCACAGAACCAGTTCAGTCATGAGTCATGTCTCAAAATCAGTCATGTAATCACGATTTCATCATATTTATTCAGCATATAGTCTCAATTTCTAAGTGCTTTCAGCTTAACCAATCTCATTCGAGGACGAATGTTCCTAAGGGGGAGATATTGTAATACCCTAAAAATCCTAACCTATGTTAGAACCATGTTTCAAGCTCATGCAAAGTACATTATAGTTTCTTGGTAGTTTATGAGTGAGTTTGATGTATATTAAGGCCTCAATAACTCCCAGCTATTAGACAAATTGAAATATTCCTTATCGATTGAGTTTTCGGGAAGAATATTGCTATAGTCAACTTCACATTAGCAAATCCTTTTATTCTACTTAGAATTTTCCATCTTAAAACCTACCAAACTATAGAAAATTGAATTATCTTTCCAACGATATCAATTTCTCTTAAATTCGATACTCGGGTGAGAAGTTATTGGACTTTCAGTGAGAAATAGTAGCCCAATGCAATAAGGCCGTCGTGGTGATGCCAAAATAACGTTCATCCCTTTTAACTGGAGCACCACGATAACGTAGCATTGCCCCAAGGGGAAAATTCACGTTTAGTGAGGCACCGCATTGAGCCAAGGTGCCAGTTCAAAATTATTCGTTTTTAGTGGCGCAACGCGATAGCACCGTGTTACGTCGTTGGACCAAATGAGGATTGTCCTTTTCTCGTGGCCCAACACGATAAGCACCATATTGCACCAGAGCCAAAAATTAGGATTTCTAGTTTTTCCATTTAATTCCTAGGGATCGTTTGTCTTTTCCCATAGCCCCAAACTCCTCCAAAATATGAAATTAAAACCCTAAAGGGGCATTGGGTGCCCCATTACTCATAATTTCTCTCCAAGAAACAAATCTTCTATCAATAACAATCCCTAAACTTCAAAAATTCAAGATCAATTCTCAAGAAAAACCTAAGAATTCTCACAAATTTATCAACCCAGGTATGTTAAATGTTCATCCATGGGTCCCTTCCACCCATGGAGTCCAAGTATCTAACTTTAAATTCAAAGTTGTGATCTGTACAAGTTATTGTGATTTTTTATTTTAACTATGAATCCCAAGAATTGAAATTTTATACCATGTTTACATGAAATTATTGTTGTTATTAAACCCCAAACGTTTGATTAATGTTATTTACTGATTTAAATCATAATTAGAGATGTTTACACTATGAATATCAAGTGTTTGATGAAATGCCTACAAGAATGAATTTTGAATAAATGCTTTCATATTATGTCCTCAAAGTTTTAATACTATTTTACTATTATTGCTACCTAGTCCTGGGGGTTATGAATACCTAAAAACATAGTTGTTTACTTAGTCTCAGTATCGTCCGAATAGTTTTAAATAAATTATGAGTGTCATCCGTTCAGTCAGTTATCATAATCAGTTAAAATTAGAACAATTCAATATTCTGAGTCAGTTCAGTTGGGAGTAGGATTTAGCACCGAGTGAACCCAAGGATAGGGGCTCACCATCCAGTTGAGGGTGTGACCTTTAGTAGTAGTCCCCACATTTCTTGACTACGTAGCCAATATAGGTTGAGATGCTTACCTACCAGTTGAGGGTTGATATCATACGGGTGCTTGCCAGTTGAGGGTAACCCTTAGTACTTCGGGACAACACATTAGTGGATCCATACTGCCAGTGCTAGTACCTATGGCATAATACTGACACCCTTCTAACTGGGGTCATAGTTTGGACCCCAAATTGATCATTGGGGCATGTCGGTTAGATTATAGCTCCTACAGTCTCAGTACAGTAATCAGCCCAGTAATTCAGTTTCAATTTTGCTTGACCATAACATACAAATATTAGTTATTCATGTATCAGTACTCAGTATTTCAGTTTACAAATTATATTCTTAAAAATATTTTATGCTTAGTCATGCATTCTCAGTATTTACTAATTTTATGCATTCTATTCAGTACTCCATGCATACCAGTACTGATCGCGTTCTTGTTTCTTTGGCTATGATGTATCATATCATAGGTTCAAACGCTTAGTTCCTGGATTGTACATAGACTCTACAGATTATCAGTTGTAGTAGTGGTGAGTCCTCATACTTTGAGGACATAGTTTATTTATCTCAGTTATTTCATTAGTTTTAGTTTTTTCCCATTTTGTCGAAGTTAGTTGGGGGTTTATCCCTTCAGCTCTACAGTCAGTCAGTAGAGGATTTTGAGTCTAGTACATACGGTCAGTCAGTTTTGTTTTTATTTTATTAGATTTAGACAACTATTTCTAGACTTATGGTCCAGTATTGATTTTGGTTGCTAAAACCTTATGGTTTATCAGTTATTCTTCTGTATATGTTATTATATTATTCAGTGCTCATAGCAGGTACCATCTCATGGTCCCTAAAGACTGTAAGCACCATGTGACGCCCAGGGTGTACTCTCAGGGCATTACATGTGTGGTGTCTATATTTCATAAAGAGACATTAGTGGATTTGGTAGACCTTGACATAGAAGATTTTGATATAATCTTTGGGATATAGTGGCTTCATTCGTGCTTTGCTTTCTTTGATTGTACGACTTGAAAGGTCAAGTTCCAATTCCCTAATGAACCAGTAATCGAATGGGATAAAAGTTACTTAGTACCTAAAGGGAGGTTCCTAAAGGGAGGTTTCTTTCTTATCTTAGGGTTCGAAAGTTAGTTTACAATGGTTGCCTATATCATCTTGTTCGGGATGAGGATTTTAGTTATGAGGGCCCCTCTTTGCAATCTATCTCTGTTGTCAATGAGTTTTCTAAAGTATTTCCAAAAGATCTTTTTGGCACTCCTCTTGATAGGGAAATAGTCTTTGGGATATCAGATACCCGTCCTATCTTTATTTCTTCTTATAGAATAGTCCCAGCTGAATTGAAAGAGCTAAATAAGCTATTAAAAAATCTCCTTGATAAGGGCTTCATTCAATCTATTATTTCTCCATAGGGTGTTCCTATGTTTTTCATGCATAATAAAGATGGGTCTCTTAGGATGCATATAGATTATCGACAGTCGAATAAGGTTACATAAAGAATAAATACCCTCTTCGAAGGATTGATGATCTCTTCGACCAGCTTCAGGGTGCTAGATGCTTTTCTAAGATTGATCTTCATTAAGGGTATCATCAATTAAAGATACGGGAGGTTGATATTCCTAAGACTATTTTTTTGTACCCGATATGGTCACTATGAGTTTTTAGTAATGTCATTTGGATTGACTAATGCTCTAGCTGCTTTCATGGATCTTATGAATTAGGTGTTTTGAAAATTCTTGGGCTTATTTGTTATTGTCTTGATTAATGATATTTTCGTATATTCCAAGAGTGCGGAGGATCATGCCAACCACCTTTGAATTGTGTTGAAGACTCTTAAAGATCAACAGTTGTATGCTAAATTCTCTAAGTGTGAATTTTGGCTGAATGTGGTAACTTTACTCTGTTATGTTATTTCTAGTAAAGGGATCAAAGTATATCCACAAAAAGTTAAGGCGGTAAAGAGGTGGCCTAGACTCACGACTCCAATTGATATTCGGAGCTTCTTCAGATTGGCAGGGTATTATAGGAGGTTTGTAGAGAGATTTTCTTCTATTACTGCTCCGTTGACAAGATTGACTCAAAAAAGGTAAAGTTTTTGTGATCTAATGCATGTGAGGGCAACTTTGAGAAGTTGAAAGATAAGTTGACTTCTGCACCAGTTCAGACCCTGCTCGAGGGTATTGATGGATTTGTGGTGTATTGTGATGCGTCCGACATGGGATTGAGTTTTGTTTTGATGCAAGATGGTAGGGGTGTGTCTTATTCTTCTAAACAACTTGAGTTTCATGATAGGAATTACCTGACTCATGATTTGGAGGTGGCAACTATGGTTTTTGCTTTGATGATTTGGCGCCATTATTTGTATAGGGTGCATGTGGGTATCTATTTCGATCATAAGAGCTTACAATATGTGTTTACTTATAAGGATTTGAATCTTCGTCTGAGGCGATGGCTTGAGTTGCTAATGGACTATGATGTGAGTCTTTATTACCATCTTGATAAAGCTAATGTGGTTGCTGATACTATTAACAGGTTGTCCATGGAGAGCATATCTTATGTGGATGAGGATAAAAGAGGATTGGTGAATGATATTTATCGATTGGCTAAGTTGGGAGTTTGTTTTTTAGAATCCAATGATGGAGGAGTAATTGTTCAAGAAGTAGTTAAATTTTCTCTTGGTGTTGAGGTGAAGAAGAAGCAGGCTTTGGATCCCATTCTTATGCAGATTAATGATGACGTAGGTCAGTAGAAGGTTCTGGCTTCTGAGATTGGTGGATGGTATTTTAAGGTACCAAGTCAGATTATGTATTACTTATGTCGATGGGATATGGGAGAGGACTTTGACTGAGGCTCATGAGTCGAGGTATACAGTCCATCCAGGTTCTACAAAGATGTATCATGATTTGAAGAAGATTGATTGGTGGAATAGTATAAAGAGATACGTGGCTAATTTCGTGGCTAAGTTTATAGTGTGTCGGCAAGTGAAGGTGTAGCGCTTGTGACCTAGTGTCATATCTCAAGAGATTAACTTGACCATATGGAAGTAGGAGGTGATCAATATGGAGTTCATTATCGGTCTTTTGTGGTCTCACAAATAATCTGATTTGATTTGGGTTATTGTGGATAGAATGACTAAGTCCACTCATATTTTGCCTATGAGGACCACCTACTCTGGGGAGGATTTTGCTAGTTATTCATAGAGGAGAAGTCAGATTGTATGGAGTGCCGATGTCTATTATTTCAGATCGAGGCACGCAATTCTCGTCTTACTTTTGGCATTTATTTAAGAAAGCGTTAGGGACTAAGGTGAACCTTAGCACCGGTTTCCACACTGATGGATAAATGGAACAGGCTATTCAAACTTGAGAGGACATGCTAATGGCCTTTGTGATCAACTGTAAGGGGATTTGGGTGGATCACTTACCTCTCATTGTGTTCGTGTAAATAAAAGTTATCACTCTAGCATTGGAATGACTCTCTCTATGGTAGGAGGTGCAGATCTCCAATTGGGTGGTTTGAGATTTGTAAGACTATATTATTTGGTCCTAACTTAGTTCACCAGGCAATGGACAAGGAGAATGTGATTAGGGAGAGACTTAAGACTGACCGAAGTCGCTAAAAGTCCTATGCGGATAAGAGGCGAAAGGAGTTGGAGTTTGATGTAGGTGATTGGGTATTCTTCAAAGTTTATCCTATAAAAGGAGTGATGTGCTTTGGGAAGAAGAGAAAGATCAGTCGTCATTATGTTAGTCTGTACTAGATTTTGAGGAGAGTTGTTTATGAATTGGAGTTTCCTGCAAGTTTGGGTTCTATTCATCTGGTTTTTCACCTGTTGATATTGAAGAAGTGCGTGAGTGACTCCTTCTTTGATTGTTCCTTTAGAAGGTGTTGGTATTTTGGATTGCTTATCCTATGAGGAGGTCCTAATTGAGATTTTGGATATGAAAGCCCGTCGGTTGAGGACTAAGAAATTGACTTTGGTAAGGGTTCTTTAGAGAAATAAAAAGGCGGAATAATATATGTAGGAAGCCAAAGAGGACATGAAGTCCAAATATCCGTTCCTATTTCCTTCATTGAATGAAAGTGTTTAAGGTATGAATCCCTTTTTGTTTTGTCACTTTAAATATTTGTGCATGGTTTTGTGGTTGTATTTCTTCTTATATCATGATAATGGGTGCCTTGACTTCTCATTCGGGGATGAATGATCCTGGGGTGGGGGTGGGGGAAGGGGGTAATGTAATACCCCAGCTTTTGTACTCTGAAATTTTCCCTGTGATTGAGCTCACTATCTAACCTATGACACAAGTGAAAAGTCGTAGTCTCTTGTTATGAGTTGTAGGGTACCACTCGTAGTCCAGCTAATAAACTTGTCAAATGATTATGTGTTGATCACAATTGGGACCTTATGAGTCATAAGGAATAGTCACGAGTCGTTGGAGGTGACTCGTGACCAGACTAGTGAAGGGTGCCCAAGAGTCTGCCCAGTCTATGATTTAGCGTTCCGAGTCATGATGCCATAATACAAGTCATAGGGTATGAATCATGGTGTCATCAGTGTGTATACCCCAATTCTCTACCTAGACTACAAGTCGTGGTGACGAATCATGGCTAGTGACCATGATTCATTACCTGACCCGTAGCGACTGGGAGTTATTTTTCTTTACGTTTTTCATTAAGGGTAATTCAGTATTTTACCTTCCTTTACACTATTCCCATGACTTAAAACCTTTCTTTATCCTCATTTCTACCCAATTAACACAATCATAAATCACTCATCTCTCTCAAATTCCCCAATTAAAAACAAGGTTAGGGTTTCTAAGGATTGGTTATCTAGAGCTCAAAGTGTGATATCTTCTCCACATTCTTGGTAGCTTCAGTGATGTATCTCTTCCTTAAACTTTTATTTCATTATGTCATGCAATTGTTTGATAGTCATGTGGTCTTAAATGTTTGGTTTTGGAATTTAGGTTGAGGGTTTTGGATGGTTATTGTTTAAATGGTATTCCCATGGTTTATATGCATTTGTTTATGCTTTATCGACGGATTTTGGAACTCATGGGGTGCATGGGTATGGATAATGGAATGAGGGTATTGGATAGCCCCAAATTTATGAATTTTGGTGTTGGAATTGGTAATAACCCCAACCCACCTTATAAAATTGGATTTGGCATATGTCTATATGTATAATTTAACCACTTTGGAAGCTATTGCATTTCATAAAAGGTTAATGGAATATAGCTGGTTTTGAAAGGCTTTAGTGGCCATGAATTTTTTAAAAATTGGATCTTGGGGGTTGTGGATTCCCCCAAGTTGGTGGATAATTCGAAGGGCACGATTTTACAAGATTGCAAGCATATTGGTGTGACGATACCAACAGTGAATGCCTTAATAAATGGTTGTTGGATAATGGATGAGTTATGTGCAAATGTTTAAATTGAGATTAATGGGGATTATGTAGCTCACTGTGGAAGGTAGAGGTCCCAGGGGGACTGATACTGGAATCTACATTTACCGGCATGGGGGTTTTTATGACCGTCTTCATAGCTCATACTTAATATATACATACACACCCTGGATTGGCGTGGGATCATAGATTCCCTGGCCTTTCCTTGGACTTCTCTAGTTCGTGCAATTAACACACATTGTGGCCCTTTCGGTGGGGGGAGCAGGACCCATTTAGAACATGGGTTCTTTTAGGACGGTTAGAGCTACACATTCCCGGTAAATGATTTTAAATCTAATGCTAAACCTTATTACCTATCCCAGCATTTTACATATATGTATATTTGCATATATGTGAACATGTTCATTGAGTTTGGACTTGATTTTGAATTGACATTATTTTATCTTTATCTGGAGTTACATGCTAGCACTCTCCCCACTAAACTCCTAGGATACATTATTTCATAATGTAGGGTCCAAGGACACCTCTTTTACCCCTATGCAGCGTTAGGTGGATTTTGGTCTGTTGGTTGGTTTGTGAGCCTCCATCTTCTGGAAGGCCATATATTTTATTCCTTTCCTTATGAGTATCAAAATCCCATTAGTTTCTTTACATATTTTGAATTCCTTTTTGGCCATGGTCGGGGTCATGTCTCAACCTAGTTTGATATTCAAATTGGTTTAGAGGCTATTGTTGACACTTATGTGGTTTGGATGGTATTGTTGACTCTTAGAGATTATTTTTGAGTTACATTAACCGCTTCATCTTTATTCTCTAGTTGTCTTTTGCTTTGTTAGTATTTGGAATATGTTTGGATTGGACAGGCTATGGGGGTGGTTTTTGATCCTCAGTGGACTTGAGATACCCTTCGTGACTAGGCCCGAGGTCGGGTTGTGACAATGACCCACCAGCTGGAAGCACGGTTACTTAAATGATTGGTTGGCCGTATTTGCAGTATTTGCTTAAGCGACACAAGTGGCGCTTAAGTGAATGCACCAGCTAAGGACTTTAAAAATTTTAAGTCTCCAGTGACCCCTCGAGATTCATCCAAAATTTTGTGAATGCAAAAAACTATGACACCCTATCAAATTCGACGTTCCAGACTCAATGGCGACGTCAAATTTTTGAAAAAAGGTTATTTTCAAAAAGTGAAAAGTTGATCCCTTAGACCTAATTTCATAACTTTTCAAACCGAGGATCAAAATGAGATATAATAGCCATAAAATTGAACTAACCATGCTACTAAACCATAATCAATATTTCAAATCTCCTTGCACTATTGTTTTTGCTATCCGAGACATAGAACAACACATGTTGACCAAAGTTAACTATAAATCCTTTTAACCTCCAAAAATTACAAATGCGCTCAAATCACATTGTAATGCATTGGAAATCATGTCAATTATAACCATACCCAAAAAAAATCACATAGCAACCAAGGGGAGGGGTAAAATGGTCTAAATACATAGAAATAAAAAATCACAAAATCAACCCTTACAGTATTCACCGCTAAGAATATAGTTAATCCTCGAACTACAGGCAAGGGAAATACCTGAATTAGCGAAAAGCTGGGGATAGCTTCTATGCATGTTGGACTCAACCTCCCAAGTAGCATCATCTATAGGATGGGTTCTCCACTAGAGCTTAACCACCAAAATATCTCTAGAACGCAATCGTCTAACATCCCTGGCTAAAATGGAGACTGGCTTCTCAGCGATGGACAACCTCTCATCTAATTGCACTGCGTCCTAATGAATGAAACAAGACTCATCCGAAATATAACGCAGTAGCATGGAAACATGAAAAACTAGTTGAATAACTGAAAAATCTGGGGGCAATGCTAACTCATAAGCTACATCCCCAATAATCAGAAGAACCTCAAATGGTCCAGTATTCTTGGGGCTAAGCTTTCCCCTCTTCCCAAACCTCACCACACCCTTCATGGGTGAAACATGAAGGAAAACTTAATCACCAACACTAAATCTCTAGACAGGAAGTCTATGATCTACATAGCACTTATGCCTACTTTGAGTCGCTCGAAGACTATCTTTAATGACTTAAACTCCATTTAGAGACTCGCAAAGCAATGTAATGCCCTGAATCTAGTATTCAAAATGCTACATAGTGCTCATGACCCTAAAGGACCACAAGCTAACTTATGAATGATAGCTGTAACTAAGCACTGAATAATACATTGTAAATATACGAAATATAAGATGTAAGGCCATAAGGTTCAAAACTGAACTAATACTGAATATAATATAATGTCTGTAATGGGGTATGACAATACCCAAAATTGAGATAAACTGTCTGAAAAATGTTGTAGTTTGAAAGCCTCTAAATTATCTGAAAATAGTGAATTTGATGGGACATGTCCCCAACTAACTCCGACTACTGAAATAACTAAGTACTAAAATAATGAAATAACAAATCATATCATCCTCGAAGGATAAGGACTCACTGCTAACTGATTGCTGATATCTGGAATCTACTGATGCTCTGGAGCTCGTGTCTCTGAACCTATGGTATAAGACACCACAGTGCAAATACGTTAGTACTTTGAATGTACTAGTATGAAAGTGAGGTAGGCTGAATACAAAAGGGTTCATATGCATAGACAACACTAACTGATTGAATGATATCAACGTGAGAATACATATATGAGTATATAACTATAACTGAGATCGTGATAGGACTGAATACTAAGTTCTGACTACTGACTCTACTAATAACATGAATTTACAGACATCTAAGCTTACTAAGGTTGAGATACTGAATACAGAGGGACTGATACTATATTACGGATACATGAATAACTATTTTTTGACAGTTTTAATTATGAAGAACTGGTTTGGTTGACTGTATGTGATAGTCCTGAAGCTGAATACTGATAACATGAATTTCGTATAACTAGTATACTAATAGTGAGCGACTGTATCTGACAGTCTAAGTTTTGATAGAACTACCTGAGTTCTGTACTGTACTGAGTGACTGTATCTAAAAGTCCTAAAATCTGTAGAGCTATCTGAGTTTTATTACTGAGACTGAGATGGTCGAAGGTAATCTTTTAACCGACATGTCCCAAAACTGAACTGGTGGGTTCCAACCTATAACCCCAGCTGGAAGGGTGTCAATACCATGCCATGGGTAAAGATAAGCTGTGGGGTAACCCTCTCTGATAGGAAGATCTTCCTTCAACTCTCCTGTAGTAATAACCCCAAACAAGATGTATTAGTAGCCCTATGCATAGGGGTATATCTCAACCTATGCTTGCTACGTAGTTTTGGAATGCAAGGATTGCTTCTAAGGATCACACCCTCCACTGAATAATAGGTGAGTCTTCATCCTTGGGTTCACTCGGTGCTGAACCCTATCCTAACCGAATAGACACTGAACTGATTAACTGGACTGAACTGATACTAATGGTATTATTTAGCGGAGCTAAACTGAGTTCACTGAGTTTCGTTGACTGATGGAATTCTACTGAGACATAATGACTGAATGAGATTCCTGAGATTTTTGAGATTACTGAGATTACTGAATGAAACTAGACTGATACTGAGTTTACTGAGTTTTCCCAAGCTATATGACTGACTAAATTCTAGTGATCATGGATTGACTGAGAGTATCGTGAAAACATGACATGGCTCTAGGCACACAACTAAATTGTCGGGTACAAGTACCCCCAGGACTCGATAGAATGAAACTGACAAGGCTTGACACTTTTGATCACATGACCAATATCAACAATTCATAATTTCATAGTTGGGAATTTCATGAAGCACATAATCATCATAATGTTGTACATGGATAGTAATACGTATAAACATGGCATAATTTCCTGCTTCTAATCTTATGCACATCCCATCAAGAAATCACAATGCATAGGTTTAGCTTGGGAATCATCTTAATCAATTAGGTATAGAAAAAATTAAGAGGCATGACATGATCTTGACACATGGAAACTAAGTACTTGATCATCATTTATTCATTGGGGCATATTATCAAACACCTTGCATGCACACTTAGGGCATAGGTATGATCACCAATTTAATACAACGTGGTTCCACAATTTAACTCAATTGCATGAATTTCAACCACATAAAAACATAATTTCACGAAAACATGATAAGGATACAATCTTAGCAGTCATACAACAATAACAACATGAACATAATCAACTCAAAACAAAAACATCATGACATATAGTTTAAAATTAGGTTCTTGAGCTTTATGTACGAAAGGAGTTCATGAATCAACACCGTGCATACCTTAGTTCTTGATTCTACGAAGATTGACGAAGAGATTCTTGAACTTGAGTCTTGGATTTGAAATCCCAATTAAAAACCCTAGCTTGTTCTTGAGAGAAACTTGAGAGAAACAATATATTTTGGGTGAAATATGACCGAATCACGTGTTATTGGGTTTATATAGGGGTGGAAAATTAACCCCTTTAACCCTTAAACGCGTATTTAAATTTTGTGAAAATTTTCTGATTTGGACTCTTGGTGTGATGCGGCGCTCTGAAAGCCTTTGTGACATGATTTTAAGTGATTGCTTAAAGCTCAAGTCACGTGGATATCATATCACGTCGTGTCTCTATAAAGTGACAAATGGGAAATTGCATGGTGGCGCAATGTTGAGCTATCGCGTTGCTACTTCGTTTGTGACCTGGAAGTTTGGCGTGATGTGCCACTATCGTGGAGCAACAATGGAAATTGACAATTGCTATTTAAGCTGGCTCCACGATGCACTGATGGCTCAAGTGATACAATGTCTCACTAAAAAAAGCTCTAACTCTTCGCCTGGGTGTTGGATTTGGGCAAATTTATTATCGATGGAAAGCTTATTTAATTTCACACATGATAAAAAGTGAAAATCTTTAAAATACCACCTGTATAAAAGTGTATTCATCTTTTAAAGCAAGTCTTTAACATCTTTGGGATGATTTTAAGTTAGGTAGAAGTACGGGGTATTACAAGTAAATTCGTACCTTAAGGTATAATCTATGAAACCTCAAACCAACCAATAGATAGCAGCAACACCTACTATATAAGGCCTCGAAGGGTACCATCTCAATGCTAGACTGGTAGCTATTATTATATGCAAACTCTATCAAAACTAGATGCTACTCCTACTGACCCCCAAAGTCCATAACACAATTGCAAGGCAAATCCTCCAAAACTTGAATAGTTTAATCCAACTAACCGGTTGTCTATGGGTGAAAAGTTGTACTAAAATCAACTTGAGTACCCAACTCCTCCTGAAATCCCTTTCGAAAGTGAGATGTAAACACTAACCTCTATTTGAGATAATAAATATTCGTACCCATAAAGATGAACTATCTCACGAACGTACATACTTTTGGCACCCAATTTTGACCTCTCGATACTATATTTAGGCTGCTATTTTAGCAAAATTATTAATTTCTAAATGTTAGTATTTTTTGCATATTTTTTGTTGCATCAAACAGATTTTTGACATGTCACATTCATGTTTTAAAATCTACAAATTATGTTATCAATTTTTGATGACATTTTTATAATTTATTAATTTAGATACAATATTTTACATAATTTTATTAATATTTATTAACTATGCACACTTACAATTTACAAATACATTGCCTATTATTATTATTATTATTATTAACTATAATCTTATATGACAATTTTTACATAACCTCGACAACCTATTATCTTTTTCGTTATAATTACATTTGTTAAATAGTAGCCTAATTCAATTCAATTTCCTAATTCATTTAAATGCTAGCCTTTTTCTATTCGATTAACGACAATTCTAGCCATATTTATATATGTCTATCACAATCTTAACCTAATTTTATCCAAATTATTACAATTCTAGCCATATTTAATCCAATTTTAAAAATCCCAATTCATCTTTTTATCTTTTTAATCACAACCATAGATCAAGATCGATCCAACGGCTGAGATTAGATACACCCTTTCTTTATTTTTTAATCCAAAACCTAACCCTAATCTCCCCATTTCATCCAAAGCAGCCTCCCTATCCTCTCTCTTTATCTCCCTCCTCTTAAACCCTACGACAAAATCAACAACAACACCAACAAGCCGCCGCCATTTTCCTCTCGTCCTCTACCGGCGAACACCACCACTAATAAGCCGCTGCCCCTCTCCTCTCATCCTCTACCATGAATAGTGCCACCTGCCTGCTCCCCTCCATATCGTCGTCGTCATCACCAGAGAGAAACCAACCAGCACACCGACGCTGCTCTAACCCTGTCATCGCGACCAGCCTCCCTTCGCCGATCTAAGCTACCACTCCAGTGCTGGCCTCAAATTTGCCGCCTTCACCAGCTGAGATTCGACCCCCTTTATCCATCTCTCTCCCATACTGCTTCAAATCTGTAACCCCCTTCGTCTCCGATGCCACCACCAATAAAAACAGTACCTCCCAAGATTTGACTATTATACGGTTTGTTTTCTTAATGGCATGTTTATTGTTGATTTGATTTGCATGTTCTTTTCATCACTTGAATTGCCAGAGATTTATGATATATGACTGTCCGTGTGAGTTAATTCATCTAGCTATTTGTTTATCTTTAGACTATTAGGTGCAAAAACCCTCAATTTTGACACTCAATGTGATTGTTGACTGCTGCTTGTTATTGAAAGGTGCTATACATGGATTATATTTAAATCAGTGTTTATGGTAAAATATTGATTGTGTTTGTTCCTAATTGATAATAAATTCTTGGATTTTAGTAGAATGAACAAATGGTTTTTAATTAATTTGAGTATACATGGTAAATGATACGTGTTTCTGCTATTATTTTTCCTCTTTTAAATAAGTATCTTTTCTTACCCACCTATGTATTAAAAACATGAAATAATTGATTGAGCAATCCTTCTTTTAAGAAAATTATGGGTGATTGATTTCTTCTCATTCTTATTTTTACCCCCGACTGATTTTACATAATATCACTTCAGTAATTAAAGGGGTGGAATATTTCTTTTCCTGTTTTGTCTCGACTGACTGATTTCTTTGACACTATATAAACCCATCCCTTCATTCACAAAAAGGGACAGTGAAAAGTTATCAAGTCTCACCATTACAATTACTACTACTGCTCTTAACAAAAATCATTGGCTACTTGTTACAAAGGCAATTAAATATTTTTAAGTGCTTTTTGTTTCTCTTTAGAGGCTGCTGTTCACATCTTGCATATTGAGATATTACGTATACTTGGCTTTTGGCTTCTATTATTATTTATCTTTCTTACTGCTAATCACTGGTAAGTTCACAAAACGACGTAATTTTTTTCTTTGTGTGTTGACTGGATCATGCCGTGACAACCTTTAGAAAAGATGTCTATAGGAAATTTAATGTTCATTATATATTCTTGCTTTGCTTGCCATTACATCTTATTTTGCAGGTTTAAGTAGACAACTACGGGTTTCAAAGAGTCATCAGATTAGTTATATAATTAGATTGTATTAGCTTTAGTGTACTTTCTTAATATTGTGTAAAGACATTATTATCGATGTAATAATATAATTTTTTGGGGACTGCTTTTGGGGGCGGAGATTATGTACTCTATGAACGGTACAGGTAGTAAAAACCTAGGATTACATGCAAGACGTGTTATTTGAATCATTTAGGCACAAAATTAGGGTCTATTAATATGAATCTTGCTACGGTTTATTTATTACTCTTATCTATCTAAAATTGACGTATCATATTAATTGATATTAAGCTTATTAATTTGAAAATAGGCATGTTGACGTATTTCTGCATGTTAAGCATATTGATTTGAACCTAAGCATGCTAATACTTTTTTAACATATCCACATTGAATTAAGGCATGATAATATTTTTGATACGTTAGCTTATTATATTAATTTTTACATATTAAGCACAAGTTATTTAGTATGTCTTTACATGTTTAGGCGTGTCGACACAGTGTTAGGCATATTAAAATAATTTGAGCATGTTAACATCAAAGTTTCAGCATATCTAACATCTAGTTTAGCAATTTTAGATTAATTTTCAGCATATTTAAATGTCTTTTCTACGCATCTAAATAAATTTTAGCACTTAGACTGAATTCCAGCATGTTTAAAATGCTAGTTTCCTATAACATGTTAACATATTAGATTTTAGGCATTCTTGGCATGTTTTCAGCATATCAACATGAAAATACTGCACCTTAACGTTATTCTCAGCATGTTTAATTAATTTTTTCAGCATGTTTAAATAACTTTTCAGCATGTTTAAGTAACTTTTCAGCATGATTAAGTAACTTTCAAGCATGATTAAGTAACTTTCAGCATGATTAATTAATTTTTCAGCATGTTTAATTAACTTTTTCAGCATGTTTAATTAATTTTTTCAGCAAGTTTAATTAATTTTTCAGCATGTTTAGTTGACTTCCTGCACGCTAAAATACTAGTAATTCTCTACATTTTCTACATGTTAATTTGTTCTCCGCATTTAAGTTCATCCTTGACATATTAACACATCCTTTAATATTTTACTAGTTCCTTGTATTCTCATTATAGTTTATAACACTTAATTTACAAACACATTTTCTTGGCACATTTACCACACTTTTGACACCTCCCATGAACACACATAAGGTTGTTGCATACGCAAATCACAGTCTTTTATCACGAATCGTTGATCATTTAGACACCATGCCTATAGGTTAATGACGTAACAAATAATCATTTGTCTTCGCATGCTATCACGTTAATCAACCAAGAAGCTAACTTAGGACAATTATGTGCTACTTGCGGTCCAACGTGTTACACTCTTCGAGTCCTAGGACATAGTTTTATTTTCGTCTAGAACACAAATCCAAAAATAGTAAAGTCCAATGCCTTTTGGACGATAGGTGGGACGTTAAGTATTACTAAAAACATTAGTTTTATCCTTGTCATAGAATTCCCTTAAACTTGACATCCATCCTAGGTGGGGTGGGACAGGTAGTCATTCAAAAATGATGATCCCAAACAAAAATATTAACGGCGAGGCTAATGACATTATTACTTGTCTAAGAGTTCGGCCCTTGGGTCGGATGATGATTAACAAGTTGGGTTTCTGATTCGAATAAAACCAAAACATCTCTTTGTTTGACTTGGACAATTGTTTTACTTTACATGTTTATTAGGGGTAGTCAGTTTATTACATAAGCAGTCCCCATTATTTTTATTTTGTCACTTCTTTCTCCTCGCTTATTTTATTTACATATTTTTATTAACTTTATCACTTAGATGATTAATAGCTAAAACAATTAAATTAAATGTTTGTTAATTACTTTATCACGTAGCCAAACATTAAATTAAATATAAAAATAAGAGACTTTATTTGATCACATAGAATCCCCACGTAAAGTACGAATTCGGTCGGGAACCACCTTTGTAGACCTCAAAAGGTGCCTAACACCTTCCTTTTGAGGTAATTTGAACCCTTACCCGAACTCTGGTGAACTAAGATAAAATAACAAAATAGGTTTGTAGTTAGACTAGACCGGTGCCCTAATGCACCCTTAATTCGTTAGGTGGCGACTCTTCACACACTCACCTTCAAACAATCCCAAAAAGAGCTTATCAAGTTGAATCCCTCCTTATACGAGGAAAATGGGGAACAACACATATGAGTCAACCTCTCAGCACTGAAGGAATCCTAAATAAGAATTAAATGAGCAGATTTGGTCAATCGATCCATGATGACCCATACACTGTCAGAACTATTAGAAATATGAGGCAACTTAATCATGCAGTCCATAGTTATCGATTCATATTTCCACTCGAGAATGGGTCACCACTGAAAAAAACCACTAGTCCCCAAATGCCCAGCCTTAATTTTCTAGTAACATAAGCAACAAGTTATAAAATCTGCTACATCCTTCCTCATACCACCCCACCAGAATGTTATCTCAAATATCCATACATCTTGGTCACTCATGGATGAATGAAGTACCTAGAATAATGGCCTCTTCTAATATCAGCCTCATCCAATCACCCACTCTCGACACACAAACTTAGCCCCCAATCCTTAAAACACCATCAAGGTAGAGTGAGGCTTCATTACTCTAACTACTCAACACCTTATCCTAAATTATTCTCAACCTAACATCATCAAACTGATGAGCCTAAATTTACTCCAACAAAGAAGACCTAGCTTCCACAAATACCAAAACACACCCAGGTATCAAAATATCAAGACTAACCATTTGGTTAGCCAAAGGATGAACCTCTAAGGCCAAGGGCCTCTCCTGGGTCAATAAATATGCCAAGCTACCCGTACTAGTCTACTTTCAGCTCAAGGCATTTGTGATCATATTAGCCTTTCCTTGATGATGGAGAATAGTATGTTCAATATCCTTAAGCAACACATGTCAACCGTGTTGTCTCATATTAAGATCTTGTTGGGTGAATAAATACTGAAGTCTGTGGTGATCTAAGAAGATCTCACAATGGACTCCATACAAATAGTGCCTCCACAACTTCAAAGCAAATACAACTGCGCATAACTCCAAATCATGGGTAGGATAATTCTTCTCACAGGGCTTCTATTGGCAGGAAGCATGTGCAGTCACCTTACCCTCCTTCATCAATACTACACCTAACTAGAATTATTATAGAAGATGGTAAAGCCCGCACCTTCTTAGGCAAAGTCAAGATAAGAGCTGAGGTCAACAAATCCTTGAGATTTTGAAATCTCGCCTTCACAAGCATCGGACCACTAAAAAGAAATCTTCTTCTTAGTCAACTTGGTTAATGGAACCATAATAGATGAAAAATCCTCAACAAAGCATCGATGGTAGCCTGCCAAACCAATAAAAATTGAATTCCAATTGGAGAAGTAGGTTAACCCCAATCATGAACTACTTTAATCTTGGCCGTATCAATCATGATACTATCCTTGGTCATAATATGACCCAAGAAAGAGATAGACTCCAACCAAAACTCGAACTTGGAGAACTTAGCATACAACTTTTCATTTCTCAATATCTAAAGCAAATTCCATAAATGCTCCTCACAGTCAACCTTACTCTTGGAGTAAACCATGTTATCATCTATAAATACAATGACAAAAGAGTAGATATACGATCTAAACACCCTTCAATTCTATCCTTGGGACCCAAATAAAGCATACCCTTTCAAGTTATCCTTGTCACACCCAACGAAGTAGAAGTCGCAGTCTTGGCATAGCAGTATAGAACAACATGATCGAGAACTAAACAAACCATACCTAAGATGACATTAAAATATACCATATGTAGGATAATTAGATCCATCTAAGCTCACGGTCCACAAAAGTCACAACACAAGAATGGTGCACCTGATCCACCATTAACGATTCCACTATCCTTATGCATATATGGTTTGACTTTAACTATAAGTCTTGCCTTGGGATTTATATTGTAATTTTCATTAAAATATTGGTTTGGGTGATTGGCCTTATTATGGCTTAGCCGCAATAAGTGCAATCGTGACCTAAGTTTTTGGGTGCTGACATCTATAATCATATCTATATCCACATCTCTGTTTCTATCAATATTTATAATCTATAATATATTAAAAGTATGAAGATCCCTAGAAAAATGATTCAAATATTTTTCCTTTTATTAAAAATCTCTATAACATACAAAATTATCTTTTCACCATTTTTCTTCAAATTAAAAATTATAAAAATTATATTTTATGTTTAGTATATTTATGTTTGAGATTTGGTATATAAGGTTTTGTTGAAAAACTTGGTTCATCAACTCCATGAATGTGGCAGGGGCATTGGTCATTCCAAAAGACATGACCAAAAACTCATTGTGATCGTATCGAGTTTGAAAGTTGTGTTTCAAATATCAAAAACTCTAATCCTTAACTGGTGATACCAAACTTCAAATCCATCATTGAAAATTCTAAAGTACCCTAGTGGTGATCCAATGGATCATTTATATAAGGAAGAGGATACTTTTCCTTAATCATCACCTTGTTTAACTGTCGCTAATCAATACACATATGAATGAACCCATCCTTTCCCTTCACAAACAAGACAGGTGTACGCCAAAGTGGTACACTAGGCCAGATAAATACCTTATCCAACAATTCCTATAACTGATCCTTTAACTACATTAGGGCCATCCTTTTGGGAGGAATAGAAATGGGTTTGGTTCCTTACTTAACATTAATACCAAAGTCAAATCTCAATTTTGAGGCATACTAGGAAAATCTATGAAAAAAATATGCATGAACTCATGGACATACAAATAGAATCTAAGAAAGATGGTGAAGCAACACTAGCATCACAAATATGCACCAAATATGACAAATACCCCATCTCTACCAAGCGATGAACCCAAAGAAAGGATATAACTTTTTTGTGTCTCGAATGAAGTGTACCCTTCCAAGCCATCCTTGACACACCTAATGACCCTAAAGTATTGATCTTAGCATAGTAGTATAAAACAACATGATAGAGAGCTAAATAATCCATACACAAGATGACATCCAAATCTACCATATTGGGATAATCAGATCTATCTAAATCTTTCGGCCCACAAAAGTCATAACATAAGATTGGTGCACTCGATCCATTACTAATGAGTCTCCTATGGAGGTAGATACACGAATATGCATGGAAAGATGCTCACTAGTAAAACCAAAACCCAAATCAAGTTATGCAGATACACAAGAAAGTTGATCCAGAATCAAATAACACATATGCAGATCAGAAATAAATAGGGATAATACTTGTTATAATAACGTTGGAAGCCTTTGCCTATGGTTTTGGCGGGTATAAAACTATCCACATCCACTACCTGATTGAGTAGCCCCATGACCATCAGTGATAATGCTCAACTCACTCCCATAATTAAAGGGTGAGACGGTCGTTGTCAAGTAACCCAATGTAAATTAGGTCGAATCTCAAGGAGTGAATGCTATAGACTTTGAACCTATAGGTGCTTAAGTTACTATGAGGTTACCTGGAATGCTAATGAAAACAACATGTGTAATTAAATATGGTATTTTCTTGAAAACTTTTTCACATAAAATTCATCAAGAAGGTGGCAAATGCTATCTTAGGTTCGAACTTTAGGTTTGGAGAGATCTTGGGATTAAGTATCCTTAGAAGTAAAACATGCAGGGTAATGTTGGTTTATTATGGAATTTAGTTGTTAATTGATGGATAGGCTAGGTTGAATATCATTGAGGTAAATCTTTTAATAAAAAACCATTGATTTCATCGATTGGCACTTTCGAGCTCCTAACAAGTGTGGAGTTTATATAGCTACCCAAAACCTTAACCAAACATTCTTATTTCTAGGAGATGATCTTGACATGATTCACACTCCCTAAGAACTTATGTCTAAGATTGCAAAGGGAAGTAAACCATAGGCTTATTTGTTCACCATTGCTTTGTCCCCCGATAACCCTCTTTTGAAGATGTTATATGTTACCTAATATTTGACCAAATTCCTCCTTCGAGGATGAAAAAGGTTTTTTAGAGCTTAGGCTTTCACCCATCAAACCTATTTGGATATTTGGAGTTTTAACCCATCAAATTCCAATAAATAAGTTCAAGAAATGGTGAAATCCATAAACAACAACTAAAATCCATACAAACCTAACAAAACCCATACACAATCACACTCTAATTCAACATAATCCCAAGACTAAAGAAATTAACTACTCATTAAATAAGGGAAAATAAAGTTACCAAGTAATGCATCCATGGAATTCATACTAAGAGAGGATGAAATAATCTTCAATTCCACAAGCAAATTTCACTAATTTCTCCTTAGAAACAAAAATCACAATGATAGAAAAACTATCTTAAGTTTTCTATCTTTTTGTCTCCCCTCAAATTCTAGGGTTTTCTTCCCCCCCCCCCTAAAGACTGTTTTTAATTCTTTATCTAATTCTTGACTTAGTTGTATACTTTAGAAAATAGACCTTTTTTTATTTAGCCTACTATGCTGTAATTGTTAGGCTTGACTGCGATCGCATAACCGCAGTCGCAGTTATGACCAAGCGATCACGTGATGCTGGCTAACTTACTTGATTTGCAATCGTGTATATTAAACATTCCAGTTCTGAATCTCCTAGCCTTAAATTAGTTCCAGTTGTTAATGAATATTCAGACATCTTTCCCAAAGATCTTCCAGGCATTCCTCCCGAAAGGGAAATAGACTTCAGCATTGACCTTCTCCTACAAACTCAGCCTATCTCTATTCTGCAATATAGAATGGCACCAGCAGAACTCAAAGAACTGAAAGATCAGTTAAAGGATATCTTAGATAAGGGATTCATTAGGCCCAGTGTGTTCCCATGGGGTGAACCAATCTTATTCATGCGCAAGAAAGATGGTTCTCTTAGGATGTGTATTGATTACCGTCAACTCAACAAAGTCACGGTCAAGAATAGGTATCCGCTTTCTAGAATAAATGACTTGTTTGAAAAATTTTAGGGTGCTAGTTATTTCTCCAAGATAGACCTCAGATCAGGATATCATCAGCTTAGATTTAGAGAACTAGACATCCTGAAGACAGCTTTCTGTACTCGGTATCGTCACTTCAAATTTCTAGTCAAGACCTTTGGTCTTAACAATGCCCCTGCAACTTTCATGGACTTGATGAACCATGTGTTCAAGCAGTACTTGAACATGTTCATCATAGTCTTTATAGATGATATTCTAGTCTATTCTCGTACAGAGCATGATCATTTAGACCATCTCAGCATTGTTCTTCAGACTCTTAGAGATCATCAGTTGTTCGTCAAGTTTAGTAAGTGCAACTTTTGGCTAAGAATAGTAGCATTCCTTGGACATATTATTTCCAATCATGGCATTAGAGTAGATCCTCAGAAGACTAAAGCGGTAAGAAACTGGCCTCACCCTATCTCTCCATTAGATATCAGGAATTTCTTGGGTTTGCTGGCTATTACAGGTGCTTTGTTGAGGGATTTTATTCTATTGCATCTCCTATGTCTAGATTGACTCAGAAGAAGGTTGAGTTTTAGTGGTCATATTCTTACGAGAAGAGTTTTCAAGAGTTGAAGACTCGACTCACCTAAGCCCCAGTTTTAACTCTTCCAGATGGTTCAAATAGTTTTTTAGTCTATTGTGATGCGTCCAGAGTGGGTTTAGGTTTTGTCCTCATGCAGCATGGTAAGTTCATAGCCTACGTTTCCAGACAGCTAAAGCTCCAAGAGAAGAATTATCCTACTCATGATCTTGAGTTAGCACCCGTAGTATTTGCCTTAAAGATTTGGAGGCATTATCTATACGGAGTTTATGTAGATGTATTCGCAGATCATAAGAGTCTACAGTATGTCTTTTCTCAGAGAAATCTTAATCTTTATCAGATAAGGTGGTTAGAGCTTTTGAAAGATTATGACATGAGTGTTCTTTATCATCCGAGCAAGGCCAACGTTGTGGCTGACACTCTCAGTAGACTCTCCATAGGTAGTGTTTCTTACATAGAGGATGCTAAGAAGAAGATAGCCTAGAAAATTCATTAGATTGATTGACTAGGCGTTCACTTAGTCGACTCTTCAGAGAGTGGTGTATGTGTTCAGAGTAGTTCAGAGTCATTTCTAGTTTTCGAGGTGAAAGAAAAGTAAGACAGGGATCCCAGCCTTGTCAAGCGAAAAGAGTCAGTTCAGAATCAGAAAGTAGAAGCTTTCTCCCAAGGGGAAGATGTTGTTCTTCGTTGTCAGGGTCATATGTATGTTCCAGGTATAGATGACTAGAGGTAGTGAATTCTTGTAGAGGTGCATGGTGCATGATACTCTATTCATACAGGGGAAACTAAGATGTATCGTGACTTACGGGAGATCTATTGGTGGAGTGGGATGAAAATAGATGTTGCAGAGTTTGTGGCAAAGTGCTCTATATGTCAGTAGGTTAAGATAGAGCATCAAAAACCAAGTAGGTCCATGCAGGAGTTCACCATTCCTACTTGGAAGTGGGAAGAAGTGAACATGGATTTCGTGATGGGTTTGCCTAGAACTCGTCATTAGCATGATTCGGTTTGGGTCATTATAGATAGAATGACCAAGTACGCTCATTTCCTTCTAGTTAGTACCTCTTATTCAGTCGAGGATTATGCCAAACTCTATATCAGGGAGTTGGTCAGATTGGTACACAGTTCACCTCTCACTTTTGAAAAGTATTCCAAAAGGTTCTTGGTACCCAAGTTTATCTCAGTAGCGCCTTTTATCCTAAAAATATGGTCAATTAGAGACGACCATTCAAACTCTTGAAGATATGCTAAGGGCATGTGCAGTTGATTTCAAGGAAAGTTGGGATGACCACTTGCCTCTGATTGAGTTTGCATACAACAATAGCTATCATTCTAGTATTCTGATGGCTCTATTCGAAGCTCTCTATAGTAGAAAGTGTAGATCTCCAGTCGGTTGGTTTGAAGTTGGTGAGGCCTCAGTCATCGGTCCTAACTTGGTATTCGATTCCTTAGAGAAAATTTAGTTGATTAGAGAGAGACTTCGTGCTGCTTATAGCTGACAGAAGTCTTATGCAGATGTTCATAGAAAGGATCTCGAGTTTGAGGTCAATGACTATGTCTATCTCAATATCTCTCCCATGAAGAGAGTAAAGAGGTGCAGCAAGAAAGGGAAACTCGGTCCCCGCTATATCGGTCCCTTCAAGATTCTCAGTCTCTTCAGCAAGGTAACTTATGAGCTCGATTGCCTTCAGATCTAGCCTCAGTTTATTCAGTCTTCCATGTCTCCTCAGTTTATTCGGTCTTCCATGTCTCCCTGCTCAAGAAGTACATAGGTGACCCAGCAGTTGTAGTCCCTATTCAGAACATTGATGTTCAGGATAGCCTCTCTTATAAAGAAATTCCAATCAAAATTTTAGACTATCAGAATCATAGGCTGAGGAACAAAGAAGTCCCTATAGTCAAAGTTCTTTGGATAAATCAGTCCGCTGAGGGAGCTACTTGGGAAGCAAAAGTATACATGCATACAAAGTACCCTTACCTTTTCTCCACCAACCCAGATCAAGCTCAAGGTAACAATTCTCCTTAAGCTTATTTAGTTTCACGTTTAGAATCAATACAACTTGATATTTCATTTTGTGTTCACGTTCCATCACAAATTTGGTATCAAGTACCATTGCATATTCATTCATGCATACATGTATCAGTCCAGTAAATAATCATGCATCAGATATGCATTCTCATTGCGAGAACCGCAATTATGCATTCATGAATCAGTTACACGTGCATCAGCTATACATGTTCAGTGTTCAGTTTATCAGTCATAAGATCATGTTCTAGATACTCATGTTCAGATTATTGTTTCCCCTCTCAAACAGTTCCATTCGAGGATGAATGTTCTTAAGAGGGAGATATTGTAATACCCGTGCCTTTTTCCTAGCTAGAAATCATCTCAAGGATTCTAGGACTTACTTTGAAATGTAAACCTATATTTGTACATTTGGTATTTTTGAGATTTTCACTTTCTATCACGTGGGGAATTGAGTTAGCTTTCCAACGGTACCAATTTTTTCCAAATCCGACATCAGATGAGGAAGATATGGACGTTTTACTTGGAACTGTTGAAAACGCCCAGGTATGATGGCCAAGTTGACGGACCACCACATAAGTGATGGACCACCACTTTGACCATCACAGCCAAGGCAGTTAATCCACGTACTGGATAAGGACTGACGGATGAGTTGACGGACCATCAAAGTTGTGACGGACCGTCATCCAGGCCGTCAACTCTTATCCAGTGAACCCTATTTCTGGTCTACGTCTGATGAGATAAGAGACGAACCATCAAGTGTCTGACAGACCGTCATTCAGACCGTCACACGCCACATTTAGTTTATTTTTAGGTCATTTTAACAGGGGTATTTTGGTCACTTACCACTCGTTTATATACCCAGATGAGTCCGAATTCAGCCATTTTGCTCATTGTTATTCCATAAACAAAAACTAGGGTTTCTCTCTGAATTTAATCCCCAAGAACAAGACCCAATCCTCTTTAAGAATTAAAGGATTTCAAACCCTTCAAGTTCAAAAATGTCAAGAACCCTGAGTCAGGTATGCGTAGTGTTCATCCACGAATTTCTTTCGTCCGTGGAGTTCAAGAATCAGTCTTTAAATATCAAATCATAAATTTTTTGTGGTGATATGATTGTATTCATGTTGGTGGTGGTTGTTTGTGCTATAGAGTAGTAATTTGATGAATTATCATAAAGGTTATGATTATGTAGTTAGAACCCATGAATTTAGGTAGATTAATATGGTGAAATTCATGAACACACCTATGCCTTAAAGAATGCATGCAAGGTGTTTGATAAAATGCTTAGAATGCTAGAAATTTAATGTTTACATGGTCCTATATTATCTACATGACAAGTCCATGTTAATTATATAATTCAATATGAATTTTATGTCATTGTTTTGTTGATATTACTGTGGTATGAAGCATCTATGATAATGAAGTGATACAATATGTACATGATATATATCCCATGCACTCCCTACCATGCACAAGATGTTGAAAATTACATGTGGTATATTATCCCCTACTTATGATATTATGAATTGTGAACTCCAATCTTGTGATCAAGTTATGTCATGTGTGTCAGTTTCCTTCCATCGAGTCCTGGGGGTATTCGTACCCGAAAAATATAGTTGTGTGCCTAGAGACAAGTCACATTATCTTGATAATCTCCGTCAAGACATGATCTATAGAACTCAGTCAGTCATATGACTTAGGAAACCTCTGAAATCTCATGGTCACAGCAAAATCTCAGATAGTAGTGCTATTCTGTCAGTCAACGGAAGTCAGTTACTCAGTCCATGTACAGTCAGTTAAATCATGTTCAATCTCTTCAGATGGGAGTAGAAGTTAGCACCGAGTGAACCCAAGGATGAAAACTCATCTGCCAGTTTAGGGTGTGATTTTTAGCAGTCATTCTTGTGTTCCATAACTACGTAGCCAGCGTAGGTTGAGACATCTTAACCTGTTAGACTAGGGTTGATGAGGTAGCTTAACCTATCAGTTTAGGGTTCCCACCATTCTTGTTTGAGTACCTGCCAGATGAGGGTCACTCATAACTGTCCTTACCAGTGGTGCGACATTGACACCCCTCTAGTCGGGGCAGAGACTGGACCCCAACTTAGCTATATGCATTATTGGGGCATGTCAGTTAAACAACTACCTCCCACAGTTTCAAGCTCAGTCTCAATAAAAGAACTCAGATAGTTCTTCAAATATCAGTATACTAGGACTGCCAGATACAATCAAATTTAGTTATAGTGTGGAACTCAGATAGTTCCATCAGACCTAGGATTGTCAGATACAATCACCCATATTGAGAGAACTATAGTGTCAGTCATGTCAGAAATCAGTAAATCATGTATTAGCGTACAGATCCACTATTATGTATTTACATTTTCAGTTATTATGTATGTATGTTTGCACTCTCACGTTCATATTAGTCGGTCAGTTAGCATTGCTCATGCATGTAAACCCTTTTCATTTAGCCTACCTTACTCGTATACTCAGTACTCCAGTTGTACTGATGCATTTGTGCTATAGTGATTTTTTATCATGTTACACCATAGGTTCAGAGACACGAGTTCTAGACCAGTAGTAGCATTCGCATTCCAGCATACAGAGATACAGTGAGTCCTCTTCATTTGAGGACGATATGATTTGATTCATTTATTATTTTAGTTAGCTTTTAGTTTACGGAGTTAGTTAGAGGCATGTTACTTCAACTCCTTATTCAGTCAGTACTTTGAGGCTTTCAGATACAGTTCAGATTTAGTTTAGTTTGATTCAGACTTCAGTTATCTTGGGTATTTTTCACCCATATGGATGTTATAATTATTTTAGTTGAACCTTATGGTCTATTGTTTATGTTTTTCGTATATTACATGTATATTATGCAGTATACAGGTACAAATATCAGTCATGGGTTAGCTTTTGGTCCTTCGGGATCATGAGCACCATGTAGCATTCCGGTTGAGAAAAATCGGAGTATTACACTAACTTTCTCATTCAGGGCCTCAAGTTGACATCAATTCAGGAGCATAGAAAGATAACTGATGGAACTTCAAAGCATGATCCTTGACGCTCTTCTTACCCTACTCAAGTTCACAAACTCTTCGGCCTTTGCTTTTCTACTCATGCGGAAAGAATTGTTCAAGAAAAGCACTTGAAAACTCATTTCCACTGCTCACTCAGCATCATCACCCCTCATTGATTCCCGTTCCTTATACCACTGATAAGCCATATCTTTTAACTGATACGCAACAAACTCTACACCTTTAGAATCCATGGCATGAATTACCCTAAAAATTTTCTCCATCTCATCCACAAACCCCTTAGAATCCTCCTTAGCCTTTGAGTCTATAAAGGTTACGGGATTCAACCTCATGAACTGACCAACCTGGGTGACCTCAGATGGATGAGCAACAGAACCAATGTGATAAGACTGACAAGACCGAGAAGCCACAAATTGAACAATCATAGGTATGGACTAATAGAACTTCTCATTAGAGATGTCTTTATATGACAGTTGATCATAAGTATCACCATCTCAGGTAGCCCGAGATGGACTAGTAGGGGCTGGTGAAACTCCATGTGGAGTAGTACAATCAGGAGCAGGGACACTAGATCGGGTCTACACTCTATAAACAGTTTGAGTCCCCTCCACATTGTCCTCAGGTAGGACAAAAAGGTCCAATAAAGTTTCTATGAACATCATATCTTTGGGGAGGCATGATCAGAAATATGAGTAAGCCATGAGTTAGAGAAGTTCATGAATCTAGGCTCTATAACCCAAAATAGAACACAAGAAAGGAAAATATTCCTAAATGCCTTATAGCCTCCCCCTTAAAATTATGGCATGCTACTCACTTATAAAAGGGACTCTACTGGACACGGCTTTGTTGACACCCAATGACCTTGAACCATGCTCAGATACCAAGCTTGTCATGATTCGAACCAAGGCCTAGTCATGATGGATATCTCAAGCCCACCATGGAACGAAGACTACCCTCTTAGCCTAACCTCAAGAGAACAATAATAATAATAAAGCGAAAGATAATAAAGATAGTAATAAAATCTAAATATATCAAATGACAGTTGTAAGAATCCAAAATCGACAATCCAACCCACAGTTGTCTATGAAAGCCACTAAAGCCAAAATACTAAACTAGGTCGCATCATCCCCCCGACCATGACAAAGAAAAATCACAATTCCCAAAATCAGAAAGGAAACCTATGGGAATAGCAAGGATTTTCAAAAGATGGAGGCTCACTATTTCATAACAAATCAACTGATGTACAACACCACCTAACGCTGCATAAGAGTAACAAAAAAACCTTCAAAACCTACATCATGAAACAATATAGTATCCAGGGATTATCAATGGGATAAACACAAGTATATAACTCAGGAAAAGTGATAAAATAAAGTCATGTCCAAAATCAGCAAAAACCACATGCACATATTTATATATATATATATATAAGATGCCGGGATAGAGTAAAATGGTCATGAATATATGAGTTTAAAACCATTAACCTGGAATATGTAGTTCTATCCATCCTAAAGGCACTCACGGGTTATATGGGTTTAGCTCTCTTTGCTAAAAAAACCCTAGTGCGTGTTAGCCGAACGAACCGAGGAAATTCGAAGAAGATCCAGAGACACTAAGGCTCCATCCATACTAAAAATATAACATGTGAACCAAGTACACAATTATATAAACCCCCACACCAGCAAATGTGGTTGACAGTACTGGTCTATCCGGGACCTCTACCTTTACGGTGAGCTACACAACCATTTTTAAGCCCAAATTAAAACCATTTTTGTAGATAATCCCAACCATAAATGAAGGAGTCTTATATTAAGTCATTTACAACTTATTATCGTCATACCAATTATGCTTGCAAGCTTATATAATCATGCCAATCTATTCCAATTAACCACTTTCCCCCCAAGTTCCTTTAAAAATCTAAAACCACGACCACCAAGGACTTTTAATTTTTTTTATCCACTTTCTCATTAATGTAATGCAATAGTTTCACAAGTGAGTTAAATCATGGAGATTCCACATTTAAAGCCAAAACTCATGCAAGTAGGTTGAGGTTAATGCCATTGCCAAGATAAAATTCACCAATTCAAGGAGACCCATGTTCCCCATTCTAAATTCCACAATAAAGCACCCATTCAGTCCTAAAACTCATTAATATAAGTATACACAAGAAATTAAAACCATGGGAAATATAATTCAAGTGGTAATCATCAAAAGCGCTCAACCCAATATCAAACCCAAAAATTAAATCACATGAATAATAATTAAAACATACGCACTAGTATGAAATAAAAGTTAGGGATGAGAGACATACCTAAAATACCAAAGAATTGGAATAAAATCTAAAGTTAGAAGCTTGGAGGTTAAATTCTTTGTAAACGTTAGTTTTCTCTTGACTTGGGATTTAGAGAGTAGAGAGGATGTTTTTGATTTGACAACTGATGGAAAAAAGGGTCCTTAGTATGTTCTTGAGTCGTGGGTAAAGTTTCAAGGGAGGAAAAGACCAAAATAACATTAATTAAAATATGCAGGAAGATTGATTCCAGTCGTCATGTCAGATTGATTCCAGTCGTCATGTCTCAGATAAAGACTCGTGAGGTCTAACCAAAAGTCATTACTTGAGGGTTGAATCCCTGACCACTCACTGTTATGACCACGAGTCACCCATCATAACTCATTTTCAGTCATCATGAGTCATGACAAAGACTCATGATAAAGGAGGAAACCCAAGGCAATCTCACTGTTGCCACAATGAGTCCCACATTATGACTCACGACAAGTTATAACGACTCATTACTTTAATTGTAGTCAGGGCAGCATCAGCAACACCCCAATAATTTTAGAGTCCAGAACCCAGGGGTATTATATTATATTAGTTAGTTTTTTCCATCTCACATAGTATGTATATTCCAAGTACTGATCACATACTTTTCCTATGCTATATTGTCTTTTAATATAGGTTCTGATGCACAGCATCCATATCACGCTTAGTACAGTTCGGTACCACATTCAACAATAGTGTTTGGTGGTCCTCATCGTTCGAGGACTAGTCATCAATATTTTTTTTTGTTCTTTTACTTTCTGTCAGTTGAATTCAGTAGGGGGCATGTCCCAATAACTCATATGAGTAGAGGCTATGTAACAACCTGAAATTTGATAAGATATGTGAAACATATGTTGTTTTCTTGATTTGATGATTTTATCCCTCCTTGTGGCTGCATTGTGGTATTTCTGGGGTATAGGGATGGTAGGCACAATTCCTGATACAATTTTGTGCCATTTATGTGATTTGTGATTTTTGGCGGCTTTAAGAGCCTTATAGTTGATTTCTGTTGATATCTTTTCATCCATGCGATGGATGGCATGGATTGTGACAGCAGATTCAAAATATTAATTATAGGGTTGTAAAATGGTTGGTGTAGTTTTATGGCCTTTAAATCTCATTTCGACCATCGATTTGAAAAATTGTGATTTTAAATTTTGGGGGTCAACTTTGGAAAAATTTTATTTTACAAAAATATGGTATCACCATTGAGTCTGGAGTGTTAAATGGGCAAGATAGTTCATTTGCATTCACGAGATTTGGATGAATCTCAAGGGGCCTGCGGAGACTTGGAAATTCACCAAGTCCTCGGTTGGTGCACCCGTAATCGCGTGCCTTATGCCATGATCGTGATTGGGTAGAAGATAGAGTGTCGCGATCATGATACCCCTTCCATGATCACGATACCTTTGTCAGGCAAGGTTTTACGATCATGATCCTATTCCACGATTGCGATAGCTGGATATATAAATACCTGATTTTTGCTTTTTTTTTCACCATTTTGAGATTTGGAGCTTAAGGTTTCATGGTTTCGAGCAACATTCTCCATTTTCATGCTTGGATAGGCTCCATTATACTCATTTCAACTAATTTCTTCCATCTTTAACATTAAATTATTGTTTTAAATATGAATTAAAGTATGGAATTGACATGACCCGAACCAGGGCCTTGTTGTATTGGGCATCCCAAGTCCTACCAGGACCAGAGACCACCCCCATTACCTAACCCAACCACTAAATATATATTCGGGCATATAACAAGATAGCGTATTTATTTAATATGGTGACTTTGAGATAAGTCTATAACCGAGACCAACCCAACCAAGTACAACCACCAAAAAACCAACCATACCAATGCAAAAACCATAAACCAAAGTTTAATAATCCAACGTATGTATATATATATATGACATAAATAATCCATACCATACATAAGGCCACAATTGTCTGTACAAAACCTCTATACTAACCAAAGAGTACCTAGTCGGGACATGCCCCCGACCATAGCCAAAACCCGAAGTCTATGAATGACAAAAGTGCATAAAGTAAGCCATAACATGAAATAGATGTCTTTCGAACTACGGAAGCTCACCACTTCAATCCAATAGATGATCCTAAATTCGATCACAAAGCAGAAGGAGAAGAATGGTCGGTTCCTGCATCGCGTGGGATACAACTGTCCAAAGATGGGTTAGCGGGTGAACACTATCATGTACTCAAGATAAGGATAAAATAATGTTGTTTAAGAAAACTAAGTAAAACCATCTGTAATGCATACAACCATACTTATATATATAACCATGTAGGGATAGGGAAAGTTTATCATTATATTAAAACATTTACCTAGGTTGTTTAGCTCTGCCATCCCAAACCACCTACGGGCTATATGGGTTTAGCTTGCCCTGCTGAAAGGGTCCCAGCGCATGAAGCCGCACGACCAGAGAATAGAACCTGGGATGACTAGTACTTCAATCCTCCTGGGACCTCTACCTTGCACACGATCACTTGGACAAAACCTCACATCAGTAAATATAAGTTTCCAATTTCAATCCTCTCGGGACCTCCACCTTCCATGACTTTTCTACACACGTCCTACTTTAATCCCAATTAAAATCATTACCAAACAACTAAACCATTATCCATTTACTATTAACCAAGGCTAACAGTAGTGGTATCATCATACCGACTATAACTTACAAGTATTGTCCCTAGGCCAAACCTTTTTGAGATCAAGGGATTTCCATGTACCCATAGATCATATTATCCAATTAACTTAGGGGATTCTCATGTACCCCATAAGTGTGTTTATTAAGCCAAACCATTCCTTTAAACCATTCCAAAAACTATTTGAGACCATTTCAAGCATTTATATAAGTTAAACCATGCAAAGCCATCCAAATCTATTTAGGATTCCATTACCAAATCAAACCATGCAAGAGTTCCAATGAAAGTTCAACAATAAAGTGAAAACATTATTTTAGGCAATTTATCAAACACGTTGAGGGCACACCTTTACCAAAACCCAAACCAAAGTACAAACCACCATAATTAGAGTTACTCAAGACCCATTTGTTAAACCATAACCAACAAGTACTAACATGTGCAAACCATTACCAAAAACATGTAAGAACATAGTTTAAACCAATATAAATAATATGCATCAAAACCCTCAACATATGTTTCCAAAACCACCATTCGTGATTCATAAATCAATGTTTAAAATACAATACACATGCATTTAGTTGGAACTAACAATGAGGGAAGAGAACATGCCTTATACATGAAGATTCACGAAAGAAATCTTGGCCTATGAGCCCTTTAAAGAACACATAAAGGAATCCTATCCTTCCATTTTCAAGAGTGAGTAAGAGTCAGTATTTGAAGTGTTTTAATACTTTAACAAGTGTTATGGAAGGCCACCAGGGGTTATCTAATGTAAGGAAATAAGGGTTTTAACATAGCAAATATCTGAAATACCCTTGACTTAAAAATTAAAACTGGCCACGATGTAGGGTATGACTCACCTATGGAATTCGTACCCTAGGGTATGAGTGGTACCCTAACTCATACCCAAGACCTTTCCAAGGCTGTACACACTAGTTCCTATACGACTTACCAACCTAACTCGTACCTTAGGGTACGAGTGATGAAACAAACCCTACCCACCTATCGTATTTTGGACAGCTTCATAAGGCAAATCATTCAAGTACCATACAACTTAACCTTCACTCCTCATATCTTTCTATACAAGTCGTACCTTAATGAGTCATATCTTGGGCAGAACTCAAACCAAACATATTGGATAATGTACGAGTAAACCCTCAAGACAACCCCTAACTCATATCCGAAGATACGAGTGACACCCTTGAGTCATACCAAGTCAAAAAGTTCCAAAGCCTAAGAAATTTTGCAACGGTCCAAGTCTAGGGTGTTTCAGTCTCCTCCACTAGAATCATTTGTCCTCGAATGATGGGGAAGGGAAAAGCAAACTCGAGGTAACATATTAACACCCATCAAACATTTCCTCAACAAAAATAGAAGATAAGGACATAAACCAAGATGAGAAGATCACCACATAACCCCAAACAAGATTTACACGCCTACACCTCTATTTCGACCTCTAACTAAACTAGAAAACAAGGATACAAGAGGAACCATTCCTCACCTTTAACCAAGTTAGAAAACAAAGATGTTTTTGAAGAACACACACCTTATTCATGAATTTCCAGAACAAGGAACCAATGCGAAAACTTGGGAATCCATGTCTTTTTTCGCATACCAGATGGATTTCTCAGACTTTTGGTTTCACCATGGAACCTTTACAGAAGCCACACAACTTGATTGAAATCGGCAAACTTACCGATTCAAGGATCCTCATCAGGACCGTCTTAAATAACAAGGAATTTGATATACCAATACCACCTAAAGGAACCAATCAACTAAGGACCATCCACACCTTACCTGCATACAACACATAGATTATTGAATGAGTGGACTCATGCTAAAGAGCAAGTCTAATTCAATCTAGAATTTACCAAGACATATCGCTATGAAAGTTTGAGTCTAACTATACACCACCACTTCCATGTTTAATCTTATCCAAAATAAAAAGGAGTTAACTTAGGCCATCGGGCTCTACTTTTTATATGTATACTGAAACACTACTTCACTTTCATCACCATTATACTAGGACTATAAGTAAAGGACATGGACAAACCCATACCCAACCATTATAACCAAAACATCCAACCTATGAATGAACTCCAAAAACCATACAACTACGATGCCATGAAATCAATTCATAAAAACCATGCCTTATGGTATTTATCAATTACCCACCAGAGCTATTGGTATATCTACCAATTACAATATTTAACCCTACCACTTATATACCCACGGTATGACCTATCCGCCAAAAGATCTAGCACTCTCTATTATTTCTACAAGGATTTTCACCACCTATTCCTTTTCTAACCATTTCTCATAACAACGAACTTACCTAAACCTTAACTCTAGTAGTCATCGTAGACTCTCCCCCACTTATGGACTTCTACATTCCTTGTTTCAAAACATCACCATGCTCACCAAACCACTACCATCCTAACATAAGAAGAGTCATTTAAGGAATTGAATTATAAGAATTATCCATGCCCCCAAATCAAGACAAAGACCCCCAAGACAAGACTCAGCTTCATAGGCATGAAGTACCTTATAACAACCACCTAAACCATAATGAAGAACAATTCCAACATAACCATACCAAAAAAGAGTCCTTAAGACTGGATACCAAAAGAAAGACAACCACATAAACCATGAGTAATGTAATTTAAGTCAAAACTCATATTTATGGAATATGGTGAATACCAAATGCAGACCTTAGACATAAGTGCTATGCATGTAACACTAGTAGAGTACCCTCTTAACCAAGAGAGAAGAATATCACAAGAATATGCAACCCAAACTTTCCTTGAAGTCCACCACTTAACGGAAAATTTTAGACTAACCATCAACCTTCACCTCATTACTCCTTCAAGCATAATACTCCACTCTAATAGGTGTCACTAAAGATGTACACTAGGGACGCTAAGTTCTCCTATACCTAAGATATCATCCACTCAAAGGCTACCTAGAGCCTAGCATAGACTTGCCCAAAAATAATTAGACCAAATTGACTTCAAGGGTTCCAATTAAACCAAAACCATGTCAACCAAGGGCTTTTCAAAATCATTTGAATCCAACCAAAACCAATGTTCCCTTAACTATTTATGCAATACAAAGATTCAAAAATAGTCAAATCATGTGATAAAATCATATTCAATGACAATTTTACAATATTTTTAAGGACTATAATTTCCAAGACTGAAACCAAGTAATTGGGAAATTCATAGCATCCTAAAATTCATTTACCATTCCCATACATCCCACAATGTTCATAAAAGCATTAATAAAGCAAGAATAATGCATCACAACCTATGAAAAATCAATTTAATGAGTAATCATCTCAAAGCCCTCAATTATGCCCAAACCAACATTTAATATCATGAATTTAATAATTAATTTTAGGCCAACAATAAAGTATAAGTATAGGAATAAAAATACGTGCAAGTTCCATAATCTATCCTATCTAATGACTTAACCCTCAAATCTACCTATTCATGATGAATGTTCGAATTGCAAGTCACAACTTTACCACTATTGTATTCCTGAAGTCAGCAACCTCATCCAACCTGCCAATTTACCCCTACAACTCCCACATTGCTATCCCTGAGCTAACATATTTCCTTTACCAAGATCAAACATCTAGGTTCAACCCTAGGATCTACCAACCACCATTCAATACTATCAAAATACCCCAAATAGATTGGAATATACATATAAGGTCTACCTTATAATCACCCACCGATAACCTACCCATTCTGAGGAAAAACCATTCCCATTATGCACGCAAAAGCGAAAACACTCCACAAAGGAACATTAAGACTGATGAAACATTCATCTAAGAGATCTCTTAATTTCTCCTTAAGATCTTTTAACTCCATCGAAACCTTTCTATAAAAAATGAATAGAAATTTAGACAAATGTTCGAAACAAGACCAACCCCAAACAAACCTCCCCATTAGAAAGACACCATGAGGGTCATTAGAAAGGACCCCAAGAAACTCATGCATCACCAAAATCAAATGCAAATAAAGACCCTGTGAGTTAAAATCTTTCACCCAAACCAAATAATAAATACACCCCTTTGGAGACCGATTTTTGAGTTCTAAGATATGATATAACCTTTCCCCTTAATAGCTAGGGAAGAAAACCATATTTTCATTCCATAACTAACTCTCCATGGAACCTAAATATAACCTTTTAATTGATCTGACCATCTAATAATGAATAACACGAGTGCAACTAATCTATTCCCTCGAATGTCATCAAAATCTACCATATTCGAGTCACACAAATCCACCAAGACCACTTTACTACAAATAGATGCCATACACCCCTTATAGTCTTTTTGTCAATCACAAAGTCACCTGTCAGGGTAAAAATACAAGAGGAAAAGAGACTAAAATAACCTTGGCACCAAAAACAGAATAGATAACTACAGATAGGGCCTAAAAAGAGAGAGAGGACCCCAGACCAAGTAAACCATAAACACCATAAAAGAAAGAAGTTTTCAATATACAAGTGTCATTATCAAAAGATGCCTCAGACTCCTAAGAAATAGTAAAGTCATTAAGATAATCCCGATCAGTATCGGAACCAGAAGTATTGACCAATACTCTATTTGCTCAAGAGGTAACCCTTATGGGACACTTCCATTGCATGTGACCCACTTGACCATAACCAAAACATCGATCCCTCCTTTCTCGCAATAACCAAGGCACAACCGACCATAAAAATATAAAAGAAGAGTAGGATGATATGGGCTGGCCCTAATAGCCTAATATTAGGCACCCTGTGCCCTAGAAATTTTTATTAACGTTAAATCACTGCCTCCCAATGGATTCGGTTAGGGAGAACAAGCCATAAAATAGGAGTTAAGACCTACTCAACTCTTTTTATTAGACTATGTACCACTATACCATTGGTCTTTTATTTTTCTAAGAAATTGAGACCACTTACCTTGCCTATTTCCAACCTTATCTTATTTCTTCCTGTACTAATACCAATAAGATCAGGATGGTGTGATAGAGTTATCACTATCTGGGTCAATAGATTAATAGAATGATGGAATTCGACATTGGTAACCTCTCCTTGAGGTAATCGAGAATTATTTTCACCTTCTAAAATGAGGTCAGTGAAGATTGGTGGGACTCCATAAGAAAAATGAGAAGTTGTGACCCTAACCAGGTTTGTTCCTCATAAGTTGGACTAGATCTATATATGTTGTCCTCGAGTGGGACATGTGAGTTTCCAAGAACTTTAGATCATTGAACAGACATAATCTGAAAGATGAACCAAAAAAAATTCAAAAAAGAGTTCACACCTTATACTCCATAGCCCGAAAGTAGAATAACCAAGAAAGTAAAACATTGCTAAATGCCTTGTAGCTTTCTAATTATAAGTGTGGTGCATGACACACCTATAAGCAAGACTCTACTCAATATAACTTTGTGGACACCGTATGACACCTAAACATAAATATCTGATACTAACTTGACATGACCCAAATCAGAGTCTTATCGTATTGGGCATCCTAAGTCCAACAAGGATAGGGGACCACCCCCATTACCCAACCCAACCACCAAACACGTACCTTATGTTGATTAAATTTTGAGCATATAATAAGATAGCATATTTATTTAATATGGTAACTTTGAGATAAGTCTATAATTGAGACCAACCCAGCCAAATTCAACCACCAAATAACTAACCATACCAATTCAGAAACCATAATCCAAAGTATAATAATCCAACGTATGTATATATTTATGACATAAACAATACATACCATACACAAGTCCACAGTTTTCCATACAAAGCTTTTTGACCAACCAAAGAGTACCTAGTCGGGACATGCCCTTGACCATAGCCAAAACCCAAAGTATATGAAAGATAAAAGTACATAAAGTAATCCATAACATATAATAGATGCATTCTAAACTATGGAAGTTTACCACTTCAATCTAAGAGCTGACCCCAAATCTTATTACAAAATAGAAGGAGAAGAATGGTTGTGCATTGCATGGGGATACAACCACCCGAAGATGGGTATCGGGTGAACGCTAGCATATACTCAAGATAAGTATAAAATAGTTCCATTAAATAAAACAAAGTAAAACTATTAATAATGCATAAGATCATATATATATAACCATAAAGGGATAGGGAATCAGATTTATCATGACATTAAAATATTTACCTGGGTTGTGTAGCTCTACCATCTTAAACTACCATGGGATATATGGGTTCAGCTCCCTCTCATGAAATGGCCCCAGTGCGTAAAGTTGTAGAACCGGAGAAAAAACTTGGGATGACTATTATATCCCTTAAAATATAAAGTGTGACATCATGTATACGGTCACTTGAACCAATCCTCTTTTTAGTTTTTATATCATTTAGGTTAGTCTATTTAGTGCATACTTCACCCACCCCATGGTTGTTTCTTTCGATTCTTTTCCATAGGGACGCCCCTTGAACCTAGTAGTTTTTTTCTTTATTGGAGTAATTTTAAATTTTTTATGTATGATAAATGAGATATTCTTGTTGGTTCTACATGTGATTACATGATGGAAGTGATTTTGTTTGTAAGAGCATGGAGATTGTGTGAATTGCTGCTTTTGAGACTCCTAAGCTCTAGATTATGACTCTTGTGCGTTGTTGGATTAATGTTGAATTCATGATATTATTTGGTTGAAAGTCTATGATGATCCTACTTCAGTCTATTATGTTCCATGTCTATGTAAGGTTGTTGTGTATTACGTATTGCATATGATATGTATAACTTACCCAGTGTGTGTAAAATCTTAAGAAAGTTTAGGAGTTTGAAAAATAAGAGAAGAAATGGTAAAAGTGAAGCCCCAAATTAATATTTAATATTGTGTACTATGATGTGTTGTGGTAGGAAGTAAAAGAAACTTATACTAAAAATTGAATCATGAATTGATAGACAATCCTCTCTTCTATATTGTATGTGAATGAGCTTAATGAGATTGGGAAAGACAAAAGATATGGGTAGATTGAATAGGTGTAAATTGGTTTTTATAGGTTAACTAAATGAAAAGTGTGATGTATTAAAGCACTTTGGGAAGATAGTATCTATTACTAGACATAATAGTTCATAACCATTCATTTACCTTCATTACAACCCTTAAAGATCGATTTGATCCTAAGCTTTATCATTCTGATATTAGTGGAGTATTACACTTAGATCAAGCTTATGGTTTGTTATGTGTAACTTGTGAATTCTTTTTTAGAGTGAGCGTAATTTGATTCTTATACCCAATTTTTAATAAATTTTATCTATCTGAGTGAGTATGGGCAACTCTTTTGTATGGGTAACTCTTTTGTGGTGCGAGTACACGTCTGATGATAGTTGGTTGATTTGTATGATGTCTTAGATTGAGAAATATGTATGAGTTTGCAAAATTGGTTAGTCAATTCTTAAGAATAGGATGTTTTGGAGAAGTGTTCGTGAGCTTTCAATTGTGTATAACATGATTAGAGTAAAAACTTGAATTCTGTGTATCCATTGAAGTACTATTATAATACCCCACATTTGTCTTAGCTCAATTCAGCCCATAGTGCATGTATAAGAGGCTTAGCACCTGAAAATTTATCTAAGTGTTGGAGACTTAGTTTTATTTTTTGTCCTCATGACTTTAATGATTTTTAAAGTGACCTTCCCAACTCCAAGACATAGGTATTTGGGTTGATTCATGTTCAGGGGTGTAAGTAGCATGTCTCGAGTAATTTTAGAGATAAGGATTGAGGCGTATTTGGATTTTATTTCTAGTAGCTCACCACGATTTCACCGCATCGCGGTGGAAAGAACATTGAGAGGTTCATCGCATCACGATGAACGCTTAATCCGTGTTCAAGTTATGAATTTAAATTTCCTAGGGGCAATCTTGTCTTTTTCCATGGCCCCAATCCATAAAAACACGAGATTTATCATCAGTTAAAGCATTATATACCCTATTTCCACAATTTCTTTTTAAAATAAACCCTATCCATCACCCAAATTCATCAAGTTCAACTATTATTTCTAAAAGAAAACTTATGAATTCAAGCTTCTCCAACCAAGAACGATCAAGAACATCAATTCTCTTGCAAGATTAAGGCCTTAAGGTACATTAAATGTTCATCTATGAGCCCTTTTCACCCATGGAGTCCAAGTACCCATTTTTGTGTTCTATATCATGAATTCACATGTTATTAATGAGTTAATTTCGTGAAGCATTTGGGAATTTCGATTATGCATGATGTTTACAAGTGTTTTTAGTTGGAAAGTAGCCTTTACACATTTGAAGCATGAAATTCCATGTTAAATTCCCCAAATGGTTTTAGTGTTATTATTAGGTTATTCCTACATGTTTGAATCATTCCCATGCCTAAGTTCATGTATTTCAAGCGTTTGATGAAATGCCTAAGAGATGAATTTTAAGCAAATGACTACTTATTATACTTTTAAAGTTTTGGTATGCTTTTACTGTTAATGTTATTAAGTTGTGGGGGTTATGAATACCCGAAATTTATCTGTTTACTTAGTCTTAGTACTTTCAAAATGGTTTTCAGACATATATGAGTATTATGAGTTCAACTAGTTATCCTATCAGTCAAGTTCAGATCAGTTCAGTAATCCAAGTCAGTTCAGTTGGGAGTAGGATTTAGCACCGAGCAAACCTAGGGATAGGGGGCTTACCTACCAGTTGAGGGTTTGACCTTTAATACCAGTCTTTATATTCCAGAACTACGTATCCAACATAGGTTAGAGATGTTAACCTGCCAGTTGAGGGTTGACATATATCTCACTAGAGAACCTGCCAGTAGAGGGTGACTCTTTAGTCCTTCGGTACTTCACTTCAGTGGATCGACGCAGCCAATGTTAGTACCCATGGGACGGTACTGACACCCTTCCAACTGGGGTCACAGGATGGACCCTAATTAGGTCATATTGGGGCATGTTGGTTAGATGATAGCTCCCACAGTCTTAGCCCAGTAGCCAATTAAGAGTTTAATTTTTAGGCTTGCTTGACCATGGCATACAGTTATTAGTTGTTCAGTATTAGTATTTTAGTGTATAGTCTATCCCAGTATCATGTCATACGGTTGTTCATGTATTCTTAGATTTTATAGTTTTCTCCCATATTATACATCAATGATCTCATGCTATTTATTCAGTCAGTTATTATTAATGCATATGAGCCATAAACATCAGTCTAACCTCATTTACCATACCAGTACATTCAAAGTACTGAACGCATACTTGTTTTATGTACAATGATATCTCATATCATAGGTTTAAATGCTCAATTTCCCAATCGCACCTACACATCCTAGCACGCGAACATATTCTAAGGAATTTTTATATTTATTTTAGTGTTTTAGTTTAGTAGTCAGCTAGAGTTAGTTTGGGGCTTGTCCCATTAACTCCATAGTCAGTTAGAGGCTTTCAGACACTTTTAGATAGTTAGTCAGTTATTAGATATTATTGTCAGTCTTTACAGTATTATTTTTCGACATATTATTTTAGAGATATTTTTGAATGTTTAAACCTTATGGCATATCCAACATTATTTCTGCACATTTGTATCCCTTATGATAGTTTGTTTAGTGCTCACAACAGATACCAGCTCATGGGTTATCTATTGGTTACTTGTGACTGTAAGCATCATGTGGTATCCAGGGTTTACACCCTAGGCATTACATACTTAGTATTAGATCTTAAGGTTTTAAAGTATCCTCGAAAGTCTGAAAGTCGCATTGAGTATAGTCTTGTGCATGGGTGTGAAGCGCGCCACACGTATTGGCAAGAGGCTACAAGTTGTTTTAGAAAAAGTTTCCTTTCTTTCAGTATTCATGTCATGCAAGTAAGCATGAGATCAATTTGAACCCTCCTTTTAATTCAATCTTATTTTTATTTACAGAATATGCCTCCTATAAAGAATAACAGAAGGAGAAACAGAAATCATCCCGCGCCTCCGCCTGCTCAGAAAGATCCCTTGAACGAGCATGTATCCCATGCCGAATTTAGAGCTGCATTCACTACTTTAGGTCACTTAGTATAAACACAGAATTATCAACCCGAGCTATTTTGGTGGCTAATACTGCCACAACTAGGATTTGGGATTTCACCCACATGAACCATCCTCTATTTTTTAGATCTAAGTCTAATGACGATTTGCAGGAGTTCCTCAACACATTTTAGAAGGTAAATAATATTATGGGTGTGACTTCTAGTGAGAGTGCAGAGTTGGGTGCTTACCAGTTGCAGAATATTGCTCACACCTGGTATAAGCAGTGGAAGGGAGATAGAGGGGCATATACAAAGCATATTAAATGGGTAGAGGTTGTGATGACCTTTTTAGATAGGTTCTTTCCCTTAGAGTTACGGGAAGCTAAGATGTAGGAGTTTATTAATTTAAGGCAAGGAAACATGAGTGTTAAGGAATATTCTTTTAAGTTTACTCGGCTAGCTAGGTATGCTCCCAATATGGTGTCTAATGATAGATCTAGGATGAGTAAGTTTGTCTCTGGTGTAGCTAATAGCATGGTCAAGGAGTGTAGGACGATGATGTTGATTAAGGAGATGGACTTTTCTAGGTTGATGGTCCATGCTCAATAGATTGAGGAGTAGAAGCTTAAGAAAAGAGAGAGGAAGAATAAGAGGGCGAAAACAAGTAGCTTCAAGATTACTCAGTCGAGGTAGGAAGGTGGTAACCATCCTCAATTAAATCAAAATTCTTCATCCCTAGCTCTATCTTCACCTATTACGCCAACACCAAAGTTCATAAACAATAATCGGGATAGGGCGCCAAGCCCTAAGCCCTAGGAAAGTGTGAGCAGTGGTTGCACAAATCCTCTTTACCAGAAATATGGTAGAAACCATCAGGTTGTATGTAGATCTGGTAGTATGTATGCTTTGGGTATGGCAATTCGGGCCATAGGGTTGGGTAGTTCCTATAGAGTGGTCAACATGGTCAGTTCAATCATCCCAGAATTCTATTTGGTCGCCCGACTCAGCAGGGTGCCGCTTCTAGTATCACCAGTGGTCAGTGCCCAAATAGATTGTATGAAATTCAGTCTTGATAGGATCAGGAAAGTTCTCCTAATATGGTTACTGGTATGTTAAAGGTCTTTTATTTACATGTTTATACTTTGTTAGATCCCGAAGCTTTTCTTTCTTTTGTAACTCCCTGCATAGCTGTTAATTTTGGTGTCGGTCCTGAGTCTTTAGAAGAACCCTTCTCATTGTCCACCCCAGTAGGTGTCTCTATTGTAGCCAGGAAGGTATACAAGAATTGTCCGATTACAATATCCTAGAAAGTTACTTCAGTTGATCTTGTGGAGTTAGAGATGACTAATTTTGTTGTCATTCTAGGCATGGATTAGCTCCACTCATGCTATGCTTTAGTTTATTGTAGAAACAAAGTTGTTCATTTTCAATTTCCAAATGAAACAGTCCTAGAATGGAGGGGTAGTACTTCAACACTTAGGAGTCAACTTGTTTCGTACCTTAGAGCGAGAAAAATGATATCCAAGGGGTGTGTCTACCATATTTTTTGAGTTAAAGACTCTAGTTTAGATACTCTCAATCTTGAGCCAGTTTTAATAGTGTGGGAATTTCTAGATGTGTTCCCTGAAGATTTTCCCAGAGTCCCTCCCGAAAGGGAAATTGACTTTGAAATAGACCTTCTTCTAAATACCCTTCCTATCTCTATTCTGCCTTATAGAATGGCTCTAACAGAGCTTAGGGAGTTAAAAGAATAGTTAAAAGATCTCTTAATAAGTGATTCATCAGGCCCAATATTTCCCCATAGGGCGCTCTAGTCCTTTTCTTGTGAAAGAAAGAAGGTTCTCTTTGTATGTGCTTTGATTACTGTCAGTTGAACAAAGTCACAATCAACAATAAGTATCCACTCCCCAGTACTGATGACTTATTTTACCAACTTTAGGGTGCTAGTTACTTCTCTAAGATAGACCTCAGATCCATCTATCATTAGCTCAAGGTAAGAGAATGTGACATTATAAAAACTACTTTCAGAACTCGGTATAGTCACTTTAAATTTCTAGTCATGTCTTTTGTTCTTACAAATTCCCTGGCAAACTTTCATGGACTTGATGAACCGAGTGTTCAAGTAGTACTTGGACATGTTCGTCATAGTCTTCATAGATGATATTCTTGTCTATTCCCATAGTGAAACTGATCATGCAGACCACCTTAGAATAGTATTGTAGACTCTTAAATCCCATCAGTTGTTTGCCAAATTTAGTAAATGCAAATTTTGGCTAAGATCAGTAGCTTTTCTTAGCCATATTATTTTCAGTGATGGTATTCGAGTTGACCCTCAAAATATCTAAGCAGTGAGAAATTATCCTAGACCCATTTCTTCATTAGATATCAGGAGTTTCTTGGGTTTGGATGGCTATTACAGACGGTTTGTTGAAGGGTTTTCATATGTTACATCCCCCATGTCTAGATTGACTCAGAAGAAAGTCAAATTTTAGTAGTCAGATTCTTGTTAGAAGAGTTTTTAGGAGTTGAAGACTCGACTCATCTCAACCTTAGTTTTGATGTTGCCCGATGATTCAGATGGGTTTGCTGTTTACTATAATGCTTCCAGAGTTGGTTTGTGCTTTATGTTGATGCATAGAGGTAAGGTCATAGACTATGCCTCTAGACAACTTAAGCCCATGAAAAGAATTACCCTACCATGATCTTGAGTTAGTAGTTGTTATTTTTTTCTTGAAATATTGGAGGCATTATATATATGGGGTGCATGTTGATGTGTTCGTGGATCACAAAAGTTTATAGTATATAATTTGCAGAGAGATTTAAATCATTGTTAGAGAAGGTGATTAGAATTATTGAACGATTATGATATGAGTGTTTTGTATCATCTGAGCAAGGCCAATATTATGGCAGATGCCCTTAGTAGATTGTCCATGGGTAGTGTTGCTCATGTTGAAAATGATAAGAAGAAGTCAGTTCAGGAGGTTTATCATCTTGCTAGATTAGGGGTTCGTTTGGTTGATTTAGCTGAGGGTAGTGTTTGGGTTCAGAGTATTTCAGAATCTTCATTGGTTGCTAAAGTAAAGGAGAAGTAGGATAGGAATCCTAATTTAGTTTAGCTAAAAGAATCAGCAAGAGATAAAAAAAGTAGAGGTTTTCTCCCAAGGGGGAGATGGCATGTTGCGGTGTCAGGGTAGACTGTGTGTGCCATGTGTAGATGGTTTGAGATAGCAAATTTTTGCAGAAGCACATGATGTGCATTACTCTATTTACCCAGGAGCTACTAAGATGAACTGTGATTTGCGGGAAATCTATTGGTGGAGTGGTATGAAAAAGGATATTCCCGAGTATGTAGCCAAGTGTGCTATTTGTCTGTAGGTTAAGGTTGAGCACCAAAGGCCTAGTGGCTCTATGCAAGAGTTCAGCATCCCCACGTGGAAATGGGAAGAAGTGAATGTGGATTTTATGATAGGGTTACCTCGTTCACATCACCAACATGATTCGATTTGGGTTATTATGGATAGAATGACCAAATCAGCCCATTTCTTGCCAGTCCATACTTATTTTTTAGTCGAGGGTTATGCCAAGCTCTATATTTGAGAGTTGGTTAGATTGCATGGAGTCCCATTGTCCATTATTTTAGATAGAGGTACTCAGTTTACTTTTTATTTTTAGAAGGCTTTCTAGAAGGGTGTTAGTACCCAAGTTCATCTCAGTACAACCTTTCACACTCAAACATATGGTCAGGCAAAGAGGACCATTCATACCTTAGAGGACATGTTCAGAGCTTGTGTTATCGACTTTAAGGGCAGTTGGTATGATCACTTGCCATTGATTGAGTTCGCTTACAATAACAGTTATAATTCCAGTATTCAGATGGCTCCATTTGAGGCTCTCTATGGGAGGAGATGTAAATCTCTTATTGGTTTGTTTGAGGTAGGTGAGACTACGTTGATAGGGCCAGATTCAGTGTTTAATGCTTTGGAGAAAGTTTAGTTGATCAGAGAGAGTCTTAAGATAGCCTAGAGCCATTAGAAAATGTATGCAGACGTGAGAAGAAGAGGTCTTGAGTTGATGTTGGAGATTTGGTATATATAAAGATCTCTCCCAAGAAAGGAGTAAAGTGATTTGGAAAAAGAGGGAAACTCAGTCCCCAATATGTAGGCCTTTACTGGATCTTGAGTCTTCATGGGAAGGTAGCGTATGAGCTTTAGTTGCCTGTAGGTCTGGCATCAGTGCATCCAGTATTCCATGTGTCCTTGTTGAATAAGTGTATTGGTGACCCAACTATGGTTGTTCCTTTAGAAAGTACAGATGTTCAGGAAAACCTTTCTTATGAAGAACTACCAGTTGAAATCCTTAATCGTCAAATTCGTAGACTGAGAAACGAAAAAGTTCCTTTGGTCAAAGTTCTTTGGCGAAATTAATCCATAGAGGGATTCACTTGGAAAGAAGAAGAAGATATACGAACCAAGTAGCCTAACCTTTTCTCCGCAAACTCAGACTCACCTCAAGGTAACAATATTCCTTAGATTATCTTTTTTTATTCTCAATTCCAGTCATGTAATCATGTTCATGTCATTGCACACATTCACAAATTAGTTCAGTTAGTCACCATGTTTCAGACTCAGTCATGTGCTCATGTTTTTAGTTATGCATGTTTAGTATGCGAAATTCAGTTCCCTCAGTATTCTCAGCTTAATTAGTCTCATTCAAGGACAAATGTTTCAAAGGGGGAGATATTGTAATACCCCATATTTGTCTTAGCTTAATTCAGCCTATGGTGTATGTATAAAAGGCTTAGAACCTAAAATTTAGCTAAGTGTTGGAGACTTAGTCTTATTTTTTGGCCTATTTACTTCGATGATTTTTAAAGTGACCTTCCCAACCCCGAGATATAAGATTTTGGGTTTATTCATTTTCAGGGGTGTAAGTAGCATATCTCGGGTAAGTTTTGGATTTTTTGAATGAGGATTGAGGCACGTTTAGATTTTAGTTCCAGTAGCTCACTGCAATTGCCCTGTGTCGCAGTGGCCATAGCATTGGTAGGTTCATCACGTCACGATGAAGGCTTAATCCATGTTTCACTTATGAATTTAAATTTCCCAGGGAAGTCTAGTCTTTTCCCATTGCCCACAATCCATAAAAAATATGGGATTTATCATCACTTAAGTCATTATATGCCCTATTTCCACAATTCATGTTTAAAATAAACCCTATCTATCACCCAAATTCATCAAGTTCAACTATTATTTCTTTAAGAAAACTCAAGCATTCAAGCTTCTCCAGCCAAGAACGGTTAAGAACGTCAATTCTCTTGAAAGATTAAAGCCTTAAGGTATGTTAAATGTTCATCCATGGACCCTTTTAACCCATGGAGTCTTAGTACCTATTTTTGTGTTCTATATCATGAATTCACATGTTTACAATGAGTTAATTTTATGAAGCTTCTAGGAATTTTGATTATCTATGATTTTTACAAGTGTTTTTAGTTGAAAAGTAGCCTTTACACGTTTGAAGTATGAAATTTCATGTTAAATTCCCTGATGTATCATTTTAGTTTTATGATTAGGTTATTCTCACATGTTTCAATCATTTTCATGCCTAAGTTCATAATTTCAAGTGTTTGATGAAATGCCTAAGAGATGAATTTTGAGCAAATGACTACTTATTACGTTTTTAAAGTTTTAATATGCTTTTACTGTTAATGTTATCGAGTCCTGGGGGTTATGAATACCCAAAAATTAGCTATTTACTTAGTCTTAGTACTTTCATAATGGTTTTCAAACATATATGAGTATTATGAGTTCAACCAGTTATCCTATCAGTCAAGTTTAGATTAGCTCAGTATTATGAGTCAGTTCAGTTGGGAGTAGGATTTAACACCGAGCAAACCCAAGGATGGGGGGCTCACCTTCCAGTTGTGGACATGACCTTTAGTTGCAGTCCCTGCGTTCCAAAACTATGTAGCCAACATAGGTTAGAGTTGTTAACCTGCCAGTTGAGGTTGACATATATCTCACTAGAGCACCTGCCAGTAGAGGGTGATTCTTTAGTCCTTTGGGACTTCACTTCAGCAAATCCACGGGTTGGACCCCAATTAGCTCATATTGGGGCATGTCGGTTAGATGATAGCTCCCACAATCTCAGCCCAGTATTCAGTTCAGAGTTCAGTTTTTAGTCTTGCTTGACCATGGCATACAGTTATTAGTTGTTCAGTATTAGTATTTCAGTATATTAGTTTAGAGTAAATACATAATTACCCCTCTGATCTTGTCCGAGATTTGCACAAAGACACCTAAACTTTAACTTCGACCTACTACTCCACGATTCTTCTTTCTTTCATTGTAAACACATCATTTTGACCCTCTACATGTATACACGCGCCACAGGAGCGTGAAAGGGCTCAAAATTAAATTTTTTGACCAATAAAAAGGTGCCACGTGTAAATAATTAATATATAATTTTTTTTAAATGAAAAAATCATTATTTATCTATTTTTTTAAATTACCCAATACCCCCTTGTCCCCCCCAATCCACCCTTTCTTCTTCAACACCTTCAACACCATTAAAGCTTCATTGAATCTTTTTTTTGAAATATCATTAAATATCCATTAAAGCTCAACACAATGTCTTCTTCAACACAATATCTTCTTCAACACCATTAAAGCTTCATTGAAGCTTTTAAAAAAAAATCTTTAAAACTCCATTAAAGTTCCTTTACTAAAGCTCCATTAAAGTTCATTTAACTATCTTTAAAACTCAATTTAATCATAAAATAATTTTTTGAATTGATTTGAACAAAAAGAAAAAAAATAAATGGGAAGAGGTTTTGATGGAGTGGGGGGTTAGGGGGAGATGCTGATAGGGTGGGGGTGGGGGTGGAGGAGAGCTGCTGTACGTCGGAGGGAGGGGGTACTGGATGAGGTGGGGTGAGGGAAGAGGGGGTGGGGTGAGGTGGGGTGTTAAATTAAATAAAAAGTAAAATTTTATTAAAAATAAAAAAATATAAATTAAACGTATTTGACATGTGGCAGCACTTGATTGGTGCGTGTGTTCACTCTCTTTGTTGTGACTGAGATTCAGCAAAAATGGGTATGTTTGCAACGGATTAAGTAAGAATTGTGGGGTAACAGGTCAAATTCAAAGTTTAGGTGTCTTTTTGAAAATCCCAGCCAACATCAGTGGGGTAATTATGTATTTTCTCTTTAGTTTATTGACTATCCAGTATCATGTCATATGCTTGGTCATTCATTCTCAAATTTTATAGTTTCCTCGCATACTATACATCAGTGATTTCATGCTATTTATTCAGTCAGTTATTATCCATGCACATGAGCCATGCATATCATTCTAACCTTATTTAGCATATCAATACATTCAAAGTACTGACTGCATACTTGTTTCTTGTGCTATGATGTCTCATATCATAGGTTCGAAAACTCAGGTTCTCAACTGCACCTAGATATCCTTGCGCACCAGCAACAACATGTGTGAGTCCTTATATTCTGAGGACCTCTTATATTTATTTTAGTGTTTCAGTTTATCAATCAGATGAACTTAGTTTGGGACTTGTCCCATCAACTCTACTGTCAATTAGTTAGAGGCTTTCATACACTTTCAGACAGTTAGTCAGTTATCAGATGTTATTGACAGTCTTTATAGTATTGTTTTCGGACGTATTATTTCAGAGATATTTTTGAATGGTTAAACCTTCTGGCATATCTAGTTTTGTTTCTGCATATGTTTATCCTTTATGATTAGTTTGTTCAGTGCTTACAACAAGTACCAACTCATGGGTTAACTTGTGGTCACTTGTTACTGTAAGAACCGTATGGCATCTAGGGTGTACACCCGGGGCGTTACAACTATCTTGAGTGTCTTGATTGTTATAGAAGTGTGGAGTATTCCTTGATTATGATGCTTTGAGTAAAAAGTTGTTTGAGGATGAACAAGGCTTTAAGTGTGGGGTTATGATCTAAGGTGGATTTATGCACCTTAGTGTTGTTATCCGGGCTTATTTAGACTTATTTTAAGGACTTTTTGTTTGCTTAATGTGTAATATAATTGAGAATCTATATAAACTACTTGATTATGATTTTTAAGGTGTGTTTCAAGCCAGTTTGAAATTAATTTGGTCACTTAGAGTTAAGACAAGAAAACTAGTGTTACTAGCTTAAGCTATGTGTTGTTCTAGTTCATCACGATGGATTCTACAGTGCGTATTGAGTTCCTAAGGTCATAATTGTTTAAATATGTGTGTAATAACTTTTTTACAGTGTTTAAGTCTCAATTGAAACAAGCTAAGAGACAAAACACTAAGTTAAAGATCAAAAGGGTAAAACTAGTTCTTAGCTTAAGTTTCTAGTTCACCATCTTGGATTTTATGTTGTTTTGAGCTCGAATTCATGTAGTTTGATGGTATAGGATGCTTGGTTAGTTGATCATGATGATATATGTATGATACACAATATGTAAATCAATTGTAAACAACACCGCAAATCTTGGAATGGATGTACAAAAGCACGATACAAGTTTTGACCAAAAATGGATGTTTTGGGGTCATTGCTGTGGCACAGACCTAAGTTCAAATCAGTAGCTTTGTCTTCCTATAAATAGGACCCTTAAATATTATGATACAAACCTTATATGACCTTGAAACTTTGAGGGTGGATGTAAAACACTTCAATTAGGGGTTTTCTTCCATTACTTTGTTTTGCTTATAGATTTTAAGATGTATTATATCATTGCAATTACGGTTATGTCCACAAGTGGTTAAAAGCCCTTTTATGAGGTTAAGACAAAGAACATGATTACTCTTATTATGAATTGACTTGGTTTTGATTATTTCTCATATTTGGTTTTTATTCATCCTTGTTATCACTATTTTAAGGATTCGCGACTCTTGGAATACATCCATAGTCATCTTGTGAGCCTAGAAGGAGGAACAAGAGGATAGTACATAGGGATAAATAGAATAGGATTGTGATTTTCTACAGAATGAAGTTATAATTTGCATTTAGGATAGGAATATACCTAAGTGACCTATTTGGTTGACTTACGAGATGAAATAGGAATGCATTTAACTTAGTTCTCATATCCTCGCTCAACGATGTAGTTGTGACTCTAAGTTTGATAGGTGATTAGAGGCTTGGAAGACCATGATGATAACATCAACCCCATGAATCAAAAACACAAATAAGTAACCTAACCAATGAAGTTCAATAGAATAGTATGATTGTTCATAGATCCTTAACCCTGAGTTTCTCCCCATTGATTACCTTTAATTTACCGCATTGTTTACTTTACATTCCATTTACAACTCTCAAACTCTCGTGGATACAATTACTCTAATTTAATCTCAATAGTAAATTATAATTGGGTAGTTGTTAACACAAGTCCCTGTGGGATCGATACTTGACTATAAACCACTTTACTAATTGGTGAGACCACGTACACTTGCGTGTACGCTTGAGTGCAACCGTTTTCATAGTATTATGCTAGGCCATGGGTTAGCTTGGGGTCACTTGTGACTTTAACCACCATGTCATGAAAATGAGGCAGTCTCAGGTGTTGACACCTTCATCATCGTCTCCATGATCTTCTGCTTCGCTCTCATCTTCGTTTGCTCTTCCAAACTTCTATCAATTCTCTCCATCACATCAATTAATAGAAAATAAACATCAACCAAATGATCTCTAACAAATTTGTCTAGCATGCCATTCTCATACTTCAGTGACCACTTTTATTCCATGTCCATTAAAAGATAAAATCAAATGAAAATATCAAGAAGAATAATGTTTGACAAAAAAAAAAGATGAACGTTAGCTTGTTCCTCTCTTGCAAAAGTTTGTCTTTGCAATTGTTGTATATTATTGTGGGAGAGTATGAGACAACTCACTATTAAGATACAGTGGTGAACGGTTTCTTTCTTACATAATTTGAAATTTTAAATTTTAAATTATAGATTTTTAGGTTATATAAAATTGAATGAATCAGACATGTAGATGAGACTTTCAGCCATGTGAGTTATCGAGTGTGTAATCCTGAGGTCTTAAGTTTGAGAGTCATCGAGTGTGTAATCTTGAGGTCTTAAGTTGAAGACTTTGTAGCCTCATTTTAATTTCTTGCTATTATTTCAAATTTTTACTAAGCCCAATTTAATCAGCATTTGTGTTGACTATAGTTGTAGTATTTAAACCTCGTTTTAATTTATTACTATATCTTCAATTGAATCCTACCATTACAATTAAAGTCAATCCTATTACTGTGTTGACTACATATAGTCTTAACACCTACAATTATAATTGATGTCAATCCTTTTGCCGTGTTGACTATATATAGTCGTAACACTTACATCTACAATTGAAGTCGATCCTATTACTCTGTTGATTTATATAGTCGTTACATCTACAATTAGAATTCAAGTCTATCTTATTACCATGTTGACTATATATAGTCGTAACATCTATAATTATAATTGAAGTCAATCCTATTATCGTGTTGACTATACATAGTCGCAGCACTTACATCTACAATTGAAGTCGATCCTATGACTATGTTAACTACATATAGTCATAACATCTACAATTAGAACAAAAGTTGATCCTATTACCGTGTTGACTATATATACTTGTAACAACTATAATTACAATTGAAGTTAATCCTGTTACCGTGTTGACTGTATATAGTCATAACACCTACAATTACAATTGATGTCGGCCTAGTAACATGTTGACTATATATTGTCGTAACACCTACATCTACAATTGATGTTTATCCTATTATCGTGTTTACTATATGTAGTCGTAACATATACAATTAGACATAAAGTTGATTCTATTACCGTGTTGCCTATATTCGATGTAACACCTACAATTAAAGTCGATTCTACTACCATGTTGATTATATATAGTCGTGACATATAACCTACAATTATAATTGAAGTCGAACCTATTACCGTGTGTACTATATATAGTTGTAACATCTACAATTGAAGTTGATCCTATTACCATGTTGACTATTTATAATCGTAACACCTACAATTAATGTCGATTCTATTACTACGTTAACTATATATAGTCATAACACCTAAAATTACAATTGAAGTCAATCCTATTACCGTATTGACAAAATCAACATTTTTCTTTAGTCGTAACAATTACAAAAATCAAATAAAATTCAATCATAGTATGGATTAACAATTACTGTGTCCTAAGTTCAATCCTAACAAACATATTTTAATATAGTAACTTGTGTTTCTTCGAGGGAATCTATATTTCAAACTGATTTTTTTAGTCAAAGATAAATTAACATATTTTTATATAGTAACTTGTGTTTCTTAGAGGAAATCTATATTTCAAACTGATTTGTTAGTCAAAGCTAAATTATTTGAGGGAAAACAAAATATTTTTCCTTCCAACTTCTATAACTCTATATAGTTAGGGATCTTTAGCCCTTTATTATTGCTTCTTTCTCCTATACAAAAATGATAGGTGGATTGACCATATAGGCGTCCCCATCCACGTTTCAAGATTACTCTTCTCAAATTCGTACATGAGACTTGATTCTGTGGTAATTTTTTTCTTTACTCTCACTTAAATATTTGTATTTGCTAATTTCAGATCTATATCTTAATAGAAATCTTTTTCACAATGGTTGTCAAGTTTTGTTGCACAATACATTCCACCAGAGCTAGTGACTGCTTTTATCCGTTGTTGCTTCAATGAATCACCTTACTTATAATATATAAGAAGAACAAATTACTCCCTGTGGTAACCGAAGGTGGATAAGAAACAATTGGAGGTATTTTATTCAGAAATCAAATTTTCAGATCGGAGATGTTGAATTTGTTATTTTTCACACTAATGAAAACCGTGTTAAAATTATTATTTTTAATGGAGATCCACATAGCTTGATTTGTGGATCAATGGCTTATGTAAGAATTTATTATCAATGAATATTTTCCTTTGTTTGGAAGGTTGAATTAATTTATTTTTCACCGTTTATTATCTTGTACTTGTATGTATAATTGGGAAAAAACATTGTTTTCTCCCAAACTACTTGAAAAGTTGAATCACACCTAAACTATATAAGTGACATATTATACACCTTAACTATCAAAAAGTGATACTTTTTACACTATGTCAGGCATTACACAACTTGCATATGGTGTGGTGTTTTACACGCGCTGCCACATCAGCACCACGTCAGCGCCACGTCAATGCCATAAAACTTTTGTGGCATTGAAAGTCAATTATATTTTAAAATAATTTAAGTTTTTAATTATTGTAATTTATAATACTTTTTTTTCTATTCCAATTTAAGCGACACTGATATAATTTCAAGAGTTAATCAAATATCACGATTGAAATAACGAAACAGACATGTCTTAAATGACCCATAATAACTTATCAGAAGTGATATAGCATAAAAAATAGTTGTGAAAAAAATTTAAACGTGCCTCATATAAGATGTCAAGTTAATTTAAAACATCAATGGTTAATTTATTATTTTTTATTTATTTTATCTTTTATTCAATATTGTTAATTTTTTTAATACTTAGATGACTTATAACAATTAATTAGGAATGAAATAGTAAATTATGGTTGAAGTATATGAAGCAGACTTTTCATAAATGTCTATTTTACTTTTTTATTAAATATTATTAATTTTTTAAGACATAAATGACATATAATAAATAATTAAGGGGATATAGTAAAATAATAGAGCAAACAGTTGTAATTTACTATTTTAAGTTGTTATCTATTTAATTTATAATACTCTCCTTGTCCAAACTTTTGTAACATTGATAGTCAATTAAAATTTTAAAATAATTTAAATTTTTAATTATTGTGATTTATAATATTTTTTTATCTATTCCAATTTAATTGACATTGATATAATTTCGAGAGTTAACCAAATATCACAATTGAAATAACGAAACAAACATGTCTTAAATGACTCATAATAGCTAATTAGAAATGATAAAGCAAAATTACTATAAAAAATATTTGTGAAAAAAGAAATTAATTAAACCTCATATAAGATGCCAAGTTAATTTAAAATATTTAGAGTTAATTTATCATTTTGTGTCTATTTAACCTTTTCAAAATTAAATACTGTTATTTTTAATACTTAGATGACTTATAATAATTAATTAGGGGTGATACAGTAAAATTACGATTGAATCAGCTGAAACAAACATATCATAATTGTCTATTTTACTTTTTTTTTATCAAACATGATTAATTTTATAATACGTAAGAGTCAACTAAATATCACGATTGAAGTAGTGAAACAGACATGCCTTAAATGATTCATAATAACTAATTAAAAGTGATATAACAAAATTGCTATAAAAAATACTTGTGAAAAAAAATTAAGTGAGTATCATATAAAATGTCAAGTTAATTTAAAATATCAAGAGTTAATCAATCATTTTGTGTCTATTTTATCTTTTTTTTTATTAAATATTATTAATTTCTTAATACTTAGATGCCTTATAATAATTAATTAGGGGGGATATCATAAAATTACGGTTGAACAGCTGAAGCAAACATGTCATAAATGTCTATTTTACTTTTATTAAATATTATTATTTTTGAATACATAAATGACTTATAATAATTAATTAGAGGTGATATAGTGAAATCACGAAGTAAGCAGGCATGTCGACAAACACGTACGGTTGAAACAATAGAAGTAGACATGTCATAAATATTTATTTTACTTTTCTTATTAAATATTATTAATTTTCTAATAAGTAAATGATATATAATAATTAATTAAATGTGATATAATAAAATTACAGAGGAAGAAGACATGTTGACGATCATGTACGATTGAAACAACTGAATCAGATATGTTATAAATGTTTATTTTACTTTTTATTAAATATTACTAGTTTTTTAATACGTAAGTGACATTTATAATTAATTAGGGGTGATAAAGTAAAATCACGAAGTAAGCAGACACGTCGATGAAGAGGTGCTTGCTTTACAGCATTTTTACATAGTAGTAATGTTTATTTTATTTTGTTTTTATTAAAAATTATTAATTTTTAATACGTAAATAATATATAATAATTAATTAAGAAAGATATAGTAAAATTACGGAGTAAGCAGATATGTTGACGATACGTACGATTTAACAGCTGAAACAGACATGCCATAAATATTTATTTTATTTTTTATTAAATATTATTAATTTTTATTATATAAATAATAAAATTTAATTAATTAGAAATGATTTATTAAAATAAAGCAAGCAGTTACGCCTACTATACCGCTTTTCTACATAGTACTAGAGGAGCATGGCCCATGTCAGCACCGGCCCAACATTAAGATATTTATTTGTCTTTCTAATCTTGATTTATTTAAATAAAAAAAATTAATAAAAGGATTGCATATGTTTTCTAGGATTCATTCGGAATCTAACATGAGTTCAATATATGTTATTTTAATATATATTTAGATAATTTAAGTTGTTAGCTATTGTAATTTATAATATTTTTTTATGTATAAAATTAATATATGTTACTTTTCTTGTCCAAATTTTTGTGACATTGATAGTCAATTATATTTTAAAATAATTTAAATTTTTAATTATTGTGATTTATAATACTTTTCTTCTATTTTAATTTCAGTGACACTAATATAATTTCAAGAGTCGACCAAATATTTATATCTTTTAAATTTTTTAAGTTGTCATTTATTGTGATTTCTAGTTTTTATGTAATTTTTTTGAAATATATAACATATTAAATTGATTTTAGATATTGTAAGTTGTTAATTATTGTAATTTATAATAATTTTTATGTAATTTTTGAATAATATATGTTACTCTCTTTGTCCAGAGTTTTGTGTCGACGATAGCTAATTATATTTTAAAATAATTTAAATTTTTTATCATTGTAATTTATAATATTTTTTTCTATTTCAACTTATGTGGCACAGTATTTAAATAACCATAATAATTAATTAGGGGTGATATAGTAAAACCACAACTGAAGCAGCGAAACATAAATGTCTTAAATGACTTACAACAACTAAGTAGAAGTGACATAGCGAAATTACTATAAAAATACTTGTGAAAAATTTAAGTGGACCTCATATAAGACGTCGAGTTAATTTAAAACATCAAGAGTTAATTTATTATTTTTATATCTATTTTATTTTTATTAAATATTATTATTTGTTTAATACTTAAATTACTTTAATCATTAATTAGAGGTGATATTTAGTAAAACTATGGTTGAAGCAGCTGAAGCAGACATGTCATAAACGTCTATTTTACTTTTTTAATTAAATATTATTATTATTATTATTTTTAATATATGAATGACTTATAATAATTGATTAGGAGTGATATAATAAAATCACGATTGAAACAACTTAATCAGACATGTCATAAATATTTATTTTATATTTTTAATTAAATATTAATTATTTTTAATACATAAATAACTTATAATAATGAATTGTAGGTGATATAGTAAAATCATTGATTCAATATTTTTTTTTCAATACATAAGTGACTTATAATAATTAATTACGGGTGATACATTAAAATCACGATTAAAGCAGTTGAATCAGAAATCAGTCAATTTTTTTTTGTTAATTATTGTTATTTACAATACTTTTTATTTCATTTTCAAATAATATATGTTGATTTATATCTTCTTATGTCCCGTCTCAATTTATGTGGCACTAATATAATTTTAATAGTCAATCAAATATTTTATGTTGACATATCATTTTATTATTCTTATTTTTCTAATACATAAATGACTTATAATAAGGAGTGCTATAGTAAAATCATCGTTCGAAAAAAGAAAATTTAATTTAAAACATTAAGAGTTAATTTCGCATTTTATGTCTATTTTATTTTTCATTAAATATTATTTATTTTCTTAATACCTGGATGACTCATAATAATTAATTAAGAACGATTGATTATGTTATTATTATAAAAATTAATATAATTTTATCATATCCAATAGTAATCATCGATAATTCACCGAAATAGTAGATTAATTAAATACGGGATACTATATTTGCATATGCAAAATATGATATTATTAAACATTATTGGATAGTGCATTATATTTATCTTTCATAATAATAAAATTTTACTATATATTTTTCTTTATTTCTTTTCAACTTGATACATATTGACCCAACACAAATTCTAAGAAAATATTCATTAGAAATTTATTTTATTAAATTAAATTTATTAATTTTGTACTTTAAAAATTTAAAGTTAAGTTTAAATATTAGTATTTCTATATAAGAAAAAAATAATTTTAAAATTTACATTTAATAAAATAAATAAATAAATAAAAAGATTAATTTTCTATATAAAAGTCAATTAAAATAATAAAATTGATTTACTTTAAATATTTATTTGCAATTAATTAAGATAATTTTTTATTTTGTCATGATTTATGGTGCACCGATAAAATTTTGAGAGTTGAATAAAACTTTTATCTATTTTTAAAAAAGTATTTGTGATTTATAATAATTTTTACATAATTATCAAATAATATATTTACTCCTTGTGTCCCAATTTATGTGGCTTCGATACAATTTTGAGAATCAACTAAAATTTTTTATATGTCTTATAAATATTTTAAGTTGTTAATTTTTATAATTTGTAGTACTTTTTCTTTTATCTCAATTTATGTGATATTACTAAAATAATGAGAGTCAATAAAATTTTTATATCTCTTTTAAATATTTTAAGTTATTAATTATTGTGATTTTTGGTAACAAATTAGTTTTGAATATGATAACTAATTAAATAAATAATAAAATTTACTTCTAGTATGTAGTTATGGTTAATTAATATAAATTAATAGAATATATTAAATATTTAAACTATTATGATTTATTAATATTAGGATATGATATTTAATTAAATGGAGTAGAGGAATTTTTTGATAATTGCACGAGAGGTGGTCGAAACCACTTCTTCTATATAATAGAAATAGAAAAGAAAAGAAATAATAAAATAATATATAAAAAATAAAAAAATTTAAAATTAATTTGAGAGGGAAGAAGTTTTTGCTTTCCACATATTCGTTTAATCGAAAACAATAATAAAAGAATTAAAGCAAATGTAGATCCAAAAAAAAAAAAGTGCAAAGAAGATGATTGAGGCGGAGGAGGAGGGGACAATATGTTTGACATGGCACAAGTTAATTGGTAATAAGCATGCCAATTTCTTTGTACCCGTGCCACCTCTCCCATATTTTAGATCTACCTATTTTCAAATTATTATTACTTTTTTTTTTTTTGGAAGATTGAAGTGAAGACATTTAAAGATTGAGTTAGAGAAGAGTCCCAATCACTTTCACATTCGACAAACAAATTCCGATCTCGTTAGAAGTGTGTTGTAGCAAATAAAGTCCCCCATCCTTTTGTTGAATCCTGTTTTGTTCATATAGAAATAGATGAGGAGATGGGCAAAGCTTCAGTGATTATCTACATCACAATTGCTGTGCTCCTTCTACTCCTCATCTCTCAATCTCCTTCTAACAAAGCTAAGCGTCATGGTCATCGGCGACTCAAGCTGCGATCCAACTTCACTTTTGACTCACATCGTACCCACCATGAACGCATTCCCTTTGACCCTTTAGTTGCTAAAATCGAGCGCCAACGTGAGGATAAAGAATGGGAGAAGCAGTACATTGACACACACCATCCCGAATTAATACATGAACATGCTCCTGGTGAAGAATCCCAACCTGAATGGGAAGACTTTATGGATGCTGAAGATTATATCAATGATGAAGACAAGTTCAATGTTACTGAGAGGCTTGTATTATTGTTCCCAAAGATTGATGTCGACCCATCTGATGGTTTCGTGACTGAGCAGGAGTTGACTGAGTGGAATCTGGGGCAGAGCAGAAAGGAGGTCTTGCATAGGACTCACAGAGATATGGAAGTTCATGACAAGAATCATGATGGCTTTGTGTCGTTCGCTGAGTATGAGCCACCCAGTTGGGTTCGCAGTTCAGGTCGCTCCATCACTCCTATTTCTTTTTCTTTCTAAATTGGCTTGTTGCATTTCTAGCTGCAGCGTTATATTACTGTTTGTTTAACTGTGGTTATGAAAGTTCTTATCTGTCAAATCTTTATATCTTCTTTTAGAATAGAAAGGAGCTCTAGTCTACCATCTGTCATTTATTGTCTCCAATTGTGCTATCTTGTACCTGGTTAAGTAGATGGCATGAATCAAGCTGGTTAATAGGATATTAAAATCGGTTATAAGGTTGGGGATGTGTGTAGTGTAAGAATCATTGGCCAAATGGTTTTAAATAAGCTATCTATGGATAATAAGTATTTCTCCGTTCAATTGGTTGATGGTCTATATTTAAGGGCACAAGCAAGCTGTAGGACTATTGCCTAACCTCACCTAACCCCAAGTCTAATGTGATCCTTTAAGTTTGTGGCGATAGCTTGGAAAATATGATACTTTCCACTCTTCATGTTCACCAAGTACTACTGCAATTTACATTAACAAAAGAAACTTTCTAGAAATTTTTAAGATTTTCGCTTGGATCTTTGCATGTGGATACTTACCTTTTCACGGTAGAGTAATTTGGGTGTCATTCTGTGAGAATTATCTGAAACTTTGTTCATTGGTCAACTTTTGTTTATTGACAATGCAAGACAGTCGCTGTCATATACTCAACCCTTTTTCTTTTCTCACTTTTTGGTTAGTACTTAGAATATATTAGCACTTAGGTGATACGATTCAAAATACGGAAACGAGTATAAAGTACGGAAATCGAAAGGTAATGAAGATAAGACGATAAAAAAGTATGGAAATCGAAAGATAATGAAGATAAAACGATAAGACGATAAATAGATAGACACAAGATAAGGAACATAAGCAAACCAAAGTTATTTCAAACTAATGACCCTCACATGTAATCCTAATACAAACACCTAATTCTTACGTAGACCGAAAAGGTATTGTACACCCGAGCAACATTCGTTTCTAAGCAAATGCTCAACAAGAACTCTCCAATCACACTATCAAGTGTTTGGTCATCAATAATCAAAACAAGCTAATGGAAAATAACCCTAGGAGTTTCTACTTATAGTCTTAACAAAGGCCCAAAACCCAAAGCGACCTTGACAATAAATGAGTAAAGCCCAACGAAATGACCATTCCGTTTAGCTAGGACAGCCCACCAGACTGTCAGTCAACGGTGGGACGGTCAGTCCCTCCTCCAGTCGCACCTAACCAATGTGCAATTACCTTGGGGCTTCCATGGATAGCTCAAGGGACGGCCAGTCACCAAGGTGGCGGGCCGTCGCACCTCTAGTCGCTCCAAAACAGTGGAGTTCTTTGACATTTTGGCCTCCCAACTCAATCTTCAACACATGGCATCCTTTGGTAGACATCAAAACATGCTCCAATGCGCCCATTTCTGTGAACTTCCCTTCAAAGGCTTGTAACTCTCGATCTTAGTTCCTTGTTGATGTCTTAGATGGGATTTGAATCGTATAACCAATCCTTCTTGAAAAAGATTCGACCTCAAATTCGGAACCTACAAAAGAGAAGTGTTGGTTTTAGGCAAAATGACCATGGTTAGTAAACATCAAGTGCTTGGGGTGGACATAAAGTTCCCCTTCTCGAGCCAAGTTCATTTCCTCCTCTTGGCTTAGGTCTTCCAAGGCCTTAATACTCATCATTCGCCTCATCGTGAAGTTAAAATTCGTTATCTCTCCTTTTTGAGGCCAAACATCTTCACGGGAAACTTTCATCATTAAACCATTAGGTACGCTAATTTCCCATTCAGCTATTCAGCTTTCACAAGTTCCTCTTCATCCTCAAAATCTTCACCCTCTTGGGTTCCTTCCTCACCATCATTTTCTTGGTTCACCTTATTCCCAACAAAGTAGGCATCGCCTTCCACCAAAACTATGTTTCTTCGATTGGGACATTCACTTGCCTTATGACCCCAACCTTCGCATTCTTGTAGGACTTGTTGAAATCTTTGTTCTTGATCCATCCGGATGAACTAGAAGGTAGGTAGCCCTAATCGAAGGTCTCCTTTGCATTATTGTTCCTTTCAACCTTAACAGCCGCTTCAACAAGATATTCTATCCGTTTAAACTTTTGGACAACTAGTTGAGAAGCAATGTCATAGTCCAACCCTCCTTGAACCGAGCCACACAATGGTTTGGGGTTCAACAATCTCTAGTCGAAGGATCAAGTTTTGAAATTCTTCATAGTAGTCTTCCACACCTTTACCTTCTTGTCTCAAGTTGTATAGCTTGGTGAGTTTTCTTGTTTGTGTCTTGGTGTCACATACTTGCCTCTCATAATTGCCTTTAATTGGACCCAATCCGGAAGATCAGGATTACCATCTCTCTCGTTGCATCCTTTGGGTTTCCCACCAAGTAGAAGCATACCCCTCGAATTGAGCAATTGCATGGGCAACTTTCTTTTGTCTGCTCAAATCATTAAGTTGGAAGATCCTTTCACATTGTACTTCCCAATCAAGATAGGCCGATGGATTGCTAGTTCCTTTGAAAGTAGGAAGAGTGATCTTGATGGAGTTAAGACCCGTGTCTCGACCCACATTTCCTCCTTGATCCCATTGATGATCTCCTTAAATTTAGGGTCGGTTTCCCAAAGTTTCCTCTTCCATAGGGAACCAAACCAAATCTTTCTCCTCGTCCTCTATGTCCTCCCCTTTGAGTTCCTCGTCTATTCCGTACAAATTCCGCAAATAGGGCCACTTCAGCCAACTCTTCATTTCCTTTATGAAGTCCCCTCCCACTACATCCTCTACTTGGACGGGTTGATTTTGGTTATGTGGGGCTTGGGGTGGTGGATTTTGGTTAATGGGTTTGTTTGTTGTTTGTGGAGCTTCTTGGTTCACTTGATTGAATTGGGGTTGTAGTGGACGAACGGGTTTTTGGTTATTTGGGTAAGTAGCGGCTTGGATGATGGGATCTTGTACTTGCCTCGGTGGATTAAACATTTAGTGGAGTTTTTTTGGGGGATGTAGTAGTGGAGGTGTTTTGGGCATGCACACTAGAGGAGGCATGATAGTTTTGGGGCGTGGAAAGGATTGAGTTTCAGTGTTCCTTCAAGTTGGACACATCTTCTATTGATCCCAATCGGCTATCCATAGCATTAAGCTTCTCCATGATGGAAGCTAAAGCCACTTGAATGGTGGAATTGGTTATCTCGCCTTCAACGACCATCGTACCTAATCAAAAGTAACACTAACAAAAGCAACAAACAAGCTAGCGTTAAGAAATCAACCTCAAAATCTCTACCACCTTTCTATTGCCTCACACTTGGATTCGTAATTGTTGAAGGTTTGCTTATACTCCAATGGTAGAAGAAGTGTCGATTGCTACTCTCGGTCGGAATAGATTCCTGTTTGTCGGACTCAAAGAAATGCGTATGGACTTGATATGGACTTGAGTCAAGAATTTACGACGAAATAAAACTAGAAAAGCACACAAAGAAATGGGACGAAGAAAGAAAACGAACTCAAGAACTAAATCACAACTAAGTAGGTGGACTACTAGTTGTTAATTAGTGTTAGAATCAAGCAAAATATGTTTAAGAGTAGAGGAAAATGAAACTAAGAATCTAAAATGAGCTTACAAAACTTTTTCAGGGTGACTAGGAGTGCGACTGGCCGTCGCTGAGGTGACTGGTCATTCCAGGAGCCGTCGCTCCTTAACCAATAACTATCCTCAGCTGGGACTCAACGACTGATCGTGTGACTGGCCATTAGCCTTGGGACTGGCCGTCGCCCAATCCATCGGTCAGCTCTAGATAATGCTTTTGTGGGTCCCTTGTCCTTCCTTGGAATGTTCTTTGGAATAAACAGATACAACTCTTTTTTCTTCAATTCCTTTGGATCAAGCCCTTTTTTGTGGCTTCTTCTTCAACAAGATATGAAGAACTTGAAGAACATTCAAATTTTGACCCTTAATCAAACGATCTCGGAATTCGATAAAATTTGAAACCCAAGCTCCTTTCAAGCTCCCGAACAAACTTCAATAGTTTTTATACTTCAAAACTCGCCCAGTATTTTCAGATTTGAGAACCCATTTGAAATTTCGTCAAACTCAAGCTTCAATAATGGTGGATAACTTGATACTTGTCGGATTAAACTCAAATTTTAGATAATGACTCAAACAATACTAGAGAACACGATTCTAGCACTAGAAACACAAGAAGACACAAAAATCAAAAACTCAAAATTTGAAAATGTCCCCAAAACACGTGGATGATACCTTTTTTGTGATTTTATAGATAACAAACCCAAAACTAGAATGGTTGGAGCGACTCTAAGCTCGTCTTTGATACCAAAGGATACGATTCAAAATACGAAAATGAGTATAAAGTACGAAAATCGAAAGATAATGAAGATAAGACGATAAATAGATAGATACAAGATAAGGAACGTAAGCAAACCGAAGGTATTTCAAACCAATGACCCTCAAATGTAATCCTAATACAACACCTAACTCTTACGTAGGCCGAATGGGTATACGTACACCTGATCAACCTTCGTTTCTAAGCAAACGTTCAACAAGAACTCTGCAATCACACTATCAAATATTTGGTTTATCAATAATCAAAATAAGCTAATGGAAAATAACCCTAGGAGTTTCTATTTATAGTCTTGACGAAGGCTCAAAAGTGACCTTGACAATAAAGGAATAAAGCCCAACGAAATGACCATTCTGTTTAGCTGGGATGACCCACCCAACGGTCGGCTAAGGGTGGGACGGTCAGTCCTTTCCCCAGTCGCACCTAACTGTATGCAATTACCATGGGGCTTCCATGGACGGCTTAAGGGATGGCCAGTCGCCCAGGTGGCAGGCCATCACACCTCTAGTCGCTCCAAAATAGTGAAGTTCTTTGACATTTTGGCCTCCCAACTCAATCTTCAACACATGGCATCCTTTGGTAGGCATTAAAACATGCACCAATCATTGCCCAGTTCCATGAACTTTCCTTCAAAGGCTTGCAATTCTTGATCTTGGTTCCTTGGTGATGCCTTAAAGGGGATGCGAATCTTATCATTAGCGAAGTCACACAGGGCACAATTTATATGAATTTTTTCCCAACTTTGTATTTGACTTGTGTACAAAGAACACAAATACTCAACCTACAAAAGACAAGTCAATAGGCAAAATCTAGCATGTGCCAAGCCTTCAACACCTATTGATTGCGTCATTGGCCTTGGTGAATAGAGTTACCTGTACCTATTGCTTGTTGGAGGTGGCAGGTATCCCTTGGAATTAGTTGAGGCAAGTTGGCCCAAACACCACAGTTATTAAAAAAATAGTGCAGTTGACAGTGCCCTTGACACATGTTAGTCTCACGTGCAACCTGGTCATAATGAGTTGACATTGCCCGATTGCTAGGAACATTCAAATATGGCCAAATACAAGACAAGACTTTTTTCACATGACTATAAACTTATTGAGACCAAGGAAAAGGAAACTGATTAACTTCTCGTATATGTGCGACACATAAACGCTGACATTCAAATTCTTACACCAACCGTGCCAAATCCTCCATCAAAACTGTCCTTCACCCATGTCTGCACGAGGTATGCCTTGCACACTTGCTTTTACTTTGCTTGGCGCAGACCTGACTCTTCTTCGATACTACTTCGGCTATGCCACGACCACTCGCTGTGTCAACCCCCATGCCTCGATCTCTTGGAATGTCTCAAACTTCACCCGACTTTCCATGTGAGTTTCTGAATGACTCTTGAATGTGACATGGACACCCTGAGGGATTCAAGGGTGCCTGGCATAGGCATGTGTGAGTTGGTATGACATTGGGCACCATGGCATGGCATGGCAAGGCGAGGGTTTGACAAGCTGAAGCATGGCAAGGCCAAGCCATGGGGTTGACACAACGAGAGGCTGTGGCATAGGCGAAGTAGTGTCAGGGACGAGCCACAATTTGAGTGGCTGCAACAGTATGCCACGCACATGCGTGTAATCAATTTTCCTTGGCAAGCTGAAGCATGGCAAGGCCAAGCCATGGGGTTGACACAACGAGAGGCTGTGGCATAGGTGAAGTAGTGTCAGGGACGAGCCACAATTTGAGTGGTTGCAACAGTGTGCCACACACATGCGTGTAATCAATTTCTTGTCCCATACGTTTATAGCAATGTGGCAAAGTTTTGTTGTTTTGTTGTCTTGTATTTTAATGTTCCTAGTAATGAGTATGTCAACTATATTAGGATCAAGTTGCACATGGGACTTGTCAAGCGCACAGGCATGGCAAAGAACAGTATCAGCGCCGGATTTGGTAATGTTAGAATCTCATGAATATTCTATAGCATAGATGTAAATATAACAAATAGCTTGATTTACTCTGTTTATATTAGGTATTGATTAGGTTTTAATTTGTACTAATTTCCATTCCTTTTTAGGACATGTAAACTTAGTTGTTTAAACCGAATAGCTTGAGGGAATAATTGAGCTAAGTTTTCTTATCTTTCTCTTCTAATTCACATGGAATAAGAGCCTGGTTAAGGCCAACAACATTGGAAGAGTAATTTTCAAACTCATTTTTTTCCCAGCCATTTTTTTGTTGTTCGGACAAATCTCTATTTACGGAGGTGTTGTGATCAAACTAACACCACCACGAGACTTGACCCACCTGCACAAGCAAAACCCAGTCAGCTTCGCCACCACCAGCCATCCCACCCACCGATCAGAGCTATCAAATTCTGATAGATATATCTGATTTTTTTTTTCAGATTCCAGTAGACAAAATTGTCCAATTGATATTTTTCCAGATTCCAGTCAACTGTTTGCTTCCAGCTTCTAGCAAATTGCAGAATTTTCAGATTTTGGCGACTGTTTCTGTTCTCTAGATTCCGACCAAATCTGATTTTTCTAGTGATTATTTCTGTTTTCCAAATTTCGGCAACTGTTTGCTTCCAGCTTCCTGCAAATTGTAGAATTTCCAAATTTGGTAACATCTACACTATGTCCCTCACTTCATCTAATTTTAGTTCTATACCATGGTTTCAATTAACTCCAACCACTCCATCACCATTGAATCCTTAATAGGTAGTGCATACTACTTATGTTGGTCCTCCTCTATTCTGCTATGGTGCAAGGGACAAGGGTTTCAGGACTACTTGGTTAAACAAGCTAAGGATATTGATGAAAAAGAGAAGGGCGAAGAGGAGATGATTGATGCTCAATTGTGTAGTCTATTATGGAAATCTTTCTTTCAAAGTTCATATCATTGTTCCGATCATTCTAAACTTGCTTCTTGGTTTGGGAAAAGGCTCGTGGGCTATACACAAATGATATCTCTCGTTATTATACTGTTATTTCTCAGTTGACTAATCTTAAAAAGCAGGATTCAAATATGTCTACCTATCTTGATAGGTTCAGGTGGTTATGGAAGTGTTTACTGAGTTGATGCCTGCAACTTCAAGTGTTGAAAAACAATTGGTACAACGGGTGAAAATGGTTTTAGTTGTTACACTTGCTGGACTTCTATCTGATCTTGACTCGGTGTGAGATCAAATTTTGGCTAGCCCCACTAATCCTGCTATGGATGCCCTTTTTGCTCGATTGTTAGCGATTAGCTACGCCACCTATGTCGTCCAGTCATCCGGTGATACCTGCATAGTCTTCTGTTCTAGCATCTTAGATTGGAAATCGATATGGAGGCAACTCTGGGAATCTTCGGCCAAGGTGTGGCTATTGTACCAAATTGGGTCATACCCGTGATGTGTGCTGTTCTCTCTATGGTAAACCAAAGAATGCTTATGTTGCTCAGAGCCCACTGGTAATCCAACAAATCAACTTTTCTCTTTATCTGAAGTAGAATACGATGACTTTCTTCAGTATCGGGCGAGTAAACAAACATCTCTATCAATAACTTCCGCTGCTTAGACCGGTAATCTTGTTGTTTGTATCTCACAGTCCACCACACTTGGCCCTTGGTCACGGACTGGGGTGCTTCTGACCACATTCTGCTGGTAACAAATCTTTATTGACTAATATCATTTACTCCAATCCCTTCCCACTATAGCGTTAGCTAATGGTTCTCAGACAAGGGCAATTGGAGTCGGTCAAGTCAATCCCTTACTTGCCTTGACTCTAAATAATGTTATTTTTGTTCGTAGTTGTCCCTTTAGCCTTCTGTCAATCAGTCATTTTGCTAAGTCCTTAAATTGTGTCTTCTAATTTTTAGTGACTTCGAAGGATGATTGGCATAGGGCGTGAGTTTGATGGGCTTTATTACTTCAATTGCCATAGGCCTACTACAGTTTATCCATAGACGATTAGGACATCCTAGTTTATCTAAACTTCATAAGATGGTACCTAACTTGTCTAGATTGTCCAAGTTAGATTGTGAGTCTTGTCAACTGGAGAACGACACGTAGGCCTAATAGTCGTGCAGAGTCTCTTTTTTATTTAGTTCATTCTGATTTTATTTACTTTCTTTTTCATTTATGTTTTTTGTTTGTTATACTGTTATCTGTCCTGAGCCGAGGGTCCATCGGAAATAACCTCTCTACTTATCTGAGTTAGTATTATGGACTGCGTACACTTTACCCTCCCCAGACTCCACTTTGTGGGAATGCACCGGGTATGTTGTTGTTACTTTCTTTGATGATTACTCAAGGTGTACTTGAATTTTCTTAATGAAGATCGTTCTGAGTTATTTTTCATTTTTCAATTTTTTTTTGCAGAAATACGAAATCAATTTGGTACTTCTATTCACACTTTTCGTAGTGATAATGCACGTAAATGTTTATCCTCTCAATTTCAACAGTTTATGTCTCCTCGTGGCATTCTTCATCAGACATTTTGTTCTTATACTGCTCAACAAAATGGGGTAGCGGAAAGGAAAAATAGGCATATTTTTGAAATTTCTTGCACCTTTCTTATACAAGCAAATGTTCCATTGCGTATTTGGGGGGATGCAATGCCCACCTCTTGTTATTTGATTGACCGTATGCCTTCATCTGCTATTCAAAATCAAGTTCCACACTCTATTTTGTTTCCCAAGTCAACCTTGTTTTCTCTTCTACCACGTATCTTTGGGAGCACATGCTTTGTCCATATCCTCACTCCAGGAAATGACAAATTGGCTCCTCTTGCTTTTAAATGTATCTTTCTCGGTTATTCAAGGGTACAAAAGGATATTGATGCTTCTCATTTCACCTCCTGCAATACCTTATGTCCGCTGATGTTACTTTCTTTGAAGGTCAATCCTACTTTACATCCTCTCTTACGGAACAATTATGCATTTCTATGGTTCTACCAGCTCCATATTCCATTTCTGCACATCCACCGCTATTAACTTATCATCATCGTCTATATTCAGATGATTCATGCCTGCCACCAGAATCCTTGCCTGTTGAGGACTTGTCTACACAGAGTCCTTCCATCGTCACTTCTAAAGGTAGTCGCTATACTCGTAACCCTCGTCCAATCTGTACTTGTTTGAGCTATTGCCTATTGTCACCAACCGATCAGCCTTTGTATCATCACTATCATCTGTCTATTCCTATGTGTGTAAGAGAAGCTCTTTCTCATCCAGGCTGGCAACAAGCTATGATTGAGGAGCTGTCTACCTTACATTCTAGTGGTACTTTAGAGCTTGTTCCTCTATCTCTAGGTAAGTCTACAATTAGTTTTCATTGGGTATATACAATCCAGGTTGGCCCCGATGGACAGATTGATCACCTAAAAGGCTGGATTAGTGGCCAAGGGTTATATATAGATTCTTGGTCTCGACTGTGATGATACCTTCCCCCTTTGGCTAAGATTGCTTCAGTTTGTCTCCTTTTATCCATGGTTATTCACCATTGGCCTCTCTACCGGTTGGATATTAAAAATTTCTTTCTTTATGGAGATCTTAAAGATGAGGTATATATGAAGCAACCATCTCGCTTTGTTGCTCAAGGGAGTCTAGTAACATGGTGTGCAGACTAGGACGAGCACTTTATGGCTTGAAACAGTCTTGTCAAGCATGGTTGGGAAGTTTAACATGGTTATTCCGGAGTTTGGCATGGTACGAAGTGAAGCTGATCATTTTGTGTTGTCTTTTATTATCACTCTGATCCAGGTTTGTGCACATATTTGGTGTACTTTGATGACATAGTTATCACAGGTAATGATGATGTGGGAATTACCAAGTTAAAGCATTACTTTTTCCAACACTTTTAAACTAAGGATCTTGGTTGATTGAAGTATTTCTCGGGCATTGAGGTTGCTCAATCTGAATCAGGAATTGCTATTTTACAGAGGAAGTATGCACTTGATAATCTTGCTGAGAGGGGGATGGCAGATTATAGGCCTATTGATTCTCCAATGGATTCAAATGTTAAGCTCCTACCAGGTCAGGAGGATCCTCTAAGCGAGCCTAGAAGATATAAAAGGATGGTGGGAAAGTTGAATTGCCTGACTGTGACTCGACCTGACATTACCTTCTCGATTAGTGTTATAAGTCAATTCTTGAATTCTTCTTGTGATAGTCACTTGAATGTCGTTATTTGTATTCTTCGATATATAAAATCTGCTCGGGGGAAAGGACTACTTTACGAAGACCGAGGACATGAGAATACTGTTGGATATTCTTATGCAGATTATGCGGGGTCACCCTCTGTCAGACAATCCACTTCTGGATATTGTGTTCTAGTCTAAGTTGCATGGACTCGGGTGTGGGTATCCGAGACGGGTGCGGATCCGAGAGTCGGATTCGTCAAAATTTAAATTTTAAGATTCGAATGTGCGAATCCGAATATGAATATGGGTGTGGGGATTCGGCTAAAAAAATAAATAAATATTATAAAAATAAAGTTATAAAGATATTCTAAAAATCCACTTTTAACTTTTAAGATAACTTTTAGTTACTTTTTCAATTAGGATTAGTATATAGTATATACTTGTATTTTTGGGAAACCAATAAGCACATATTTTTTTACTATGTTAATGTAAAAATTCTTTTTATGGAAACCAACAGGCACATATATCTTTTTAGTATATTAATATAATTTTTTTTATATTTAAAAAATATAATTATTAAAAACTACAAGTAGATCTGATGAGTCATCTTCCCATTCCCAAACCATTCTTTCTCTTTCTTCCCATCGATTCAAATTCCAACGACAACAATTAGAGTCGACGGAGTTCTCCCTTCCGATGATGACAACAGTCGTTGAATTTCTCGACAGGTTCTGACAATAACAGTAGTCGTTGGTTTTCTCCCTTCCGACGACGATAACTATTACAGTCGATGGTCTTTCTCCTTTCCGACGACGACAACCAACTTTGTTCTTGATGTTGGGTCAACGTCTCCGGATTCGTTTAGCCTAATCAGAGACGCACCCCGCGTACACGTCCGCACCAGCGTCGCATCGGGACAGGCTCGACGGTAAAACTAACGAGTCCGTGCAACATACGTTTTGGTTGGGGAAATTTGGTTTCTTGGAAAAGTAAGAAGCAAAATGTAGTTGCTAGATCTAGTGCTAAGCAAAATATCGGGCTATGGCAGTGACAACATGTGAACTCATATGGATCAAGCAACTATTAAAGGAGTTGAAATTTGGAGATACTAAAGAAATGAAACTTGTGGTCGATAATGAAGCTGCACTTCACATCGCATCGAATCCAGTGTTTCACGAGAGAACCAAGCATATAGAGACTGATTGTCATTTTGTCAGGGAAAAGGGAAAAGTTACTCTCAGGAGACATCGTCACAAGGTTCGTGTGGGGTCAAGTGATCAATTTGTAGACGTATTCACCAAGTCCCTAGCTGATCCTAGAACGAGTTATTTATGTAACAAGCTCAGTACATATAATTTGTATGCACCAGCTTGAGGGGGAGTGGTGGATTCTTATGAATATTCTACAGCATATATGTAAATATAGCAAGTTGCTTGATTTACTATGATTATATTAGGTATTGATTGTATTGTTTAGGATTTAATTTTTACTGATTTCCTTTCCTTTTTAGGACATGTACCACTCAGCTGGTTGTCGCTAGAATTTGAATGCCCGCATCAATATGCCTCGCACATGCTGTCAGTTAATCAGTTTCCTTGGTCCCTATACATTTATAGCAATATGACAGGGTCTTGTTGTCTTCTGTTTGAATGTTCCAAGTAGTGGGGGATGTCCACTTCATTAGGATCGGGCTGCATGTGGGACTAACATGTCTCAAGGGCCAGTGGCACTATTTATAGATGTTGGCACGCTTGACACAAGTTAGATTTGGCTTCTTGTCTTATTTTTCTGTAGATTGAGTATTTGTGTTCTTTGTACACGAGTTAAATCCAAAGTTGGAAAGAAATTCCTGTAAATTGTGCCTTGTGTTCAATCTTCAGTTAACAAAGAAAATAAAAGCTTTCACGCCTTTTGTTTCCACTATTTTTACTTCATTTCCTTTGAGAAAGGTTTGAAAAACTAGTTTAAAACCAAGAGTTTAATGTACTATGCAATGGTTGGGATTTTCTTTTTAGTTAGTTTGTTAGTCTTTTCTTCTTTTCTTCACTGTGGATGAGCTAGATTTACCTCATATTTTCTCCTATGTTCCTTGGACTCTTCACTTACGGTGCTGCACCCATGTCTACACGACGTGGGTGTGGATATGGGATCCGTGCCAGTTTGGTCAACCGATTATGGATACTTTGACCATAATCGACAGAGAACTTCGGGATAGATACAATAATTTCTACAATTAAAACAAAAGTGAAATTGAAGAAAATGGAATATCTTGTATACAAAAATTATTATGTTAGTAAATGGAATATCTTGTATATAGAAATTATTATGTTAGTGCTTTTCCTTTTATCTCCTTTTGGGATTCTCCTGTAAGATCAATATTTCCTCAGTGGAGTGCCTTGTAAGTTTTTCACATGATATGTTATAATTTAAACATATTTTTATAACCCTATTTTAGACATTTGAATTATTTTTAGCCGAATCTCCGCATCTGTATCCGTGATTGGATCCCTACCCCAAATCATAAATTTAGATCAGGAAGGATCCGACCTCTAGATCCGCACCCGTATTGAACACTCGAGCTCGAGCAACCTAGATTTGCTCAGTTATTTCCTTGCTTTTAGGCCTCCCCTCTCCACGAAGCCCCTATGTTTGTTTTATATTTCAAAAAGACAAAAATGAGAATTCTTCATGAGGATTGACATATTCTGGAAGTCTTACTGTTTATTTTGTTCATCTTTGCTCATATTCGGTGCCCCTCGAGTGGTTTCTGAATCTTGAATGTGTTATGTGCTTGACTAATGTGGACTAAGTTGCTCGAACTCTCCAAAAATGTTGCCACACCCGTGTCGGGTCCTTCAAAAATACACTATTTTTGGAGGATCAGACACGCACCTGTAAACATTTTTGAAGAGTCCAAGCAACTTAGAATGTGGATGATGTTTACTTCGTTTCATTTTTGGGTTGGACTTAACATCAAGAATGCATCTTAGTTGCTTCTTATTTTGCTTCCCAAGTCTCTCACTGAAATTTTATATAAGTACATGTTTGAGAAAATTGCTTCACGCAGCCTCTTTCTCAGTCTTTCATGCTGACTAGTGACTATGGCAAAAATTGTTTCATGACTTACAGTACTCCATTTTGGCCACTGATTTAGTAAATCACTGCTATCACAGTTTCTAAAGTGTTCATCTATCCCTTTCTATATATATATTTAATCTGTTCCTTCCTTTGTAACAAACTTTGATGTGGTAATGCTGCAACAGATAATACTTCTTTTGGATATGATATGGGCTGGTGGAAAGAAGATCATTTTAATGCATCAGATATAGATGGAAATGGGCTTCTAAACATTACTGAGTTCAATGAGTAAGTTACTGCTAGGGCAGGAAAACCTTTTACTACCCTTAGCTCCTGCGCTTATTAGTTCTCTGAACTTCATTTGATAATTTCATCTCATCCAATAACTTCTTTCTTTATTGTGATTTCTTAGCTTTCTACATCCTGCCGACACCAGCAACCCCAAACTACTCCACTGGCTGTGCAAGGAGGAAATAAGGTTCAGTAGATTTGCTTCTTTAACATTTTTCTTAAATAAGGGCTTCACTAATTTTTCTGACTTTGTTTTGTCAAGTATAAATGTCTTCTTTTACATGTTGTTAATGTGCCAGTTGCTATTTGTTGTACCTACCATCAAATCTTCTTTTCATTTGCTCTTGTTTTTTTGGCGTCATGATTTTTCTTGCTAGCTGGGAAATTAATCAGAATGATATTTAGGAGCATTTAGAAAAAGTCATATCAAGTGAATCAATGGTTACAAATGAAAAGAAAGAGGGATGTTTGGGAGTGAGAGATTTGAATTTACATCGCAAGAGTTTATTATTTAAATGGCCGTAGAAATATAGTAGGGGAGGTGATGAAATCTGGAAAAGGTTAATAATGCCATATATGCAAGAAAGATGGTTGGAAACAATAAGCTTCACAATTGAGAGAAACAAGGCGTATTTAGAAAGGCATTGGTGGGATGTGGGATGAGTTTATACTGTATACTAGATTAAAGATGGGTAATGGAGCATGGTGCGCTGGCCATTAAGAGACGAGTAGATCTTGAACAAGACAATCACCGAAAAACTGGCCAGAACATGCTCATGCGCCGGATTATTCGATTTGACAGCTGGAAAGTGGTCAAAATCTAAGAAACTTATATGGGTAGAGTCGGAATGATTGACATGACCCTACTAAAAGAGAGAAATTATATGGGTAGAGTCGGAATGACGGCACGACCCTATGGAAAAAGACAAATTATATGGGTAGGTCGGAATGACGACACGATCCTTCTGAAAAAGAGAAACTATATGGTAGGGCCGGAATGATGGCATGACCCTATGCAAACTATAGATATGAGGAGTCACCGAAAAGACGTACGGTTCTATGTAACTCAGATATGAGAAAGTGGTCCAAAAAGATGCACGGTTCTATGCAAATTAAATATGAGAAGTAGTTCGGAGATATGCATGGTGCTACGTACATCAGATATGAGAAAATAGTCACCGGAAAGATGCATGGTGGCCCAATGTTTTACTAACATGATCATTGGCCAGACGGGCGATATATATGAGTTATAGCGCCGACAGCGGAAGCTCTTTGCTTCTCTACCAAGATCGTAGACTCTGATGCCATGTGAGAAATATAAGAGAAGAATATTATTTGAATTGTTGTATCTACATAATTACATTGAGACCCTATTTATAGACACTTTATGTTAATCCTTTTCCTAGTAGGGCGCGACATTACAATCCTTTTTCAAGAAGGATTCTGAATACTATTTCTTCTCCTACTCATATTCTAACAAATAGCAAGGATAAAATGTTCTCTGTTAGTGATTATTACAAACTGTTATTACAGCAGAATGGTCAGGGAACATTTTATTGGCCTTGGAAGATCATCTGGAAGTCTAAAGCTCCTGTAAAGCTGCCTGCTTTGGATGGATTGTCACTTGGGAGGCCTGTTTGACTCGAAGCTAATTTATAGAATAGGGGTTTTGCTTTAAGTTATAGATGCTATTTTGTGTGAAGAAGACCATCTTGGGCAATGTCCTGCCTGATCACCTCTCTTTCCAATACTTCTTCAGCCTACCCTACCTCTTCTTAGACTCTCCATCGTCAATCTCTCATACCTCCTCATCGGATGTTTGTGCATCTCCTCTTGACATGCCTGAATCTTCTCAGTCTGAACTCCCACATCTTGTCTGCCACATATGCCACTTCAACCTTAGCCTAAATATCTTCATTTCCGACCATATCTCTCTTAGTAAGCCTACATATTTATCTTAACATCCTCATTTCCGCAATTTTCATCTTCTGGACAAGAGAGTTCTTCGCTGACCAACACTCCGTGCTATACAATAAACCCGGTCTAACTACTTCGCTGATGAACCTACCTTTAATTCTTAGTGGCATCTTTTTATCACATAAAACACCAGAAGCTAGACTCTATTTCAACCCCCCTTCACCAATGCGATGTGCGACATAAAGGGACGACCCGGTTCATACCTACTCCGTAGGTGTCGGGGAGGGGGGTGACCACTTGGCCTTACCTACGCGTCCTCACCCCAGCTTTGCTGAAGGGACGTTTCGAACCTCCGACCTGGCACACCACGGCAAGCAAGCTTACCTACGCGACATCTTCATCAATATTTTTTATTGTCTTGGATAATGGCCCTAGGTACTTGAAACTCCCTTTCGTAGAGATGACTTGAGAATCCAACCTTACTTCCACATCCTCTATACTTGGCACATCACTGAACTTCACTCCACGTACTCTGTCTCAGCTACGCGTCTCAATCAGCAAAATGTCATCAACAAATAACATGCACCAAGGCACCTCCCCTTGAATGAGTTGTGTCAGAACATCCATCGCCAAAGCAAATAAATTAACTCTGAAGCAGCAAAAAAAATAAGGAGAATTGTAAACAATAACTTCAGCAGCTTCAGCTTAAAGAAATAAATGTCCAATACCGATAACCTAAAGCTTTTCACATTCATCAGAGCAAGCTCATGACCCTTCTTAAGAACTTGTACAGTGTCAGATTTAAGAACTTGTACAGTACCAGATTTAAGTATAGCTTATAGGATAAATGATCCATTGGTATGTGTGCATTAGACATGACATGGAGCAGCTACAACTTACGGAGGGCATGACCCTTGATATGAAGATGTGGAGGACGTGAATTAGGGTAGAGGGTTAGTGGGTAGCGGTGCATCCTTATTGGTATGAAGGAGTGCTTTGTTTGTGTCTGTGCCTGTGCCTATAGTCGTAGTGTTATACATGTGTCTTCTAGTTTCTTGTTCGTAGTGTTTTGGTGATGTTTGTGATTTCGGATAGATAGTTTATAGTACTACTCTGTGGGTGTCTTGTTTCTTTTATTATCTAGTGGTGTGTTATCCCATTTTGTTGTTTGTTATACTGTTATCTGTCTTGGGCCGGGGTCTATGGGAAACAACCTCTCTACTCCATTGAGGTAGTGGTATGGACTCCATACACTTTACTCTTCCCAGACCCCACTTTGTGGGAATACACTGGGTATGTTGTTGGTATATGTGCATTAAAATGTAGGTTTGGTATATTACCGAAGATTCTACTAGTTTTGAGTTCCAAATTGTTTTATGCCTTCAAGGTTTTATTTTTTATCTGCTAGACTTTCGTTTGTTAGTGAACTTGCTCAAGAGAGAATTTTCTCTATCAAAGCTGTCTTTTTGGACGCTGTTTATAATAATTTGATTTCTTTTTTTTGGGGGGGTTGGGGGGGGGGGTTCTCCTTTTAATTTCAGGGAGAGAGATAGTGACAAAGATGGTAAAGTAAATTTCAAAGAGTTCTTTCACGGGTTGTTTGACTTAGTAAGGAATTATGACGAGGAGAGTCATGATACTTCTCATCATTCTGAGGATTCACAAGAGTCTCCGGCTAGAAAGTTGTTTGCTGAGCTTGATAAAGATGGGGATGGGTAAGAAACTAGACATCTCTTTCAGTAATTGTTTCGAGTAAATCCATCAACAAACATTTAAATTTGATTTTATGCAGATATTTGTCAGACGGTGAATTACTACCTATAATTGGAAAGCTTCATCCATCAGAGCGTTACTATGCCAAACAACAAGCAGATTACATCATACAGCAGGTAAGTTTCATTGATCTGAAGTGCCTGATTCAACAGAGTACTTGCATGTCTGCCTTACCTTTATTTCTTAAGTTATAACCAAACTGCTGCCATTGATTTACTTTTTGCCTGCTTAGGAGCTATAGCTGGAACTGAGAAGGAAAGTTGCTTATTATACTGCTGTGCAAAAATATATATGCTTGCCTGTCCTTTCTGATCCATCTCTAACATTACCTGATAATCTTTTCATATGGCTATTGCTAAATAACCTATCTAATCAACCAAATCAGCCGAGGGACTGGCCCTATAAGAGCACATCTTGGCCTGGTTCAGTAAGGAAAAGGTGGTCTGGTCTGGGTTGGATTTTCGAGCCTGGTAAACCAGACCGGAACTGGCCCATTATCTGGACCACCGGTAGCTCATCCCCGAACCAGCCCCCTGTTCGTGCCATTTTTTATTATAACTGTGGTTTTTTGGTTCATCCTCAAATTAATGTGGAGAATATAATTATTGTTTTAAAAACTTCGATCATTTTCCAATCATCTATTGTACTTTGAAGTTTCTCTTTTGTGACTCTTTTAAATTCATGTACGTAGAAAGCACTTGCTCTAATTTTCACGTTCAGATTCAAAACACAAATTTGCAAATTGTATTGAAACTATTGAAATTCAAAGTTATACTTCGTAAAATTTAGGACTAGTGTTTACAGACTTGTGGGAATACACTGGGTTTGTTGTTGTTGTTTGTTTACAGGCAGGGCGTGAGGCGATGCGTTTTATGTAGCACAGGGCGAGGCTAAGTCCCAAAACATGGGGTGTAAATCCCATGGATCTTGGGGGCATATATCTATGTACCTTCAATTTTATAATTTTATTACCAAGAATATAAGAAAAAGTAAGATTTTTGATAATTCTACAAATAAATTTAAATGAATCACCATTTATATTTAAAAAAAAAACTATAATTATTTTTTGTGAGAGTTGTTTCTTTATTTAATATTTTTTGAAAAAATTGCTACATATGAAAACATGATAGCAGCAACAACAACATATCCAGTGTACTCCTACCAAGTGGGGTTTGGGGAGGGTAAGTGTATGCAGTCAATACCACTACCTCAGATGAGGTAGAGAGGCTGTTTCCGATAGACCCCGGTTCAGGACACAAAACACTAAAAAGACATAATTAAAACAAAAAAGAAAATGGAGTATAAGATGGTCATGTCTGGAGAGAGAGACTCCTACTTTTCTCTAGAAGCTGAAAAATTCAAATACAAGCCTTATAGAAAGTTTGATACCTCCAGCCCTTTCTCTGGATGGAGGGTGCAGAAGACTTTCGGGAGAGTGAGCCTCGGTTCAGACTATCGTCGGGTCACATCTCGGAGAGGAAAGCTTTCCTCGCCATGGGTTTGGTAGGAAGATTTGAGAAGAGGGTTACATCGCCGAACCCTATACCAGCTTAGGCAGCAAAGAGTTGGGCAGCTGATCCTTGGATCAAAGTTTCTTCTATGGGAGATTCAAATTTTCTGTTCAGATTCTCTTGTGAGTCTAAGGCTGGTCGCGTTCTTCAGGAGAGCGAGAGATGGATGGAGAATAATTTTCTCTGTTTACATAGCTGGTCTGAGGAGATACTTCCGGATATTCAAAGGAGAAGAGCGGGAACGGGGGTGGTGAGCATTGTTGGTTTCCGCTTCGTCTGTGGTGTAATGATCTCTTTAGAAACATTGGGACTGAGTGTGGGGTTTTTTTTGGAGGCGGACTGTAGCCTCGCGGTTAAGGTTAGAATTTTGGTGACGAAAGGGGGGAGAGTGTCAGTGTCAGTGGTGGTAGATGGGGGACAAGAGTTTTATGGTCTAGTTAACACCAAAATTTAGCCATGAAATTATCAAAGGGTGTCAGGGGGAGAGGAAAGGAAGGGAGGGGGAGATAGGTAGAGAGAGGGGCAATCTAAAAGGTTTGCTGAAGCTCGGAGGTCACTCCCATCGCCTTCTATGGTTTCTAGGGCTGCTGTGGCAACTAGGATAAGAGCGGAAGGTTTTTTTGAAATTGACAGGGGTAGGGTTGGGAAGAGAGAGGTGAAAAGACCGTCTTACCCTTGGATTAATGAACCGGTTTAGAGGAGGAATTTAAACCGGTTCACTAATCGAGCTGACTGATTCATGACGAAAAGTTTTCTCACGGCTTTTACAACAGATATGCGAACTTTGCGAAGGGTTGTCGCCGACCTCCATTCCCTGAGACAGTGAACCCAGCCAGAAATTTCTCTACTGCAAACTCCTTTTCTCCTTTAGGTGTGTCGGGTGGTGTAGCTGAGATGAATAGGAAGGTCTGTGAGCCCCAGTTGGAGAGAGAAAGATCGTTTCAAGGTGTTGTGGTACCTGATGACCTTGTTCATACAAGTTCCATGTCCGGAAAGTTCATTGGAGGCAACTGTTCATCTGGTGGGGCTCGGAATTGCTGAAGAAAAGCTTCAGATCTGTCCATTGATAAAAATATTGGGGCTGGTGGTGTCGAAGGTCTGCTCTCTACCTCTGAAAGTTGCTCACAGCTGCTGGGTTCGCATTTCAGGTCTCTTTCTGAGAAAGGTGCAAAAACTCTTTCTCTAGCTGAGATGTTGTGGCAGAATCTTCTTGTGCTGGGATTTTGCGGTCGAAGAAAGCTAATTGTGTTTAAGGATAATTGGATAAGGAAAAGTGAGCGTGGATTCAGCTGGGTCCTTTTAAACAAGGAGCTTCTCACTGCGATTTGGCGAACAGTAGGGCTGTTGAGGGGGGAAATTGCTCCAATGCTGCTTGTCCAGGGGATAGGCTTCACTTGGACAAGTATAAGATTTTTAGTGGGACAGATGTTGATCCAATTCTTGTGGGTTCCGGGCAAGCATGGAGTAACATTTCTAAGTGGGCAGAAGAGAAGTATCTTAATTTTGGGAAGTTCTTGGGGTTGTCGTTTGAAGGAATGAATGGGAAAGTTAATGATCTTTTGACTAGTATTGATCATGAGGTGAGAGGGAATGCGACTTTGAAGAGTAAAGAAGTGGAGAAGAAGAAGCTCGTAACTTGGAAGCATCGAATGAAGGTGGTAGACTTTTGGTGTACGGTAGGAGAAATATGGGGGCGAACAAGGTTTATGAGGGTGTGTGGGTGAGAGAAGGGGGAAAAGGAAAGTAGAAAGTTGTTGATGGATTTTAAAATTATTAGTTGGAATGTGAGGGGTATGAATGACCTCAATAAAAGGGCTATTTTGAGAGTAGGGTTTAAGGAATGGCAGGCAGACTTGATATATATTCAGGAGACTGAACTGGAGTTTTTGTTGGATAGTATAGTGAGGAGTGTGTGGGGAGGGAGGTGGGTGAAGTATGACTATCTTCCGGCATGTGGGAATGCGGGAGGAATTCTAGTTCCTTGGGATGAGAGGAAATTAGAATGTATGTTTGTAGGTTAACATAGGGGAATTCTCGATTGGTGCAAGGTTTAAAAACATTGGTAATGGGGTGGAGTGGGGGTTTGGAGGTGTGCACGGACCTATAGAGGAGGAGTCTAAGATTCTCGATTGGACAGATTCCTTGTGTCTACTTCTTGGGAGGAGCTGGCACCAAATTTGATTCAAACCCCTCTTCTGCTGTTGGTCTCTGATCACTTTCCTATTTTGTTGGATGGTGGTAGGGGGTAGAAGGATGAGATCTCCGTTCAGATTTGAAAACATGTGGCTGCAAGTTACATATTTTGGAGATAAAGTAGTGAAGTGGTGGAACAACTATGTCGTGGAAGGAAGGCCAACTTTCAAGCTTTTGGGAGGGTCGAGTGAAGTTGAGGGAGATTATGATTAAGATGGGGGAGCTAGAAAGATTAGAGGTGGGTAGGGAGTTAGATGGGAGGGAAAAGGAGAAAAAAGAAGTGTTAAAGGGGGAACTGGCTTCTTTGGCTTTGGCTTAAGAGACTAGTGGGAGGCAGAAATCAAGGGCGTTGTGGTTGGAAGAGGGGGACTCTAATACAAAATTCTTTCATAGGGTGGTGGTTGCGAATAGGAGGAGGAATTTGATAGAATCTGTGGAGGTTGGGGGAGACATTATGAGGGGGAGGAGGAAGTAGAGAGAGCAATTGTTCAGTTTTATGAATGTTCTTTCAAAGAGGAAGCAGATTGGAGGCCTAGTTTGGGAGGGGTGGACTTTTATCACATTGGAGGGGATAACAGTAAGTGGCTAGAGAGGGCTATTGAGGAAGAGAAAGTGCGTGTGGCGGTCTGAGTGTTGTGCGGGGGAGAAGGCTCCCGGTCCAGACAGTTTCACTTTGGATTTCTTTCAGCATTATTGGAGCATTCTTAAATATGATGTATTGAGTACTATTGAGGAATTCCGGGAGGGGTGAATTTGAGAAAAGTCTAAACATAATGGACAAACTTTCAATTTACTAACCAACTTCATTATTTTAATAGGTAATAGGAAAATGGAATCCTCAACTATTCCGTTGCAGTTTCATCTCGGTAAGAGTAAGTGACGGTTCCCCGACGCTACGATATGAATAGAAAACAAGCAATGCATTGTCATGTCTAAAGAAGGAACGGGCTTCTAGCATCTGGGATTAAAGTCCGATTAGTCTAGTGGAAGTATCTACTAGATTATTTCCAAGGTGCTTTCTAACAGGCTTAAGAGAGTTTTGGACGAGACTGTCTCTTCGTCGCAAAATGCTTTTGTTAAAGGAAGACAAATCTTGGACGCAACTTTAGTGGGTAATGTGCTAAAGCTTAGTAGATTGTTTGGGGCAGCCTTTGAAGGCTATTATAAAGTAGCTTTTGAGCTATTTTTGGGAATTGATCAGAAAAGGGAGAGCTGATGCAGAGCTATGCAGTCAATAGGGTAACCAGAGCCAGAAGTTCAATTCCCCAAAAAATCAGAAACTTGGAGTTCCATGTGAAATTCATTCAAAGACGGGGAACCAAGAAACAGAGGGACAATAATAGTAGCTAACATCCAATGAAAATTAAACACTAGGTGATTTCTTCCATCTGGTCTAGCATTGGTGGACAAAGTTACCTGGTGCCTGATGCTGGTGGGGAGGTGGTAGGTATCCCGTGGAAATAGTCGAGGTGTTCGCAAGCTGGCCTGGACACCACGGTTATAAAAAAAAAAATCCAATGAAAGCTAAATCATATCATGGAATGGTGGGGTGGGGAGGGGGGGTGAATAGCGAAAGCAAGATGGTAATAGTTAGAAAATTAATTCAACAATGGGGGCTGACATCTACGTGTTGGCTGAGAATAAAATCACAGATCAGAGGTACATATTTTCATACAGTTGTGGCAAAATAGATGGATGGGGGGATATCATTTGAGTGTTAGTGGCAGAAGTGATAGGATTGTAATCATGTGGAATAAAAGATATTGGAAAGGGGGGAGTTGGTGCTTGGTGGAAGCAACTAATCAAGTATTAATACTTCTGTTTGAAGGCATTAATTAGGTTATCACCTGGTTCCTTAGTGCAGTTTATGCTTCATGTGACACAGTATTCAGAAGCGAACTCAGGCCAAAGTTGATTAGTATCAAGAGATATGCAGTGGCTTCGGTGTTTTGTTGTGACTTAAATGTCGCAAGATACCCACATAAGAGATCAGAAAGAAAATAGAATAACAGGGGCCATGAATGAGTTCACAGAGTTGATAAATGAGATGGAATTCATTGATCCTCCTCTTCCGGAAGGTAGTTTTTCCTGGAGAAGAGGGGACAATCATATGTCAGCCTTTTGAATGGTTCCTGTACAGTACATCCCATTGGGATGAAATTTATACACAAATCTAGCGAGTTTGTTGCCTAGAATAGGGTCAAACCATAATCCCAGTTTGCTAGATTGTGGAGAGTTGAATGTGAAAAAAGTTCATATTTTATGTTTGAGCAATGGTGGATGAGGGTGGATGCCTTTGCTGATAAGATCAAAGAGTGGTGGCTCTCTTTCAACATAAATGGAACAAGATTTTTTTTTTTTTTTTGAAACCGTGGAACAAGATCTTTTGTTCTCGCTTCAAAATTGAAAAGGTGGAAGGAGAAACTGAAGTAATGGAGATTGGCTTACAGAAACAATTGGAAACAAAGAAAGGAGGAAAAGAACAAAGACTTGACTTCTATCAGAAGATGAGCTACTGCAGAAGATTCACCTTTGTATGAATTTTGAAGAGGTTGTCAAACAAGAGGAAATAGCTTGGAGACAGAGATCTACAATACAATGGCTCAAGCAGGGTGATAAGAACACTAAGTTCTGTCACAGAATATCCACAACTCATAAGAGATTCAACTCTATTGATACATTGATGGTGGAGGGGAATGCTATTTCAGACTCTGAGGAGATCAAAACTGAACTTATTAGTTTCTATCAAGAAATGTTCAAGGAAACTAAGCAGTGGAAACCTGACTTCAAATTGCTAGGGGTGGATAACATAAATGTGGAGGAGAGGGACTGGATGCAAAGGTAGTTTGAAGAAGCTGAAGTATTGAATTGTATTAAATTATGTGTCAGTGATAAGGCTCCAAGGCTCCAGGACCTAATGGCTTTCCCATGAGAGCTGAGCTTTTCCCAGAATTTTTGGGGGATAATTAAGGATGAGTTTATGAGTGCTATCAGACAGTTTCATGAGACATGAATTTGAGAAAAGTCTCAATGCCACTTATGTGGCTCTTATTCCACAGAAGCCGGGGATCACTGAATTGAGTGACTTCAAGCCCATAAGTCTCATCAGAGGGGTGTATAAAGAAGTTGTTAAAATGTTGTCAGAAAGATTGAAGAGGTTAGTCAGCAAGCTTGTCAACAAACACCAAATGGCCTTCATACAAGGTAGGTAAGTTATGGATACAGCTTTAATAGCTAGTGAGTGTGTAGATTCAAGACTCATGTGTAAGCTTGATATTGAGAAAGCTTATGACCATGTAAATTGGGATTTTCTAGTCAACATTTTAAAGCAGATGGGGATTAGAGGGAAATGGCTGAAGTGGATAGGTTTCTGCATTAAAACTGTCAGGTTCCCAATTCTGATAAATGTAGAACCTGCTGGGTTTTTTCCATCAGAGAGAGGGTTTTAAGACAGGGAGACCTACTTTCTCCTTTCCTCTTCATCCTAGCCATGGATGGGGCTAAACCTCATGATGTGAGTGGCCAATTGGCTAAAAGGTTTCAATGTGAATAGTCAAGCTGGCGTAGAGATGCAGATTTGTTAGATTCTATATGCAGATGATACAGTGGTATTTTGTGATGCAAAGGCAGAACAAGTGTGCTTCATCAGAGTGATCTTGGAGATTTTTGAGGCTGTTTCTGGGTGGCAATAAACTGGAGGAAAAGCACCATGTTTCAGGTGAAAGAAGTTACCAACATTCAGAGCCTAGCCAATACCCTAAGCAGCAAAACTGAAACTTTTCCAACTACCTATCTCAGGATGCCTTTGGGCAATAGCCACAAGGAGTTGGAGATATGGGATAGAATTGTAAAGAAGACTGGGAAAAATTGGCTACCTAGAAGACTCAATATTTATTCTTGGGAGGAAGAGCAACTCTGATTAACTCTGTATTGGATGCTTTGCCTACATATGCCATGTAACTCTTCCCTTTGCCTGCTAAATTAGAAGAGAGACGGGATAAGTTGAGAAAGGATTTCCTATGGCTGGGCAACAAAGAAAGGAAAGAAATTCACTTGGTGAAATGGCAGACTGCTCAACTCAGGAAAATATTAGATGGTCTTGGTATTAAAACTCTTGGGCTTCTGAACAAGTGTCTCCTATCCAAGTGGCTTTGGAGGTTTATTAAAGAAGAGCATGCCTTATGGAAGGAAGTTGTCATCAACAAATATGGACAATCTGAACAGTGGGTAGCCAACATGGTGACCAACACTTGTGGGGTTTCAGTTTGGAGGTCTATCAGGAACTTATGGGGTCTAAGTTGGCTGAGAACCTAGGCTTTAAAGTAGGTGAGGGCACCAAAATCTTCTTTTGGAAGGACGAGTGGTTGGGGCAGGAGTCACTCAAGGATGCATTCCCTAATTTGTTCTCCTGTGACAACCCTGGAGCAACAAATGCTGAAACTTTGTCCCCTCAAGGATGGAACCTAACTTTCAGGAGACTCTTGAATGATTGGGAGGTAGACAGGGTTGCTGTGCTATTATAGAAATTAGGAGAATTTCCTGGCCTAAATGCTGAAACAGATACAATAACATGGAGGCATGACAAGGATGGAAGGTTCACTGTAGGAAGGTTGTACAAACGAGAGCTTATGGCACCGCCAGGGGCCATTGCTGGCCCTTGGGAACAGGTATGGAGGTACAACATCCCAACCAAAGTGAAGTGCTTCACATGGCTGGTTTGCAGAAGAGCATGCCTGAACAGGAAAAACTAAAGAGGAGGGGATTTCAGATTGTTTCTAGGTGTTTCTTCTGTAATGAAAAAGAAGAAATAAATAGTCATTTGTTTCTTCATTGTAGAATCACTCAGCTATGGCATTTGTTTCTCAGTCTTACTCAAGGACCCTGCATGATGCCTGAGCGTACTGCCGATCTTCTAAGTTGCTGGATGGGGAGAGAGGGGAGCAATACTCGGATAAAATGGTGGAATATAATCCCTTCTTGCATATGGTGGGTCATTTGGAAAGAGAGAAACAATAGATGTTCTTAACTTATCAGTAACCCTGTGCAGAAAGTTAAAGAGTTCTGCATTAATACTCTATTTTTTTTTTGTGTATAGAGGAAGGTATAGTTGAAATAGAACATCTAGGAGATTTCCTAGGTTCTCTGTGATTACAATTACTTGCCTTTGTAATTTTTTGGTGGTTGCCAGCATACCATCAATGCTGAAGAATACTACTTCACTTTTCTCCAAAAGAAAAAGAAGTTAGAACTTAGGGTTGATGCCTATCAAACATATCATCCACCTTTTGCCCATAAGGCAGTTCAGGATATTTTAAGACAGTAAACCTGTTCAATTGACCGTAAGTTCTGCTTGACAAATGTTAGAGCTTATTTAGCAGGGGCAAAAATTAAAGATCTGTTAAAAATATGTCTCAGAAATAAAGTAGATAACTATTAGTAGTTTTAAATTATTAGAATTCTATGTGGCTTAGACTTAAGAATTAGTTATCTCTTTGTTATTTGAATTTGAAGTTGAATTGAAGTCTAGTTAGAAATTTAGCTATAAATATATGTTTTGAGTTATTAATATAAAAATTCCTTTTGACAATACAATTGCAGTATTTTCTCTCTCCAAGTCTTTCTCTGTTATTTCTTTAATTTCAAAGCTAAAAACCAACAAGATCACACACTTTGGGGGACAAAAGTTCAAGACCGGACATTTGGGGGATGAAAATTCAAGACTGGACACTTTGGGGGACACTAGGAGTAATTTCCTGTTCTTTAACAGGTTGTGGGATGTGCCCAGTTGCCTCCCTAGAAAAATTAGCTTGGTCGTGAATCAAACCCATAAAGGCAGCCCTTGACCGGCCCCATTCTGGAATTGGTAGGCTCACTCTCAATGGGTCAGATTGGTCCCAGCCTGGCCCATTCGACAAGTCCATTGTTGAATAATGTTAGTCTTTTTTTCTCAAGAAAGGATTTACTATCATCAAAAACCATTTCCACCTAATAAGGCCTTACAGTTACAGATTCTATTTGCTATTAGTTTCAAGTTATCTTCTTTAGACTGTTTTTCTGGATGACTTTGAAGTTTTGCAGTTCACATATACGCTCTTGACTAGAGAAAGTACATTGAAGTAACAATTCAAACAATTTCGTACCATCTGTGATGTAATAATCTCCAAAAGCATAGCTTTTAGTTGGAAAGTAACACTCTATGTCCAATAACTCACTTTTAGTATAAATTAATAAATCTTGTAGAAAGTGTCTCTTGTTAATGGTGAACATTACAATGTAGTGGTCTGAGTGTCTGCTTTTTTATCCTTCTAATTTTATGCATCTATTAATGGAGATATTTCACCAAATTTTTTTTTAAGGAAATTGCACAAAAGTTCCCAAAGTTGTTCCCCTTTGCAAACTAGTGAACCTGAAACCCTTTAATGTGATTGAATCTTCAGCAAATTTAAAAACTTTAATATGGGTGGATCATACCATGCCGTGTAAAACTGAAATATTTCCAAGCAAAATAGATTCAGAATGCACCTCATTCTTGTTCGCTGATTGTTCTTGGATGATGTAGTAGCTGAGTGGGAGATAGTGTGTGAATTAATTCTACTATGTTGTCTCTCAGGCTGATGCAGATAAAGACGGAAGGCTTATTCTGAAAGAGATGATTGATAGCCCGTATGTGTTCTATAGTGCAATATTCAATGAGGATGATGAAGACTATGGAGACCATGATGAGTTACGTTAGTTCAGGGTCAGTAAGGATGAATTTTCTACTTTCTATCCCTTTATTCTTTTCCTTCTTTTCAATGGCAGCTTTTCTTTCCTCAGACCCCCTGGTTTGCTACTAATTTAAGAGCATTTGGCTTCACACGAGTTTATTTCATCTGAGCTAGATAAGGATGGGTTTAATCTTCATTATGTTGGGAGGATGGCTTTTGTACTTCTTATTAGTCTAAGCTTTTAAGTGAGGCAAAGCACACAATAGATCCATGTTTCAGATATTCTCTAATCAATTTTTTTTAGCAACACCAATACTCCTTTTAAAAGATTTTGTCATTTTAGATCTGCCCCTCTTTGTTTCGTAATCATTGCATCAATCTCTATGTTAAATTGTGTGTTATTACCTGGGTCATCTCTTGTTCACATCACTGCACGCCAATCAACATTCTCACTGGAGTCATCCTTACTGGTATTCTTATGGGTTAGGGACTTACAGGTTTTTTAGCAGTTAAAGATATGTATGATGGAGCGAAAACTCAGGTGAGGACGGCGGGAGGAGACTCAGAGCATTTCACTGTCTTGACAGGATTGCATCAGGGATCTACTCTTAGTCCTTTTTTGTTTGCTTTGGTGATGGATGTGTTGACGCGGCGTATTCAAGGGGAGGTGCCTTGGTGTATGCTTTTTGCAGACGATGTAGTTCTGATTGACGAGACCCGAAAGGGTGTGAATGACAAATTAGAGGTGTGGAGACAAACTCTTGAGTCTAAAGGGTTCAGGTTGAGAAGAAGCAAGACAAAGTATTTGGAATGCAAGTTTAATGACGTGAGGTTGGAGGACGAGGTGGTCGTGAAGCTGGAATCGCAGTAGGTATGTAAGAGGGATAGTTTCAAGTATCTCGGGTCCGTGATACAGGGTAACGGTGAGATTGACGAGGATGTCTCGCACCGTATTGGGGCGGAATGGTTAAAGTGGAAGCTCGCGTCGGGGGTGTTGTGCGATAAGAAGGTGCCGCCCAAGCTTAAAGGAAAATTCTACAGGATGGTAGTCCATGTTGTATGGAGCGGAGTATTGGCCAGTTAAGAACTCCCACATCCAAAAAATGAAGGTGGCGGAAATGCGGATGTTGCGCTGGATGTGTGGGATGACTCGAGGGGATAGAGTTAGGAATGAGACTATCAGGGAGAAGGTTGGTGTGGCTCCAGTGGAGTGCAAGATGCGGGAAGTCCGATTGAGTTGGTTTGGACACGTGAAGAGGAGGAACACGGATGCGCCGGTTCGTAGGTGTGAGAGGCTAGCGTTGGATGGTTTTAGGCGGGGTAGGGGTAGGCCGAAGAAGTACTGGGGTGAGGTGATTAGGCGGGATATGGAGAAGCTACAGCTCACCGAGGACATGACCCTAGATAGGAAGGTCTGGAGGGCGCGAATTAGGGCAGAAAACTAGGGCCAGTTTGGGGCGCTAGGGCAGGGAAGTATTTGGTGGGGGTTTTATTCCTGTTATTCTTCCTATTCTTATTTTTATTCCTATTCCTATTCTTCTTCTTGTTATGCTTTCGGTGTTCCATGTTTTATTACGAATCTGGGTGCTTTCCGATGTTTCCTACTACTTATGGGTACCGTATTTACGTTATGAAATCCTGTTCTGTGCGTTACTTTATATTTGTGTGGTGTCTCGTGTCTTGAGCCGGGGGTCTATCGGAAACAACCTTTCTACTTCTTCAGAGGTAGAGGTATGGACTGCGTACATCTTACCCCCCAGACCCCACTAGGTGGGAATACACTGGGTTTGTTGTTGTTGTTGTTGTTGTTGTTGTACTATTGAACACAAGGCACAATTACGACATAACTCACTCCCAACATTGTATTCATCACGAGAACAAAGAAAGGTGTTTAGGCACAATACAAAAGCCAACAAGGCTGATGCTAACTTCTGCCAAGGCTGTATGCATATTTTATAGTGCTTCCGTGCTCATACGCCCAAATTACATGTCTCATATGTGAGAGTAAGCAGTCGTCGTCAAATATATAACCCAACTAGGTTGGGGTCGAATCCCACAGGGAATATGGTGTTGATCAAGACTATTTGTGCTTTAATCGACTAATAGCTAGTATTTTTCTGTAAATGGGGGGTTTTTAGAATTCAAACAAATGTTACTATTCACTTTGTTTTAGTAACCCAAAGTTAATATTTCAATTTCAAATTAATGATGTGGCAAAACCAGAGTTGTGTTCACTATGAGTATTGCTTCTTTATGAACAATAGTTGTAGCAAAAGGTTTTCATGACATGTAGGAAACAACAAATTATCACTATCGATGATTCACCTATTTAGATGGAAATTTAACGTTTCCAAATCCCCGTTGATAATTCCCTTCCTTTAGTTGATTTCTTAGTTCAAGCAAACCAATGTAAGGCTTAATCTATTGTTTGCAACCAATAGAAAAAAATCATTTCAAAAGAATTATCAAGAAGTTCCTACAGTCATTCAAATCTTAGCCAACTATAGAATTCATATTGCAACACTCATAGATCCTGGTTATGGGATTCAGTTCCTCATGAGATAGAAAAGAAATAACATGCATTAGATCCATAATTCAGAAGCAGTTAACTTACAAAAGATGGAAATTGAAGATTGTTCTTTCTTCAAGTTTAACCAAGGATCCCAAAAACCACAATAATAATTCGAAGAAAATTCAAAACCAAACTTAAGAAAACCAAAAATATAAAAACTGTTCTTGTGAATAAGTTCAAGATGCCAATGAAAACCTAAGAGTTTTCTATTTATACTAATAGTCTTTAGATTATGAATTTCAAATTTCAGATCGTCTGCACCATAGCTGACGACTTCACCTGACGGTCTATCAGAAGGTTGACGACTTATCAGACAAGTCGTCAACTTATCTTTCGACCAATTATATTCTGCTTCCAAGTGACGACTTCATCTGACGATTTATCACCAGGTTGACGGCTTATCAGTCAAGTCATCAACTTACTTCTTCAGCATCCATGTTCTGTCCACAGGCGACGACCTCCTCTGATAACTTATCAGCAAGTTGACGACTTATCAAACAAGTCGTCAACTTAAATCTTCAAAACTTTATTTCTTATCTACTTCACCAAAAATCATCCTTCTTAAGGTAGTTTTCATAGGTTTTCATGCATCTCGACTTCCCTGCAATATCACATAAAATATAATAAAAAACAATAATAGTTATTTAAGAACTTGCAATTATTTCGAGTTAAAAGCCTTAAATGTGCTAACACAGAGCTAGCACATCACCTGCCTTTGACACTTGTCATCCAATAAGAAAGCTTATTCTATGGAAGTTACATCCGTAACTACTAGGCACATTCAACTATATTTAAAGAGCAAATAGTGATTTTAGTCGTTGTGCTATAGGTTTGTTCCAGTTTTGATCCTTTTGTAATATGATCAAGTGTGATTAACTTGTAATTGGTACAAACGTGTGATTTTGATCCTTCAAGCATATCAACGTGTGATTTTGATCCTTCAAGATAATGGAAGTTAAAAATTTAACAAAATAATAAATTTTAACTACATAGATAATTAAAAAGATCCGGGTTTTTGTCCATATATTAATGATCTTAATTGTTTCAAGTATAAACGTCCGTCTTGATACATATTATTTCAGGCTTAGATGGAAGCCACACGGTTGTGAGATCCCACAGTTCAATCCTTAAATCTAACCCCCTAACTATGAAGCTTTTAACATTTTCTTGTTAAATTTTCTTTTTCTATTTGGGAATAGGGTTGATGAGTTGAAAATGCAGGAGATGTTACTGGTGAAAGACTTTTTCGTGGGGATTTTCTAAACAGAAACAAGTGGAAATTCTGGTGTGCATGACAAGATAATTCTTTGAACATGAAAAGATATTTTTTTCAACCAATTTGATTATGATTTGAATTAGAGGAAATGAGTTGATGATGATGACGACCTCATATCGTGCTTGTTGATTAATCCACACTTTTGATTTAAAAAAAAATATTTTTCAATATTTTAAAAGTTAATTATTCGGCAAAAGGCCTAAGGTACACACCTGAACTATTCGAATTGGTACAAAACTACCCTCCGCCTACCTTTAAGCCCCCAAATACCCTCGACGTCTACCTTTTGGTCCTATTATACCCTTATTTCTAACAGCCACACGAGTCTGCATTGGCTTTGTTGGCTTTTGTGTTGTGCCTAAATGGCTAGGTGTTATTTGGATTTGTGACCAATATAAAGTTGATAGTGAGTTATATTGTAATTGTGCCTTGTGTTTAATGTTACTAGCTAAAAAATATTTCAAGTCCCTAATCCAAAAGAAAATGAGTAAAGGCTGAGTCGAGTGAGAACCTTGATTGTTGTACAATGATGTTAGTTAGAGTTCACCCTGGTAACAACCAACCATCTCATCTTGAAGTTGTTAGACAGAGTAAAGTTTTATTTATTTTAGTTATTTCTTCGATACGCTATCTCACATGTGGGCTTGATTCTTTCTTTATGAGTGAAGCCTACAACAACAACAACAACAACAACAAACCCAGTGTATTCCCACCTAGTGGGGTCTGGGGGTTAAGATGTACGCAGTCCATACCTCTACCTCTAAAGAGGTAGAAAGGCTGTTTCCGATAGACCCCCGACTCAAGACATGAGATACCACACAAATACATAGTAAAACACAGAACAAGATTTCATAACATAAATACGGCACCCATAAGTAATAAAAACAGAGAAAAGCACACAGATTCGTAATAAAACATGGAACAAGGTATCATAACAAGAATAATACCCCCACCAAGTAATTCCCTACACTAGCGACCCAAACTGAACCTAGCCTTCTGCCCTAATTCGCGTTCTCCAGATCTTCCTATCTACGGTCATGTCCTCGGTGAGCTGTAACTACTCCATGTCCCGCCTAATCACCTCACCCCAGTACTTCTTCGGCCTACCCCTACCCCGCCTAAAACCATCCAACGCTAGCCTCTCACACCTACGAACCGGGGCATCCATGCCCCTCCTCATCACTTGTCCGAACCATCTCAATCGGACTTCCCGCATCTTATACTCCACTGGAGTCACGCCAACCTTCTCCCTGATAGTCTCATTCCAAACTCTATCCCCTCTAGTCAGCCCACACATCCAACGCAACATCCGCATTTCTGTCACCTTCATTTTTTGGATGTGGGAGTTCTTAACTGGCCAACATTCCGCTCTATACAACATGGCCGGACGGACTACCGCCCTGTAGAATTTGCCTTTAAGCTTGGGCGGCACCTTCTTATCACACAACACCCTCGACGCGAGCTTCCACTTCATCCATCCCGCCCCAATACGGTGCGAGACATCCTCGTCAATCTCGCCGTTACCCTGGATCACGGACCCGAGATACTTGAAACTATCCCTCTTACATACCTCCTGTGATTCCAACTTCACTACCACCTCATTCTCCAGCCTCACGTCGTTAAACTTGCATTCCAAATACTCTGTCTTGCTTCTGCTCAACCTGAACCCTTTAGACTCAAGCGTTTGTCTCCACACCTCTAATTTGTCATTCACAACCCCTCGCGTCTCATCAATCAAAACTACATCATCTGCAAAAAGCATACACCAAGGCACCTCCCCTTGAATATGCCGCGTCAACACATCCATCACCAAAGCAAACAAAAAGGGACTAAGAGTAGATCCCTGATGCAATCCTGTCAAGACAGTGAAATGCTCTGAGTCTCCTCCCGCCGTCCTCACCTGAGTTTTTGCTCCATCATACATGTCCTTAATTGCTCTGATATATGCCAGCGGGACTCCACTCATCTCCAAAACATCTCCACTCCACTCACCTGAGTGAAGCCTGTGATTTGTTTTTTATAGTGTCTGGCTGTGAGATTACACTGGGTATGTTGTTGTAGTGTTTGGCTGTGAGATTTGAGCTCACCTATGTCTGCTCTGATACTAATGCTGAATTGTGCGACTGTCTGACTAAAAGTAGTGAGCACAATTTTATATATTAAAACTAGTCTTTAGGTACACTCTTTGCGCATATACCTGTAACAATGAATGTTAAACTGGAAAAAAAAAAAACATACGATGTGCGTGAGTTACAAACTAAAAATTTATGAAAAGGTGCAAGTTCTTGGGGTATATGTCAAGTTATTTCATGGGATGCTTATTATTATACCAAAGTAAAATAATACATTCTTACTCTTTTTTCTTTAGTACTAGCAATTAACTAAAATCAACTTAGTTTTGATTCATTTTCTAAATCAAATCTTATCAGAAAGGTTTTGCCTCGTAAAAATTATTGTGCTGAGAAAATTTACCTCTTTAATCCGCATTATTGAGTTTCATAAATGTAGTATATAGCCATTATTTTATTTGTAGGGCCTTATTGTAGCTAATCAACTTCTAGCAGGCAGTACTTCTTGAATGTAAAATAGAAAAAAGACCGTTGTAGAAGATAATTAGATGTCCACAATTGGTTACTAGCGTCTTTGAAAGGGAAAACAAGAGTTTGTAAATTAAACTACACTGGATAATTAAACATTCAGTTTCCCTATTACATGGAAATGCTAGATAACCAAAGCACACTACTCACCTGCAGCCCGTACCTCAGATGATCTATTGAGACTAATCGAGGGAGTAGTAATTCCCATTCATACTACTTGGACATCTCTCAAAAAGATGTTGAGAAACTTATGGGGGTTTTCTGCTTATATTGTCTATTTACAGATATCTGCTTTACTTTCTTGAGTGACATGATGCACTTTGTTTTCGTGTTTGCAGGATGGGAACACGTCTCTCTTGCCCTCAATTACTCGTGTATGATAATTTTCAGTTAGGTATGTTTGAAATTTTTAAGCTGATCTCACCAAAAGATACATGTGGTGTGACATCAAATTTTTATTTATCAGATAGTTTTCTTTGTAATCACCTTGAGCAACCAGTATCGACGATACCATGCTAGTGCATTTGCATATTCGGGATCTACCATTTTTTTGTAAAGGAATTTCAGTGGGACAAACTTGACAAGCATAAAATTAATTTTCCAACCAATTCCTTTATTTTCAATGTGAATAATTGTTTATTTGTTATCCCTGTGAAATGCTAACGAGAATTTGTTTTAATCTCGCCATTAAAGCCGCGTGAGATCTTGCCGTTCTGTCTGTTCCTGGCATTTTTCAACTGGTATAGGCATATGGCTAGTGTTGCTGGAGGATCCACTGTTTACTGTTCAATAAATGGATTCTTGTTTTTTTATTAGAAGCTGAGTTTTCTAGTAAATTTATTGCCAAGAAATTAACTCGAATCAACAATTTCTCAGGTTTCATCAACTTCGACTAGGGTTTTCAATTTGGGTTTTGTAGTTGGATAACCCTTGTATAACATGGTTGTTTGGTACGAGGGATTAGGATAGACAACTATCTCATGGATTGGGACAATTTATGGGATTAGTTGTTCCACCAATATATATGAGATAACTTATCCCATCATTTTGGTACAAATGATGGGATAAATAATCATGAGAATTTTAATTCCTAACCAAACGTACAATAAAATAATCATACATTTTATTTCGGGATTATTATCTCCCATCCTTATTACCAAACCCCTAGTTTCAAATAGGTACTATTTGTGTATAGATTTGTAGATAGATTTCCATGACTAGCACAGATTTTAAGTAGATGTGGAATCTCATAAAAGAGATGACGAGTGACATAACCATACCGCGTAGTTGCTACCATTGGCCTTCAGTAATAACTGTCATTTCAAGCATTTGAAGTTGTTCGAAATTAAGGAAAAAGTGCACTAAAGTAAAGCAAAAGTAATTACACCAGAACCCTCCTCCTGAGTAATCTCTGCAATGCCCATCTGCTATAGACTTGTTACGTGGATACCCCCTTTGTATGTGGAGTGTAGCCCCTGTCTTTTAATTGTTCTGTGCTTTTCTTAATTGATTTATATTTTCCTTAATCGCTTTTGTCCCTTCTTTAATTTTTCTTTTTGCCCTTTAATTTATTATTTTTATCCTTTTCTCATTTGTTATATTTAACCATCTGTCTTTTATACTTTACTTGTACACATACCTACCTGCGTGATGCGCGGTCATTATAATTTAAAACTGAATCATTAAAAGTTTTGTGCATAATGTAAAGACAGAAAGTCATAAAAAAAAATTGTGATTTATATAAAAAATATGCTTCAGACAAATATTATTTTGTTAAGTATAGAATTATATATCTTATTATTTACTATTCGCAAGCTTTATATATATATATAAAATTTTGTGTATATATAAGTTCTCTTTTGAACTATCAAATGAAAAAGTGAAAAACATAAATATAATGTTGTGTCTTTTCCTTTTTATCTTCTATTTTTTTGTGAAGAAAAGATTTTATTTCATCGCAACAAATAATTACAACTTATCCTATCTACAACTCCCTACAATTATTATTATACAATTCCGCCTCATTAAGTATATGATCAATCCCCTTCCTATCTCTAGTACTCATCTTCTTGGTCAAAAATGTTTTCTCATTTTGCATTCCTGCTTAATCTGGTCGATTACCGTCTCCGTTCTTGGCGTCTAAGGTCCCATAAGGCAGTTTCCATATTCTATAAATTGTTGCAGCTATTACAATAATATCCAAGTTTTCACTCCCCCTTCCTTTGGTGCTTCTTTCCATATGCCTCTAAATCCCGTCAATGTCAATACATTGTGTTCCTTTGCCCAGCCAGCCTAGAATTCCCTTGATGCATTTGGTTGCTAGGGTGCACTCAAAAAACAGATATTGCACTGATTCCTCACAATCCCCGCAAATGGTGCATTTGTTGTCTGGACTAACACCAAGTCTATATAGCCTGTCCTTGGTCAGTAGTATGATGCATTAACGACCCGCATATGAAACTATGCTTAGGCAAATTTCCTTTATTCCACACCAACCTTCTCCATGGACATTCCTCCCTTGTCCCCATTCTCCACCAGTAGCCACTACTGAATAGAGTATTTCCCACATACCTGCAGCTAGTCATCGTGACTATAGCTTGGAGCAAATAAGTCTCTAATAGCACAAATGATTGTCTAATACCAACAACAATCAACGGAAGAGGGGGTAGTAGTCCCACCAGTCTGTATCCTTTAGGTTGGTAATATTAATCCATCTCACCCACAAGTTACCAGCTTTTTGTGCAATTTTCCAAACATATTTTCCTATAGCCACTTTATTCCATTTTGTGCAGTCCATGATCCTTAAACCACTTTCAGATCTTGGTCTACAAACCAGTTCTCAGCCGACTAGGGGAACCTTGGTAGTAACAACTTTCATCTTCCTACAAAAATTTCTTGCAAATAACTGTAATTCGCTTGAAAACTTGCTTGGGAAGAATAAAAATAGAGGACCAGTAATTGTGTACATGAAGTAAAACTGAGTTCACGAGCAACCCAGCATAGGATAGGTGTCTTGAACTCCATCTTCTAATACGTGCTGTTAACTTGTCAAGTAATACTTCACAGTCCATAGTGGAAAATCTCACATGCCGAGATTGGAACTCCACGGTATCTAAAAGGAAGAGAGCCTCTAGCAAAACCTGAGATCTCAACCAAGTCGGTGAGAGTAGCATCTGTCATATTTGTACCAAATATATTGGATTTGTTTGCATTAGTGCTCAACCCTAAAGCATCAGAGAAAGTTCTCAGACCTCTTAGCATGAGTAATAATAGTCCCCTTTCCTGAACATCAGTACATCATCCGCAAAGCAAAAATGGTTCAGTGTCTGGTGTGTGACGCTTAGTATGAAAGCCAAACTCCTATTACTATGCTACAACACTCATAATTTGTGTAAATTATTCCATGCATCTCACAAAGAGGAGAGAGAAATGGGATCCCCTTTTTGAAGTCCTCTTTTACCTTTGATGCTCCCAATGTAAACCACCATTTATTGCTAATGTAAAGTGCACAATTGAGATGCAGTTCATTACCCAACGAATAAATCTTGGTGGGAAGTCCAATGCATACATCATCGTCCCAACAAACTCCTATTCCAGTGGTCGTAGGCTTTTCTCAAGTCAATTTTAATCAAACAACTACTAGAGGTTTGCTTTCTATTGTAAAGTCTAATAAGATCTTGGCAGATAAGGATATTCTGGACAATAGTTCTACCTTTTACAGAAGCACATTGATTGGCTGATATAATACTTGGTAGTACTAACTTCAGCCTATTAGTCAGCATCTTGGAGATCACTTTGTAAATCGTGTTGCAATAGGCTATAAGTTGAAAATCCTCAGCTGTATTGGCATGTTTATGCTTTAAGAATAATGGTTAGAATAGTATTCTTCCAAACTTTAAGCATTTTCCCTGATCTGAAATATTCCATTGCCCTTTAATTATTTTTGTAGTCAGTACTTCCCAGTAATCTTCAAAGAATGGGATCCTGTAGCCATCAGGCCCGGGGGCCTTATCACCTGCAGTCCCCCATAGGGCTAGCTTCACCTCTCTTTTTGTGAAATTTTGGCTCAACATCACCCTCTGCTCAACAATGACTTGAGGTCCCTTCCTTATTGCGAACTACATACACTCACCCTATTGTTAATTTAGGTGCCTAGTAGTGAAGTGTAGAAATCCACGAAGGATTGGGCTATAACATGAGGGTCTGTGGTTTTATTTCCATGCTTGTCCCTTATGCTGAAAATTCTGTTTGTATTCCTCCGAGCCTTGAGCTCATTATGTAAGAATGAAGTATTCGTATCTCCAGCATTCAACCAATGTGATTTGCACTTCTGCTGCAGATATATGTTTCTAGCCTTATTCCACTTGATGAACTCATGAGTAAGGGTGGCCTCCTGAGTAATCATGTTAAGATTTCTAGGGTTCTGCTACCGTGTAGTTTGAAATGCATCCAATTGTGTTTTAGCTTGCTCTGCTTTCTCTACATTACTGAAGTGTTCTTTATTAATTCTTCTAAGAGTGTTTTTCAATATATTCAACGTACCAACAAGCTTATACATGCTTGTACCAACCAAGGGCCTTTCCCAGCTCTCTTTCACCTGCTGCAAGAAACCAGAAGCTTGGCTCTACATATTAAAATAACTAGACCTGTATGAGCTTTTCTGCACTCCATTCCATGTAATGACTACTGGGCAATGGTCCATCACCCCTTCATTCCCAAAATGTACTTCTGAGCTGAGCAGATTTGTTAGCCAAGCACCATTAACCAACACTCTTATCAATTTTGTTGATACCCTGGTTGCATCGTTATGTTTATCATTCCAAGTGAAATAAGCTCCAGTGGAATTTAAGTCCTCCAGAGAGCATGCTCCCACACATTGCTTAAACTCTATGTGGTACACTGTTACAATCTTCCTGTAGACATCTAAAATTTGTGAGATTCTTCAAGAAGAATCCAAATTCTGTTAGAATTCTAGGAGACTACTTTATCCTAAATCCCGCCTATTGAAAGGGTAACATATTCTCTGAAATAGGCATCTTGAATATCTCATAAACTGATGGGTATTCGTAAAAAGATCGAGATCTCCAATATCCCACAAAATCATGGGATATTCATAAAGAGATCATCCTATGTTCGAGAAATACGTCACTAACGGCCCTCGAATTACGGAGAAAATCGAGAGAAGAATCAAGGGAGGAACAAATTTGTACCCGCATCGTTTGTCAATACAAATTGTTATTTCTTTATATTTTTATTTGTGGTTGAAGTTTATTTTTCATGAATTAAATTATGTTGGAAACAAATTGGCACGCCCAGTGGGACCAAATCTCTGCCCTTCATCTCTTCTCTCATAAATCAGATCTACAAATCTGTAGCTGCCGCATAAAGATGGAAGCTCTATTGGTACTTCAAGAGTCGTCATCAAATCTACACTTCGACAAGCCTTGAAGTAGGGGGCATTTGTAGACATCTAAAATTTGTGGGTCTCTTCAATAAGAAGTCAAATTCTGTTAGAGTTCTAGGAGGCTACTTTACCCTAAATCTCGCCTATTTAAAGGGTGACATATTCCCTGAAACAGGCATCTTGAATATCCCATAAACTGATAGGTATTTGTAAAAAGATCGGGATCTCCAATATCCCACAAATTTACAGAATATTCACAAAGAGATCAACGATCTCAAAAGTCCCAATAAATTCATGGAATATTCATAAAGGGATCAAAACCCTCTCTTTTTGATAATCAAATACATCAAGAAGATCCACAAACCCTCCTTTCATGGAGAAAATCCATATCAAATCCAAGTATTTCTATGTTAGAGAAATACGCTACTAACAATCCTCAAATTACGGAGAAATTCATATCCAAATTACAGAAAAATTCATATCCAAATCTTTCTACATTCGAGAAATACACTACTGACGGCCCTCAAATTAAGGAGAAAATCAAGAGAGAAGAATCAAGGGAGGAACAGATTTGTACTCACATCGTTTATCAATAAAATTGTTGTTTCTTCATATTTTTATTTGTGGTTGATGTTTATTTTCATGGTTTAGGGTAAACTAGACTTAAGAACTCTAATAGAATTTGGATTCTTTTCGTAGTAATAGTACTAGTTATTTGCGCCAATTCCTGCCATAGGTCTCTCCTTGGAGCCTAATCATTGTACCCATACACTATGGTGACATGAAACTTGTTACCAGTACCTCTATGCCCCACCTCACAATTCTTTGAACATACATGCTTAACAATGTAACATGAAAAAAATTAGACTTACATAAGATCCATAGGCCATATCCTACTACTAGGATGATGGACAAGATTTGTACTAAAAGACCATCTACTAGAAAGATTAAGGTTGTGTTTAGTATAATGGAAAATGTTTTCTAGAAAATATTTTTCTATTTTTTTTTGTTTGGTTGTAATATAACGTTGGGAAAATATTTTCCAAAGGAACTCATTTTTCTCCATTTGAAAGAAAATGACTTCCCTAATGGGCTAGGGGAAGTCATTTTCTAAAAAATATTGAGATGTGACTTATGGGAACTTAGAACCAAAATAAACCAAAATTTGAATAAAGTGACCAAAATAGGTATCTATTTAATAAGTTATCAAAATAGGTTAAACATAATAATTTATTACGTTTTATACCTTTTTTAACGGTTTGATAGCAGATGTGTACAGTAAAAAGGTTTTAGTAAAACATAATAATTTATTACGTTTTACAAAAATTTTTTTATAAAACGTAATAATTTATTACGTTTTACAATTTTTTTTGTAAAACGTAATGATTTATTACGTTTACATGATTTGACATAAAGAAGTGTTGTGATAGTACACTGAGGTTTTTTAAAAAAAAATTATAAATTAAAACTTTATAACTTTTTTACAAAAACAACATACCCAGTGTATTCCCACCTAGTGGAGTCTAGTGAGGGTAGAGTGTACGCAAACCATACCACTACCTTAGGATAGAGAGGCTGTTTCAAAACTTTATAACTTTTTTAACTTTTATAAATTAAAACTTTTTATTACAATTTATAAATTATAACTTTTATTACGTTTCTTACCATTTTTTTTTAAAAAAAGTTATTGCTTTGTTTTGTCAAATCAAGTATCCCTTGCTCACTCTTTTTGACTTTTTCTTTCATAAATCGTATTAAGAAGTTACTTTTTAATAAATAAAAAAATAAAAATACGTAATTATAAATTTATTTTATGAATACGTAATAACAAATTACATTGTTTTCTAAATTTGGTCAGATGAATATATAATTATTGATATCACATCTCATACAAACTGACCGAATGATTAAAATGTGTAGTTAAATATTATGTTTTAGAAAATATATTATATTTCTAATTAGAGGGTCGCACGCTCATGTAAAGTTAAAATTTAGGTAGAAAAAAAATATATTTTCAATTCACCAACCAAACACCATAAAATATTTTTCACTCAGCAACCAAACATAAGAAAATAAATAAAATATCAACTTATTTTCGATGCAAAATATTTTCCATCATACCAAACACACCCTAAGAGCAGCTATAGCGGCATTCAACCTCTTAATCTTTGTCTCCAGGAACCCAAATAAGCCAACTTTGTTGTTGGAGAGAAATATATTCATTTCTTTCTATTTATTTAGCTTATTTAGTACCCCCGATGTTCCGAAAACCAAGTCTATCCATCGGGGGGGCGGGGGGTATAGTTCCACCCCTCCCTGTGCTTAGACCCACTCTTTTTATATTAGGACTCTCAATGTCATGACCCTGCTGCTGTTCTTCCCCCCCCCCCCCCCCCCTCCCCTATTACTAGGCTCAGGTGGTAGCATTTCTGCATCAGGACCAGTGCCCTGTTGCCTTTGCTTGCCCTCATCTAATCTGTCTTCTTCCTTAAATAAGGCAAAGGAATTGTGAGTTGTATGGATTTATCCTTCAGTTGCACCCCAGCCTTCTTGGGGCTCTGTTGCTTGCCCTGGATCATGTTATTTCCTGCTGCTTTGTGTGGAGTGGATACAGACTTTACCTATCCTTGTGCCCCTTTCTCATTTACCTCCCTTAACAGACCCCTGCAAGTTTTCTTGGTATGACCAAAGTTCTTACAATGCTCACAAAGAGTTTTCTTCCATTCATACTCTACCTCTTGCTCGACGACCTTCCCTAACTCATTCTCAAACATAATCATATCAGGATAAAGCTGATTCAAGGGCACTTCAACCATAACCCTTGCATACATCAATTTCTCTTTTGATGTAGTAGCTGTATCTGCCTTCACAGGATTCTCCACAAGCCCAACTTAGTCAAAACATTGCAACCCCAATACTTCTAATCCAGCCATATGAGCTTGATCCAATTTGGCACCTGTTCAACCATAACTCTGCTAAGCTTCATGTTCGATTGCCATGGTTTCACTACTACCAACTTCCGATCAAATATTTGCATACCTTTCTCCACTACCTGAGTACGACTATCCACACTATAAAATCAAACCATAAACACTCCTTTGTTCAGCTGAACAACTTTATCCACATCCAGGGATCCCTAAATTCATTTGAAAAAACCTCAAACACTGCAAGTGGTGGATTAGAACCCAGAACAAAGCATTATGTGCAAGCTCTTCCTTTACATAATCAAGTGTGATTTTGACATTGAGCCCCAAGTCTGCCTCGCTTGTCAAATCAAAACCCTCTATCGGTATAGTTCTCCCCACCATAACACACTACAATTTTCCCCTAATTTCAGAGTGCACAATCTCTTCTAAGCTAACCACTTCCTCCTATTCAACTTGCTTAGTTCAGGAATTGAGCCTGGTTTCCAAATCCTCAATGATGATACATTTGTCGAAGGGTGAAATTGCTTGTCCTTGCTTTAAATCTTAGTCTAGTGGTAAAACCCCCTGAATCACACTGAGACTTCGGGTACATCGCCCGTTTGTGGGCCTCTCCTGATCATCGTAGCCACCAATTGCCGCCCTCTGCCTTCATTGCTGTCATTACTCCTTCCTCCAGGTTTCAATTTCCTCGCTATATCATCCCTAGTAGCTAAGAGGAAACTTCATTTTAGAGAGAGGAATTCTTTGATTATATCATCTTCTATTTGAAATTGAAGATCGATATCATTATTTCTATCAATGTCCTTGAGTCTTTAATTCGTTTTTTAAAACTGAATATAAAATCTAACGCATTTATCAAGTTTAACAGACTAAAATTGTGATAAAATCACATTCCTTTTTTGCAAGTACAAATATGGGTAATGTGTTTACGAATATGACTTGATTATGTATAAAAGATTTGCGTAATTTGAAAAATTAAAATTTTAAAATCAAATAGCTAGAAAGAAAATATTAATTTATGATAAGAAAGATTAAAAGGGTAACTTAAATAAATTTTGAATTTTTAATGGTTTCGAATACTTTCTTTCATAACTTTGTTTAATTACACGATATCCCGAATTTTGATATTTATGATACATATCTTTAGTCTTGGTACATATGCATTGTGATACAGTTGTGATTGAGTGGTTAGTTAAATAAAGAAGTAACTAACTTTCAATTATTATAGGGAGTAAAATTAGGCGCAAATTGTGGTATAAATATATCTGGTTTCAGATGTATCATGATGATACATTTGGTAAAATTACTCAATACCCATTAAAAATTCAATCTCACACAAAAATAAATAGTTTACATATGTCAAATATATGTTAAATGTATCAGACATTTATAAATAAATAAAAAATATGAATCACTATCACAAAGTATTTGTTATATGTTTCACCAATATTCCAACAACAAATGTATCATATTGGTAATATATATATTTTGGTAACTGATTAACAACATCAATGCATATTTTTTATACTATTATATTAGTGTTACACATGTCAGTGCTACACATGTCGTTTCTCACAAGATAAAATGTATCAATGGTGCACGTAGAAAATGTATCACGAAATTAAATAAAATATCATATGTATCAATTGAAAAAAATCTAAATTAAATGAAGGTGATAATTCATTAAATGACAAAAGAACATACGCATCATTAAAAAAAATTACGAAAAAAGTACATAAGTTTTTGATATGTATCTATATATGTAAAGAAAAAAAAAAGGCAGTCTGGTGCACTAAAGCTATCGCTATGAGCGGTGTTCAGGGGAGGGCCTCACCCACAAGGGTGTATTGTACGTAGCCTTACCTTGCATTTCTGCCAGAGGTTGTTTCCAACGCTTGAACCCGTGACCTCCTGGTCACATGACAACAACTTTATCAGTTACTCCAAGGCTCCTCTTCATATGTATCTATATATATATTAAATACATTTATTTGATACATATGTCTTAATACATATGTATATGTCTTGATAGTTATGATTGATACATATACTAATCTACTACCACCACCTCTCCCTAGTTCGTCCACACCATCACCGCCACCTTGGCTACCCCACCTCCTCCGTCGTTTGTCATCACCATCACCGCCACTATGGTCGTCCTCGTTTGAAATCTAACAACCGATTGCTCAATTTCTTCTCTTTCCCTTAATGGGTATTGACTTAAAAGTTGAAAAAAAAATTAAAATTGATAAAAGAAATGTTGATAAAAAAGATTTAAAAAAAAAAAAAGACAATGAAATTGGTGAAAAAGTTGCAATAATAGAGATGAAAGTTATCTCAATTGATGATAATTTGGGAAAAATTTTAGGGGATAAATTTTTTGAAAAAAAATGGATTGCATGCGTTAATTGTGGGATAAAAGTAGGATGAGGGTTTTGTTCATATGTATCAAGAGTAAAATATTAAATTTGGGATTTTAAGTAATTGTTAGAGTACGTGCCCTACTGATCAGTGATTTTAATGTAAGAGTTACCTATGGATGGAACGGATTGCCTGACATGTTTCAGGAAAGCAGTAAAATAGTAAGTAAAGAACACAATAATTTTTACGTGGAAAACACCCGACTTAAAAAGGTGTAAAAAATCACGACCTGCACCTCTACAGGATTTAACCTCAACTTCACTAAATAACTCTGAGCCTCAACAACGACTGATTACAAAACTCTTGTAAACAACAAATAGGAATTATAAACTTTAATTCCTTTAACACGACTAGGAATTATAAACTCTAATCCCTAACTACACACACCTCCCAAGTTATGCGTTCCCAAAGTCTCTAAGTTTTCCCCAACTCGAAGACTAGCTCCTAGTTCAATTTATAACTCACTGAAACTAATATTACATCAATAGTTCAAACACAATGAACAATTCTAAAAATCAACACTAAAACTCTTAGCTGGATTCTATACTTAGAATCAGGTTCTTCAATATGTTTCTTCAGTTATTGAGTAACACTTCATGAAGTCAATCTGTCGATTGTGCTTTTTTACTTTGTAAGTGCGTAAGTTATTCTGAATAATACATCTTCTATGTAAGCATAGCTCTCCAAAGAGTCATTCTTTATTTTAAATTGCTCCTTTAATCAGAACTCTCATTGTATAGAGTTCTACTTCAAGTGAGACTCCTTCTTCAATTCCAACTCTTGTCTTCTTATTGTTGTAGTCAAAATCAAACTCTTTAAATCATCTTATCTTCAAGTATTTTACTCAACCACAACTTCTTCAATTTCTCACGTGATCAGTAACTTGAGTATATCAGAATTAGGCTCGTTCATTCATTTCTGACTTTAAGCAATCTTTGTCTGTATCTATCAGTGAAACCTGAAACCTGTCTTCCTATACTTGAACCAACTTAAGTAACATGGTTCATTCATGTGTCAGTCATAAAAAACTTCATTGATCTTACAAAGAGTCCTTCAATTTGTATGTTTCCTATCTTGCGCAGACTTCTTCAATCTGCGGAATCTTTCTCCTTCTATACATAGGACTTTTCAGGATATGCTCAGAAGTGAAACTCCTTCTTTCCATAGGACTCCTTTTCCAACTCAACTTGTTTTCCCTTATCATTAAGTGTTTGAATCAAATTCAACTTCTTCAAATTAGCACATGCTTATTTTCTTGAGTTTATCAGAATTAACCACTCATTTGGTTCTTGATTTCTTCCACTCTTGTCTTTAATCATCGATGATTTTGGTACAAATTTCAGCTACATGAGACAGTGCGTCTATGAACCAGCTTGACTAACATGTTTCATATCACTTTGTCAGTTTGTCAATCATCAAAACTACATCGTACCCAACAAATTCTCCCTTTTTTATGATGACAAATCTGTTGTCGTTGTGCATTCAAACATCTTCACATGTAGGCACTAAAGTATAAAACACTAGAATGAAATAAGTTAGTCAATGGGTTATAAACATTGCACACCTCTTATCTTCTCTCTTTTGGCATCATCGAAAAATCATTTCTAATGCAATAATATACTAGCCAAAGTGATTTGTTATGCTATTCATGGCCACTGGGGCTATCACCAAAACAATCAGACAGACTTTAGCCAACATAGTAATGTATTAAAGATAGCAAAAATATGATTCAATTTAACAAAGATAACCGTTCCATTTAACTGTCAGTGCATGTTCCACATTTAACCTAAGCTAGTACTGAACAAACAAAACAACTGAGTATTAATAAAAAAAAATATGGTATAAAGTGGGACATAGCTAAGGATACGAATAGTGAGGAGTTGATGAGGAAGATGGAACAAGTGTTATTAACTGTGTTAATTGACGAATGACTTCAACATTTTCATCCTTTTCTCAATCAAGATCAAGCTTCAAAGTTATGATCCGAGCCTGAAGGATCACTTATTCTGCTTCATGACTGTCAGATGCAGCTTCTAGTTCATAATTTATCTCAGCTAAATCATTTTTCTTATCATTTTTTTAATGAGTTTTAGCCCTCATTATTGAACCAAGTAGAGCAGCATGATTCATCTGTTCAAAAATATCTATTATTGTTTGAAAAGTCAAACCTAAACTTTGACTGAGAAATCCTAAAAGATCTGAGCCAATTAGGAACTAAAAAAGAGTGCATGTCCTTTTTCATTCTTCAGAAACATATGTTGCATGTGATTGATAATCAATCTTGGCAAATCCATGGTACAAAACTAATATTTTGGTTGAGAGAGAAGAAAGAATTTCTGGTGTAGGATTAAATCATTTGTGCACAATCATTTGGAGAGAGTCAAAGAAAATTTGGTCAACCAATTCGTCAGCATCATAGGACAAGGGGAGGATGAAGTGTGAGGAATGGAACAGGTATGCTCAACTGTTTCAACTTAGACAGTCTATGCTTATGTCAGTGTAGAGCATACCTGACAAGAAGAACTTTGTGGTCACAATTGCTTGTACCTATTTTTTACACAATCTAATACAAAATTAGGTTAAAAAAGTAAAAAATCTGGAATTGGGACACACAACTAAATGTGCAAGATTGAATCGAATAACATTTTAGCTAATAAGATTAAAAAGAAAAATGGTTATTCTAGTCAATCATTGAGGGGAGTTCATGCAATTTTAATCATCCACAAATCTAACCTATTTCTTTCAAAATGCTCTCTACTTAGTGCCTTTGGTGCTTCTCCAGTCATTCAAGTAACCCACATAGTCAACATTTTTATATCCCTCAAGAGTGAAATTACTTTCATTTGAATACCATAGTCTCAAGCAATTGATTCCTATGAGATATCTCAAGATTCTTGTGACAACACCAATTCTTATGAATTACCAACAAAATTATCATCAGCTTGTATTGGTGTTATTGATTCATCAATTTCTTGATTTGTTGTTTCCCCTGTCAATATTCCCTCAGTCTGTACAACAATTGAACCAGGTGGTACAACATGTTCTTGTGCATGCTCATCAGTTTCACTATCATCCTTTTTTTTTGCCATCTCCAAAAGATTCATTCCCCCTTTAAATGTGGTGAGTGAAAGAAACTTTATTTTCTTCCAGTGTTATACCTTGAGCAAGTTTTATCCATGCACAAATTTTGCTTGCCTCCTTTCACTCTCGCCTACAAAACAAATTAGGGGTTAACTTTAGGCAGCCAGACAAGCTTGGGTTCTTTTTTATGAGAAAAAGGATTTATGAGGTTCCTTCTAGCCCATCAAGGCAACAGGTTATGTGACCTGTTTCTCTGACCAGATTTTCCCTTCTTGTTAGCTTATACTAACATGGAATCAGATTGTTTTACTAGGCTTATGCTTCTTGATTTGCTTTTTGCTGCAACGGGACATTCAGTGGTTGGATGCCCCTGGTTACCACAAATATAACACAGATCTTTAATAGCATTAGAACTTTTATAAAAGCCCAACCTAACCTTTTCATTGTGAGTTCTTTGACCTAACTTATGAACAATTCTTGAAGAATGTGTCCATCTATTAGCTCTTTCAATATCAAGTTTCAATTTAGAAACTTCTTGACTCAATTGACTAACCTTTTCTTTTTTCACAAAAGTATTCATGTTTAATCTTAGTTAATTCTGACTCAATTTTTTCTTGTTCCTCACTTTTGATCTTTTTTTCCTTTTCGGAAAGAGTCAGTTTCAAGATTTCAGGTTTGAGGGTCAGGTTTGATGAATCAAGTCTGCTAACCTGTTCCTTAAGAGTGCAGTTTTTCATTTCAACAGTGTTCTTACAAGTTTCTAGATCAATAAAATCAAACTTGAGACTTGCAAGATTGTTGAATAACTCATCTCAATCAGAAGTTAATTCTTGAAAATCATCCATTAGAGCACTCATTAAGGAAATAAGTTTTGTTTTAGAAAACAAATGCAACTTTTCTTTAAGTTCAAGAATACTTACCTCAGAAGCATCATCTTCTTCCTCCAAGTCTGAATCTCCAAGAGCCATGAGTGCTGTTTTATCAACTTCATTATCATCCGAGTCAGATCCCCAAGCTGCTACCATTGTATATTCTTCTCTCTTTTTGTTTTTTTTCTTTCAATTCCTTTTCAGCCCTTTCTTTTCTCCATTCTATTTCCCAGATAGGACAATCCCTAATCTGATGATCGGTCTTACCACACTTGTAGTATCCATTGGATTGTTATTGGACCATTTTTTGCTACCTGTTCCCTTCTTATTTTTAAAGAATTTGTTGAAGTTCTTAGCTATAAAGGCAACTTGTTTTTCATCAAGTTCAATTTCTTCATCATCATATGCCTTCAGAGCTAAGGTATCCTCAAGGGCTGCTAGCTCTTTAGTTCCATCAATTTCCATTTCATCAGTTCTCAGATTCCCAATTAGTTTATCTAGTGTCATATCTATGAGATCCTTATTTGCTTCCCTAATAGCAGTCACTTTAATATTCCATTTTGATTTTGGTAGCACCCTCAACACCTTTTCAACTTGTTCTTCAACAGTGATGACTTTTCCCAAAGAAGTTAACTCATTTTTCAAGGCAGTAAGCCTTGTCATCATTTCATGCAAGGTTTCATTCTCCTTCATCTTAAAAGCTTCGTATTCAGTAAAGAGAAGAATAATTCTATTTTCTTACCTGAGAGGTACCCTCATGTGCATTGACCAATGCATCCCAGATTTGCTTACCAGTGGTACAGTTTGACACTTTGTTGTATTCAGTTGGTCCTAGTCCACAGACTAAGATGTTCTTAGCCTTAGCATTTTTCTTTAATGCCACTCAGTCATCAGTGGTAAACTCACTTCTTACCTTTTTTACCTGTTCACCATCTTCTAACTTCATTGGAATAGTAGGACCATCAGTGATCCTGTCCCATAACTCGTAGTCTTCTCCTTGAATGAACGTTTCCACCCTAACTTTCCACCAAATGAAGTGAGAACCATCAAAGAGTGGAGGTCTAATAGTGGATTGACCTTCACTGTGACCAGTAGGTGGTGCGGAATTCATCATATTGATCTTTGTCTTAGGTGCTAGCCCTTTTTTAAGATAACCTCTCTCTGATACCACTTGTTAGAGTACGTGCCCTACTGATCAGTGACTTTAACGTAAGAGTTATCTATGGATGAAACAGGTTTCCTGACGTGTTCCAAGAAAACAGTAAAACAGTAAGTAAAGAACACAATGATTTTTACGTGGAAAACACTCGACTCAAAAAGGTGTAAAAAACCATGACCTGCACCTCTACCGGATTTAACCCCAACTTCACTAAATAACTCTAAGCCTCAACAACGACTGATTACAAAACTCTTATAACCAACAAATAGGAATTATAAACTCTAATTCCTTTAATACAACGACTAGGAATTATAAACTCTAATTCCTAACTACACACACATCTCCCAAGGTATACGTTCCCAAAGTCTCTGAGTTTTCCCCAACTCGAAGACTAGCTCCTAGTTCAGTTTATAACTCACTGAAACTAATATTACATCAATAGTTCAAACACAATGAACAACTCTAAAAATCAACACTAAAACTCTTAGCTGGATTCTATACTTAGGACTAGGTTCTTCATTGTGTTTCTTCAGTGATTGAGTAGCACTTCATGAAGTCAATCTGTCGATTGTGCTTTTCTACTTTGTAAATGCGTAAGTTATTCTGAATAATACATCTTTAATTTAAGCACAACTCTCCAAAGAGTCATTCTTTATTTCAAACTCATCCTTTAATTAGAACTTTCATTGCATAGAGTTCTACTTCAAGTGAGACTCCTTCTTCAATTCCAACTCTTGTCTCCTTAGTGTTGAGCTTATCTTCAAGTATTTTACTCAACCACAACTTCTTCAATTTCTCACGTGTTAAGTAACTTGAGTATATCAGAATTAGGCTCGCTCATTTATTCCTGACTTTAAGCAATTTTTGTCAATATCTATCAGTGAAACTTGAAACCTGTGTTTCTATGCTTGGACCAGCTCAAGTAACATGGTCCATTCATGTGTCAGTCATCAGAAACTTCATTGATCTAACAAAGAGTCCTTCAATTTGTATGTTTCCTATCTTGTGTAGACTTCTTCAATCTGTAGAATCTTCTCCTTTTATACATGAGACTCTTCAGTATATGCTCAGAAGTGAAACTTCTTCTTTCCATAGAACTCCTTTTTCAACTCAACTTGCTTTCACTTATCATCAAGTGTTTGAATCAAATTCAACTTCTTCAAATTAGCACATGTTTATTTTCTTGAGTTTATCAGAATTAACCACTTATCTTGTTCTTGATTTCTTCCACCCTTGTCTTTAATCATCGATGATTTTGCTAGAAGTTTCAGCTACATGAGACAACGCGTCTGTGAACCAGCTTGACTGACATGTTTCATATCACTTTGTTAGTTTGTCAATCATCAAAACTACATCGTACCCAACATTGGGTAATAAGGTCTCTTAGGTTTGTGGTTTTATGTAATTTTTTTATTTTTTTTTATCTCTATTGACGTAAAGTTGCTGACTTTTAACTTGTTTAATTCATACGACTCCTTTGAATATATAAGTTGAAATTTATCTAAAAATTAATTTTGAAGTAGATCAAAATTACTTTTATAAAATACTATCAAAATTTGAATTTTAAAAAATTATAGTTACTGTCGAATCTTTCCAATCACTTCGTGTCAGGGAGGCCAATCCCTCTCTCAATTTCGAAAAGTGTACATTCTTTTTCATTTGATCTATCCCCAAATCATTTTCCTTTCTTTCTCCGTCTAGTTTGGATATCAACAATTAAGAGAAGAAATGTAAGTATGTAGAGGGGGAATAATTGCGGTCATACTAGAAGTAAAGGTGGATAAATTTCTTAGTTTTGTTACTTATAGCCTAAAATAGGGAGTAAATCAAGTGTGGCAGCAGTGTTCATTGGAGAAGAGTTGGTTGGTGGTTCTAATGAGATTATGAGTCTTAATGTTAGAGGCAAGCTCAAACAATTGCTTCTAAAGGCTAATGCTATTTGGATATAATCATGTAATAAGAATAATTAACTAGCTGGCAAAACAGTGGCAAGGCCAAAATTTCTAGAATTGCCTCTAAAGGCTAATGCTATTTGGATATATGATATGCGGATTATAAATATCGAAATTTACTATCTAGCTAGCAAGTTTATATTTACAAATCTTCCGTATTTTGATGTACTAATTATAATAATAATACAATGCCAAGGGTACATAAAAATAAGTCATATAAGTTTTTATCTTAGTAGCTTCTATTATTTTTGCATTACTAATATATTTGTCTAATGTATATCTGCAAAATTTATTGGTTCAATAAACGAGTCCAATCCTTGTATGTTCAATATGTTCTTATTTTCTTCTATGTATTCTGGCCGGGGGCTTGAAAGCCTTCTTTCTCAATGGGAACTACCAAGTGTACAGTCTGTAGATTCCACGCCTAATTGTCGTGTCAAGCTCATATTGTTTTCCTCATTCTTGAAAAGAAACTACGCTTGACTATGTTGCTCAGGCTCTTTAAACATACCGTTGGGTGTGTGTTGGATTCTTCAAAAATAGTACATTTTTGAAGGATCCGACATAGGTGCGGTCACATTTTTGAAGATTTCAAGCAACTTAGATACCCGATAAGAAATGAATAATAACTCATCTTCTTTCATATCATATGTGTAAGACACATCAAACGATGTTTTATGAGGTGGGGGGATCTTAATCGAATGCCCTAATGTTAGAGTACGTGCCCTAATGATTAGTGACTTTAACGTAAGAGTTGCCTATGGATGAAACGAGTTGCCTGACGTGTTTCAAGAAAACAGTAAAACAGGAAGTAAAAAGCACAATGATTTTTACGTGGAAAACACCCGGCTCAAAAAGTTGTAAAAAATCAAGACCTGTACCTCTACATGATTTAACCCCAACTTCATTAAATAACTCTGAGCCTCAACAACAACTGATTACAAAACTCTTGTAACCAACAACTAGAAATTATAAACTTTAATTCCTATACCTCAATAACTGAAATTATAAACTCTAATTCCTATACCTCAATAACTGAAATTATAAACTATGATTCCTATAACTCAATAACTGGAATTATAAACTCTGATTCCTATAACTCAATAACTGGAATTATAAACTCTAATTCCTATAACTCAACAATCACCCTTAATCGTTGAACCCACTTCGAGTTATCTCAAAGTTGAAGTTAACTCAGCTCAGTATTGTTCCTAAATAATCAATCTAGGAAAGCAATAAAATACAACTCAATAAGAACAATACATTTAAACTAATTCATGAATTGTAAAGCTTAATCCTGTGAAACAGGTTCGTCAAATTGTTCCTTTGTACTGGAAGCACTTGAATCTTCAGTCAAAATTCTCTTACTTATGAACTTTCTAAATTTGATCGCATTTAGCCTTTTCTCTCTCTGTAAGTGCGCAAGTTACTCTGAATGATACATCTTCTATTTAAGCACAACTCTCTAAAGAGTCATTCTTTATTTCAAACTACTCCTTTAATCAGAACTCACATTGTATAGAGTTCTACTTCAAGTGAGACTCCTTATTCAATTCCAACTCTTGTCTCCTTAGTGTTGTAGTCAAGCTCCAATTCTTTAAATCAACTTATCTTCAAGTATTTTACTCAACCACAACTTCTTTAATTTCTTACGTGATCAGTAACTTGAGTATATCAAAATTAGGCTTGCTAATTCATTCCTGACTTTAAGCAATCTTTGTCTGCATGTATCAGTGAAATCTGAAATCTGTCTTCCTATGCTTGGACCAACTCAAGTAACATGGTCCATTCATGTGTCAGTCATAAAAAACTTCATTGATCTAACAAAGAGTCCTTCAATTAGTATGTTTCCTATCTTGCGTAGACTTCTTCAATCTGCAGAATCTTTCTCCTTCTACACATAGGACTCTTCAGGATATGCTTAAAAGTGAAACTCCTTCTTTCCATAGGACTCCTTTTTCAACTCCACTTGCTTTCCCTTATCATCAAGTGTCTGAAATAAATTCAACTTCTTCAAATCAGCACATGTTTATTTCTTTGAGTTTATCAAAATTAACCACTCATCTGGTTCTTGATTTCTTCCACCCTTGTCTTTAATCATCGATGATTTTGCTACAAGTTCAGCTACGTGAGACAATGTGTCTGTGAACCAGCTTGAATGACATGTTTATATCACTTTGTCAATTTTTCAATCATCAAAATTACATAGTACCTAACAAATTCTCCCTTTTTATGATGACAAACCTCTTATCTTTGTACATTCAAACATCTTCACCTGTAGGCACTAAAGTATAAAACACCAGAATGAAACAAGTTAGTCATTGGGTTATAAACATAGCATGACCCTCTTATCTTCTCCCTTTTGGCATCATCAAAAAATTATTTCAATGCAATAATATACTAGCCAAAGTGATTTGTTATGCTATTCATGGGCATTGGGACAAAGTTTGTCTTTAGCCAACATAATAATATATTAAAGAGAACAAGAACATGAGTCAATTAAGCAAAGATAACAATTCCATTAATCTGTCAGAGTATGTTCCACATTAAACCTAAGCTAGTACTGGACAAAGCAAAACAACTGAGCATTAATCAAAAAAGAATACGGTATAAAAATAGTACATGGCTAAGGATACAAATAGTGAGGAGCTGATGAGAAAGGTGAAACATGTGATATCAACTGTGTCAATTGACGAATGACTTCAACATTTTCAGTCCTCTCTCAATAAAGGTTAAGCTTCAAAGTTATGATCCTAGCCCGAAGGACCTATTATTCCACTTCAAAGTCTTATGTAACTTCTAGTTCAAAAATTTTCTCAGCTAAAATATTTCTTTAATTTTTTTAAAAATAAGTGTTAGCCTTCCTACTTGAAACAGGTAGAGCATGATTCATCTATTCAAGAAACTCTTTTGTTATTTGAAATGTCAAACCTAAACTAGGACTGAGAAGTGCTAAAAAATCTGAGCCAATTAGAATCTAAAAGAGAGAGCATGTCCCCTTTCTATCCTTCAAAAACATATGTTGCATATGATTGATGATCAAGCTTGGCAAATCCATGGTACAAAAACTGATATTTAGGTTGAGAAAGAAGAAGAAATTTCTAATGTAGGATTAACACATTTGTCCACAACCATTTGAAGAGAATCAAAGAAAGTTTAGTCAACTAATTTGTCAGCTTTATAAGACAAGGAGAGGATGAAGTGTAAGGAATTGAACAAGTGTGCTCAACTATTTCACCTTAGACAACCTATACTTATGTCATTGTAGAACATACCCGATAAGAAGAACTTTGTGGTCATAATTGCTTGCTTGTACCTATTTTTTTGCACAATCTAATACAAGATTAGGTTAGAAGAGTAAAAAATCTGAAATTGGGACATACAACTAAATATGCAAGACTGAATCAAATAATATTTTACCTAATAAGATTAAAAAGAAAAATAGTTATTCTAGTCAATCATTGAGGGTAGTTGATGCAATTTTAATCATCCCCAAGTCTAACCTATTTCTTTTAAAATGTTCTTTACTTAGTGCCTTTGGTGCTTCTCCAGTCAATTAAGTAACCCACATAGTCAACATTTTTATAGCCCTCAAGAGTGAAATTTGCTTCCCTTTGATTACCATAGTCTCAAGCCATTGATTCCCATGAGATATCTAAAGATTCTTGTGATAGCACCAATTCTTTTGAACTACCAATAAAATTATCAGGAGCTTGTATTGGTGTTGTTGATGCATCAATTTCTTGATTTGTTGTCCCCCCCTGTCAATATGCCCTCAGTCTATACAAAAGTTGAACCAGGTGGTACAACATGTTCCTGTGCATGCTCATCAGTTTCACTGTCATCCGTTTTTTTTTTTGTAAAGAGGATCTTCCTTGCTTCCCCCTTACACGAGCACTCCAAATCTGATCATCTTTAAAAAGACTTTTGTTTTAGTTCTCCCAATCTTTTCAAATCTAGTAATGGTGCTCTTTTTATCATCTCTAAAAGATCAATTCCCCCTTTAAATGTGGTAAGTGAAAGGAACTTTATTTACTTCCAGTCTTATGCCTTGAGCAAGCTCTATCCATGTTCTTATTTTGCTTGCCTCTTTTCACTCTCACTTGCAAAACAAATTAGGGCTTAACTTTAGGAACTCAGACAAGCTTGGGTCCTTTCTTATGAGAAAAAGGATGTATGAGGTTCCGTCTAGCCCATCGAGGCAACATGTTATGTTCTCTGACCAGTTTTGACTTTTTTGTTAGTTTGTGCCAACATAGAACCAGATTTTTTTTATAGGCTTATGCTTCTTGCTGCAACTGGACATTCAGTGGTTGGATGTCCCAGGTTATCACAAATATAACATAAATCTTTAATAGCATTAGAACTTTTATAAAAGACCAACCCAACCTTTTCACTATGAGTTATTTGACCTAGTTTATAAACAAGTCTTGAATAATGTGTCCATCTATTAGCTCTTTCAAGATCAAGTTTCAATTTAGAAACTTCTTGATTTAGTTGACTAACCTTTTCTTTTTCACAAAAATATTCATGTTTAATCTTAGTCAATTATGATTCAATTTTTTTCTTATTTCTCACTCTTGACCTGTTTTTCTTTTTTTCAGAAAGATATAGTTTTAGAACTTTAGATTTGAGGGTCAGGTTTGATGAATCAAGTCTGCTAACCTGTTCCTTGAGAGTGCAATTTTTCTTTTCAACAGTGTTCTTACAAGTTTCTAGATCAATAAAATCAAACTTGAGACTTGCAAGAATGTTTAATAACTCATCCCTATCAGAATTTAATTCTTGGAAATCATCAATTAGAGCACTCATTAAGGAAGCACGTTTCTTTTTAGAAAATAAATGCAACTTCTCTTTGAGTTCAAGAATACTTACCTCAGAGTTTCCATCATCTTCTTCTATGTCTGAATCTCTAATGGCCATGAGAGTAGTTTCATCTTCTTCTTCATCATCCGATTCGTCATTTTCAGATGCCCTATTTAGATCTTCCATGTCCATCTCATAGGTCTTCAAATTACCAACTAACTTATCAAGGGATATTCTAGTGAGATCCTTAGTTTCTCTTATGACTATAGCTTTGACATCCCACTTAGACTTGGTAGGACTCTCAAGACCTTCTCTACCTGTTCCTCAGATGATAAAACCTTTCCTAGAGATGATAACTCATTTACCAACAAAGTTAACCTAGTTATCATTTCTTGTAGTGACTCATTTTTCTCAATTTTGAAAGCCTCAAATTCAGTGAAAAGTAATGTAATTTTGAATTTTCTCACTTGGCTAGTGCATTCACCAATGCATCCCATATTTGTTTAGTTATGTTGCAATTAGACACTCTATTGTACTCGGCTGGACCAAGACTACAAACAAAAATGTTTTTGGCTTTTGCATTCTTTTGTAGTGCAACAAGATCTTTTGGGTGAATTCACTCCTTACCTTTTTCATTTGTTCTCCATTCACTAACTTCATGGGAATTGTTGGTCCATCAGTAATTCTGTCCCATAATTCATAGTCTACACTTTGAAGATACCTTTCCATCCTAGCTTTCCACCAAATGAAGTAAAAACCATCAAAGAGTGAAGGTCTAATAGTGAATTGACCTATACTGCGACTAATAAGTGGTGCGAAATTCATCATAGTGATCTTTGTCTTAGGTGTTAACCCTTTTCAAGACAATCCTGCTTTGATACCACTTGTTAGAGTACGTGCCCTACTAACCAGTGACTTTAACGTAAGAGTTGCCTATGAATGGAACGGGTTCACTGAAGTGTTCCAAGAAAGCAGTAACACAGGAAGTAAAGAGCACAATATATTTTACATGGAAAACACCCAGCTCAAAAAGGTGTAAAAAAACCACCACCTGTACCTCTACAGGATTTAACCCGAACTTCACTAAATAACTCTGAGCCTCAACAACAACTGATTACAAAACTCTTGTAACCAACAACTAGGAATTATAAACTCTAATTCCTATACCTCAATAACTGGAATTATAAACTCTAATTTTGATAACTCAATATCTGAAATTATAAACTCTAATTCCTATAACTCAACAATCACCCTTGACTGTTGAACCCACTTCGAGTTATCCCAAAGTTGAAGTTAACTCAGCTCAGTATTGTTCCTAAACAATCAATCTAGGAAAGCAATAAAATACAACTCAATAAGAATAATACATTTAAACTAACTCATGAACTGTAAAGCTTAATCCTGTGAAATAGGTTCGTCAACTTGTTCCTTTGTACTGGCAACACTTGAATCTTCAGTCAGAATTCTCTCAATTATGAACTTTCTCAATTTGATCGTATTTAGCCTTTTCTCTCTCTGTAAGTGCGCAAGTTACTCTGAATGATACATCTTTAATTTAAGCACAGCTCTCCAAAGAGTCATTCTTTATTTTAAACTGCGCCTTTAATCAGAATTCTCATTGTATAGAGTTCTACTTCGAGACTCCTTCTTCAATTCCAACTCTTGTCTCCTTATTGTTGTGGTCAAACTCAAACTCTTTAAATCATCTTATCTTTAAGTATTTTACTCAACCATAATTTCTTCAATTTCTCACGTGATCAGTAACTTGAGTATATCAGAATTAGGCTCGCTCATTCATTCTTGACTTTAAGCAATCTTTGTCTGCATCTATCAGTAAAACCTGAAACTTGTCTTCCTATGCTTGGACCAGCTCAAGTAACATGGTCCATTCATGTGTCAGTCATAAAAAACTTCATTGATCTAACAAAGAGTCCTTCAATTAGTATGTTTCCTGTCTTGTGTAGACTTCTTCAATCTGCAGAATCTTTCTCCTTCTACACATAGGACTCTTCAGGATATGCTCAGAAGTGAAACTCCTTTTCATAAGACTCATTTTTCAACTCTACTTTCTTTCCCTTATCATCAAGTGTCTGAAATAAATTCAACTTTTTCAAATCAGCATAAGTTTATTTCTTTGAGTTTATCAAAATTAACCACTCATCTGGTTTTAGATTTCTTCCACCCTTGTCTTTAATCATCGATGATTTTGCTACAAGTTCAGCTATAGGAGACAGTGTGTCTGTGAACCAGCTTGATTGACATGTTTATATCACTTTGTCAGTTTGTCAATCATCAAAACTACATCGTACCCAACACCTAAGCTCGCGGTGACAAAATGTTGTTGTATCTCTGGAGAGTATTCCCGTAGGAGTTATTAGCAGTTTGAACCTATGGTCTCCATCTGCATGCTCTAACTCTATATTATGTTGAAGTAAGTAATCATCTCACTTAAAACTTAAATTGTTAGAGAGATTGCATATATACTTTATTTATTTAATCATATTTTCAACAGATAAATACATGATTGGCATAAGATCCAACCATGTGTATCTCCATGATTGTTTGATTTATTATTCCAACTTAAAAAGGCTTTTCTCATTTTGTTGAGTTCAACTTCTATACATTTATAGGGTTAAAAAATTATGTTTAAATAAATGAACTACTTAGGAATTAGTTACAGACAAGGTGCAAATGATAGATTTTATATATCTATCTATATTATATTATAAGTGTTGAGGATTTTAGAAAAATTGTTTGAGTTTTTTCCCTTTATTAAAAATTTTCGCAATAAATAAAATTGTCTTTTCATTTTTTCTTCAAATAGTTATTTAATTATCTTTATAAAACTGATTCAAAAAATATATGGACAGAAGTGATAAAATTAAGAAGTATTACATATATGGTAAGGAATATATATATATATATATATATATATATATATATATATTGGTTTTTTTAATATTCTTATTTAAAAGTCTCTGCAATAAATAAAATTATCTTTTCACTTCTTTCTTTTCCAAATTGTTAATTAATTATCTTTATAAAATTGATTCCTAAAATATATGGGTAGAAGTGATAAAATTACGAAGTTCTACAATATATGGTAAGAGGAGCATATATGGTAAGGAGTGTAGTAAACATTAGGACTACTAAAATACATGAAAAGAATATGATTCTTATAAAAGTTGTTTAAACTTTTTGCCCTTCATTAAAATTTTTCGAAATAGATAAAATTGTCTTTCACCTTTTTTCTTCAAATAGTTATTTAATTAGCTTTATAAAATTGATTCATAAAATATTTGAGCAAAAGTGATAAAATTAAGAAGTTCTATAATATATGTTAAGAGGAACATATATGGTAAGCAGTGTAATAAAAAATTAGAACTAAAACACATGCGAAGAATATTGATAAATTAATCTTAAGACATGATTTCTCCCTAAACTTGTTCGCTCAACTTACTTTAGCACTTAAACTAAATTTCTGTTTATTTACCCCCCTTAATATCTCTAAAGTGTATTAATTTCACCCATAATGCTGGCGTGGTATTTTCAAGAAAAAAAGGTGCGTTTATTTGTAAAAAAAAAAAAATCAGTAATATTATATTCAAAATATAATAGAAATTAGAAAAAAATAAAAAAAAATAGATACCTTTTTCTTCTTTTTTTTCTCCAAAACATCAACAACAACATCACTCAAATTCCTTCATTAACAACCTCAAATACATTCTTCACCAACACTCTCCTTCAATTTTTTTTCATTTTCCTCCATTAATTTCATCAAAGAACAACCACAAAGACACTAAATTAAAAATTTTCCTTCATTGAACACCAACTCAACCTTCAATCCAACTTTCTTAAAATTTGAACAAAAATTAAATTAAATTGATGATTTTTTCTTTAAACCAATTATTATCAATCAGATTTCTTTTGATTTTTTACTTTTGAATTTTTTTTGTTATAAGATAATTTTTGAGTAGTAAAACAAATATTTTTTTTTTTACTTGGTAGGTGTATTTTCATGTTTGAAGAAGAAAGAAATTCGGTTGGAAAAATTTTTTTTGTGTACTAAAAGGGGAGAAAGAACGGTGGTGGGGTGGGGGACTGGAAGAGGAGGAGGGAAGGGGGCGCTGGAAGAGGGAGGGGTAGGGGGTGCAGATAACTAGGCTAATAAATAGATTTATTATATCTAATGAATGCATGGATATTTTTTAGATTTTGTTTTAATAAATTATTCTTTTTGTGAGATGTATTCATTAATTTATTTGGTATATTATTTTATCCTGTAGTAACTGCTGAGTTACAAATTTCTGTGTAATAATTTATTCTATCTGTACTGTAGTATATATCTAATTCTAGATTTTCTATGTCATTTATTATCTTGTGTTGTTCTTCTCGTAGTGAGTTTTTTAAAGTATGTAAACTGTCACATGTACTTTTTTCTAAATTTTCTAAAGTTTTTTCTATCCATATTAACTTTTCTTTTAGATCTTCCATTATTTTTCTAATTCGGTTTCTATAATTAATTTCATTAGTTAGATTATCTTGGTTTTCTCTAGTTTTTCTAATATATTCTAACATCCACAATCTTGATCTGAATAATATCCTTCTGGGTAAATGTCTTCGTATATTCGTTCTAGCGAATTTATAATTTCAATTTCGTAATTTATTACTTCTTCTAATATCATTTTCTTAATATCTATTATTTCTATATCTTTAAGTATATATAAGATTAAAACTTTAAGGTAGTCTAAATGAGCTATTTTCTAAAATTGATATTTTATAGTTATTTGTTTTATTCTTAGTAGTTCTTGCATATTTATATTAAGAGATTTTATATATATTTTATTTTCCATGTATTTGTCTATATTTATTTTTATCTGTTTTTCTAGTAACTGTATATTTCGTACATCTTTAAAATTTCTACGTGATCTTAACATAATAAATATTTAGAAGAGTAGCTAGGTAGACATGGTATATAATTTACTCTAGTCATGTAGTATTCTCCAAATGTTTTTTCTAATATAATTTTTCTTATATCTGCAACATTTATATCTCTAAGTGCATACAAAATAAGTATCTTAAATTTATCTACCATCACATCAGATATATTATCATTCATTATCATAAAATTATTTTTTTCAAAATATTTCCTTCAACCATGTACATAATAAAATATAGTCATCTCAGATTACTATATACTAGATTATTCTTAAATAACATGTTCTTCGGTCACTATTAGCATGGTAATTCGGATACTTTTTCCCTTAAACAGCGCCTCGACTCTGGTTACTCCCCGCCACAGCTTCTTGCCTCATTGGTTTCACCTTTAGGATGACATAGTTCTTAGGGATTTTTCTCCGTTTCCACTTTGCTAATAAACTTCTTAACATATTATTCTTCGAATAATTCTACTATAAAGTAACTAATATGAATTTATTTTATCATATCATGGTTGTCGGGAATTATGAATTTAGCTATTCATAATCATAAATAGATATACCTGTTTCGGTAGCTTTGATATTTCTGAGGTTTGTTGCTCCATAGTTTTTTCCATTGCAATGTGTATATTTAATTAACTGGGCTAAATATTTTTGAACGGAGAGAATTTTGGCTTGAATGTGAGAAGGCTTGCCTTCTACAATGCCTTCTTCTCTTTTATTTATAGAAAAGAATACATCTTTACATTTGTGTGCATTTGTGTACACGTTTTTCTTATTTCTACTAAAAGTCAAAAAAGTCTTAATGGCTAAAGATAAAAACACAAAAAACAAACAAAGAAAAGACTTAAAAGTCTTTTACTCTATAAAGCCTACCTAAGCCTATAAAGCTAATAATTCAAAAGATACAATATATTAAATATCTTGTCTTCCGTTTATTTTGTCATATCTGTTGTATCTCCATCATTGCTCTGGTCTTATCTTTCCAGCTGGCGTTCTTATCTCTTTTTATTCTAGCTGAACTGCTGGGACATCATTATCTCCTCCATTACATTTTGAACATTTGTGATCTGGATATTTATGTCTAATAGTCTTGCAATATCTTAAAAATAATTCTTCTGAAATAAATTTTTCTCTGATATCTCTGGCGATAGGTTCCGTTTCTGGTTTAAGCAACGTGAGAATCCATTGCCTAATAGTTTCCATATCTGTTTCTCGTAACTCTTTTGAATTTGAATATATAAGTACATGATTTCGTGAATAGTAGCTCCATATAGGATTTTGGTTGCAATATGTATTTACTAGCTCTTGCAAAATTGTAGATAGTCCAATAATCCTTTTGTTCGCATAAAATTTTGGTATCTCGATTCTAGGTATCTCTGGCTGTGAAATAATATCTTGTGGTATAATCATATCTCGTGTCATTCCTATCTTTACAACTTGTATAGGTTTTTTAACTTCATCAAATAATATTTCTACTGGTGCCGCGTAAATTTTTATAAAAAGCAAAGTACCTTTGGTTATTCTTTTAAAAGTGATAAATGCTTCATATATCTCTGGTATAGTGGATATCTCAGTTCCGTCCGTGGTATATACGGTACTAAGTAGTCCATATTCGTAGCAAGTTTTAACTAAGCTTGGTTTAGTTTTAGGTAAGGCAATTAGTTTATTATATCCGATCAATCTCTGGGTTATATAGTTTGTATCTGGTTCTTGGATATTTGTAGCTTTGGGGTTGCTATTTAAAAAGGTTTGTACATTGTAGATATTTTCTATGTATGTTCGGGCTGTGTAGTTGTAAGTCTTTTTGTCTTGGTTTAGACTTTCTTGGTATGTGGTAACTTATGGAGGTATAAACATGGGATCTTTTGATGTATTTGGGGTATATGGTTTATCAAATAGCTTATTTAGGTTCATATTTTTTCTAACTCCTTTGCTTGTACCTGCAGAAGTAGATTGATAAACGTTATGGGTTTTATGGAGTATCCCAACATCTCCTTCTAGCTCTGGAATTTTACTGTCTTCCGATCGACATACCTCTGCGCATTGCTGAGTTAGCTGATTCATAGCTATAGACTTCAGTTTATCTTCACTAGTCTTTAGCTTTAGCTTTTCTATCTCAGTACTCATACTGTCCACTTTCAATGAAAGCGTAGTTAGGGCGTTGAGTATCTTTTCATGTATATTTTCTTCTATCATTTCAGTCTGTGTAGCTTTGTCTTGATATGTAATCTGCAATAACATTCTTGTTAGTACTGATCACTTCTATTGTAAATGTGAAATTTAATATGTTTAAAACTAGTCTCCGAATCTATTTTGTTGTAACTGAGTTTTGTATTTTCTTTGTTAGCCACCAGCGTACCTGTGTATTATCTGTTTGCACAATAAATTTGTTATATACAATATATGGCTCAAACGCTAACAAACATTTATATAATGAACATAATTCTTTTCTATTTATTTTCCATTTTATTTCTGTCTCGTTGAACGTACCTGAGTAGTATCTACAATGGTGTTCTATTTTTTCTGCTTCATATTTATATTTAAGTACTCCTCCGTAACTATATTCACTGGCATCTGCTTCTACTATATATGTAAATTTTCTATTTTCATCTGGAAATTGTAATTTTGGTAATTCCTTGCAAAGTAATTTTATTTTTTGAACTTGTTTTTTATCTTCTTCATTATAATTATATTCTATATCCTTTTTTAATTTTTTCTGTAGTGCTTTTAAGTTTTCTGCTAATTTTGGAATATATTCTCTTACTTGGTTTACTAATCCTAAAAATGATTGTAATTTCTTTTTTGTATCTAATTCTTCTTTCGAATTTATTATTTTTTGTACTATATGTTATTGCATTTTTACTCCACTTTTATCTATTTGTATTCCTAAAAATTCTATCTGGTTTTTCATAATTTCGGCTTTCTTTTCACTTAGACTTAATCCTGATTTTTCTATTATATATGTAAACTGTTCTAATAATTTTATATGTTCTTCTTTAGTTTTTGTATATAATAATATATCATCTATGTATACTATACAATTAGGTAATTGTTTAAAATAATTATCCATAAAATGTTAATATCTACCTGGTGCATTTTTATATCCAAAGGGTAATACATTCCACTCATAAAATCCTTGTGGTACCATAAATGCGGTTAATTCTTTAGATTCTTCTTCTAACTTTAGATGGTAAAATCCTGATTTACAATCAAATTTGCTAAAATAATTATATCCTTGTATCTGTCTTATTTTTAATATCTTATTTGGTATTGGATAATTATATGTTATAGTTTTTGCATTTAAATTTCTATAATGCTGGACTATTATGTTTACTATTACTTTTTTGTATATATTGTTTTTCTAATAATTCATCTATATGCATTTTAAATTCTTTTAAATCGTCAAAATTATATGTTAATGGTTTTTGGATTATTATACTATTTTTATCTATTAATTCAATTTTTATGGTAGTTTTATGTTTTTCCCATCATTTTAATGGATCTTCACTATATAATTTTTTCTTAACTATTTCTATCTTATTTATTGAAAATATAGTTATTTCTGTTTTATTTATCGAAAATACTACTAATTCTATTGTATCTTCAGTGTTTTTTATATTTTCTAACTTTTGTGTAATTTTTTCACTTCCTTTTATCCAATCAGTTTTCTTTCTTATTTTATCATTAACTCTTTTTGCTCTTACTTTCTGTTTACATGGTGTTGTAAACCACCAATCGTTTCTAGTTATTATGTGTGGGTATAATTTATCTAAAAATGGCATTCCTAAAAGTATATTTTTTGACGTTAGTTCATAATTATAAATTTCTTCTATTGTCAATATCTTATCCCATATTTGTGTTTTTACATTCCTAGCTTTATAAGTAATTAAGCTTCCTTCATTATTAAATCCTTTAACTACTATTGGTATTTTTAATTTATCCCATTTACTTTCTGGTAAGCAATTATATCTACATAAATTAGCTTCTGCTCCTGTATCTATCATAGGCGTATAATATCTACTGTAATATCCTTCCACTACTATCTTCATTAATACATATATCTTCATTTCATGTTAAGGCTCTTTTTAAGAATAATTTCTCCCTATTATATATTATGGTCAATTGTGTATGTTCTATATTATATGGTTTTACTTGTTCTAACCATTTTATTCCTAATTATATCTATTTTTTGCATCTCTTCTTTTACTTCAAATTCTATTTTTATTTTTCTAACTCCGATTATTATTTCTTTTTCTGCTATATTTTTACTATTTATTAAACTTCTTGGTAGATCTGGGCATATATCATTATCAATTTTTATTTCTTCATCTTTTACTAGATATTTTGCTATATAATTTTCTTCTTGTCCTGTGTTTAATAGTATTAAATATTCTTTTTCATTTATTTTTCCTGTTATATAATATTGATTTAAATTACTTATTGAATTCGTTTCATAACTTGTTCTTTTTTATGAGCTTGATGATTCTGGTTTTTCATTAGCTATTCTTTTTGTTGTACTTATTCTATCATTTACTATTTCTAAATTTTCTTCTATATCTATGTCTCTATAGCTATAATCATTATAATCTATTGTTTTTACAATTTGTTCAAATGGGCTATCTATTTGTATTTTGTTAATTTTATTTTTTCCTATTATTTTATGTTTTGTTGTTAATACATATAAATTTTTACATCTTGCTGTAAATATTTTACTTCCTGGGGTTAATTCTATTCCTGATATCTTCCAATATAATACTAGTGATTTATCTATATTTCTATCTGTTACTGCTACTGAATAATTTGCACTTATTATAAATTTAAATTTTTGGTATATTAAATTTCCTTTTACGGCAGTTATTATGCTTTTTTCTATAGGTTTTATTATTCTATCATCTGCTAAATATAATTCTATTGGTGTATCTATTCCTTCTCTAAAACATGCTTCTATTAATATTTCTGTACCTCCAAGGTGTACATATTTTATTGGATCTCCTTTACTTTTTATATCATTTATTTCTTTATTAATTATTCTTTTTGTTACTAGTGGTATACTAGCTTTACCTTTTGCATATCTACAGTCTATTACATGTTCTTTCTGGCATACTACGTAATATTCATCTTTTTTCCTAGTAAACATATTTTTTATTGTTGGTATTTTAAATATTTTTTCTACGCTTAAATCTAACTCTTTTCCTTTTATTTCATCAAATATATTACTGTCAAATATTATTTTAAATTTATTCTTATAATATATAGGCTAATCTTTCTGGATTTTCTTTTATTTTATTTAGACTTATATATTCTGAATAATTACTAACTAAAGATTCTTTAATTTTTCTAAAAGCTTCTCTATTTTTATATGGTCTTCTCATAATTAATTTTAATCTATAACTAATTTCATGGTGTTTACAGGGGTGGGGGTGGAGGGGGAGGGGAGAAAAGGGGAGGGTCTGTAGAAGAAGGAAAATTGGGGTGGGGGTAATGGGGGAGTTGGGGGCATTTTTTATTTAAATATATATATATATATATATATATATTTAAATAAAAAATGTATTAAATATATATATATTTTTCTTTTTTAAAAATATATATAAAAAGTATGTGTGTGGGATTACTTTTTTTTAAAAAAAAATTATAGTTTCTTACATGGCAATGACATGACACTGACATGACACTGGTTTAGCAATGACCTGGCACGTGTGTAGTGCTCTCTCCGTTGTGAGGGTGGAATTTTGATTTTGAGGTTGAAATTAATTCACTTGAAAGTCTTTAAGGGGGGTAAATAATTACCCGATTAGTTTAGGGTTTAAATTAAGTTTTGCTCATAAGTTGAGGGGGAATTTGATGTCTTTTCTCTTGTTAATTATATTATGATTTATACGACTTTCAATGTAATTTTCAAGTAATATCCCTTTATCCTAATTAATATGACATCGATAACTATTGTAATCGATAATACTTTTTTGAGGTTGTAATTTACTATTTTAAGTTGTTTGTTATTGTAATTTATTATACTCTTCTTGTTCAAACTTTTGTGGTATTGATAGAGAATTTAGACTTTAAAAGTAATGTAATTTTTTAATTATTGTAATTTATAATATGTTTTTCTATTTCAATTTAAGCGACACCTATATAATTTCGAGAGTAAAATAAATATCACAATTGAAATAGTAAAATCGACACATCTTGAATGACTCATAACAACTAACTAAAAGTATTATAACAAATTGCTATAAAAAATACTTGTGAATTTTTTTAAGTGGGACTCACATAAGATGTCAAATTAATTTAAAACATCAAGAATTAATTTAACGTTTTATGTTTATTTCACCTTGTTAAAATAAATATTATCAATTTTTAAATACTTAGATGACTCGTAATAATTAATTATAGGTGATTTATAGTAAAATTAAAGTTGAAGTAGCTGAAACAAACCATGTCATAAATGTCTATTTTACTTTATAACAACAACAACAAATCCAGTGTATTCCCACAGCGCGGTTTATTTTACTTTATAAACGTTTATTTAATTTTTTATTAAATATGAATAATTTTTTAATACATAAATGTCATATAATAATTAATTAGGGGCAATATAGTAAAAACACGGAGCAAGTAGGCAGACATGTCGACCGTTGCTTGCTTCCAACAACCCTACTCGTGCTTATATATAGTACTAGTGGTGATAGGCCCATGCTGAGCACGGGTCCAACATGTTAAGATTAAACTTTTTAAATTATTATGAAAGCAGTGCATTGATTAGATTGAAAAAAATTCAAAAGTAGCAACTTAACAACTATAATTATAATTTTTATATCAACTGTTTCATTATTAGGAAAAATAACAAGTTGTATTTTGTATTTAATCAAAATGTTGCTATATAAATACCATATACAAATTGAATAGTAGTTTCTATGTTAACTCCCACCAGTTAGAGTTAAATAAGGGAAGTATTCGTCCTTTAATCCATGCTACTTTTAATTATAAAGATTCCTTTTTCTTGTATGACTCTTTTATTTCTCTTTTTTTTTTATCATTTTTCGTCTTTTTTTCTTAATTTTTTTCTTTTCTCATATTTTTCTTTTTCTTTTCCTATTTTCATTTCTTTTTCATCGTTTTATTTTGATTTCTTTTTTCTTTTCCTTTTTTTCTTTCCACTTTATCTTCACTCTTATATTTCTATTCTTTTTTATCCTTTTTCTTTTTTTTTCTTTATTTGTTTTTCTTTTTTGTTTTCTTATTTTTTTCCTTTCTCATATTTTTCTTTTTCTATTTTTGTTTTCTTCTTCTTCTTTTTTTCTATTTTTATCTTCTTATTTCTTTTGTATTTAGGTAAAATGTTGCTATATAAATACATATACTAATTGAATAGTAGTTCCTATTTTAATTCCTATTAGTTAGAGTTAAATAAGGGAAGTAATCATCCCTTAATTCATGTTACTTTTAACTATAGTGATTCTTTTTCCTTATATGACTCTTCTATTTCTCTTCTTCTTTATAATTATTTTTCATTATGTTTCTTTTTTTTTTTTTATTCTTCGTTTTCTTTTTTTTTCCTTTCTCATATTTTTCTTTTCCTTTTTCTATTTCCGTTTCTTTTTTTATCATTTTATTTTTTTATTTTGATTTTTTTCTTTTTCTTTTTTTCTTTCCACATTAGTTTTACTCTTCTATTTCTCGTCTTTTTTATCCTTTTTCGTTTTTTTATTTTTTGTTTTGTTATTTTTTTCCTTTTCTCATATTTTTCTTTTCCTTTTTCTATTTTCGTTTCCTTTTTTATCATTTTATTTTTTTAGTTTGATTTTTTTTCTTTACTCTTCTATTTCTCTTCTTTTTTATCCCTTTTCGTTTTTTTCTTTTTTGTTTTCTTATGTTTTTTACTTTCTTCATATTTTTCTTTTTCTTTTTCTATTTTTGTTTTATTCTTCTTCTTTTTTCTATTTTTATTTTTTATTTCTTTTATTTTTGCTTGTATTTTAACACTTATATTTCTAGCTTTTACTTTTCTTTCTTTTTCTTTTTTTTATTTTTTACTTCTTTTTCTTTTTTCTTTTTTTCACTCTTCTATCTCTTGCTTTTATTTTTAAAAGGCACATATCTATATCACATATACATATTAAAAAAATATACAAAATACATAGACATACAGATTTGTGTATGTATTTACAGTATAAAATATACATATATATTTGCATATGTATTTATAAAAATACATGTCTGGTCCAAAGTGTATATTATCATATAAAACATAGACAGATGCAGATCTAGAATTTTAAGTTTGTGGGTTTCTTGAGAAAAATAAAAATTTAAAAATAAGGTCATTGATGGGGTTAAAACGCACAACCAAGAGGGCAATAGTGTTTCAACAAGCATCTTTCTTGCCACTAGACCAATAAAACACTTCATTGTGGGTTCCTAACTTATAATTTTTATATATACTAGATTTCTTAATATAAATATAAGACCCGTACAAAATTTACTAGGTTCCCGGGAACCCCCACATTAACTTCTACATCCGCCCCTGAACATAGATATATAAACTTATATGTATTTACAAAAATATATACCATAGTCATATTAAACAAAAAATACAAATGCATATGTATTTTCAGAATATATATATATATATACATATTATTTTTAGAATACATACATAGATATCTACATATGTATCTGCATATGTATTTACAGTACAAAACATATATATCTGTATATGTATTTTCAGAATACATGTCTGGTTCAACGTGTATATTATCAGATCAAACATATGTATATAAAGTCCAAAATGTATACTATCATATAAAACATGCATATATAAACTCATATGTATTTATAAAATACATACCATAGTCATATTAAACAAAAAATACAAATGCATATTTTAAAACAGTATAAAACAACTATACTGTTTATCTTGATATGTATTTATCTTAATTGTATCTTGTAGTTATATTTTTAATTGTATGTTGTGTTGTATTGCATGTGTATATTTAATAAATGTAATTACATTTTATTTTGATATTTGTATTTCAAGATATACTCCAACAGAACAAATCAGAGTGTACACGTATGACGGTATGCCAAAATACATTTGATTATATTATATACATTTGTAATTACTGTATATTATTACTTATATGTACATATGTATTTGACTCCAGCAAAAAATATATTTTCATATGAATTATGTAAGATATATGTATAGTTGTGCATAAAATACTTATATAAACATAAAAGAGCTGAAAAATACATATAAAGACCTGTAAATACATATGCAGAAGTGAAAAATACATACGCAGAATCAAAAAATACTAACGTTCAATTGAATTTGAATTTTTTAACTCTTTTTTTAAAAAACATTTCAGGTTGTACCAATCACAAAATATGTCTATACAATACATGACAAAGAGAAACATTTTATTATTTTCCTCAAGAAATTTTTTTTTTTTATCACGCATTTCAATTAGATGAGATACCATATGTATATGCTTGTGCAGTCCTGAATAGCAAGAACCATTTTAAATTTGCTACAGAAAATATCAATGATTTTCTTGTATTTTAAATTTGATAAAATTCATCTCTACGTTGATAGTGATGTAGTGGCATAGTATTTGACATTGATGTTATGTTATTGTATTTTGGAGATTCATACTATATTGAATTGAATGAAAGATTTTGACTTTAGTTTTATGTTGCATATTTTATCTTGTTTTCAATTATTGTATAATATGTGTACTTTTCAGTTTTTCAATACTATTTCAAACAAAATTTACAAATACATATAGAAAACTGTATATATATAATTAACATATACATATAGATTACTGCATGTATTGATCACATATTTAGCAAATACAAATAAAATTAAATAGTTAATTATAATTGCTAATACAAATAGGTATCTGTATAGGTATTTTTTAAATAAAGATATGAATACACCTTAAAACCCATATCATTATGTATATGAGTTTGCTTTACTCTACCGGATGCATTCGTGCTCAAGAACATAGTGTCAGTGATATATTCTTCATAATGTTATTCATATGTTCATCTCTCAGAGTTCTTCACAAGAATAGGAATGATTCCCATTGCCAATCCATTCACATAAAAATGTTATAAAAATTATAAATTAAAAAATTCAATAATTTTAATTACACATATAATCATTTAGTCAAAATTGCAATCAAAATATGCAACATAACTCTAATTATACAAATGCTAACATAATATATAATTTATTTCTAAAATACACAAATTCATAGAAAATATACAAATAAACTGGTACTATACATTTACATATTAAGATATATAAACAAAGCTATAAATATACAAACATAATCAATATGTACAAACACAAATAATATATACAAATAAAAATCAGTAGACTACAATTATTTCACTATTCCGAATATACAAACAGATTAATCGACTATACAATTCGATGAAATTCAAAAAAAAATATTACTATTTAACGTATCAAAATTGAGTTTGAACAAACAATAACTTGATCAGTTCGATTTTGTAATTCGATGAAATAGTACAGTCGTCTTAATTTTTTTAAATTCATATACAAAATATTCAAAAAACTATTTACTGATAAGAAATTAACGAAAAAATGATTAAAGACATAAAAACGATATCAAACAACATTAAATTGTTTTAAGTTGCTGAAATTAATATACGAAAATAATTTTTTAATTCAATACCTGTAACACCATTGATGATTTATTTTGAATTTTCGAAGCTCATGAAGATAAAAATCTTCAATTGAGTTGATTTTGATTTTAGTTGTTGAAAACTACACTGTAAAACATCTTTTTTGAGGGAGTGAAGTAATGGAGTGAAATAGGAGAGAGATAAAGTAATGCAATGAAAATAGGAGAAAGGTAAAGTAATGGAGTGAAAGTAGAAAAGAGGTAAAGTAACGGAGTAAAAATAGGAGAGAGGGAGTAAAACACGTCTTTTTAAAATTTATGGACAAAATAATGTTATTCTTGCTATAAACTGAAATTAAAAAAAAAAAGTGTTGCTATTTATTGTAATTATAGTCTTAAGTATGCTACTTTCTGTAATTTTTTCTAAATTTATATATAATATGAGTGTATTTAGAAATTTAATTGCAGTTTATATTCTCCTGATAATTTTACTACCTAAAGTTTAGATCTTTCATTAAGTGTCAAGGAAATATATTTATAATTTATGCATGAAGTGGCATAAAAAATTAAATAGTTTTAAATAATTTAAATTTTTAATTATTCTGATTTATAACATTTTTTCTTCTATTTCAATTTAAGTGACACAGATATAATTTTGAGAATCATACAAATATCACGACTGAAGTAGCAAAGAGGACATGTCTTGGATGACCCATAATAACTAATTAGAAGTGATATAGCAAAATTACTATAAAAAATATTTGTGAAAATAATTTAAGTGGGTCTCATATAAGATGTCAAGTTAATTTAAAATATCCAGAATTAATTTATCATTTTATGTATATTTTATTTATTTTATTCAATATTATTAATTTTTTAATATTTGGATGACTTATAATAATTAATTAGAGGTAATATAGTAAAATTACAATTGAAGCAGCTGCAATAAACATGTCATAAATATCTATTTTACTTTTTGTTATTAAATATTATTAATTTTATAATACGTAAATGATATATAATAATTAATTAGGGCTGTTGTAGTAAAATCACTGAGCAAGCAGTGGCCAACAAGCATGTCGACCACCGAAATAAAAAAGTAGTTAAAAAATTAAAATTTTATTTCCCTGTTTACGTATTCTATTCTTCATTTAGTTGTACCTAATGAACATTGATATTTTGATCATTCAAATCTTAGCTCGTAACTATGTATATAATTTTTTGTTTGAATCAAATCATTTAGATCTCAGTAGATGTACTACTTTCATAGTTTCTTTTTGACATAAATATTATTATTGCAAAGTATTTCATCCAACCATTTTAAATTTATAATTCTTTATCTATTTTATCCTTGTTATTAAATATTATTTATAATCTAAAACTTATATAACTTATAATAACTATTTAGAATTGATATAATAAAATTACTATAAAAAGTATTTGTGCAAAAAATTTAAGTGAATTCCATATAAGTCATCAAGTTAATTTAAAACATCAATGGTTAACTAATTAGAAGCGATATAATAAAATCATTATAAAAAGTACTTGTGTGAAAAATTTAAGTCGATCACATATAAGTCGTCAAATTACTTTAAAACATCAAGAGTTAACTTCTAATTTTGTTTCTATTTTATCTTTTTTTTTTATGAAATATTATCAATTTTTTAATGTTTAGATGATCTATAATAATTAATTAGGGGTGATATAATAAAATCACGATTGAAGCAATTGATGCAGACATATCATGAATGTTTATTATATTTTTAATTAAATATTACTTTTTTTTAATACATAAATGACTTATAATAATTGATTAGGGATGATATATTAAAATCACGGTTGAAGAAGTTGAAACAGACATGTCATGAATATCTATTTATTTTTTAATTAAATATTATTAATTTTCTAATACATAAATGACTTATAATAATTAATTAAGGATGATACAGTAAAATTATGATTGAAACAACTGAAGCAGTCGCATCATAAATATCTATGTACTTTCTTTAATTACATATTATTAATTTTTTAATATGTAAATGATTTATAATAATTAATTAAGGATGATATAGTAAAATCACGATTGAAACAATTGAAGCAGACGTAACATAAATATCTACTTTACTTTTTAAATTAAATATTATTAATTTTCTAATACATAAATAATTTATAATAAATAATTAAGAATGATATAGTAAATCACGATCGAAGCTACTGAATCAGACATGTCGTCCACAAGTTTCCTGCTTCAACGACTTTATAGTCATTTATATTAATACTATATAGAAGAGCCAGTAGCAGCTCTTGGAAGCAGGCAGCTGACGGTCGACATGCCTGCTTCCAACTGCTTGTTTGCTCCGTGATTTTACTATATCACCCCTAATTAATTATTATATGACATTTATGTATTAGAAAATTAATAAAATTTAATTTTTAAAAAATAAAATAGATATTTATGACATGTTCACTTCAATTGCTTCAATCATAATTTTTCTATATCGACCCTAAGTAATTATTATAGGTCATCTAAGTATTAAAAGATTAATAATATTTAATAAAAAAATTAAAATGTACATAAAATGATAAATTAACTCCTAATGTTTTAAATTAATTTAACATCTTATATGAGGCTCGCTTAAAAAAATTTCACAGGTATTGTTTATAGCAAGTTTGCTATATCACTTCTAATTAGTTATTATGAGTCATTCAAGACATATTGGTTACGCTACTTCAATCGTGTTACTATATATAAGTGTGTGTAGCAGTTGCTGGAAGCAGGCAGCTGGCGGTTGTCATGCTTCCTTCCAGCTACCTGCTTACTCCGTGATTTTACTATATCACCCCTAATTAATTATTATATGACATTTACGTATTAGAAAATTAAAAAACTTATTATTTTTAAAAAAGTAAAATAGATATTTATGACATGTCTGCTTCAACGATAAATTTACTATATTACCCCTAAGTAATTATTATAAGTCATCTAAGTATTAAAAAATTAATAATATTTTATAAAAAAAATAAAATAAACACAAAATGATAAATTAACTCTTGATATTTTAAATTAATTCGACATCTTATATGAGGCCCACTTAAAAAATTTCACAAATATTTTTTTATACAATTTTGCTATATCATTTCTAATAAATTATTATGAGTCATTGAAGACAAACCGTTTCGTTACTTCAATCATGATATTTGATTGACTCTCGAAATTATATTAGTGTCTCTTAAATTGACATAGAAAAATATTATAAATTGCAATAATTAAAAAATTAAATTACTTTTAAAATATTAATTGACTATAAATATCGCAAAAGTTTGAACAAAAAGAGTATTATAAATTACAATAACAAACAACTTAAAATAGTGAATTATGATGTCGAAAAAGTATTATAAATTAAAATAATTAACGGCTTAAAAATAACATATATTGAGCCCATGATGGCACGGGCCTTCGGTACCTAGCATTAGTAATAGATAATAGGTATATCACTTAAGTCTAATTTTACATCTCTCAAAAAAAGACATAGACGATGTTTCTAACCTTTCTCAAATCATTTTTTATACTGAATATTTTACCATTTATACAATACAAATTCATATACTAAGAAAGTTAAATAATATATTTCATACTTATCATTTTCTTTTTAAAAAAAACACTGTAGAAAATTAAAATCATTTTCGGAAAATGATTTCATTCCTTGTTTCAAACCTATTTGAACCATTGAAATCTTCCAAAAAATAAATAAAACTAAAATTCTCTAAATTCCAATTTTTTTTCTTAAAGAATCACCCTTAAAACTGAATGGAAGGTGTCTTCCAAGTCTTGATATTAGTATTGATGACATATTGATAAACCTACTTAAAATTTGTTTCAGTAAATTATGGACCAAATTAGCATTTATAAAACTTTTGAAACTTTTTCAAAATTTTAAAAAATCCAAAACTAAAATCAAGACCAAAACCGTTCCTTTGAATTTTCTCACTTCTCAAACTTCTCCTCTCTCAAATTAGTAGTTTCCCTCTTTTCACAATTGATCGACGCAACCAGTCGCCTCCGGCAACCTCAATTCGGCTTCTTAGCCGCTCCTTCTTTCATTCTAACTATTAATTTCTCTCTTTTTCTGTAAAGACTTTTTTTAAATTTATTTAAAAAAAGCTAGGAGTTTTGAGTTAATGAAAAAAAGAAGAACTGAGTTGTTTTCTCTTCAAAGTTTGGGTTAACAATTTTGAGATTTTATTCTTAAAAAAGAAAGTGAAACCCAAGAAATTCTAATTTTTGGTATTTTGTTCTCTTAATATGGTGTTTGTTGTTGTTGTTATTCTCGAACATTATTGTAAAAGTAGTAAAATTTAAACTTTAAATATTTTTTGGAAAAGTCTATTGTGATAAAATCCAACAACTGTTGAGTGTACAATACCTTTTAATGAACACTAGAGCACTTGTGATTATGTTTTGTATTCTTAAATGAGTCTAAAAAGTATAGTAAAATGGCTCCACAAAAAGTTAGCAACAAATTATAGTTTTGGTTAATAAAAATCTCTTCAACAAATTATTTTTTAAAAAATTTGATGTGACAAAATTCAACAACTATTGAGATTGTGTCATAACTTTTATTGAACACTTGACACTTACTTGTGATTATATTTTTTGTTCTTAAATGAGTCTAAAAGTGTAGTGAAATGGATTCACATAAAGTTAAGATTTTCAACAAATTGCTGTTTTGGTTGATAAAACTTACGATCGTCTTCTCTTCAAAATTAAGGCAGTGTGATTGTTAATTAATTTGTGTTATTTATTCTCTCTCAACACTTGATAAGAATATTTTATTGTAAATAATTTATGTAACATCTTTAGTGAAATATGAATTTGTTGTTGTTGTGGTTGTTGTTTTGGAACATCGTTGTGAAAGCGGTGATACTGGTGACTTGTTGTTGGTGTTGTTGTTGTTCTTGAAAATTGGAGAATGGTCTTGATTGAAATATTTGTTATTGTCCTCATTATTGGTGTTGTTTTTTGCAAGTGTTTTGATTATTCCCGGTAGATGACTTATATATCACAACAAATTAGTCACTTGGTGGACAAAAAGAAAATAGTGTGGTAAAATATTGTTAATATCCCAGCAAATTTGTAATATATTAACATATTAAGAATCTGTTGGAACATATTAAGCAACTATTGAAAAAGATACTACAGTATCTTCGCTATTTTGATTTCTTCTAACAAAAGAGTGATCAATTGCAACAGATGAATAAAAATAGCAAGCTACTCTTTTCATTTCTGCCAACAAATGACTCATCTGTTAGAAAAGATTACTCATCCGTTGGAAGAAATCAAAACAACAGCTTTGCTATTTTGATTTCATCCAATATATGTGTAATGACTCTCTAGGTTATTTATGACTTGCCAGAACTATCGGTGCAGTTATCGGATAGTTCGTTTGGGTTTGGCTCATTTACCAATTTTGAAGCTTTCACTATTAGAAATTTATTTCGAATCAAAAATCGTAGTAAATGACCTCGAATGAGAATTTTGATAGTGTCATCAACTTCAAAACATCGATTTTAGGCTAGGGGAATCCTTAGGTAGGTTCCAAGGCTTTCAGACTCATTTTGGACTATCAGTGGATTATATGAAAAAATAAAACTATAGGTGTGGGCTCCATGTTTAGTTGAAATGATCTCAGATGAAAGTTTTAATGATTTCATTGGGTCCAGCATGTTAAATTTGGTATGGTAGCATAGTTCGTTTGCACGCATGAAATTTCAAACAAATTATAAGAACCCGGTCGAAGTTCATTTTGGACTTAACCAAAATCTGGTGTCTGATAACTGGTATTACCGCTTTAGTAATCAAAGAGCCGCTTTAGCGACCTTGAGCCAATTAAGTGGCCTTGGCCATTTGGCTGAGGTCCGGTTTAGCGGTCAAGGACCGCTTTAGCAGACTTGTTCCACTTAAGTGGGCAAGTAGCCACTTTAGAGGCATCTGGGGATTGTTAAATCCCCTTTTTCACCCGAATTTCTCATTCAATTTTCAACCATTTATCCACCATTTTGAGAGCTTTAAGAGAGGAAAAATATGGGGAATCATCTATTGAAGCTAAGGTAATATTAGCCTGACACTCCTTGGTCATTTCTCATTATTTTTCCCATCAATTTTCATCCCATTTCATTGTAAATTCTTGAAAATTAAGTTTTTAAATTCTAAGATCTTAGGGGATGATTTGGGCCCCGATTTATGCACCATTTGTGCTCAAATTTTTAGCATATATTCCTTGTTCTTCAAGAGACCTCATGACAAATTCAATTTTGAATTCCATCTGAGGGCCCCACAGGTACGTTCTTGACCCGAATTCTGACTTGATTTTTTATATAGAAATATGAATCTTATTTTACTTCTAAGGACGTGTAGATTACTACTTTGATATCATGACGGCGTTTCAAAATCGTGGAGCAAGGACTAACAATTTGTGGATGACTCAAGACTTGTTGTTTAGCATTTATGTAGGCTTTAATCTACTCTACTTCATGAGATAGTGCATGATATATATTGCATATTAAGTAAGAATGTTACAATATGATTATGGGTCGAATACCATGACTTAGCCTAATTTAGGAGTTTGGGTTAAAAGGGTGAATCGTCCCTTAAGATGAAATACTTGTTATGGAAAAGTCATTTTGTGGGAGGATGCTCTCGGCGCACATTAGCAAGGTCGCTAACGTGCACCTAGGGTAAATCTTCATGGCGATCACTGAAAAACCAGTGGAAACACCAACGAAATTAGTGACTCCTCGGGATGAAATAAACTGCTCTTTGCCTTCACTGACTTTTGGGAACTTCCTTTCCCTCAGGCATCGGTCTATTCCTGAGGAGGATGAGGCACCAAGCATGAATTCAGACTCACTGACATCAGTCCACCTTCGAAATTTTGGATCTATATGTCCAAATAGGAAACTACAATTCTCAGAACACGCACCTCCTGCTCAGCAACCAGTAAAGAAGGAATCCTCTAAGAATTGCAAGGTAGGAACAGGTAAAACACTCTCTTATATTCCTTCGAATACGGAAGATGGTAAAATCTATGTGAATATCGTTGAGGATGACTTGAAAGAACAAACACAATACTGGCAGAATGCCTTAATTGGGCTTTTGGTTGGGGACACCCCCTACCAAAACTCTATGGAGAGTTTTGTGTCAAATATCTGGGATTTTATTGATACGCCATAAACTTTGGGGCATGAATCCGGTTATTTTATTTTTTGATATGATTCAAGTGAAGATCGCGATAAAGTTCTACTCAATGGCCCCTATACATTTCATAATAAACCTTTTGTAGTTCAACCATGGGAGATTGATTTTGAGTTTGACCCTAATTGTATCACATCAATCCCGCTATGGATAACATTGCCTATGCTACCTGTTGGATATTGGTCTGGTAAAGCTTTAAGCAAAATTGCAAGAAGAATTGGACGACCTTTGCACACTGACCACTTTACTGCTAGTATGGAACGTATCTCTTATGCTCGAGTCTGTGTGGAAGTGGATGCTTTTCAACCACTGATAAACTCTGTAGAAATGGTGACCCCTACGGATATGTTCCACCAGCCTATAGAGTATGACTGGAAACCTCATTTCTGCAACCACTGCCTACGATTTGGGCATGCTTTTGAGGATTGTCGAAAGGAAGTTAAAGCTAAAGAACAAGAGAATGAATTCCAAGAGAAGCCAAAAAAAGGAGAAGAAATAGAATAAGAAGAAAACCTATGCGCCAAGATTGGCAAGCTAAGAAAAATAACACCACAACAACTGAAGCCAACAATGCAAACCAAATCCAAGCTGACCATGATCAAACCCAGTCTAGGGATGAACTGTTGGCTATTCAAGTGGGAACAAAGCTTATGACTAAAAGAATTGGATTAGAAGGCGGCACTAGCACCTCTGGGAATGATAATAGGTTCTCAGTTCTGGAAGCTATAGGTGAACAAGAGGAAGAGCCAGGTGACCCTGACATGCCTCCAATATTAGATGATATGTGCAACATAAAACTTGAGGGGTTTAAACCAACCCCTCAAACAGAAGAAGCTTAAACTCTTTCTGAATAACCAGAAGATTGATCTGATGGGATGTTTAGAGATATAGGTAAACAACGCAAAAGCTCCATTATCCTGAATAAGGTTGCATAAGGATGGAACAATATTTGTAATTATGCAGAGAACCAAAATGATAGAATCTGAGTACTGTGGAGATCATAAATACATGTGTAAGTATTGGTGACACATGAGAAATTTATGCACTATTATGTTGAAAGCCCTGCAGAATTCTTTGTTGCCTATATTACAATTGTTTATGCAAAAAACACTGCTGCAAAAAGAGTATCAATGTGGACTGGTTTGGTGGGGCTCAGTACTAGCATTCAGGAACCATGGATCTTAAGTGGGGATTTCAATACCCTCTTGAGTTCAGATGACAGATTGGGGCTCCCCTGTTACTTGTGCTGAAATACAGGACTTCAAGAATTGCTTGGATCATTTGCAGATCACCCTTTTGAGGTATAAGGTATGCTATTACTCCTTTTGTAATAAACAGGACCAACAACATAGAGTTTACTCAAGAATAGATTGGGATTTAGGCAACTACCAGTGGCTACAAAGTTATGGTGCAGTGGAGGATGACTACTTGCTACCAGGAATATCTCACCATTCCCTAATCTTGATGCACTGTAATCCAACTCTGAGCAATCGACCAAACCCATTCAAACTATATTCTACTGTCATGCAGCATCTCCAATTTCCTGACATTATTTCAGGAACTTGGGCACATAGATATGCTAGAACCAGAATGTATCAGTTAGGTCAGAAGTTGAAAGCACTCAAAGAAAATCTCAACTCTCATATGGCTTCCTATGAAAGACACTTACAAACTACCAGACAACAACTTATAGTTGTTCAGGATAAAATAACCAATGATGGGTTTAATCAGAACCTGATAGAGGAGGAAAAATGCTTATTCAAAAAATGCACCATTGGAGCCTAGTGGAAGAACAAGCTCTAAGACAAAAATCCAGGGCTATATAGATTTCTTGTGGAGATTCTAACTCAAAATTTTTCATGATCAATGCAGGATAAGGGCAAATAGAAATGCAATTACCTCAATCTACACTGACCAAGGGAAAAAGCTCAGAGAACCAACACAGGTGGAATAAAAATTTGTAACTTTGTTTACCAGACTGTTAGAAACTGCAACAATTGAGATGCCTTTGCCAAATTCTGAAGTAATCAAAAGAGGTACACAAAAAATTAACCTCATAAAGGAAGTCACAGAGGAGGAAATATTGAATGCTATCAAAGACATGCCGAGTGAGAAATCACCAGGCGTGGATAGTGTGCCAATTGAGTTCTATACTAGTCAATAGAGCATAGTGAAGACTGATGTGCTACTGACTATGCAAGAATTTTTCCATTCAGGTAAACTTCTTAAGACCTTCAGCTGTACTGTAGTGACACTTGTGCCAAAGTTTCCTTCTCCTACAACAGTTAAAGATTACAGACCAAGAGCATGTTGTATTACTTTCTACAAGATTATAAAAAAGGTGCTTACTAATAGAATGAAAGATGTAATGTATACTATTATCATCCTTTTCTAGTCAACTTTCATAAAAAGGGGATCTATTATTGATAATGTGATTTTTATCCATGAATTACTCAAATGGTACAATAGGAAAGGTTTATCTCCTAGGTGTGTGATGAAGGTTGATTTAAGAAAAGCTTATGATAGTGTTGAGTGGTGCTTCCTAAAAAAATGCTGGTAGAAATTGGCTTTCCTAAAAAATTTATTGGCTGGGTAATAGTGTGTGTCACCACTGTGACTTATTCCTTAGTACTCAATGGGGGACTTACTAAGCCATTCCAAGGGAAGAGGGGGATCAGGCAAAGTGATCCATATCACCTTATTTGTTTGTGATTGCCATGAAATATCTTAATAGAGAACTAGCTCACATCACTTCAAATCCTAGCTTCCAGTTCCACCCAGGTGTAAGAAATTAGGTGTATTCCATATATGTTTTGCGGATGATCTACTTATGTTCAGCAAAGCTGATGCTTCCTCTATAGAACTCCTGAAACAAGCATTTGATAGATTCTCTGCTGCCTCTGACTTTATGTTAATTAGGAAAAAGGCTCCATTTTTATGTCAGGTTTCAAAGAATCAGTAAAATAACATCTACTATAAACACTGGGATTTAATGAAGGGTCTCTTCCATTCAAGTACCTAGGGGTCCTACTATCTTACAGGAAGCTAACAGTGGATCAATGCTACCCCTTGGTAAAAAAATTCTTAAGAGAATGAAGTGTTGGTCTACCACACTTCGATCTTACTCTAGAAGGCTACAGTTGATAAAATCTATAGTGTTTGGCATACACACTTACTGGGCGCAGATATTCATACTACCTAAGAAGATCATGAAATTTATAAATTCTCATTGTAGGGTATTCTTGTAGACTAGTCACACATGCCCTTCAAAGAGAGCATTAGTATCTTGGGAAAAGTTATGTTTGCCTAAGGTAGCAGGTGGACTAAACATATTGAATCTCTGCAACTGGAACAAAGAAGCAGTTGCAAAACAGGTGTGGGCTTTAACCAAAAAAGCTTGATTGCTTATGGATTAAATGGGTGCATGCCTATTACACAAGGGTGATTCTATAGAAGACTGGCGAATCCCAAAAAATGCTACTTGGGTAGTAAGGAAAGTGATTTAATCTAGGAAGGTAATTATGCTTGCACCTGGTCTACAGGGTAACTTCTAGGATAGATTAAACTAGCAAAAGGTGCAAGGGAAATTCTCTATCAAGAGCTGTACTTAGCCATTCCCCCTGACATACCAAAAGATCCCTGGAAGAGGGTTATTCTTCAACCAAGCATTCATCCAAGGCACAAATTTATTCTGTGGCTTGCATTATTGAAGAGATTAGCAACAATTGACAGACTTGCAAAATTTGGAATTAATATGGATACCTCATATGTCTATTGTCATAATGCTGAGAAACACATGCTCACCTATTCTTTAAATATCCAATAACCAGAGGATTATGGTACAGATTACTATCATGGCTGGGTATTCAAAGAAACATAGGAGATTGGCAGCAGGAAGTAGATTGGCTGGCAAACTGGGCAAGAGGCAAAGTAGGAAAAAAAGCTATACCATCCTGTGTGTTTGTATTGCTGATATATATAATATGGAGAGAAAGGAAACAAATGAGATTTTAGCAGGGGAGATTCAGGAAGATAGAGTTTGCAAAAAAATAGTTGTGCAAATTTGCATTAGTGGCAGAAAATAAAAAAAAGTGGAATGCAATTCGGCAACAGCTAATCGCCATACCCTAAAGAAGTATTTTCAGTCTTGTTATGTTTATTTAGTTTCTTGTAGTCCTATAAGACCAGTGGTTCCGTGGTTGTTACTGTGAGCTTACTAGATTTTTCTTTTTTATTTTGAGAGATAGTTGGTCCGCTCTATCTAGTCCTGTAAATACGTTACTTGGTGAAATAATTTTTTTTATTTACCAAAAAAAATACTTGTTATGTCTATAGGACCCTATCACCGTATTTTACTAGCATGTTGATGCTAAGGACCCTTTAGTATAAGGTTTATTTCTTGACTTAGTGGATTGGATCATAATTTTCCCTGGCTTATAGTATATATTTATGCTAGTATTATACTGTTGGGCCTGAGGTCGTGGTTATGATACTAGTTGGACCCCAAGTGAGTATTATATTTCTATAAAGGATGTGACTTTAGTCTATAGAGGCTTGGTCGCTTATGATTGTATTATTTGGATACTGGTGATGGCACACATAGACTTTGGTACATTCATGCTCACTTAGTAGTACGATTTTTGACTAAATCATGATTTTACTATCATTTTTTAAAAAGAAAATTTATCCCTAATTTCCACTTTTAAACAGACTCTTTTATATCAAAAATCACACCACCTTAATGGACGATTTATGATCTTTTACAACTAAAAATGATGTTTTGGAAATTAAATCGAGATTGATTCTGGTTCTTGATTTTATCCACTCGCTTACTACTACTATTTACTCTGGCTGAGAGAGAGATTTTGATCCATTCTACTCTATTACAATGATTTAGTCCCAAAACTAATTTGGGGTGATGGATTTACAGACTCACACTCTTTTAGCCACGGTTGAAGTTCGTGTATATATTATATATGCATATCTTCGGTACTGGACAGATTGGACTGGTAATGATGATTATTGGAGATCCTGAACCACGACCAGGCCAGTGTACAAATATTCTTGAATCCCCTAAGGGCCTCTTCATTTGTGATCGTCGTATTGGGGAAGATAGGTCATTGTAGGTTCTGCCTTTGTGAGCCGTCGAGTTGGAGGATACCAGTCGGACTCCAAGTGAGTATTATTCTTATAAAGGACGTGGTTTTAGTCTATAGAGGCTTGGCCGCTTATGATTGTATTGTTTGGATACATGTGATGGAATGCATAGGCATTGGTATATTCACTCTCACTTAGTGGTACGATTTTCGACTAAATCATGATTTTACTATTGTTTTCTAAAAGTGGAATTTATCCCAAATTTTCACTTTTAAATGGACTCTTTTAAATAGGAAATTGTACCACCTTAGGGATGATTTAAGAGATTTTGCATCGAAAAATGATGTTTTGAAAATTAAATCGAGATTAATTTCGTTCCTTGATTTTATCCACTCTTTTACTATTATTATTTACTCCGACCGAGAGAGAGATTCTGACCTTTCTACTTTATTATGATGATTTAGTTTCAGAGTTGATCAGAGGCAATGGAAATATCATGTTGATGACTTATGCTCAACAAATTGAGGAAGAAAAGATAAAGGAAGGTTACAGGATGAATAAGTGGGCCTGAACAGGTAGGTTTGACTTTTTTCATCAGAAATTATGTAGTGGAAATTGCTCTCAGTTTGCCAAAAAATAAGCAAAGCTTAGAATCAAATAGTAGAGCTATATCACCAGTAGTGGACTCTCTCTTCTTAATCTTTATTCATAGTATAACTTCATCTTTTCTTTGTACAAAGTTGAACTCATTGCTTTAAGATGAAACTCATCCATCTTATTAAATTGCTCAAGTCTTAACTTTGCTGCATCATTCCATGCTGATTCAACCTCTTGAGGGCCCAAATGCCTTGGGGTCAAGTTCGACAAGAAAGTAATATGATTTTCCAAACACGAGCTGATATGGACAAACACCAACAGGGGTCTTAAATGTTGTCCGGTAAGCCTATAATGCATCACCAAACATTCTAGGTCAATTTGTTCTATTGACTGTCACAGTCTTCACAAAAATAAAATTAATCTCTCAATTGGAGACCTCTACTTGCCCGTTTGATTAAGGATGGTAAGGTGTTTCCACCTTATGTTTCACACCATATCATTCAAGCGAGTCTTTGAACAAAAATTACATAAGTGAGAACCCTATCCCTGATAATGGCCCTCGACATACCAAATCCTAAATAGGGTTCTAAGGTGCCAAAAAGCCTTTTATAGCTGAAGTAAAAATAGGCAAGGAAATTATGAAACTGGCACTTTTTACTAAGAGAAGGGACCTCGATGTCGATGAAATCCACAATAATGAGCTAAAGTGCTTCTTGATCACCAAATTGATGTTGACTTAGGCTTTAATGATTTTGTATTACTAACGTTTCTGCTAGTTTTGTAGGTACAAAAGGAGGTATAAGGAAGAATATCATTCATAGCCTTAGAATCTCTTGAAGATGAGTTTTATGAACACTATGTTTGTAATCATGAGTGATATGTTGGTGAGATCTAATCCAAATATGAATGTGAAATAAATGGGACTTATGGATCTTATGATGAACATGAAAGATTATACGTACCTTATGATGAATTCGATAGTGAAGATGAAGGGTATGGGGGTTCTCATATTACACACCATAGTGATGAAGACAATATGAGGTATGGTTCTTTCTCTTTTATTTCTTATAAAATCTTTGAGGATGATTGTGATAGAAGGTGTGAGGATATAAATATGTGGGCAAAACCAATTCAAAGACGTCGTATGGACCATAGGCGAAGAGCATTCTCTACTTCTTATAGTGCAAAAACTTGTACTTCTTATCCTTATTCTAATGTGACTTGTTCTCGACATGGAAATAATATTGGAACTAGGATAGAATGATCCATATTCCATGGAAGTAGAGTAAGCTCAATATTTTAAAATGTGGCAACACCTCGAGAGACGGCTTCTTAGAACAAAAGTGACTTTTTAGTGTTGTACGGTTTGATATTAAACTTGATACTCAATGTCTTGTACATGTCATATCCACGAAGTAGTGAAATATTTAGGGTTATCTCTACATGCAATTCAAAATCCTATTCAAGATGTAAGAGGGTTTTGGATTGATCAACAAGTAAGGGTACTCATTTCACTTGGGGAGTATCAAGAAGAGGTATGGTGTGGTGTGAGAATAGTTAATACTTGTAATATTCATTTCGGATGTTCCAGGTTTCAAAATTATAATGTCTCATATGTGTGTGACTTCAATGTTGAAAACCAAGGTGAAGACAATCATTCATGTGAGCTACAAGGTAACAAAGCTAAACCTTAAACTTTGCTAAAAGTAAAAGATCATTGTGTGGCTAGTAGTCAATTGAGTGTAAGTGATAGTTTGTTTTTATGTGATCTTAATGATTCTTTTCCACATAGTGATAATGTATTTGTTGAGACTGTTCATACACTATTTGATCCAACTGATGACCGAATTTATTCTTCTGGTAAGATCAATTTGTGTCCACCTAGTGTTGGCATTTGGACCTTTAGTGATAGTACATTGTCATGTGATTCGTTGCCATGTTTTGATAATATGCATATTGAGAATATGGATACACTAGTTGATCTTATTGATGACCAAATTTATTTTTCTAGTAAGATCAATTTATGTCCACCTTGTATTGACATATGTACTTTGAATAAAAGTTCATTATCAAGTGATATTGGTGTTGATAAGCTTGTGAATGATGACCCACTAAATGAACAATTTTATGATGAACTTAAGGAACCTTAATTTAGTGATGACATTGATATAGTTGGTCATGTAGATAGTTATGTGAAGTCATTGCACATAAATCATGACTTAAATTGTGACCCCATTCCATGTTCTCTTATGAGAATTTTGAAGTGGAATGTGTTTTAAGTATAATCCCTTGTTTAAGATTGACATGGCTAATAAAGGTGAAATGCATAGTGGTGTATATTGGTATGATAGAAGTGTAGCCCTATTGAAGACTACCAAGTGATCAAGAATCCACTATGGTATGATAACATGTTTTTCAAAGAGGGAACTCTCTTCTTGAAAGATAATCGTACATCTATTAGAGGGGTTTATAATGATTTGTTTTTTGGTGTTTTCTGTTAAATATTCATTTCTCTATTATTTGATCATTTTACCCCTCCCTGTGGCTGCTTTATGGTATTTCTAGGGTGTAGGGATGATTGGCATGATTTCTAATACATTGTAGTATGATTTGTACGCGTTTGTGGTTTTTGGTAGCTTGAAAAGCTTTATTGTTGACTTCAATTAACATTTATTGATTTGTACGTCAGATGGAAAAATGAACTGAACCAACAAATCTGGAACATTGATTTTACGTTGGTAACATGGTTGGTATAGTTTTATGGTTTTTATATCTCATTTAATGTAATACCCCGGAAAATTTTCTTCATAAAGATTTCGTGAGAAACGTATCAAGTTCTACGCTTTAGAGCGATCCATAAATTTTCTGTGTAGTATTTCTAAGACGTTGACCTACCATTGCGTAGAGTATCAAATAATCTTTCCAACGATATGTAGATCATCGAAAACGAACACTCGAGCGATGAGTTACGACCATTCCGATCGAACTGTGAACAGTAAAACGTGCAGGAAAAAAAGTATTGAGGCCTGACGTATTTTTGCCCTAACTTTAAACGATAATAACTCCTTGTACATAATGATCTAGGTGATCTACTATATATCAACGGAAAGCTCTGCGAGTCCTCTTTCCGATGAAATTGGTTTCATCCGATTTGTCTAACGGAGCAAAAAGTTATGGTCAATCTACTTCAGCCTATCAAAAGTGAATTTTTGGGTCAACTTTAAACGATCATAACTCCTTGTACACAATGATTTGGGTGAGATACTATATATCAATGGAAAGATATGAGAGTCCTCTTTCTAATGAAATTGGTTTCATCCAATTTAGATATCAGAGTAAAACGTTATGGTTGATCTACTTCAGACTATCAAAACGAGAATTATTTAATTTTTAAGGGCATTTTGGTCATTATACCTTCACTTCATGGACAAAAATTGTCTATTTATACCTATATTGAGCCATAAAATTCATGTTCTTCTATCAAAAATATTGAGAGAACTAAACCCTAGGTCCATTTTGAGCCCCAAATATCTTTCAATTTCACCGTAGAAATCCAAAATTAATCTGATAAACGAACTCCTCATTTCAAGACCTTCGAGGAACACCCATTATTTATCCGAACAGAATTCCATAATCAAGAAGTCAATTTCAAGGTATGTGGGGTTTTGAACTAGAGCAATCTTCCGTTCTTGTGCCCAAAGCTTTAATTTTATTATGGTTTTACATGATTTTGCAAGTGAGATTATGTCTAAATAATTCGATTATGATGGTTGAATGAATAAACTTTGATTTATATGATTATCTCAATGTTTTCATGATATGATTTAATAATTATCATTGCGAATTACACACTTTTACCACGAGGTGGTATTTTGAATGATTTTGGGACGTATGTCGAGATGGTATTTTGGAATAATATTTTGAGATATGTGTCAAGCTTTATGCTTCCCAATGATGATTTGAATTATTGAATATATATTTGAGACATGAGATGTCTTGATATCTATAATTGTAAATTTCATATTTTTATTTTGAATGATTTTGAGATATATGTTGAAATGGTGTTTTGGAATGATTTTGAGATTTATGATAAGCTTAAAGCTTCTTTATGACGAAATTGAATCATTGAGCATATTGAGATATAACGTTTGAGATGTTACCATGAGTCTTGATATTTTCTCAAAAATATTAATGTTGTCATGACTTGATAAATTGTTACATTTTGACATTTAAAAAGCTTGAGTTCTATTATTGAAATTTCGTGATATTCGAAAATGGGTATACACTCAAATTACTTTATGAAGGATTTATAAGACTTTGAATTTTTTTTTTCAATATGGATATACATGATTACTTCATTACTCTACTTCTTAAATTGAGAATTTATGCTATGAATTGCATACTACTACAATGAATTGATATTTCTAAAGGCTTTCGAGATAAAAGTCGTGATTTGAGTTGTACTACGGGATATGTATTCTTATTATGAATTGAAGGTCTCAAGTGCTTTTCAAAAGCTGTTGTCATGATTTAATTGTCGAATTGAAAGAATAATCATTTGAGTACATTGACCTTGAACTCGCAGAGTCGAGATGATTTTGACTATGAGAAAGATTGATTTTGATATAGATGTTGAGATGAATTTTGGTATATTTTTTTTTTCGGATGATTTTGATGAGTTGAATTGTTGAAAATATTACGTATTGAGTCTTCATATCCTTGTCCAAATGTCGAGTCGGTTATGGTTCAATGCATTGATACCTTGTTGATGTTGAAAAAGATTGAAATGTTTTAAGTCGAAGTTGGGGTTAGGAATCCACAAATTGTTGATGAATTATAAATTGAGATATTTGTTTTGGTCTTTATGATAGACCCTTGTGATGATGATGGTGGATCTCCTAACGCGTTTTGAGCTTGTCGGGGAGTAGTACTTAGCACCGAGAGGAAAATTTGATATTTCCCCAAACCTATGTGCCACCGTAGGGTTGTTTGATGATGATATTATTGGCCAGAGAGCCCGATTGTGATTATTGAAAGCTTTAAGGTCGTACTCCCAGGCAAAGAGTATGACGCTCCCGCCAACGGGGGTTTCAAACGTTGGTATTCCACGTAGCTCACGTGGGGTTGTCGGTTATAGGAAACTCCCCTGTCCATAAAAGTCATGTTTCTTGAATTACTGAGCCACTCCGAGATTTGAGTCAAAGAGTTGAGATATTATGATGAATTCTGATTACCTATGATGAATTTTGACGATATGATAATTTATGATGATTTATCATAATTTATGATGTTGATGATTTACATGGATTATGAGATTTTACCATTTGAACTATTTATGATGAAAGTATAAAGAGTATGATTTGATATAACTCAAGCCAAGTGAGTCATCATTGTCTGTATGCATGTTTTCATGAAATTGATGATGTTATTTAAAGTGTTGCATGCACCCCCACATGCTCAGTACATTCTCTTTGTGCTGACCCCCATCTATTATTCTATTCAGTTGCAGCATTTGGTCAACGGGTAAAGGAGTCCTTATAGTTCAAGGTCTTGTGTTGGTTGTTTCAGTTCAGAGACACTGTATCTTCTTCTGTCGTCCATATTGAGTGGGATGGTTGGGAGTCATGACTCGTTTATGTACAAGCAATACTAGTAGAGGCTTTATAGACAGTAGTAGTGGTTGATGTATTCAGTCTCCTTCTTGTATATGTATATGTGTCAGTAAAATTGTCATCTTGTAATTCCAATATTGTATTGAACAGATTCTGTATTGAGATATTTTCAGCTTCATTCTCTCAGAATTATGTTTTAAATCATCTACTTTTGAGTTATACCTATGAAAGGGTTAGCTTGGGGTCACTTGTGACCCTAAGCACCGTGTGGCATCTCAGGACTCGATTTTCAGGGCGTTACAAGCTTGGTATCAGAGCACAGAGTTCAAGTGTCCTAGGGTGTCTATGAAGCCGTGTCCAGTAGAGTCTTGCGGAACGGTAAGGAGACGTCTGTACTTTTCTTCGAGAGGCTATAAGACATTTAGGAAAGGTTATTGTTCTTTCAAGTCTTGAATCGTGCAATAAGTTTAAACCAGATAAGCTACTAAATTTCTTTTCAGGATCTATAAGTGACAGTTTGTACTTTTCTATCTATGTGCTATTCTTAAGATAGTATGAGCAGCAAGTCCCTGTTCTTTCCCTGATAATGTTTTCAGACTGATTAGCAAAATGTTTCAGAAGTCTTATAAAAGTGGCTTCAGAAGAGCCTCCCAGTGTGTTATAAGTTCCTGAAGTTTCATGTTATGTCCTCTTCTTTATGACTTGTTCAGCTAAGACTGAGTGGATGCATACTCCTTGATCATCGAATATTGTATGCCAAGTTCCTATCTCCCGTAATATTGCTATTATCATGCTGTTGAAAAAAAATTAAAAAAAATAAAAGTCTAGTGAAGCCGTGTGAGGCTCTTTCAATTCACTAGCACAGTTGTTTTGTTATTCACCTCAATTTTTTTTTCAAAACTCATATTCAAAGCCTAGTGGAGCCTTGTGCGGCCTATTTCGATCCACTAGCAACTTGTAGTTCATCTTGTTCCTTGTGTTGGCTGAAAATGTGAGATTTGGAGATGTAGTAGTAAGAAGGATGGTAAGTGTGATTTGTTGAGCATAAGTGTAACGCCCCGATTCCCGAGAACCGGAACGCCACACGGTGCTTATGATCTCGAAGGACCACAAGCTAACCCTTTTTCTGATATCTGTACCTGTTCAATGCATAATATAATAAAATACATGCGAAAACTGGCTAACACTTGCCATAAGGTTCAAACATCTAGAAATATACAATACCTTAAACCACACACTAATACATCTGTCTGAAAAGCCTCTACACTGCCTGAACTGTAGAGTTGAAGGGACAATTCCCCCAACTAACTCCGTCTACTAAAATCAAATACTGTAATAACAACATCCTCGGTTGATGAGGACTCACTGCTGCACCTACTGCTGCTATACAAGTGATGATAGGCGAATTTACACGCCTATATCAATATATTTTGCGCATATTTTAGCCTAGTTTTGAGAACAAACTATATATTTCATGCACTTTTAGTCCTTTTTCCTATAAATGAGCTAACGAACATGATTAGTAAAGTTTCAGGTATAAATGATGCAGAATTCAGCATTTTATGGCTTACTTGACGCAAAAGAAAGCTCACGAAGGAAGGAAAGGGAGTTTGGACGCCTAAGGACCAAAACTGCTACATGGAAAATCTGTCTCGGGCTAAAACAACATTTTTGAAGACTTTGGGGACCTGGACCAAAACTGCTGCATGGAAAATCTGTCCCGGGCTAAAACAGCATTTCTGAAGACTTTGGGGACCTGCAGTAACTAATTAGGATTTAAATAATGATACATTAACCTAGTACAATTGGGATAAGTATTTCATTAGTTTATTTGGATTATGATAATGTTACCTTAACCTAGTACATTTGGGTTAAGTGTTCCATAGGCCTAGTAGGATTTGGTTATTTATTTCTTTAGCATAGTAGGACTAGGATAGGAGTATTATAAATACCCTATCATGCTAGAGATTTTTATTCAAGTCCTCCCTTAGTGGAGAGACATTCCTCCCTTAGTGGAGAGATACATTCATCCCTCACCACAATACATTCTTCCATCCCTCTCTTCTTCCACCACAACAATTCTACAACTCTTCTAATCTTCCCATTAATTCTATTTTTCTTCTTCTATTCATCTATTCAATTCTTAATTTCCGCAACAAGAGAAACGTTACTTTGCTAAGGAATTCACGCCTAACGCCTATCACTTGATCTACACGCCATTACTCAATATTGTGATATAATAACAATGTCAATCGTGATCTCCTTCGCATTCATGGGTAACTAAACTTCTCTGTTGGGGTTATGGAAGCCGAATGAGTTACTATCTATTGCTGTGAGTTTGTGAGTTCGAGACACGTATATTGCTTATATCATTATTCTTTTCATCTTAATCCACATTCTTTGCGGTTGCAAACGCAAGAATACGCCAGTCTAACATTTAACTTGTTCGAGAGAAAGGTTATTTGTCTGGAAAAGAGATAATGTCAAGGTAGTAGGACACCCTTTCCTATTAAAAAGCTAGTGCCGTAACTGGACTAACCTCTTGGAGAATTCGTACCGTTAGACACGCTTTAAGCTCGAGAGAGTTAAAGTGAAATAGTCCTTGTTTAGGTCGAGAGACGCTTGGATTTACCATCGACTACAATTCTCTATAAGCAATTGCATGTCAGAATTCTACACACTCATAGCCAATAGAGACGTATACCTCAGAAGGTGGACATAACCCCAACGCTTCAATTCTCATTGTTTACAACTCACGTAACATTCTTTCTTTTTATTTTCAGCTTTTATTTTGATACTTTATTTAATTACTTGCACGACAAGAACCCCCCTCTTACGAGACTTGCACCAAAAGTTTAGTAATTTTACTTACTTGTTGGCCAAGCTATTTCCTGTGGGATCGACACCCAACCCAGGTTGGGTTCTATATTTGCTAACGACCGCTTTACACTCCTACGAGAGCTGTAGATTGAGCGTTATCAACAAGTGACTTCTAAGATGCTCCAAGTTTCACTCCTTTGAACCTATGGTGCCCCAAAAGAAAAGAACATCATAGCTCGAATGCGTCAGTACTAAGATGTACTGAGTATGCACGCAGGGAAGGCTAAATGCAAAGGCTTATGCATAAACATTTAATCAACAGAATAATCATGAGAATAACGAACGAGTACACATATATGAATGCACAGTTCACAACCGCTATAACAATTATAACAACTCCAGATACCACAGCTCGGATACCACTTTACTGTCCTTGGAACTCACTACTATACTGGGGTACTGCATTACTGAATCACAGGATACCAACATTGATCAATCGAATACACTCACACCCCTGACTCCTGAAGAAGATTTATACTGACACATAAATCATGGGAAGTAGTTACATAACTCACCATGACTCCTCATAAGCAACTGAATATGTGGGGGTGCACGCAATAATTTGAATAATATCTTTGATTTCGTAAAACATGCGTACGAAAAATGAAGACTCATATGGCTTGAATTTCATTATCCATACTTCTCATAATATTATAGAGAGGAAAACATAAGTAAAATCCCATAAATCATCATAAAATCATCAATATTTATCATAAATTCTCATGACTCATCATAGACAACCAAACTCATCAACTCAAGACTCGGAGCGACTCGATAGTTCAAGAAACATACTCTTATGGACAGGGGAGTTTCCTATAACCGACAAACCACGTGAGCCGCGTGGAATACCAATGTTTTCCCTCCTAGGGAGAGCACTCCCATTGGCGGGAGTGTTGTACTCTTGCTAGGGAGTACAATCTTAAAGCTTTCATAATCACAATTCGGCTCTCTGGCCAACAATATCATCATCAACAACCCTACGGTGGCACATAGGTTTGGGGAAATACAAAATTTCCCTCTAGATGCTAAGTAATAATCCCCAACTAGCTCAGAACGTGTTAGGAAATTCACCACAACATCACAAGGGTCTATCATAAAGACCAAATCAAATCTCTTTGGAAATCCACCACAATATCGCAAGGGTCTATCATAAATACCAAATCAAATCTCTTTCTTATTTATCAAATCATATCAATTTGTGGATTTCTAACTCAACACATTTTAGCTCAAAACATTTTAATTTTCCTCAACATCAACATGGTATCAATAACATAGCATTTCGTCTCTGCGAGCTTAAAATCAATATAAATCATCCTGACTCTGCGGATGTAAATCAATATTCTCAAATCAATATATATATATATATATATATATATATATATATATATATATATATATATATATCAAGTAACATACATAATCCTCATATATATCTCAACCATCAAATATCAATCAACGTATATATATATATATACATCATCAAAGTCTAGAAAATATATATATATATATATATATACATAACTTGAACTTTCAAAAAGAGATTCGTGGACTCTATGGACGAAAGGAGTCCATAGATAAACACTTGCATACCTTAGATTTCGTGGCCAGAAGAGATTAACGAAAGGAATTCTTGAATCAAAGCCTCCAATTAATTTCCCCCAATTCAAAACCCTAACCCAAACTTGATATATATATATATATACATACATACATATAAGAGAAATGAGAGGAAAATAATACAAGTTCTCAGCTGAATGGGGTATTTATAGAGGTTTAAAAGAGTGGTAAAAGACCAAAATGCCCCTAAGAAACAAATAAAACCCGAATCTGTCCTTCAGTGATCTATCCGATAGGTTGAAGTAAATTGGCCATAACTTTTTACTCCGATTTCCAAATTGGATGAAACCAATTTTATTGGAAAGAAGACTCTCAGGGATTTCCGTTAATATATAGCAGCTCACACAGTTCATTATGTACAAGGAGTTATGATCGTTTGAAGTTGACAAAAAAAATCGCCTGACTGCAGTATTTTTTTTTCCTACACATTTTACTGTTCACAGTTCGATCGGAATGGTCGTAGTTTGATCGGAATGGTCGTAACTCATCGCTCGAGTGTCCGTTTTGGGTGATCCACATATCGTTGGAAAACTTATTCGATGCTCTACGAAATAGTGGGTCGAAATCCAAGAAATGACACAGAAAAATTATAAATCATTCTTGAAGATAGGATCCAATACGTTTACGCACAAAATTTCGACGAAAAATTTTCTGAGGTATTACATCATCTCCTCGTTGGAAACATTCGTTCTCGAATGTGAAGGCCAGATCAAGAACACTAATCGACTGGGTTTATTCAAGACAGCAACACATCTCAAAACATAACCACACGATTGAAGCAACCAATACTCTGCGTACGTTTACTAGTCATGCACATCTATCGCATAAAACATTCAACAACCCACTCATGGGTAAATTTTCACAACACATATGTATCTCAAATGCACAGAAGCATAACCCATCCAATCTCTTCAATACATATTCAAACATGCCCACAATTCGAGTTCCTTTCTATTGAACGTGCATATTAAATACGAATATACCTAATATACCAAATTCTCGAAAGCATAACTAGAAATGCAACGAACGATGAGATTAACATCATAGAAAGAGCATGGACATGCAATTATTATAACATTATGGGGTATCTCCCCCTTGGGACCTTAAGGTCCCTCTAGACATATTTCACTAAAATAAGAATGGGTCGGGAACTGTCTCCCTTTACTGCGTTTCCATACCTACTGGCACTACTACCAGATTCTGAGGGCCTGACTGGTCACTTTCTCTATCCTCCTCCTCTCAGCTTTAAGTCATCGTCAGACACTTTTGAACACTTGGCTAAACCCCAAAATGAACTACAACCAATGTACTCTAGAGTCTAAGGCACAACGGTGCACAAAATGATAATTTAATTCATCCAAAAAGACTACACCTGAAAACATAAATTCAATACCAATGCTACTTCTTGGAATACAACTCTTATCTTTCCTTAGTCTCTACAATCATCATCATATACATACACTCTTTTCAACACCTACTTGTCTCACTAAACACATTATCTGCTTCGATTTCTTCATAGGTTACAAATACCACACTCATATCATAGTACTTAGTTTGGAGTCCACAAACTTACATTCTTCAAAGATTCAAGCTTAACTTCTAAAAGATAACATGAATAGCCACAAATCTTTAATAAACATACTATTCTCATTCTAGCCTTCAAATATCACATCTCTTAAACTTATACTTCTCCACACCATGAGAATCGCAGCTATATCTCTATCAATCAACACATATAATTCCCAACTTCCACACTTAGATTCTTACATATATAAATTCAAGCCTATTCATTCACCATATAAACAGCTAACCCCATAAGGCATACTCTGCTCACTTTAGAGAACACTGTCCCAAAACTATCTGCGGGGACCGTCAGAGAAAGTTCTATCTGAAAGACTTTGGCTTCACTACTTCTGTTACCTTAAGAGTAAGGTAAATCTGACATAAGTAGATCATTACAAGAGTCTACATAACTCTCTTGGAAAATCTTGCTATAGCACGATGTGGATCATGAATGAACAGAACCTCTTCTAAACATCCCATAGCCTCCCGTACATGAATGTGGCGCGCAACACACTCTTGTACAAGACTCTACTAGATGCGGCTTTTCAGAATCCCTAGGACACTGTTGAACCTTAGGCTCTGATTCCAAGTTTGTAACGCCCCGATTCCCGAGAACCAGAACGCCACACAGTGCTTATGATCCCAAAGGACCACAAGCTAACCCTTTTCTGATATCTGTACCTGTTCACTACATAATATAATAAAATACATGCGAAAATTGGCTAACACTTGCCATAAGGTTCAAACATCTAGAAATATACAATATCTTAAACCACACACTAATACATCTGTCTGAACCTATGGTGCCCCAAAATAAAAGAACACCATAGCGCGAATGCGTCAATACTAAGATGTACTGAGTATGCAAGCAGGGAAGGCTAAATCCAAGGGCTTATGCATGAACATTTAATCAACAGAATAATCATGAGAATAACGAATGAGTACACATCTATGAATGCACAGTTCACAACCACTATAACAATTATAACGACTCCAGATACCATAGCTCGGATACCACTTTACTGTCCTCGAAACTCATTACTGTACTGTGGTACTGCATTACTGAATCACAGGATACCAACACTGATCAATCAAATACACTCATACCCCTGACTCCTGAAGATTTATACTGACATAGAAACCGTGAAAAGTAGTTACATAACTCACCATGACTCCTCATAAGCAACTGAATATCTGGGGGTGCACACAATAATTTGAATAATATCTTTGATTTCGTAAAACGTGCGTACGGAAAATGAAGACTCACATAGCTTGAATTTCATTATCCATACTTCTCATAATATTATAGAGAGGAAAACATAAGTAAAATCCCATAAATCATCATAAAATCATTAACATTCATCATAAATTCTCATGACTCATCATAGACAACCAAACTCATCAACTCAAGACTCGGAGCGAGATAGTTCAAGAAACATACTCTTATGGACAGGGGAGCTTCCTATAACCGACAACCCCACGTGAGCCACGTGAAATACCAACGTTTTCCCTCCTAGGGAGAGCACTCCCATTGGCGGGAGTGTTGTACTCTTGCCAGGGAGTACAATCTTAAAGCTTTCATAATCACAATTCGGCTCTCTGGCCAACAATATCATCATCAACAACCCTACGGTGGCACATAGGTTTGGGGAAATACAAAATTTCCCTCTCGGTGCTAAGTAATAATCCCTGACTAGCTCAGAACGTGTTAGGAAATTCACCACAACATCACAAGGGTCTATCATAAAGACCAAATCAAATCTCTTTGGAAATCCACCACAATGTCGCAAGGGTTTATCATAAATACCAAATCTAATCTCTTTCTCATTTATCTAATCATATCAATTTGTGGATTCCTAACTCAACATATTTTAGCTCAAAACATTTTAATTTTCCTCAACATCAACATGATATCAATAACACAACATGATATCAAATCTCTTTCTCATTTATCAAATCATATAAATTTGTGGATTCCTAACTCAACACATTTTAGCTCAAAATATTTTAATTTTTCTTAACATCAACATGATATCAATAACACAACATTTCGTCTCTACGAGCTTAAAATCAATATAAATCATCCTGACTCTGCGGATGCAAATCAATATTCTCAAATGATCATTCTTTCATTCCAGTATTCAAATCATGACAATAGCTTTTGAAAAGCATTTAAGATCTTCAAATCATAGTAAGATTTTGTATGTCGTAATGTAACTCAAATCATGGCTCTTATATCAAGAATCCTCAAAAAAATAATTTCATAGTAGTGGTATGCAATTTATGGCATAAAATCTCAATTCAAGAAAACAAGATAATAAGGTTATTATGTATACCAATATTGGACGTTTCAAAGTTCCATAAATCATATCTTGAAAACACTTGAAATATCAACTCATGGTAGAATATGAAATTCACCATATCAAATCATAACTTGGGAATAATAAAGTAATCATGTACATCAAAGCTTAAACAATTTATATTTTTCATAACCTCATAATTCGTCATTAAAACATCTTGGGTATTTCCCCACTTTATAAAATCATGTAATTCCAATGATAAAATCAATTTTTTGGGCACAAGAATGAAAAGATATTCTTGTTCAAAACCCCACATACTAAGTTCTCACGGAATTCATGTTAAGTTCTCAAATCATCAAAAATTCATCGATCGTAGCACGACTAAGATTATCGCGGAACTGACTCAGCTCTAGACCAGCAGACTATTTCAGGCATACGTACCCCCAGTAATCAATAACATAAGTAATACGTAGTATACAACAACGCATACTCACATGCCCATAGGCCATCATGCACCATGCATTCATTAACACCTCACACCAATCATTTGAAGATCATATTCATTTACAAGTATTTGGATCTCATGCCACTACGTCGTAAATCATTCAACAAGGATGCATATGGTTAAGGAAGAATACAACATAATATAGTTCATCCAACCGGGATACACACAAATAACATACATTCAACACATCATGGTTCACTTTTCAAGGTTCTTTCCTTTAAGATCTTGATATATGCAATTCGATCCATACTTAGACATTTCACACTTAGCGTGGCCTATTGGCCTTACCATTTTCCTCAAGTATCATAGTAAACACGTAGCATGCAAGTATGGTATGAACTCATCACTTCGATCACAAGGGGTCATACGATCCATTCTTCTTTAACTAGGTATTTCTACAATTACCTTGCATGCACCATTTAGGCATAGGTCAGTATGAACAATTACATGTGCTACAACACCATCATTCATCTTAATTCCACCAACTAAATCCTTCGTCTGCACTTACAACCATATTATAAGCCTTCCACACAACATCCCCAATTTTAGACAATAACATGCAGGTCATGTTAATCGTATACATAGAAAGTAGTCTAGTCATTTAGAACTTATTATATCCTAAGAACGTAAATTTATAGCCTCTTAGACAATTCCACAAACACCTTACATACACTTTTAGGCATTGGTGAATTCGTCAAATTCTCATGTTTTCCGCCACCCCATATATCTCATCCAACACACATAATCCTCACATGCATGTATCAACCAACATACACCATCACCACACACATATATATATATCAACCAACATGCATAATCATCATATATATATATATATATCAAGTAACATACATAATCCTCATATATATCTCAACCATCAAATATCAATCAACATATATATATATACACATCATCAAAGTCTAGAATATATATATATAACTTGAACTTTCTAAAAGGGATTCGTGGACTCTATGGACGAAAGGAGTCCATAGATAAACACTTGCATACCTTCGATTTCGTGGTCGGAAGAGATTGACGGAAGGAATTCTTGAATCAAAGCCTCCAATTAATTTCCCCCAATTCAAAACCCTAACCCTAACTTGATATATATATATATATACATATATATATATATGTATGTATGTATATATATATATATGTATGTATGTATATATATATATATATATACATACATACATATAAGAGAAATGAGAGGAAAATAATACAAGTTCTCAGCTGAATGGAGTATTTATAGAGGTTTAAAAGAGTGGTGAAAGACCAAAATGCCCCTAAGAAACAAATAAAACCCGAATATGTCCTTCAGTAATCTATCCGATAGGTTGAAGTAAATTGGCCATAACTTTTTACTCCGATGTCCAAATTGGATGAAACCAATTTTATTGGAAAGAAGACTCTCAAGGCTTTTCGTTTATATATAGCAGCTCACACAGTTCATTATGTACAAGGAGTTATGATCGTTTGAAGTTGACCAAAAAAATTGCCTGGCTGCAGAGTTTTTTTTTCTGCACATTTTACTGTTCATAGTTCGATTGGAATGGTCGTAGTTTGATTGGAATGGTCGTAACTCATCGCTTGAGTGTCCGTTTTGGGTGATACATATATCGTTGGAAAGATTATTCGATGCTCTACGAAATGGTGGGTTGAAATCCAAGAAATGACACACAAAAAAATTATGAATCATTCTCGAAGATAGGATCCAATATGTTTACGCACAATATTTGAACGAAAAATTTTCTGGGGTATTACAATAAGTATAGCAGAATCCGTTTTTGCATACATTTGGTGTTAATAGGGAGTGATATATCCTTGTGTGTCAATTTTGTGATGTAGTTTGTTCGAGGTATGAAATGGGTGTTGACGGTATTTGTATGCCAGAGAGTATAGGTTAGTAATGGAAGTACTCGGTGAGTGAGTGTTGTTAAATTATGCCATTGTCGGGTTGTAAGATGAAGTTAAGTTAAGGCGTAGAGAGCTATGAACTAAGTTAAGTTATGTGTGAAGGATAGATAGTAGTGACGGTGAAAGAAGGATGTGTTAATGGATTGTGAATAAGATAAGCTATATGATTATGACCAATTATTATTGTTATGATGTTTAAATGGGCTAGCATTGGTTGAAGATTGTTTTATAGTTTCTAAGTGGAAATTTTGTGCAAAACGTTTTAAGTTATATTGTGTGCTAAAAATTAAGTTTGAATGATTGGTGATCGTGAAGGTGACTGTGACGATTTCTTGATTAATGGTATTAGTTGTTAGGAAGTGATCTAGTAGGCTTGAATAGTGGATATAAGAGCCTAAGTTTGGTTGATTCATGATTAAGTTTGATGTTGTGTTTATGATGAGAAAGTTCACCCAAGATATTATGGGACTGCTTTAATTTCGAGGATTAGTGTATGACTGTAATGGTTGAGATTCTTAGATGTGATTTTGATTCTTATGGTTTTAAAATATAAGTTTACAAGCGTGATTTTAATAAGCGATGACAGAGGTAGTGTGGTTTGTTAAGGATGAGAAAAATTTGAGTTGAGCGTTAGACTCTAAGATTGAAATTTCAAAGTTGAGCTGAAAGCTGTAACAGCCCAAGCTCACCGGTGCATGCGAAATTGTTCGCTTTGGAGCCTCGGCCCCTCACGGTTTTAAAATGCATCACATATGTGGAAGGTATCCATGCACCTATAAGGCACACTTCGTTCCCCTTCACTACCGATGTGGGATTTGCCTAAGTGAATGCAGGCGTTACGTATCGCCGTCCCTACACTCACCCCCCGTAGGGACTCAGCGTCCTCGCTGAGGTTTGCCCCACCACCGGCACCGGTGCTGTCTCTGATACCAACTGTAACAGCCCAAGCTCACCGGCGCATGCGAAATTGTCCGCTTTGGAGCCTCGGACCCTTACGGTTTTAAAACGCATCACATACGGGGAAGGTATCCATGCACCTATAAGGCACACTTCGTTCCCCTTCACTACCGATGTGGGATTTTCCTAAGTGAATGCAGGCATTACGTATCGTTGTCCCTACACTCACCCCCCATAGGGACTCAGCGTCCTCGCTGAGGTTTGCCCCACTACCGGCACCGGCGCTGTCTCTGATACCAACTGTAACAGCCCAAGCTCACCGGCGCATGCGAAATTGTTCGCTTTGGAGCCTCGGCCCCTCACGGTTTTAAAATGCGTCACATACGTGGAAGGTATCCATGAACCTATAAGGCACACTTCGTTCCCCTTCACTACCGATGTGGGATTTGCCTAAGTGAATGCAGGCATTACGTATCGCTGTCCCTACACTAAGGGGGGAAGGATGTAACACCCCATACTTAATTATGTGCATTAGCCATGGTTATATGTGTTGGATTATATGTATTGATCCTAAGTTAGGTATATATGAGTTTAAGTATGAGTATTGATTATTTTGAGATGGTTTCAAGTGTATAGTTTGATTATATGTGTATGGGAATCGACTTTATTTATACTGGAATTTGCCCGTCGATGGTTCCATACGAAGTTTATTGAATAAGCTTTCCAACGATATAAATATTTCCAAAAACGGATAAGTTTTGGATATAATTGAGCACATTCGAAACTATAAAACGGCGGTCGGGATAATTGTGAACAGTAAATGTGCAGGAAATTCAAACTACTGAGGCCTGCCAGTTTTTTGGGTCGACTTTGAACGATCATAACTCCCTCAATATAATGAACTGGGAGATCTACCACCTATCAAAAGAAAGATCTTTGAGTCTTCTTTCCAATTCAATTAGTTTCATCCAAATCCAACATCTAAGTAAGGAGTTATACTCGTTTTACTTCAGCCTCTCAAAACAGATTTTTAGGGTCAACTTCAAACGATCATAACTCCTTGTAAAGGACGAACTGGGTGGCCTACTTTATATGAAATGAAATACCTTTGAATTATCTATCCAACGATACCAATTTCACCCAAATCCTATATCGGAGCAAAGAGTTATGACTGATTTACTTTAGCCTATCAAAACAGTCCACCATGGACAGATTCGGATTTACTTAAATTTTTAAGGGCAATATGGTCATTTTCCATCACCTTTTGGACGAAAATTGGTCATTATATAGATATAATTGATCTTATATCCATCAATTATCATCATATTATTGGAAATAAGAAACCCTAGCCTAATTTCAACACCAATTACCCTATGATTCAACCGTAGAAAATCCAAATTGATTCCGTAGTTGTGTTCACCGTCTCGAGGGCTTCGAGAAGCACCCCTTATTTGTGCCAACAGGACTTCGAAATCAAAAGGGCCATTTTATGGTAAGGATGTAAATTATGTTGGTGTTATTTATATGGATATGTATATATATATGCATGTGAGCATAAGAAGTATGTTATTTGATTGTTGTTGAAAGATGATTGGAAATGATGTTTGATTATTCTTGTGCATGGTTGGATTATGTTGAATTGTGAAGGGATTTGGTGTGATGATGTGGTATTGAAATGATGATTATATATATATATATATATACACATAAACCTATTGATCAAGTTGGTTTTTGGAATGTTTTACAAATATTGGTTGTATGGAATTATGGAAGAGAATTGTGGTGTTGGGTTGCTAATACTAGATGCCAAATATTTCATTGTAGATAAGTGATTTGTAAAGGCGGGAAGTTGTGTCGAATTGGTGTCCGAATCTACAACGAGGTATGTAAAGCACACTCTAACGATGTTATTTGGCATGAAAACACCAATGTTCCATCAAGTAAGATTCCAAGGTTGTCCAAACACATGTATTGTTCTACATTACCAACGAAGTTGTTTCCATTCTATAAAGTGTCAAAATATTTCATTGATATACCAAAAGGCTCCTATTTCATTGTTGTGATATTGATGATTCTGAAACACATTGTTGATGTACTAATGAGTCTTTATTACATCGTTATTATATAGAAGGTCTATTACTTGATTCCTATTGATGTATCATTGTTCCAAAGGTACTATATTGGCATGAACACTAATGTAATAATCTCAAAAGCTTTTGAACTAAGTTATTGGAAAGATTTCTTATGTGTGTTACTTGATATATGTGTGGGTGGTATCCCAGGGGCATAAGCCTAGCATGGGTCGATCCCTATTTATGTGTTTATGGGTGGTATCCCAGGGGCATAAGCCTAGCATGGGTCGATCTCAATTGATATGTACTGGAGGCAGCCTAATGGTCATAGTACGGTACAGTATTGATTATTGTTAGGTGGTTGGAGGTTCGGGAGGAGGAGGTAATGGCGAATGATAATTGTAAAGAATGAAATGAACGAATATATACCGTTCCATAAATGTGTTTGAATCCAAGAACCCAGTTCAGATTAATGATAATGTACATGATCCTAAAAGTGTTTATGAAGTGTGGTTCACTTCTATTATGATTTATTCAAATGTGTATGATTTTCTTGATCCCTCATATCACATATGATTATCTACAGCTTTACATACTCAGTATATATTTCGTACTGACGTCCCTCACGGGGGACCTGCATTTCATGCTGCAGGCACAGGTACTTCAGCTTATTCACAGCATAGATAAGAGCCGGGTCGTACAACTATTGTTGGTGAGCTCCAGTTTGCTTCGAAGCTTTTCAAGTCGGTTCCTTATGTTTTGTTATTGTACAGGAGTCATGTGTGGGCGGGGGTTTGTCCCGACCCTAGTTATTTCATGTATATATGTCCTAGAGGCTTTGTAGACATAAGGAAGGGTCAAGTCATGAGAGTTTATATAGTGATGTTATATTTGTATATGTGGTGGCCCCGACGGCCAAGTATTATATATATATATATATTTGTGCGTGTTGTGCTGATACAGGAAATTAGACCCTTCTATATGTAACGAAGTGCTGCCCAAATTTTTGGTGAATGTAAGTGAAGGTACAGGTATTTGAACGGGTTCTCCCGGCCCTTCTCGGCTTCGGGTGCCAGTCCGGCCCGATGGGATTTTGGGGCGTGACAAAAGCGTTGAAGCTCTAGATGGTGTATGCTTATTTTGAGCTAAGTGGTAATGTGAAGTAAGATTAAGATTAAGTTTTCATGTATATTGTGGTTAGATGAAGTTTTATGTGGTTATCTTGAGGGATTGTGGTGTACATGTTTCAGATTCTGGAAGCTAGTTATGCTTCAATTCATAAACTTCTACTAAACGATCTATGTTTTCCAAGTATTATAGCTCAGTCAATCAGAATTGTATAGTGTACCTTCTCATTTATCATTTCATCATGTTATCCAAGGATCTTAGGAATGAAATCATTTCCATATGGAGCATCTCAGTAGTTACGAGTATACCTCTGTTCGTGCGTCATGCATATGAGCTAATTCATAGGTGCCCCGTGCACAGTCTTAGTGACCCTGTGAAATAAGTGTTGTAGAGGAATATAGAGTCCCAAGGGGGAGATACCCCGTGACTTCTTAAAGCTTCCGTATTTTAAACACATCTAGTTCATGCTCAAGTTCTCATTACGAGCCTTGAATTGGCTATTGTTTCATACGCATTCATATATTCCAGAGTTAGTTCAGCTAGATATTTATGCGTCAGATATACATGTTCAGTATGAGGACTAAGAAACTGTAATTCCAATCGTGCCGATATGTCTCAGATGTTCGTGTCCCTTAAGAAGGTCAGTTGATCAGTGCTTTTATCATATCATGCGACATTTGAGGACGAATCTTTCCAAGGGGGAGATAATGTAATACCTCGAAAAAAAATTTTCGTAAAGATTTCGTGAGAAATATATCGAGTTCTACGCTTTAGAGCGATCCATAAATTTTCTATGGAGTATTTATAAGACGTTGACCTACCATTGCGTAGAGTATCGAATAATATTTTCAACGATATGTAGATCATCGAAAACGGACATTCGAGCGATGCGTTACGACCATTCCGATCGAGCTACGACCATTCTGATCGAACTGTGAATAGTAAAACGTGTAGGAAAAAAAGTACTGAGGCCTAACGTATTTTTTTCCCAACTTTAAATGATCATAACTCCTTGTACATAATGATATAGGTGATCTACTATATGTCAACGGAAAGCTCTACGAGTCCTCTTTCCAATGAAATTGGTTTCATCCGATTTGTCTATCAGAGCAAAAAGTTATGGTCAATCTACTTCAGCGTATCAAAAGTGAATTTTTGGGTCAATTTCAAAAGATCATAAATCCTCGTACATAATGATCTGGGTGAGATACTATATATCAACGAAAATATATGAGAGTCCTCTTTCTAATGAAATTGGTTTCATCCAATTTGGATATCAGAGTAAAATATTATGGTTGATCTACTTCAGACTATCAAAACAGTCCACCAAAGGACAAATTCGAGAATTATTTAATTTTTAAGGGCATTTTGGTCATTATGCCTTCACTTCATGGACAAAAATTGTCCATTTATACCTATATTGAGCCATAAAATTCATGTTCTTCCATCAAAAACATTGAGAGAACTAAACCCTAGGTCCATTTTGAGCTCCAAATATCTTTCAATTTCACCGTAGAAATCCAAAATTAATCTGATAAACGAACTCCTCAATTCAAGACCTTCGAGAAGCACCCATTATTTGTCCGAACAGGATTCCGTAATCAAGAAGTCAATTTCAAGGTATGTGGGGTTTTGAACAAGAGCAATCTTCCGTTCTTTTGCCCAAAGCTTTAAGTTTATTATGGTTTTACATGATTTTGCAAGTGAGATTATGTCTAAATAATTCGATTATGAGATTATGATGGTTGAATGAATAAACTTTGATTTATATGATTATCTCAATGTTTTCATGATATGATTTAATAATTATCATTGCAAATTACACACTTTTACCACGAGGTGGTATTTTGAATGATTTTGGGACGCATGTCGAGATGGCATTTTGGAATAATATTTTGAGATATGTGTCAAGCTTTATGCTTCCCAATGACGATTTGAATTATTGAATATATATTTGAGATATGAGATGTCTTGATATCTATAATTGTAAATTTCATATTTTTATTTTGAATGATTTCGAGATATATGTTGAAATGGTATTTTGGAATGATTTTGAGATTTATGATAAGCTTAAAGCTTCTTTATGACGAAATTGAATCATTGAGCATATTGAGATATAATGTTTGAGATGTTACCATGAGTCTTGATATTTTCTCAAAAATATTGATGTTGTCATGACTTGATAAATTGTTACATTTTGACATTTAAAAAGCTTGAGTTCTATTATTGAAATTTCATGATATTCGAAAATGGGTATACACTCAAATTACTTTATGAAGGATTTATAAGACTTTGAATTTTTTTTTTCAATATGGATATACATGATTACTTCATTACTCTACTTAAATTGAGAATTTATGCTATGAGTTGTATACTACTACAATTAATTGATATTTCTAAAGGCTTTCGAGATAAAAGTCATGATTTGAGTTGTACTACGGGATATGTATTCTTATTATGAATTGAAGGTCTCAAGTGCTTTTCAAAAGCTGTTGTCATGATTTAATTGTCGAATTGAAAGAATAATCATTTGAGTACATTGACCTTGAACTCGCAGAGTCGGGATGATTTTGACTATGAGAAAGATTGATTTTGATATAGATGTTGAGATGAATTTTGGTATATTTTTTTTTGGATGATTTTGATGAGTTGAATTGTTGAAAATATTACGTATTGAGTCTTCATATCCTTGTCCAAATGTCGAGTCGGTTATGGTTCAATGCATTGATACCTTGTTGATGTTGAAAAAGATTGAAATGTTTTAAGTTGAAGTTGGGGTTAGGAATCCACAAATTGTTGATGAATTATAAATTGAGATATTTGTTTTGATCTTTATGATAGACCCTTGTGATGATGATGGTGGATTTTCTAACGCGTTCTGAGCTTGTTGGGTAGTTGTACTTAGCACCGAGAGGGAAATTTAGTATTTTTCCAAACCTATGTGCCATCGTAGGGTTATTTGATGATGATATTATTGGCCAGAGAGCCCGATTGTGATTATTGAAAGCTTTAAGGTCGTACTCCCTGGCAAAGAGTATGACGCTCCTGCCAACGGGGGTTTCAAACGTTGGTATTCCACGTAGCTCACGTGGGGTTGTCGGTTATAGGAAACTCCCCTGTCCATAAAAGTCATGTTTCTTGAATTACCGAGTCACTCTGAGATTTGAGTCAAAGAGTTGAGATATTATGATGAATTCTGATTACCTATGATGAATTTTGACGATATGATAATTTATTATGATTTATCATAATTTATGATTTTGATGATTTACATGGATTATAAAATCTTACCATTTGAACTATTTCTTATGAAAGTATGAAGAGTATGATTTGATATAACTCAAGCCAAGTGAGTCATCATTGTCTGTATGCATGTTTTCATGAAATTGATGATGTTATTTAAAGTGTTGCATGCACCCCCACATACTCAGTACATTCTCTTTGTGCTGACCCCCATCTACTATTCTATTCAGTTGCAGCGTTTGGTCAGCGGGTAAAGGAGTCCTTATAGTTCAAGGTCTTGTGTTGGTTGTTTCAGTTCAGAGACACTGTACCTTCTTCTGTCGTCCATATTGAGTGGGATGGTTGGGAGTCATGACCCGTTTATGTACAGGCAATACTAGTAGAGGCTTCATAGACAGTAGTAGTGGTTGATGTATTCAGTCTCTTTCTTGTATATGTATATGTGTTAGTAGAATTGTCATCTTGTAATTCCAATATTGTATTGAAAAGATTCTGTATTGAGATATTTTCAGCTTCATTCTCTCAGAATTATGTTTTAAATCAACTGCTTTTGAGTTATACCTATGAAAGGGTTAGCTTAGGGTCACTTGTGACCCTAAGCACCGTGTGGCGTCTAATCCCATTTTGATCTTTGATTCGTAAATAGTGTAAATAGGGTCCTGGGGGTCACTTTTGTGATAATAACCTTTTTCATAAATTTGATGATTCCATTGGATACAGAACGTGTTTTACAATCAAATTTTACTATTGGATCATGTTCATAGGGTTTTGTTCTGGGGTTAAAAATAAGTTTTTGATATTGCAGGTGTTAGTGTGTGAGAAAGCAAATCTTTGACCATTTGATGGCATTTCTTAAGCATAAGTTTGGCTGAAGTGATATTTTGATCTATTGAACAGGTCGTTTAAGCGATTAAAGTGTCTCTTCAGTAACCATCCCTGAGTATAAGACCTAAATTCATATTTTTGACATTTGGGAGCTAGGAAGCTCTAATTTTGATATTTGTTTATGCCTTTTTCTCATAGAATCATAGTTTATCAACTTAGAACTCTATTTTCCCCATTTTCCAAGAACCTCTATTTTATTTTTCATGATTTCCACTAAAGTTGAGAATCAAAGCCCCATTTCCACTATTTTGGGGGATTCGGAGCTCTGTTTGGACGATTGCAAAGAAATTTTTGAGATTTCATCAATGGGTAATTTTCTAATCTTATATTATCATTTTTTTTTCTCAATTTAACCTTCAAAATAACTTCAAATTATTAATTTTTAAAATTTGTTTTTGCAGTTTTTGCCAGTAAAGCTTGAAAATAGTTTCTCTTTGATTTGAACCTCATTTTAACTTATTTTTATATGATTTTTCAATTGTAGACTCCTATGATTATGGGGAACTTATTTCTAAAATACTCCTATGAGACGAGGGTCTATCAAAGATATTCTCTCTAGCTCACATTTGAGGTAGTGGTATGGACTACTTTCCACTTAACCCTCCCCAGACCCCACTTGGTGGGAATATACTGGGTATGTTGTTGTTGATTTTTCAAAATATGTTTTGGGGGTCCATTTTGACCCCGACTCAAAACTAGGCAATATGGATGTCATTAGCTTTATTTTGATGCGTAGATTCAGTATTTGTATGTTTTAGTTAATTTTGAATCAATTTAGGAGAGAAAAGCTCTGGACTAAAGGTATTTTGGATTGATTTTTCGCATTTGAACTAGGTCATGGCTTAATTTTCTTTAGACTAGGATGGGCAGTAAATATTGATATAAAAACATGTTATTGGTGAGGGAACCAATCATAAAAATGGCTATATTAATATGTTGTGCTGGTTTAGGGGCCTATATTATTGTTATTTGATTGTTTTGAAGCATTATTTGCTATGTGTGATCATGTGGGTTCTTATTTGATATCGTTGGCCTTATTTATATGTATTTGGTTGTATCTTTTCTGGTGAAAAAGCCTAAATGGGAGTTTATATGGTATAAATGTTATATTACTGTGTATTTTTACTCTATTTGCATATTGATTTCATTAGGTTCATGGATGGTTGTATTATTGAGTGGATTTTGGATCACTTGGTTTGTATATTGGTTGGATTTAGAAATTCTTTTTCAGGTTAATTATGAGCATTACATCCTCATATTACATACATTCATGAAACATTGGCACCATAATGGAAATACAGGAAACATTGACTTTTTCTAATAGAAAATGTGACATCTTTAAAACCCTTTATTGATGGATGTGTCGGAGAAGAGTTATGGATATTGGTATTGGATTTGGATTGTATATGGATTGATGAACACACCAAGGGTCCTATATATGAGCAAAGCTCGATAGGTGTACACGGAGGTTGTACAATGAACTCATGTATCATACCACTTTATCATTGTTATTATCATTACCATCATATTCATTGAAATTCATATGTATATATTGTGCTAATTTTGTGTTGTATTATTTTCTTGATATGATATCTATCTATGTGTATATCTTTCCATACTTGTATGGGTGATATCTGTATACTTGTATTTACTTATCGTATTTGCATGTGGTATTTTTAAATATCATTAAACTATTAGTGGAGGTGGTGTGGGCTACCGTTTGGATTATTTTTTACTACAGGTGATGTGCCCATAGTGTGCATTTTGTATGCTTTATTTTCTAATTTGCTCAGTCGGCCTATGACACCTACTGAGTACAAGTGGACCTTACTTAGCCCTATTACATACTTTTGATACAAATCCAGGTTTAAGTGCATTGCACGATAATTGATTCTGGTGGTACTTGGAGTCTATTTTAGGTAACAGTTGATCTATGCATTCGAAGTTGACCACTACCTTTTTTTATCTAGACTATATCTTATTGTATTCTGAGACATAGTTTGTTCTCTTTTGGATATCCTATGTATATTTTGATTTCGAGTTGTATTAGTTGGTTCTTACACTGTGACATCAGGTTTTAGGATATTATGTGGTATCTTTGGCTTTGTATCTCATATTTTTGCTATATATATAGTTTAACTTTGTTCTAAGATTCTTGCCTTGGGTTTTGGTATTATCTTTTATTTCATATTAGGTTGGATGATAGTCCTACTTGTCAAAGCTTGCTGTGACAAGTACCATTATGTCCTTTGGTTTTTGGGTTATAACAAATTGGTATCAGAGTAGCCAGGTTCATTGGTCTCAATAGTGTAAGAACGGGGTGTCTAATAGAGTCTCATGGATCCGTATGTAGATGTCTGTATCTATCTTTGAGAAGATATAAGATGTCTTTAGGAAACTTTTTTTATTTTGTTCCTCATCATGCAGATCTTTTATACCTTGTGTTTTAAATAGTGTTTTACTCTTTTCTGTGCCTATATTCGAGTAAGGTATTTCGAGATCAGTAGTTCAACCTTCGTCTGTGTTACCTCCTCAAGTAGGGTCTCAGCCAGCTAGATTTATTATGCCCCCTCTTATTGCAAGTACAGTTATGCCTTCTGAGGATTAGAAAAGGTTTGAGAGATTCACTTTCATGGGTCCTCCTAGGTTCAGTGGTGATATAGGCAAGGATTTCTATGAGTTCCTGATTGAATATTGCCAGAAGTTTCATAACCTTGGTTCTCTTAAGTCGCATGGGGTTGCTTATACTACTTATCAGATGAGAGATGCGGCTAGAGATTGGTGGAGGTCATTTGTTATTTGAAGACCGCTCGATTCTCCTTAGATAACTTAGGATTAGTTTGTTGAGGCCTTTTTGGAGAGGTTTATGCCTTATAATTGAAGGGATCAGATGAGAGATGAGTTTGATCACTTGGAATAGGGTTACATGACTGTATGGAGTATGAGTATGTTTCGATGCCTTGTCTAGATATTCTTATACCAGCACTGCCACCAAGTCTAAGGTATTCAGAAGTTTGTGAAGGGGTTGGATGTCTCTCTTCAGCTAGATATGACTTAAATAGTAGTGTATGTAGCATTATTTTAAAGTATAGTGGATTATGCTAGGATGACTGAGACTATTCTTTGAGGATTTTAGGGAGTCGCCAATAGGGTGTGTCATCAGGCCAAGTTCAAAGGTCACACTTATTGAGGGAAAGATTTTAAAAGTTTCTGTGGGTACGTATCATGGTAGACCTATGTAGGCAGCCTTGTAGAGTTTAGTTAGTGGGTATTATGGTTCGGTATCTTTGGGTAGTTGTTCTATCTAAGTTTTGCCTCCTCCTATTGAGTTTGCCTATAGAGTTTGTTTTATATGTGATGAGGTTGGCCATGTAGCCAAAAATTATCCCCTCTGTGTTTTTAAAGCTACTCTTATGTTTAGATATTGGAAGTAAAGGTGATACTAGAGGTATGTGGGGTAAAGGTCGTGGTACCCGCGGTAGTGGTTGCAGGCTACTCAGCTAGATGGTGGTCATGGAAAGTTCTATGCTATACTTGCCATATTAGAGGCAAATGCTTTTGACACTGTTATCACAGGTATCATCCCTATTTGTTTCAGATCTGGATCTATATTATTTGATCTAGGATCGACTTTCTCCAATGTGTTTGCGTATTTTAATTCCAGTTTTGATGCTGCTAGTGAGCTTTTTTCCATGCCTATTCTTGTATCTATCCTTGTCAGAGACTCTTTAGTGGTGGATCGAGTGTACCTATCCTATATTATGACTATTGTGGGTTGTGAGACTTGGGTAGATCTGCTTGTTTGATATATGATAGATTTTGACATCATCTTGGCTATGGATTGGTTGTCTCCTTACCATGTTGTCCTAGATTATTATGCTAAGATCATGACTTTAGCTCCGCCGAGTGTGCCAAGGATAACTTGGAAGGGTGTGCTTCATTTGGGTCCTAATAGAGTTATATTTTTTCTTTAGACTCTTCCCTTAGTTGAGAAAGGATGTTTGTCTTATTTGGCTCATATTCGTGATACTAGTATTACTTTACCTCTTCTTTTGGATTCTATTCATATTGTTCGTGATTTCAAGGATGTTTCGTAATATATTTTCCTACTATGCCTCTGAATTGTGCTATTGACTTTTCCATTGATGTTGAGCCATACACCAAGCCTATTTCTATTCCTCATTATAGGAAAGCCTTTGCCAATTTGAAAGAATTGAAAGATCAGTTGCAGGAGTTGTTGGATAAGGGATTTATTCGACCTAGTGTATCACCTTGGGGTGTGACTGTCTTGTTTGTGAAGAAAAAAGATAGGTCAATACGTATGTGTATTGATTATCGACAGTTGAACAAGGTGACGGTTAAGAATAAGTATCCTCTTCTTTGCATATATTATTTGTTTGGTTAGATTCTGGGTGCTTCAGTGTTTTTAAAGATTGATTTGAGAGTATCACCAGTTGAGGATTTGAGCTTTGGATATTCCAAAGATAGATTTTCAAACTCAGTATGATTATTTTGAGTTCTTGGTCATATCCTTAGGATTGACCAATACCCCAACCGATGTTTGTAGAGTTTATGTATCAGCTATTTTTATCGTATCTTAATTTCTTTGTTATTATATTTTTAGATGATATTTTGGTTTATTCCAAGAGTAAGGCAGATCATAAGGAGCATTTATGGATTGTGCTTCAGAGATTAAGGGATGAGAAGTTGTATGCTAAGTTCTCCAAGTATGAGTTTTGGTTGGAGACTATTTTTTTCTTTGGTCATATGGTGATCAAGGATGGTATTATGGTTCATTCGGCCAAGATTACAGCAGTTTATAGTTGGGATACACCCATTTCACCTATTGAGATTTGGAGTTTCACTGGTTTAGCCTATTATTATCGACGTTTTGTTGAGGGTTTTTCATCTATTGCAGCTCTATTGACCAAGTTAACTAATAAGAACATTTCCTTTCAGTGATTCAGTGCTTGTGAGGTGAGCTTTCAAAAGCTCAATAATTCGTTGACGTCAGATCCTATCTTAACTTTGCCCAAGGAGGGCGTGGATTTTACCATATTTTGTGATGGTTTAGGTGTTGTATTAATGTAGAAGGGTAAGGTGATTATGTATGCTTCTCATCAGTTGAATCCCCATGAGAGGAATTCTCTACCCACGATTGGGAGTTGTGCGCGATTGTATTTTCTTTGAAGTTGTGGAGGCATTATTTGTATGGAGTCCATTATGAGATTTTCTCTAATCATTGTAGCCTTCAATATTTATTCACCCAGCAAATCTTAACAGGAGGCACCACCATTGGCTTGAGTTGCTTAAGGATTATGAACTGACTATTCTCTATCATTTAGGGGCTAATATGGTTGCGGATGCCTTGATTCGAAAGTCGACTAACATGGGTATCTTGGCACATCTTTTGACCCAGGAGAGGCATTTGACCTTAGAGGTTCAGTTTTTGGCTAACAATAAGGTTGGGCTTGATATTTTTACACATACGTGTGTTTTGGCATTCGTGAAGGTTATTTCTTTTATAATGGAACATATTCAAGCTTATCAGTTTGATGATGTTGGGTTAAGATTTTTTTAGGATAAGGTGTTGAGTGGTGAGCCAAAGAAAGCCTCACTTGATACATATGGTGTTTTGAGGTTTGGTGGCTGAGTTTTTATGCCGAGAGTGGGAGATTGGATAAGACCGATTTTGGAGGAGGCCCATTTTTCCAGGTATACCATCCATCTAGAAGTGACTAAGATGTATAGTGACTTGAGGTAACATTACCGGAGGGGTGGTATAAGGAAGGATGTATCAAATTTTGTATCTTGTTGTCTATGTTGTCAGCAGGTGAAGGATGAGCATTTGAGACCTAGTGGTTTACTCCAATGGTTACCTATCCTTGAGTAGAAATGGGAATGAATTACTATAAACTTTGTGATTGGGTTGCCTCATACTTCTCGTGGTTCAGATAGTAGTTGGGTCATTATGTATCACTTGACCAAATTTGCTCAACTCATTTCTATTCAGGTTTCTTTCAATGCCGAGAGATTGGCCCATATCTATATTCGTGAGATAGTGTATCCTTATTGTATACCAGGGTCAATCATCTCGGATCAAGATTCAGTGTTCACATCTCACTTTTGGAAGACTTTTCAGAAGGATTTAGGTATGCGGGTTGATCTTAGCATAACTTTCAACCCCAAACGGATGGTTAGTTGGAAAGGACTATTCAGGTTTTGGAGGATATGCTCTGCGCTTATATTATGGACTTTGGTGGTTAGTGGGAGCAATATCTAGGTTTGTCAGAGTTTGTGTATAGTAATATATACCATTCCAGTATTGATTTGGCTCCTTTCGAGGCTTTGTATGGTAGGTGTTGTCGCTCTCTAGTTTGTTGGTTTGAGGTTTCTGAGATTAAACCATGAGGTACAGACTTGCTTCATGAGTCCTTGGATAGAGTCTGAATCATTCAGGATAGACTTCGAGCTGCTCAGAGTAGAAAAATGTGTTATGCAGACTGTAGACTTTGTGCCTTGAGATTTAGTGTTGGTGATAGAGTTTTTCTTCGTGTGTTTCCCATGAAGGGCGCGATGAGGTTTGGGAAGAGGTTAAAGCTTACTCCCAGGTATATTGAACCACTTGAGATTCTTTAGACTATTGAGGATGTGGCTAATGAGTTAGCATTGCCCCCACATTTATCAACTGTTCATCCAATTTTTCATGTTTCTATGCTTCAGTGTTACATTTTGGATGAGTCTCATGTCATTTGTTGGGATTCAGTCCAGTGAGACAAGAGGTTGTATTTTATTGAAGAGCTCATCTCTATTTTATCCAGGAATGTTAAACGGTTGCGTTCTAGAGATATTTCGGTGGTTAAGGTTCAGTGGAGCCATCGACTTATACATGAGTCTACTGGGAGGTTGAGTCTGATTTGCGTGCTAGTTATCCCCAGTTTTTTGCTGATTCAGGTATTTTCCATGCCTTTAGTTTGAGGCCGAACTAGATTTTAAGTGGTGGATGATGTAATGATTTGATTTTTGGTGATTTATGTGAAATATTCATTTCTGTATCACTTGACCATTTTACCCTTCCCCATGATTTCTTTGTGATATTTTTGAGGTGTGGGGATGATCGGCATGATTCCTAATGCATTTCAATGTGATTTGTGCGAGTTTATGATTTTTGGTGGCTTGAAAAGCCTTATAGTTGACTTCAGTCAACATTTATTGATTTGTGCAAAAAGGGACTATGCCAATAAATCCAGAATGTTGATTTAAGGTTGGTACCATGGTTGATATGGTTTTAGGACTTTTATTCTTATGCTGATCCTCGGTTCGCGTTATGAAATTAGGTCTGTTTTTTTTGAAAATCTGATATCTCCATTGAGTTCGAAAGGTCAAATTTGGGTTAATAGCAGGGTTGGTTCGGTTTCATGGTCTTTAGATCCTATTTCGACTCTTGATTTGGAAATAGTGTAAATAGGCACCCGAGGGTAAATTTTGTGATAATGAACTTTTTTCGCAAATTTGACGATTCCATTGGATCTGGAACGTGTTTTTAATCAAATCTCACTATTGGATCATGTTCTAGGGTTTTGAATGAGTTTCGGGGTTGAAAATACGTTTTTGACATTGTTGGTGCTGGTGTGTTCGCAAAAGAAATACTTTGACCATTTGATCGGGTCACTTAAGCAAACATTTGACCACTTAGGCGACATTTTGACCCTTTGACCAGGTCACCTAAGCGATCAAAGTGTCGCTTAAGCGACCATCGTTGAGTATAAGACCCAAATTCATATTTTTAATATTTTGGGAGTTAGGAAGCACCAATTTTGATGATTTTTGATACGTTTTGTCATAGAATAACTGTTTATCAATTTAGAACTCTATTGTCTCCATTTTCCAAAAAATCTATTTCATGTTTTGTGATTTCTACCCAAGTTAAGAATTAAAACTCCATTTCCATTATTTTTAGGGTTTGGGAGCTCGAATTTGGACGATTCCAAAGGATTTTTGAGATTTCTTCCATGGGTAAGTTTCTAATGTTATAATTGTCATTTTTCTCTCGATTTAATCTTCAAAACAACTTCAAATTCTTTATTTTTAAAATAGGTTTTGGGGGTTTTGTCGGTAAAGCTTGAAAATAGTCTTTTTTTGATTTGAACCTCGTTTTTAACTTGTTTTCACATGGGTTTTCTGTTGTAGACTCCTATGACTATGAAAAACGTGTTTCTAAAATAAAATTATGATTTTACCCTTCTTTTTTTGAAAACCCATTTAGGGGGTCTGTTTTGACCTCAACTCAAAAATAGAAAATATGGGTATCATTGGCTTTCTTTTGATGTGTAGATTATGTATATGAATGTTTTAGTTGATTCTTAATCCATTTGTGGGGGAGGGGGGAAGCTGTGGATTGAAGGCTTTTTGGATCGTATTTTGGCATTTGAGGTAATTTATGGCTTAACTTTCTTCAAACTGGATTTGGTACTTTATATCGATATAAAATCTAATATAAGTATGGGAACCAATCTTGGAAATGGCTATATTATTGTGTTGTGCCAATGTGGGGTCTTATATTGTTGTTATTTGTTTGTTTTGAGATATTGTTTTCTATGTGTGTCCGTATGGGATTTTATTTGATGTCGTTGACTTTTGTTATATGTATTTGGTTGTATCTTTTTGGATAAAAAAGCTAAAATTGGAGTATATGTGATATCAATGGCATATTATTGGGTATTTTTACTCTATTAGCATATGGATTACATTGGATTTATGGATGGTTGGAATACTGAGTGGATTTTGGCTCACTTGATTTGTATATTGGTTGGATTTGAAAATTCTCTTTCTGGTTGGCTGTGAGCATTACATCCTCATATCACATACATTCATGAAATATTTGTACCACTGTGGAAATATCGGAAACACTAGGGTTTTTTGATAGAAAATGTGACATTTTTCAAAACCCTCTGTTGATGGATGTGCCGGAGAGATATTTTGGATATTGGTATTGGATTTGGATTGTATGTGGGTTGACAAACCCCTCAGGGGTCCTACCTAGAAGCAGAGCTCGGTAGGCATATACAAAGGTTGTGTGATAACCTCATGCATCATATCTCATCATCATTATTATCATCATCATATTCATTGCATTTCATATGTATATATTATGCTCATTACGTGTTGTATTATTGTCTTGATGTGATGTCTCTCTATGTGTACGTCTTTCCATACATGTATGGGTGATATCTATATACTTGTATTTCCTTATCGTATTTGCGTGTGGTATATTTCAATATTGTAGAACTGTTAGTGGAGATTGTGTGGGCTACTGTTTGGGACATTTTTTGATTACAGGTGATGTGTCCATAGTGTGCATTTTGTATGCTTTATTTTCTAATTTTCTCAGTAGGCCTGTGATACCTATTGAGTACAAGTGGATATACTTACCCCTACTGTGCCCTTTCGGTGCAGATCCAGGTATGAGTGCACCGCACTACAGTTGATTCAAGCGGTACTTGGAGTCTATTCGAGGTAGCGATTGATCTATGCATCCAAAGTTGACCACTACCTGTTTTTTATCTGGACTATGTCTTATTATATCCAGAGACAGAGTTTGTCCCTTTTGGATATCTTATGTATATTTTGACTTTGAGTTGTATTAGTTGGTTCGTACATTGTAAAACTAGGTTTTGGGATATTGTACGCTATCTTTGGCTGTGTATCTGTGATTTTTTCTATATATGTGTGGTTCGACTCTGTTCTAAGAGTCTTGTCTTGAGTTTTTGTATAATCTTTCATTTCATATCAGTTTAGGTGATAGGCTTACCTATAAAGTCTTTTTGCGATAAGAGCCATCATGTCCCTTGGTTTTTGAATTGTGATAGGGTTAGTGGTCGAAAGAAAAAATGACACGGCCCGAACAAGGAACTAGTCATGTCGGGTGACTCAAGCCCAACCGGGACAGGAGACCAACCCTAATACCCAACCATAACCACAATACACCCAATGTCGGATGAATTTCAATTATACAACATAACAAAATGGAAAAATCATAAATCAATTATAGTCAAGCGGTGTCAACCCCAATACCAATACTAAAGACAAGGCTGAAACCAATACCAACACCACCCACGCCAACCCAAAGTAGTCTAACAAAGCCTCTATCCTAAATCAAAACAACATCCGATCGGGACATGCCCCCGACCATAGCCAAAAACCAAAGTCTAAGGAATAATAAAAGTATGTAGAGAAAAACATAACATGAAATGGAGCCTTTTGGAGTATGGAAGCTCACCACTTCAATCCGACACAAAGTTATCCCCGAATCCGGTTACTAAGCAGGAGGAGTAGTATGGTCGGTTTCTGCATCGCGTGGGGATACAATGCCTAAAAACGGGTTAACGGGTGAACGCTAGCATATACTCAGGAGTAACGATAAAATTATGCCAATATTTAAAACAAAGTAAATAACCATATACAATCATATCCATACATATATATATAATCTAGGCCGGGAAAAAGGAACCAGGTTTAGCATGCATTTAAAACCTTTAACCTAAATTTGTGTAGCTTTACCATCATAATCCACCCACGGGCTATATGAGTCTAGTGTTACTCCCTGAACGAGCCCTAGTGTGTGTAGCCGCACAAACCAGAGGTATCACAAGGTCCGAGGATTCTCGTGCACCCTTCACCCTCCATGATACATATATACAAGTATAACTTAGGGGATTTCCTTGTAACCCACAAGTATAAGGTCGCCATGACCAACCCTCGTGTCGGCAAACATGAGTTTTCAGTGTTCGACCATCGGACTCATACCTTCACAGTAAGCTATCACAACCCGCTATTATTGCCTAATTAAAACCGTTAGCATACACCCAAACCACCAATTCCATGTGGTAATTACCAAGGCATTATGTAGTGGTATTATCATACCGACTATATCTTCTAAGCAATGTCACTAGCCAATACATGCGGAACTCCCATGTACCTCACACGATTTCCAATTTACCAAAACCATGACCACCAAGGCCGTACCAAATCATTTGAAACCATTTAAACCAATTTAGGTTCCATAACCATAATATGCAATGCAATATTTTCAATAAAAGTTAAACTATGTGACAAAACCATTCTCATAGGCATTTTAACAAACATATTGAGGGCATATAGTTTCCAAAACAAAAACCAAGAACCAATTGACCATTTCCATGAAACCACATGTTCAATTCCATAATTTTAACATGAAAACCATAAGAAAAACATGAAAAAACAATATTCATCCATTAAAAAACAAAACCCCCAACATATAATTCAAAACCAAGTAATAGCCATAATTAACTCATGAAAACCATTTACTAAAACATGAATTTAGTTGAACTAACAATGAGGGAGGAGTACCATGCCTTAGATACCAAAGAGTACGAAGAGAAACCACCCTTGAGAGCCTTAATTGACCACCTTGAAGGAAACCATAGCCTCTTCTTAACCCAAGAGCTTGAGAGAGATTTAAGAGTATTTAAAGTATTTTTGATTGAGAATACTAGGTTAAATGATGTCCCAAATGTGTTTTAAGTCATGGGGTCAAAAGGAGTTAAGAGGGAAATATTTCAAAATACCTCCAACTTAAACTATAAAAACCACCGTAGGAGGGTACGACTCCCCCTTGACTCGTACACACAATATATTAGTGGTACCCACCACTCGTATCCTAGATAGAATATTGGACATCACACATTGTCCACCATATGACTCCTCTTACTTAAGTCGTACCTTCATCATACGACAAGTACCTTAGAACCGTACCCTAGGCAGTCTACTAAGAGTATGACACACTAATCAACATACGAGTGGCTTTGCTCACTCGTACCATCTCCATACGGACTCTTATGGTGTCCATTCGTATCTTGAACATTAACCAACTAAAACTACACTGAGTAACATAAGACCAAGGCCCTTAAACCATACCCACATCATAGGATAAGTACCCTCAAGTTGTATAATGTCTAGAAGCTCAAACTCAAGAAATTTCTAAGGGTAAAAAGCCAAGGTGTTTCAATTCTCCACCACCTAGATCATTCATCCATGAATGATGGAACAAGGAAGAGGAGGTAAAAAAATGATTTAAACCCCAAACATCCCCTACTCCGACCTTTAACCAAGCTAGAAAACAAAGATGCAAGGAAATCAATATTTCTTTTAACAAAGTTTGAAAACAAAAGTCTGATGAAGAACACATACCTTTCACATGAATTTATGAATCAAAAAACAAGAATGGATACTTGGACTTCATGTCCTCTTCCGCTTCCTTGGTAGCCTCTTCAACATTGTGGTTACTCAATTGAACCTTGACTGAAGCTATATCCTTGGTCTGCAACCGATAAACCTTCCAATCCATGATCTCAATCGGGACCTCTTCATAAGACAAAGAATTCGAAATACCAATATTCTTGATAGGCACAATTTGAGATGGATCACCCACATACTTCCTCAACATAGAAACATGGAACACTGGGTGAATGGAGCTCAAACTAGAAGGAAAATCAAACTCATACGAAACATTACCAATCCTTCTCAAGACCAAGTAAGTACCAATATATCGGGGACTGAGCTTTCTTTTTTACCAACATGCATCACTCCCTTCATGGGAGATACCTTCAAGAACACCCTATCCCCAATCTCAAACTCTAACTCTCTTTGCTCACATCTGTATAGAACTTTTGGTGACTTTGGGAAGTCTTAAGTTTATCCCGAATCACCTTCACCTTCTCCATGGCTTGGTGAACCAAATCCGGGGAAAATACCTCCACCTTACCAACGTCGAACCATCCAATAGGAGACCTACATCTCCTACCATACAAGGCCTCAAACGGAGCAATCCAAATGCTAGAATGGTAGACATTATTATAGGCAAACTCCACGAGAGGAAAATGCTCAACCAAACTCCACCATGGTCAATCACACAAGCACGAAGCATGTCATTCAATTTCTGAATAGTCATTTCTGCTTGCCATCCGACTGTGGGTGGAAAGCTGTACTAAGACTCACCTTGGTCCTAAAACCTTTCTAAAACAACCACCAAAAGTAAGATGTAAACTAAATACCATGATCAAATATGACAGAAACTAGTACCCCATCCAGCTTCACAATCTCATGAAGATACAACCTCGCATAGTCCTCAGTTGAGAAGTTAGTCCTCACTAGCGAGAAGTGAGCAAACTTTGTCATCCTATCCACGATGACCCAAACTGAATAAACTGATTTCGAAATTGAAGAAGACCGTCAACAAAATCCAGATTGGTCACTTCCCACTTCTACTCTAGCAACTCAATTTCTTGATATAATCCCCTAGACCTCATGTGCTCAACTTTTACTTATTGACACACGATGCATTTAGCTACAATTTCACCATATACCTCTTCATATTATTCCACCAATACATCTCCTTATGGTCATGATACATTTTCGTTTAAATAGGATGGACAACATAGCGTGACTCATGAGCCTCAGCTAAGATCTACTCTCGCAAACCAACGATATCGGGAATACATAATCTCCCTTAGTACCACAAAGTACCATCACCACTAATCTTGAAGGCCATCACCTTTTTCCACCAACATCATCCTTGATCCTCATCAACAAAGGATTTTACACTTGTTTCTCCTTGAATTTAGCACCCAGAGATGATTGCACCACTTTCTGAATGAACGAACCACCATCCTCAGAGTCCAAGAGAAAAACTCCAAGGTTAGTTACACAATGAATGTCCTCCACTAACTCTTGCTTCTCCGTATCCACATGTGCTAGACTCTCTATAGATAACCTGCTAAGAGCATCAACAACTAAATTAGCTTTACCTGGATGGTAGTGAAGACTCATGTCATAATCCTTGAGCAGCTCAGGCCATCTCTTTTGCCCGAGGTTAAGCTCTTTTTGAGTAAATACATACTGCAGGCTTTTATGATAAAAAAAGATATCCATATGCACCCCATACAAATAATGACCCCAGATTTTCAATGCAAACACCACAGCTAGCAATTCCAAATTATGAGTCAGATAATTCCTCTCATGCACCTTAAACTGCCTGGAAACATAAGATATCACCTTTCCATGCTACATCATAACACAACCAAGCCCCATACAGGATGCATCGCAGTAGACCACAAACCCATTCATGCCTTTCAGTAAAGTCAAAACTAGAGCCAAAGTTAGTGTATCCTTCAGCTTCTCGAAACTACCCTCATAAGCATCAGACCACAAGAACTTTACCTTCTTATGAATTAACTAAGTCAATGGGGAATCTATAGAATAAAAGCTATCCACAAACCTCCTTTAATAACTCGCTAAACCCAAGCCACTCCGAATGTCGGTTGGAGTTGTGGGTCTAAGCCACTTCTTAACCACTACAACCTTCTTCGGATCCACCATGATCACCTTACTAGAAATGATATGACCCAAAAAAGTGACAGTGTTCAACCAGAATTCACATTTCAAAAACTTGGCATATAATTGTTTCATCTTTAAAGTCTCCAATACCACACGGAGGAGATCGACATGACCAACCTCACTTATAGAGTATACCAAAATATCTTCTATGAACACAATGATAAATAGATCTAGAAACTGATGGAAGACCTTATTCATTAAGTCCATGAATGCTGCAGGACATTGGTCAACCCAAAAGACATAACCATAAACTCATAATGCCCATACCAAGTACGAAAGGCAGTCTTAGGGATATCTTACTTCCTAATCTTTAACTAATAATACTCGAAATAGAGGTCAGTCTTGGAGAAAAACTTAGCTCCCTACAATTGATTAAATAAATCATCTATTCTCAAAAGAGGATACTTATTCTTTACCGTAATCTTATTCAACTATCGGTAGTCAATAAACATCCGTAGGGAACCATCCTTCTTACGTACAAATAAAACTGGTGCACCCCATGGGGACACTCTAGGACGGATGGAATCCTTATCTAACAGATCTTTTAATTACTTCTTTCGCTCAATCAGAGTCATTCTATATGGGGGAAAAAAATTGGACGAGTGTTCGGAATAAGATCAATCCCACACTCAATATCCCTATCAGGAGGAACACCGGGAAGTTCATTAGGGAAGACCTCAAAAAATTCATTCACCACTGGGATGGAAAGCAAAGAAGGACCCTTCAAGTTAAAATCTTTAACCCAGACTAGATGATAGAGACACCTCTTGGAGATTAATCTTCAAGCTCTAAGATATGATATAAACTTTCGCTTAGGAGATAGGGACCCACCCTCCCACTTAATAACTAGCTTATTATGGAAATTAAAGACAACCTTATGGGTCTGACAGTTTAGAAATGCATTGCATGAGTGCAGCCAGTCCATTCCTAATATGATATTAAAGTCCACCATATCTAATTCAAAAAAATATACCAAAGTTTTTTTTACTACCAATAGATACCACACACCCCGATATACACTTTTAGCAATCACTGAGTCACCTACCAAGGTAGAAATAGAAAAAGGTCTGACATACATTCGAGACCAAAAGTAAAATATACAGCCACAAATGGGGTCACATAAGAGAGAGTGGACCCCAGATCAAGTAAACAGTACACATCATGAGAAAAGAGTTTCAATATACCAGTCACGACATCAGGCGATATCTTAGACTCCTGTCGAATAGTGAGATCATAGAGATAATTTCAACTAGTGTCGGAGCTAAATGGTGTATCATTTGGTGCCGAAGCTATCAAAGATGTAATAAGAACCTTGTTTTTCTAGAGGAAACCTTACCACCAGGATAATTTCTAAGCATACGTCTTAGCTGACCACAGTTAAAGCACTTGTCCCTTCCCTCATCACAGAAACCTCAATGTAAATGACCACAGAATCTACAGGGAGAATATGATGGAGCTGACTGATCCCCACTAGCTTGAGATTGGAAACCCTATGCCCTAAAGTTGTCACATTATGGAAAGGTCTATCACCTAACGACATTGGGTAGGGAGCACTAGCCATTAAGTAAGACCCAAAATTGCCCCATTTTTTCTTGGGCCACTTACCACCATCCCAGCCACTTTGTTGTTGGCCACCACCCTACTCAGAGAACCTAAACTTCTTTTCCTGCCTCATCCCTAACTCAGCCTATTTTTTTCTCTTTCTCTACCTACTGCATGTACATAACCAACCTAGAGATATTCATGTCCTTGATTAACAAGGCAGGCTTACTTTTAAGGATCAACTCGCGAGATAATCCCAAAGCAAACTTTTTTATTCGGGCCCTTATACTAGAAATCAACTCCAGAGCATACTGAGATAACTGGTGAAACTTTAAGGCATACTCCTTCACTGACATCTTACCCTACTTCAGATTAACAAACTCTTCCGCCTTGGCATCCCTTAACTTCTGATTAAAGAAGCGGTCCAGAAAATTATAGGAGAAATTCTCCCATAAAAAAGACTCAGCACTTTCACCCCTAGATTGTTCCCATTCCTCATACCATTGGTATGCCACATCTTTCAGCTGGTAGGTAGCAAAATCTATGCCCTCCACATTCGTGGCATGAATAACTTAGAAAATCTTTTCTATTTTATCTAGAAAACCATAAGAATCCACCTCCACCTTGACACCCATAAAGGTGAGAGGGTTCAACCTTATGAACTGGCCAACCCTTGTGGCCTTAAAAGATAGAGTAATAGGAATACACGCTCAGATTGAGTAGCTACCAACTGTGCCAATATATTGACGGACTAACAAAACTTAGTGTTCATTACTTTAGCCTGAGAAGTCTAAGAAGGACTAGAGGGAACCGGTGGGATTCCAGAACAATCCAGAACTAGACCCCTAGACTGAGTATGGATCCCATGAGCAGAGCATGTCCCATCCATATTGTCCCCAGTTGGAACAGAAGAGATTTTGCAAACTTCAGATCATCGAGGCATGATCTACAAAAAAATAGGAATTAGTGAAGAATTTGGGACTTAAACTCCATAGCTTAAAAATAAAACACAAGAAAGAGAAACATCCCTAAATTCCTTATAGCCTCTCCATATGAGTATGGTGCGCTACACACCTTAAAAAGACTCTACGCAACATGGCTTTATGGATTCCTAAGAGACCATGAACCTAGGGCTCTGATACCAATCTGACACAACTCAAACAAGGGGCCTAGTCGTGTCGGGTGCCTTAAGCCCAATCGGGATCGGAGACCACCCTCAATACCTAACCATAACCACCCTACACCCAATGTCGGATGAATTCTGACTATGTAATATAACAAAATGGAACAATTATAAATCAATAACAGTCAAGCAGTATCAACCCCAATACCAATACTAATGCCAATGCTGATACCAATACTCCCACCGCCCATACCAAAAAGCAAGGTCTAAGAAATACCAAAAGTATGTAGAGAAAACCATTACATAAAATAGAGCCTTCGGAGTATGGAAAATCATTATTTAAATTTGACACAAAGTTGTCCCCGAATTCGAGTCACTAAGTAGGAAGAGTAGTATAGCTAGTTCCTGCATCTCGTGGCGATACAACACCCAAAAATAGGTTAGTGGGTGAATGCAAGCATGTACTTAGGAGTAAGGATAAAATAATGCCAATATTTAAAACCAAGGAAATAACTATATGCAATCACATCCATAAACACATATATAATCCTTGCCAGGGAAAGAAAACCGAGTTTTGCATGTATTTAAAACCTTTAAACTGGGTTTGTGTAGCCTTACCGTCTTAATCTACCCACGGGCTATATGGGTCCAGTTTACCTCCTGAATAGGACCTAGTGCATGTAGCCACAAAAATCAAAAATATCACAAGAGTTGGGGATTCTCGTGTACCCTTCACCTTTCATGATACATATATATAAGTATAACTTAGGGGATTCTTATGTACCCCACAAGTATAAGGTCGCCATGACCCAACCCTCGTGTCGGCAAACTCAAGTTTCTAGTTTCCGTTAATTAGACTCACACCTTCATAGTAAGCTATCACAACCCACTATTATTTCCCAATTAAAACCATTAGCACACAACCAAACCACAAATTCTATATGGTAATTACCAAGGTATTATGTAGTGTTATTATCATACCGACTATATTTTCTAAGCAATGTCACTAACAAATACATGTGGGACTCCCATGTACCTCACACGATTTTCAATTTACCAAAAACATGACCACCAAGGTCGTACCAAATTATTTAAAACCATTTAAACCAATTTAGGTTCCATAACCATAATATGAAATGCAATATTTTCAATAAAAGTCAAACTATGTGACAAAACCATTCTCATAGGCATTTTAACAAACATGTTGAGGGCATATAGTTTCCAAAACAAAAACCAAGAACCAATTGACCATTCCCATGAAACCACAAGTTCAATTCCATAATTTTAACATGAAAACCATAAGAAAACATGAAAAAACAATATTCATCCATTAAAAAACAAAACCCCCAACATATAATTCAAAACCAAGTAATAGGCACAATTAAATCATGAAAACCATTTATTAAAACATGAATTTAGTTAAAATAACAATGAGGGAGGAGTAACATGCCTTAGCTACCAAAGAGTACGAAGAGAAACCACCCTTAAGAGCCTTAATTGACCACCTTGAAGGAAACCATAGCCTCTTCTTAACCCAAGAGCTTGAGAGAGATTTGAGAGTGTTTAAAGTATTTTTTATTGAGAATACTAGGGTAAATGATGTCCCAAACATGTTTTAAGTCATGGGGTCAAAAGGAGTTAAGAGGGGAAAAGTCCCAAACACCTCCAACTTAAACTGTAAAAATCATCGAAGGAGGGTACAAATCCCCCTGACTCGTACACACAACATATGAGTGGTATCCACCACTCATACCCTAGATAGAATATTGGACATCATACACTATCCGCCATATGACTTCTCTTACCTAAGTCGTACCTTCATCATATGACAAGTACCTTAGAATTGTACCCTAGGTAGTCTACCAAGAGTATGACAAACTAATCATCATTCGAGTGGCTTTCCTTACTCACACTATCTCTTTATTAATCGTATGGTTTACATTCATATCTTGGACAATAAACAACCAAAACCACACTGGGTAAAATACGACTAAGGCCCATAAACTGTACTCACATCATACAACAAGTACCCTCAATTCTTATGATGTCTAGAAGCTCAAACTCAAGAAATTTCTAAGGGTTAAAAGCCAAGGTGTTTCAAATGGTGTGTATGTTCTCCAATGATCCCTTCATTCTTGTGTGACCCCATCCTTGATCAAGACCTTAACGCTTTTGAATAAAAGAGTTATTTTATATGTGGTCACACCTCGGATAAAACTTATTTAAGTAACACCTTTCTTTACTACTTATTTACGTATGATAAACCATTTTTAAGATGTAGTCTAATGCTTGAAAACCCCAATGAAAATGTGTCATTGTCAATATTTGGAGTTTTATATATACTTGCATCATTGTTTGACAAACTTGTGCTTAAGTTGTGTAGCCCACACCAAAGGGGTGCTAGTGGGTTGTTTATTTGGGGGTTATTTTATGGTTATTGAAAACTCCTTATCACCTTCATAGGGTTTAGACAAGTTGAATTTTCAAATCAGGCTTTATGAAACATTCTTGATACTCTTGGAATCATGTTTAGCACCTTTCTTTACTACCTCTTTGCTTATGATGACATCCATATTTGTTTGGAATTTATTTACTATCGGTAGAGGTATATGGGTCTTGAACTTATTTGATCCGGATAAGCCTTTGTGGGTAATTGCATTATTATTGGTGAGGTCTTATTATGAGGCAATGAAATAATAGTATATTATGGATCCTAAATCATACGTGATATCATCTCTTCGGATTCTTGATGCCACTAAGACCTTTGTGGTTTGTTTGTTCATTCTGTTTCTTATAACCAATTCCTTTGTAGCATATATGATGAATAGATCTTCTTTAATATAAAACATAGTTGGTTGTATTTCAAATATGTATCGCCTTGGTAAGTTGCATGATTGATAACCATTGTGCTAACCCTCATGCTATGAGGATATGTTTATTGTTTGTTCTTCTTATGATTTTGCAAGGTTTAGATTCGAGGATGAATCCTTTTGAAGAAAGGGAGGATGATACAAGCATGGGTATCTTGGGGTGTATTAGGAGGGGCTTCCACATATGGGCAATAAATTGGAGCCTAGAGAAATCTATGGACCAATAAATTGACAAGGCCACGGGTGATCAAGATGCATTTTAGGCAATAAAGAAGGGCCCTTGTGGGCTATTTCTAAAATACTTAATTTGGGAGCTATTTTTGTAATAGGCTATTTTTGTAATGGCAATAACTATAAAGAGTGGCCTTAGATATTTTCTTCCTTAGATTATAAGGATGATATTCTTATGACTTGACTATTTTGAGAGATATTTTTCTTGTAGTTTCTAGGTTTAGCCTAGCATGAGTGTAGTTCATAGTTAGTAATCATAGTTGAGTGATTAGGGTGGATTTTTGATATTGCTCATGTTAACTTTTTCTAGCTTAATCAATCATTGAGTTTTTGTCTTCGTAGATTCAATTAGATTTCCCATCTTTGATTATGTTCAATTTATTATTGTTTGATTGTATTCAATTGAGAAAAGAAGTTATAAAGTCCTTTGTCGCTCATAAATCCAATCGAATTTCGATAATTCCTTTTCTTTATTTCAATTTTCCCCACATTGATTCTAGTTTATGATACTAAGATTGTTATCAATATATACCGGGCCTAAGCTTTTCCTTTTTTCCCAATCTCATCACGCCATTCATGGGTGACACTCGCAGGAAAACCCAATTACATAACTCTTCTGTCTACTTTGAACTGCCCAGAGCAAATCCTAAATCACCCAAAATCCATCCAAAGATTCACAATACAAATTGGTACCACAGTGCTTAACCTACGAAGTCTCAAACCAACCAACCAGAGATCGACAACTCCCACCATAAAATGCCTTGAATGGTAGCTGTTATTATAAGAAAAATCCACTAAGGCTTAAAACTACTTCCACTGACCTCCAATGTCCATGACATAAGCGCAAAACATATCCTTTAAAACCAGAATAGTTTGCTCTGATATTTCATTAGTCTATGGGTAAAAGACAGTGCTAAGATCAACCCGGGTAACTAACTCTTTATGAAATTCCCTCCACAAGCTAAAAGTGACTGAGAACCTTTATTTGAAATAATAGACACAAGAACCCATGAATGCGAACCACCTCTTAAACATAGATTGGAGTTAACCTCTCAGCATAATAAGAAGTATAAATAGAGATGAAATGGTAAAAACTGGTATATTAATATATGATTACCCAAATGCTATCAAAAACACTAGAATTACGAGGCAAACTATCAAGAAGTCTATAGTAACCCACTCCCATTTCTGCTCAGGAATGGTGTAACACCCGTAAAAATCCAAGCCAATATTAGAATCATGCTTCAAGTTCGTGAAAAATAAATCATCATTATTGGGTAGTTTGATAAGTGATTTAGACATATATTAAGGCCACAAATAACTCTTATCTCTTAGCTAAGTCAAAATATCTCTTACGGATTGAATTCTTGAGAAGAATCTTGATATAATCAACTTCAAACGAGCATAACTTATCTATTACTAAGAGTTTTTGAGATAAATACCCACCAAAATATATATAATTTAATTAGATTTCCAAAGTATTTGCTTTTTCCTTAATACGGTATCAGAGTAAAATGTTATGCTCGATTTACCAAAAGATGTCTGCCTTAATTAGTAAGCCCAACATTTGGTCATTTTCTGATGGTTTGAGTGATGGTTGGTCATGAGAGTGATGGTCTATTGCACAAACTGTCAGATGGGACTATTTTGCACTATTATAATATTTTCAAAGGATTATTTTGGTCTTCTCCCACTCTTTTAACACCAAAACAACATCATTTAAGTAATCCTATGACTGGAATATAAGGATAAAATACCCAAATTTCTCCATTAACTCAAAATTCACTCAGCATAAATTTAGAGAGAAAAGGGTAAATTTCCTCTCCAAGCAAGAACTGGAGCTTTTCAACTTCCGACTTCAAATCCAAAGATTTCACCTCAGGAATGTGGGATTTCATCAATGGGTTTCCTTTCACCCATTGAGTCCCAAAGATTACTCAATTCCCCAAGTTTAATTCACCCTTCAAGCTTAGGGTTTTCATGGAAAGTGTGAATTCCTTAAATTTTTAGTTTATTTCTTTGACCAAACCAATAAAATATGTTTTTCCACAAATTTGAACATTTTTCCATATCCATAACTATAAAATCTCATTGTACTAATAAATTCTTATTACATTCAGATTATAGCATTTCCATGATTAGTTGCATTCTCAGAGATGGTGGGTTACCCGATGACCTAGGATTTCATGCATACACTTACGAATGCTAGATTATCCAGCTTATATGTTATTGAATACTTTTAGATTATGCATTTATTGTTGATTTTTAGAATATTTCTATTATTGAGTATTTTTAGTAATCAATGTCATTTACTTGGAAGTAGTACTTAGCATCGAGCGCACGCATGGATAGAGGCTCACCTACCAGTTAGGTTGAGACCATTAGTAGAAGTCCCTAAGTTCTAGAACTATGGTGTCATCGTAGGTTCTAAAGGGTCACCCGTCAAACTAGGCCTAACACCTTAGTCCTTCTAAACATTAGTTTAGTAGATCCACGTTAGCCAGTGTTCATACTCTAGGCAAGGTAGTGAAGACCCATCCAACCGGGGTTATATGTTTGAACCCGGTTAGCTCAGATTGGGGTGTGTTGGTTAATGGTAGCTCGCACAGTCTACGATTCATAGTTCAGATTCAGATACTTGCATGACCTTATATTCAATTGTTCATCTTATCATACAGTATATGTTTATTACTTGGTCGTGCATCAGCTTACCATGTCACATGCATCATGTTCAGCCTATATCAGTTATTTCCTATCTCACATACTCAGTACATTCAAAGTACTGATCACATACTTTCTTTATGCTATATTATGTTATAATATAGTTTCTGAGTCAGCATTCAAATCGCGCTTAGTAAGATTCTGCACTATATCAACAGTAGATTTTGGTGACTCTTCATTATTCGAGGGTCAGCTATCAATATTTCTTTTTGGTAATACTCTAATTTCAGACAGTTAGAGTTAGTTGGGGACTTGTCCCAACAACTATGTGATTCAGAGGATTTCTGATAGATAGTTATATTTTTTGCATGTTGATTATATCAGCAAACTTAGTTTTGATATCCATCATTGATTTAGATTTTACTATAATTAGATAATTTTAAATTTAGTTTTCGTGCAGTATCTCATTATTTGCATCATTATTCTTACAGTTTTGATAGGCCATGGGTTAGCCTGGGGTCACTTGTGACTTTGAGCACCATGTTACAACTAGGGTCAGTCTCAGGTCGTACAAATGGGTAGCCTCTAAAGCAATACATAGATGCTCGGCCTTCACCTACTGACAACACATGCACTAAGCTATAAAGTCTACTACATATCTCCACATACCTCTCCATCAGTAATACTACCTCATATCCCTATATGTATTAGTTATCCCAGGGTGAATAGAGTACCTGGAGCTATGAGCCTCCTAGATTATCAACTAAATCAAACCTCTGACCCTTGTAACACAGCTGTAATTATTGAATCTCAAAATACCCTCAAAATCTAATATAATCTTCTGGGACTCACCCTTTAATACCTGATCTCGAATGCCATTCAAACCACCACCCTTAAATTGACGACCCTAAATCTTCTCCAACAAGGTAGATCAAGCCTTAACATTAGTAAGAATTTTTCTAGTATATGAAATATCCACTAGAATCATCAAGTGGGCTAAAGATTGGATGTCCAAGGCTAATGGTTGCTCTAAAACACTTCCCATAGTCACTGCCTTCTAGCTCAAGGTGTCTGCTATCATATTCACCTTTCCCAAATGGTATAAAATAGATAGATCGTAGTCCTTCACCAACTCAATCACCTATAATATATCGAATTAAGCATCCTCTTAGTCATAATGTACTAAAGACTATAATGGTCAGTGAAAATTTCATAGAGAACACAATAAAAGTAATGCCTCTAAATCTTACGTGCAAAACTTACCACTGCTAACTCCAAGTCATGGGTGGTGTAGTTGCATTTATGAACCTTCAACCATATCATTGAATATGCAATAACTCAGTTCTATTGCATCAAAAAAAACCCCAAACCAACACTAGAAGAATCACAAAAGATAATAAACCCCTCGCCCTCAATTGGAAGAGTTAGAATAGGAACTGAAGTAAGTCCTTGAGCTTTAGAAAGCTTACCTAACATCTATCAAACCACTAAAATGGAACCTCCTTCCTGGTCAATCTAGTCATAGGTGTTGCAAAAATGGCAAATACCTTGAAGAACTGCCTGTAGTAGCCTACCAACCTAATAAAATTATGAATCTCGATAAAAAGTATAGGCCTATACCAATCAAGAATGCCTTAATCTTTGTTAATTCTACCATATTTTTATCCTGGACACCACGTCCCCTAAGAAAGCTACAGACTTAAGCCAGAACTCGCATTTTTAGAATATGACATAAAGCCGATGATCTCTAAAAGTGTAGAGCACAACTCTCAAACATTACTCGTACTCCTCCCTACTATTCAAATATAAAAGAATGTAATAAATGAAAATGATCATGAAAGAGTCTAAATAAGGCCTAAAATCCTAGGTCATCAAGTCAATGAATGTTATAGGGGAATTGTTCAACCCAAAAGATATCACTAGGAACTCGTAATAGTCGTAGTGAGTCTTGAAAGTTGTCTTAGGGATGTCATTCACCCAAATCCTCAACTTATGGTAGCCAAATCTCAAGTTAATCTTAAAAAACACTACCACACCCTAAAGCTAGTCCAATAGCTTATTGATACAAGGCATATAATACTTATTATTTTATGTCACCTTATTCAGATAAATGTAATAAATACATATATGCATGGAACCAACCTTCTTCATCACATACACAATTGGATCAACCCAAATTGATACGCTCAGTCTAATAAACCCTTACCTAGAAGATCCTGAAGTAGAATATTTAGATTCTTTAGCTCGGGAAGCTCCATATAGCAAGGTGCAATAAAAATAGGTCAGGTGTCAAGATCAAGGTCAATAGAAAACTCTATATCATGCTTAGAAATAAGACTAGGTAGGTTGGTAGGAAATACATCTGAAAACTCATAGGCTATAGGAGCAAAGTCAATTAAAGGACTCTCAATACTAATGTCATAAACTTAATCTAAATAAGCAATACTACCTCTCGATACCAGTCTCCTAGCTTAAGCATAAGAAATAATACCCATTAGCGCATGCCAATAAGAATATTACTATAAATTGGGGGTATGTCAGGCATGGCTAAGGCAACGGTCTTGGCGAAGAAAACCAAGACCGCATGATAGGGGTATAACCAGTCTATGCATAAAATCACATCATAATCTATTATGTCTAGCACAATAAGATCAACACGAGTGTCATACTCTTGAATAGTCATAATACATGATCTACATACCCAATCTACTACTACAAAATCACCCACAAGAGTAGCTACATGTAAAGGCACATATAATGGCTCCTAAGATAACCCAAAATGCGATGCATAATAAGTAGAAACATATGCATATAAAGATCCCAAATCATATAAAGAAAAAAAATAGTTGATGGCATACTTACCTATAATAATATCATCCAAAGCCTCAGCCACCGGCCTATCAAGAATAATATATAAGTGACCCTGTACTCCTCTAAACTTGGTACCTACACAACCACCTATCCTACCTACCTAAGGACCTCCTATAGAACCCTAGGGACCATCCTTACCGCCTTTTCCCACCCCTAAATAGTGGTGACACTGATCTAATAAGCAAAATACTTTGTACAGCTGGCTCAATCATCCTGGGTTGGAGATGCACTCTAGAAAAATGGCCCATAATTCCACATCATAATATACCCTGGGAAATTTACTCTATTGATAAGGTCTGGCGGACCCGAAATGGCTACCCCAGCCTGGAGATCCAAACTATGCACCCCTCGAAGGCTGACCACTGCTTTTCTTACTAATATAACTATAAATATGCTAAACCCATTTTGTAATTTAAAGTGTTTCCTAAATGGTCCTATTAGACTAGCTCGGATGTTGATATGGTTTATGCTGACGGTACATACCCTAAATTCCTCTACCTTTAAACTGTTATCAATATGGCTCCCACTATAGTTTCCTTAATAATGAAGCCTCTTATTGCTGCCAACTTGGACCTTGCAATGTAAACCCTCTACGGTGAAAAAAAATCATCAATATCAACAAATAATCTATCCACAACTACCAAGCTTTGTGCGGACATACGGAGTCAAAGTTTGAACCTTCTGACAAAGCATCACATCGGCTCATACTCAGTAGGTAAAATATGGTGGCATGTCTCTCTAACTCATGAAATCTTACCTCATACTCTGCCACTGACAAGGAACCCTATTATAACTCAGTGAACTCCTCCCTCAGTCATTCGTCCATGCTACAAGGAATATTATTCGCTATGAAAGCCTCACAGAATTGAGTGCAAGTCATGGGAAGAGATCTAGTTAGATTTGAATCTAGATATCCCCTAAACCACTGTCTGGCTACTCAATTGAATAAAAAATGGTGTAGTTCACACCATGTGACTATAATAGGCTCGAATTACGCAGCCTCTCCTCATAGCTAAATAGAAACTCAAACGTGTCTTCTCTTAAAACCTCTACAAATCTTGGTGTAGCCAATCTAAGAAACTAGCCCAATATTTTTTGCTTCTTAACAACCACGGTTGACTAGGATGCTATCAATTATGGAACTACTAATGATGGCAGATCCACTAATATCGAATCCACAATTCCAAGTTGCACCCTTAAACTAATATCACCCTAGGTTGTTATTTGGGCCCCATTGACTGGGCTACCTACCAAGCCTAGTAGTTGTACAAAAGCATTACGAAGATCTGAAGAAGATATAAACCTAGGTAGGGCTCAAGCTATCTCTAGCTGACCAGCTATTGTAGTGGCTAACCATCTAGTGTTTTCTCTAGATCAGAAGTAATAATAGGATTTAGTCATGGCTCTCAAGTCTAGTCTCGAGTTAGGACTGAAGCTCTGACTTGACCTCAATCTTGACCTCGAGGTCGACCTCTACCCCTAAATGGTTCCCTAGGTCAGTACAAGAGTCACTTATACAAAAGAAGAGTACTAAACACTGTCAAAATCATAGTCTCTGAATATACAAATAAACAACAAAAAGAGAAGGATCAACTTCGAACTCTAAAATCTCACCTTATTACTGAACAACAACACAGCTAGAGGATATTACCAAGTATGGTGACTCGTACTAGGATTTGTATCAAGAAGAAAGATACGGAAATGCAATATAAGTACCAAAACAATAGGTACTCAGTAGTCGTCATAGGTCGACTAAGTTAAATTATAATAAAAGAGTAAATATTGTGAGAATATATAATCCTAAATCAATAAAAATAGGGCAGAAATAGAGATAATAGGTAGCACTAGTCAAATGTAATATATATATATATATATAAATATAAATATATATATATATATATATATATATAAGATAAGTAACTCAAATGCAGAAATAGAAGTCTAACTACAACCTAACTTGGCCTCCATAAGCCAAACCTAACCGAGAATCCATAAACATGGTGATTAAAAGTAAAAGAGAATACTAAAGTAAGGATTAAATATAATGATTATAAAATAGGTCAAGATACGCGACATGTGTACCTCATACACAGGAAATAGGCATGAATTCTTCCAAAAAAGAAGCCCCTACCTGCTAAATAAGGAAATAAATTCTAAAATAACAATCAAACCATAATTACCAACCCATACATAGCACAATATCACATTAATATCCTAATAAAGCATAATATAGGAGAAAGGTAAGCTTAGGCAACCTGAATGTCGTCAAAAGTACGTAAAATCCTCCATAGCAGAGCTTTTGCTTTCGAGGCGCCTTGAACTATTGTCATGCTATCAAAATGATTTTATACATTTCAAGACAATTATATCGATACTCGTATATAATACAAACACTCCCAATCAAAAATTGGATTAAAAATCCCTTATAGAGCTTGCTTGGAGAATCATAAAATTGAAATCATCACAATATATCTCTCAGGTCAAGTATTATTTAGACTTAAATTGGGTGTAATTTGAGCCCAAATCGGTCTCAAAATAATACCACAAATCTTGGAAAAACAAGAACTTTAACTACTATTTTTAATGGGAAATTAACGCGGGTACTTATGAGATATCAATGAGGAGTGATCACTATAGTATCCTCAAGCTAATCCTAGCTCTAGTCCTATGATTCAACCACATTTTTAATTCTCACAATACTTCTAATGTAATATTATATTTAGTTAAACAAGATGAAAATAAACAAAGACTTTACATATAATTGCTAGTAATGGTTGCTTTAGCGGCTAAATGACTACTAAAGAGATGAGGTGGGCACTAAAGTGACCCAAATTTACTGGACAACCAATACTAAAGGGTTCCTAAGCTGCTAAAGTATCTACCTCTAAAGTAGTCTCCAAATTGCTAAAGCAGTTGCACCAGCTGCTTTGGCACCAACAAAATTGCTAAGTCCCAACGTACTCTGATCGGGTGCTTGAGATTTGTTCAGAACCTCATGAACGCGAGTAAACTATGTTAACCTACTAAATTTTTAATTATTAACTCATTAAAACCATCTAAATTTCCACCTACGATTATTTTTATTGAATGTGGGCCCTATGCCCAAGGTTTTATTTTTACCAAAATTCACCTAATAGCCCAAAATGAGTTTGAAAGACACGAGATCCAGAACATGATCCCCCAAGCCTAAAATAGACATTACAAATCTAATGAAACTTTTTTAATTAGAATCCAAGTCCGTTTACCTGAAGTTTTGGCCTAAGACCTATTTCTTAACTTCAAAAGCTCTAAAATAAGAAAATAGTTCTAAAACTCAAATGAAATACCTGATAACCAAACTATTAGTCCCAGTAAGTCATAAATGAATTAGGACAACTATGAGAAGGATCTAAATATAGAAAAATCATGAAAACAAAGAAAATGACTTGGAGAGTCATTGTAGTGTGTAAAGTTGTTATTTTAAGATCAAGAATGGCTTAAAAAAAGAGAGTAAAGGCAAGCTTATTGCCTTAAATTGAATTGAGAATGATATTATGATATGCTACAGTTTATTTGTATCAAAAATACTTGCTTGAATCTTGGATTATATGAAAATTAAGTTTTTGTAATTGCCTTCAAGCACAACTTATGATTATTGATTGCATTTGTAGTTTCATTGATGTTGATGGTGAATATTATGATATTATGGAGATGATTTGATGATATCGACATCATTATAATGATGATGTTGAGAATAATATAGATGATGATGATAATGATATGAAAAAGAGATGATATGTACATCTTGTATACATACATGCATCATATGCATTTGAATGTACATTTTACTTATATGTTGAGGTAAACCTTGTTGATGAACTTGATTAAGTGTAAAAGATATAATTGTGATCTTGTGTTCTTTTTGAAGTGAAGTGTTATATTCGTGGTTGGATGTCCTTAATTATAAGCTTTGTCTTGATCATTGTTACCTATATTTGATTTGCCTATTTATATGGTGTTGAGTTGATCCATCCTATAATGCCTACTTGTACTTTGTTGAAGTACTGATTCTGCATGTGCTCTTATTTTTGTTGTGCATAGAGCATGTTCTAGTGTTTGAGATGAGACCTTGACTCTAGCCAATATTTGCAAAATTCAACTCAAGGTTGAACACCATGATCAAGCAGTCATTAAGTTTTCTGATTTATGTTCATGTCCCTTGTTTTCGGACTAAGACATCCCTTATTTTTCATATTTTGGATAGTCTATTGGATACCATTTTTTACACTCTTAGATGTTCTTGTATAGTGGTTTCAAGTCCAGGGTTATAACTAATAGAGAAATCTTACACTCTATTTTTGGGTTGGTTTAGATTATAACTCAATTGTTTATATTGTGTTTTCAAAATGAGAGATAAGGAAGTTGTGCATGAGACTTTTACAGGGTTTGGCTTTGGTTAATGGGGGTTGCTTTTAGATGGTCCTCCCACCCTAGAGTTAAGGTGGATGCAATCATGACCACTCAAAAAATTGGTCTCAGAGCACTAGATTCATAGATGTCGTCATATAAGAATAGGTCTAGTAGAGTTTTGTAGCACGGTATAAAGATGTTTGTACTTTTCTTGATAGCCTACAGGGCTTTAAGAAATTTATTTCTTTATTTTGTCCTATTACTTGATTCTAATTGGTCTCTAGTGATCCAGGTAGGTATCTAACTCAGTCACTCTTATTTCACAAAAGGTGAATACTTGTTCCACTAGAGCAATAGCAACTGGAAATTCCTAAATACACTCTAGAAGAATGTACATGACTGTTATGCAATATATTTACCTAACTTCTTGAGTCAGGTCGATCCTATAGGAAATGAAGGATATAGGTTCACCTTCAAGTATAATAAGTCACTAGATGCTTGATCGCGATGAATAAGATATGATAAAAATAAAATTGGGGTTTTTCCAAATATTTTTGTATTCAATTTATCAATTGTGAGCTTGGTTTGTGAGAATGAGTACTAGAAATTGTAATCAAAGATTAAAGTCACTTTGGTTTATGCCCTCATGAGTGTGAATACATGCATGGGTAAATGGATATTTGCCTAAATTCAACTAATCGTTGTGGGTAGGCTAGGTCTTAAATTTTTAATGTTAATTTTTAAATAAAACATTAAATATCACAAATGCGTTCTTTCGAACACCTCACAAGTGTTACTTTATAACCAACATAAAACCTTAATTAAGTAGCCTTATGTCTAAGACCTACTATTAAATGATGAAAATCAAGTCATTATGACCACTACTCCTCACCCTTATCCCCTATGTCAAGGATGATAGGGATATAGGTTGAATTAGAGTTTGCAACCACCAATTATGGGTTGATAACATGGAGTAGAAGTCAATCCCCTAATAATTAATCAATAAAAAGGAAAAATAAACAACACCTATACAATAATCATTGCTCAATCATACATAACTCCGAGTGGGGAATTTAGCTGCTCGTAGAGAGAGAGAAAAGGAATTATACCCATATTCTTATTAAAGTCCTCTAATGAATCCAAATATTCTCAAGCGAAATCCAAAATCCAAAGCAAAAGAAGAAGCAACCAACTAAATTCAAGATTTAAGGTTTCAACTACTCAATATTGATAAAAGATAGGACTCAAAGCTGCCTAAAAGTCTTTTAGAGCTAAAGCAAAAATAGGATAGGAATTTAGGAAATTGCCGCCATTCTCACTTTGGCGATGGGACTTTGACATCGGCAAAGCCCACGAAGATACGTCAAAGTGCCTCTTTATTCCCAAACTAGCATCGAATTTGTGCTTCAACAATTTGCGTATGGTGACTTTGGTGATGGATTCATTCTTTACCGAACTCTTTGATAATACGCCAAACTTCTTCACTTCATTGCCAAACTACTATATTGGGAATGTGGTTTATTTAGGTAATGGACCCTTTATTTAGGAGATGCTCTATCTAGTTTGGTGATCCACCAATCTTCATGGGCAATGCCCTTTTGCATTTTAGCTCCAACTTTCATCTTTTTACTTATTTGTGCTCTATCAACCACTTCCTAACTTCAACTCTAAAAATAAAGCAAACTAACATTAAAACTTACGTAAATTAGCATTAAAAACTTAATTTCTTACCATTATTTGGCCAAATATGTTGCAAATTATCGATTCATCGATACCCTTAACTTAGTACTTTGTGTTTCAGAGCAAATCAATGCACACATAATAAGATAAACATTGCCTAAAAATAGTACTACATAGTGAAATTAGACACATGATTTTTTTGTGAAAAAACATTACCCTTATGGTTTTGGATATAATGGCACAAGTATCACCTATCAAACACTCAATTCATGAAGAACTAGCCTCAAATGCTAACTAATTGTTACCAAACCAAGCAATTCTCATGGCTTCAAGTTTCCTCACAACAAAGAATCTCATTCCCTCAAGTAACAATCAATATTTAAATAAGGGACTACCACAATTCACTCACACTCTCAAAGAAATTCATGAATAGAGTACCACATTATAGGCTTACCCATATGCTCCACATCACCATACTCAATCATATTGCATTGGAGATCACTAAGGTCTTACTTTGCCTTGTAACCTAGGCAATGGGTAATCTAGGATAAATTAGGATTATAGGGACTCTACCTCTCAAAGCATTTAATGAGACCTCAACTACATTTATTTCCCAAAGCTTACTTCTTATGAAATATCAAGGACCAATTCTCTAATATTTCCATGTTATCTTTCTCGTCTTGTCCTTTCAAAATCTAAACCTCTTTAAATATGTCCAAGATAAAAACAAGATTGTAACTTTTTTTTTCTTTTTATTCTTTTTCTCCTTTTTTATTAATTATTTACAACGAATACTAGGATGACTAGAAGAGAAAGTGAAAGGTCCCTAACACTATAAACTTTCGATTACAAATCTAACCCAATAACTTCTCCACCCACAACTTTGGCTTTTAGGTTAAGTTGGTTTATGGCCTAACCTAAATACTTCAAGATGGGTTTGGTTCAAAAGAGAAAATTAAGAAATATGGGCTTCGACTTATAATGAGGTTGTCCAGGAAGTAGGTTCCAAGTCATATATTAGAGCAAAAATTGGTTACTCAAATCACAGTGGGGATTACTATTTGGTCAATTTGGAGGTTCACTCTCAATTAATGGCCTAAAATCACTTTTCCAACATAGAGCAACAGGGCAAGTTCTAGGTGGACTCGTTGAAAAAGATAGAGTTGAACCTCACCACACATGGCACTCAAGCGCACACTCAAAGCACCCTTGATTAATTGATGTACCACATTCATAGCACATGCCGAATCAAGTAGTCAAAACAAGATGTGGGTGTTCACAAAAATGAGGTCCTAACTAGTTCAACTAAACCAAAGAATTTTTTTGAAAAAAAAGGTCACATTTTGAAAAGTTCAACAATTCATAACACGATTTGTCACTCTAAGATTTGTGCATGCAAAACACCTCCGGAAGAGTACTATTAGAGTCAAAGTGTTCTATTGCAAATCGAATTTTCTCTTAAGTACCAATGAAAACAAGGATTTGTTTTATCACTATACTACGAACTACTATCCTAAAATAAAGGTGAGAAATAAAAAATATGAATCACACACTCAGATGAATCCAAAAAACATGGCCCTATAAATGCAGAAATCATCTAGAATTATTACAAACCAAACTCAAAATCCAAAACATAATATCAAAAATAAACCAGGAACACATACTAAAACAAAAACCAAGTATCAAAAGCAGAGCTGAATATTATGGATGAAAAATAAATAGTAGCCCCCTATAACTTAAAAGTATGTATTATCCTCAGTGTAATAGGACTAAGATCATAAAAAAAAATTAAGTGGAAGGGTCCTTCTGAACAATACAAAGCCTGTGGTTATGACTGGCTCATAAAAGTGGCCTCTGTTTGGGCATTAGTGCCCATCTTAGATCCAAGAGTGGTCTGTAGGGATAAATTTAGTATGATGGAATATGTCTCTATGATAGTAGCTATACTGGAGGTCTGATCAACTATTAGCTAAATGGGTGCATACCTGCTAACCTCAATCTGGGTAGTCTCTCAAGTCGGCCTATCCAAGGCAGCCTAAAAAAGAACTTTATTTGTGGTATGTATATAAACCTGCATATCAACTTGTATTTTCTCATTTGTGCCAGTCTAAATCTCTATCTTATCAACCTCATCATCATTAGAAGGATGATCTTCTTTGTCCTCAACCTCCTCATCCTCTGGAACTGTAACGCCCTAAATCTGGTACCCAGAATGTTATACGGTGCCCATGACCCCGAAGGACCACAAGCTAACCCATGACTAATATTTGTAAACTGGGAACTAAATAATAGTAATAATATCATAAATGTGGAAACATAAATTGAAAATCCATAAGGTTCAATACTAGTACATAACTGAAAAATATGGTATAACAATACCAAAACAACTGAGATAATTGTCTAAACATACTGTAGTCTAAAAACCTCTAAACTGTCTGAATAAGGAGTTGATGGAACATGTCTCCAACTAACTTTGATTACTGAAATAAATTGAAAATTGAATTAGTAAAGAAATCATTATATCCTCAAAGGATGAGGACTCACTGCTAACTCTGATCGCTGAACTGGGATGCTACTGGTTCTATGGAGCTCGTACTTCTAAACCTATGATATAAGATACTATAGCGCAAATGCGTCAGTACTTTGAATGTACTGGTATGCAAGTGAGGTAGGTTGAATGCAATAGGTTCATATGCATGAACAATACTAACTGACTAACTAACATGAACGTGAGAATACATGCATGCATACGTAAATGTAACTGAGATCATGATAGGACTGAATATTGAGTTCTGACTACTGAGTTACTGACATTGACATCTGAGTCACTGATGAGTGAGAAACTAATACTGTATTACTGAATACTGAGGGACTGATACTATGTTACTGATACAAGGATAACTGTGTCTGGCAGTTCTGATTATGAAGAACTGGTTTGGTTGACTATATCTGACAGTCTTGAAGTTGAATGCTAATAACATAAGTTCTTATAACTGATATAACTAATAACATAAGTGACTGTATCTGAATTCTGAACCTGATGGAACTAGTTGAGTTTCGTACTGTATTTAAGTAACTGAATTTAAGATTAGTCCTATCTAGTGGGTAATCTTTACATCTGATGATACTGATACTGATTGACCATAGTTGAGATCAGTCCTGTCTGATGGGTGATCCCGGGGTCTATTTATAATGACAAGGATTGACTGTATCTGATAGTCCTAAATCTATACTACTGAGCTGAATTGACTGTATCCGATAGTCCTGATTCTGTAACTAAAACTGTGGGATGTATTTATCTAACTGACATTCCCCATACTAAGCTAACCGGGGTCCAACCTGTAACCTCAGTTGGAAGGGTGTCAGTACCGCGCCATTGGTAAAGACAACTGTTATGGAGTCAGTCCTAATCTAGTGGGTGACCCCTAGGATCAGTCCTATATATTTAAATATGCTAACGAGTGATCCCTGAGTATGTCAGACTTATCTAACGGGTGACATCTCATTCCTATGTTGTCTACATAGTTCTGGAACTTAGGGATTTCTTTTAAAGATCTCAATCTTATCTAGCGGGTGAGTCTCCATCCCTAGGCTCGCTCGGTGCTGAATCCTACTCCCATCTGAAAGACACTGAACTGAAGTGATTATCTAAACTGAGATGATACTAATGATATTATTTAGTGGAGCTAAACTGAGTTTACTGAGTTTCGTTGACTGACAGAATATACTGAGTTCTGAGGACTGACTGAGAGTACTAAAGTTACTAAGATTTCTAGAAATACTGTGGTTACTGAGATTACTAAGATTACTGAGTAGGACTGATCTGATGGATACTGAATTTACAAAGATGTCTTGAGTCATGAGACTGACTAAATTCTACTGATCATGGATTGACTGACATTATCATAAAAACCTGACATGGATCTAGGTATACAGATAAATTATTGGGTAAAAGTACAGCCAGGACTCGATGGAAAGAAACTGACATAGTATGACTTACATGAACACATGACTAACAACGCAATTCATAATTCATATATTGAAACACTCCATCAAACATGTGGTATGCATAAACTTGTACAAACATGGGGATTTCATAATATCATGCTAGTTGGGCACTTTTCCTTCGTATAGGCATTTAATCAAACGCATGGTAGGCATAATATATGTAGACAACATTATACAACAATCAAATATCATGATTCATAACTAATTTCATCATCCAAGGGTTTTAATCCTAGGTTTACATGAATCTACATCTTTACTAGTCAATACCACAAGAAATTTATCACCAAACATGGATTAAAACTCAATTGGTCATTATCAACATGAGCAACAGACACCCAACATGGAATTTATACAAAAATCCATACACTTGAATTTGAAAAGAGATTCTTAGACTTCATGGACGAAAGGAGTCCATAAATGAACGCTATGCATACCTGGGATATGATTTATTGAGGATTGACGGTGAAACCTTCTTGAATTTAAATCTCCAATAGAAACCCTAGCTTGTTATTAAGAGAAACTTGAGCGAAACTAGTATATTTTGGGTGAAGAATTGCTAAATCACGTGTTATTGGGCTTAAATAAGGGTAGAAAATTGACCCTTTTAACCCTGGACAAGTCTTTAATTTCTGAGAAAATTTCCTGATTTTCATCTTTGGCATCGCACGACGTAGCGCTACCGCACCGTGTCTCTGGAAAGTGACAAATGGGAAATTACATGGTGGCACGATACAGAGCTATCGCGTTGCCACCTTGTCTGCGACCTGAAAGTTTGGCGCGATATGCCACTATCGCAAAGCAACACTGGAAATTGACAATTGTCATTTGAGCTATCTCCGCGACACGCTGAAGGCACAGGTGATACACTGTCTCACTAAAAGGCTCTAAATCTTCACCCAGGTGTCGAATTTAGGCAAATTTGGAATCGATGGAAAGCTTATTCGATTCCCCACATGATAAAAAGTGAAAATATTGAAAATAACATGTGTACAAAAGTGGATTCATCTTTCAAAGAAAGTTTCTAACATTCTTGGAAAACTTTTCAAGCTAGGAAAAGTATGGGGTATTACAGGAACACTTTCTTCAGCAAGTACGAGAGCTGAGATCTGAGATAGTGCAACCCATAGATATGTCAAGTTAGGAAATCATAGTTCATCTATATGCTTTCATAGAGAAATAATGAACTCAGTCTATATCTTGGTCAATACTACATCTAGAATTGAAGATGTTGTAGGATGCTAAACTCAACTAGCTTGGCACCATAAATATGCAGATTTTCACAAATACTCTATATTTCCATATAAACAAGCATCAAGGTAGACTAAACTGTATTTTCAATCAACTAAGACATCTAAGCCTCTAACCTTGATGACCTTATACAAGCTAAGAAGTCAAAATGGCCCATTCGAATAATATTGATTTAAGAGCCCCTAAAGTTCCTAGAGTAGTGGACGATCAAGAGTAGAGGGCATATAGTTGGGGGGTTGTAAGGAAGTACATATGGAGGAACCTAGAGGAGTAGGAGACGCATAGTTGGAGTAGTCTATCTGGAACCACTATCAAGTGAATCAAGATGGGGAAGAATTCACTCAAACTATCTTCTTTTTCTTTACCGCTCGAAGAAATTTCAAATCTGGTAATACCAACATTAGATGCTACTCCGTGATTAAGCATGGAAAGGCAATAGGAGTCTTCTTTTGTTATACCTAATATGTAATATATGAGGAAATTATGGAGGCAGATTCATCCTCTCCTTTATTATGATTAGGCCTACTAATATTTTCCAAAGGTTCCTGAGGGTTGTTTTGTTTTAAAAGGGAAAAAGGTTACTACATACAAAATTCAACCACTATCGGGATTCAATAAGGTTGTCCATCTTCTCAGTATGAACTCTCAGTACAATCTACAAGGATGTACCATTATTCACTAATAGGGATAACCAATACCAGACCTCATCAACCAGTTTTAATGCCTTGGAGGCAAAGTAATGCTTATTAAACATCTTGCATCCATAAATTGAATTTATGATGCTCTCATCACACTTCACCTTTATACCATAAGTCATTACAAACTTTTCTATCTCTTGGGGTTTATTTTTCCTTCTCTTAGCTGGTAACAACACCCTATAGGCTTTATGAAAATCACGTTCCTACCTCTACACATACCGCTTTAGAGGCTTAGTGAAAACCTCAGATTTATGATAACACAATAAAGATAACACTTTAGCATGATTTCCCTCCAACCTATTCAAAATCAAACTTTGCTCCTTAATTATTGTGTGCTTTTTAGGAACTCTTAGATGATTGAGAAACTTATGACCAGCCATAGGATAAGGATCTAAGGCAACATTGGAGCTTTGATTAACCCTCTTCGTTTCCTATTCAACAACTCCTAAAGTGTTTAGTAGCTCATAGATAGGAGCGGTGTTGTCCTCCTATGAGGTAGTTATGTAATACCTCTCGAAGATAGAGATATGCTTCTCAGTCACCATACCCTTTATTTTATCTTCTTCTACCCTTTTCTTCTTTTGAAACTTTCTCTTAGGTTGAGCGCGCACTGAAATCGAGATCCCTTTTAATATTTTTGATGTAGGGAGAGGAGTATGGGTGTACTTCTTAGCTAGGTGCTTTAGATGAATCATATCTATAAATAAAAGATGTAATTCCCTAGTCCAAGTTTTGCAATCACACAAATAACTCATTTTAGGAGTGCATCGCCTAAGAACTTAGGTGAATCGTCAAAGATTTTGGCGATTCACATTCTTTATCGCCGATTTGAATAGTTGGAATGGTTGAGTTTGGCAAAGGAAAGTTGGAGTTTGGAGATATGCCCAAGAGTTAGGTAATACTCCCAGAGAATTGCCTAACTTTCACCTTGATTAGCAAGACTTACTATTACTTTAGTAATAAGGGAAGCACTTTATTGATCCGCTACAAAACTTGGTTCATCTCCAATGTTTTCAACCCTATCGCCCCAAGTCATCTTGCCCAAAACTCAAATTATCAAACCCCAAAAGCTATTTCAGTAGTGATTTCAGTCCAAGAACGACCATAGGTATTCAGACTACCCTAGGCTTCAACACCGAAACAACAAGTTCAAAGACTTTTTCCTTAAGAAATATGTCACCCAATAAATCATAAGGCAAAATCATTTGAATCCAAAGTATAATACAAATAACCCATTCAAATCAACACCCTTTCAAAGAAATCAAATCCATAATCAACATATACACCCAATATGAAGTTTAAGTCAAAAATAAATTCAAAAATACTAACAATTTCACATAATTCACATCCCAAGTGTATATCAATCGATAAAATGCTAACCCACATTAAAAATTGAGGAAAATCTAACCCATATGCATATAATTACACCCCATATGCAAACAACATTAAGTTTAAATCCTAGTTTCACCAAACTCAACAAATTTAAACCCTAATTTCAACAATATCAATAAATACGAAACCTAATTTTGACCCAATCAAGTAACCCAAGGAATCCAAGAAAATATTTAAAATAATATTAAAAAATTAAGCCACCATTCTAGATTTAAACTAAAAACTACAAACAAATTACACACCATAGAGTACAAATATTAATCATTTGAAATATAATTAACTCAACCAACTTTGAAATATAATCAATAGTCACCAAGAATATTATCCCCATATGATCTCACAAAGTGCCCCAAACATCGAATAACCCCACCCGAAGATTAAATTTTAAGGGCATCTCGTGCTTTCTTGAAATTCCTTCTTGAATCTGGCATAGAACATAAGAATGAACCAATTTGTGTGTAATGACCCTCCAGCTCATTTTTTATTTTTTTCTTATTTTTATCACTTAGAGTTTTCTTATAGCTATTCTAAGTCATTTATAATTTAGTGTAACTACAATTTATTTAACGGGCAGTTCATTTGGTTTTTAGAGCCAATTCCTTATTTTGAAGTCTTCGCTAGTTTAAATTGGCTATCGGATGAAAACTTTAGTCAAATGACCTCATATGTAGATTTTGAATATTCCAACATCTTTAAAACATTAATTTTAGGTTGGGAGGTATAACACCTCAGATTATTGCCTCTAATTTTTTTTTAGAGTTTTGAGCTCACTGTTGAGGGTAAGAATTAGGTGATGAGTCATGAAGATTTCTCATGAGTTGTATGGCTCCAATTATTGTCTGAATAGTAAGATGTCTATGGTTTCTACTGAGGTCATGACTTGGACCTCACGAGTCATAAGGTAAGGTAAAGAGTCCTAGAGTGGGACTCATGACCAAACCAGTGAGATAGACCAAGGTTGTTATCTTGGTAAAGACTAAGACTCCATGAGTCATAGGGCTTGGTCATTAGTCGTAGAGTATAACTAGTGACTATACCAATAAGGATACCCTGAGTTACTACCTAGACTACGAGTCCAGTGAACAACTCATACCCAGTCGTCATGAGTCATAACATGACCCATAATGACTGGCAATAACTTTTCCTGTGTTTTATTTAAGGATACTTTAGTTATTTTTCTTGATTTCTAATATGGGCATGACCACAAGGATGGATATGTTCAAATGTGTCAAGAGTCCCCACAAAGGAGTGGATTGTTGAAGTGTGAAAGGAGAACCTAAATACACCAAAATCACCCCCTAACTTACACTTGAAGGGCGCCTCACTCTTAAGGGGTTCTTTGGACATTTTATATTTTATTTTGTAATAGCTTATATATAGAAAAATTTAGGGTTTTAGTCATTAGATTGTGATGATATTTTGTAAGTCTTATAAGACTTGAAGAAAGCTCTCTCTAGTGTGAGAAGAGCGACTACCCGAAATGAGGGCAACCAAGCATGGATTCACTTGTGTTGTGTTCATGGCTTAGAAACGCAGGTTCTTGGGGAGATTGATGCCCCTCTTTTGTCCACATAAGAGTTTTGGTGTTCTTATTACATGTTTTAAGGGTTTGGGTGTTTGATACACACCTTAGTTCTTAGTTCTTGTAATAATCTATGTCACACTACCCATCACTTTACTTTCTTGTAATCGCATAGTGTTTGTTCTTTTAATCTTGTAACCATTGGTTGTTGTTATTGTTATCTTGTTGTTTATTATGTATTGTTGCTATTTTGGTGTAATATACACCTTGTTATTGTGTTCTTGTTAAGTTGTTCTTACTTCTATGACTTGGACTCACTTGGTCCTCGATTTCTTCTTTTTTGTGGACTATTTTGGTGTATTTTGTAGATCAATTTGTATCATTTGATATCAGAGCTTGTCGTTGATTTTGTTCCAACAAATTTAATCTTGAGCTTGCTAGTTGAAAAATAACAAAAAGTATTCTATGTGTGTTGGGGTTCTTAGTTGAGAGTTTGTGATCTTGTTGTGTCTTGGCCGAGGCTTGTCTTTTGAACATAGATCTAGGAGTATTTTTACTTGTCTTGAGTGTTTCTAGTGTTAGTTTCTTTTCCACTAATACTAAAGGAGTCTAGATCTAAGTTTGAACTCCTATTGTTGATGTTGTTGTTGTGAACCTAAGCTTGGTCGTGTATTGTTGAAATTTTTATTGAGGATTGGAGTTGGACGTGTGAATATTATTGTTGTTATTGGAGGTTGCTTTTGTTGTTCTTGAAGTTCTTCACCACCTTCATATATTATTAAAGGTAAAGTGAGTGCCAGATTTAAAAAGGTGAAGAAAATGGTGTAGAACTTGTTAGTCTTGAAAGACTTTACAACCACCTAAAGACTTTACAACTATTTCTCAGCCACTCTCCATGATTTAAGGACCATGTTTTAAGAAAAAGGTATAAGAAAAGTCAAGTCTTGAATTTGAATTTGAAAAAGAGCTCCAAGACTTGTATTTCTCTACTTAAAAAAAATTCCATCAATTCCAACTTGTAATTTAATCAAGACTTAAAGTTGGAAAATAAATACTTGATAAAACCGCAACCAATAGTGGACTGTCACATTACCATTTACTATTCACGCATTAAATTTGAGCTCAAATTTCAGAATTCATAGTTTTTTTTTCTTGTTCCCTAGTTTCATTTGTTGGTCCTAATACTAATTGACAAGCTAGTAATCTTCTACTAGATTGTAAGTTAGTTTTTGCGTCCATTTGTTCGTGTTTGCGTTTGTTGTATGTTTTTGGTCTTTTTGAATCATTGTTAGTTCTTGGCTCAAGTCCTACAAGATTTATTAGATTTTCAAACAAAAATCTATTCTGGACAAGAGTAGACTCAACTCTCGACTCCTCACAAATTCCTAGCTGACTTACAACACTCGTGGAATCTATGTGAGGTACTCAAAGTGTGCGAGTATGGTGAGGCTATTTTGAGCTAACTAGTATGTTGTTTTCTTTGTTGTTGTCTTATTTTAGGTACATTGGATATTAATAATTTCAATGCCACGTTTGATAGCTTCAGTGACAATAGTGAAGATATCAAACAGAACCTTGAAAAGCTACACCAATTGATATCCACACTTAGACCAATTCCAACTCCTCTTGTCCAAGTGCGACTTAATCAAAAACTCCCTTGGGATGAGATCTTGCAAACGGAGAAAGTGGGCTGCCATGACATACACCAAGGTGAAGATCGCACCTCATGTAAGCTACAAGGTAACGATACTACCCCCTACACTCCTATGAACTTAGAATGTTGTGATGAGGCTAGTAGTGGCCAAATAGATGTAGTTGTGGGCTTGACTAAAGTAGGAGTGCATGAGTCTTTCTTTTGTGATACTCTTGGTTTTGTCTATCTATTCCACTTCCTTTGTGACATTTGTACTAATCTTTTCATGCTTAAAATAAAGAATTCGTGGTTATATTTCAAGTGTGTCCCTCCTTCTCATGACAATGTTATGTATTGTACTAACCCTAACCCTTATATCATGAGGACGTTGTGTTTGTTTATCTTTTCTTTGACTTTCGGTAAGGTATGGATTCAAGGTTGAATCCTTTTCAAGAAGGGACGATGATACGGGCATGATCAGAAGGATGGATATGTTTAAGTGTGTCAAGAGTTCCCACAAATGATTGCATTGTTGAAGTGTGAAAGAACACCAAAATCAACCTCTAACTTACGATTGAAGGGCGCGTCACTATTAAAGGGTCTTTGGATATTTTACATCTTATTTTGTAATAGCCTATATATAGAACATTTTAGGGTTTTAGTCATTATATTTTGATGATATTTAGTAAGTCTTGTAAGACTTGAAACAAGCTCTCTTGAGTGTAGGAAGAGTGACCACTCAAAACTAGGGCAACCAAGTGTGAATTCACTTGTGTTGTGTTCTTGGCCTAGAAACGTAGGTGCTTGAGGAGATTGGCGTTCCTCTTGTTTCTATGTAAAAGTTTCGGTGTTGTTATTACATGTTTTAAGAGTTTTGGTGTTTGATACACACCTTAGTTCTAAATTCTTCTAATAATTTATGTCGCACTACCTATCCCTTTATTTTCTTGTAATCGTGTAGTATTTGTTCTTGTAATCTTGTAACCTTCCATTGTTGTTATTTTTATCTTGTTATTCATCATGCATTTTTGCTATTTTTGTGTAATATACACCTTGTTATTGTGTTCTAGTTGAGTTGTTATTGTCAAGACTTGGACTCACTTGGTCCTCAGTTTCATCTTGTTTGGTCGACTATTTTGGTGCATTTCGTAGATCGAGTATCATTTACCGATATTAACCCATGACCCAAAATAACCTAAGGGGACCCATAACTCCTTATTAATTAATCTTAAAATACTATTAAACTCTCTCTAATTCTCCAAGCAAAAACAAACTAGGGTTTCTAAGGATTGGCTTCTAAAGCTCTAATTGGTGATTTCCCTCCATAATTTTTAATAATTACAGGTGTGTATCTCTCCCTAAAATCGTATTTTTACTATGGCATACAATGGATTGATATTTCCATGGTTTTAATGTTTGGTTTTAAATAAAGGGTTGAGAATTTTGGATGGTAATTATTTAAATATTTTCCTAGGATTATTAAGGATGATTCATTCTTTGAATTGATAGTTTGTGAGCTCATTAGGGTGCATAGGTATGGATAATAGGATGGGGGTTATGGATTCCCCTGAATAAATGAATTTTGGTATTGGAATTGGTAATAACTTAACCCACTTGCATAATTGGATTGAAATATGATTTTTCCCATTTTTTCTAAACTAATGCATTGCATAAAAGGTTAAAGGACTATAAATGTCTTTAAAAGGCCCTAGTGTCCATCATATGATCTTAAATTTGAGTTTGGGGGTCATGGATACCCCAAGTTGGTGGATAATTAGAATGGCATGGTGTAATTGACTTGCAAGTTCAACTGGTATGACGATACCATTTGGTAAATACCTAAATGGATAACTTTTAGGTTATGTTCTAAATATTCTAATTGGGCTTAAAAGGGGTTATGTAGCTCACATGGAAGGTGGAGGTCATGGGAGGACTGTTACTAGAAATCATGTTTGATGATATGCATGCTTTGGTGGCTCTGTGCATATCCCACACTTTATACATCCATATTTTTGCAATGGTTGGAGCCTCAGTGGCTCTGGCTCTTTCTCGAATTTCTCTAATTCATACGGCTAACATGCATTGAGGGCCTTCCAGTGAAGGAATCCGAATCCATAAAGCCCTTGGGTATTTTTGGGATGGTTAAAGATGTACAATCTAGGTTAATGATTTTGAAGTTCATGTTTAAACCTTGTTCCTTATCCCAGCACTAAGTATATATGTATATTAGCATATATGCGAACATGTACATTAAATTTTGATTAATTTTGAAATGGCATTATTTTATCCCATGTCCTAAGTTACATGTTAGCGCTCACCCCGTTAACCATCCTAGGATACTACATTCTTTTATAATGTAGTGTTTGGATACACGTCTTTTACCCCTATGCAGCATTAGGTGATCTGGTTGGTCCGGGTGAAGTGGTGAGCTTCCATCCCTTTAAAAATTTGGTCATTCCATCGATCTTGTTCCATATTTTAGAATTGAAGAGTTTGCATTAAAATTGTTATTGTCATTATCACGGTTGGGGGTATGTCTCGACTTAGGTTGATGTTTGGCTTTCTTAAAGGCCTTTATGGACAACAAAGTATAGGTGGATAATGTTATGGATTCTTAGATCCCTCTTGGTATTTGATTAATATATCTTATTATATGTTTAAAACTTAGTTCTATATTATTATATGTTTGGAATTCAGTTCTATCTAGATATATATTTAGAACTCATCCATTACTAGTTATAATGTGTTCTGGTTGGCTAGGATAATGGGGGTGGTCTCCGATCCTTGGCGGGCTTGAGATACCCATCACGATGAGGCCTTGGTTCGAGTTGTGACAAGCTTAGTATCAGAGCATAGGTTCAGTGTCCATGGGTATCCATAAAGTTATGTCAAATAGAGTCTTTTTTATAGCTGTATAGCACGCCACACTTATAAGAGAGAGGTTATAAGGCATTTAGGATTGTTTCCCTTTTTGTATTTTGTTTCAGTCTATAGAGTCTGGTGTCTTGAAATTTTTCTAACTTTAAATTTGCTCACATTTTAGATCATTACTCCCGAAGATCTGATACTTGTGGAAACTCTTCAGGCACTTCTTACCTACCTCAGGGAAATGTAGAGGGGACTCGCCCCACCTATGATATGAAAATCCAATCTAGGGTCCCAATTCCTAATTGTGATGCTCCATCTAGGGTTCCACCTATCCCTACTAATCCTGGTTCCACCTATCCCTACTAATCATTCTCTAGTTGGTGACACTCATGCTTAGTCACCATAGAGAGACATTTCTAATGTAGAATTTTATCATTCTATTCATCTGTTGACTTAGTTATTGATATCTTATTCTCTCCATCCTGATTATGTGGGTCGTATTTCTTTTTTTTAGGTTACCCGAGGTAGGCAGTTTATGAGGTTAAGCACTTCGACCTTTGCTGGTTTTGAGGTTAAGGAGCATCCTTAAGGTTTTATAGATGAAATGGAAAAGATATTTTGAGTTATGCATGCTAAAGATTCTGAGGGTGTGGAGTTTAGTACATATCAGTTGAAGGATATAGCTTATCAGTGGCATAAGAAATAGGAACAGTCAAGGGGTGATGATTCAGAGTCAGCATTATGGGGTGAGATTTATGGTGCCTTCTTTGACCATTTCTTTCCTTAGGAGTTTAGGAAAGCTAAAGTAGAATCTATGGTCATCTTCACTGTGGTTATTATGATGAGAAAAAAGATTCGATTTTTTAGTTGCGGTCAGCATGGGCATGTGCAGAAGAACTGTCCCACAGTAGAGTAGCCACGGGGGCTAAAAAGGTCTTGATTACCACTTCTTCGGCTCTTGCGCCAAAGGGTGCTACCTATGGTTTCGACACTGGTTGAAATTATCTCTATGCTCTTGCTACCTGTCAGGAGTCTAAGGAATCTTCTAATGTTGTTACTAGTACGTTAAGGCTCTTCTCTTATGATGTATATGGTTTTCTTGATCTGGGGTCTACTCTTTCTTATGTGACCCCTTATATGGCTATTTATTTTGGTTTTGGTCCTGAGTGTATTTTTGATCCGTTCTCTGTGTCTACCCTAGTGGGTGATTCTGTTGTGGCTAGAATAGTCTATAGAGGTTGTGTGGTATCTATTTTTCATAGAGAGACCTTGGGGGATTTAATAGAATTTGATATGGTGGATTTTGATGTTATCTTGGGGATGGATTGACTCCATTCATGCTATGCTTCTCTAGATTATCGAACTCGTAAGGTCAACTTTATATTCAAAAGTGAATTAGTAATTGAACGGGAAGAGAGTTCCTTAGTGCCAAAAGGCAGATTTATTTTATATCTTAGAGCCCAAAAATTGATTTCCCAAGGGTATCTTTGGTATCTTATTCGAGTTAGAGATTTTAGTTTTGAGGGTCCTACCTTACAATTGGTCTCTATGGTTAATGAGTTTCCTAAAGTGTTTCTCGAGGATTTTTCTTATATTCCTCCTGATAGGGAGAGACTTTGGGATTGATCTTATTTCAGACACCTGTCCTATCTCTATCCCTCCATATAGAAAGGCCCCAACTGAGTTGAAAGAGGTGAAAAGGCAGTTAAAGGAACTTCTTGATAAGGGTTTCATTCTTTTTATTATTTCTCCATGGGGAGATCCTGTTCTTTTCATGAGTAAGAAAGATAGGTCCCTTCGAATATGTATAGATTATTGGTAGTTGTTGAATAAGGTGATAGTGCAGAATAAGTACCCTTTCTCAAGAATTGATGAGCTTTTTGACCAGCTTTAGCGTGCTAGATGCTTTTTTAAGATTGATCTTTGGTCGAGTTGTCATTAGTTGAAGATTAGGGAGGTGGATATACCTAAGACCGCTTTTTGTACTCTGTATGGTCATTATGAATTTCTAGTTATGTCATTTGGATTAACTAATGCTCCTGTGGCATTTATGGATCTTATGAACTAGGTATTCAGGTAGTTCTTTGATTTTTTTTGTAATATAATTTATTGATTATATCTTGGCATATTCTAAGAGTGGGGAGGATCATGTCAATCACCTTTGAGTAGTGTTGCAGACTCTTAAGAATCAATCATTATATGCCAATTTACTAAAGTGTGAGTTTTGGTTGAATGTTGTGACCTTTTTGATTCATGTTTTTTCAGTAAGGGATCATGGTAGATCCATAGAAGGTTGAGGCAGTTAAGAAATAGTCTAGACCCACGACTCCAACTGACATTAGGAGCATCTTAGGCCTGGTCGAGTATTATAAGAGGTTTATAGAGAGCTTATCTTCTGTTGTTGCTCCATTGACTAAGTTGGCTCAGAAAAAGGTAAAGGTTTTGTGGTTCGATGCTTGTGAGGGTAGTTTTGAGAAGTTGAAAGATAAGTTGACTTTCGTGCCAGTTTGACCCTGCTGCCCGAGGGTACTAATGGTTTTATGGTTTACTGTGATATGTCTCGAGTGGAACTAGGCTATGTCTTGATACAGCATGGTAAGATGGTAACATATGCTTCTAGACAACTTAAGGTTCATAAAAAAAATTATCCGACTCATGATTTAGAGTTGGCGGTTAAGGTACTTGCATTGAAGATTTATCATCACTACTTGTATAGAGTGCATGTTGATATCTATTCAGACCATAAGAGTTTAAAGTATGTGTTCACCCAGAAGGAGTTGAATGTCAAGCAAAAAAGATGGTTTGATTTTCTCAAGGACTATGATATGAGTCTTCATTATTACCCAGGTAAAGGTAATGTGGTTGTTGAAGCTCTTAGCAAGTTGCCTATGGGTAGTTTTTCTCATGTGGATGAGGAGAAACGAGGATTGGTGAAGTATATTCACTGGTTGGCTAATCTTAGAATTCATTTTTTGGATGCTGAGGATAGATGTGTGATTGTCCAAGAGGTGGTGAAGTCATCTTTTGGTGCTGAAGTGAAGGAGAGAAAGGTTTTGGACCCTATCTTGATATAGATTAAGGTTGCATGGGTCAGCAAAAGGTTATGACTTTAAAGATTGGGGGTAATGGTATCTTAAGGTACCAAGGTAGGTTGTGTGTTCGGATGTTGATGGGCTACGAGAGAGAATTTTGACTAAGGCTCATGAGTTAAGGTACATAGTTCATCCTAGTTCGACGAAGATGTACCATGACTTGAAGAAGATTTATTAGTAGAACAACATAAGGAAAGATGTGGCTAACTTCATGGATAAGTGCATGGTATGTCGATAAGTGAAGGTTGAGCACTTGAGGCTGGGTGGTGTGTATCAAGAGATTGAGTTTCCCATATAGAAATGGTAGAAGACCAACATGGATTTTATTATTGGCCTTTCGCAGTCTCAAAATCAGCATAATTTGATTTGGGTCATCGTGGATAGAATGACTAAGTCTACTCACTTTTTGCCTGTGAGGACTACTTACTCTAGGGAGGATTATGCTAAGTTGTATATTCAGGAGATTGTCAAGTTGCATGGTGCTTCAGTTTTCTTTATTTCAGAATAAGGTACGCAGTTCTTTGTTCATTTTTTGAATTTGTCTAAGAAAGTCCTTGGTACACGGTTGAACCTTAGCACCGCATTCCACCCTCAAATGGATGAACAAGCTAAGAGCATTATTAATACTTTGGAAGATATGCTAAGGGCCTGTGAGATTGATTTTGGAAGTAGTTGGGGGAATCATTTGCCTTTTATTGAGTTTGTATATAACAAAAACTATCACTTTAGTATTAGGATGGCTCTTTTTTTAGCTTCTTATGGTAGGAGGTGTAGATCTCCTATTGGGTAGTTTTAGGTTGTGAGACTAGATTTTTGGTTTGGACTTGGTTCACCAAGACATGGAGAAGGTGAAAGTGATCAGAGATAGGCTTAAGACTGCTCTGAGTCGCCAAAATCCCTATGCAGATGTTAGGAGAAGAGAGTAGGAGTTCGAGGTTGGTGATTGAGTGTTCTTGAAGGTATCTACCATAAAGGGAGTGATGAAGTTTGGGAAGAAAGGGAAGCCTAGCCCCCACTATGTGGGTCCATACTTGATTTTGAGGAGAGTGCGTAATATTGCTTATGAACTGGATTTTCCTTCAAGTTAGGGTTCCACTCACCTAGTTTTCCATGTGTCGATGTTGAATAAGTGCGTGGGTGATGCTTCTTTAGTTTTGTCTATTGAGAGTGGAGGCATTTCAAATTTCTTATCTTATGAGGAAGTTCCTATTGAGATTTTTGATAGGCAAGTTCATTGTATGGGGACTAAAGACGTAGCTTTGGTGAAGGTCTTTTGGAGGAGCCACAAGGTAGAAGAGGACATAAAGTCCAAATATCCGCTCTCGTTTCTCGGGTTGGATAATCATGCTTAAGGTATGTGTTTTACTACTTTTTTTATTTTTTGAATTTGTTAAAGGTTTTGTGATTGCATTCTTGTCTCATAATCATGCTAATGGATGACTTAATTCATTATCCGAGGATGAACGATCCTGGGCGGAGAATGTAACACCTCAACTTCTTGCCTTAGAAAAAAGTTTCAGAGTTTTGAGCTAATTATATAGGGTAAGACTTAAGTGACGTGTTTTAAAGACTTCTCATAAGTCATATAGCTTCAACCATTGTTTGAACAGTAAGTTGTCCATGGTTCCTGCTGAGGTCATGACTTGGACCTCACGAGTCATAAGGTAAGGTCACAAGTCATAAGGCGGGACTCATGACCAAACCAGTGAAATGTCCCAAGGTTGCTATCTTGGTATGACTAAGACTCTATGAGTCATAGGGTCTAGTCATGAGTTGTGGGGTGTGACTCGTGACCATACTAGTAAGGATGCGTTGAGTCACTACCCAAACTATGAGTCCAGGCAATGACTCGTACACAATCATTATGAGTTCATTGTGACCCGTAACGACTGGTGATAGTTTTTCCTCTGTTTTATTTAAGGTACTTTGGTCATTTCTCTCTTTTCCCAATCTTAACCCATGACGTAAAATACCCTAAGGGACCCCATAAACCCCTATTACTCAATCTTAAAATACTCTTAAATTCTCTCTAATTCTCTAAGAAAAAATAAGATAGGGTTTCTAAGGATTTGGTTTCTAGAGTTCCAATTGGCGATTTCCCTCCATAATTTTCAATACTTTCAGGCATGTATCTCTCCCTAAACTAGTTTTTTCATTATGGCATGCAATGGATTGATATTTCCAAGGTATTAATGTTTGGTTTTAAATAAAGGGTTGAGGGTTTTGGAAGGTAATTGTTTAAATGTTTTTCCATGATTATTACGAATGATTCATGCTTTGAATTGATGATTTGTAAACTCATTGGGGTGCATGGGTATGGATAATAGGATATGGGTTGAGGATTCCCTCGGATAAATGGATTTTGGTATTGGAATTGGTAATAACCTCAACCCACTTGCATAATTGGCTTGAAATATGGTTTTGCCCATTTTTTCTAAACCAATGCATTGCATAAAAGGTTAAAGGACTATAAATGGATTTAAAAGGCCCTAGTGCCCATGATATGTTCTTAAATTTGAGCGTAGGAGTCACGGTTCCCCCAAGTTAGCGGATAATTGGATTGGCAAGGTGGAAATGAGTTGCAAGTTCAATTGGTATGATGATACTATTCAGTAAATGCCTAAATGGATAACTTTTGGGTTATGTGCTAAATGTTTTAATTGGGCTTAAAGAGGGTTATGTAGCTCACCTTGGAAGGTGAAAGTCCCCGGGGGACTGATACTGAAAACCATATTTGCAGTCATGGGGGCCTTGGTGATCGTGTGCATAGTCTACACTTTATATATCTATATTTTATGAATGGTTGGAGCCTTGGTAGATCTGTCTCTTTATCTAATTTCTCCGGTTCATGAGACTAACACGCACTGGGGACCTTCCGGTGGGGGAAGCTGGACCCATATAGTTCGTGGGTTTTTTTTGGATGGTTAGACCTACATAGTCCAGGTTAATGGTTTTGAAGTTCATGCTTAAACGTTATTCCCTATCCCAGCACTACGTATATATGTATAGTTGTAAGTATGTGAACATGTACATTGAATTTGGATTGAGTTTCAAATGGCATTATCTTATCCCTTATCCTAAGTTACATGTTAGTGCTTATCCCACTAACCGTCCTAGGATGCTACATTGTTTCATAATATAGGATTCAAAGACACTTCTTTTACCCCTGTGCAGTGTTAGGTGATCTGGTTGGTCCACCGTGAAGTGATAAGATTCCATCATTCGAAAAACTTGGTCATTCTATCGATTTCATTCCATATTTTATAACTAAACAGTTCATATTAACATTGTCATTGTCATTGTCATTGTCATTATCACGGTCTGGGGCATATACCAACTTAGGTTGATATTTGGCTTTCTTAGAAGCTTTTGTGGACAACAAAGTGTGGGTGGATTGTGTTATAGATTCTTAGATCCTCTTGGAATTTGATTTATCTATCTTCTTATATGTTTAGAAATCAGTTCTATCTTGTTTTAGGTTTGAAATTCAATTTTATCCTGTTATAAGTTCGAAACTCATCCGCTACTAGTTATATTGTGTTCTGTTGTCTAGGCTAACGGGGGTGGTCTCTGATCCTTGGTGGACTTGAGATACCCATCACAACTAGGACTTGGTTTGGGTCGTGATAGGAAGACCCTCGAGGCACCCAGACTCATTTTGGGCTATTGGCCGAAACTTAAGAAAAATCGCAAGTAGTTTTGGTAACCACTTTTCTTTGAAATAACCTCGGATGGGAATTTTGGCTACTCTATTGAGTCTCGAATGTCGAATTTCATAGGGTGGCATAGTTCATTTGCGTATATGAGATTCCAAATAAATCTCTAGGGGTTGGCGAATCGCTTAAGAACTGCCTTTAATTGATGAAGCAATTTGCAAAAACCCAGAAAGTATCACTTAAATAATGACTTTGACCGTTTAAGCGATATGCTAAGTTTGCAGCAAGTATCGCTTAAGCAATGCCCTTAGTTGCTTAAGTGATAGGAGTGGCAAAGTAGAATATTGCGTATGTAGAGGCATTGTCGTTTACACGATATCTTCTTAGAGTGGCCAATATCGCATAAGCAACACTTGGTTTCTTAAGCGATGATCGCCTAAACGACCCGGTGTTCGCTTAAGCGAGAACCGTAGGCCTGGGAAGGGTATAAATATCCACGTAGCTTAATTTTTCACCACTTCTCATCCATTCTCTAGAATTGTGAACCTTAGAAAGTGGGAATTCTTGGGAGAAATAAGTTTGGGTGATTTTGGAGCTTGGGTAACATTAAATTACATGTTTCTTCTTCTTATTTGTGGTAAGATTCCAAATATTTTAGGATTAAATCCTTTCCCTTTTTCTAAAATCCCTAGAATCTTGGTGGATTAATTATAAAACCATTAGAGCTCAGAATTTGTACATTTTTTAGGGTAAATAATTCTTGAGCATAGCGGGAAGTTGTTTGGTTTCAAAAGTGTGATTCTGTAAATAGGCCCCACATGGGATTTTACAAGATTTTTGGATATGAAGCACAATAGTGCAATATGGGTATAATTTTTCTTGTTTCAATGAGTAGATTGAGATTTTGATTGCATGGCACCTTGCGGAAGCTTCTCAAATAGAAAAATTGGTGTGTTAGTGAATCTTTTGATTTTTTCTTCGGCATCTAGGTAGGCTAGGTTTGCCTTCTTTATAGATTGAGTTATTTCATAGTATGTTTATGATAATATGCTATATATGGGAAGATAATTCGGTGTTGAAAGTATGAATAAGAATATTTAAACTAGTTGGATCGTCTAGGCAATCTTGAAATCAGAGCATAAGGTGAAATTAGCTTAGCTACTCACGTCTTAGGTGAATTTGGCTTTGTGGCTCAAGTTTAGAATGGAAATGTCTTCGTTACTCAAGATTAGTGAAATTGCCTTAGTCATTCATGTTTAGGGTGGAATTGGCCTTAGTTGCTTAAGTGTAGGATTGCCTTAGTTATTCATGTTTGGGAAGAATTACTATATTAGGTCTTTTTATGGCTTACTTGACATCTAAAAATGAACTTAGATACCTTAGCCTAGTCAAGGGTAGGTTTTGCCTAAAATGGATTTTGGAGATTAGAGTGAACCCCTTTGGCCCACCTTAGGCCTAGATTTGTGTTAGCCTTGTAGACTTATTTATGTGTGATATACCCTCATTAATGTTTATTTTGGGACTTGAGGAGATTGAGTACATTTAATGAGTATGTTAGTGGATATTGGAAGATAGGTGCTAATTTTGGGTATAACCCGATATGACTAATGATATGGCTTATATATATAATTATTGATATGGCTTCCGGATATGATTAATGATATGGCCTATCGACATACTTAATGATATGGTTATAGACGTGACTAATGATGTGGCTTATAGATATGATTAATGGCTTATAGATATGATTAATGACTTACGAGGTATGATTAATGGCTTGTAGATATGATTAATAGCTTATAGACATGATTATTGATATAACTTGTGGATATGACTATTGATATGGCCTACGAGCACGGTTATTGGCATGACTTAATAGATATGGTATTAGTATGATTTATGGGTGTGGGTACGGATATGACTTATGGTTGTGGTACTTGGTCCGGTGTTTAGGTCTGAGTAAAAGAGATGGTCTATAGTTATAGTTTATTGGTATAGTCCATTAAGTTAGTTTATTAATTTGGCTTGTTAATATGGTCCATTGTTACGGTTTATAAATATAAGTTTTGATTTGAGTCTGGTAGTTGATGATGATACTAATAATATAAGTTCTAATTCAAATTCGCCAATAATGATAATGATGATGGTACTAGTGAGTTTTGGTTCAAGTCCAGCGTTGGGAATTATGTATGAGATGATATGGTTCGGATTGATTCTCTGTTATGGTATGATAATTGGTATCTTATGGTCATTTAGTTACTCAGTTCCTTTGATTGTACCCTCCAAGATTTTGGGGGCCTACGTTGGGTTATTTACTTCTCTATACTTCTTAGTTTATAGGGGTCAATCTTGTTATTATAGTTGTGTAATCTTTATATTGCTATTTTGTAAGCATTCACCTACTTATGTACCGTGGTGTTGGAGTTTATTTTTAGGTTTTTCCTTTTATTTTGACTTAATTTATTTTATCTTGTATCTTATCATATTTATATCATGATTTATATTAGTCCGTCGATGATGCCTACCAAGTACCAATAGTTTTGGTACTCATACTACACTTTTGTACCCCTTTTGGAGCAGATCCAAGTACTAGTTGCCGCCGCTGATTCGACGCTCGTGCAGGGTTGATTTCAAAGATTGGGTGAGATCTTTAAGTTGGAGTTACCCTTTTTTTTTCTATTTTTCTATGTTGAGACGAATTGTATTTGACTATTTAGTATTCATAGTTCATTGTAGTAGGTCTTGTGCCAACATTACTGAATCTTAGGATGATTATTGACTTTCTATCTATATATTCGACTATTATGACTGCAATATTTCTAAGTCTTTAATTGTTAATTTCTGATTTTTGGCCATTTTCCCACCAAGTTAGCCCATTGAATATAGCTCCATTCTATGGTTTAGCTTACCTACTGGCGGATGGAGTAGGTGTCATCATGACTCGTAAATTAGGTCATGACATCATGAGCATATTTATGAAGCATAGACAAACAAAAACCACTTTGAATCAACGGAGGTGGCATATTTTCCCTTTTACTTATCATATGGTGGTATATATTTATCATGATCCTGCTTCTTAACTTTCCAATCATGATATGTTTTTCTTTTCTTATCCCTCCAATCAAGATCACAATCATGATCACTCCAATCTTAATCCTTCCAATCTCTATCCCTTTCCTTCAAACCTTGATTCCCGCCTTAACTTGGATATGTAGGTAGATAACACTTCATTTGATTTTATAATGAATGGATCTTTTCATCAAGTGTCTCGACAACCTCATTTTCATATGCTCATTTCCTCTTGAAGCAACAGTGTTAACCGCTTTGGGGGTTGACCCCATGATAAGCTTTGTTAAAAAATCCATTTGTATCATGATCTTGGCCATGTTTTCATCTATCTCTTCATTCTTTTTTCTTTATTCCTAGACCAAATATGACATAGAGGGAGCCCTCACTCCCACTCCAGTATCTTATGTGTGACATGCTCAAATTTGTTTTGCCATTTGGTTTAATAATATTATGGAAATTCCAAATATTTGATTTATGAACAATCCACTAGCCAAGTTATTTACCTTGATCTTGTTCAATTGGTTAAACGAACTATTGAATATTTGAAGCAACATCGTATGTGACAACTCGTGGTTGGATCAATGTAGTAATTTCGTCATGAATCTTAACCATGCTTCATGCAAAGGTTTACCACTCACTTATCATAAGTTTAGGATGCCATCTTACAATTAAAGCATGAAGGAAAGAAGGGAAAATTGATCAAGAGATGCCTTTATTAACTTAACCCAATAAGTAATAAATCCCTTAGACAACTCCCCTAACCAAATCACCACTTCACCCGTCAAAGAAAATGGGAACAACCTCAAATGGTGAACTCTTGAGAAATATTAGCAATATCAAAAGGAATGCAAATGTCTATAAAATTATTCAAATAAGTATGCATATCATCATCCACTTGGACACAAAAATTCCCTTTATTTGTAGTGAATAAAGCATAACTTATGAAAAGAAAAGTCGCATTGCTTACCATAGATGGTAGGTGGATTGCACTCTCCTTTCCGACATTACCCAAATAATCATTGTCCTCAAGTTTTCCATCAAAGGTAATGATATCGCAATCATGTTGACTTATAGTTCCTTGTTGTCTTATGCTAACACCTAAGAAAAACAAAAACAACCTATGTTACAGCTAACATAAGGGAATGAAAATACTACAAAAATGAATGCTCACTTTCATTCCCTAGCAATGGAGCCATTTATGATAACACTCAAATATACTTTAGAAAGAATGTACATGGTTGTTATGTACTATATTACCCAACTCCTTGAATTGGGGTCGATCCCATGGAGAATGAAGGAGATAGGTCACCTTCGAGTGTAATAAGTCACCAGATGATTGCTCGTAATGAGTAAAATATGATAAAAACAAAATGGGGGTTTGTTTCAAACGCTTTTGTATTCAATTTATCAATTGTAAGCTTGGTTTGCAAGAATAAGTACTAGAAATTTGTAATAAAAGATTAAAGTCACTTAGGTTATGCCCTCATGAATGTGAGCACATTCATGGATAAATGGATTTTTGCCTAAATTCAACTAATCGTTATGGGTAGGCTAGGTCTTAGATTTTGATGCTATTTTTTTATGAAATATTAAATATAACAAGTAGGTTTTTTTGAACACCTCGCCATTGTTGCTTCATAACCAACCTAAAACCTCAATTTAGCAGCCTTATGTCTAAGATTTACCATTAAATGATGAAAATCAACTCAATGTTGACCACTACAACTTACCCTTATCCCTTTTGTGAAGGATGATAACGGATCTAAGATTAATTAGAGTTTTCAACATCCAATTATAGGTTGATAACAAGGATTAGAGATCAAACCCATAACAATTAATCAATTAAAAATGCAAATAAATAACACGCATGCAATAATCACTACTCAATCATACATAATCCCAAGTTGGGGAATTCAGCTACTCATACAGATAGAAAAAGGAATTATATCCATATTCTAATTGAATTCTTTCATTAAATCTAAATATTCACAAATGACATAAAAATCCAAAGTAAAAGAACAAGCAATGAAAAAAAATTCTAACTTTAGAATTTTAACTATAAGCTTCTATGTAACACCCCAAGTTCTTGAGCATTAGACCCTCTTAGAGTTGAGTAATTGAATTAGCCAAGTTTCTAAAGTAAAGTAAGACTACCAGTGAAAACGGGCCCTGACTAAGACTCGTTGTGAGATATCACGAGTCGTGAGGAGGGACTCGTGGTCATAATAGAAGGTTACCCAAGAGTTTAGCCTCTGACCACGAGTCTTCGTCACAACTCATGATGTCAAATAATAAGTCATTATGAGAGACTCATTGTCATAATAGTGAAAGTCAAGATTTTCGAACCTCAGGTAACGACTCCAAGTCATGACTCGTGGTCAGACGTCACGAGTTGTTACCCAAGTCGCAACAATTGCTCCTGATTTTTTCTACACGTTTTAATTAGGGTCTTTTTGATCTTTTATCCCCTTCACACTCTTTATCATAACTTAAAATCACTCAAATAACCTCTTTGCTTATATTTATCAAGATTAAATATACTTTTTTCCTCTTTAACTCCCAAGGCAAGAGATACTAGGGTTTTACAAGAAAATATAACATTCAAGCTCCAAACTTCAAATTCCTATCAATTTTCTCTAAGTTTCGGGCATGTTGCTCATCCCTAACTTGAATTTAACATTATATAATTTATTTAATCATTATTCATGTGATTTTAATTGCAGGTTTGAAATTGGATTGAGGGCTTTTGATGGTTATTATTTGGATTATATTTCCCATGATTTAAATTTATTGTTTATACTTTTTGGATTATATTTCCCATGATTTAAATTTGTTATTTATACTTTAATTTATGGTTTTGGAGGTTGAATAGGTGCATGTTTATAATGATTTGAAAAAGGAACATGGGTTTTGCCAAACTGATAGATTTTTTTGGCTTGGTATTAGCGTTAACCTTAACCCACTTTGTGAACTTGATTTTAAATATGAAAATTCATATAGTTTAACTTACCTTTATAAACCTGCATTGCATTAAAGGATAAATGAAAAATGAAAAATGGTTTTGGAATGTTCATGGTGATAATTGTTTGGATTTAAATAAAACTTTGGAGTCTAATGGTTACGTGGATTGGTTTAATTATATAAGATTGCAAGCATATTGATATGACAATACCAAGTTGGTAAAAGAATTTGTAAAGACACTCTGTTTAATGGTTGGGTTTATGTGTAAACTGTTTAATTTGGGCTTAAAGGGAATTGTGCAGCTCACCATTAAGGTGTTGGTTTCAGGGGACTAATACTAGAAATAACATATGGGTCTAAATAATTGTGTGCTCGATGCACACATTATATTTTAGATGACTATCATCTTGGTGTCTTTATCCAATCCTCGATTTTCTCAATTCATGTGGCTAACATGCATTGGGGTTCTTTTAGCATGGGAGTTGAGCCCATATAGCCCATGGGTACCTTTAGGACGGAGCGAGCTATACAATTCAGACTAATAATTTAAACTCATAATTTTATAACCCTTGTCCGTGTCTTGACATCTTATATATATGTAAACACAAATGTCATACATATGGTTGTGATTGGCTTTTGGCAATGGCATTATTTTATCACTTTCTTATGAGTTACATCCCAGTTCTTGCCCCACTGACTGTCACTGACCGCTGCATGGTTTCATGATGTAGGGTTTGAGGGCTTTTCTATTACTTTTTTACAGTGTTAGGTGGTTTGGTATGTTAGTTGAGTTGCTTTGCAGTGGTGAGCCTCTATCTTTTGAAAAGCCTTGTTATTTCATTAGGTTTCTTTGAAGATTTTGGGAATTGTGAATTCTCTTTTGTCATGGCTGGGGGTATATTCCAGCCTGGTTTGGTTTTTTGGTTTTAGAGCTTTCATGGACAATATTGGCATGATTTGTTATTTTGTTAAGAATCTTAGATTTTATTTGATGTATCTACCTTTATTATATATTTTAGTTATCTTTTGTTGTTCACTTTTATTATTCTTTGGGTGTGGGGCTAAGAAGATGCTCTCCTACCCATGGTGGGCTTGAGATATCCATCACAACTAGGCCCTGGTTTGGGTCCTGACAAACTTGGTATTATAGAATGATTCAGGGTTGTTGGGTATCCATAAAACCGTGTCGAGTAGAGTTTTTTTTATGGGTGTGTAGCATGCCACACTTATAAGGGGGGGGGGCTACGAGGCATTTTGGAATGTTTGCCTTTCTTGTGTTCTATTTTGAGCTATAGAGTCAAGTTACCTTAAATATTCTCCAACTCCTAGATTACTTACATTTCAGATCATGCCTCTCTAAAGATTTAACGATTGTAGGAACGCTACTGGAATCCCTGTCCCACCTGATAAAAATGTAGATAGAACATGCTCTATGTATGGAGTGCAGACTTGGTCTAGGGTCCCTACTCCCATACTACTGTATGTGGGTTCCATCAGTCATTTCTAGTCCTCCTATGCTTAGTCACCTCAGGAAGATATTTCTAATATGAGGTTTCATCAGTCTATTTATATACTTTCTCAATTGGTAGCATCATAATATTGTTAGTTTGATCATATTGGTCCTGTTGTTAATTCATCTGAGGTTACTCGAGTTGGCTAATTTATAAGGTTGAATCCCCCAACCTTTATAGGCAGTAAGGTTTAGGAGAATCCTCAGGGGTTTATTGATAAGATAGAGAAGATTTTTCGGATTTTACATGCTACTAATTTAGAGGGTGTGGAATTTGTTACCTATCAGTTGAAAAAAATGACTTACCATTGGTATGAGGAGTAGGAAGTGACGAGAGGTGATGAGATTGAGTCAGCAATGTGGGATGATTTTTAAGGTGCTTTCCTTGATCACTTCTTTACTCAGAAGTTGATAGAAGTTAAGGCCGAAGAGTTTGTGAATCTGAAGTAGGGCAAGATAAGTGTAAAGGAGTATGCACTAAAGTTCCAACAATTATCCCGTAATGCTCAGGAGTTAGTGTCTAACATAAGATCCAGAATGAGAAAGTTTGCTTCTGGTTTGTCCCATGATTTAGTATTGGAGTGTACGGCTGCTATGTTAAATAATGATATGGACATCTCTAGATTGGTGGTTAATATACAGCAGGTGGAAAATAAAAAAAAGTAGGTAGAGATGGGAGAGAGGGAGAACAAAAAGTTTAGATATTCAAAATAGGGTACAAGCCAGCAGAACAGCAGGAGAGATAATAGGCAGTGGACTAAGAAGAAGAATTGGGGAAGTTCTTATTTGACAGTTAGTAATCCTTCTTCTGAACCTTCAGGTGATCATTGTTTTCAGGCCAGTAGTAGGTCTAAGGCACAGTGTGCCCAATCACAGGCTAGTGAAGCTCAGTCTGCCCCACCGTACCCTCCTTGCCATTTTTGTGGGCAGCTTTACCGTGGTTATTGTGAAAAGGGGAGGAATTTATGCTTTAACTATGCTCAGCCTAGTCGTATATAGAAAAATTGTCCTGTAGCTAAAGTCGCCACTAAAGCTAATAAGGTTTCAATCGCTACTTTTTTGGCTCCAGCACCTAAGGGTGCCACTTCAGGTGTTGGCACTTTCCAGAGTCGTTTCTATGCTCTTGCTACTCATCAGGAATCTGAGTCATCCCCCGATATTATCACTGATATGTTATATCTTTTTTCTCACGATTTTTACTGTTTGCTTGATCCAGGTTCAACCCTATCTTATGTGACCCCTTATATGGCTGTGTACTTTGGTTTTGGTCCTAAAAATATTTTTGACCCCTTTCCTGTGTCCACTCCAATAGGTGATTCCATTATTAACTAGAAAAATCTATAGGGGTTGTGTGGTGTCTATCTTTTATAGAGAGACATTGGTGGATTTGATAGAACTTGATATGGTGGACTTTAATATAATCTTGGGAATGAATTGGATTTATTCGTGCTATGCTTCTCTGGACTGTAGGACCCAAAAGGTCAGTTTTCATTTTTCTAATGAATCGGTGATTGAATGGGAGGGGAGTTCTTTAGTGCCCAAAGAGAGGTTTATTACTTATCTTATAGCTTAGAAAATAATTTCCAAAGAAAGACTGTATCACCTAGCTTGGATTAAGAATTCTAATTTTGAGAGTCCCTCCTTGCAGTCTATCTCTATGGTTAATGAATTTCCTAATGTTTTTCCCAATGATCGTCATGGAATTCCTCCCAATAAGTAAATAGATTTTGGGATTGATCTTCTACCAGATACTCGTTCCATTTTTATTCCCCCTTATAGGATGGCTCCGGCTGAACTACATTAGCTAAAAGAGCAATTAAAGAATCTTCTTGATACGGGTTTCATCCATCCTAGTATTTCTCTGTGGGATGCTCCAGCACTTTTTGTATGAAAGAAGAACGGGTCGCTTCGAATATGTACAGATTATAATCGGTTGAATAAGGCAATAATGACGTTTAAGTACCCTCTTCCTTAGAATGATGACCTTTTTGATCAACTTCAGGAGGAGAGATATTTCTCTAATATTGATGCTCATTCGGGCTATCACCAAATAAAAATTAGGGATGCTGATATTCTAAAGACTAATTTTCAAACCAGGTACGGCCATTATGAGTTCTTGTTTATGTCATTTAGGTTGACTAATTGATACAAGCATGAAGATCACAAAAGAGTACAAGGCATTGTCAAAGGTTCAAGCTTCGAAGTTGGCAAGTGTTTGGAGTCTTTTTAAAGCCTTGTCAAGTTGAAGGAGGAGAAGGGAATCATTACACTCAAGAGGTGCCTCACTTGAAGGATAAGATAGACTTTGTACACTATAATTGACACTCAAGAGGCGCCCCATTTTAGGTCTATTGTTTCTTTTAAGACTCTCTTTTTACACTCTAAATAAGCACCCTTCATTAAGGGTATTTTAGTCTTTGTTTGTAATAAGTATAAATAGACAAATAGGCTTCTATTTTCCTTAGTTTTTACATAATGAATTGAGTGACTTTTATATTGTAATTGTAGTCTTAGCTTGTAGTCTTCTCCTTCTCCTTAAAAGAGAGAAACCAAAACGTGAAGGTTCTATAAAAGTGAGGTGGTTCTTCACTTGTGTTGACCATTTGCCAAGAAATATGGGTTTTGAGGAGTGTGAATTCCTTTGGTCAACCTAAGAATGAAGTGTTATCCATCCATGGTGAAGTGTTTCTAGTTGTTTGATACACAATTAGGTGCTAATCATTAAAGGTGGTGTATGTTTCAATATCTATCTTTACATTTATGCAATCTTCTTCTTCATTTCCATTCTATGTGTTGTTTTCCTTCAAGTGTAGTTGCAGATTTTTTTGTTCATTGAGTTCTTAATTTCGGTTATAGCTTTGTTTTAGCTATCATTTGGTATCAAGAGCCATGTATTAGAGTTGTTCCCATAACTCTAAGTCTTGGATCTAAGAAAATCTGCATAAAAAAGAGTCTAGAGTCAAAAAAAAATCCACAAAAGAGACAAAAATCTGAAAAACTCAAAAACAAATGTGTTGTCTTGTTGTTTTCTAGTAGATCCGAATTTCACGACTTAAATCTACTAATTTTTATCTTGTTTTGATAGTTTCTAGTGTTAGATTATTGTTGTCTAACACTTGAAGTGTCTAGATCTAAGTTTGGAACAAGATTTGGTTGTGTTTGAGCTAGATCCACCATTGTTGCGGCATTTTGAATCTTTTGTGAAGTTGGTAACATGTGAACTTGTGGTATTGTGGACGTTTGTGGCTGATTTTTTGATATTTCAACTTTTCTTGGCAAAGGAAATTTGAATTTAGGGTTAATTTGTCTAGTGGTCAAACCTTGGTCAACTATTGGATATTCATATCGTTCTTCATCATCTTCAAATTTTCTTGAATAAGAACATTCAAAGTCCTAGTTTAATCCACAAAAAGAAAGAAAGAGAAGGTGAAAGTTGTTTGTACAAAGAATATTCCCTAGCATATTCACAATCTTCCAAAAGAAGAGGTGACAAAGGGAATATCAAAGTATAATTGAAAGTACAAGGGGGAGACCAATTGTTTTCAAATCTATTTGAAATTGAAAAAGGGCTCCAAACCCTTCATTTCCCCCCCAATTTAGTTCATACACCTTCCTAGTTCACGTGTGGCCGAGAAAAGAAGATTGAGAAATTGAAAATTTTTTGAAAAGTGACGTCCAATCACAAGTTACCACGTCATCACTTTGGTGACCAACCGAATTGAGTTCACATTTTGATTTTCTAATTTCTAATTATTGTTTCTAGTTTCAATTTTGTTAGTTCTATCACTAATTAGCAAACTATTAAGTACCTACTAGGTTGATAATTAGTCTAGCATCATTTATTTCGTGTCTTCGGTTTTTGTATGCCTTTTCTCATTTTTAAATCATAGTAGTTTGTTGGTTCAAGTCTGTGCATTATTTTATTTGAGTTTTATCAAACAAAAATCAATATCGGACTAGGGGTTATTCGCCACTAAAATTCACTTGCCAAGTTTTAAACACTTGTGAGACTAAGTATGAGGTAAGATCCTAGTGTGAGTGTGGTGAGGTTTTTGAACCAACGTATTTGTTCATTATATAGGTTTTCCTCTTGCTGTTTTTTTCTTTTGTTAGGTACAATTGAGATGGAATTCGAGGGTATCATATCCAACCTTGGGTAATGATGTTTTGGGAGCCTTGATGGCTTAGTTTGATTCATTATCCTGAGAATTGAAGGGTGGTTTAGACAATTTACAAGGTGAGATTAGTTCCTTGAAAGGTGATATGGATGCGTTAAAGGGTGGTGTGATTAGAATGAAGGTGAAGGTTAATAGACTATGTCTACTAAACCCTCCATAAGTTCAAACCTCTCAAGACCAAAGATCCTACACTCCACCAAAGCTAAGGCCACAAATTCAAATTCTCCTTCAAACAAATCCGGTTTCCCCTATGCAAACTTCCCAAAACCAAATTCCCTCCATCCAAGTAGAAGAAGAGGATGAGCTAGAACCCAAGGAAAGTGAGGTCGAGCCTCAAGATGGAGAGAAAATAGATGGTGAGATACAAGAAGAATATGAGAAAACAAGAAGAAAAGGAAAGGGGAGGTCTCGAAATATGAGCTTGAAAAGGGAAAAGCAAATTTGATTGTGGGACTTGCCCACAAATGTGCCTTGTTACTTCCTAAACCAAAAGCGCCTAGCTTTGATTTTTCTTATGTGTAGGTACAAGACAAAGTGATATCCCAAAAGGAGTTCCACATGAAAGCATGGGAAATGAACTAGTGACAATCTTTATCAAGAGCTCCAAAAAGGTGGACCACCCAAGCCTAACCCGAGGTGACTTTGCTATTCTCAACACTTCCTTGAACTCAAGAAGTTGTGATTTAGTATCTTGTGAGGTGGTTTTGGGTTTACAAGTGTATACCTCCTTCCTTAGTAACTCTCTTGTTATGAATAATGATCAACTTGCTCTTAAAACTAGTTCACTATTTGAACATGAGAATGGCATGCTTAAGAATTTCCAAGTTAGTGTTGATGATTGTAATGTTGATCTTGATATTGAACATGGTCCTTTGAACTTGTGTAATAAAAGATATGAAGTTAGTATTGTTCAAGGTGACTATGTGTATGTCAAAATTATGTGTGGTGTTTTAGAAAGTAATGATTTTGATCCTCGAGTGAAAGGGGTAGGTAGTTATGGCCTTGACCCATGTCTACTATTTCCCTTTGACCCCAGGGTACTTGTGAGGTGTTGGAAGTGCAATTTTGGTTCATGCCCATCATCTTTTAATGTTGATGCTATCCACCTTTTTGGTACCCTTTATTCCAAGTCTTTTATGCCGAATACTATGGATGTGTGGGTGTATGTCAAGTGTGAACAACCAAGGTTGATGATATGATTATGACACTAATGGTGATTCTGGTGAAGTGATCTCAATTTTTCTTGATATAGATGTGCATGTTTCTCCCATTATTAGCTCTCTTGATGTGTATAGTGAACCATATGCTCATATGGATAGCTCGCTACTTGATCATGAGAATAGTGTGATTAAAAACTTTCAAGTTAGTGTAGATACTTATAATGTAGGCCTTGATGATGAATATGGTCCTTTGATTTTGTCAGATGAAGACCTTGATAGTAGTATGGTTCATAGTGATCATGTTCATAGAAATATGGTGAGTGATGGAATATGTGTTGTTAAGGGAGCCTTGTTAACACGTAGATGTCCAATTTTGAATGCTTGTCTTTCCTTGAAAATAAGTGATATATGTGTTTGTTTCATATTATATTCTTCACTCCTTGATATTTGCCTTGGTTGTGTCCTTTGTGATGGTTGTGGTCGATGTTTCTTACCCATAACAAAGGATGGTTGGGTGTATTCCAAGAGTGCACCCCCTTGGTATGATATATAACTTATGGTGCTAATGCTAACCCTCATACCATGAGGAATATGTTCTTGTTTTCCCTCTCTTTAATTTTACAAGGCGAGAATTTAAGGAAAAATTCCTTTCAAGATGGAGAAGATGATACAAGCATGAAGATCTCAAAAGAGTACAAGACATTATCAAAGGTTCAAGCTTTGGAACTGGCAAGTGTTTAGAGCCTTTTTAAAGCCTTGTCAAGTTAAAGGAGTAGAAGGGAATCATTACACTCAATAGGTGCCTCACTTGAAGGACAAGATGGACTTTGCACACTATAATTGACACTCAAGAGGTGCCCCATTTTAGGGCTATTGTTATCTTTTAATACTCCCTTTTTATAATCCAAAAGAGCACCATTTATTAAGGTTATTTTAGTCTTTGTTTGTAATAAGTATAAATAGACAAATAGGCTTTTATTTTCCTTAGTTTTGACATAATGAATTGAGTGACTTTTCATATTGTAATTGTGTGTTAGCTCGTAGTCTTCTCCTTCTCCTTAAGAGAGAACAATTGAAACTTAAAGGTTCTATGCATGTGAGGTGGTTCTTCACTTGTGTTTACCATTTGGCAAGAAGGGTAGGTTTTGAAGAGTGTGAATTCCCTTGGTCCACTTAATAATGAAGAGTTATCTATCCATGGTGAAGTGTGTCTAGTTGTTTGATACAAAATTAGGTGCTAATCATTAAAGGTGGTGTATATTTCATTATCTATCTTTACATTTATGCAATCTTCTTCTTCATCTCCATTCTATGTGTTGTTTTCCTTCAAGTGTAGTTGCTGATTTTTTTGTTCATTGAGTCCTTAGTTTCGGTTATAGCTTTGTTTTAGCTATCACTAATGTTTCAGCCGCTTGCATGGATCTTATGGATTTTGTGCTTAGGGAGGTTCTCAATTTTTTTGTTATAGTTTTCATTGATGACATCTTCGTGTACTTCAAAGGAGAGGAGGATCATGCCAATCATCTCCGAATTGTGTTGCAACTCATAAGGACAAGAAGTTATACGTAAAATTTTCTAAGTGTGAATTTTGGCTAATTATTGTGACCTTTCTTGGGCATATTATTTCTAGTTAGGGGGTTAAGGTGGATCAATAAAAAGTTGAGGTGATTAAGAAACGGTCTACACCCATGACTCCAACTGACATTAGGAGCTTCTTGGGTTTGGCAAGATACTATAGGAGGTTTGTATAGAGTTTATTATCTATTGTTTCTCTGCTGACAAGCTTTTATGGTTCGATGCTTGAGAGGATAGTTTTGGGAAGTTAAAAGATAAATTGACTTTTGTGCTAGTTTTGACCCTGCTCGAGGGTAGTGATGGATTTTTTGTGTATTGTGATGCATCCTGTATGGGACTGGGTTATGTTTTGATGCAGCATGGTAAGGTTATAGCCTATACTTCAAGGCAGCTTAAGGTTCATGAGAGGAATTATCCAAATCACGATCTAGAGTTAGCGGTTGTGGCTTTTGCTTTGAAGATCTGGTTTCATTAAGGTGCATATAGATATTTATTTAAACCATAAGAGCTTGTAATATGATCTTATGCAGAGGGAATTGAACCACATGCAGAAGCAGTGGTTCAAGCTACTTAAGAATTATGATATGAGCCTTCACTACCACCAATGAAAAGCTAATATTCTTGTCGATGCTCTTAGTAGGTTGTCTATGGGGAGATTATCCCACATTGATAAAGAGAAAAGAGGGTTGGTAAAGGACATCAACAAATTGGCTAGCTTCGGAGTTCGTCTCTGGGACTCTGATGATGAGGAGGGTGATTGTATATAAACTGGTCAAAGCATCTTTTGGTGCTGAGGTGAAGGAGAAGAAGGCTTAAGATCCTATACTTATGCAAATCAAAGATGATGTGGGTCAGCAAAAGGTTATAGCTTTTGATATTGGGGGAGATGGCATCTTGAGATAGCAAGAAAGATTGTGGGTTCTTGATGTTGACAGGTTGCAAGAAAGGATTTTGGCCAAAGCTCATGAGTCTAGGTATACAGTTTATTCAGGTTTGACCAAAATGTATCACAACTTGAAAGAAATTTATTGGTGGAATAATATGTATAGGGATATGGCAAAGTTTGTTGCTAAGTGTATGGTTTGTCAGCAAGTCAAGGTTGAGCATTTGAGGCTTGGTGGCGTGTCTTAAGAGATAGAGCAACCCATGTGGAAGTGGGAGATTATCAATATAGATTTCATTATGGGTCATCCACAGTCACAAAACCAATATGATTCTATTTGGGTCATTGTGGATGGGATAACTAAGTCTTCTTACTTCTTATCGGTGAGGACTAATTATTCAGGAGAGGATTATGCTAAGTTTCTTATTCAGGAGATAGCAAAGTTGCATGGAATGCCCGTGTCCATCATTTCAGACCAGGGTACGTCATTTTCTTCTCAATTCTGATGTTTATTTCAGAAAGGTTTGGGGACTAAGGCAAAACTTAGTGCCACTTTTCACCCTCAAATGGATGGTCAAGCGGAGCTTACTATTAAGACTTGAGAAGATACGCTAAAGTCCTATGTGATTAATTTTAGAGGTAGTTGGATTGATCATTTTCCTCTCATTGAGTTTTCTTACAATAACAATTATCTTTCTAGCATTCAGTTGGCTCCTTTTGAGGCTCTTTATGGTAGAAGGTATAGGTTTCCTATTGGGTGGTTTGAGGTTGTTAAGATTAGGTTGTTTGGTCCTGACTTTGTTCACCAAGCCATGAAAAAGGTGAAAGTGATTAGAGAAAGACTTAAGGCTAAGGGCTTTTGATGGTTATTATTTGAATTATATTTCCCATGATTTAAATTTGTTGTTTATACTTTAATTGATGGTTTTGGGGGTTGTATAAGTGCATGGTTATAATGATTTGAATAGAGAACATGGGTTTCTCCAAATAGATGGATTTTTTTGGCTTGGTATTTGCATTAACCTAATCTCACTTTGTGAACTTGGTTTAAAATATAAAAATTCATATAGTTTAACTTACTTTTGAAACATTGCATTGCATTAAAGGATAAATGGATAGTGAAAATGATTTTAGAATGCTCTTGATGACAATGGTTGGATTTACATGAAACTTGGGAGTCTAATGGTTACGTGGATTGGTTTAATTATATAAGTTTGCAAGCATATTAGTATGACGATATAGAGTCGGTAAATGCCTTAAAAAGAGTCCTTGTTTAATGGTTGGGTATATGTGTCAACTATTTTAATTTGGACTTAAAAGAAATTGTGGAACTCACCATGAAGGAGTAGATTCTGGGGGACCAACACTAGAAAGCATGTTTGTTGGCGTAGGGTCTACATGACTGTGTGCTCAGTGCACATATTATATTTTGGATGGCTATCATCTTGCTGTCTTTAGCCATTCCTCGATTTTCTCTGTTCGTGTTGCTAACGTGCACTGGGGCTCTTTCAATAAGAGGAGCTGAACCCATATAACCCATGGGTGCCTTTAGGATGGAGTGAGGTACACAATTTAGACTAATGGTTTAAACTCTTATGTTTATGACCCTTGTCCCTATCCTAGAATTCTATCTATATGTGTACATAAATGTTGTGCATATGGTTTTGATTGTTTTTGGCATTGGCATTATTTTATAACTTTTCCCTGAGTTACATGCTAGTGCTTGCCCCACTGACCGTCCTTGGATGATGCATCATTTCATGACATAGGGTTCGAAGTCTTTTCTGTTACTCCTATGCAGCATCAGGTGGTGTGGTACATTGGGCGAGTTGCTGTGAAGTGGTGAGCCTCTATCTTTCTAAAAGCCATGCCATTTTATTAGTTTTCTTTTTAGATTTTGGGAATTGTGAGTTCACTTTTGTCATGGTCAGGGGCATGTCCCAACTTGGTTAGGTATTTCTGGTTTTAGAGGATTTTGTGGACAGTGTTGGGTTGATTAGTTGTCTTGTTAACACTCTTAGATTTCATTTGATTCATCTATCTTTATTATATATTTTGGTTATCTTCCATTGTTTACGTTTATTGTGCTATAGAAGTGAGGCTAAGGGGGTGATCTCCAGTCCACGGTGGGCTTGAGATACCCGTCAAGACAAGGCCCTAGTTTAGGTCGTGACATTCTAGATCTCAAAGTTGAAAAAAAAAAATAGGGTTTAAACCTGCCAAAAAGACTTTTATAGCTAAAGAAAAAATAGGCCAGGAATTTATGAAATAGCCACCATGCTTACTTCGATGATTAGACCTCGACATTGCCAAAGCCCACAACGATATATCAAAGTACCTCTAAATCTCCAAACTTCTGTTGACTTTATTATACTATAGTTATTTGCATTTGGTCACTTTGACGATGGAATCACGTTTTACCAAACTCTTCGGTAATATGCCAAACTTTTACTCTTCATCATCGAATTGCTTTATTTGGAACTTAGCTCATGTAGGCGATGGAGCCTCTATTTAGATGATACGCTATCTCGCTTGATGATCCATCACCATAGGTGATGCCCTTTTGTATTTTAGCTTCGATTCTCTATTTTTTTGTTTCTTTGTGCTCTATCAACCACTTCTTGGCTTCAACCTTGAAAATAAACCAAACTAATATTAAAACAAACTTAAATTGGCATTGAGAACATGATGTCTTACCAATTTAAAATGAAATGAGTCAACAATTACCAACTCATCAGTAGCTAGACCAGCAGTAGCACCCACACTAATCATTGAGGTTACAGATTCGAGCAGGCCTCGAGTGAGGGGTGGGAAAAAGATGAAAAAGAGGGGCATCACCTATTAGGGGTAGACCCTAAGAAGTTGAAAAATCGACTAGATAGAAAACTTGTCCCCTCCCTCTCAGTAGGACGCTATAAAATTAGCCCAGGTTGAAGATGGAGTGGTTGAGAAAGAAGATATGGTGGTCCCTGAAAATGTAGTGCTTGTACAGAATGGTGCAACCCAAGTTCCTTATCCATAGAGTTGAATCAACAAGTGTTGGAAATTCTGGGTAGTTTGGCTGGCACCAGTACTACTCTAGTTGTTCCTGTATTTCCAACCCTTACAATATGTAACTAATGTGGAAACTTAGGTTGAATAAGGGCTTTGAGACAAAAGTGATTCCCCGACAGGTATTACGATCAGTGATGACTAATGATGAGCATGGATTTTTTTGTAAGTTCATAAAGATAAAACCTCTAGTATTTTAGGGTACTGGGTCTAAGGATGTTTTTGAATATTTTATTGAAATGAACATATACATAAGATGGGTGTGGTTGAGAGATATTGTGTAGAATTTATGTCATTTCAGTTACACGCTAAGGCCAAGCAATGGTAGAGGTCCTTTGTTGAGTGCAAGGTTGCCTTACCTCTGGTTAGTTGGACTCAATTCTATAATGTGTTTCGTGAAAAGTATGTTTCTCGCACTTATCATGATCACAACAAGAATGGGTTTTTAAAGTTAGAATGGGTCTATATAACCGTGGCGGCCTATGAGACAATGTTTCATTCCTTGTCCTATTATACACTTCAGTTGATTACCTTAGATGAAGAGCAGATCAGGTACTTTGTAAAAGGTATGAATTCAGGTATCCAGATGGTTACCTTGTCAGTGACGACTTCAGGCAAGTCTTTCCAAGATATGGTAGAGTTTGCTAAGAAGACTGAAGCAATTGGGAGACAATGAGAGGTGAAGTCGGAGGAAAAGAAGGCCCAAACCTAAGGATAATTCAGTGGTACTTATTCCAGAGGTCGTGGTTCATAGGATCATTCTTCCCGGCCTTACTATTTGGTCACTCCTATATTCATATAGGGATCGTCTGGGGGTTAATTATCAGCCTTCTTGGATAGGAAACTATATATCTTCGTCATCTTTAGTTTAGAGACCGACTTTGGGCATTAGATTCCATGAGTATGGGGATTTAGGCCACATCAAGAGGTTTTGACCTAATTTTTCTCTATAGGTTCATTCACTTAATAGTTTTTTATAGTGTGCTAGTTCTAATAGGTCATGGTGGTGGAGTACATGGTAGTTCCATCTACATGGTGGGTGTGGTGGCCAAGATATAGGAAGGAGTGGTTACCAAACCAATTAGGTAGAGGGTAGGTTGGTAGATATGATGCTCAGACTAGTAGAGGTTGCGGTCAGGGTTATGACAGGGCTCATGTTTATGTTATTTTGTCCCATCCTGAAGTGGAATCTTTTGATGCTATAATCACTGGTGCTATTCTTTTCTGTGATCATATGGATTGTATATTGTTTAATCTCGAGTTTACCTTCTCTTATGTGTCTGTGAAATTTGCTTTGGGCAGGGATTTAGACTGTGAATAGCTTGATATTCCTATGCATGTGTCTACACTAGCTGAGGTTTTTGTATGCAATGATCTAGTCTATCAGGTGTGTTCTGAAATGTTTATGGGGTATAAAACATTGGCAGACTAGGTGATTAAAGATATCGAGGAATTTGATATTATTTTCGGGATGAGTTGGTTATCTCCTTATTGTACTATTCTTGATTGTTATGCTAAGACCGTTACTATATCTATGCCCGGGATAGGAAGGCTAGAGCGGGATAGTACTTTTAAGCCTACTCCTATGAGAATTATGATAGCTATTCCTGCTAAAAATATAGTTAAGTGGGGTGTAGGGCATTTTTTGTTTATCTTTGGGAAGAAAGTTTAGTAGTTTCTGCTATAGCTTCGGTTCTAATAGTGTATGAATTCTTAGAAGTATTTCCTGATGATCTTTCTTGTATGCCGTCGAACCATGAGTTTTACTTTTGCTAAGACTTAGAGCCAGGAACCTGCGTAATCTCTAACCCTCCTTACCATATAACACTAGCAGAGTTAAGGGAATTGAAGTCCCAGCTACAAGAGTTGTTAGGAAAGGTTTTTATTCATCCAAGTGTTTCTGCTTGGGGATGCTCCTATTTGTTTCTGAAAAAGAAAGATGGTAGTATGAGTGTGTGCATAGACTATCCTCAGTTGAATGAGGTGACTATTGCAACAAGTATCATTTAACTAGGAAAGATGATTTGTTAGACCAATTGCAAGGAGCGATAGTGTTCTCCAAAATTGATTTCAATTTAGGTTACCATCAAATTAAGATTAGGGTAGAGGACATCCCAAAGATTGCTTTTTCGAACTTGTTATGGGCATTACGAGTTTTGGCGATGTCTTTTGGATTGACTAATGCCCCAACTAATTTGTCACGTCCTAATTTCTCAGGTCAAGATGACACCTACTATAGCCCACGAATAGGTAAGCCAACCCATAGTTCGAAACAATTAGTAATAGACCATTAAAAGAAATGGAAGGAAATAATGGAATAAATATGATATGGAGGCATATATGTATAAATACACCCCCAAAACCTAGTGAAGTTAGTATAAGAGCTTCTAATACAAAAGGAGTATAAAATGAAATACAAAGTAAGTATAAGTACAAGTCATCTCTGAATATAATGTAAAGATCAGTCTAAACCATGAGAGGGAGAGCAATAAGACTCTGAACTCCAGGAGCTCACCCCAAATCTCTGATCCATAGTTGCTTTGCACGATATACACAACAACAGAAAGAACCCATACTATGATCTGCAAGCTGCAAAAGTGTAGCATGAGTACCAAATACGTGGTACTCAATAGACATCGGTTGACTGAGCTCCAAAGATAATGCAAGCATAAATAACATGTGAAGCAGGAATATAAACTATAGGCAACTATTTAGGAACTAAACATGATAATGCTAGTGAGGCAATAAGGATAAACTATCATATCATAATAGTAATCAAGGTCTAAGTGCAATATTGTATATCACTAGACAATATACTAATGAGGAGTAAAAAAATGATATATAGTAGTATACAAGCCAAAGCATACATATATAATATGAATGAACAAGGAAAGAGAGGGATGTACCATAACACCACAAATAAATACAAATATATAGATATAGATATATGTATATAAGACTAACTAAAGGGAACAACCTAAGGTAGTCAACCTAACCTTACCAGGGAATCCTAACCAAGTAGGAAAGCTAATGCTAGCATGATCAGGACCTCTAGCCAAACTGTCTAACCACAAATACATTGTCCATAATGTAATTTACTATAATAAAGTGAAGACCTTAGAGACATACCGACATCCTCGGGTACCAATCCATAATCAACGTGCCACGAATTAACCATAATAACAATAACAAAGTCATCGACTAGTCCAGACAACTAATACCTAACTAGGCCCCCATAAGCCCAAAGGTTCAATCAACACTTAGCAGACAACAATCATAGCCCATACCTATGTAACCCCCCATATGGTTGAAAGATACAAATATCAAATTATATACTAGTGATAGGCAATGCATATGAATGAATGGATACAAAGTAAATCCATAGTACCATATCTGATCAAAGTGTCATAACATAACCAAGTATATACATCTCCTCCAACTCAACAGCTGGCAAAGAGCAAAACCTATGGCTACCTCTCTTCTCCGACACGACAACTCAAGGATAAAGGAACCCCTAGGGAATTTGTGAATATTCGTATACACCACCTAATCTCGATTTAGGATTTCCAATAATCATCATCATTATACACCATCCAGTATCGGAGAGATATATGTATAATAAGTTCACAGACTCAATTGTGGCTACAAGAGTGTGTCTGTAAATCCATTGTCGAGATCATCTTTGGGACTAACTCAGCATAAAAGTGCAGAAAGAGTTAAAATCTCTTTCGGCTAAAGTAAATAGTAGTGGTAAAAAAGTGGATAAACCATGGACTAGAATCAATATCGGTCGAATTTTCAAAATATCATCTTTAGTTTCAAAAGCTCATAAATTAGTAGATAAGGTGGTACGATACCCATTATAAAAGAATCCATTTAAAGGTGAAAAGTGGGAATAAATCTTTTTCTTATAAAACAGTTGTAAAATCATGGTTTTGGTTAAAATCGTATCACTAAATGAGTATGAATGCCCAAAAATATGCATTCCATCACCAGTATCCAAATAATACTGTAATAAGTGCCTAAGAGTTCGTATACTAGAATCACACCCTTTTAAGGGTAGAAGACTTACATGGGGTCCAACTGGTATCATAACCACAGCCTCAAGCCCAACAGTATATAACTAATATACAAGTAATACTATAATCGAGAAACTATGATTCTAGCCATTAAGTCAAATAATAAACCTTATATTAAAGGATACTTAGCATCAACTATGGTCAACATGCTTATATTCTTATATTCTAGGCAGATAGGATCATATAGACACAACAAGTATTTCATTTTAAGGGTCGATTCATCCTTCTAACCTCAAATTCCTAAATTAGGCTAATTCACGATATTCTAGTAAAAAATATGTCCTATCATATCCACCTAGAATATAATCCATGCTACAGATCATCTCATGAAGAAAAGTAGATTGAAGGTTACCTCGATGGCGAACCGTAATTCTTGAATCATCCACAAATTGCTTGTCTTTGCTCCACATCTCAAAATGCTAACATGCTATCAAAATAATGCTTTACACATCAATAAGAGTAAAATGAGATTTATATTTCTATATAAAAGGTTGAGTCAGAATTCGGGTCAAGAATAGGTCTGCAGGCCCACAAATGGAATCCATAATTAAATTTGTTACGAGGTTCCTCGAAGGACGAGGAATGTGTGCTCAATAGTTGAGCACAAACAAAAATAAAAAGGGGTCCAAATCGACCCCTAAATTCCAAGGATTTAAGTACCTACTTTCTAAGGATTTACAATGAAATGGGATGGAATTTGATAGAAAAAATAATGGGAAATGACCAAGGAGTGTTAGGCTAACTTACCTTAGCTTCAATGGATGATTTTCCATAGTTTTAATCTCTTCAAGCTATCCAAATAATAGGAGAAGGTTGAGAAAATAAGAGGAAAATTGGGTAAAAAAAGGGGGATTTAACAACCCCCATGTGCCGCTAAACGTGGTTACTTGGTCGCTTAAGCAATTATTACTTAAGCAACACAAATCCGCTGAAGCGGTCTGGCAAGGGACTGGGGGCATCGCTAAAGCAACCTCCTGTCCATAAAAACATCGTCAGCTAAAGCGGATAGGGATCACTTAAGTGGTCCTCGATCAAACATCGTTAAAGCGACTATCGGTTAAGCGGCTGCACCAACAACATGAGGTATAAGATTTTCTAAGTCCTAAATAAATTTCGATTGGGTGCTATGGATTCATTCAGAACCCTATGCACTCAAATGAACTATGCTACCATACCAAATTTGACATTCACTCAATGAAACCATAGAAACTTTCATCCGAGACTAATTCAACTAAATGTGGAGCCCACATCTATAGTTTTATTTTCATAGAATCCACCCAATAGTGCAAAATGAGTCTAAAAGCCTTCAAACCTGAACCAAGGGTCCCCCTAGCCTAAAATAAATATTTTTGATTTGATGGCATTGTCGAAATTCTCATCCGAGGTTGTTTACTAGGTGTTTTGCTTTGATACTAATTCCTTAACAATGATAGCTCCAAAAGAGAAAAATGAGTCTAAAATAAAAACAAACTATCTGATAATCAAACCGACAATTTTAGCAAGTCATAAATGACCAGTAACAGCTATTGGAAGGCTTAAAATACCAATAATGCATGAGAATTGAGGAAATAACCTGGAGGGTCATCACATACTTTTATGAGTCTGGTGAATGAGTTTTTCACACCATCGCTGGATTATTTTGCATCATTTTCATTAGTGATATTCTGCTTTATTACAAGAGTAAATAAGAACATAAAACTAACTTGCGTACAATGTTGGGGTTTCTTAAGGACAAACAACTGTATGTTAAATACTTAAAGTGTGAATTCTGATTGTCTTCAGTGTCATTATTGGGACACATGGTATCTAAAAAAGGGGTTATGGTAAACCCGTAGAAAGTTAAAGCTATTAAGAGTTGGGCTAGATCGACAAATGTCAAGGGGTTTGTTATTATTGCTTCACATATGACCTATTTGGCTCAAAAAGAGGTTTCATTTATGTGGAATGACAAGCATGAGAAGGGCTTCCAAATGCTCAAAACTTTATTAACTTTTACCCCAGTTCCCACCTTGCCTATCGAAGGTAATGGTTTCATTGTATTGTGATGCTTCATAATTGGGTTTAGGTGTTATTTTGATATAGGGTCAGAATGTGATTGCTTATGATTCGAGATAGTTAAAGCCTTATAAGAAGAACTATCCCACCCATAACTTGGAGTTGGAAGTTGTGGTCTTTGCTTTGAAAATTTGGAGACAATACATCTATGAGGTGAAGTGTGAAGTGTTGACTGACCATTGAAGTTTGCGGCATGTGTTTACCCAAAAAGATCTAAATTTGAGACAATGAAGGTGGATGAAATTGATCAAAGACTATGACATCTCAATCCTAAATCTCTGTGCACGGCCAATGTAGTGGCAGATACATTGAGATGAAAGTCGGTAAGCATAGAAAGCTTGGCATCTTTGGAGATGTTGAGACGCCCATTGGCTAAAAAAATACAGGCTAACAATTACATGAGATTATAGGTGACTAACAAGGGATGAGTGTGAGCCCATGGAAAGGCTAAGTCTAATTTCTTTGAAAAGATCAAGAGCAGATAGTTTGAGGATAAGAAGTTGAGCAACCTTTAAGAAAAAGTATTGCAAGGTAAGGCCAAGGAGGCCATTCTTGATGAAGAAATAATGTTGAGGATTTGAGGGAACCTCTGTATACCTCATGTGGACAACTTAATCCCTATTATTCTTACAAAGGCTCACAATTCCTAGTACTCTATACATTCGGGACTTGAGACAATATTATTGGTAGAGAAGAATGTAACGTGACATTGTGGATTTTGTGACCAAGTGTCAAAATTTTCAACAAGTCAAGTATGAACATTAAAAACCTGGTGGCACCTTTCAAAGAATGTCCATTCCAAAATAGAAGTGAGAAAGGATAACCATGAATTTTGTTGTGGGTCTCCCTAAACTTTGAGGAATTGTGACATTATATGGGTGATCGTCGATTGATTAATCAAGTCGACTCACTTTATTCCAATAAGGGTGGATTATAATGCAGCTAAGTCAGGCAAGATTTATGTGAAGAAGATTGTAAGACTCCATGAGGTACCTATTTATATTGTGTTCAACAAAGGTACTAAATTTACCTCCAACTTTTGGGAGATATTTTAGTTCAAGTTGGGTTCTAGATTGGACCTAAGTACATATTTCCATCCACAGACTATACATGCAGTTAGAGAGAATAATCTAAGTTCTTAAAGATATTCTTCGGGCTTGTATAATAGACTTTGGGGGTCAATGGGACCAATACTTACCCTTGGGTGAGTTTTCATATAACAATAGCTACAATTCCAACATTGGCATGGCTTCTTTTGAAGGTTTGTATGGTAGAAGATGTAGGTCACTGATCGGATGTTTATGCATTTGAGGTGAAGCCTTGGGCATTAATATGCTTAAGAATTTGATGAAGAAGGTAAGGTTCATTCAAGCAAAGTTGGTAGCAACTCAGAGGTGACAAAAAGAATATGTTTACAATAAGGTAAGAGAAAACGTGAAATTGCAACTTGATTACTCAATATTCAAAACTAGACTCAAGAACCGTAAAGTTAAATCCGATGAAATAAGTTCCTCAATCTGATTCTTTGTGTTGGAAACACTTAGATAAGTAAAACTCTCTCAAATATTGATATTGCTTATTTGCTCGTGTTCTACCTTTTTTTCTCAGTATAAGTGCACAAATCTCATTTTGGAAGTCCTGAAATATTTATAACTCTAAGTGATCTTCATAACTAAGTAGATTCTTAACTCTACAAGGACTCTCATGCTTCTTGGACTCTCTTCTTGAGTGTTGTAGTCAATCATTAACTATAGTTCGTGCTTTGTGCAAACTTTGAGTTCTCACACAAGTAGACTTTTAACTTCACAAGAACTCTTTTCTTTCTTAGACTCTTTGGTCTATCTACATGTACACTCCTTATCATATGTAGACTCTTATCTTATTCGTGCTTGTGTAGACGTTGAGATTTTTTCTACTTGAGACTCCTTTATTTCAAAAAATTTTAATGCAAGTTGGACTCTACGTGATGGACCAGTTAATAACAACAAGTTAACGTATATGTTCTACTGATTTGTCAATCATCAAAACATACAATAACCCAATAGGCGATTTATAAACATATCAAAAATGCCTAAAACACAATTGTTCTTCATATTAATGAAACCCCCAAAATTTGATCATAGTTTAAACATAGAAGTTCATTGCATTAAGAGGCATGATAGGAATTCAAAAGAAAATAAAATCTTACTACTTTACTTATACTTTGAAATGCATCATGTCTACACAATGGAAACAACCTTACACATCTAACTTTAGAGTCAAAACTAAAAGCCGATTCACCAATTTTCAAACTAAAGATCAAATTAAAATTTTCAGAAACTTAAAATTGTAATATGCCATTTTCGAGCTTTTAGCACGAAGTATAAAATTTCACGTCCTTAAAATGTATTTTAGATTATTCTAACATATTGACCAAAAATATATGAAAATAAAGTTAAAACTTAGAATTCTATTTCGAATACTTATTTCCTTCAAACATCAAACGGATTGATAAATAACAAAAAATACATGAGAATAAAGTTAATACTCAGAATTCTATACCTTAAATCAAATTTCATAAATTCATAACTAAGTAATCACAAACTTCTTACCTTCAAAAATTGAACAAATTTACAAAAACACATACGAAAATAAAGTTAATACTTAGAGACTTAGAGTTCTACTTCAAATATGTTAAATTAAATATAGATATAATATAATATATCAAATGAGCTGGGGTCTATCGGAAACAACTTTTCTACTTGGTTTGAGGTAGTGGTATGGACTGCATATATTTTACCCTCTCCAGACCCCACTTTGTGGGAATTTACTTGATATGTTGTTGTTGTATGTTATATCAAATGATTAAATCAGTAGGAATCACTATGATAATAATGCTATAAACTAAATAAAAGGAATCACAGGTTTACATAACTAATAAAGATAGTCTCAAAATAATCTTTCATAGGAGAAAAAAAGAAGAAGCAAAAAATCAAATCAACAAGAATCACACATTATATAGTGTTGCCTTAAAATATTGCATAAAAACTATCGAACACCTTTGAAAGGAGTAAAACTTGTTGCAACCAAAAAGCGAACCACCATTCCTGTAATATTAACCTTTAATTTTTCAGGCGAGATAAAACCTTAGCTTTTTTGTTTGTGCTTTTGTTTCGTCCAAATTTTTTGTTAGAAAATTTTAACTAAAAGAGAAACACGAGAAATAGTTAAAAGGGAGAATTCATTATCACTTGTTGATTATGTATATCCATGAAGGATGACGATAATGAATGCAAGAAGACACACAAAAGAAAAGAAAAGAAAAGAAGAAAAAAGAAAAGAAAAGAAAAGAAAAAGAAGGAACATATTTTGGTGATAAACAACAACAACAATAACCCAGTATATTCCCACACAGTGAGGTCTGGGGAGGGTGAAATGTATGCAGTCCATACCGCTACCACCGAAGAAGTAGAGAGTGCTAGAAGAAGTTTAATCAAAATATTACTTAAATATAATCGTAAGACTTCTTTTTATATAAGGTGATCTTCTAATTGATTTAGAAATATTAAAATAAAATCAAATAAAAACTTTTATCCCTTAGTGTTTTTTTATAATTAGATATTTTAGGGATATAGGAAAAGGCAATTGTGTTTGAGACTAAAAATCATGAAAGTAATATAGAATTTAAGTTACAAAAATATTTTATAAACAAATAACTTAATCAAAAATATGAGGAGATAAATATTGTGGTAAGAATTTGCAAATATAATATACATGAATTGAATTTTGGTGTGATCAATATGTAGAAGTTCTAGAGAAATTCTTACTAAAAAAAATGTTAAATATTACAATATTTATTATAGGATCGTAATTGATTATTTGCCTTTAATTTCACCTAATAAAATTTATTTACATAAATCTATCGGGGTTGGGTGTCAGAATCATGAGTCGGGGTCGAGCCTCGATTGAGAATGTCAGACCCTGAGTAATATATTGTGGTCGGGAGCAGGGGTTCGAATTCGAACCAGGAGTTGGATCGTCAGCCATGTTGTATGCAGTTTTCCTATAGACCAAAGGCATTAGGAGTGTTTTCACTAGCCTATGTAGTCGGGGACTGACATAATTGACAAGAAACTTTGGATCATTGAAAAATCCTTCAGCCGTAGGAGTTCGAAATACGATCAAATTCTAGAAACAATAACTAATGCTATTTTGCTAAAATATTTGTATTAATTGGTGTATAATTTTATACTCTCACATTTCTTTTTAGGTGCTCTATTTAAGTTGGACACACCCTGTAATAAATTCTTTATTCTTATGAAATTTAAAATACTTTTACTACTACACCTCTAATTAAGTTTAGATTGGGTATAACCCTGGTCTCTTTTTAATTAAGAGAATATTTGAATTAACTTATTTTTGAGTGCTTTGACTTTTAAATATTTTTTTATTTTAAAAGTGTTTGATAAAAATAGAAAGTACTTAAAACCACTCTACTTTAGCTTGAAAAATACCAAAAAAAGTCAAAATCAAAAGTAGATTATTACCTACTTTTAACTTATGACTTTTAAGCCACTTAAAGTAAGTTCATTCAAACACTCCCTAATAATCTTTGTTAATATGAACAAGAATATAGTAGTAAGAATTTAACTGAATTATTTTAAAAAATTTTAAAAAGCAAGGTACAAACACAATCTTAAAAAAGGAGGTGTGTGGGGCAACGGCGTACATGTTCAGGGAAGCCAAAATACTAGGGAATGTTACTAACCCAAACAAAAGCGTGGATTGTTTTTCTCCGCCTCTGATCGACTGACTGACTGACTCACTCCATTAGGGCTTCTTATTACTTGGCTTTTCAGAACCGAAAATTAGCTACTCTTCTGTGTCATCGGTTAGGTTTGTTTTTGAGTCTCTCTCTGTGTACGGGCTTAAAAATTGCTTTTTTCCCTAATGGGTATTTCAAAATGTTATCTTCCGATATAAGTTTAGTTGATAAACTAATTGTGGTTCAGATTAGTACCAATTGAGTGGAATGTTCTATGTTTTTTGCTGTGAATTTGAGTTATTTCTCTCTTTCTATTTAATCTTTTGTAAGAATTTTTCTTTTTCTCGTTTCTTGAATTTGTTGAATGTGAGAAACCCGGCTAGCCTAGCACTACTATCTTGATTTAGTGATCATATTATTATTTTTATTATTATATATTTTTTTCGTTTATGTCTACTCTCTCCATGCATGGCTTCTGTTTTCTATTGGAACCGCTTTTTCTCTCATTGTGTTTCAGTTTATGTTATTCAATTCCTTTTTTTGACAGTGACAGTAGGATTGTTTGATGCGTGACCATGTGGATCCTGTTGGCGATTTTCTAGAGTTTGCCTGTAGCTTCTTCCACAAACTTCTTGTTAACTTGGTTTTAAGACATTGCTCCTATCTGGTAAGAGAATAGTTTACCGTCTCTGAATTATTTAAGATGCCTGTTTTATGACATTGCCATATAGTGTTTCTTGAGTACAGGTTCGTTCAATTTTCTCTCCAATGGATGCAATTGATATCTCTTCAGATGATTCGGACTTGCGTGAAATAGACAACTACACAGAGTCACCTCTCAGGGATTCTGCTACTTCTCGAATCCTTCCATCATGGGCAACAGGTTGAAATATTAATTTTTTTTCTCTTCCTGGCTCAAAGTTATTATGGTGAGTTTGTCTGTTTGTCTATAACTTAGACCATCGAACAATGTCAGATAGCCTTCCATCCCAAAAGTTTCCGTCACCAACAAGACCAAGTTATCTCAATGGAGGTTCCTCTAACTATCATAGCAATAGATATATGAATCCTCAAACTATTACTGATGACAATGGACCATCAAGTTCGCGAGCAGTTAGAGATGTGAATTTTGAGTACTCTTCTGGAAATGGTAATAATGGTCTGTGACAAGTATTATAGGCGGAATACCTCACATAGTACTCTTTATTGAAAAGAAAGCCTTCTTTTCTGATGCAGATAATAGGAATCATTTTCCGCAACAAACTCTAAAGCGGATGCTTCCAACATCCCTTCAGCTTTTGGATGTACCTGGCAGTCAGACTCGTCAATTTCATGAAAGATCATACCAATCAGGGTGGGCAAGTTCAAGCCGGGGCAACCATAATGAGTTAGTTCTCTATGAAAACAAAGGAAGCAGAGTATTACCTCCGTCTTTGATGCATAGGAAGCCCAATTCAGGTGTTCAACATACCAGTGTAAATGATCCCTTACATTACCCTGGGACAGCTGAAGAGAGAGCTGCAGCAGCTGATGAGAGACTGATCTTTCAAGCTGCTCTGCAGGTACTTGTTTGTGCCCTTTCTTGTGATCTGTAAATGCTGTATCGGATTGCACAATTCAGGAACTTCATGCATTGGACCTACTTTTTATCTCGACCAAATCAGGAGGTCTTCACTATTCCCTCATCCCCATAATAAAGGGACGACCTGGTTCATACCTACTCCGTAGGTGTCGGGGAGGGGGGGACCACCTGGCCTCACCTATGCGCCCTCACCCCAGCTTTGCTGGAGGTGCGTTTCGAACCCCCGACCCTGGCACACCACGGTAAGCAAGCTTACCGCTGAGCCAGAGCCATCCCCCTCATCCCCATAATATATTGCAAAATTGATTTCACTGCTGTCAGTTGATATCCCTTGTCTATTTTTGAATTAATATGCTTGAAACTATACAGTTGAACAAGTCCAAGCTAGTCTAGAACACTAATGGTTATGGATCTACTGGAGGTATGATTAGTTCTGATGTGGGGTATGTTCCCCTGTAAAGGAAAAATTATTCAGATGCACTCTGAGCCTCCATTAAAAATATAAAGAACTTTTAGTATTATTATTGTTCTTGTAATAAATACACACGTGCGCACACACACACACACATATGTATGTATGTATATAATATATCTTATTTTTCGTTTCTATCGTTTATTTGGTACGATGATGACATGAGTTGAGCTTATATCGCGCCTACAATGGCTGTTTGGTACTAAGGCATAGTCGTTATTGTTGCACTACGAGTGTCCAGAGGCTGCATCTCTTGTATTTTCATTCAGCTTATAGTTTAACATATTGATGCTCTTTTTAATCAGGATTTGAACCAGCCCAAGGTAGAAGCTCGTCTGCCAGAAGGTCTTTTGTCAGTTTCTCTCCTAAGACACCAGGTCTACTTGTGCTACTCTTCAAATATCATTTTTTCTTTGTTATTGTATATGTTCTAACAACTTTTTTCCTCCTTAAGAGAATTGCTTTGGCGTGGATGCTTCAAAAAGAAACTGGTAGTGTACATTGTTCGGGTGGTATTCTGGCTGATGATCAGGTCAACTGTTATGCCATTTGCCTTTTTCTGCTTAGTTTCTTCTTGCAAGTGCTGGTATTCATCATGTTTATTGTTTATTCTGTTATGTTACAGGGTCTTGGTAAGACTATTTCAATGATTGCCCTGATACAGATGCAGAGATCAGCTCAGGATAAGTCTAAAGCAAAAGATGTGGATGCTATTAAAGCTGAAGCCTTGAATTTGGATGATGATGATGAAAATGTTGCTTCTGCTTCTCAGAAAACAAACCAGTGTGGAGAAATAGATGGTGTTGAGGTGATTCCAGATGCAAGAACTTCTATAAAGGGGTTTCGTCGTAGGAGGCCAGCAGCTGGTACATTGGTAGTGTGTCCAGCAAGTGTTCTACGACAATGGGCTCGAGAATTGGATGAGAAAGTAACAGATGACGCACATCTGTCTATTTTAATCTATCATGGAGGTAATAGGACTAAGAAACCGGCGGAACTGGCAAAATATGATGTGGTCCTGACTACGTATGCCATTGTGACAAATGAAGTTCCTAAACAAGCTTTAGTTGAAGAGGATGACGATGACCAAAAAAATGGAGAGAGATTTGGAATATCTTCTGATTTCTCTTCAAGTAAGAAGCGGAAGAAGCCATCTCTTAATAAGAGGGGAAAAAAGGGCAGAAAAGGGTTTGATGCAGATGACTTTGATCCTAACTGTGGTACTCTTGCCAAAGTCAGTTGGTTTAGGGTGATTTTAGATGAAGCCCAGACAATAAAGAATCATAGAACACAAGTAGCTAGAGCATGCTGCAGCCTTAGAGCAAAACGAAGGTGGTGCTTATCTGGAACACCGATACAGAATGCCATTGATGAACTATTCAGCTACTTCAGATTTCTGAGATATGATCCCTATGCTGAATATAAATCATTTTGCAGTCAAATTAAATTTCCGATTGCTATTAACTCAATTAATGGGTATAAGAAGCTTCAAGCAATTTTGAGGGCCATAATGTTGCGACGAACAAAAGGTAACCGTCGACTTCTCTTTGTTGTTATCTTTATATATTGTATTATTGTAAAAGGATTGCTGAATGAGAATATCGTGGGGTTTAAGCCTTTTGGTCTTGCTACTGCCCTGGATTTCCATAAGTAATTTACCCCCCCTTATGCATTTTCCTTTTGACTGGTTGAAACAACAAATTGTTTTTACAAAATAATCTCCGTATTGAAGTTTCCCTCTGTGGATCACAGGGGGAGCTTGATGCGGTAGCAGCTTTCTGTATTCATTTTATTTTACTATCCATGCATCTATGTGGTGCCGGCATGTGTGTCTGAATGGACTTCATATTCTTTTGTTCAATATATAATCTTTATTTGCTGTAACCTAATTTACTCTCATATGTTCACTATACGTCTGTTAAATTACTTCCTAATTAGATCTTCAACAGATATTTTTATGTGTAGCTCATTATCTGAACATTACTGATTTAGGTACCGTGATTGATGGCGAGCCAATTATAAACTTACCGCCAAAAACTATACAGTTGAAGAAGGTGGCTTTCTCTACTGAGGAGCGAGCTTTCTATAACAAATTAGAAGCGGAATCGCGATCACAATTTAAGGTGCCTCACTGTCTGCCTCCCCTAGCCCTATAGATGTGTCAAAACTTGACAATTGTTAATGAAATAATATTCACTGCAATACATCATCCTTTTCTATGATATTTCTCTCAACTAACTTAAGGGTAGTGTTTACTAAACAGAGACAAGTTTCTTACAGTTTGATGTTCTAGTCATAGTTCCTGAGTTTTCTGTTCAGTGGAAGTCTGAATAACTGGGAAAATCTTTTCTATTTATGTTCGCGTAAGTCTATTGAGTTTCTGTTCAACAGAACTTCGAGGAAATCTTTGCAGTACATGTTGTCTATGTGAACTGAGTTCTCATTTTGTGGTTTGTAAATGTGAGTTTTTGATTGATCAAAAGGCTCCTATAAGGTGATTTTAACCAGTTGAAACCGATTCCATTTGTTTATCTTTAGCATGTCTTACACCTCTCATGGAATGTTCTTTTCCTTAAGATGTAAAAACCAACTATATATAAGAGTACTCTACTATGAAAATTAGAAGCATACTAAGTGTCTTACACCTCAAACTAACACCTTAAACCTGATTGTTTTTTTTGCAATTTATAATAGCCATGCGGCTTATTATGATTGGCCACATATATTATTAATTTAAAAATTAAACCCACCCACTTTTTAAACCCATACGTCCCTGACCATTCTTAATACTTCAATCCTGTTTGTTCTCATTTTCACTTTGACCTTGCTGATGACGCCTGATTTAAGGTCTCAACTTCTAGGCGAGAGTGCTTCCACTTTCAGTGAGATGGGTTTAATTTGTAAATTAAGTAATATATGTGGCCAATCATAATAAGCAACATTGCTATTTTAAATTGTACGAAGCCATTAGGTTTAGGGTGATAAGTTTTAGGGTCATTCTTGACCCAAAAAATTAGGTTGGGGGTATTCTTAGACCAGAGTGGATGAAGGGTATTTGTGAGCCATTTTCCATTTTAGGAGAACTTTTGGCCCTTTTTTCGTTATACCTTTTTTATATGGGGTTGTCACCATTTCCCCTTAATTCATTCCCGGGAGAAAACATGGAATGATAATGGACTACCTTAATTTATTGCATTTGGATATTAGACATGTGATGAATACGTTCTTTATCTAGTGTATAATATTCTTTGATGATTAAATAGCAAAAGATGTACATTAGCATAACTGTAATCTTTATTATGTTTCTGTCCTACAATAGTGGGGAATTTCGGGTCCGTTTATTTGGTTCAATCTTTGCCAAAATGTTAGGCTACATATCTGGGGGCTCAGTAAGGCTACATATCTGGGGGATCAGTAAAAGATACAAAGAAGACATCAAATAGAAGGTGGAAATATGACGTGATATCTGGTTATGAAAATGTGACAAGAAAGAATCCTTTTCTCACCCTCATGATAAGTTTAGTACACCACCATTGCTTTATATTTCGGAATCCTATTACGTAGATAAGACTTCATTTTCAAGGCTAAACTTTTAGTCTTTCCTGAGTTGTGAAGCAATTTGGTAAATTTTGACCTCCAGAGCAGGTTGAGATTCTAGTAGGCTTCCGATGTTTTGTTGTTTAGCTGGTATCACTACCTCTAGTGTATCTTCAATTAAAATCTTCTCATCTTGCAGGCATATGCTGCAGCTGGAACTGTGAAGCAAAACTATGCAAATATCTTATTGATGCTTCTGCGACTTCGGCAGGCTTGTGACCACCCAAAACTTGTCAAAAGGGAGAGTTACAATTCTGTTGAAAGAGCTTCATCAGAGATGGCGAAGAAGCTCCCGAAGGAAATGGTGGAGAATCTCTTGAAACAATTGGAAACTTCTTTAGTAACGTGTTCGGTATGCGATGTAAGTTCCCCATGGTCATTATCCTTGTCTGCTTCTTATGGATAGGTTTTTGTGGTCTTCTCATTTGTTGAATTCTTGATCTATCTGACGAGTATAAGTGCAAGTTGAGGTGAAAGTCTTAGGCAGTCAAAACCATATTACTCCCTCCGTCCCATTTTATGTGTCGCCATTTGACCGGGCACGGAGTTTAAGAAATAAGGGAAGACTTGGTAAAGTTTACCAAATTGTCCTTTATCAAAAAATGTGCCACTAACTTTTTTTTAATTAAGTGGGACCAATAAGGGTAAAAGGTTAATTGTGCCTTTAAAAAGTTGCCAAATAAGGAAAGGCGATATTTATTTTGGGACGGACTAAAAAGGAAATGATGACACATAATTTGGGACGGAGGTAGTATGATTTACCGCAAATTAGAAAATACCCCTTATCTATGTTACATGCATTCTCCATTTCCCTTCCCCTCTAATTGAGTTGGTGTTGACATCAAATGACTACAGTAACAGTATGGGATTCATAGCAGATGTCTTTTTCTTTGACTATAAATGGAGTGTATGGTCATGGATTTAGTAGGGGGCCCTACAAGAAATGAGTTAAGTCAGGGTCACCTTTTTCATTTTTCTCCTTTTCTGGACAACAAGCTTGTCCACTTAATAGTTTGAGAAGGAAACACCAAGCTTGTCTGCTACTGTGTTATGCTGCTACTTTGAAACTATTGACTGAGTAGATTTATGTAAAATAACGCCACTTAACTGTAAATTGAGACGTTTTTTGGGATGCCCTGAGGTGTAATGCTTCAACGTATTTCTTCAAATTCAGATGTACCCATCTGATGATATTTCATTTCCTCAGTGAGTGCCAAGTTTTGGTGCTTGAACAGATCTGCCACCTCATGAAAATAATACCTGACACTTTGTGAAAAGTTCATGTAATATGGGTCCTTATATGTCTTTTTGAGTTTGAAACATTCGCAATCATGTTCAACCTTGAACTCTCTTTTATTACTGAAGAAGGTACGTACCGTTACACTCTTTGTCATTGCTTCAAAGGTGTATTGAGTTGAGACATCAAGGTTAGCTAGTCATTTGCCTCTTCGTGCCTTTTCTTCATCTCTACAACCCCCTCTACCACCCAATTTGTACTTGAAAATGGTTAATTTAGAGTAAGCTGACCATTTACAACAATAACAATAACAAACCCAGTGTATTCCCACATAGTGGGGTCTTGGGGGGGTAAGATGTACGCAGTCCATACCACTACTTCAGGAGAAGTAGAAAGGCTGTTTCCGATAGACCCCCGGCTCAAGACAAAGAATAATAAACAAATACTTAATAAAGCATGGAACAAGATGTCAAGACATAAATACGCCACCCACAAGGAATAATAAACAAAGAATAGTAAACAAATTCGTAATAAAGCATGCAACAAAGTGTCCTAGCAAGAATAATACATCTACCAAGTAATGCTCTACCCCAACGACTCAAACTGGCACTAGCCTTTTATCCTAATCCGTGTCCTCCAGATCTTCCTATCTAGGGTCATATCCTCAGTGAGCTGTAACTGCTCCATGTGCCGCCTGATCACCTCTCTCCAGTATTTCTTCAGCCTACCCCTACCCCGCCTGAAACCATCCAAAGCAAGCTTCTCACAGCCCCTCCTCATCACATGCTCGAACCATCTCAATCAGACTTCCCGTATCTTGTCCTCCACCGAAGCCACTCCAACCTTTTCCCGAATAGTCTCATTTCGAACTCTATCACCCCTGTTAAGCCCACACATCCAACGCAACATTCGCATTTTCGCTACCTTCAATTTTTGAATGTAAGAGTTCTTGACTGGCCAATATTCCGCTCCATACAACATGGCCGAACAGACTGCCACCCCGTAGAATTTGCCTTTCAGCTTGGGCGGCACCTTCCTATCACACAACACCCCCGAGGCGAGCTTCCACTTCATCCATCCCGCCCCAATACGGTGGGAGACATCCTCGTCAATCTCACCATTCCCCTGAATCATGGACCCAAGATACTTATAACTATCCCTCTTACACAGCGCCTGGGAATCCAATCTTACTACCACCTCGTCTTCCTGCCTTGCCTTGCCCCAGGGATTTGATCATTTAATCTCTTAAAAATCCCCATCGTCTTGCCCCAGGGATTTGATCTCGTGATAAGATATAGCACGTGATGTGTGGGTTAAGTGTATATCATGGATGCAAACTTGGTCACAGGAAAAAGCTTGGTATTTAAGTGGAGAAGCATAGAGCGAAAGTCTCATTATCTATCGAGTTTCAAGCACCATTGGCCCTCAAAGATTTCTCTATTGTCAACTATCTTTCCAATGGTTGAATATTGGTGCTTGAGTTTTGTGGCTTTTATCAATGTTGCTCGGACTCTTCTAAATTGCTGTTGTATTTGCATCAGATCCTCCAAAAATGCTTTACTTATGGATGATCCAACTCGCTCCCGTCGCTATTTGTAAAGGGTTCGAGCAACATAGCTTTTTTCTTTTTTTGAGAAAGGTGAAGTTACCTAGAGCAGCATAGCTTTTTACCTAGAGCAGGCTACCTTAGTTCACTATTATTTCGTTTAGTCTGTTAAATGTTAAATGTGAGAACACCTAAAACAAGTAGGAGAATATAAGAATAATGTGATTGGACAAAGAGTAGGACTTCGGGTTTTTTTTTGAAACTGATGATTAAGGAATTTTAGGTGCCGAAGAAAGGAAGGAGGAGATAATGAGGCAGGTAATGTACTTTTGTCGCTCTTAAGCTGAATTCAGATATTCCAAGGCAATGCTAATGATAAGAATCATCTTAGGGATCCAAGAACTTAGTTAAAATAAATCAAAAAATTGAACACAAAATGTGTGGAAGCTAAAAAGAATTAACATAAAATGAAAAAAAATAAAAATAAAGATAGAATGATTTCAAGAAAGTGATTCTTGATTTAAAGAACATATTAACAAGTTCAAGAAAAGTCTAATTCTTGAAATTGACTCCGAACAACAACAACCAACACAAACTAATCTCTTTTGGTAGGACTATCCTAAGAAGAAGAAAATGGAATCTCGCCCCCTCTTAGAGTAGCAAAGAACAAGAGTAAAATAGAATTTACCACCTTCTTGAATGCCTAAAAGTAATCTCTTTAAGAAGAATTTAATCTTATCTCCTAAAAGTGAATACTTGAATAAATTCAAAGTAACCATATTCAAATAAGCAAAAGAGAAGACTCTCCAATATTATTCATCATAAAATTTTGTCGAAAAAAGTATAGAGAATACCCCTATTTATGGGGACATGGAGCCATCAAACTAGTCTTAAATAGGCATGAAAATAAATCCTACACTACTCTGGATAATATGTCCAACTACCTTAGGAAAATGAATAAGCAATAATAAACCCCTATAAGAAACAAGGAATGTTGGACTAGGAAGCATTTAAATTGTGTTTACGTTGTAATCTCTGTTAACAACATGTGTTCACATTACATCCTTAACTAACGGGAAAGATTAAGGGGAGTTTGACTACGACCCTATAATTAAGGAAGATTTGGAGCAAAACCATTAGGATAGAGGGTTAAGGGTGTGGTTGAGTTGTAGTTAGTAGGTAGGGGATTTGTGGTGTCCTGTGTTTTGGCAATGTACTTTTGTGGATGTCATATCTATGTTATTGTATCATGTTCTATGTTTTTGATGTTTTGTTTACCGCCTATCATGCTGCCTTGTATCTTGAGCCGGCGGTCTATCGAAAACAGTCTCTCTACCTCGTTAGGGGTAGTGGTATGGACTGCGTACACTCTACCCTCCCCAGACCCCACTAAGTGGGAATATATTGGGTTTGTTGTTGTTGTTGTTGTGGTTGTAAATGGCGCTTCATGAGCTCCTAAATTCAAGGAAAGATAGCCAAGAATCACAACTAAAATTAAGGCTCCTAAATTCAAGGAAAGATGGCCAACAATCACACTTAAAATTAAGGCAAGTGGGGTGTGCTTTGGGCTCCCTTTTAGGCGCCTATTTCTTTCTTAATGGCTGCAATTTGGGGCCTAATCTATTTCCTCTTGGACTTGGAGTCGTGAAAGAACTAGACCAATTAGCCAAATCAACTTCTTTAGTCTTTAGCTCTTCCTTTCTAATTGAAAGCTTCTCTAATTATGATTTGGTTATGAGTCTTCTTCCTTGTGAATCCAATTAGCTAGTACTGAAATTCTTATGTCCATTTGAGTAAGTTCCTATGAGGCTGTCAGTTAAGATACTACGGACCTTGAAAAGTTCAAAGAGAATAGGGTAATGAGTGAGAGAAAATGCTGATCTACCAAGGCTTAAGTAAGAAATGCTTCACGCTTAGTTTTCTCCCAACAATCATGACTACCCTTATCGACAAGTTGAACTCAACTGTCGACATGACTCTTGAAGCATGTTCTGAGGTAAAACCTCTCATTTTCTCCAAATCTCCCTAACTAACTGGGCGTCCCTAACTAAAAACAACATTCCCAGTTTGTTCCCACAAAGTAGGGTTTGGGGAGGGTAGAGCGTACACTTTCCATATGGTTGTTTTCGATAAACCCCCAGCTCAAGAAGTCTAGAAAAAGACATAATATAAGAATAAGAAGCAATAAGCTGTATCACAACAACAAATAATAACCAAAATAAGAATACCACAAAATAATACTACTCCCCCATTTTAGAAAGAATGACCTACTTTCCTTTTTAGGCCGTTTAAAAAAGAATGGTTCTTTCCCATTTTAGCAATACTTTAATTTCAACTTTTCACATGGCATGTTTAAGACCACAAAAATTAAAGGGTATTTTGGTACATTTGACACAACTTTAATTTAAAGCCACAAGATTCAAAAGTCTTTTATTTTCGTAAACTCCGTGCCAAATCAAAGTAGGTCATTCTTTTTGAAATGGAGGGAGTATCATCAATCTACCCAAAACAACAAACATCCTCGAACTATCAAGAACAATAAACTACAAGTGTAGCACTATGACTACTAGTGTAGACAACAAAACAAAGCACACCTTTATACTAGCCTTCTACCTTTATTTGCATCCTCCACTCCTTTCTATCTAGGATCATGTCCTTAGTAATCTGTAACTACTCTATGTACTGTCTAATCGCCTCACTCAAATATTTCTTCAATCTACCTCTGCCTCTCTTGAATCCATCCATAGCCAACTTCTCATGCCTCCGCACTAGAGTATTTGTGCATCTCTTCATCACATGTTCGAACCATCTCAACCTTGCTTCCCGCATTTTGTCTTCTATCTAAGTCATTTCCACCTTATCTCGAATAACCTCATTTCTAATCGTGTCTTTCTTAGTGACACAATCCTTGATTGGATAACTAATATCGCTTCTGACAAGAAATTGAAATAAGGAAAAAATATACAAATTATCACTAATCAATTGAATTTATGGTCAATATGGGACTCTATACTCTCACTCCCAATTGAATCCAATCAACAAATAATAAACCAACTTAATTAAACAAGAGAGAAAACCAAATGAATCCACAAATTGATATCTCTTTGATTAATCAAACAAAAGAAGTTAACAAACAATTAAGAGAATCCATCATCTAAAGATTAAATACTAGATTAACTACTTCGGAACACCCAAAGCTAGAAGATTAAGCCACCACTAGATTACCTCTAGATTATCAACTAAAGTCTTCAAGACAATATCTCAATTCATCAAAACTAAGGATTAAAAATGACCAAGGCATCTATTTATAGTTTGCCTAGTACAACTAAGCCCAAAAGTGACCTTGAAAAGATATAGGATGGCCTACTGCTTTAGATTGTGAGGAGTTATGCTGTCGTGCAATTGATTGTGTTGGGGCACAATTGCAGGATTAGGCCACACAATGCTTCTGGAATGGTTATGTGGCTTGTGTTGCCGTGAAACCGATTGTGTTGGGCACACGTCCACGGTTCTTTTTCGACTTTTTGAAATCTCTTTCTTCTTCGTTTCCCTTGACCTTCAACACGCTATGTCTTTGTTTGGTGTATCCCAAGCATCTCCAAAGCTTCTTTCAGCATGAACATGGCTTGGAGTTCTTGGAGGTCCTTGGCTTGACTTCGTGTGAACGGTCTTGATACGATTGTGCTCGGATTCAACCTCGAATCCGAACCTTGCAAAAACATGGGAAAGACAACTAAGAAATCCTTACAGTATGAGGGTTAGCACAAGAAACAATAAAACACCTAGTATATTCCCACAAAGTGGGGTCTGAGGAGGGTAAGTGTATGCAGTCTATACTACCTCAATGGTGAGATAGAGAGGTTGTTTTCGATAGACAGGGATAGCACAAAGATTAACACAAATATCACCTCACAAAGGAGGCACAAATATGAAATACAACCAAGTATCCTCTACTATCATGAAGAACAACTCATTATGCAAGGTACAAAGGACTTGGCTATTGAACACATGATAAACGATCCACATGGTCTGATCACACAAACAATTATGCCCCTAATGGCGCTCCTACCTCCATTGAAATCATTTTCTTCACAAGTAAGAACAATATCAAATGCAAGGAGATACTAAAAAAAGGTGTTTAGCAGGCTAGTCTTACCCATGATGTCACTACATGCAAGAATGTCATGAGGCCCAAGAAATGCGCCAAGTCAGAGAACAAGTTGGGACATCGAAGGATGAAGTGATGATACTTGGGAACACATCACCTTCTCTTTTCAAATAACCCATGCCCACATAAGGTGCATACTCAATACTAAGATATCATAATAGGCAAAAAAGTGGTAAAGATAAGTAACAAAATCATGAATCATTCATCGGTTCCTCATATGCAACTTCATCATGAGGTAGAAGAATCCTACTAAGTCTATTATCAAAAGTTTGGACACATGAAAAAGACATGGAGCCTTGTGGGCGAATATCACCTTTCATTTTCATACATTCTCCCAAAATAAGTGGATCATCCAAAATGACATGAGAGGGGCTGAGGAACCAATGAGGGACAAGTTCAATCAAAGATATGTGGTTCTCCCAAGAGGTTTGGTGCCCCTAATCAAGAATTTAGGCATTCTCTATTGAGTCCAATCCATCCCTTCAAGTTGCTTCTCCATAAAGTTGGCCACATGATTCAGGTACCAAGTGTAACCCATGGACTCTTCCAAAGACATTAATTATATTTGGCATCCAAAGCATGGAGCTCACATAATGTAGGATCAATAATATCAAGCAAATATGTAAGTTAATAGGCATTATCATGTTTATGGCGTAGTATAGGATCATGCACTCTTGAGGACCTATCACAAATGCCATCATGTTTCCAAGGGTTGCTTAGTAGAGGAAAGGAAGTATATACCTTGAGGACGAGGTCTTAAGTTTGCTTCCTTGCCTTCTTCACATGGTTCATAAAACTCCTCCACCCCATGCATTATCTCAGACCAACAAGCTTGGCCATCCTTTTCTTCCTCAAGTTGGAAGACTTAGAGTTGGATCCCTATCAAACTCCCAAATTCTTTCTTGTCAGGTAAGTCCTTAGGAACCTCCTCGGAAAGTAATTCTTCATGAACCCGCAAAAGAGAAGAGTTGATACTATGCAAAATGCTAGTATCATTATTAGTATACAACAAGAGATTCGTGTTGGTTCTAATTAGTCTTCCTTGCCTATTTCTTTTAAATAATTCTTTGGCTCATCTATACACAATTCCTTACCTTGAGTCAAGTCTTCCTTTGCACAAGTAACATTTCTTTCTTTCCCTCCTCAATTTCTTTCCTCTTAAGTACTTCCTAGAGTTCCTTTGCGATTATGTAATCCTCACTCACTTGATAGGGCGTTAATGGAGCAAGAGTTTCCTTTCATCCTCCAAATGCAAATAGTACTTGTTTGGACCTCCCATGATGTTGGACATCCATATCAAATTGCCTACGCCTACCAAGCAACATATGACATGCTAGCATAGACACAATATCACATAGAACTTCATCGCGATGCCAATGCTAAAACTTACAGCTACTTGTGTGGTTGCCTTTATATCACTATTTCACCATTCTCATTAAGCCATAAGTTTATAAGACTTGGGGTGCTTTTGTGTAGGAAACACCATTTTCTCAACCAAGGTTCCACTCACAACATTTGTACAACTCCCACTATTGATGATTAAGGAACAAACCTTATCCAGGATCTTGTACCTAGCATGGAATAAATTCTCCCTTTGTTCAAGTTTTCTGTGGATAGCGTCCATAATTCGCTTTACGACTAAGATAAGTTATCATTCACCTCCAATTTCTTAACATCACGGCCTAGCAATTCTCCTTTTCTCAAGAGACAAGCAAGATTCACATTTTCCTCCAACTTCTCTTCTTCATCGCTATCCAATGGTTCCTTTTTAGGTCTCTCAATAGGCCCATCCTCTTCACTCTTCTCATACTCCTCGTCATCCTCGGTTAGATACCTATCATGAAAAGCCACAATTGTTCTATTGGGACACTCACTTGCAACGTGTCCTTTTATCTTGACATCTATAGTGTTGCATAGTGGATGGACGAGGGAAGTTTTGTTTAGTACCTCCTGGATTTGTCTTCCCCTTTTGCCTTATAATCAACCTTGGCTTGAGTAGCTTGACCACTACTCTTGTAGTGCTCCATTTGTCTTCATTCTTCTTCCATAATGAAGTTGAAGTACTCTTGGTCTTGTAAGCTTTCTCTTCTTTCAATTTCGCTTCAACCTCCCTTTACCAAATTCACCAGTCTGAAGTGAAGAAGTGATTGATTCCTTAATCTTTAAATTGCGAAAATAATGAAATGGCTGTTTTATTGCCAACCCATCTCTTTCTTTCAATCGGATGCCATGTGTGAAGCATCTCTCTCTCAGGACCTCACCTTCGTGACCTCCTGACATAGGAAAGACTGATGTCATGGTTAGCAATCAAATCTGGAATCTCCGACAAAGCATCTGAGATCGGACAATTGTGTAGATGAGAGAGTGGGACGGACCTTGCTCTTAAGGGTCGAAAAAAGACCTGGTTGCTTTCTTTCCTGGGAAGACCAGATCTACGGCCTTCTCTAAACTTCCATAGTGTTAAGAGTCTCACATGCTAGGAGATGTTATGTCTTATGTTGGAACAAACCTTATCACCTTGGATTGCATTTTTTCTTCAATCTTGGACTTCATCCTCAAGTTTTCAAAGTCATCATAATACTCCTAAATACTTGTCACCTTGTCAAAGCATGTACACCTTCTTGAGAACTTCTTCATGATAAGTAGGTGTCATATACCTTAACTCCATGAGCTCTATCAACTCTTGCCGAGATGGGAAGTTATAAATGTGATTCTTTCATCTTTCCCTTCGTTTTCCCCACCATGTAGATACATAGATCTGCAATTGGGTAATGACATATTTGGCTTTCAAGGCATTTGAGATGTTATTTGTGAGGAAGATCCTTTCACTTTGCAATTTCCACTCACGGAACTCTTCTGGATCGCAACAACCCTTGAACTTTGGAAGTGTCACCTTGATGGTATTCAATCTCTGGTCTCGATCTCCTCGATCTCCATATTTATCTCCTTTATTGCCACACCTACCTCCTCTATCTCCATACCTATCGCCTCTATCTCTATACCTATGCATCCTATGCATTGGTTTCGACCAAAGACTACGGGTCGAACCCCATCCCTTGGTGCTCCATACCCATCCCTACCCCTCCATGCTCCCAACGAGACTCATTGTGGTTGACCTCTTCGTTCATTTCGTCATAAAGAGGGTTTTGAAAATGGTTGTCTTAGTAAGGTATCTGTGGAAAGTTTTGGGAGGTGACATAGAATCCATGCAATGTATTTCTGGAGGAGCTTGGTTTTGAACTTGGTTTGCCACGAAAGAACGGTTCTCTTGTGGTTGGTGATAGGGTTGTGGAATTAGATGTAGGTAGCTCGTCTTAGGTGGTTCGGTGGGTTTGTTTGTTTGGAAAGTAGGTTGTTGGTAGCCTTGGTTCCGATTTAATTGAGGGTGACCTAGATTGTGGGCTTCCCCGGGTAATAATGGTTGAATACTCCGACGACCTCTTTATCTCCTTATTCCCACGCATGTGAAGTGATTTTCCTTTACTTTCATTTTCCACTTGTACCAACCTTTCCTCCATACCCCAATCTTTCCGTTCATTTCTTCCATTTGCCTTGACAGGTTGTTCGAAGCCTCCATTAGATTCTTCAAACCTTCCTCGACTAGATTACATACAATGGAATTAGACATGATTCATGCAAAACTCAACAAATAAGGTTAGTAGTAAAAGTTTTACGTCACTCATATGTGAACTCTCACCTTACCTTCTATGGTGTCTTTTCAAAATTGATAGTGCGCTAACTTAGCTCAATCAATTCACAAGGTCACCTATTTTTTGTGAAAGAATGAATTCTTGTTATTCGAAAGACGGACGACTCAAAATGCAAGCGGAAAGAACCACGAAAAATGAGTGTGTAGAACAAGAAAATCTTGAAAGAAATAGCACGAAGAAAATACAAGAGTCAAGAACTAACTAACCACTAAGTAGGTCATTACTAGTTGAGAATCAGTTTTAAGAATCATTGTGCTGACCGCATAATGGTCGAATCAGTTTTAAGAATCATTGTGCTGGCCGCATAATGGATTGTGCTGAGGCACAAGCTCTGCACAATCAAGGCAAAACCTTGCTGTTTTGTTGTGCCCCGAGTGTGCTGCTGCACAAGCCTTTGGACAAAACACTTGAAACCCCGAATTTTGCATTTTTTTTTTTTTGGGAAAAATGTGCGAAAAATACCTGTACTTAGGCGAAGTTTGCAGTTACGCACCTTGAATTTTGTGGGAGTCCTATGATCCCCTTAGTCTATTTTTTATCATATTTAATTGACATATATTTGCCCCTTATCAAACATTTTTTCCCTCACGCGCTCAATGTGCGTGAAATACACACAGTGGTTCAAGTGCCAAATATATGCTAGTTAAATACAGTAAAAAAATAGTCTAGGGGGTTCATAGGACTCCAGCAAATTTCAGGATGTGTAACTGCAAATTTCACCAAAGTATAGATATTTTTCGCACCTTTTTCCTTTTCTTTTTTTTTCTACTTTTGTACTTTTTTTCTCGTAGTACTTGCCTTTTTTGGTAAATTCCCTTTGGTACTAATACAAGTACTCTCTCTCTTTTCTTTCCATTTGGGTTTCTTCGAAGAACACTATGAACAAGCTGAACACTCGAAAATCACAACTATCTCGATTTAGCTTCAAATTTCACGAAATTTGAGATTTAAGCCCCCTTTGCAATAGAGCACAAACCTCAATAACTTTGAAGCCTCAATTCTCAACCAATAATTTCATGATTTTAAATCCCACTTGCTTTTTCTCTAAGCTTTTTCACCTACCAATAGTGAAACCGTTAAAACCTTCTTCAACTTGAATCAAATCTCTGATCTAGACTCTAAAAACACTAGGGAATCCAAATCTAGTGCTAGAAACTCGACCAAAACTCATGTCGATCCATTTTTTTGAATTTTCAAATTGGACAACTAAAATCGACGTCAACAAGAAATCAAAATAAGGAAAACATATATGGATTATCTCTAATGAATTGAATTTATGTGTAACCAAGGACTTTATACCCTCACCTCCCAATTGAATCCAATTAACAAATAATAAACCAACTTAATCAAACAAGATAGAAAACCAAATGAATTCAGCTATAACACTAGGCATCTCTCTGAAGTCCCTTCCGGACATTAGAGATCCCTTTCCGGTGGACTTCTTCCACCGGAACCCATCCTCAATCAATAATTTTCTTTTCACTCTTACCTTTTTTCTTGGCCTATCTACTATGTTGGATAACAGAATATATCTCCGATCGGGGGACCGATATCATAGAGTCGAGTTCTAAAGCAGAAATATGGTACGATTGGGTAGAAAGTACTAGAAATTTCATGAGGAGAATGGTGCTGAGCAAGGGAGAATTGACGTGGATTTGCAGGGGACTCTCCGAAGCATCAAGGATCAAAGAAAGGACATTTAAGTCATGGAGAGTCAGAGATTTCTCCACAAGCATTTTCCTGTCCTTAAGATACAATATGGGAGGTTTTTATCATTGATTTCAGTTAAAGGCAACGACAGAGCAGTTATTATCATTCCAGAGAACACATTTAGTGAAGGTTGGGATAGACTAGCTACGAAAATAGACACATTCATTAATAGGAATACAACCACCTTTATGGAAATTAAATGCAAAAGGGAGGCAGATCTAGCTGCAAACACGGGGAAAGGGAATTATCTACAAATATTGCTCAAAAATAAGTGGACACGAAGAGAGACAGAGGTCGTTGAAGAAACGGAGGACAATGGAGTTCTGAAAGCAGAAACTCAGTTGGAGGAGAAAGATCTCTCGGGAGATGCATGGTCGGGAACTTTCTGGCAAAAAAGATGCTCCCACCAGAAATGAAGTCAGAAGTTGGGCTCACCAGACTTGGAAAGGATCGCAAGGAATCCAAGTGTATGACATGAACGAATCTCTATTCTTGTTTGAATTCTCGTCAAGGAAAGCAGCTGAACACGTACTGATGGGAGAATGGTGGAGACAAGGAAGCAAACTAAATCTGCAGTGGTGGACACCAAAAGCAGGAGCTTTTCCAAAGTCCCATAATTTCCAATGGTTATGGATTCGAATTCTAGGGTTACCGCTCCATCTTTGGTCTCAATCTGTTTTGAAGAAGATAGGAGAGAGGTGTGGGGGTTGGATTGAGACTGAAGAATAGACGAAATTGAAGAATCATCTTCGATGGGCCAGAATTCGAGTAAGAGGACCGGCGAACAAAATTCCGGCATCTATTGAGGTTGCAGATGAGAACACTTTTTTCTTTACCCATCTGGGTGGAAACTCTGGCGACATATCAGAGGAGGTCAGAGGTTGAAGAGAAAGGGGTGGTCTTCGAGAAGCTGACTGGTCAGAGGTTCTGAGGTTCAGAGATAGGAAAGGAACTGAAGTGCAGCTAGAGGATTTATGCAGAGAAGTCAGGGGTCAAAAGGGTGAAAGTAGTCACATGGGGGAGCACATGTTCAGGGACCCCACATCTGAAGAGATTCATATTCCACTTATTTCAAAAGATGGGCCTCTTATTTTGGGCCAACAGCTAGCCCAAATATCTAATAATGTAAAGAAAGGACCTGAACCTTTTTTAAATGAACTAAACTCTTGGGATAAGGCCCAAGAGCAATTATTTTCCTTAACAGACTGTATTTTAATGGAGAAAGCTGAGAGAATGAATACAGAGCCACATCTAATTATCGAGGAAGATGATAATTCGATGCATGCGGAGGTCGCGGTCCTTATCCCAGTTATGGAAGAAAAAATTGAATTGGGGGAGCAGCAAGTTTCAAAACAAATTACTCTGTTGGGAGACCCAACTCCCATTCAATCTGTTGCTTCAGATTGTTCTGAAGAAGCCGAGGGGAGAGCCAATGCGTGGGTGCAGGACAATATTTTAAGTCTCAACAAGGAGTTTGGAGCAACATTTGAGGGGTGCACAAAAAGGCTCAAACTCTACTGCTCAAAATTGACCAGAAAAGGGAAAGGGAGGTGAACTTAACAGAAGTTACTGTTGAAAAATTTGATAAACAAATTGTCTCCAAAGAAATTAGAAACCTGATCTTTGATGTCAAATTTAAAGAAAAGGAACCAAGGAGTGAATCAAGAAGTAGAAAGAGGAATTCATCTGTTCATTCACCATGAAGATGAAAATACTTTCATGGAATGTAAGGGGGCTCAACAGGGAGAATAAAAGAGATCTAGTGAGAAGTAGAATTCAACAAGAGGGGGTTGACATCATTGTGTTGATAGAGACGAAGTTGAGTGGGGTAGCAAGAGATTATGTACAGTTAGGGGGTAATAGGTGGATGAGGGGTGTATGGCTTGAATCCATTGGAAGTAAGGGAGGTATAATGGTGATGTGGGATAAGAGATTTTGGAAGGGAGGTTGTGGAATATGGAAATCAATGTATCACCTGCAAGGAACTTCTTGTGGCAAGGAAACAAAATTGAGAAGGGTTTTAATATGGTAAAATGGGTGGTAGCTCAACAAAGCAAGGAAAGTGGGGGTCTGGGAGTTGGAAACTTGAAGTTACAGAACAAGAGTTTGTTAACCAAATGGTTATGGAGGTATGTTCATGAGGACCAAGCTTTCTGGAAAGAGATCATAAAACACAATTATGGGCAAGAAGATAATTGGTGCACTAGAGAGGTGACAAACACTTATGGAGTAGGAGTATGGAAGACCATTAGAAATCTCTGGACAGACCTAAAAGACAACACTAAGATCCTTGTGGGGAGGGGAGATAAGGCAAAGTTTTGGACGGATAAGTGGTGTGATCAAGGAACTTTAAAGAACTTGTTCCCTAGACTTTATTCTATAAGTTCAAATCCAAATTTTAGAGCAGAGGAGATGTGGTCTCCCCAAGGGTGGAACCTAGTTTTTAGACGACTTCTCAATGATTGGGTAATGGTTGATGTGGCAGAACTTTTAAAGGTGATAGATGGAGGACCTGGTGCAATTCTGGAATCAGACAGACTGAAATGGGTGCATCATGAAGATGAAAGTTTCTCCGTAAATAGATAGTATAAATAGGGGCTGTTTGGAAGGGCAAACAGATTTGTTAGCCCATGGAAGGCAATCTGGAAGAGTGTGGCTCCAACCAAAGTGAAATGCTTCACTTGGTTGGTTGCTAGAAGAGCTTGTTTGACACATGAAACAATGCAGAAAAGGGGCATTAACATAGCCTCAAGATGTTTTTTGTGCAGAGAGGCCCTAGAGACCAACAAACACCTTTTCCTTCACTGTAAAGTGACAACCCAGGTCTGGTCCCTTTTTACTAGCATTACCAACATTAATTGGATCATGCCAGAACACACAGCAGATCTACTAAGCCGCTGGATTAGGAGGGGAGGCAGTAAGAGTCAGAAGAAATGGTGGAGATCAGTCCCAACTTGCATTTGGTGGACCATTTGGAAAGAAAGAAACCGGAGAATCTTTGAAGGGAAAGAATGTACTATAGAAAATATTAAATGGAAGGTTATCACATCCTTAGGTTTTTGGTGTAAGTAAAGATCATGCTAGAAAACACAATAGATCTACTAAGCTGCTGGATTAGGAGGGGAGGCAGAAGAGTCAGAAGAAATGGTGGAGATCAGTCCCAGCTTGCATTTGTTGGACCATCTGGAAAGAAAGAAATCGGAGAATCTTTGAAGGGAAAGAATGTACTATAGAAAATAGTAAATGGAAAGTTATCACTTCTTTAGGTTTTTGGTGTAAAAAACAAGATATAGATGATGGGATCCAATTAGTGGTCTTTATAAGAGCTCTATAAGTATTTTTACTCTTACTTTCTTTGTAATACTTTTGTTGGTGGCTAGCATATACAATGTTACCATTTTCAAAAAAAAATTAAAATGAATTCATAAATGGGTAACTCTTTAAGTTAATCAAGCAAAAAAAGTTAACAAGTAATTAAGATAATCCACCCCTAATCACTCACCTAAAGATCAACTACTATCAACTACTGGATTAACTATTTAGGAATCCCCCCAAAGCTACAAGATGAAACTACCACTAGATTATCAACTTTAGTCTTCAAGAAAGTATCTCCATTTATTAAAACTAAGGATGAAAAATAACTAAGACATCTTTTTATAGTTTGCCTTGTACAAAGGCCCAAAAGTGACCTTGAAAAGATATGGGGCGGCCCACTGCTTTAGATTGTGTGGAGGAGTTGTGTTGCCACATAACTAATTGTGTTGGGCGCACAATTAAAGGATCAAGCCACACAATGCTACTGGAATGGTTATGTTGGCGCATATCCACTGTTCTTTTTCAACTTTGTGCAATCTCCTTCCTCTCCGTTTCCCTTGGCCTTCTATACGCTATGTCTTTGTTTGGTGCATCCCAAGCATCTCCAAAGCTTCTTTCTTCATGAACATAGGTCGGAGTTCTTGGAGATCCTTGGCTTGACTTCGCGTGAATAGTTTTGATGCGATTGTGCTAGGTGTGCTTGTATCACCTAGTAAACCCGCATATCCATTGCAACATTCTTATCTTCGTCACCTTTTATCTTCTGTATATGAGAGTTCTTGGCCAGCAATGTGCTCTAGTTCTTGATTGGCCAACACTGCGCTCTGTATAAAGTAGTTGGTCTAATTGTCACTCTGTGAACCTTATGCCTCAATTTCATTCACTAATATGGTGAGTGACCTGATGACCTGAGTATCAACCCTCGCTACCACATTAGACTCATGTGTCAACTTACTGAATTTGCGTAATTTCGTGTTGGTCCTGCTCAACCTAAATCTTTAGCCTCCATGGTTTGTCTCCACACCTCCAACTTAGTATTAACTCCTTCGCGAGTCCCATCGATCAATACAATGCCATTCACAAATAACATACTCCATGACACCTCACCTTCCGTGTCAATACATCCATCACCATCACCGTTTCAATATAAGGTGAGGTTGCATATAATAGATCCTTGTGGTTAAGCCCTTCCCTGGACCCTATGCATAGTGGGTGTAACCTTTTTAATACATACATCTCCAAGGCAAATAAACTAAGTTGCACGGACTCGTCACATTTGATGCCGTGCTCGTGTCGGATTCTCCTAAAGTACACTACTTTTAGTGAATCCGACAGGCACCCGCTGTCATATTTTAAGAGTCCTAGCAACATAGCAAATAAACACGGGCTAAGGATCGATCCTTGATACAACTCCATCAATACGGGAAAGTGCTCTGTGTCTCCTCCACATTTCTTACTTGAGTCTTGGCTCCATCGTAAATTCCCTTAATCTACCTAATGTACACCATAGGTACACCTTTAACCTCCAAGCACCTCCAAAAAAAACCTCCCTTGAGGACTTTGTCATACCTTTTCTAGAATGTCGAACACCATATGTAAGTCCTTCCTCTCCCTATACTGCTCCATGAGTCTCTTTATGAGATGAATGGCTTCTATAGTTGAGCCTTCTGGCATGAATTCGAATTGATTCTCGAAAATAGTCATGATCCTCCACAACCTCAACTCCACCACCCTCTCCAAATCTTTTGTAGTTTGGTTTAACAACTTGATGCCCCTATAGTTAGTTGCTATTCCGAGTGTCACTCTTGTTCTTGTACAACAATATCACCTGCCCTGCATGTTCTCTTCCAAAAATCTACCGGAATCTCATCTGCCCAGCCGCTCTACCCCTATGCATCAGCTGCTCTACTCCTATGCATCTTACGAATAGCAGCCTTAACCTCATCAACCTTTACACGCCTACAATAACATGCCTCGCGGAATGCTCCAAGTCCCGCAACACAGTGCTCTTTCCCCCCTCTTCGTTCTAGAGTCTATGGAAGTTCAAAGATACAACTAAATACTGTAACTAAGTACCTTAAAACTTCGAAGATACAACTAATGATTGCAAAGCAATGGTGTATATAGAAGTTCACAGGCAGGTAAAATGCAGTGAGCTGTCATTTCCCTGAATAAGCTATAAATTTCTATCCATCCGAACATGTGAAGTCAAAATTGCTGTTCTCCCTTGTAAAAGAAAAATCTGAGCAAATCTAAAGGTTAAGGGTAATACCTTATGTGCATCTAGATTGATTTGGTTCAGTTGAAAGTCACTCTTAAGTGCACTCTCTAGTAGCATATTTCTTGTGTGCCAGTTATTTTTATTATTTAGTTGTTTAGTTATGATGGTCTTTGTCGTGGTACAACTGTCATATTGTACATATTACATACTGGTTTGATGTCTACTGTATTACTCCAACAGGATGTGCCTGAAGATGCTGTTGTTACCATGTGCGGACACGTATTCTGCAATCAATGTGTATCAGATTATTTAACTGGGGAAGATAATACATGTCCTACACCTGGATGCAGAGAACAACTTGGTCCTGAGGCTGTTTATTCTAAAGCTACCCTTAAAAAATGTGTATCAGATGATGTAAATGGTGATCCTTCTGGCTTGTCTGAATTTGATGAGAAGTCCATCATGGAAAATGAGTACAGTTCTTCTAAAATAAGAACTGCTATTGAAATTCTTGAGTCATGTTGTAAGACAAAGGATCCCTGTTTAGAATCAGATATCTTGGTGCAATCCAATGGCGATTCATCAAATTCCCGTGGAGATTCAGAATTGCAATCCAAGGGGCCGATAAAGGCCATTGTCTTCTCTCAGTGGACAGGTATGTTAAACTTGGTTGAGCGTGCTTTGAACCAGTCGGGTTTTCGGTATGAGAGGCTTGATGGTACGATGTCGCTTGCTGCTAGAGACAGAGCTGTCAAAGAGTTCAACACAAATCCTGAGGTTGGCAAATTCTTATGCTTATTGTGCAGTAATCTCTTAGATATTTCAAAATGCCCACTGTTTTCTATGCTGATACAACATCAACAACATGCCCAGTGAAATCCCACAAGTGAGGTTGTGGAGGGTTAAGTGTACGCAGACCTTACCACTACCTTGGGGAGGTAGAGCTATTTTCTCTTTTGATAAATCAATAATTTCATTAATATCAGTCCAAGGCGGTGGATGGAAAAAATGTACATTATGGATTTAGTTTGCAACCTATCTCCTATCAAATTGTCCCAGTCCTCAATACAAAAGGGAGTCATCTTCTTTGCAGCATGAAAAAATAGATGAAGTGAGAATGTGTAATACTCCTAACATCGTGTAACTATTATTAAACACGCTCCTCTTTATTTCCATCCAAACATGTTAAAAGTCAAAGTGGTCTGGTCCTCCAAGAGTCCAAGTTGCTTTACTTCGCCTGTCAATCATCTGAACCCTTTAACTTGGACAAACTTTGTTCTGTGTTCATGGTCCATACTTAGCTTTGAAAGCAGCAAAGCAATAGAAGGTGATCTATTTCCAAACTCCTAGCACAAGCAGCACCAACATTAACTCACAAAATATTTTCGCTTTCTGAGATCATCTGCCTATCAGATTACATCTACACTTCACACTAGGTTCTTCTTTTCTTATTTTTTTTATATTTTCTTAAAGGCACTTTCTCTGATGCCTTGGTATTTCAAATACGCTTCTCTCAACTCCCCTACTAGTAACGCCATCAAAAGGGAGCTAACCTTGAAAGATTTCACCCTTTATACCTCTATATCATTATCTTCATCTCTCCCTCCTACGTGTTGATATGTTTTTCTATGAGGAATCTCATCTGTTTGTCCAAAAAGTTGATCCTCGACCTCTTCCCATTCATATTAATTTGTGGCTGTCCTGAAAGTAATATCCTACATGGTTCCTATTTCCCAAACCCTCCTATAACTAATATCCCTTGTGATCCCCCGTTCACACCTTCCCAAAATGATCAGCCACCAATGCAAATGTCTTTTTCCTAGTTAACTATGGAAACAGCTTCTCTACCTCACAGCAAGGTCTGCGTACACCCTACCGTCCCCAAACCTCACTTGTGGAATTACACTACATATGTTGTTTTAGCGAACTATAAGGTATTGAGATTTTTCGTACTTGCATTCAAAACCATAAATTCATTAAGCATGGGCTGTTTTACAACTTTAGTGTGTTTGGTATGGAGAACTTACCGTTACATTTTGCTCAGTGCTGAAGCTCTCTTCCACTGTTGTATGTTGAAAGTTTCTGCTCCACTTTTTGCCATTCCATATTTGGTTGTCCTTTGGGGGTTTAAGTGGAAGCACAGGAGGTGGTGTTTCCAAATACGGATACAGCTATAGTTCATGTTATGAATCTTTGCGATACTACTTGGTAATTGTATTACGATATACCTCATTAAGCAGGATATTACCTGTAGTTGTTTCACCAAAATTGTGCATAGGTATGCCATTGTCATGCTTGCATATCATGTAAACTTTTAATTTAGTTCAGTCATAAATTCTCTTTATACTTACCAAGGAGTACCTTCTTCATAGCTCAACAAAGATAGTTTACCAAAATTGGTATAGGGCTATAGGATTACTATTTGATGATAAGATATAATTTAACCTTGAATATGTTCATCACTAGATAATAATACTACCATATACCATTCAGGTTTTCACTTAGGGGTGAGCATTGGTTTGGTTTTCCTAAAATTTAGTTCAGGTTCTAGTTTTCCTTGGTTTTCAATGTTTGACTCGGTCGGTTATGTCACGAGCACCTAGGAAATGACAGAACACCTGACGAGCCGGCAGTGAACCCTCTAAGCTAAGACATGCAGGTAATGAAGAATAAAGAAGAAATAACTGCTAATAGAATTGTAGAACTCTAAATAATAAGTGCAGAAGCATAAATACATGACAACAGAATCTGCCCATACAACCCAAAATAAACTTAAGTCATGGAGCTACTAAATTTGAATCCAGAATATGAGACAACTCGAAATAGAAATGTACTAAAGTTTGTTATAATAAAAGAAGTTGTCTCCATGGACTTATGGTGGCTCATCTCTACCAAGTGAAAACTGGAGTATAACTGGAGCCACTACTCTTCAATCGTATCACCCTCGTGTTGACCTACACACACTCAACAATTGTGAGTCTAAAAGACCCAACAAGATCATTGACTTGCCTTTCCAGCCTACCCCTAGGGTAAGCCTTTAAAAATTGATAGTAGAGGACAGTAGCATACAACGTAATAAATGCAATAGAGGTATTGAAATAACATGCGAGTATAGCAACTGAACTTATATGCTGAGTATATATAAAGAAAGTTAACTTTGAAAAAATCTACTTGGCTATGATGGTGTGAAATTCATCAATACCCAGGCCCATCTACGGGGACAAGGGTATACTAACCCAGCTCAGCCCGACTACGTTGCCATGAATGTGCTCACTCAAGCTCAATCCCCTACGGTGCAATGATTACTCACTCAAGCTCAACCCCTTTTCACAGTGACAACGTATGGCGTATGCTAAATAGCTAATAGCTAATAGGTATCTCAAAAGGTTGAGGCTCAATTATCACATTACTCTATTGGAGTAACAACACATGCTAAACAACTAAGCAATGTCACCATAACTCATTGAGTCTGTCGGAAGTATCAAATCACGCGCACTTAGTAAAAAAAGTATGAAATCATGTGATAACATGCCATGGGACCCCTCAACTGATTATAGATACTTGAAACTAGTTGTCTCAGCTCATGGTTGCTCACTCGCACAACCTAGATGATTTAAATGCACACATGCGACACACACATGTTTTTGAGGAAAAGCAAGAAAACTAGAAGTTAAAGCTTCACTTGTTTGGAATCCAGTAGCCAAACCTTACTTGAAATGCTGAAATCCCCTCAAACGAACTTTGACTTCCTCAATATATTCAAAATCATCAATAAGGGGACCAAGTTTGTGTAGAGAAATCGATCTCACAAATTTAGGATGCCTCAGGGTCAAAATCAACTCCTGGTCAACTCAAACCTACACCTCGGGTCAACTTTCCAAATTGATTGATGTACTACCAGTGTTATCAATGGCGAGCACCATGTCGCCAATGGCGAATGATGAGGCGAGGTGAGGCAGTGTCGCCATATGCCTTCATGGCGATGCGACCTGCGAAAGGCGATGCCAAGGCGATAATGGTGATGAGGCAACGCGTTAAAGGCAACGCCTTTTTTTTTTTTAAAAAAAAAAAAAATAGGATTTTAAGGATAACAAGTAATTTTAGGGCTTTTATTTCCATTTTGCTTTGACTGCTACTACTGAGAGGTGCTTGTGAGTGATTCCAAATATTTTAATTTTTTGGAAGTAATTTGATACGACTGCTCCTTTACGGGACCTACTCTAGAAGAAAATCCAGACAAGCAAGTGGAGATAATCTTAGTTAGTTTCGGATAGGATAAAATATATAAGTAGCTATCTATAGAAGTTATTAGCAGTTAACTACAGCGGTAACCATCTGTCCAGGTGTTATCTTTATGTTTAGTATAAATATATGTATCTGCAGAATTCAATAACAGAGAAGCAATATTATTAATTTGTATCTGAAGATTTGTCCACTCCATACGTACATACTTATTGGTTAATGCAGTGTTTAAGATCCTTGCACTTTATTTAACTAGTAAATCTTCAATTCATTCTCTTCTTCATCTTAGTTTCTATCATAATTGTCGCCGCACTTCCAAAAGGTGACCTTGCTGCTCGCGGCGAGCAGAGCCTTGTCGCCTTTCGCCATCCAAAGCACTGCTTACTACCCATAAGCTATTAGCCATTTTAATAATCAAAATTTCTAGGTTAAATCAATGGTTTTCTATTTCTAGGTTAGGTCTAAAATCCACAATTTTAGCCTCTTGATTATCATGATTCCATGGTTGAAATTTAATAAAATCAACACAAACAGTAGGTTGGTATAATGAATCATTAGAGTCGGGGGTTGAAACTCCTTTTCTTGATCTAAATCCGAGAGCTTATCTCCCAAAATCCCAAGTTCAAGAGTTAAAATGTTGAGATTTTGAATTCTTCTTTTATAGTATATAACGCCTTTGTTGCGTTTGAGGCCCCTATAGCATTTGTGAAGCTAATGTTACCTTATGTGATTGTGCCAGTGTCAAGCGCGATCACGAATAAGGTTTTACTTGACCAGGCTTGCCTCACGTTAAGCTATGCACCTATAGGGTCAATTTTCGTTTCATTTGACACTACACAACAGTCATATTGTATTCTTTCATTTGACTTAACCTTTTCTTTTACCTCAGGTTTTAGCTCAAACTTTGCATATTTAAGCGTAGGAAACACACACAACACTTTCAATGGAACCTCTTACCATTTGTATTTACTCGTGCACAAAGAACACAACAATACAACATACAAAAATATAAGCCAGGTCGACTAAATCTGCCTTGTGAAAAACATGTTAATGCTTATATAAATAGTGTCATTGACCCTTGACCTAAGTCAGCCACATGTGCCACCTATCCCTCATTGTAGTTGGCATCCCCAATTGTTGGGAATATTCAAATGTATTAAAAAGGCATAATACGTAAACACACTCAAACTTAGCCTCAGGCAGCAAGTATGAACTCCAACTTTGAGAGTCCACATCTAGAGACCTCAACCTGTGGGTGATCATACTCCCAACTTACAAAATGATCATCTAGACACCTCTAAGATTTTTGTGTCACTTCAGTGTGTCGATGAAACACAACAGGGATGAGTTAGAATGTTAAGTTGCCAATGGAGACCAAGTTGAGGTGTATAGACGTGCAGTCTCAAAGTGGGAATGCTTACTTGCCAGCTAAGGATAAGTTCTAGTGTATGTTTATGTGTTATGCCTATTAAAAGTACAAGATGCCACATGGATACAAATGACTAGAAGACAAGGAAACCGCATTATCGCTTTCATGTGCGCAACATACTGACATTGCCTTCAAATTCTGGCGCCAACTAGTTGTCTGGCAGCATTACATCCTTTAGCAATATTGCAACACAATCTGGGACATCAACCACACATGCTTGACTTCCATGAGTGCAGCTAGGTTATTTTCCTCAACCCTCTTCAAGCCCTTCTCATAAGCAATAGTAGAAATCAAAGCAAATCTCCCACGTCCTTTTCCCCTCCTCATAGCCCTTCATGCCGTTTGGGCTAACTAATGCCCTCGCTGCTTTCTACGACTTAATAAATAATGTTCTTTATGAGTACCTGGTTGACTTTATTGTTTATTTAAACGATATAGTTATCCATAGCCGGTCACTTGACGCACATTTTTTTGAAACCAGTAACTTTGTATTCGTCAGCATTAAGGGCTATGCTGGCCACCTCCAAAAGTTTTATTTACAGAAAATTGAAAGCAACGACAATTACAGAGCTCCTATGAAGTCCACTAATTGGATCTCCTCATCTATGTTTTTTTCTTTACACTGAAAACCTAGAGTAGTTATTACTTTCCACTTAATCTTCCCTATTGAGCATTCCTTTCCTTCATAGATTCTTTGATTTCTTTCCTTCCAGATAACCCACCACCACATGCAAACTGGTACTGTCCTCCACCATCTTTTCTGACTCTTGCTACCTCCTCTTCTTATCCAACAACTTAACAGATCTGCTGTATGTTCTGGCAACCAAGTGAAACACTTCACCTTGGTGGGGGCAACACTTTTCCAGATTGCATTCCGTGGCCCTGATTTTCTGCCTGCAACTGTGATTAGCTCCCTTCTATATAATCTATTTACTGAACACTGGCCATCAGAATGGTGTCTCCACAGTAGAGCATCTGTTTCCTGGTTGGTGCCAGGGAAGTCTACAATCAAGGCTAGCATCTTTGCCACCCACTCTGTCTCCCAATCATTAAGTAGCCTCCTAAAGAACCAATTCCATCCCTGAGGATTCCAAACATCTTGAATTTTTCTGTTAGGATTCAGATGGAAAATAGTCCAGGGAACAAATTGTTCAGTGACCCTTGACCACACCAATATTCTTTCCAAAACAAAGTTTTATCTCCCCTGCCAACTTTTATCCTTACATTGTCTTTGAAAGCCAACCACAAATTTCTTATGGTCCTCCATACACCAACACCATTAATACCTGGTGCTTCTTCTGAGCACCATTGTCCAGCTTGACCATACTTGTGTTGAATAACCTCCTTCCACAGTGTCTGCTCTTCTTGGTTGTATCTCCATAACCACTTGGTTAGTAAGATATTGTTTTGAAGCTTTAGGTTTCTTATTCCCAACCCCCCATATTTTTTACTCTGCCCGCCACCCATTCGACTAAGTTAAAGCTCTTCTCAATCTTGTTGCCTTGCCAAAGGAAATTCCTCCTCAAAGTATCTAGAGCTTTGACTACTTTGCTGGGAATAGGGAAAAGTGACATCACATAAGTTGGCAGTGAATCTAGGACAACATTTATTAGTGTTACCCTTCCACCCAAAGAAAGATATTGAGATTTCCAGATTGCCATTTTTTTCTTCGTTTTTTCTAGAATACCATCCCAAATGTAAACTGCTTTGTGTTTGGCACCCAATGGCATTCCTAGATAAATTGTAAGCAGTTTCTCAATCTTACATTTCTGAATTTGTTGAACTTCTTTGATAGGGAAAATGTTGCTCTATCTCCCGTTCACTTTTAGCCCTGAGCATGCTTCAAAACTTGCCAGATTTACTCTGAGATAGCATATTTATTTTTGCTCTACTTCACAAAAAATTACCGTGTCATCTGCATACAATATATGAGTCATCTCCAGTACCTCATTGGCCCTATTTCAGATGCTAAAACCCCTGATCCATCTATTCAGAGAAGCTCTCCTCATTAAGCTATCCGAACCTTCCATAGCAATGATAAACAAGAAAGGGGATAAAGGATCCCTTTGCCTCAGTCCTCTCTCCACAGGAAAAAAACCTGCAGGTTCTCCATTTACAAGAATGGAGAACCTGGTGGTTTTAATGCAAAATTCAATCAACTTAAGCCACCTAGTGTCAAAGCCCATTTGTCTTTAAGTGTTGATCAGAGAATTCCATTCCAATTTAGGTGGTCATAGGCTTTTTCAATATCTAGCTTGCACATTACCCCTGGCACATCTCCTTTAATTCTAGTATCAATGCATTCACTAGCAATTAATGCCGCATCCATTATCTATCTCCCTTTGATGAAGGCCATTTGGTGTTTGTTGATTAGTCTATCTATCACTCTCTTCAATCTTTCTGCTAGCACTTTGGCAATGATTTTATCAACTCATGTGATGAGGCTGATTGGTCTAAAATCCCTGAGGTCATTTTCCCCCACTTTCTTTGGTATTAATGCCACAAAAGTGGCATTGAAACTCTTTTCAAACTTCTGATGGGAGTGGAAGTGGTGCAAGATCTGCATCACATCTTCCTTTGTAGTTTCCCAAAAGGCTTGGAAGAACACCATTGTGTATCCATCAGGCCTGGGTGCTTTATCATTGGCACACCTTCTTATCCCCTCCAACACCTCTTCTTCACTGAATTCTCTAGATAACCAAGTTTTCTCTTCCTCATTGATGCCCTGTACATCAAGTAAAGTCAAAGTAAAGTTAGAGAGGGTCTCCATTTTTCTGACTCTTTGTAAAGCTGCTAGTAAAACCCCACAAAGGTGTTCCTGATTTCCACCGGCTCGGAAGATATTTCTAGAGTATGGTATTTATTCTCTTGTGAGCAGTTGCCATTCTATGAAAGTACTTCGTATTTTTGTCAACATTCTTGATCCACTGTATTCTGGACCTTTGCCTCCAAAAGATTTCTTCATTCCTTGTCACATCCTCATACTCCTTGGCCAGGTGTGCCTTGAACAGTTGTTCATCATCAGTAAGTGGCCTGGTTTCTTGAGCAGCTTCCATGTTCCCCATCTGATTCATAATTTGCTCCTTTCTTTCCTTCCAATTAACCCTATTTTCTTTGCTCCATTCCTCAAGTTTTAGTTTTAACAAACTTAGCTTAGTAGCTAATTTATAATCAGGCACCAATCCTGCACTTTGTCTTTAAAACCTTCCACATTGAGCCACCACTTTCCAAAATTGAAATAAGATCTCCTGAAGGCCTCATCCCCACATGTCAATATAATGGGATTGTGATCGGAACCTAAACTAGGCAGGGTGCATTGCCTAATTTGATTGAACATTTCATCCCATGGGAAAGAGTACAAAAATCTATAGATTCTGGAGGCATTCCTGAGATTAGCACCTCCTCTCCAAGTGTATTTTCTCCAAATAATGGGGGGTCAATCTGTTCAAGGTCACTGTTACAACTCGAAAAGTCTATCATGGCCCCGGACAGTCTAAAACAGTTTGTTTTCTCGGAAGGGAACCTAGTAGTGTTGAAATCTCCACAATGTACCCAAGGCCCTTCACATAAGCTTCTCATTGCTCCCAATTCTTCCCACAGCTCCCTCCTTTCATGTCTATCACCTGCTGCATAAACTGCTGTGATAAACCAATTTACATCTTGGTTGATTCCGCACAGTTTGCAAGTGATTGTTTGGTTCCTATAAATCCACTAACTCCCCTTCCAAGATCTTTTGTCTCACATCACTAGAATTCCCCCCTTATTACCCATTGCTTCCAACCAATTTCATCCCATCCACCTATTTCCTTCCAGTTGTTGTACATACTCCCCCACTGCCCCATCTAGCTTAGTCTCCACTAAAACAATAATGTCTGCCCCCTCTTGCGGGATTCTACTTTTCACTAGCTTTCTTTTATTCTCCCTGTTTAAACTCCTAACATTCCACGAGATAATTTTGAAATTCATTGTAATTGAGTGGTTGAATTTCTCCCCTTGCTCCTAGAATCACTCCTAGGCTCTCCATCCTTAAACTTGACATCAAAAAACAAATTTCTGATCTCCTTTGGGACTAGCTGTTTGTCTGCACTTGCTGTAACTGCTGAGCATGTAAAACCCTCTATTTCCCTCTTTTGATCAATCTTTAATAGAAAAGCTAGAGCTTTCTCTTCACACCCTTCAAAAGCTAACCCAAATTGTTGTCTAAGTCTTAAAATATTCTCTTGCACCCATTGATTTGCTTTCCCTACTGCTTCTATATTGCATTCCGAAACATCACAATTGATGGGAGTCGGATCCCCCAAAGTAACTATTTGTTGTTGTTTTCCTTCTTTCCCATTGCCAGATTTATCACCCTCCTCCCTTACGTCTTCCTGTGTCGGTGTTGTATGTTGATGTCCTTTCTTCTCAAGAACTAGAGTTTCTACCAGAGCATGAGCTTCCAATGAAGCATGGTCAAAGTCGCCTTTCAACTTTGCAGTGCTTATTGCCTCTATCTCAGCTATGAAGGGGTCCAAGGGATTTATCAGAGAGGGAAATAATAGTTCATTAAAGGGACTGCATGTTTATCTCTATTAAAGGGACTGCATGTTTGGGCTAATGGGTCAAGGCCCAAATCTCTGTCTTTCCCTTTTCTCTTAATGAATGAAAGCTCACGTGTCTGGCCACGTGTGAGGGCAGGAAATTCAAAATCCACTTTTCTACCCACGTGCCCTTCTGAGTTGACAGTTGGAGGTTGCTCATAATACCCATCATGGTTTTCTGTTATCCTCTGGGTCGAGGAGTTCCCTCTCACATCAGCAGCGACAGTTCCCATGTCTTCTCCGACGTGAAATCTTGTCGAAGTTTCGTCCCAAATTTGAATTATAAATCTGACTCCTTCAAATTCAATTTTTACTTCCTTCGGGATGAGATGTCCCCCACTTTTCACGAGGATTCTCGCCCACTTTAGGTGGTTCCGCAATTCTGTCTCCTCTTCGATTCTTATCCAACCTCCGCAATGGTCCCCCACTGCCTTAAACACCTTATGAGACCATAAATGTAGTGGCAGTCCGACCAACCTGATCCACTTCTGTTTGATGGTTGTTCTTGATTGAACAGCCCCTGCTGTTGGCGTCCACCATTGTAATTGCAAACTTTGATTCTTCCAGATCCAGCTGTCCTTGAGAATGTGTTCAGCAGCCTCTATGGTTGCGAACTCAAAGAGGAAGTTCCGGTTACCCATTTCATAGATGTTTACACCATGGCCTTGCTTCCAATTCAAGCTTGCCCATCTGCGAATCTCCAACAGGGTCGGAATATCAGTACCATTATCAGTGAAGAGGCCAAAGATGGTCCTCCATGTGGTTCCGACTGTGATGAATTATTTCCCCCTTTGATAAGAATGGTGTCTCCCTTTTCCTCTGTGATTGCTGCGTCTAATTCTCTAGATATCCATTTGCTTTTTCTTACCGATGCAGCATAGGGGATCTCCTCATCTACCAACATGGGCCTACACTCACTAATTCTCCTTGCAGCTTTACAGAAAATGAATCTCTCAATCTTAATGGCCACATCCCACCAACCAGCATCGAATGCTACTTCAGGAATGATCAGTACAGCTCTATTCCTCCCTTTAGCATTTATGATACTTATATATCTCCCCTTGCTGTTGAAATTCTTGCGCAAAAAAACTGAGAAGAAAGTTCTTGGTGTTTCCATCTACACACAGTGTTTCCTTTGTCTTTTGAGGCTTCCTTGAGAATATTACAGATCCATTCCATGGTTTTCTGACTGAATGCTGATCTGCTCATCACATTTCTCCCCTGCTCCGTCCAATCATACCATGTTCCTGCCCGTGAAACATTCCTCGAGATGTCAAAAGATTTGAAGCCCAATGCAAAGAAAATTATGTTGCTTTCCATGATTCGGAAGTTAATAAGAAATAAAAGGTTATGGATTAATTATCACGTAAAAGGAAGGAACTCTACTCTCCTAGGAAGTAGGAGAGAGAGTATCTCGGTTTTCATGCCTCAGAGCTTTTTGATTCTGCTTCTGTTAATGAAAATGATTGGAGTTATTGACGAACATTTGTTCCATTTGAGGAGGAAGATGCTGGACAAATTTAGAGAGTTGCAACTCGATGTCAAGATGGTTAAATGTGAATTTGCGAGCTGAGATGAAAAGTTCCTCAGGCAGTTGGTTAGTGAAAAATAAGTGCGCATGATCCCAAAAAAGGCGCATGCTATAACGGAATGGTTGGCTCTAAGCGGGGTAAAGGAATTAATATCGTTTTTTGGTTTGGCAAATTACGGTCGGAAATTCATTGTCTGATATTCAAAACAAGCCTCTCCAATAGATTTGTTGAGGAAGAGCGTGAAGGGGACTTGATGAGATTCAGGTGAAAAGGTGTTCAATGTGTTGAAGAATGTCATTGCTTCTGAATGCTTCATAACTCTGATTTGCCTTTTGAATTGAAGTATCGAATGCTTCATAACTCTGATTTGCCTTTCGAATTGAAGTACCAGATGCTTCAAATTATGATGCTGGTCGTGTGCTGGTCCAGGAGGATAATTCAGTTGCTTTTGAAAGCAGAAAATTGAATGGTGCAGAGCAACATTATTCTGCTCATGCAAAGGAAATGGTTGCAGTGATTCTTTATCTTCAAGTTTGGAGACGTTATCTACCCGGAACAAAGTTTGTAGTCTGGACAGACAACATGGCCAATACATACTTCAAGACTTAGTAGAAGTTGAGTTCGAAACAAGCCAGTGGCAAAAGTTCTTGGCCGAATATTACTGTGTGGGTACATAAGCTAAAAAGATAAAAACAAGTGGTGGATGCTTTAAGTCAAAAAGGGGAATTTACTGCTGTTTATTTGCTTACTAAAATTAAATCAAATTCTATTGATACAAGTAAACTATGTGCTGTGAATGATCCATCGTATGTCAAAATGATGGATCAGGTAAGGGAATAATATCATCTGTGAATAACATACACACAGCCTATCAATGTGCCACACATGGGATCAGTTATGCAATTTTCTTGCCTTCTAGCTGTTTGTAGCCATGTGACAGTGTTTTTTGTCTTGTATTTTAAATGTTGTTAGCGATTGGGGATGTCAGCTGCAATTAGTGGTAGGTGGCACGTGTGAATGACTTGGGTCAAATGCCAACAACACTATTTATAGGTGCCGTCAGGCTGACAGGCTTTACACAAGGCAGATCACCGACTTGGCCTCTCTTTTGTAGGCTGAATTATTGAGTTCTTTGTGCACGTGTTAGTAAAAAGGTGGGAAGAGATTCTTGTAAAGTTCCTTGTTTGAGTGTTTCCTATATGCTGAAATTTTTCAAGTGTAGCCAAAAAGTGAGGTAAAAGCGAAGGTTGAGTCATTGTATGTGATTTTTGTGCAGTGTCAAACAAAACGGAAATTGACCTTGTACCAACAGTGCTTCACGTTCGTGATGGTTGCCCTCGCGATCGCGGAGAAGGTAACGATACCAGAAAAACTAATATTTCAAACATGGTTCCAATAGTGCCGTAACACCCTCGAGTCCCTCTAGTCCTAACGTGAGCATGCCAACAAGTCCAAACACATGATATATGCCTAAGTGAAGCTTTAAATCATGCAATGACACACAATTACGCAAAAGCAGTGAGAAATATTGGAGAAAAATATTACTCTGTTTCAAAAATAATGACCTACTTTCCTTTATAGTCTGTTTCAAAAAGAATTGACCTCTTTCCTTTTTTGGCAACACTTTAGTTTCAACTTTCCATGTGACATTTAAAACCACAAGATTAAAGGGCATTTTGGTACATTTGACATAACTTTAATTTAGGACCACAAGATTCAAAAATCTTTTTTATTTTTTTAAACTCCGTGCCAAGTCAAAATAGGTCAATTCTTTTTTAAACAGAGGGAGTATTGAATTGTGTATCTATATTGTTACACTGAGACCTATTTATAGACAATATATTTCAATCTTTTTTCTAGTAGGACACTGTATTACAATTCTTTTCCAAGTAGGATGTTCTTGTTCCTACTACTATTCTAACACTCCCCCTCAAGCTGGTGCTTTCAAGTCATATGTACCGAGTTATAGATGTAATTAATACAAGGACCAGTAAGGAACTTGGTGAAGATATATGCAACAAAATTGGCGAGGACTGCTTGGGACGTCTGGGCGACCTCAGTTGAAAAGGAACAAACTAAAGAAGTGGTTGGAAAATTAGTAAACTTCGATGGAAAGTTGATTTATTTCTGGAAAATTGCTGGAAACTAGTACAAAATATATGGGTTGCCTTGGAATCATTAGAGTAAATCTTGAACAAGAAAGTTGTCAAAAAACTAACCGAAATAGGCTCACGCATCAGTGTGTAGCCGAATCTCGCTGGAGGTGACGATCTACTGGGCGACTCATGGAGGTGCATGGGAAGTCGATTCACAATGTCGTTGGTTGGGGTTTGGACGTAGGTAGACACTAGACCTCTTAGTGGTGGTGGGTTTTCGCACAACACTGACGAAAAGTGAAACTCTGTAAATCATATTCAAGGGTCACCAGAGAGACGCATGGCACTATGTAAATCAGATTTGAGGAGTCATCGAAGAGATGCACAGAACTATGCAAATCATATGTGAGGAGTCACCGAAAAGACGTCTGATGCTACGCAACTTAGATATGAGAGAGTAGTTTGGAAAGATGCACGGTGATACATTAATCAAATATGAAAAAGTAGTCATCAAAAAGATGCACGGTGCTACGAAAATCAAGTATGAGAAATTAGTCAACGGAAAGATGCATGGTGCTATGCAAATCAGATATGAAAACGTAGTCACCGGAAAGATGCACAGTACTACACAAATTAGATAGGAGAAAGTAGTCACAGGAAAGATGCACGGTGCTATGCAAATCAGATATGAGAAGCCACCAGAAAGAAGCACGATTACTACTTGCTTTGTCCCGAATGTTTCTCAAATTAGTCCTCAGCATGATTGTTTTTCATGCGTATATTATTATTAACCCAGCTTTTGCTAAAATAATCAGTGGACACGGGCGGCTAGTAGCTATATGAGTTATAATCGCCCGCTGGCTGTGGAAGCATGTTCTTTTGTATTCTCTACCAAGATCGTCGGGGCTCTGATACCATGTGAGAAACATAAGAGAAAAATGTTATCGAATTGTGTATCTACGTCATTACGCTGGGACCTTATTTATAGACAATACATTCCAATCCTTTTTCTAGTAGGATACTACATTACAATTCTTTTCCAAGTAGAATTCTATATGCTATTCTTGTTCCTTCACCTATTCTAACAAAGGATTTGGATTGTTACGAGTTATCGGTTCAGTTTTTCGGTTTTGACTCTATTTCTAACTTCTATATCTAAAAATTTAGTTCAACAACATTAACAGACAAAAAGTGTGGAGAATCAGAAAAGATCAGTTGTCTTTGGTAGCGATACTGCTATTAAAGAAGAGATCTTGTCAAGTGCACTGAATACTGATGCTGCCTTCTTCGTACATTTTTCAAATATACGAGGCGTAGGATTTGGATTGTTACAAGTTATTAGTTCAGTTTTTGGTTTGACTCCCATTTCTGACTTTTTTATGTAAAAATTCAGTTTAACAAACATTAATAGACAAAAGTGTGGAGAAACAGAATAGATCAGTTTTCTTTGGTAGTAATACTGCTAATAAAGGAGGAGATCTCGTCAAGCGCACTGGATACTGATGCTGCCTTCTTCGTACATTTTTCAAATTCAAATCTACAAGGCGTAAGACTAGCATACATCATTTTTCAAATATACAAGGCGTAAGACTAGCATACATCATTTTTCAAATATATAAGGCGTAAGACTAGCATACATCTTCACTGAGGTGAAAGAGTAGGCTCAGAGTGGAGGACAGCAGCTTGCAAGTGAATCACAGTCCACAGCAGCACAAAAGTGGAGGCTTGAACGAGCAGAGGATGAAGGTAATCGGTGACGACAAGGGTGATGAATGTGGCAGCCAGCAGCAGTGACCAGTGATGCAAGGCAACACAACTGTGAGCAAGTCAGCAATGGCGGAAAGCTGGAATTGGTGAACTGAAGAAGTCCTACTGGCCTTGGGTGTTGTACCTTTTTTGGTGGAGAGGTTTGGGCTTCAAATATTGGGGCAATAACATAACCACCTAAAGGGGCTCGGAACTGAATATTAGAACTTCGGTTTTCAGTTTACCAAAATCTCAAATACCGAATCATTGAAACTGACAACCAAAGTTAGAAAAAAAGTTAAATAGTGAATGGACTGAGTAAACCGAAAAACCAAAAATAATTTTTTTGGTTCAATCATTTTTCGGTTATATGCCCACCTCTAAATTGTCCGTACATATGTTCCTTCTTCAGGAAATTACGTTTATATTTTTTTTCCCTGCAATAGCTTGTTATGCATGCAAATTCATTCTTAAGAGTTCAAAATGCAAATTCTCTCTTAAGAGTTCAAATGAACTTTTCCGATAAGCACTCTTTATACTGACAAGGAGAACCTTTTTCTAGCACCATGCTCACTAAATTTAGGTTAGTATTACTCTCTGGCTTCATGAAACACCTAACCGAGTGTGGTGGACTAAAAACTTTATTTCATCATTCCTTTAGCACTATATTGGTACCAGTGACGTAAGGTAGTGCGTGAAGTTTTTAATTGCTTACTCTGGATCTTCCCATCTAACTGTTTCTTTCTCTTGGACCTTATTGTGTTTTGGAATTCAAGAATATGTTCTTTTGTAGGTGACTGTCATGTTGATGTCACTAAAAGCTGGAAATCTTGGCCTAAATATGGTGGCAGCTTCTCATGTAATTCTTCTGGACCTTTGGTGGAATCCAACCACTGAAGATCAGGCTATTGACCGAGCTCACAGAATAGGACAAACTCGTGCAGTCACCGTGTCTCGTTTAACTGTCAAAGACACTGTTGAAGATCGAATTATAGCTCTGCAGGTTTACCGCTCACTTCATACCCTGTCGGTGTATATGTTGAAGCCCATATTTTTTTTTTGGTTTAGTTGAACCGCGTCATTCAAGAATTGCATAAAGCTTGCTCTCAAAAAAAAATAAGAAAGGAATTGCATAAGTTTGTCTGATTCTGTTCTACCTTCCCAAATCTTTCTTTTCCCTGTGTTATTATTGCCCTTGTATTTACCACCAACCATTGTCTCTTGTTTTCTTATGTAATTTGATTTTTCTTCCCATCTTAGAAACCAACACTTCCAGACACTGTTGAAAGACCGAATGGTGACTGATGATTTAGATTATTTGGAAGACTATCGTCTCTGAAGCCCCTCTTATGCAGTTTACATGCACTCACTTATCTTGTGTGGTATTCATCGTTTTAAATCCTTTAGACTTATAATTTCAGGAGGACAAGAGGAATATGGTTGCATCTGCTTTTGGTGAAGATCAAAGTGGAGGGACAGCTAGTCGACTAACTGTAGAAGATCTTAGATATCTGTTTAATCTCTAATACAGGGCTCTTATATCTGTATTTGGCATGTTATGGCCAGTTAGCAGAATGTTCATATGTAGGAGGAATAGATTAACACCTGGAAGATATTTTGGATGCAACTCAAGTCATTAGAATTGCTTGTTATTATGGCTCAACACAGTGAGACCGATGGTAAGATATTTATTTCTACTGCTCATCCTTACCAATTTTGTTGTCTTATGAAAGCAGGCATCAGACTTTCTATCGTCATAGAAACCGGTTCTTGTATGTGATATACGCTGTATTATCATGTATGTGAATTATCTTATTTTTCATCGCAAAAAGTCGGGCAGGAGAGAAGAGAGCTACTAATTTGGTTAATTAATGTGTGTATCCGGTAATCTATCTTCTTTTGATGGAAAGGGTCTATTTCTACATCTAGGATTCAACTACCAACACTCTAAAATTTGGAAACTATTTACGATAGACTATTGAAGAAAGAACATCATGATTTAAATATGTTTGTTTCGGGTAGTGAGTTGTCAAAGAGGGAGTTTCTTTTTGGATAAATTACGCAATGCCACACCTTAACTTATCATAATTACTTCAAATTTTAGCCCTTTAATACCATATCTTAATTTATCATAATTACTTAAAATTTCAAATCTTTTAAATAATTGTTTAAAACCCTACTTTCTCTAAAAGGATTGGATACCTCCCCCTTTTTCTGTTGCTCCTAATTTCTAGCCCAAATATCTGCTAGTTAGTAGATATATTTGATTCTTTTTCGGTTACCCCCTTCCCTTTCCACTTCATCTTAAATTGTTCTATTAAAGGAGAAATTGTGATTTTTCGTCGTCTAATTGAATTTTTGTCGAGTTGAAACTCCAAAAATTTGAAATTTTGTTCGAGTTGTTTTAACTCTAAAGTTTGGTTTATTGATAATTTTTTACTTTACATTACATTCCTTATTTTTCTAAACAAAATTGAAAACGACAACGGTTTCCCACGAAATGAAATTGTTACTACGAAAAAAACAATGGAGATGAAGAAGAGTGTCACAGAGTTTATGAGGTATTTGCCATTAATGGCGGAGTGGCGGTGTTGTAGAAGAAAGATAGGGTCTTATCAGTTTCTTTTGACTCTACAGTTATGTATCTAAAGTTACAACAATTTACAATCTCCATTTCAGTTTTTACAGAGGTTAGTTTGTGTTCATAGTTTTAAGTTGAGTCTATCAAAAAAATGGCAACACAGATGGCCACCCCATAAACAAGGTACAATAGTGACGTATCTGACTAAGATTAAGGTGCTAATATATAGATATTTATGTATTTAGCTCGTGATACATTGTGAGGTGAGATTAACTTATGTATCATAGATATTGTGTATCATTACTACAATGTTCTGTTATTGATGTAATGTACCTAGTTCACAGATACATTGTGTGTGAGATTGACATATATTATGAATAAATCTGGTTCGTGCCACATGATGGGTGAAATTAACTTATGTATCATTACTTAATTAAGCTATTGATACTTTTAAATGGCATCGCATAACGTTGTAAAATGATAGCAGACACAAGACTAATTGTATGTTAATATATCTTCATGATACGTTATTATGTTGTGTATATGATACTTTTGAAAGAATGTATTTGACATGCTATATCCAAATCTACAAAATTAATTAGATTGTCATGATTTTCTCTCTAATTAATCAAATTGTTTTTACTTTCCCTTTAAATCCATGGGATCAGCAGACAATCTATCCGGAACACTATGCATTGCGACAATAGTAATGCATCACGTTTAAGATTTTTGAAATTTTTAGTAATTATGAAAAGAATTGAGATAGGGAGTAATTAACTTGTAAAGTTATTAAAATTTATGTTGTTTGCCCTTTATTTTTGAAAAATATGGTGAAGTAAGATAAAGTTCATGAGTTTATTATTGTTAGAATATTAGTAGGAATAGTAATATCATATAGATTCCTCCTTGAAAAAAAGAATTGTAATGTAGTGACTTATTTGGAAAAAATTGAAATCTAGTGTCTATAAGTAGAGCCTCAATGTAATCACGCGGATACAACAATTCAATAATATTCTTCTCTTATATTTCTCACATGGTATCAGAGCTTCTACGATCTTGATGAAGAATCAAAAAATTTCTGCTGCTAGCGGATGACATATATGAATGATAGTCATATAATATTTGGAAAGAAGCACGGATACCAAGATTGTTAGGCGTATGACATATATGAATTATAGTCATAATATTTGGAAAGAAGCACGGATACCAAGATCGCTGGCAACAGAAATACTTTGATTCTTTATTAAGATCGTAGAAGCTCTGATACCATGTGAGAAATATAAGAGAAGAATATTATTGAATTATTGTATTTGTGTAATTACATTGAGACCCTGTTACTACTCAGTACTCCCTCTCTCTCATTGTTTCTTCATTTTTATCGTTCTTATGATTTATATTTTCCCCAAAATTTTTACTTTTTTTTTTTTAACTTACACTGTTCATCTCTTCCTCCTAATCTATGTTCTTAATACCATACTTCTTTAACCACACCCCGGAATATTTTTATCTGGCAACTAACACTCGTCCTATGTCTATTCTGCAGACTTGACGGACTATCAAGGCCAGAATTCCTAGAAATTTACAGGTTAATCCATCGTTGTTATCAAGAAATTAAGAGGCTAACCATATACTGAGGGTAAAATTTTTTTATAGAAACAACTAATTTGCATGATGTACAAAAATATGTAAGATGTGTTCAAACATAGATAAAATCATTCATAAAGAAAATATTTTGTGGGGAAAAAAATACATAAATAAGAACTTACATGAAGTAACTTAGGAGAGAGGTTTCCCTTTCGGGAACTCCCTAAAGATCGGATAGAAACCTTGAAGTTTTTATTAAAACAAACAGGTTACTTGATACAAAAATTTTATAGAAAGAAGATTGGCTTTGATGGGTGTTTTGGAAGGAGAGGTTTATACATGGGTTCTGGAGTTGGGTAATTGCACTCTGATCTCTTCACTCTAAAAATACATGCCTTTTATAGACAAACATTTCATAAAGGAGTGGTGTAAAGCAACACTACGTGACCATCATATAGTGGGCCGACACTTCTAGATAAGGGATAAGAAAGAAGACTTCAATAATGCAAGTCGGGTGCTCTTTGGGCCCCATCGTCACATGCATTATTAATTTCTTTCAGACGCGTGCTTCAACAGTTTTTCTTTCTTTTTAGAAAGTAGTGATAAAGGAAGCACTCAGACTGACCCTAATATTTACAAGACATAAAGTGGGCTTCCCCACTTGACTAGCTACATATATTTCCAAAATACAGTAGAAAAAGACTAAAAATTGTCCTGACTATAGGTTGTCTTGTCTTGTCTTCAAGTGTCCAAGTTGTGCAGGGCAATTGAATCGAAACTCATCCCTGAGTCATCATCCTCATAGGGATCCTGTGCATCTTGGAATTGGAAATTGTTGTCTTCACCTGAACTAGAACCATTAGTGTCTTGCTCCGGTATAACTCTGTCTGAATTAATGGGTTGTTCCTGTGTTGGTACAACTCTGTCTGAATTAATAGGTTCTGGTACAACTCTATCTGAATTAATGGGTTGTTCCCTTGTCTGTTCGTTTACATATTTATCTTGAGTCTGGCTACTGAAAAATTTATCTAATGTCTGTTTAATTATGGTTTCTATTGTCTGATTTTTTCTTTTAGCCATTAAAGTCTTTTTAAGCTTATTTTCTGATCTTGTTAGTTTAGTTTTTGATGAAGAACTTCCTCCATCTTCACTTTTTGGCAAAGTGACAGCCATCAACAGATTTGGTTTGTCTTTACCGGTTACCGTTTGAACCGGACTAGCTGTACCAACATCCGGTACAGTGGATTTCTTAGCATTTAGTGGGAAATGCACACCCTTCTCATCCATTTTTTGAGGAGATGGAGAACTTTGTTCTGGCGTAGTCTGTGTCTGAGCATTTGTCTTGCTGGTTGAGTGCTGCTGTCTGAGTCTTGTTTCTAGTATCTGGATCTGTTTAATTAATCTAGTATTCTCCATGACAACGGACTCTTTTTGAGCATTCAATGTTTTGAAGTTTTCCGTCATGGAAGAGCAATGGTCACAAAAAATTATCTTCCCAGTGTCTTTATGTACATTATACTGGGGAATCTGATCTGGATTTTGTCTAAGAGAAGGAGAAATATAGTAATTGGGTCCTAAGTATCCTCTGGCATGGTTAGTGGCTTCAGTAAAATCATTAAAGCCTTTAAAAAGAAGAGTTTTGAAACCTTGTATGGAGTCTAAAACTTCTAGCCAAGTTTGGAAAATACCATTAGTTTTTCCATGTATAACTACATAATATTTAAAACGGGGTCTATTTTTCTCTGCCATGTACTGGCATAAAGCATTCATAGAGGCCATGAAATGATTACGGCTTTGTTTATTATAGGAAATCCATAAATTGTCTACTAAGCATTTTTGGGTTTTCCTAAATCTTGAATAAAATTTCGAGCGTAATTTACTAATCCTAAAAACTTTTGTAAATCTTTTGTTGTTTCTAATTTGTCTGGAATTTCTAGTACCTTTTTTGCTATATGTGGTTGTAATTTACCTTTCCGTTACCTAGAGTTATTCCTAGAAAGTTAATATAAGTTTTACATAACTCCATTTTTTTCTTACTTATTATTATGCCATGTTTAACAAATAATCTAAAAACTAGTTGTAAATGTCCTAAATGTTCTTGCATGGTTTGACTAAATACTAAAATATCATCTACATAGACTAATATGAAATGCTTATATTCTCCAAATATATTATCCATTTTTCTTTGAAAAATGGGTGGAGCTGTTTTTAATCCGAAAGGCATTACTAACCATTCAAAATGTCCTCCTGGACATGTGAATGTTGTCCATTCTATGCTTTCGGGATGCATTTTTACTTGCCAGTAGCCTAATTTACAATCGAATTTACTATAAACCTTTTTATTTTGGATTCTATTAATTAATTCATTTTTATCTGGTAATTTGTATGCATCTGTTCTAGTATTATCATTTAATCTTTTGTAGTTAATTACCATACGGGCTTTTCCTCTTACCTGTTCGCTATGGTTTCTTACCATAAATGCTGCTGATCTATGTATAGAGGTAGATCTTCTTATGACTCCTAATTTTAAAAGTTCTTTTATCTGTTCATCAAATTCATTAGTGTCCTCATTATTTGCTTCTATAGGAGCTGTTTTTATAGTATATTCTAAGTTAATTATGTCTAACTTACACATTTGTTCATTAGCATTCCAGTGAGCTAATGGTCGTTCTCCTATGATTTCCATTTCGTCTAATATAAATATTATATTTTTCAAATCTTTTGGACTGTTTATTACTCCTATTCTCTCTATTCCTTTTCTAAAATTGTAAAACTGGGTTTCTATACTTATTAAGGTATATTCTTTTTCTATATATTCAAGACACTCTTGTCCTTCTGCATTAAGTAAGGTATAACTTCTAACTTCGTCTAGATTTTCTTTTAACAAATTGCTGCATTGTGGCGTACTTTGACAGTCTTTGCAGCATGGTTCTGGAAGTGATTTATTTTTATAAGTATTTAGGGTTCTATATATGGTAGGCAAGATTTTTGTCTGTACAGGTGTATAAGTTAGGTTCCTAAATATCATTATTCCGTCTCTTGTCAAAAGACATCCTCCTTTATCTTGTATACAGAATTTTAATCCTACTACAAAGTCTGATCCTATATTTAAATCTCTGGCTAATATTTTATTCACTTTATAGACTGGGTTATAGAATTTATCACAAGTGTTTAGGAAGCTTATTTGTGCATTTTCTACGTAATAACGATTAATGTTTTGAGAGCCATCCATTTGAGTGGCTAGTATAGGTTTCTCAAGTGTTTTTAATAAGTATTCGGGTACTATTGCTTTATTAATTAAACAACTGGTATATCCGGGATCTACTAGTGCTAATGTTTCTATTTCTATATCTTTTATCTTAATTTTTATCAGAACTTTTATGGTGGAGAATTCTTTATCTTCGTTACATATTAAAGTTGTATGACTATTTTCTATATTCATAAGTTCTGCTTCTAATTTTTCTAAATGTACTGTGTCTATTGTCTCTTGTGTATCTGTTTCTTCTTTAGTTTTTCCTTTCTCTAGAGTAGTTATTCTTTGTTCTAAATCATTTAATCGAGTTTCTAGAGTAGATACTCTTAAATTTAAGATCTGATTATTTGTATATTTTTGTCCATTATTTGTTTGTGATTCTATCTTTATTTTTAAAGTATTTTCTATACAATTTATACATGCTTCTAGGTAGCACTTCTTGCATTTTGCTCTATTTTCTTTACTTGGATACCAACTACATATTCTACATCTATTACTGTCGAGACCCTTATTTCTTTGGAAGTCATGAATACACTCTTGTGTAACATTCATCAAGTTATTGATTACTAAATTGTTTAGATCTAAATCTTCAATTTCTTGTCCTAGTTCATTAACTAAGTTGTCTTCTTCTGATTCTGACGAATCAGATTTTAAATTGGCTTTGTCATTTATATCAATACTTATTATTGAGTATATACTTTCTGTATCTGACATGTATTCATCTACATTTAATAGTGTTTCTTGAAAGTCTTCTATTAGTTGCGAATTTCTTGTCCTATTATTATTTCTCTTAGGACATACGTTGGCTAAATGATCTATGCTGCCACATGTATAACATTCTAGTTTATTTTTATAATTTCTATCATTTCTGTATTTTCTAACATGTCTATCTCTATTAAGCCATGGTTTTTTAGCTTTAGATTTTCTTAGGAAATATTGTTTTTTGCTATACGGTTTTTGATTATTTCATTTCTTATACCTCCTATGTTGTTTTTGATCATAATTCTGGGTTGTATATATAACTGATTTACAAAAATTCATTTCATTCTTTTTTAATTGTTTCTGTATTTGTATGTTTGTACATTTTTCAGTTAAGATATCCATTATATGTTGAGTTCTATGTCCTATTGTCCATTTAAAATTTGGGTTTGCTGCAACCCCATCTCTTTTATACCATCTTTCTTCGATTTCTCTTCCTAAGGCTCCGGGTAGTTTATTAAATAATTTTTTACCTAGTTCTTCATTAAATGTATTTCCACTAACAATACAGTAGTAAAAATAATCTTGTAAGAACTTTTTTATGTATACCCAGTGTGATATACTTAGTTGTTCTAATTTGATTAAGACTTCCTTTTGTAAAGCTATTAATCCACTATTTGGATCTTTTTCGGTTAATAACATGTGCATTTTATTTGTAAAATTATAAGGCTTTGGTCCCATACTTAGTAGAATCTGGAAATCATGTGGACAGTTTGTCTTAAAACTTTCCCGTGTAGCTTTAGCAGATTCTCCTAGGAAGGTTTCTAAATATTTATACATTGTTTCAGTATCAGTCTCAGTATAATGTCTTAAGTAATCAGCGGCTACTATACCTTTCCATAAATCTATTACTGTATCCCACATTAGGGGATCATGTGCCGCGATATTTAAAATTTTTCCTTTGCTACCTCCCTCTTGGAGTTTAATTGGTTCTTCTATAGGCATTCTTTTTCCTGCTGGTTTTATATAATCTCCTTTAATTTCTGTATCTGGGTTTACCCTAATTGCAGGTCTTCTAGGTACATTGCCGGTACTGTAATCTATTGGCTGCGGATTAGGATTTGTTTGTTGGAAAGGGCTAGCACTTGAGGAGCTAACTGGTTCTAACTCAGCTAATTCTTTGTAACTAATGGTAGAACTTGGTATAGATATTGTATCTTCTTCAAGTTTAAAGAAAGATTCATTACTTCTATATCCTAGATTATCACTTCGTTTTAGGCAACTTTTGAAGTGTTCTATACATTCATTTATCTTCATGTCGTCTTTTTGGCATCCTTTACATTTAAACGTTATGTTTTTATATTCTTCTGCTAAGTTTTCTACTTTTTCTATGGCTAAGTCTACTTCATATCCTTCTTGTAAAACTTCTATATTCATAAATTCGTTTTCTGTTTCTATATTACTTTCTGTTTCATCGTCATCTAAATTTCTTTTTGTTGTGTAGTTATAATCTGTAAATCTAACTGAGGTTTCTCCTTTACTTGTAGTATATAGTAAGTGAGAGTCTGGTGTGAAAGTTTTTGGTTTAGTAAATTTGTTTAGATTCCATTCTAAACCTGATAATATTTCTGGGTCTATTTTTATTGGTTTTATGAGACTTATTCCTTTATTTCCCATTATCTCAACTACATCATTTACTTTTAATTCAAATTTTATGTTACTACTTAAGGTTAACTTACCTATAAAACCTATGCACATTAGTAAATTATTTCCACTATTCATTTCCTCGTATCCTTTAGTTTGGATTCCTATTTTAATATTCCTTCCGAATTCTTTTAGATTAATTAGGAAATCTGGACTAATATAGAAAATGCCGCCATTATTAGTCATATCTACTTCTGTTAATCCTATTATAGATTTTTTAATGTCTGACCATCTATCATCATATATTGTTATTAATACTTTAGCTCCTAAGTTTTTTCTCGTTAATCCTTTTATTCCTATAACAATTAATCCCATATGCATTAAAATCATTTTACTATTCTTTATATGTTTTAATGAATTAATATTTACTAAGTCTAGTATTTTAAAATCTTCTCCTAAGGCTGATATTTGTTCTTCCCTATAATGTCTGAATAACTGATTGTCTGAAGAAAAATATCCTGCATTATATAACGTCTTAGGATTTAGTAATTTTAACTGATGTTGTTGAAAGATTTGTAAATCTTTATCTACATCTATTATTTCGTTAAGTTCTTGGTTCTGTTCTATATTAGATTGTCTTCTGCATATTCTAGATAATATATTATTATTTCCTATCCTGTTTTCTGAGAAACTGATTCTTTGTCTTTCGTTGTTATTTTCGATGGTTCTCCGTCTATTTGATAAAAGGTCCATCTTTGTGGTTTTCTTATTATTTTTTTGCGTTCGTTTTGAAGGGTTATTTCAATCTTCTTTAATTGATTTACCAGTTCTTCTATTTCTGAAATAGGTTTTTGTTTTTCTTTGGTTTCTTTATTTTTTATTAAGATATCTATCTTTTTATGTAGTTCAGGTAGTTCTGGTTCTTTTGGTGTTGTAACTATTTCTTTATTTTGAATTAAACTATCTATCTTTTTATGCAAATCTAAAAGTAGTTCTATTATGGTATTATTTTGTTTTAGTAAAATTTTGTTTGTTTGACTTGAGGGTATATACCTAGATAATCCTTCTGGTTCGCTGTGATGAATTCTTGATTTTTCTAGTGCCTTTATATAGTTTGTATCTTCCTCACTCATGTAACCTGGTCAAATAATAGATTAAGGTACCAAACTAAACTAAGCAAAAAATATCTTAACTTAAACCACTTAGGATAACAACATAGCTTCATTAAAACGTCTAGACTATCTAGATCTTAGATTTCAACCAGAAAGGAAATATAGAATATTAAAAGATAATTCTACGATAAGGTGTAATTTTAACCAAGGAGAACATATATTACACTCAGAAGATAAACAATATAACACAATAATAGACTTTTTGATTAATTCTAGCGAAAAAACACAAGAAAAAGATAACAGTATAATAAAAACTTTAGAACAGATAGAAGTTACTCAAAACAGACATAAAAAGACCTTAGAAAAAATAGAACAGAATTTAGACTATTTAAAATCACAAGAACTAGAAATAGATAGAAAAATTCAATATCTAAATCATAAATTTAATTTAGAACAAATACCTACAAAAATAGAAATCGAAAAACTAATAAAAACATTAATAGAAAAACCTAAAGAACTAGAAGCAAAAACAACACAATTAATATCTAGGCTTGTTGAACAAGTAGAAAATATAACTAGGGAAATTAAAGAATTACAAGAAATAACAAAAAGATTAGAAGAAATATCGCTTTCATGAGTGAGGAAGATACAAACTATATAAAGGCACTAGAAAAATCAAGAATTCATCACAGCGAACCAGAAGGATTATCTAGGTATATACCCTCAAGTCAAACAGACAAAATTTTACTAAAACAAAATAATACCATAATAGAACTACTTTTAGATTTGCATAAAAAGATAGATAGTTTAATTCAAAATAAAGAAATAGTTACAACACCAAAAGATCCAGAACTACCTGAACTACATAAAAAGATAGATATCTTAATAAAAAATAAAGAAACCAAAGAAAAACAAAAACCTATTTCAGAAATAGAAGAACTGGTAAATCAATTAAAGAAGATTGAAATAACCCCTCAAAACGAACGCAAGAAAATAATAAGAAAACCACAAAGATGGACCTTTTATCAAATAGACGGAGAACCATCGAAAATAACAACGAAAGACAAAGAATCAGTTTCCCAGAAAACAGGATAGGAAATAATAATATATTATCTAGAATATGCAGAAGACAATCTAATATAGAACAGAACCAAGAACTTAACGAAATAATAGATGTAGATAAAGATTTACAAATCTTTCAACAACATCAGTTAAAATTACTAAATCCTAAGACGTTATATAATGCAGGATATTTTTCTTCAGACAATCAGTTATTCAGACATTATAGGGAAGAACAAATATCAGCCTTAGGAGAAGATTTTAAAATACTAGACTTAGTAAATATTAATTCATTAAAACATATAAAGAATAGTAAAATGATTTTAATGCATATGGGATTAATTGTTATAGGAATAAAAGGATTAACGAGAAAAAACTTAGGAGCTAAAGTATTAATAACAATATATGATGATAGATGGTCAGACATTAAAAAATCTATAATAGGATTAACAGAAGTAGATATGACTAATAATGGCGGCATTTTCTATATTAGTCCAGATTTCCTAATGAATCTAAAAGAATTCGGAAGGAATATTAAAATAGGAATCCAAACTAAAGGATACGAGGAAATGAATAGTGGAAATAATTTACTAATGTGCATAGGTTTTATAGGTAAGTTAACCTTAAGTAGTAACACAAAATTTAAATTAAAAGTAAATGATGTAGTTGAGATAATGGGAAATAAAGGAATAAGTCTCATAAAACCAATAAAAATAGACCCAGAAATATACGCAGGTTTAGAATGGAATCTAAACAAATTTACTAAACCAAAAACTTTCACACCAGACTCTCACTTACTATATACTACAAGTAAAGGAGAAACCTCAGTTAGATTTACAGATTATAACTACACAACGAAAAGAAATTTAGATGACGATGAAACAGAAAGTAACATAGAAACAGAAAACGAATTTATGAATATAGAAGTTTTACAAGAAGGATATGAAGTAGACTTAGCCATAGAAAAAGCAGAAAACTTAGCAGAAGAATATAAAAACATAACGCTTAAATGTAAAGGATGCCAAAAAGACGACATGATATATATATATACATATATATATATATATATATATATATATATATATATATATATATATATATATATATATATATATATATATATATATATATATATGCATGTGTTTGAAAGAGAAAAAGTAATCTTGCAAATTTAGAAAATGAAGATGGTAAAAGTTATTTGGGGAGGACCAGGAGTGTGTGTTTTTGGGTGATGTCTAATTATTATCAGCAGGGACTTTCAATTAATTTCATTTACCCGAGTGCATGGAAATGATTAAAAAAAATTAAAAAGAAGGAAAACTTATATCACAACATTAATAATCTTTCCACACCAACATAATATTTCATATCTTTTATTTAATTACATCTCATTTTATATTTTAATATTTCTCTCTTCATTATATCGTACATCACATTTTTATTTTTATCTTCTCAGATCTTTCTCTCCATTGTTCTCAGATGTATTACACAAGGTAGAGTATTTGATTTTTTTTTTTAAAGAATTTCATGTAATATTATAAAGTTATGAGAAATAAGAAAGAGAGTAATTAAATCCTATAGCGATAAATGAGAAAAAAGAGTAACTGACTCCTATAATGATGAAATTTATGCAAGTTAGAGAGAGTTAGTAAGGACAGTACAGTCTCAAGGAGGGATGAAAGGATAGAGGGAGCTCTTGGGTCCTTTTGTTTGGTGAAAAAGGTGCTGCCAAGCAAATGCTTTATCCTAATATTAAAGTCTACAATAATAGAATTCTTTTCCATGTGAAAATTGTTAGGTTTGTAAGAGGTGTGAATGAAAATTGAATAAGTGTTTTTTCTTGTGGAAACACACAAGAGAAAGAATGCACTTTGAGTAGAAACCTTTTCGGTTTGAATGGTTATGACCTTTTCAATGGGTTGTCACTTATCTGGAGAGTTGCACCTTTTCCAAATAGTTGCACCTTTATGAAGGGGTGCACCTTTATGAAACATTGCTTCTCTTCATGAAGCAACACCTTGATGACTATAAATACCTGAATTTTTTCTCAGGTAAAGACATGATTTTGAGTTGAAAAACAATCTTTTTCTTCTTCTTCTTCTTGTGTGATCATCAAATCTTTGAGTGAGTTCAAAATTTCTGAAAATTTAAGGTACCGCTATTTTCAAAAAGTGAATCATTTTATCCCGGGAGGAATGATTCCATTAACCTCGGGTACTTGAGGGGAATAAATTCCTTAAGGACACACCATGAAGTCGATGGACTTGATTCTAAACTTTTCTGCTTCATCTTTATTTCTTAAAGTTGATAACGACTTAATTTTGCTAGTTCATTTGATTATTTATTTGAACTTGTGTTTGAAGTTGATGGAACTTCATTATAGTTCTTGAAACAATTCTTAAATTTAATGTTGAAGTTCGTATTAAAATATACAGATTTTGTACTCGGAAGTAATAATATTAGGGAATTTATTGAATTTTTTAATTTTATTTTTGTGCTTGTTTGGTGGAAAGGAATTTTTTTCACCATTTATAAAGAAAGTACATTTGTAATCTGTATTGAGACTGATTTTGTGTTTTGGGAGTTTAAAGCTTTTGACTTTCTACTTTGTTTGAAATTAATAGTGATTCAAAGATTGAAAAACTTCATCACGAGTGAAAGTTCATTCGGTTGACGATTAGAAGAACATAAAAACTTCATCGTTAAACTAGAAACAAGTGGGTGTTTAGAGATTTTAAAACTTTATAGTTAGTATTCTGACATACTAAATTGGTTGTCTTTTTGTGACAACAAAAACGTCTGTTGAAAGTCATGCAAATGATGGAATGACAAGTGTAGCAGCAACAACTGTTGCTATGATAAGTCATACGAGTGTTGCACCCTCTATGACACCAATGAAAAAATCCAAAAAAACTTCGAGTGTGGATTTTAAACGTTGGCAGCAAAAGATATTTTTTTATTTGGTGACTCTTAAGTCTTCAAAGGTTCATCTCTGAAAATATTTTAGAACTGTCCGAAGAGACACAGGAAAAGGAACGTTTTATGGTAATAGAGGCATGAAAACACTCGAACTTCTTATGTAAGAATTATATACTGAGTTCTCCAAGATGACTTGTACAATGTGTACAGTGGTATAAAAGCCTCAAAATAATTGTGGGATGCTTTGGAACGGAAATATAAAACTGAGGATGCTGAAACTAAAAAGTTTATTATTGTAAAATTTTTTGAATTTAAGGTGATAGACAGTAGGACTGTGGTCTCTTAAGTACAAGAACTGCAAGTGGCAGAAGATATAAACATAGTGAATATCTTGCTTGAACATATTAAAGTTGTTCTTGATAATCACATAACCTTTGTTGTAGGTTTGATTGTGAATGGGGCTTTTCAAGTAGCAGCTATAATAGAGAACTTGTCACCTTTGTGGAAGAACTTCAAAAACTACTTAAAGCATAAAAAAATGAGATGTCAGTTTAAGACCTTATTGTGAGGTTATGTATTGAAGAAGATAAGAATGCAACTGAGAGGAGGTCAAAAGGAAATTCCACAATTAGTGGAGAAAATATTGTGAGGATGACCCTGACAACTCAAAAAAATAATAAAAAGCATCTTGACAACAAAGCAATCCTCCAAAGAAAAAGTTCAAAGGAAATTGCTTTAATTAGGGCAAGGCTGGCCATAAGTCCGTAGATTGTCAGTCACCAAAGAAATACAAGAATAAGGATTAAGCCAACATGTCTGAATTCAAAAATGAAGTGAATGATCTATAAACAATGCTTTTGGAATGCAACTTGATGGGTAATCCTAGAGAGTGATGGATTGATTTGGGTGTCACTCGCCATGTATGTGCCAACAAAGAGTTGTTTGATTTGTATATTTAGGCTCAAGATGAGGAAAAAATTTATGTGGCAAGCTACGCAACAGAAAAATTTGAAGGAATGAGAAAAATTAATTTACATGAAGATGACATTAGGCAAGGTGTTGACACTCAGCAGCGTCCTTTATGTACTGAAGTTAATAAAGAACTTGGTGTCTATATTACTTCTAACCAAAGATGGATTCAAATATATTTTTGTTTATGATAAGGTTGTAGTTAGCAAAGGAGAAGTGTATGTAGGAAAAGATTACCTCACAGAGGGACTTTTTAAGATCAATGTAATGACTATTGAGATCAATAAAATTTCTATTTCTTCTTACTTGCTTGAGTCAAATGAATTGTGGTATGAACTTTTAGGACAAATCAATTATAAAACCTTGCAAAACTGATTAACTTAGAAGTTTTGCCTAATTTTAAGTGTAATAAATCAAAGTGTCAAATGTGCATGAAATCGAAGTATGCTAAGCATCCGCGTAAGTCTATTGAAAGAAATTTCAATCCGTTAGACTTAATTCATACAAACATTTGTGATATGAAGTCAACACCATCTCGTGGTGGAAAAATTATTTTATAACTTTTATTGACGATTGCACAAGATACTGTTATGTTTATTTGCTAAATGGTAAGGATGAAGCAATAGACACATTTAGGTAATAGAAAATAGAAGTTGAAAATTAGTTGAATAAAAAGATCAAAACGAGAAGAAGTGATAAGAGTGAACAATATTATGGTGAAAAAAAGTATTTTATAACTTTTATCGACAATTGCAGAAGATACTATTATGTTTATTGTCCAAATGGTAAGGATGAAACAATAGATGCATTTAGGTAATATAAAACAATAGTTGAAAATTGGTTGGATAAAAAGATCAGAACGATAAGAAGTGATACGGGTGAAAAATATAAATCTCCTTTTATAGAGATATGTGTAGAAATGAAATTATCCATCAAACTACTGGTCCGTATTCACCTCAATCAAATAGAATTGAAGAAAGAAAAAGTCAAACATTAAAGGAAATAATGAATGTCTTACTCATAAGTTTGGATTTACCGTAAATTTATAGGGAGAAGCTATCATTACAGCTAACCAAATACTCAATACAGTGTCCCATAGTAAGACACATTCAATTCCATATGAAAAATGAAAAGGAAGGAAACCCAACTTGAAATATTTCAAAGTGTGAGGATGTCTAGCGAAAGTCCAAGTTCCTGTGCCTAAAAGGATAAAAATAGGATCTAAGACTGTGGACTGTGTGTTCATTAGATATGCTAAAAGTAGTAAAGTATGTCAATTTTTTATTCATAAATTTGAACATTCGTATATCAATTAAAATACAATAGTTAAATCGGATAATGCTACGTTCTTTGAACACATTTATTTGTATAAAACTTGACATGAACAGACTAGTGGAGGGTCTAAATAACTTTGAGATAAATCAAATGAGAATATACTTAATGATAAGAATCCAAGGCGTAGTACACGTCAAAGAACATCAACTTTTGTTGGATCAGATTTTATATCATTTCTTCTTGAAAATGATCCTCAAATATTTAAAGAAGTGATGTTGTCTTTGTATGCTTCCTTTTGAAAAACGACAGTCAATAATTAGTTTTATTTAATATTGAGCAACCATACTTAGGAGTTGGTTGCGCTTTTTCTAGGAAATAAACCTTTAGGTTTCAAATGGGTCTTCAAAAGGAAAAAAAACTGATGATACTATTGACAAATACAACGCGAGACTTGTTGTGAAACGATTTAAACAAAAAGAAGGAATTTATTATTTTGATACATACTCGCCTGTAACAAGGATAACGTCCATTCAGATGTTGGTTACCTTAGCGACGGTATATGGTCTTAAAACCCATCAAATGGATATGGAAACAACATTCTTAAATGGATAATTGAGGAAGAAATTTACACGGAACAACTTGAGGATTTTATGGTTCTTAGTAAAGTAAAGAAAGTGTGTAAACTTGTTAAGTCACTTTATGGACTAAAACAAGCACCCAAATAGTGTTATGCAAAGTTTGCCAAACTATATTGGCAAACGACTTCAAGATAAATGAATGTGATAAATGTGTTTACATTAAAGACACTTCAAATCACAAAGTCATTAATTGTTTGTATGTGGATGATATGTTGATCATTAGTAAAGATATTTTTGACATAAATTCTATGAAATAAATGCTTGAGAGCAAGTTCGATATGAAAGACCTTGAATTTGAGGATGTGATCTTAGGGATAATAATTCATAAAACTCCATAAGGATTACCATTTTCACAGTCTCATTACATTGAAAAGGTACTTAATAAGTTCAAGGATTTGGTTTTTTGTATTACCAAGGCTCCATTAGACGTGAGCTTTGCACTTTAAAAGAATGGAGGTGAAAGTGACTCACAGTTGAACTACATAAGAGTGTTGAAAAGTTTGATATATATCATGAATTGTACGCGAACAGATATAACATGTGCTATTAGTAAATTTAGTTGGTATATAAGTAATCCCAATCAAACTCATTGGATGACAATAAAAAGAGTTTTGGGGTATCTAACATACTCAAGACTATGCTTTGCATTATGACAAATATCATATAGTAACTGAAGGATATAGTGATGCAAATGAATCACCGGATCAAATAAAGTAAAATCCTTGAGTGAATATGTATTTACTTTAGGTAGAGGAGCAGTCTCTTAAAAATTATCCAAACAGACATGTATTGCCTGCTCTATGATGAAATCTGAGTTTATCATGTTAGATAAAGCCATTGAAGAAGCTGTATGGATCTAAAATTTCTTGAAAGATATTCCTTATTGTCCCACACCTTTCGCACTAGTATGTACACTCTGATATTCAAGTGGCAATAGGTATGACTGGGAGCATGATGTACAATGATAAATCTCATCATATAAGATGGAGGCATAATACCATTAGAGAACTACTCTCTGTGGTTTCAATTTAGGCAGATTTGATCAAATAGTTTGATCTATAGTATTAAACATTTAGGAATCACCTATGTGAGGGTGAAGTGGAAGCCGCTTCAAGAAGAATGTTAGTAAAGGCTTATTCTCTAAGCTCTCATGAAATCAGGGCATGTTCATGGCTAAAATAAATAAAATTGTGAGAACCATATATGGTAAAAGGCTGGTTGTGTGACAAATGTCATCTAGGTGTACATTAAATCTCGATGGTTTAAAGATATTACATCTACTGATTAACTGAGTACATCCGATGCATGTTCACTACAAAAAGTTCAAAGGGGAACCTACTTATCCAGGTGCAATTCGTCTTTGCTTGTTGATCACACACTTGTCGATAAATTTTTGATAAAATAGCCATTCCTCATTCACGTGGGGGATTGTTAGGCTTTTAAGAAGTGTGAATGAAAAATTAATAGGTGTTTTTTTCAAAAAGATGCCAAGAGAAAGGATATAATTTGAATAGATACCTTTTCGATTTGGATGGTTATGACCTTTTTCAATGGGTTGTGACTTATTCGAAGAGTTGCATCTTTGTAAAGGAGTACACCTTTACGAACCATTTCTTCTCTTCATGTAACAACACCTTGATGGCTATAAATACCTGAATTGTTCTCAGGTAAAGAGGTGGTTTTGAGTTGAAAAATAATATTCTTCTTCTAACTCTTGTGTGATCATCAAATCGTTGAGTGAGTTCAAAGTTTTTGAAAATTGGAGGTACTACTATTTTCAGAAAGTAAATTATTTTATCCTGAGAAGAAAGATTCTATTAACCTTGTGTACTTGAGGGGAATAGATTCCTTACGAACACATCGTGAATTCGGTGGACTTGATTCTAAACTTTTCTGTTTCATCTTTATTTATTAAAGTTGATAAACACTTCATTTTGATAGTTCATATGATTATTTATTTGAACTTGTTGGAACTTCATTATATTCCTTGAAATAGTTCTTGAACTTAGTGTTAAAGTTCGTATTGAAATATACAAATTTTGTACCCGGAACTAACAGAAATTATGTCTTGAATTATTAGTCTTGAAATTTTGTCTCACTTAATAATTTTTTAATAAAATGACATTATATTTGGAAAAATTCGTTTGGAAAGAATTTATGTATCTTGTTATGTCTAAGTTCTAACGTTTATCAATAAGATAAAAACTATGGTGAAGTGAATAGGTTCACTCTGAAATATCCCGAACATATGTCTTATGGATAAAGTTAGAACTTATGTTTAATACATACTTAAGTTCTAACTTTTGTTAATAAATTAGAAATTTTAGTTAATTGAACAAGTTTACGGTCTTAAAATATCCTAAGCGCCTACCTTACAGAAAAGATTAGAATTTTCTGAAGCAAAGACTATTTTTAAAACAGTTGTTAAACACAGCCAAAACTCAAAATCATTTATTATGGAGACAATTTTTGTTAGATTTTTTTTCTTATAATTTAAACATCTTACTTGATTAACAAATTTAAAGATTATTTTGATATATCATCCAATTAAAGAAGTAGAGTTAAGTCAAAAAAGTATTGAAGATAGATGATTAGACAGGATATGATACAACTTCAAATTATATTGAGAACATGACCTTAAATAGGAGGTGTGGAGGCCACAGTTTAAGTTAGAAGGTTAGTAGGTAGTGGGTTGTTGTTTGTCATGGTATTAGGAAATATTTTAAAACGGTGGAGGCACAATCAACAATAATTATGCGAGGATCCATTCAATTTTTGACACTTGGATAAGTGGATCTAGTTGTATACTTTACATTCCGCTCACTAGTCACGACCCCCACCCAGTACCCCACCCCCTCTTCCGCTCACTCCTCTTCTTTTCATTTTTTTATTTATACAATCATTACCTAATGTGGTTCTCTAAAAATTGGAAATAGAAATAGGAAAATAAATTTTTTTTGGTAACTCAGAAAAGTTAACATAAAAACACAACAAAACACAGAGTAGAGCATGCAATTACATTCAAAGAAAATAAACAAGGTTGATGGAGCAAATCAAAAGTAAATTTATTTAATTTTGACTATTCTTTTCTATTAAATTTTTGAAATATGTATCCGTAATTGAATATTAAAAAGAGTAAACGCACTGTTTCCACCCCTAAACTATAAATGAAATTGCTGAGACACACCCTAGGTTAAAAGGGGTCCTATTACCCCCTGGACTAATTAAAATTATATTTTTGGCAATCTTAAGTCCCTACGTGGCACATATGTGTGCCTACGTGGACCTTCAGTGAGTTGATTCACACAGTGTGCCATGTATGTTCCACGTAGGCCTTAAGATTGCCAAAAATATGATTTTAAGTAGTCCAGGAGGTAATAGGACCCCACCAAATCTCTTCGTAGACCAAGAGAAATTCAATGTCCTCAATTGTTTCTAAACAAGAACTCAACACGAGTTAACTAATCACACCGTCAAGTTCTAAGTTTATTCAGTATCAAAGATAAGCTAATGAAAACAAAACCCTAGGAGTTACTATTTATAGCCTATACAAAGGCCCAAAAGTGACCTTCAAAAGAATAGAATGAAGCCTAACCAACTAGTGTTCTGCTTGGGGTTGATGGATCACTTGGCGGTTAGTCAAGGATGCAACTGACTATCCCTCCTCCCATCGTTCTTAACCAGTATGCCCTTCCCTTGAGCTTTACTTGACGACTCAAGGAATGGTCGGTCACCATGGTGGTAGACCATCGACCCTATTGTCACCCATGGGTGGTGATGGCCTTCCTCATATTGGACACCCAACTCAGCCTTTATAAAATGGAATCCCTTGGTAGGCATCAAGACAAGCTCCAACATCTCTCTCTTTGTGAACATAGCTTGTAAACTTTGCAACTGCCAAGCTTGACTTCTAGTAAAAGGTTTTGAGGGACTTGAAATTGTATCATTCTCTCCATATTGAGAAGGACCTGACCCCAAATCCATGAATTCATTATCTTTTAGTACATCAAGGGGCGATAGATCAAATACGTTGAAGGTGTTGTGCACTTGGTAGTACGGTGGAAGATTAATCTTATAGGTGTTAATCATTTATCCTCTTAAGCACTTAAAATGCGCCATTTTCTTTAGGAGTTAATTTAGCCTTCCTTTGGGTTGAAAATTTGTCTTTTCAAAGATGTAGCTATACCCAATCATCTGATTCAAGTACAGGCCTTCTTAGCCCTTTGTTCACCTTTCTTGCCACTTCTCGATTCTTTTTTTCAAGGTGAAGCCTCACCTTTTCAGGTGTCCTCTTTATTTCTTCTGCCCTTTGGTTGCCATCTAAGCTTATCACAACATCACTAGACAAAGGAGTGATATCTAAAGGGTAAGGGGTTAAAACCATAAAGTCATTCAAAGAGAGTCATACCAATAGTTGAATGGATAACACGATTATAACCAAACTCGACTAATGGTAGATGATCCTCCAAAGAAGCCATTTTTCCTTTAACCATGGTGTGTCACATAGAACCTAAGGTCCTATTTACCAATTCTATTTAGCTATCGGTTTGTGGGTGGAAAGACGTTGAGAAAAGTACTTTGGTGTCAAGCCTACCCCACAATGACCTCTAAAAGTGATTAAGAAACTCTGAGTCCCTATCACTAACAATGGTTTGAGGAATTTCATGCAATTTAACAATATTCCCAACAAGTAATGAAGAAATATTAGGAGCATCCTTATATTATGGCATAGAATGAAGTGGGCCATTTTTGAAAATCGATCAATCACTACAAAGATACTATCTGTAACCCTCCTCGTCCTAGGAAATCCTAAAATAAAATCCATAAAAATGTCAAGCCATAGGACTATGGGAGTGGATAGTGGGTTATACAATACTTGAGAGAGAAGGCACGATTTGGCACTTCTACAATCCATACGTTGGCCATAAATTCTAGAAATATCGTTACGCATCTTAGGCCAATAAAATTGTTCCTATAGGATTCCAAGGGTATTTTTAATTTCAAAGTAACCCATTATACCACCATTATGTGTCTCTCTCACAAACAACTCTCTCCATGAGATAGAAGGTACACACAAACTCCTTTCTTTAAACACGAAACCATTAAACTTGGAGTAGGGAATTAAAGTCCTATCGCCTAGTCCATCGCTCTACCTCATTCCTAATAAGCTTTGAAGATTTAAGAAAATGTGGGGTCCTCGAGATACATCATGTTTAGACACTCAAAAACCATCAATTTAGAAGACAACGTAGAGATTAACACATGTTTTCTACATAATGCATCGGTTATCATATTTTTCCTTTTTTGTATTGAATTACATAAGGGAAAGTCTCTAGAAAATCAATCCATTTAGCATGCTCTTTATTCAATTTATCTTGGGCCTGGAGGTGCTTCAATGATTAATGATCGATTCAGATCACTAACTCCTTGGGCCATAAAAAATGTTGCCAATTACCCAATGCTCTAATCAAGGCATACAAATCAAGGTCATAAGTACAATATTTTAAATTTATGAATTTGAGGTTTTTGCTAAAATAGGCACTAGATTTATGCTCTTGCAATAATATGACACCTATGCCTACCTGACTAGCACCGTATTCAATCTCAAACATTTATCAAAGTTTGGTAATTGTAATAAGAGAACGGAACTAAGCATAGTTTTCAAAACTTTAAATGCATTGGCTTGCTCATCACCCTATTTTAAAGGTTTGTCCATATGTATTACCTCATTCAAGGGAGTGGCGATGGTACAAAATCCTTTGACAAACCGCCTATAAAAAATAGGCACCCCATGGAAGCTTTGTTCTTAATTAATGGATTTCGGAGTTGGCTAATTCTCGATGGAATCTATCTTATATTCATCTACCTTGACTTCTCTTGAGCTTACAATAAATCCCAAAAACACTACTTCATTCACACCAGCAGAGAACTTTTCAAGATTAGAATACAATTTTTCTTTCCTAAGTACTTCAAACACATTTTGCAGATGTAAAACATGTTCTTTAAGGGATTTGCTATAAACTAAAACATCATCAAAATATACCACAAAAAATTTCCTAATGAACATTTTCATTAAATATTTTATCATCCACATAAAGGTACTAGGAGCGTTGGTGAGGCCGAAAGGCATGGCTATCCATTCATGTAGACCAAGTTTAGCCTTGAAGGCGGTTTCCACTCATCAACTAGTTTCATTCGAATTTGGTGGTACTCGCTCCTAAGATCTATCTTAGAAAACACACCACAACCATTTAAATCATATATCATATTATCTAAATAGGGAATTGGGTGGTGATAATTTATCGTTATTTTATTGATGGCTCGACAAACAATGCACATGCGCCATGTCCCATCTTTCTTTGTCACTAATAATATTGAGATCGCACATGGGATCATACTTTCTTTGATATATACCTTGTTGAGTAGTTCCTTGAATTTCCCTTGAATATCTTTGGTATCTGTATGGTTACTTTAATAAGCCAGTTTGTTTGGCAATTGAAAGCCTGACACAAAGTCTATTTGATGTTCTATTCCCTGAATGGGGGTAACCATTTTCGAAGTTTCTTCATGAACACATCTTCATAATCCTACAAAATAAGAGAAATAAAATGGGTAATAAGAGAAGTGGAATACTTAGTATGAAAAATATGGGCTAGGAGGAGAATGGGTGTCTCCACATCATGCCCTTTGAAGAGATCTTTGTTCCAGCTCAACACCACCATTGGACTCTTTCCCTTTAACCCTATTATTTCTTCATCTTCATTATTTTTTATTTAATTGGTTTTCTCCTCTCTTATCTTCATTCCTTTCTCTTTCAACTCTCTTAGTAATTGATGAGCTTCATTTACTTGTGAGGGTGAAAGACGATGTGGTGTAAATATTTGGCTATTTAATTCAAGAGAATACTGATTGGTTCTCCCACCATGCTTCATTGGATAATCATATTGCCATGGCCTTCCTAGAAAGATGTGGCAAGCTTGCATGGGAATCACATCCCAAAGTACCTTATATTGATAATTTCCAATCTTGAATCGAATCACAACTTGTAAAGTTACCTTCAAATCTCCACATTCATTCAACCATTGGAGTTTGTATGGAATAGCATGCTTGGTTGTGGATGGCTTTAGGAAATCAACCATGGTGGCACTTACTCCATTATCACAACTAATACTATCAATGAGCACACATTCTCCTTGATAAGACATTTAGCATGGAATAGATTTTCCTTTTGACTCAGGTCATCTAATGCCTTACTAACCATCACTCATCTTACCAAAAAGTTATGAACTTCAAACTCTCTATCTTGAGGCCAAGCATATCCATCCTCTTCTTCTGCTTGTTTTTTCCCTTCAATATGCTCTGCCTCTTGGAATTTCTCATTATTCTCATTACCTTTTAATCCCAACTTTTCTCCAAGGTAATATAATCGACCTTCTCTAAGGATCACATTTCTCCAATTAGGACACTCACTTGCTTTGTGTCCCCATTCTTGGCATTTAAAACATTAAAAACCTTTAGAATTTGGAGTCAGATATTTGTTACCTTCATTCCTTGGTGGGTACTTTAGAGTGGTATTTTCTACGGGATTATTATCATAGGGTTTCTTGATATCCTTATTCTTGTTCTATCATAATGAATATTGAGCGACATCTTTGGTCTTACTCCAAGGATTAGTAGATGAGTACCCTTTGGGCATGATGGATTTCCTCTCTTTGAGATCCTTCTAAATTTCTAATGCTGCTTGAAAGATTTCTTATATGGTTTCAAACTTATGGATAGTCATGGATGAGGAGATCTCTTTGTTCAACCCAATCTTGAAGTGTATGATGGCATGTTGCATGTTCTCATGATACTAGAGCTTCAAGATCAGTTGTTGGAATTCATCATAGTAGGTCAAGACACTCTTGTTTCCTTTCCTCAAGTTGCATAACTTGGCAAGTGACATGATCCGAACCAGGGCCTTGTCAAAATGGGCATCCCAAGTCCAACCTAGATCGGGTACCGCCCCCGTTACCCAACCCAACCAACCTACACATATCCTGAGTTGGCTAAATTTTGAACATATAACAAGATAGAGTTATTGCATAATCCAAGACTCTGGGATAGATCTACATCCATGACCACCCAAACGAGTCCAACCGTTCGATACCCAACGATAACCAATACCAAACCAAACCATAATAAAAAATCATAAACCTATGAATTCCATAATAATTGTATAATCCCAAAATAAAATAGGATGAAATAGTCAGAAATTTAGTCCTATGATATTAGCCCCAATACAATGCCAATACCAAGGCTGACACCAATATCGACCCCGCCCATACCAACCCATAGTAGTCCATAAAAGCCTCTAACCAAAAGAATACCAAAATTCGGTTGGGACATGCCCCCAACCATAGACAAAACTAATATCCATAAATAACCAAAGTATGAAATAACATCCATGAAATGGAGTCTTCCAGAAAGATGAAAGCTTACCACTTCAATCTAATAGCTGATCCCAAAGTCTAATTTCTAAGCAGGAGGAGTAGAATGGTTGATTCTTGTATTGCGTGGGGATACAGCTGCCTAAAGATGGGCTAGCGGGTGAATGCTAGCATGAACTCAGGATAAGGATAAAATAATTCCATTTAAAAAAACCAAGTAAATAATCCATATACATATAAACCATACATATATATAACCGTGCTGGGAAAGGGAATCGAATTTAGCATGCATTTAAAATCATTAACCTGGGTATGTGCAGCTTAACCGTTCTTAACCACCTACGGGCTATATGGGTCCAGTGTAATCCCTAAACAGGCCACGATATTTGTAGTCGCAGGAAGCGAAGATACCATAAGAGTAAGATATTCCCAAGTACCCTTCACCCTCCATGATATATATATACAGTGTACTTAAAGAATTCTGTGTACCTCATAGTATAATATAAGGTCACCATGACCTACCCCTAATGTCGGCAGACATGAGTTTCCAGTGTTCATCCACTGGACTCCCACCTTCACAGTTAGCTACCACACCCCACCTTTATTGCCCAATTAAAACTATTTCCAACCAACCAAACCATTGTTATTAACCAAGCCTATACAGAGTGGTATACCAACTATAACTGTAATGACCCATGACTACCAACCTAGTTATCAAATGGTGCTTACAGTCTCGAAGGACTTCAAGCTAACCCAAGAGTTGGTACCTACTATGAGTACTGGATAACATGATCATAAATGTGGAAGAATACTGATATGCCATTAGGTTTTAATAACTGAATTTAAAACTAAAATATGATTCTATCGAAACAACTGACAAAATCTGATAAAATAATGATAAACTGGATAACTAACTGTAATGTCTGAATATAGAATAACTGACTCTAATGTCTGAAAAGCCTCTAAAACTGACTGACTGAATATGAGTTGATGGGATAGGCTCCAACTAACTTTGTTAACTACTGAAATAGATATATGAAGTAAAATAATCGGTCCTCAAACAATGAGGATTCACCACTGCTACTGTACTGCTGATAACCTGAGAAGTAAAGTCTAAGCACAATTTGGGAACTGAGCATCAACTCCTATGATATAACACATCATAGTGCAAAAGAAAGGTATGTGATCAGTACTTTGAATGTACTGGTATGCTAAATGAGGTAGGCTGATAAATATGGTTTCATGAACAAAACTAATAATTAACTGAATATGCATGTAAAATATGAAGTACTGAGTAGAGAACATGGAATCTATAGATACTAAAAATATGGAGAATCTATAAATACCGAGTATGCATGATGTTTGTAAATACTGAAGATACGTAAAAATCTATGGACACTGGGATGCATGACCAAGCATATAACTTAGACTGAGTAAAATCTGTAAACTGAAATGCTAAAAATTATTGATAACTGTATGCTTTGGTCAAGAAACTCTAAGACTGCATAACTGAACTGAGACTGTAACTGAGACTATATCTGAGATTGTGGGAGGTATCATCTAACCGACATTCCCCAATTTGAGCTAATAGAGGTCCAACCTGTAACCCCAGTTGGAAGGGATTTAATATCATGCCACAGGTACTAACTCTAGCTGTGTAGATCCAATAAACTGATATAATGTCCAAAGGACTAAGGGTGTCAAGCCTGAACTGACGGGTGACCCCTGGGAGATAGTCAAACCTAGTATGACGGGTGACTATTCATACCCTACACTGGCTACATAGTTTTGGAGTATAGGGACTGCTACTAACGACTCTGCCTATCTGACGGGGAAGCCGACATTCCTACACTTGCTTGGTGCTAAATCCTACTCCCAACTGAAAGACACTGAAATACTAAACTGTTCTGAGTTCTCTTGACTGGTAACTGACTGTTCTGATAATGCTCATAGTATGTTCTGAAGACTATTCTATAATATACTAATACTAGACTAAGTAAAAACCTATGGATTTTGGGTATTCAATACCCCCAAGACTCAAAATAATAATAGTAAAATGACACTAAAGCTTGAAGGACAAAACATAAAGGCTTTTATTTAAATCAATCACTCTTGTAGGCATTTTATCAAACACTTGTAGTTCAAGGATTAAAACAATCATAGGAATGCCATGGAACTTATAAAAATAGCATGAACTCAACATAATAGTACTATATCATGGCTTAATTCAATAAATAATAATATTAACACATGGAGAATTGAATAGTAACGATAATTTCGTGGTAACATGGTATAAAATTAATAGTTCATGGAGATTCATGGATGAAATCGCAATTTAAAATATAATAACTTGAAAAGATTATAACTTGGTGATTAAAATGGGCTACTTGGGCTCCATGGATGAAACGAATCCATGGATGAACATCTAACATACCCGGGATAGTGAATTTCTTGAAGTTTTGGGTAAGTTCTTAAGGATTAGCATTGAAATTGGAGAGCTAGGTTTCTTGATTTGGGGGAAAATAATTAAAATAATGAGTTTAAAAATGTTTTTAGGGCTTAAAAGCACACCTGGGCAGATTAAAATTAGGGGAAAGGACTGTTTTACCCTTGGGCGAAACTTTTAATTTTCGTTCATTTTTCTGAAATGGGCACCTGGTGCGACACGACGCTATCGCGTTGTGTCACTGGGAATTGGGCTGACGGCGCGACGCAAAGAAATCACAGTGCCCCTTTGATTCTGATTTTCACCATTGGCGCGGCACTCCATGATTGCGCTGCCTCACTGGAATTGGAAAATTATGAACTGGGCCTACGACACGATCCACCATTATTGTGGAGCAATACTGAAAATTGACAATTGCTATTTACACTTACTGCGCGATGCGCTAAGGGTCAAAATGATGGTGTTTAACGACTGAAACTTAAAATTGCCATAACTTCTTACCCGGTTATCGAATTTAGGCGAATTTTATATCATTGAAAAGCTAATTGAATTTCCTACACAATGGAAGGATCTAACCTAAAAAATAATGAGTATTTCAAAATTATATATGAGTACTCATGTATTGGAACTTAGATTATGCTAGGGAAATACGGGGCGTTATAATATCTCTCCCTTGAGATCATTCATCCTCGATGGAAACTGGTTAAGCTGAGAAAACTAATGGACAAAGCTTACACACTAAATGTGCATATCTAATGCATGGAATGCAAGACTGAACTAATTTGTAATACACGATTGACATAAACATGATGCACAATTGAATCTGAGTAGGATAGAGAGAAATCTTAAGAAGATTTGTACCTTATACTAAATCTGGATTTACAGAGAAAAGATAGGGTACTTGGTCCGCATATCTACCTCTTCTTCCCAAGTGGCTCCCTCAACTGACTAATCAAAGAACTTTGACTAGTGGAACTTCTTTGTTCCTTAGTCTACAGACTTGATGATCAAGAATTTCAATTGGAACTTACTTAAAGGAAAGATTGTTCTGAATCTCTGCATTTTCTAAGGGAACAACTACCATTGGATCTCGAATACACTTTTTCAACAACGAGACATGGAACACTGGGTGTACTAAGGCTAAATATGAAGGCAACTCAAGCTCATGAGCTACCTTTCTAAAATGACTGAGAATTCTGAAAGGACCAACATATCGGGGACTGAGCTTCCCTTTCTTTCCAAATCTCTTCACTCCTTTCATGGGAGAGATTTTCAAGTACATAAGATCACCAACCTCAAACTCAAGATCCTTTCTCCTCACATCCATATATGACTTCTGTTGGCTCTGGGCAGCCCTAAGTCTTTCTTTGATCAACTAAACCTTCTCTAATGCATCAAAAACTAAGTCAGGACCTACTACTGTGGCCTCACCTACTTCAAACCAACCAATTAGAGATCTACATCTCCTACCATAGAGAGTCTTAAAAGGAGCCATATGGATACTGGAATGATAACTGTTATTGTATGCAAATTCAATCAAAGGCAAATAGTTATCCCAACTACCCTTGAAATCAACAATTCATCCTCTAACATATCTTCTAGTGTCTGAATGGTCCTTTCTGCTTGGCCATCTCTTTGAGGGTGAAAAGTTATACTGAGGTGGACTTAGGTACCAAGACCCATTTGGAATACCTTCCAAAAGTGAGAGGTAAACTGGGTACCTATATCAGAGATGATAAATACTAAGACTCCATATAACCTGACCAACTCTCTGATATAGAGTTTGGTATAGTCCTCGACTAAATAAGAGGTACGGACTGGCAAAAAATGGGTTGATTTGGTTATCATGTGTACAATAACCCAAATAGAATTATGCTAATGACAGGTACGCTACAAACCTGTCATAAAATCCATATTGACTTCCTCCCACTTCTAAGTGGGAATACTGAACTCCTGCATAGACCCACTAGGTTTCTGATGCTCAATATTAACTTGCTAGCATGTAGATCACTTAGCTACAAACTCTGTAATATCTCTCTTTATCCCACTCCACTAATAAATCTCTCGCAAATCACGGTACATCTTAGAATCCCCTGGATGAATAGAGTAACGCACACCATGCACTTCTACCAGAATTCATTGTGTCAAATCATCTACACCAGGTACACATAATCTACCCTGACAACGCAAAACACCATCCTTCCCTTGGGAGAAAACCTCTACTTTCTGGTCTCTGACTGATTCTTTTAACTTAACTAGACTGGGATCTCTATCCTGCTTTTCCTTTACCTCAGAAACTAGGGATGATTCAGCGCTACTCTATATCCATACACTACCCTCTGCTGAGTCGACTAAGCGGATACCTAGTCGAGCAAGCTAATGAAATTCCTAAGCTAACTTCTTTTTACCATCCTTAACATGAGCAACACTGCCCATAAACAATCTACTGAGAGCATCAGCCACTACATTGGCCTTTCTCGGATGATACAAAACACTCATGTCATAATTCTTTAATAACTCTAACCACCTTCTCTGATACATATTCAAATCTTTCTAAGAGAACACATACTGAAGGCTTTTGTTATCTGTGAACATATCTACATACCCCCTATACAAGTAATGCCTCTAAATATTTAAGGCAAACACTATAGCTACTAACGTAAGATAATGAGTAGGGTAATTCTTTTTATGGGGTTTAAGTTGTCTGGAGGCATAGGCTATGTCCTTATCTCTCTGCATGAGGACACAATCTAAACCTACCCTAGATGCATTGCAGTACACAACAAAACCATCTAAACCATCTGGTAGAGTCAAGACTGGGGCTGAGGTGAATCGAGTTATCAACTCCTGAAAACTCTTCTCGCATAAATTTGGCCACTGAAACTTAACTTTCTTCTGAGTCAAACTTGGTATCAGAGCCTAAGGTTTTAAGGTGTCCTAGGGAGTCTGACAAGCCGCGTTAAGTAGAGTCTTGATCATCGGTGTGTAGCGTGCCACATCTATGAGCAAGAGGCTACAAGACATTTTAGAAAAAAATGTGATTCTTTATTTTATAAGTTTATCATGCTTAAAGTGTCTCTCTCTGCTATTGATTCGTGATCTCCTTTTTAAAAAATATGCCTCCACGTCGAGCGATAAGAAATAATGATGGTCAGTAACCTCAACCCGCTGACCCATTGAATGAAAACGTGTCTCATGCTAAATTTTGGGCAGCCTTTCAGGTGCTGGCCTAAGCTGTTACTGCAAATGTTCAAGCCAACCCCTCCCCAGATCCACAGCACCAGGGAAGTGATTTAGCAGCTACCAGGATTCATGATTTAATGTGGATGAATCTGCCAGAATTCTATGAGTTCAAGTCTGATGAGGATCCATGGTTGTTCTTAGAGGAGGTGCAAAAGATTACTCAGGTGATGCATGTATCTGAGGAACATAGTATGGAGTTGGCTACGTATAGGTTGAAAGACCTTGCTTATGACTGTGTTGTTTCTTAGAGGAAAGGTAGAGGTGAGGGATCTATCCCTACAACTTAGCAAGAGTTCTAGGATGCATTCCTGGATAAGTTTTTCCCTTTGGAGATAAGGGAGGCGAAGGTGGAAGAGTTTATAAACCTGCGATAGGGCTCTATGACTGTTAGGGAGTACTGTCTAAAGTTCAATCAATTGGCCAAGTATGCTCCTGACTTAGTGTCTGATAATCGGGCTAGTATGAGTAAGTTTGTGACTGAAGTATCTAGTTATGTGGTTAAGGAGTGTAGGTATGCTATGCTATATAGTGAGATGAATTTTTCTAGGATGATAACTCATTCCTAATAGATTGAGGTAGATAAGATTAAGGAGAAAGATAGAATTAAAGGGAATAAGAGAGCTAGGTTCGAGCAGCACGAACAGGGTCAGACTAGATCGAAGGGAGGGAGTCACCCTTAGTATCAGGATCATTCATCTATGCCAGCACCATCATATGCTGGTGCTCCCGTGCCTAAAGGTAGGCAGGAGAAAGGTAGCAGGTCATATGCATCCAGGTCTGAGTACAGTACTGGCAGTAAGCCAAATCGTCCCCTGTGTCCTAAGTGTGGTAGGGCTCATTCGGGTGAGTATTAGGGTGAGAAGAAGAGTTGTTTCCTATATGGTGACATGGTTCACAGAGTTAGAGATTTTCCACAGGATGGACTAGGGCATCGTGACTATCGCCCTCAGACCCAGACTCAGACTGTTAGTGCTCCAGTTCCAACGACTCGCCCAGCCCCAGCTTAGGGTGCCTCTTCTAGCAATGCTGGTGGGCAGCGCCAGAATATATTCTATGCTTTACCATCTCGCCAGGAACAGGAGGACTCTTCCAATGTTGTTACTAGTATGCTTCGTATATTTCAATTTGATGTGTTTGCTTTGTTGGATCCTGGATCCAATTTCTCATATGTTATACCTTTGATTGCTCTGAATTTTGAAATGAGTCCTGAGGTTATTCCTGAGCCTATCCCAGTTTCTGCCCCAGTGGGTGATTCGATTGTTGCCCAAAAAGTATGTAAAAAGTGTCCTGTTACCGTTCTTCATAGAGTCTTGTTGGCTGATCTGATTGAGTTAGACGTGGTACATTTTGATGTGATTCTAGGTATGGACTGGCTATATTCTTCTTATGCCTCTATTGATTATCGAATCCAAGTGGTTAAGTTTTAACTTTCGGGTGTATCCGTGTTTGAGTGGCCTAGGAATTCTGTATTACCCAAGAGTCATTTTATCTCTTACCTCAAAGCTAGAAAGATTATTTCCAAGGGGTGTATTTACCATTTGGTTAGAGTCAAAAACACTAAGTCTGAGACTCCAACTCTCCAATCTGTTAACGTCGTCAATGAGTTTTCTGATATCTTTCCGAATGATCTCTGAGGGATACCTCCTGATAGAGAGATAGAGTTTGGGATTGATCTTCTTCTCAATATTTAGCCCAGTTCTATTCCTCCTTACCATATGGCTCCTGCATAACTTAAGGAGTTGAAAGGCAACTCAAAGATCTACTAGATAAGGGTTTCATAAGGCCCAGTGTTTCTCCTTGGCGTGCTCCTATGTTGTTTGTGAGAAATAAAGATGGCTCTTTGCATATGTGCATTGATTAACGCCAACTGAATAAAGTCACCATCAAAAATAAGAACCCCCTTCCGAGAATAGATGATTTATTTGACCAATTACAAAGTGCAAGTTATTTCTCAAAGATAAACCTTCATTCCGGCTATCATCAACTCAAAGTTAGGGAGTGTGACATCCTGAAAACCGCTTTTCGAACTCGTTATGGCTATTTTGAGTTTTTTGTTATGTCTTTTGGGTTAACTAATGCCCCAACAGCTTTCATGAACCTCATGAATCAAGTGTTCAGACCATATCTGGATATGTTTGTCATAGTATTCATTGATGATATACTGGTGTACTCCTATAGTGAGGATGAATATTCTGATCATCTCCGAACTGTCTTGCAAACCCTTAGAGATCACAAGTTGTTTTCAAGTTCAGTAAATGTGAGTTTTGGCTAAGGTCAGTTGCTTTTCTGGGTCATATCATTTCTTTCGAGGGTATTGGAGTTGATCCCCAAAAGACCGAAGCTATTAGAAATTGGTCTAGACCTATTTCTCCGACTGATATCCAAAGTTTCTTAGGTTTAGCTAGTTATTACCGCCGTTTTGTTGAGGGTTTCTCCTCTATAGCATCTCTAATGACTCAGTTGACCCTAAAGAAATTGAAGTTCTTGTGGTCCGAATCTTGTGAGAAGAGTTTTCAGGAGTTAAAGACTCGACTTACTTCAGCCCCTGTTTTGACTTTGCCTGATGGTGTTGATGGTTTTGTGGTTTACTGTGATGCTTCGAGAGTTGGGTTGGGTTGCGTATTGATGCAGAAGGGTAAGGTGATAGCTTATGCTTCTAGACAGTTGAAACCCCATGAGAAAAATTACCCCACCCATGACCTTAAGTTGGTTGCTGTTGTGTTTGCTTTGAAAATCTGGAGACACTATTTGTATGGTGTCCATGTTGATGTTTTCACTGATCATAAGAGTTTACAGTATGTGTTTACCCAGAGAAAATTGAATCTTAGGCAGAGACGATGGTTAAAATTGTTAAAGGACTATGATATGAGTGTGTTGTACCATCCGAGCAAGGCCAATGTTGTGGCGGATACCCTAAGTAGAGTGTCCATGGGTAGTGTCTCACATGTGGTAGAAGGTAAGAAAGAGTTGGCTCGTGATGTACATCGTTTGGCTAGTTGGGGTTTAGGTTGTTTGACTCTGCTGAAGGTAGTATAGGGGTTCAGAGTAGTTTCGAATCCTCCTTGGTTTTGGAAGTGAAGGAAAAGCAATACTTAGATGCTAGTTTGGTCAGACTGAAGGAGTCAGTGAAGGACCAAAAAGTAGAGGTTTTCTCCTAAGGGGGAGATGGTGTGTTGAGATTGCAGGCTAGATTATGTGTCCCGAATGTTAATGATCTGAGATAGAGGATTATGGCTGAAGTGCACGGGGCACGATATTCTATTCTTCCTGGTGTCACCAAGATGTACCAAGACTTGCGGGAAATCTATTGGTGGAGTGGCATGAAGAAAGATATAGCAGGGTTTATAGCTAAGTGTGCAACATACAAACAGGTTAAGGTTGAACACGAAAGACCTGGTGGTATGATGCAAGAGTTTAGTATTCCCACCTGGAAGTGAAAAAAGATAAATATGGACTTCGTGATTGGTTTACCTCCTTCCCGACGCCATCATGATTCCATTTGGGTTGTGGTTGATAGGTTGACTAAGTATGCTCATTTCTTGCCTGTTCTTACTTCATATATTGCTGAGGATTACGCTAGATTGTATATCCGAGAGCTAGTTAGACTGCATGGAGTTCCCTTGTCTATCATTTTGGATAGGGGTACTCAATTCATTTCGCAATTTTGGAAAGCTTTTCAGAAGGGTCTTGGTACCCAAGTGCTTTTGAGCTCTGCTTTTCATCCGCAGACCGATGGTCAGGCTGAGAGGACCATCCAGACCTTAGAGGATATGTTGAGAGCTTGTGTACTTGACTTTAAGGGTAGTTGGGATGATCACTTATCATTGATAGAGTTTGCTTACAATAACAGTTTCCACTCTAGTATTGTCATAGCTCCGTTTGAAGCCTTATATGGGAGGAAGTGTATATCACCCATAGGTTGGTTCGAGGTGGGTGAAGCGGCTGTGAGTGGTCCTAATTTGGCATTTGAGGCTATGGAAAAGTTAAGTTGATTAGGGAAAGGTTGAAAACTGCGCAGAGTTGTCAGAAGTCATATGCGGATGTTAGAAGGAGAGACCTTGAGTTTGAAGTTGGTGACCTAGTGTATCTGAAAATTTCACCCATGAGGGGGTGAAGAGGTTCGGAAAGAAGGGGAAGCTTATTCCCAGTTATGTTGGTCCTTAAAAAATTCTTAGTTGTGTTGGTAAGGTAGCTTATGAGGTCGAGTTGTCTTACGAGTTGTCCTCTGTTCATCCAATATTCCATATCTCTATGCTAAGAAAGCATATTAGCGATGTTGTGGTAGTGGATTCCTCTGTAAGTGCTGACATTCAAGAAAATCTTTTTTTTGATAAGATTCCTGTTGAGATTCTTGATTTTAGTGTCCGAAGACTAAGGAACAAAGAATTTCCCTTGGTCAAGTTGTTGTGGTGAAACCAATCTGTTGAGGGTGCAACTTGGAAAGCTGAGGCGGATATGCGGTCTAAGTACCCGCACCTATTTTTTGCGATCTCCGATTAAGCCGAAGGTACCATTCTTTCCTAAATCATGCACTTTTGATAAAAGTTGCAGCAGTTTAGCAGTCGTTTATTATGTGTTCAGCTGTAGTTTCTTGAATTTATGCATTCTATGTTGCATTCGGAGTGAGAAACGATGTGGTGATGAGTCTAACGAATGGTTTCAGTTGTATTCTCTATTCCCTATCTAATCTTGGCATGTATAGCGTCATTCAACGACAAATGTTTCCAAGGGGGGATGATGTAATACCCCGGGAAATTTTTCATTGAAATTTTGTGTGTAAATGTGTTGGGTTCTATCTTCTAGAATAAATTATAAATTTTTCGTGTGGAATGTCATAGATTATGACCCACCATTGCGTAGAGTATCGAATAAGATTTTGAATGATATATGGATCACCCAAAATTAACACCCGAGCGATGAGTTATGAACATTCCGATCGAACCGTGAATAGTAGTGAACAGTAAAACGTGCAGGAAAATGTACTGAGGCTTGGCGTATTTTTTCTCCAACTTTAAACGATCATAACTCCTTGTACAAAATGATCTGGGTGATCTACTATATATCAACGGAAATCTGTGCGAGTCCTATTTCCAATGAAATTGGTTTCATCCAATTTGTCTATCGGAGCAAAATGTTATGGTCGATCTACTTCAGCCTATCAAAAGCAAATTTTTGGGTCAACTTCAAACGATCATAACTCCTCGTACACAATGATCTGGGCGATATACTATATATCAACGGAAATATATGAGAGTCATCTTTCTAATGATATTGGTTTTATCCAATTTGGATATTGAAGTAAAATGTTATGGTTGATCTACTTCAAACTATCAAAACAGTCCACCAAAGGACAGATTCGAGAATTATTTGACTTTTAGGACGTTTTGGTCATTCCCCCTCACCCAAAATCCGTCCAAACCCTATATTAAAGCCTATTAGAAGCATTACATGTTATATTTCATCAAATTTCATCAAAAATAAAACCCTAAGCTCCTACATCCAACTTCAAGAACCTCCAAAGTTCACCATTAATTCTGCAAATTTATTCAAGATTCCAAGTTCCTAGTTCAGGAACTCCAAGAACCATCATTCAAAAGCACGATTAACATCTTAAAAACGAGTATCGATCTAAAGTTCATCATTCAAGGTATGTGGGGTTTTTCAACAAGAACTCTCTTTCGTTCTTGTGCCCAAAAGTAATTTTCTTTATAAAGGCATAATTTTTATTTTATTTTTATGAATTTGAAGCATAAACCCATATCTTATGATGATTATTATGAAATCTTGATGTTTATTATTTTAAAAGATGAATTTACATGTGTGGAGATATAAATCTGAATCTTGAACGATATTTATCATGATTTTGATATTTGGGCCATGAATCCCCATTGGAAATTGTGTTTTTTTTAGAAAGTGTGTGTTATAAGAACGTTGATGTTGAATATTTGAGATATTTTGAATGATTTGACCTTTTGGTCTTAATGGAGTTATTTTGAACTCGAGTGTGAAAGAAATCCACAACGTGGTTGATTTTGATAGATGGGAAGCATGATTGCTCCCGATGTATATTTATATATTACTGAAATTGTTTTGTTATGGATTGTCTTTGAAATGATCTGAGCTAATTTCAGGAGAAATATTTAGCACCGAGTGGGAGGTATAAAGCGACCTTACTTCTCTAGAACTATGTGCCCCCATAGGAGTGAGCCTGAGGCTGATTTATATAGTGATCACTAGTTTGTGTGGATTTGATATCGATAGTCCTACTCTGATGGAAAGTATAGGATGGCTCTCCCCAACGTGTGTTGTACGTTGGACTCCATGTAGCTCACATGGTTTATATCGGTTATAGGATCTCCCAGTGTGTTTGCTTCCTTGTGTCTATGGTGAATGGTGAAGTGATTTGAAAGTGGAATTGTGAAAGTTATTCTTTCAAAAGATTTAAATGATATTTACATTATGATAATTGATATTCTTGATGAACTGAAAGTGATTGACAAATTATATGATGACTCACATGTGTTATTATACTTATTTCATCCTCTCATGATTATGATGATTTTCTTCGAGCTATGTGAGTCTTTCATACATCCTACATATTTCTTATAAATATTTATGATGATGATGTTTATAAAACTGCATACACCCCCATATACTCGATTCCTTTCCATGGTACTGACCCACATCTTCGGATGTGGGCTGCATTTTCTCGAAATATTGGTTCAGGTGCTCAGTTCTAGGTTCGACAGTGATTCTTCGGGCACGCTGTTCTACATCCTCTGTCGTGGTGAGTCCTCATGTTTCGAGGACGTGATGTCTGATGTTGGTTTCACGGAATTATTTACATTTGATAACTGAGTATGAGTCAGTTGGGGCATGTATCAACGGCTCGCTGATTTTATTGATTTTCTTAGAGGCTTGTCAGACTAGTATAGATGTTGGGAGTTGACTAATAAGTCATATTTTGTTATCTTTCTAAAATTCTTTTATTCTTGGATGATGATTACCTTGTTGATATTTGAGGGTTATTTATGGAAACCCCGTTGATTCGTGTTGAACTGAATGAAAATGGCTCAAAGGGTTAGCTTGGGGATACTCGTAGCCTCAAGCACCGTGTGATGCTCCGGAACCCGTTTTCGGGGCGTTACAAAAAGATTATAACTTGGTGATTAAAATGGGTTACTTGGGCTCCATGGATGAAAGGAATCCATGGATGAACATCCAACATACCCGGGATACTAATTTCTTGAAGTTCTGGGTGAGTTCTTGAGGATTGACCTTGAAATTAGAGAGATAGGGTTCTTGATTTGGGAGAGAAAGCTTCTTGATTTGGGAAAAAATAATTAAAATAATGAGTTTAAAAATATTTTTAGGGCTTAAAAGCACACCTGGGCAGATTAAAATTAGGGGAAAGGACTATTTTACCCTTGGGCAAAACTTTTAATTTTCGTCCATTTTTTTGGAATGAGCACCTGGCGCGATGCGGCGCTATCGCGCCGTGTCAATGGAAACTGATAACTAGGAACTGGGCTGCTGGCGCGACGTGAAGAAATCGCGGTGCCCCTTTGATTCTAATTTTCACATTAGCGCGGCGCGCCATGATCGCCCAGCCTCACTGGAATTGGACAATTATGAAATGGGCCTACGGCGCGATGCGCAACTATCCTGGAGAAATACTGGAAATTAACAATTGCTATTCACACTGACTCCGTGATGCGCTAAGGGTCAAAATAACGATGTTTAATGACTGAAACTTAAAATCGCCATAACTTCTTACCCAGTTATCGAATTTAGGCGAATTTTATATCGTTGAAAAGCTAATTGAATTTCCTACACAATGGCAGGATCTAAACTAAAAAATAATGAGTATTTTCAAAATTATATATGAATACTCATGTATTGGAACTTAGATTATGCTATGAAAATATGTGGTGTTACAATAACTTGCAAGTATTGTCCCTAGCCAAACCTTTTTGAGATCAAGGGATTCCCATGTACCCATAGATCACATTATCTAATTAACTTGGGGGAGTCCCATGTACCCCACAAGTGTTCCATTATTATGATTACTTGGGGGATTTCATTATACCCCACAAGAATGATTGTTAAACCCAAAATCATTCTATTTTGACCATTCCAAACCATTTAACCATTTAGGGTTCCATTACCAAGTTTAAACCATGCATAAATTCCAATAAAAATCCAACATTGTAGTGAAAACATTCTCATAAGCATTTTATCAAACACATTGGGGCGTCGTATTTCCAAAGCCAAAGCCAATTACCAAATACTCATTCCCATGCAACCAATTATCCAAAACCACCATTAAAGAATATAAAATCATAATTAAAATATCGGAAAACCATAACTAAGTATTTATAACCAAAACCCCTAAATTATATTTGAAAACCCAAAACCATACAATAATCAAACAATTAAAACATTGTATAAAACAATGTCTTTAGTTGAAACTGACAACGAGGGAAGAGAACATGCCTTAAATTGAGTAGATGATAGAAAGAAATCACCAACACAAGTCCCAAATTAATCCTTAAGATGAAATCGTAGCTTTCTTTGGTCAAGAACATTAAAGAAGATTAGAGAGTGTTTCTAACTGTTAAAGGATAGAATAATAGGATAAATAGCCTTCTAAGTGTGTTAAAAGTAGCAGGGCCTTATTAGGTTAAGTGGGGAAATGTCTAGATTGCCCTCACTTAAACTGCACCAAAATCTCGTCAGAGGGATACAACTATCCACACCAGTCATACTCTTCAATACGAGTGGTATCCATCACTCGAACCCAGGCCATCTCCTTTGGACCCAACACTGTCCAAGGTACAACTCACCCTAAACCATGTCAAATCCATGCATACGACTGGTACTCATGATCCGTACCCCTGGTAGAATAGAATCAAAAGACGATTGAACACTGCCAACTATACGAGTCCATGGTATTACTCGTACCCTAGATTATGGCTCATAGTAAGCAACTTGTACTCAGATCCAAGTTAGTCTACCAAGTCTAAGATTACGTAAAGGAAAGACCCAAACCAAACGGCCTGTGTCCATCCATACGACTCATACCAAACAAATCATACCCATTCCAGAAACCAAATCCAACCACCAACCAATATTGGTTTGCATACGACTAACCCATACCACTCGTATCCCAGTGTACGAGTCATTTCCCCTAGTCGTATCTTGTCCAGAGACCTGAAATCCAAGAAATTTTTTAAGGTCCAGAAATCCAGGGTGTTTCAGTCTTCCCAACTAGGAACATTCATCCTCGAATGACGGACAAGGTAGGGTAACCACAAGAATGATTCACTTCCATTATCAAATATCAATCCAAACTTTAACCAAGATAGAAAACAAATATGCAAAGATATTAATCTTTCCTTTAACCAAGTTTGAAAATAAAAGTATGTTGAAGAACACATACCTTCCACATGAATCTTAGAGCAAAAAATAGATGCAGCTACTTGGAATTTATGTCCTCCCTCACTTTCCTTATAGCCTCTTCCACCTTATGGTTCAGCCATGAAACATTAACCGAGGCCACATCCTTAGTTCGTAACCGATGAACTTACCTATCCAAGATCTAGATCGGGATCTCTTCATAAGACAGAGAATCCTAGATACCTAAGACCTATGAAGAAACCACCGAAGAAGGATCACCAAGGAACCTCCTCAATATAGATACATGAAGTACCAGATGAATGGAGCTCAAACTAGAAAGCAACTCTAATTCATAAGCCATATTACCAACCCTCCGCAAAATTTCATAAGGACCAATAAATCATGGACTAAGCTTCCCCATTTTACCAAACCGCATTACTCCCTTCATAGGAGATACCTTTAGGAAAACCTTATCCCTAATGTCAAACTCCAGGTCTCTATTCCTTACATTTGCATAGGACTTTTGGCAACTTTGGGCAGCCTTAAGACTATGCCGAATCACGTCACCTTTTTCATATCCTGATAAACCAAATCCATACCGAACATATCTTCCTCACCATGCTCAAACCAACCAATAGGAGATCTATACCTCCTACCACACAATGCCTTAAAAGGGGCCACCCTAATACTAGAATGATAGCTATTATTGTAAGCAAACTCTACCAAAGGTAGATGCTCAACCCAACTACCACCATAGTCAATCACACATACCCGAAGAATATTCTACAATGTCTGAATATTCCTTTCTGCTTGCCCATCTATCTGCGGATGAAAATTAGTACTCAAACTAACCTTAGTCCCCAACCCTTTTTGAAAAGACCGCAAAAAATGAGATAAAAACTATGTACCACGATCAGAGATAATTATAATAGGTACCTATACATCTTCACTATCTTATGAAGGTACAAATTTGCATATTCCTCCACCGAAAAGGTAGTCCTCACTGACAAGAAGAGAGAATACTTTATCATCCTATCCACGATGACCCAAATTGAATCAAATTAGTTTCGAGATCGAGGAAGACCGGTAATAAAATCCATATTAATTACCTTCTAATTCCATTTAGGCAAATCAATTTCTTAATATAACCCATCGGGCCTCATGTTCTCAACTTTAACTTGTTGACACACCATGTACTTGGCTACAAAATCAGCCACATCCTTTTTCATACCATTCCACTAATATATCTCCTTGAGATCATGATATATTTTTGTCAAATCGAGATGAACAACATAGCACAATTCATGTGCCTCAGCCAAAACCCTTTGTCGCAAACCATCAACATCAGGAACACACAACCTCTCTTGGTAGCATAAAGTACCATTACCACTAATCTCAAAGACCAGTACCTTTTGCCCACCAACATCACTTTTAATTTTTATCAAGATAGGATCTATCACTTGCTTCTCCTTGATCTATGCACCAAGAAATGACCTAACCACTTCTTATACCATCACCCCACCATCCTAGGAGTCCAAGAGACAAACTCTAAGATTGGGAGAGTCCCATGTATCCCACAAGTGTTCCATTATTATGATTAATTGGGGAATTCCATTGTACCCCACAAGAATGATTTTTAATCCCTAAACCATTTCATTTTGACCTTTCCAGACCATTTAACCATTTAGGGTCCCATTACCAAGTTTAAACCATGCATAAGTTCCATTAAAAATCCAATAATATAGTGAAAACATTCTTATAGGCATTTTATCAAACACATTGGGGGCACAGTATTTCCAAAACCAATGTCAATTACCAAATACCCATTATCATGCAACCAATTATCCAAAACCACCACTAAAGCATATAAAAGCATAATTAAAACATGGGAAAACCACAACCAAAAATTTATAACCAAAACCCCCAAATTATATTTAAAACCCCAAAAGCATACAATAATCAAACCATTAAAACATTGTATAAAACCATGCCTTTAATTGGAACTAACAATGAGAGAAGAGAACATGCCTTAAATTGAGTAGATGATGGAAGTAAATCTCCAACACAAGTCCCAAATTAATCCTTAAGATGAAACCATAGCTTCCTTTGCCCAAGAACTTTAAAGAGTATTATAGAATATTTTCTAAGTGTTAAAAAAATAGAATAATAGGGCAAATAACCTCCCAAGTGGGTTAAAAGTTGTGGGATCTTATTAGGTTAAGTGGGGAAACATCCAGATTGCCCTCACTTAAACTGCACCAAAATCCCATCAGAGGGATACAACTATCCATACTAGTCATACCCTCCAATACAAGTGGTATCTGCCACTTATACCCTAGGCCATCTCTCTTAGACCAAACACTGTCCAAGGTACGACTCACCCCAAACAATGTCGTATCCATGCATAATACTGGTACCCATGATTTGTACCCCTATCAGAATAGAATCTAAAGAGGATTGAGCACTTCCCACCATACGAGTCCATGGTATAACTTGTACCCTGGCTTACGGCTCATAGTAAGCCACTCATACTTAGATCTAAGTTAGTTTACCAAGTATAAGATTAAGTGAAGGAAATACCCAAAAAAAATGACATGTGTCCATCCATATAACTTGTACCAAACAAATCATACCTATTCCAGAAACCAAATCCAACCCACCAACCAACACTGGTCAGCATACGACTAACCCATACCACTCATATCCTAGTGTATGAGTCATTTCCCCTAGTCTTATCTTGTATAGAGACCCAAAATCTAGGAAATTTTCTAAGGTCCAGAAATCTAGGGTGTTTCAAAAAGTTACTCATGTCTATACCTTTTCAGCATGTACTTTTTTCTCATGAGCCCCTTCAATGGATCTTATGGAGGTAGTTTTCCCTCATTCATTACATTTCCAAATATCTTATTCCCACCACATATTAGAAAACCCTTCAAAATATGCTAATGTATAACAACTCTTTTTTTCATCAATGAGACCATTGACTAGTTTTTCACAGGAGGATTCCCAAGATAGGTAAGCCTCAGGGTTACTTTCTCCTTTGAAAGTTGGAAGACTAACCTTGATATAATTGATTCTGATATATCGATCTTTATTACCATGTTGGTTTCTATTGTAGTTCTTTGGTCATTACCTTGGGGATAATTTTCCAAGTTCCTTCTTTCATAAGAAACTGGACCAAATCTTCCTTCTCGATCTCTATGACTTTATTGACCTATTGGTTTATTCCTTATGTTCTTCTCTCACATGTCAGCTTTATTAAACATTTTGAACTCCTCTTGTTGTTCCTCTCTTCCTTTTTCTTCTACTTGGATGGGTTGATTTTGGTTAAGGGGTGTTTGGAATGGGGGAATTTAGTTTATATCCAATGTGAGTTGAGGTGTTGATGTTTACTCTTGTTCAGAATGGATTCTTGTTTGAAGTAATCAGAAAAATTTTGTACGAACTTGAGTCAAGAAGTTACGATGATATAGAGACTAAAAAAACACTCAAGGAATTGGGACGAAGAAAGAAACTAACTTAAGAACTAATTCTCAACTAAGTAGATGGATTACTAGTTGTTAATTAGTGTTGGAATCAAGTAAAAGACGATTAAGAATCAAAGAAATAAAATTAGGAATCTAAAATGAGCTTATGGAAACTTTTTCGAGGTGACTGATTGAGTGCCTAACCATCACACAGGTGACTCACCGTCGGGCTTAACCGGTAAGTCCTTCAAGCTGCCTTGAGTAACGGTTAGGGTGACTGATCGTCACTTGGTCTTTCAGTCTGCTTCAGGTAAGTATTTTGTGGGTGTCTTGTACTTATTTTGGGAATATTCTTTGGAATAAACAAGTACACTTCCCTTTGATTCAATTTTTTGGGATCAAACTCTTTTTTTGTACCTTCTTCTTCAACAAGACATGAAGAACTTGAAAAATATTCAAAATTTAACCCTTAAGCAAGCGAACTAGGAATTCGATGAAATTTAGAACCCAAGATACTTTTAAGCTCTCAAAAAACCCCAATAGGTTTTATACCTCAAAACTCACCTAATATTTTCAAATTTTAGAAACACTAGAAATTCTTCAAACTTTAGCTTCAATGATGGTATGGGTTAGTCAATACTTGTTGGAATAAGCTCAAATTTTAGATAACAACTTGAATAGTGCTAGGGAACATGATTCTAGCACTAGAAACACAAGAAGACTCGAAAATCAAAAACTCAAAATTAGAAAATGACCAAAAAATATGAATGAAACTATTTTTGTGATTTTCAAGATAACAAACTCAAGGCTAGAATTGTGGAAATGATTTTAACCTCGACTCTAATACCAAATGATATGACTCAAGCTGTGAGAACAAGAATATAACTATGAAAACTAAAGAGCAGTAAAGTTATGACAGAAGATAGATAGATTGACATAAAAAGATAGAAGGAAATAAGAGCTAATGAATGTTTCAAATTCAAAAACCCTTAATGCTTAATCAACAAGAACCAAATCTCTACGTGGATCAAGAGGGATTCAACACCCTAAAAACTATTTTTTCTAAAAAAACATTCAACATAAGTTCACCAATCACACGCTCAAGAGCTAAGTTCATTAAATATCAAAGATAATCTAATGGAAATAAACCCTAGGAGTTATTATTTATAGCCTATACAAAGGCCCTAAAGTGACCTTAACAAGAATAGAATGAAGGCCAACCTACTAGTGTTCTACTTGGGTTTTATGGATCACTTGTTGGTGGTCAGTAAAGGGTGTGACTGACTATCTCTCCTCTCATTTCCCTTAACCAGCGTGCCCGTCCCTTGAGCTTTACCTAACAACTCAAGGGACAGTTGGTTACCATGGTGACGGACCGTCGCCCCTCTTGTAACCCATGGGAAATAATGGCCTCTCTCATTTTGGACTCCCAACTTAAATTTTAGAACATGGAATCCCTTGGTAGGCATCAATACAAACTCCAATGTCTCTCTCATTAAGAACATAGCTTGTAAACTTTGCAACTCCCGAGCTTGACTTCTAGCAAAAGGTTTTGAGGGATTTGAAAGAGGCTTTGAGGGACTTGGACTTGTATCAGGGAGTTAAAATCTTAATCGATGATTTTAAGATAAGTAATGTGATATTATGACAGAATTAACTGAGGTATGTTTAAGCAAGATGGAATGTTGAGATATACTGGCGAAAAGTTGATTAATAACTCTTCAAATAAAAGCAGAAGCCAAGTTATGAATTTTGAATGAAAATTCTTTTTAAGCTATTGGTTTTAAATTAATAATTTATATATGTCCAATAGATTTTTAAGATAAGTACAGAGTTGATTTGAATCAAAGCTACTAAATTTGATCAAATCTGTAACTGATACGCTAGATCCGACCCTATTTTCGAGGATCTCTGCAACTCTCTAGACAAACAAGGATATATATATTTGAGATCATAATCATTAGGTTTATTGGAGATTAGGCATATAATTACTAGCCATACTATATGGTTAATATATTTCATATCTTCCATAATAGAGTAAATATCTCAAAAGGTCATTCAAATATATGAAATTATTTAGCAAAATTGCTAAACTTAATTTCAAATCAATAAAGTCACTTCACTTATGACTTTTATCTTATCCAACATGATTTTGAAACTTGGTAAAAAATATTAATTTTTTAATATAATATAGATATGAATTCGACAAATAATAAAGTATCAACAGACTCACTAAGAGACACGACACTTATGTTTATACCATCTGTGAGTAAATCTTCAATAATATATAATCCTAGTTAATCTTAAAATCATAATATTGTTTTAACTATGATCTTTTAATGAGTTATTTTAATTATAATAGGACTGCTACTGTCATAAGCGAAGCCAGAATTTCAATTAAGAGGGTTTAATATTTGAAGAAAAACTAATCAAAAAGGGTTCAACACCAACTTTATATACATAAAAAATAATTTTACTCATATATAAGTAAAATAATTTTTTGTCTAAGGGGATTCGGATAAACCCCCTCGCCAAAGGTTGGCTCCTCCCCTGGCTACTGCCTACCACAATGTAACGACCTGATTTTTGGGTGTTTTTGTGAAATATTTATTCTATGTGATTGAACATTTTAACCCTTCTCATGGTTGCTTTGTGGTATTTTTGGAGAGTGGAGATGATTGACATAGTTCCCGATAGGGGTGGGCATATTTTGATTTAAATCGAAAAAACCAAAAAACCAAATCAAAATTTAATTTTGGTTTCGGTTTTTCGGTTTTTTGGGATCGGATTCGGTTTGTAATTTTAAAATTTTGGTTTTTGATTTTTTTAAAAAATAATTCGGTTAAACCAAAAAACCAAAATTTTATAAATAAATAAATAATATATATTTTTTATTTTATTATATATATAATATAATATTATATTATATATATATTATATAATATATATATATATATATATTATATATATATACATGTATAATATTTAGTAATTCACATTAACAATTAACATCTAACAACAAATTCGCATACGTCGCAGGCTGTTTATGGATTGTTTTAGCGACTCAAATATTTTATGGACTATTTTGGTGACTTTGGACTGTTTTATGGACTATTTATGCAGAAAATATGTTGTTTCATGGACTATTTTTATGAGTTTGGTGTTGTTTTGTGGACTATTTATGCAAGATTATATTATATGTAATGATTAATGATGTTATGTATTATGTTAAGCTTATGATTATTTCATTTCGTTTCATCCAAGTTGAGTTATTTATAGTTATTTATATTTGGGAATGAAAAAAAGGTTTGAAAAAAATAAATTTTCTAAAAAAAACATCAATTTTAAATGCTCAGTTATGAAAAAGAGAGGCTAACTACTTTAATATTTCAAATCGAAATAAAAATTTGAAATAACCGAATCAAATTTATAAAAACCGAACCTGGTTACAGATGTCATTTTTGTCAATACAAAAACCGATAAACTGAACCGATATTAAATAATCAGACCAAATCGACCGAACGCCCACCCCTAGTTTCCGATGCATTTTAGCGTGATTTATGTAAAATTATGGGTTTTGATGGCTTTGAGAGCTTTATAGTCATCTTCGATCAATATTTATTAATCTGTGCGTCAGATGAAAAATGAACTATACCAGCAGATCTAGAACATCGATTTTAGTTTGGTAACATGGTTGATGTGGCTTTATGGCTTTTAAATCTCATTTCGATCCTCTGATGAAAAAGTTTTAAAATTAAGTTTCGGGGGTCAATTTTGTGAAAATAATATTTTATTTCAAAAATTTGATATTTCTATTAAGTCTGGAGCATCAAATTTGGTAGTGTAGAATTTTTCGTTTGCATTCACGGGATTTCGGATGAATCCTAAGGGATCCGCGGAGACTTGGACCCCTATATATACCCATGTTTTGCCTTTTTTCCCCATTTATGAGACTTGGATCTTAGAGTTTCACATTTCTGAGCAATGTTTTCCATTTCAAAGAGTGGGTACAATTCTAAACACCAATTTCAACTACTTTACTCAAATTTTATCTTCTAATTTTTGTTTAACACGGATTAAAGTGGGAAATTGGAGATTTTGGATCGAAAAGCCTAAACTTGTATTTTCTTGATTCAAACCCCATTTTAACCAATTTATAATTATCAATTTTCTCTCAATTTCATCTTCAAAACAACTACAAATTCTTGATTTCAAAAAGAATTTTTGGGGATTTTGCCGGTAAAGCTCAAACGTGATTTTTCTTCAATTTGAACCTCATTTTTAACTCATTTTTGCATGAGTTTTTAGTTGTAGACTTCTAAAATTATGGGAAACATTTTTCAATGATAAATTATGATTTTGCCCTTCTTTTTTGAAAATTCATTTTGAGGGTCCGTTTTGACCCTGACATGAAAATAGACAATATGGGTATCATTGGCTCTCTTTTGAAGCATAAATTCTATATTTACATGTTTAAGTTAATTCTGAGTCCATTTGGAAGGAGTAAGACTTCAGAGTGAAGGCTTCCAGACTAATTTTTGATATTTGAGGTAGGTTATGGCTTAACTTTCTTCAGACTAAGATGGGTAGTGAATGTTGATACAAAATCATGTTAAGAGTATGGTAACTAATCATGAAAATGGATTTATTAATGTGTTGTGCCCGTGTGGAGGTCTATATAATGATGTTATATGATGTTCTTGGTATACTATTTGCTATGTGTGACTATGTGGGGTCCTATACAATATTGTTGGCCTTGTGTACATGATGTGCTATAGAAATATAGCACTTTCAATGCTTAAAACTATGAAAATATACAAGTTCCTTAGGTTGTTTAGTTAGATACGTCTTGGGTATGTTTTACAAAAAACTAGGTTTTGGATGCTAAGTTCATCAAAACGATGAAAAAGGTATTTTTCGCTACTTATGTGATCAATTATAGGTATTCGTGACACTTTCCAAATTTTTCATGACCAAAGCATATGCGGGAATTGAAGAAGAGTTGTAAAAAGACTTCTGGCACCTACCTAGGTCAATACGTGGACTGTTTGTAGGCAAAGTATGTTTTAGAAGTCCAAAATTTTGAGAGCAAACTTGCAGAAATTTTTGGTCTGAGCACATGCGGTGGTCACATGCGCCCAACCTCAGGCCGCATGTACCACATGCGCCCAAGGCCAGACCACATATGGAGACCACATGTAGCCACAGACCCTTTTTTCCTTTTTCGTTCGGGCTTTGGTTTTAGGGTTTCCTCATGTACTATAAATACCCCTTGTGTGGTTTTTTAGAAAAAGTTATACACTTTTGATACTTACAAACATATTTTGATTCCGACCTTCAATTTTGGTCTTGGAATTCTCTTGTATTGATTTTAGTTGATTAATTCAGTTATCATTTGGGTATTTACTTGTGATTATTGTGATTTCATCTTATTCTTTCAATCATGAATGTTGTTTATTACTTCACAAGCAAGAGCAGCTAAAAAACCTTAGATAGGGTTGTGGAAACCATGATGGATTGACGAAGTAGAGGAAGTGCTATTGTTGTTCTAAACCGATATCCAAGCATGCATTGTATTATCTTTACTTTAATAGTTATCTTAGCGGTTGCAAATGATAGGATCCCACCTAGATTATTTCTACTTACTTCAAAAGAGGAGTAGTGACTAGGAAACAATAATGACAACAATAATTTGATGGTTAACTGTCGATCCACGCTACTAGGTATTATCTAAGTAATATGGTTATCTTTCATCTAATAAATAGAGACTTAAAAGGTAATAGTTAACTAGGATTAAGATAAGGGTTAGTAAAGAAACACTCTGAGACTCAAAAGGTAAAGAGTGAAATCTGTCAGCTCGACCAAAAGACTGTTGATGGTATATATCTTATCGATTCTTCGTGTAAGGTATCGAGTTGGTTCAATAAAGCACGAAAATCCTAAATAGTTGAGAAGCAAGGGGGAACACAATCCTAATGTTCATCTATGACTGATTACAACTGAAGTTGATATCTGCCACTTGTTCTATATTGCTATTCAAAACCCTCCATTTAATTTTCCAGTTCTTCCTATTGATTACAATAGCTAAGAGCCAAAATTCCATGTATTCCCTTGGTACTCGACCCTAACTTTTGTTGGGTTACTATATTTGGCAGTGACTGCATCATTTTTAAAGTAGAGGTGTAGCTTGGGCGTCACCAGTACATAAAATTAGTTGTTTCTTGATTGATGAAAATGCCTAATGTGGTATCAGTGGTGTATTTTTATACGTTTTATTTTGTTAGCATACAATTTATGTTGAAACTCATGGATGGATAGAGAAATTCATGGATGGTTGGATTACTAGCTCACTTGGTTGGTATATAAGTTTGATATGGAAATACTTATTTTGGTTGGTTGTGAGAATTACATCCTCATATCATATATATTCATGAAACATTGACTATTAATTGTGAAAACTTTAAAATCCTCTATTGAAGGATGTTTCTAAGAGGAGATATGGATATGGATATGGATTGAATAAAGATTGCATATGGATTGATGAATATCCCATGGGTCCTATGTTGGGAAGCTTTAGCTTTGTAGGTGCATAAGGAGGTTGTGCGACAACCTCATGCATCATATCATCATTATCATCATTACCATTATCATCACTATCTTTATTGCATTTGTGTTACTATGTACTTGTGTGTTGTATTATCTCTCTTGACTTGTACATGTATATATGTAATCATTTTTCTAGTACTTTTATATGTGATATTGGCTTACTTGTGTTCCTTCCTCGTATTTTCCATGATGTATGTGAATTTTATAGAACTATTAGTAAAAATGGTGTGGGATATCGTTGTGAGATATTTTTTGATTGTAGGTGAGGTGCCCTTAGTATGTATTTTGTATGCTTTATTTTTTATTTTTCTCAGTTGGCCTATGATACTTACTGAGTACAAGTGGATCATACGCACCCCTATTATGCCCTTTCAGTAAAGATCCTAGTTTAGGTGTGCCTCACGATGGTTAATTTAGGATACCTTTAGAGCTATTCAAGATAGTGATTGGAGTTTTATTTTTAGAGTTGACTACTACGTTGATTTGTTTAGACTATGTCTTTCTTCGTATTTAGATACTAAGTAATCCTATTTTGGATATCTTATGTATTTGATCTCGAGTTGTATTGTTGATGTTCTTACACTAGGAAACTAGGTTTTGGGATTATAGTATTATTGGATATATCTTTTTGCTTTACTATATTATGTGGTTCAGCTTTATTTTAAAAGCCTTACTTGGGTTAATATTACTTTTCCCTTTTGTATCAGTTTGTGTGATAGGTTTACTTGTCAAGGTTTGTTCTGACTCTTAAATTTTTGGGTCATGATAAATTGGTCTTTGAGCAACCAAGTTCATTGGTCTCAATAGTTTATGAATGACATGTGTAATAGAGTCTCCTGGAATGGTACGTAGATGTTCGTATCTATTATCGAGAGGTTATAGGATGACCTTAGAAAAATTTTCTCATTTTGTTCCTTATCATATTGATTTCCTTTATACCTTGTGTTCTAAGTCATATTTTACTCTTTTCATCGTAGATGGTGGTGAATAGATCTTGTAAGGTTAGAGATGTAGAGCCTTTATTTGATGAGAGAACCCAGTCTAAAGGGGGAGTTGTGAGTCATGGATGGGCTCAAGGTAGTGGACAGGCATGTAGATCTACTTTGTCTAGGAGTAGTTCTAAGGGACTCTCTCCTGAGCCTCGTGTTGAATGTGTTAGAGAAATAGGTCCTACTTTTGTTCCATCGAGTTCTTCTACCCCAGTCATAGAGAGGTTGTTAATTTGCTTTTTGACCCGTATGGAGGTGCTCCTTCGAGTGTATTTGGTGTTCCCCCATCTTCGAGTATTACACCTTCGTTTATGCTAAAATCTGCTTATGGTGTTCCTTTATCCCTGAATATAGATCTTTTTATAGTACATGCTTCTGCTTCCAGTACTCCACAAACTTTGAGTGTTATTCCTCCTTCAACACTTATAGCTGAGTATGGTATTTCAAGATCAGGAGTTTAACCTTCGTATATATTACTTACCTAGGTTGAAGCTTAGCCTGCCAGATTCACCATGCCTTCGCTTGTTGCGAGTATAGTTAAGTCTTCTGTGGATAAGAAAAGGTTTGAAAGATTCACTCATTTAGGTCCTTCTAGGTTCAATGGTGCCATGGGCTAGGATGCCTATGAGTTCTTAATTGACTACTATAAGAAGTTGCATAACCTGGGTTTGCTTAAGTCGTATGGTGTTGCGTATATTTCTTATTAGTTGAGGGATGCCACTAGAGATTGGTGGAGGTCATTTGTTGGTTGCAGACCTCTTGATTCTCTTGAGATATCCTAGGATTAATTTTTTGAGGACTTTTTGGAGAGGTTTATGCCTTACAGTCTGAGGAATCAAATGAGAGATAAATTTGATCACATAGAATAGGGATTCGTGACTTTTGTAGAGTGTAAGGCACACTTTCATGCCTTGTCTAGGTATTTCTATGCAGGCATTGCCACTAAATCTAAGAAGATTTAGAAGCTCGTGAAGGGGTTTGATGTTTTTCTTCAGTTAGCTACATCTCAGATAGTAGTATTTAGAGCATCATTTTAGAGTATAGTGGACCATGTTAAGATGACTGCGGGCATTCCATAGCTACATGTCAAATAAATGTAGGCAGCCTTCCAAAGCTGTCTTCTGGTTCAGCAGTTCAGGGTGATCATTTTGGTCCAGACATACCTTCTCCTATTGAGTCAGATCATAAATCTTTCTATGAGTGTGATGAGATTGGCTATTTATCTAAGGAATATCCCTGTTAAGCTACTTTTATTTTAGCTATAGGAGGTGGAGGTTCTACCAAAAGTGTGTGAGGCAGAGGTAGTGGTGCCCGCGGGGCTACTCAGGCATTTGGTAATCGTGGACAGTGCTATGTTATGCTCTTCAAACCAGAGGCAGAGGCTTCTGATATTGTTATCACAGGTATCATCCCCATTTGTTTTAGATTTACATTTGTGTTATTTGATCTGGGATCGACTTTCTTCTATGTGTCTGGATATTTTGCTTTGGGCTTTGATTTTGTTAGTGATCCTCTTACCATACCTATTCTTGTATCTACTCATATAGGATATTCTTTAATGGTGGATCGGGTGTACCGATCTTGTGTCATGACTTTTGTTGGGCGTTAGACTTAGATATATTTGCTTATCTTAGATATAGTTGATTTTGACATCATTTTGGGTATGGATTGGTTGGTGTCTTACCATGTTGTTCTAGATTGTTATACTAAGACCATGACTTTAGCTCCGCTGGGTGTGCCAAGGAAAGCTTGGAAGGGTGTGCTTTATTTGGGTCCCAAGAGGGTTATATCTTATGTTCAGGCTTATTGCTTGGTTAAGAGGGGATGTTTGTCCCATTTGGCTCATATTAGTGATACTATTGTTGTCTTGCCTCCTTCTTTGGATTCTATTTGTATTTTTTGAGAGTTTATGGATATGTTCCCTGCGAATTTTCCCAGTATGCCTCCAAATCGTAATATTGATTTTACCATTGATGTTGAGTTGGGTACTAAGCCCATCTCTATTTCTCCTTATAAGATGACCCAAACTGAGTTGAGTGAATTGAAGGATCAGTTGCAGGAGTTGTTGGATAAAGGATTTATCCAACTTTGTGTATCACCTTGGGGTGCGCCTATTTTATTTGTGAAGAAAAAAATGGGTCTATGCATATATATATTGATTATCAGTAGTTAAACAAGGTGACAATTAAGATAAGTATCCCCTTTCTCGTATAAATGATGTGTTCGATCAGCTTCAGGGTTCTTTGGTATTTTTGAAGGTTAATTTAAGATCTGCATATCACCGGTTAAGAATTAGAGCTTTGGATGTTCCAAAGATAGCTTTTCAGACTTGATACGGTCATTATGTGTAATACCCGAGAAATTTTTTGTTGAAATTTTGTGCGTAAACATGTTGGGTTCTATCTTCTAGAATAAATTATAAATTTTTCATGTGGAATGTATTATATTATGACTCATCATTGCATAGACTATCGAATAAGCTTTCCAATGATATGTTGATCATCCAAAACGGACACCCGAGCGATGAGTTATGAACATTCCGATCGAATCGTGAATAGTAGTGAACAGTAAAATGTGCAGGAAAAAGTACTGAGGCCTGGCGTATTTTTACTCCAACTTTAAACAATCATAACTCCTTGTACATAATAATCTGGGTGATCTACTATATATCAACGGGAATCTCTGTGAGTCCTCTTTCCAATGAAATTGGTTTCATCCAATTTGTCTATCAGAGCAAAAAGTTATTGTCTATCTACTTCAGCCTAACAAAAGCAAATTTTTAGGTTAACTTCAAATGATCATAACTCCTCCTACACAATGATCTAGGTGAGATACTATATATCAAAGGAAATATATGAGAGTCCTCTTTTTAGTGAAATTGGTTTCATCTAATTTGGATATCGGAGTAAAACGTTGTAGTTGATCTACTTCAGACTATCAAAACAGTCCACCAAAGGACAGATTCAAGAATTATTTAATTTTTAGGGGCGTTTTGGTCATTCTCCCTCACCCAAAATCCGTTCAAACCCTATATTAAAGCCTATTAGAAGCATTATATGTTATATTTTATCAAATTCCCTAAAAAAAAAGCCTAAGATCCTACTTCTAACTTTAAGAACCTCCAAAGTTCACCATTAATTCTGAAAATTTATTCAAGATTCCAAGTTCCTAGTTCAAGAACTTCAAGAACCTCCAAAGCTCACCATTAATTCCACAAATTTATTCAACATTCCAAGTTTCTAGTTCAAGAACTCCAAGAACCATCATTCCAAGGCACGATTAACATCTCAAAAATGAGTATCGATCTAAAGTTCATTATTCAAGGTATGTGGGGGTTTTCAACAAGAACTCTCTTTTGTTCTTGTGCCCAAAAGTAATTTTCTTTACAAAGGCATGATTTTTATTTGATTTTTGCGACTTTGAAGCATGAACCCATATCTTATGATGATTATTATGAAATCTTGATGTTTATGATTTTGAAAGATGAATTTACATATGTGGAGATATAAAGCATGAATCTTAAACGATATTTATCATGATTTTGATATTTGGATCGTGATCCTCATTGGAAATTTTGTTTTTTTAGAAAGTGTGTGTTATAAGCATGTTGATGTTGAATATTTGACATATTTTGAATGATTTGACCTTTTGGTCTTAATGGAGTTGTTTTGAACTTGGGTGTGAAAGAAATCTACAACGTGGTTGATTTTGATAGATGGGAAGCATGATGGCTCCCGATGTATATTTTTATATTACTGAAATTATTTTGCTGTGGATTGTCTTTGAAATAATCTGAGCTAAGTCTGGGAGAAATCTTTAGCACCGAGTGGGAGGTATAAAGCGACCTTACTTCCCTAGAACTATGTGCCCCCGAAGGATTGAGCTTGAGGCTGATTTATATAGTGATCACTAGTTTGTGTGGATTTGATATCTATAGTCCTACTCCGATGGCAAGGATAGGACGGCTCTCCCCAACGTGGGTTGTACATTGGACTCCATGTAGCTTACATGGTTTATGTCGGTTATAGGATCTCCCAGTATTTCGGTTATAGTCCTACTCCGATGGCAAGGATAGGATGGCTCTCCCCAATGTGGGTTGTACGTTGGACTCCATGTAGCTCACATGGTTTATGTCAGTTATAGGATCTCCCAGTGTGAGTGTGTGTTTCCTAGTGTCTATGGTGAATAGTGCAGTGATTTGAAAGTGGAATTGTGAAAGTTATTCTTTCGAAAGATTTAAATGATATCTACATTATGAGAATTGATATTCTTGATGAACTGAAAGTGATTGACAAATTATATGATGACTCACATGTGTTATTGTACTTATTTCATCCTCTCATGATTGATGATTTTCATCGGGCTATGTGAGTTTTTCATATATCCTGCATATTTCTTATAAATATTTATGATGATGATGTTTATAAAATTGCATACACCCCCATATACTTGATTCTTTTCCATTGTACTGACCCACATCTTCGGATGTGGGCTATATTTTCTCAGAATGTAGGTTCAGGTGCTCAGTTCTATGTTCGACAGTAATTCTTCAGGCACGCTGTTCTACTTTCTCTGTTGTGGTGAGTCCTCATGTTCCGAGGATGCGATGTCTGATGTTGGTTTCACGAAATTGTTTACATTTGATAAATGAGTATGAGTCAGTTGGGGCATGTCTCAATGGCTCGCGGGTTTTATTAATTTTCTTATAGGCTTGTTAGACTAGTATAGATGTTGGGAGTTGACTAATAAGTCGTATTTTGTTATCTTTCTGAAATTCTTTTATTCTTGGACGATGATTACTCTATTGATATTTGAGGGTTATTTATGAAAACCCCGTTGATTTGTGTTGAACTGAATGAAATGGCTCAAAGGGTTAGCTTGGGGCTACTCGTAGCCTCAAGCACCGTGTGATGCTCCGGGACCCATTTTCTGGGGCTTTACAAATTTGGTATCATAGCCTAAGGTTTTAAGGTGTCCTAGGAAGTCTGACAAGCTGCGTTAAGTAGAGTCTTGATCATCAGTGTGTAGCATGCCACATTTATGAGCAAGAGGCTACAAGATGTTATAGGAAAAAATGTGATTCTTTCTTTCAGAAGTCTATCGTGGTTGAAGTGTCTCTCTCTGTTATTGATTCGTCCTCTCCTCTTTCAGAAATATGCCTCCTGATAGAGAGATAGAGTTCAGGATTGATCTTCTTCCCAATACTCAACCCATTTCTATTCCTCCTTACCGTATGGCCCCTGTAGAACCTAAGGAGTTGAAAGAGCAACTCAAAAATCTACTAGATAAGGGTTTCATAAGGCCCAGTGTTTCTCCTTGGGGTGCTCCTGTGTTGTTTGTGAGAAAGAAAGACGGCTCTTTGCGTATGTGCATTGATTATCGCCAACTGAATAAAGTCACCATAAAAAATAAGTACCCCCTTCTGAGAATAGATGATTTGTTTGACCAATTGCAAGGTGCAAGTTATTTCACAAAGATAGACCTTCATTTCGATAATCATCAACTCAAAGTTAGGGAGTGTGACATCCCAAAAACTGCTTTCCAAACTCGTTATGGCCATTTTGAGTTTCTTGTTCTGTCTTTCGGGTTAACTAATACCCCAGCAGCTTTCATGGACCTCATAAATTGAGTGTTCAGACCATATCTGGATATATTTGTCATAGTGTTCATCGATGATATACTGGTGTACTCCCGAAGTGAGGATGAACATTCTGATCATCTCCGAACTATCTTGCAAACCCTTAGAGATCACAAGTCGTTTGCTAAGTTTAGTAAGTGTGAGTTTTGGCTAAGGTCAGTTGTTGTTCTGGGTCATATCATTTCTTTCGAGGGTATTAGAGTTGATCCCCAAAAGGCTGAAGCTATTAGAAATTGGCCTAGACCTATTTCTCCGACTGATATCCAAAGTTTCTTGGGTTTAGTTGGCTATTACCGCTATTTTGTTGAGGATTTTTCCTCTATAGCATCTCCTATGACTTGGTTGACCCAAAAGAAAGTGATGTTCTTATGGACCGAATCATGTGAGAAGAGTTTTCAGGAGTTGAAGACTCGACTCACTTCAGCCCCTGTTTTGACTTTGCCTGATGGTGTTGATGGTTTTGTGGTGTACTGTGATGCTTCGAGAGTTGGGTTAGGTTGCGTATTGATGCAGAAGGGTAAGATGATAGCTTATGCTTCTAGACAGTTGAAGTCCCATGAGAAAAATTGCCCTACCCATGACCTTGAGTTGGCTGCTGTTGTGTTTGCTTTGAAAATATGGAGACATTATTTGTATGGTGTCCATGTTGATGTTTTCACTGATCATAAGAGTCTGCAGTGTGTGTTTACCCAGAGAGAATTGAATGTTAGGCAGAGATGATGGTTAGAATTGTTAAAGGACTATGATATGAGTGTGTTGTACCATCCGGGCAAGGCCAATATTGTGGCGGATGTCCTAAGTAAAGTGTCCATGGGTAGTGTTTTGCATGTGGTTGAAGGTAAGAAAGAGTTGGCTTGTGATATACATCGTTTGGTTAAATTGGGGGTTAGGTTGTTTGACTCTGCTGAAGGTAGTATAGGGGTTCGGAGTAGTTTTGAATCCTCATTGGTTTTGGAAGTAAAGAAAAGGCAATACTTAGATGCTAGTTTGGTCAGACTGAAGGATTCAGTCAAGGACCAAAAAGTAGAGGTTTTCTCCCAAAGGGAGAGATGGTGTGTTGAGATTGCAGGGTAGATTGTGTGTCCCGAATGTTGATGATCTGAGACAGAGGATTATGGCTGAAGCGCACGGGGCACGATATTCTATTCATCCTGGTTCCACCAAGATGTACCGAGACTTAAGGGAAATCTATTGATGGAGTGGCATAAAGAAAGATATAGCAGTGTTTGTAGCTAAGTGTGCAACATGCCAACAGGTTAAGGTTGAACACCAAAGACTCGGTGGTATGATGCAAGAGTTTAGTATTCCCACCTGGAAGTGGAAAGAGATAAATATGGACTTCGTGATTAGTTTACCTCCTTCCCGACGCCATCATGATTCCATTTGGGTTGTGGTTGATAGGTTGACTAAGTCTTCTCATTTCTTGTCTGTTCATACTTCATATACTTCTGAGGATTATGCTAGATTGTATATCCAAGAGCTAGTCAGACTGCATGGAGTTCCCTTGTCTATCATTTTGGATAGGGGTACTCAGTTTACTTCGTAATTTTGGAAAGTTTTTCAGAAGGGTCTTGGTACCCAAGTAATTTTGAGTTCTGTTTTTCATCCGCAGACCAATGGTCAGACTGACCGGACCATCCAGACCTTAGAGGATATATTGTGAGCTTGTGCAGTTGACTTTAAGGGAAGTTGGGATAATCACTTATCGTTGATACAGTTTTCTTACAATAACAGTTTCCACTCTAGTATTGGCATGGCTCCATTTGAAGCCTTATATGGGAGGAAGTGTCGATCACCCATAGGTTGGTTCGAGGTGGGTGAAGCGGCTGTGAGTGGTCCTGATTCGGTATTTGAGGCTATGGAAAAAGTTAAGTTGATAGGGAAAGGTTGAGAACTGCGCAAAGTCGTCAGAATTCATATGCGGATGTTAGAAGGAGAGACCTTGAGTTTGAAGTTGGTGACCTAGTGTATCTAAAGATTTCACCCATGAGTGGGGTGAAGAGATTCGAAAAGAAGGGGAAGCTTAGTCCCCGTTATGTTGGTCTGTACAAAATTCTTGGTCGTGTTGGTAAGAAAGCTCTGCGAGTCCTCTTTCCAATGAAATTCGTTTCATCCAATTTGTCTATCGGACCAAAACGTTATGGTCTATCTACTTCAGCTTATCAAAAGCGATCTTTTGGGTCAACTTCAAACAATCATAACTCCTTGTACACAATGATCTAGGTGACATACTATATATCAAAGGAAAGATATGAGAGTTCTCTTTCTAGTGAAATTAGTTTCATCCAATTTTGATATCGGAGTAAAATGTTATGGTTGATCTACTTCAAACTATTAAAACGGTCCACCAAAGGACAGATTTGAGAATTATTTGATTTTTAGGGGCGTTTTGGTCATTTTCCCTCACCAAAAATCCATCCAAAACCTATATTAAAGCCTATTAGAAGCATTATATGTTATATTTCATCAAATTCCCTCAAAAAGAAGACTCTAAGCTCCTACATCCAACTTCAAGAACCTCCAAAGTTCACCATTAATTCTGCAAATTTATTCAAGATTCCAAGTTCCTAGTTCAAGAACTTCAAGAACCTCCAAAGTTCACCATTAATTCTGCAAATTTATTCAAGATTCCAAGTTCCTAGTTCAAGAACTCCAAGAACCATCATTCAAAGGCACGATTAACATCACAAAAATGAGTATCGATATAAAGTTTATCATTCAAGGTATGTGAAGTTTTTCAACAAAAACTCTCTTTCGTTCTTGTGCCCAAAAGTAATTTTCTTTACAAAGGCATAATTTTTATTTGATTTTTACGAATTTGAAGCATGAACCCATATCTTATGATGATTATTATGAAATCTTGATGTTTATGATTTTGAAAGATAAATTTACATGTGTGAAAATATAAAGCATGAATCTTGAACGATATTTATCATGATTTTGATATTTGGATTGTGAATCCCCATTGAAAATTGTGTTTTTTTAGAAAGTGTGTGTTGTAAGCACGTTGATGTTGAATATTTGAGATATTTTGAATGATTTGACCTTTTGGTCTTAATGGAGTTGTTTTGAACTCGAGTGTGAAAGAAATTTACAATGTGGTTGATTTTGATAGATGGAAAGCGCGATGGCTCCCGATGTATATTTATATATTACTGAAATTGTTTTGTTGTGGATTGTCATTGAAATAATCTAAGCTAAGTTTGGGAGAAATCTTTAGCACCTAGTGGGAGGTATAAAGCAACCTTACTTCCCTAGAACTATGTGCCCCCGTAGGAGTGAGCCTGAGGCTGATTTATATAGTGATCACTAGTTTCTATGGATTTGATATCGATAGTCCTATTTCGATGGCAAGGATAGGACGGCTCTCCCCAATGCGGGTTGTACATTAGACTCCATGTAGCTCACATGGTTTATGTCGGTTATAGGATCTCCCAATGTGTGTGTGTTTTCTTGTGTTTATGGTGAATGGTGAAGTGATTTGAAAGTGGAATTGTGAAAGTTATTCTTTCGAAAGATTTAAATGATATCTACATTATGAGAATTGATATTCTTGATGAACTGAAAGTGATTGACAAATTATATGATGACTCACATGTGTTATTGTACTTATTTCATCCTCTCATGATTATGATGATTTTCTTCAGGCTATGTGAGTCTTTCATATATCCTGCATATTTCGTATAAATATTTATGATGATGATGTTTATAAAACTGTATACACCCCTATATACTCAGTTCCTTTCCATAGTACTGACCCATATCTTTGGATGTTGTCTGCATTTTCTCAGAAGGTAGGTTCAGGTGCTCAATTCCAGGTTCGACAGTGATTCTTCGGGCACGCTGTTCTACATCCTCTGTTGTGGTGAGTCCTTATGTTCCGAGGATGAGTTGTCTGATGTTGGTTTTACGAAATTATTTATATTTAATAACTGAGTATGAGTCAGTTCAGGCATGTCTCAATGGCTCGTAGGTTTTATTGATTTTCTTAAAGGCTTGTCAGACTAGTATAGATGTTGGGAGTTGGCTAATAAGTCGTATTTTGTTATCTTTCTGAAATTCTTTTATTCTTGGACGATGATTACTCTGTTGATATTTGAGGGTTATTTATGGAAACCCCGTTGATTTGTGTTGAACTGAATGAAAATGAATCAAAGGGTTAGCTTGGGGCTACTCGTAGCCTCAAGCACCGTGTAACACTCCGGGACCCGTTTTTCGGGGCGTTACATTATGAGTTCTTGGTCATGTCCTTTGGGTTGAACAATGCCCCAGCCCTGTTCATGGAGTTGATTAATTAGGTATTTCAGTTGTATCTTGACTCTTTTTTAATTATATTTATAGATGATATCTTAGTTTACTCCAAAAGTGAGTTTGATTATGAAGAGCATTTGAGGATTGTTCTTCTGAGATTGAGGGATGAGAAGTTGTATGTGAATTTCTACAAGTGTTACTTTTGGTTGAAGTTTGTCTCTTTTTTGGGTCATGGGGTGACTAAGGATGGTATTTTGATTAATCCACCCAAGATTTCAGTAGTTCGTGATTAGGCTAGGCCTACTTTACCCACTGAGATTCGAAGCTTTGTTGGCTTGGCGGGTTGCTATCGACGTTTTATTGAGGGTTTATTATCTATTTCAACCCCGTCGACCAAGTTAACTCATAAAAGATATTCATTCAGTGGTTTGATACTTGTGAGGTGATCTTCCAAAAGCTTAAGGATTTATTAACATTAGCTCCTATCTTGACCTTGCCTAAAGAGGGCATGGGTTTTACCATATTTTGCAATGCTTCAGGTGTTGGGTTAGGTGATTATTATGCTTCTCGTCAGTTGAAGCCTCATGAGAAGAATTACCCTACCTATGATTTGGAGTTGTGCGCAGTTGTTTTTGCTTTGAAGCTGTGGAGGAACTACTTGTATGGAGTCCATTGTGAGATTTTTAATATCATCGTAGCCTTCAATATTTCTTCACCTAGTGAGATCTTAATATGAGGCAGTGTCTTTGTCTTAAGTTGCTTAAGAATTATGACTTGACTGTTCTCTATCACCCAAACAAGGCTAATGTGGTTATGATACCTCGAGCCAGAAATCGACTAACTGAAACACCATGGTTTCTAGACATTAGAAAATTTCCTTGATTTTTGGTTTTTGGGAAAGATACGACTTAGGGGACCGAGTCATAAATTTGGGTATGGGTGGTACGGTCCAGTCTTATGCTGACCAGTGTTGGTTTGTGGGATAGATATAGTTACTGAAATAGGTATGATCTGGGTGGTACGAGTCGTATAGTTGGGTACGGGTTGTTTGATTACTTCACTTATCCTTATACTTGGTAATTTAAGTTGGATCTGAGTATGAGTGGCTCACCAAGAGCCATAAGCCAGGTTACGAGTTGTAACCAGGACTCGTATAGTGGTTAGTGTTCAAACCTCTTGGATTCTATTCTGCCAGGGGTACGGTTTATGGGTACTAGTCGTACACTTGGATACAACTTGGGTTTAGGTGTGTCATACCTTGGAAAGTGTTAGGTCCAAGGGGGAAAGCCTAGGGTATGAGATATGGGTACCACTAGTACATTGTGGGTGCGACTCATAAGGGTCAGTCATACCCTATGACGGAAATTTAATGCAGTTGAAGTGAGGGCAATCTGGATATTTCCCCACTTATCCTAGTAAGGTCCCATGACATATATTGCACTTGAAAGGTTATTTTCCCTATTATTCTTTTCTCAAACACTCTTAAATCCTCTCTAGAGTTCTTGGGTAAAGGAAGCTAGGATTTTATCTTAAGGAGTAAATTGCGGATTGTCTTGGTGATTTCTTTCCATCATCATCTTCGTTTAAGGCATGTTATCTTTCCTCATTGTTAGTTCCAAACAAAGGCATGGTTTTATACAATGTTTCTATGATTTGAATGTTGTATGATTTTGGGTTTTCAAATATGATTTTGGGGTTTTGCTTATAAATGCTTGGTTATGATTACCCCATGTTTTAATTATGCTTTTATATGAATTAATGGTGGTTTTGGATAATTAGTTGTATGGGAATAGTTCTTTGGTAATGGACTTTGGGTTTTGGAAATACTATGCCCCCAATGTGTTTGATAAAGTGCCTATAACAATCTTTTTACTATAATATTGGTTTTTAATGAAACTTATGCATGGTTTAAACTTGGTAATGGAACCCTAAATGATATGAATGGTTTAAATGATTTTAAATAGATTGGAAAGGCCATGGTGGCCATGGTTTTGGTTGAATATGATCTATGTGTACATGGAAATCCCTTGATCTCAAAAAGGTTTGGCTAAGGACAATACTTGCAAGTTATTATTGGTATGACGATACCACTACTAATAGACTTGGTTAATACTAATGGAATAATGGTTTGGTTGGAAAATAGTGTTAATTGGGCTTAAAGAGGGGATGTGTAGCAAAGTCGTGGAAGGTGGAGGTCCCGAGGTGATCTAAATTGAAAACTCATATTTGTCGATGTAAGATTTGGTCCTAGTGACCGTGTGCATATTGTCATACCATATATTTTTGGGTATATGCTATTTATCCCAGGTTTTCTTCCTTGGCCATGCAGCTTCACTCACTTGGGCCCTTTCAGTAGGGGGAGCTGAACCCATATAGCTCATGGGTGGTTTAAGATGACATAGCTACACACCCCAGGTAAAGTTTTTAATGGCATGCTAAACTTGGTCTCCTTTCTCGGCATGGTTATATATATATGTATAGTTGTGTGCATATGGATAGTTTTTACTTGGTTTCATAAATGATATTATTTTATCCTTATCTTGAGTTCATGCTAGTATTTACCCGTTAATCCGTCTTCGTGCGCTGTATCCCCAAGCAGTGCAGGAACAGGCCATTCTACTCCTCTTGCTTAACAATTCGGATTTCCAGGTCAGTATTATGATTGAAGTGGCAAGCTTTCATCTATTTGAAAGTCTCTATTTCATAGATGTTATTTCATACTTTGATTTATTTATGGATATAGGTTGTGGCTATGGTTGGGGGCATGTCCCAACCGAATTTTGGTATTTTTTTATTAGAGGCTTTGTGGTACTGCAATGGGTTGGAATGGGTGGGGTCAGTAATGGTGGTAGACTTAGGATTGATATTAGTATTGGGGCTGATACAGGTTGATGATATTGTTGATTGTTCCATCCTTTTTTATTTTGGGATTAATCATATTTTGGTTTGTATCTGATTTGGTTATGGCTTGGTTTATGGCCCTTGGTTTGGAATTGATTTAGCTTGGTGGTTTGGTTGGTACGATTTGGTAGACGGGATGACATGATTGGGTTGGTCTAGGAATAGGCCTATCCCAAAGTCAGTCATTGTTCGATTATGCTATCTTGTTATATATTTGAAATTCAACTAACTCAGGGCAGGCGACTGGAGGTTGGGATGGGTAATGGGGGTGGTCTTCAATCCCGATTAGACTTGGGATGCCCATTATGACAAGGACCTCGGGTCGGGTTGGGTTGGGTCAAGTTATTATCAGAGCTAGGTTTGATGGTCAATAGAGAGTCACAAAGCCGTGTTTGGTAGATTCGTTTTTAAAGGCATGTAGCATGCCAAACTCACAAAAAAAGAGGCTACAAGGCATTTAGGAATGTTTCACTTTCTTGGTATTCTATTTTCATGCTTGGAGTCTAAGTCCTAGAATTCTTCTTTAATCCTTGGTTGTTCACTTTTCAAATCATGCCTTGACGATCTGGAACACAAGGAAACTCTTCAGTTCTATCTAGGGACAATGTTGATGGTGTACTTCCTACGTTTGGAGTTTGTCTTCGATCTCAGGGTCCTACCTATGATTGATCTGGAGTTTCTCTAATTGCTACTAGTCCTCATCAGAGTGAGGTGAATAATGCAGAATTTTGCCATTCTATTCATACTATTGCTCAGTTGGTTACTGCTCAGGCTGAGTGGAATGCTTCTGGAGGGTTGTCCGTTGAGGCCACAAAGGTTGGTCAGTTTATGAAACTAAATCCTCCTACTTTTACTAGTGTGAAGGTGGAAGAGGATCCTCAAGATTTTTTGGATAAAATAAGAAGATATTTAGGGTGATGTAGGATACTAATGTGGAAGGTGTAAACTTTACAGGTTATCAGCTCAAGAGCTGAGGGAAGTAAAGATGGAGGAGTTTGTGAATCTGAAGCAAGGGAAAATGTTTGCCAAGGAATATGCCTTGAAATTTCACCAGTTGTCAAGGTATGTTCCTGATTTGGTGGCTGATATGAGAGCAAGGATTAGAAAGTTTGCTTTTGGACTATCTCGGGATATGATCTTGGAAAGTAAGACTACTTTGCTGATCAAGGACATGGATATTTTGAGATTAGTTGTCCACATACTATAGGTAGAGGATGAGAAGAGGTAACTAACAGAGTTCAGAGATAGGCAGGGTAAGAGGAGAAGGTTTTCTGATCAGGAAGGTGCTCAGTCGCAAGGTGATCGGGGTGGAGGCAAATGGCTAAAAAAAACAGAGGAGTTATAATTCTTTTTCTATTTGCTAGCGCTTCTTACCCGAGGCAATCAGGTGATAGAAGCCAGCAAGGTGGTGATAATTTTCAAGCACAGGGTGCCTAATCTCAGGCGAGTAGGGGTCAATCGACTTCTTTATGCCCCCTTTACTGGTTTTATGGTTGTCTTCACTGGGGTTATTATGAAGAAGGAAGGGATAAGTATTTTAAATATGGCCAACCAGTCCATATGCTCAAGAATTTTCCAATTGGTAAGGGAGCTTCGGGAGCGATCAGAGCTCCAGTTGCTTCATCTTCTGCTTTTTTGCCTAGTAGTACGACTTCAGCGTCTGCTCCTACTTCTGGTACCAGAACTGGATGGAATAAGTTGTATTCTCTTGCATCTCAGTAGGAATCTGAAGCATCACTTGATGTCATTACTGGTATGTTACAACTCTTCTCATGATGTGCAATGTCTGCTAGATCCGAGGTCCACTCTTTCTTGTGTTACCCTATTTGTGGCTATATGTATTGGTTTTGATCCTGAGATTGTTTCAAATCCTTTTTTTATTTCTACCCTGGTAGGTGACTCAGTTATTGCTAAGAGAGTCTATGGAGGGGTATCTGTGGGTGGTAGGCAGACTTTGGTGGATTTGTTTGAACTTGATATGGTGGATTTTGATGTTATTTTGGGGATGGATTGGTTACACTCTTGTTACGCATCCTTGGATTGTCAAACCCATAATATTGTCTTTAGGTTCCCTGGTGAACCGATTATAGAGTGGGAGGGTAGTTCCCTAGCTCCTAGGGGGAGGTGTATTTTTTCTCTTAGAGTTCTAAGGTTAATCTCTAAAGGTTGTCTTTATTACTTGGTTCGGGTTAAAGATTCTAACTCAGAAAGTCCTTCTTTACAGTCAGTTTCAGAGGTAAATGAGTTTTCTGAGGTTTTTTCAGATAATCTTCCTGGTGTTTCTCCAGCTAAGGAAATAGAGATTTGTATTGATTTGGTTACGGACACTTGTCTAATATCTATTCCTCCTCATAGAATGGCTCCGGCTGAGTTGAGGGAACTCAAGGAGCAACTTAAGTATCTTTTGGATAAGGGGTTTATTCGTCCTAGTGTATCCCCATGGGGTGCACCGATATTGTTTATGCATAAGAAGGATGGTTCTCTTTGGATGTACATTGACTATCGAAAGTTGAATTAGGTAATGATCAAGAACATGTATCCTCCTCCAAGAATAGATGACTTTCTTGATCAGTTACAAGGTGCCAAATTCTTTTCTAAGATAGATCTTCGGTCTAGGTATCATCAGATTAAGATTAGGAAGGAGGATAACCCTAAGATAGATTTTCTTACACAGTATGGGCACTTTGAATTCTTGGTGATGTCATTTGATTGGACTAATGCCCCGATAATATTTATGGACTTGATGAATAGGGTTTTCAGGGAGTTCTTAGATCTCTTCATTATTGTGTTTATTAATGACATTCTAGATTATTCTAAAAGTGAGGTGGATCATGCTAATCACCTCTGTAGGGTATTGCACACCTTGAAGGAACAACAGTTGTATGTCATGTTCTCCAAGTGTGAGTTTTGATTGAACACAGTGACTTTTATTGGTCATATTATTTCTAGAGGGGGGATTATGGTGGATCCGCAAAAGTTGGTTGTGGTTAAATAGTGGCCTAGACCTAAAACTCTAACAGATATTCGGAGCTTCTTAGGTTTGGCTGGGTATTATTGATGGTTTGTGGAGACCTTTTCGATGATAGCTACTCCTTTGACTAAGTTGACTCAAAAAAAGGTATAGTTTTCTTGGTTGGGTACTTGTGAGGGAGTTTTGAGAAGTTGAAAAATAAGCTAACTTTGACTCCAATCTTGACATTGCCTGAGGGTAGTGAGGGGTTTGTTGTTTATTGTGATGTATCTAGGGTAGGACTTGATTGTATTTTGATGCAGCATAGGAAGGTGATTGCCTATGCTTCCAGGAAGTTGAAAGTACATAAGAGGAATTATCCTACTCATGATTTGAAGCTGTTGGTAGTGGTTTTTGCTTTGAAAATCTGGCAACATTATCTATATGGAGTGCAAGTAGACATCTTTTCTGATCATAAAAGTCTACAGTATGGTTCACTTAGAAAGAGCTAAATCTCAGGTAAAGGAGATAGTTGGAGCTTCTCAAAGACTATGACATGAGTCTTCACTATCACCAGGTAAGACTAACATGGTTGCTGATACTCTTAGCAGGTTATCCATGGGGAATTTGGCTCATGTGAAGAAAGGAAATAGGAATTGGTGAAAGATATTCACCGCTTAGCTAATCTTAGAGTTCATCTTTTGGACTCTGAGGATGGTGGGGTGATGGTACAGGAAGTGGTTCGGTCATCTCTTGGTGCATATATTAAGGAGAAACAAGTGCTAGATCTTATCTTGATGAAAACTACTAGTAATGTAGGTATGCAGAAGATCATGGTGTTTGATGTCAGTGGCAACGGTACTTTACGCTACCCAAGGAGGTTATGTGTTCCTGATGTCGACAAGTTGCGACAAAAGATCTTGGTTGAGGTGTATAAATTGCATTATATTGTACATCCCAGTTTAACGAAGATTTATCATGATCTCAAGGAGATGTATTGGTGGAATGGTATGAAAAAGGACGTGGCTGATTTTGTGGTCAAGTGCTTGGTGTGTCAACAAGTTAAAGTTGAACACATGAGACCTGGTGGGTTGTATCAAGAGATTGTTTTGCCTGAATAGAAATGGGAGGTAATCAATATGGATTTCATTGCCAATTTTCCTCAGTCTCAAAATTAATATGATTCGATTTGGGTCATTGTGGATAGGATGACACAGTCTGCTCACTTCTTGCCAGTGAGAAATACCTTTCTGGCGGAGGATTATGCAAAGTTATATCTTCAGGAGATTGTGAAGCTATATGGGGTACCTGTTTTGATTATCTCTGATCGTGGTGCATAATTTTCATCTTATTTCTGGAGGTCTTTTTAAAAGGTATTAGGTAATATAGGGTGAGTCTGAGTACTGTTTTCCATCCTCAGATAGATGGGCAAGCGAAAAGAACTATTCAGACATTGAAGGATATCCTTCGGGCATTTGTGGTTGATTATGATGGCGGTTGAGTTGAGCATCTACCTTTGGCAGAGTTTGCTTACAATAATAGTTATCATTCTAGTATTGGTATGGACCCTTTTGAGGCATTATATGGTAGGAGGTGTGGATCTCCCATTGGTTGGTTCTAGCTTGGTGAGGCAGATATGTTCGGTTCGGATTTGGTCTATCAAGATATGGAAAAGGTGAAGGTGATTTGGAATAGGCTTAAGGATTCCCAAAGTCACCAAAAGTCCTATGCGAATGTAAGGCATAGAGACTTGAAGTTTGAGGTTGGGGCTAAGGTGTTCCTCAAGGTAATTCCCATGAAGGAAGTGATGCGGTTTGACAAAAAGGGGAAGCTCAGTCCCCGGTATATTGGTCCTTATGTGGTTTTGCAGAGGGTTGGAAATATTGCTTATGAATTGGAGTTTCCTTTTAGTTTCAACTCCATTCTTTTGGTATTTTATATCTCCATATTGAGGAAGAGTCTTGGTGATCCTTCTTTAATTGTTCCTTTGGAGGGGTTGGGTATCTCAGACTCTCTGTCTTATGAAGAGGTCCAGGTTGAGATCTTCGATAGGCAGGTACGTCAATTGCAAACCAAGGATGTGGCTTCAGTTAAGGTTCTGTGGTGGAACCATAAAGTGGAAAAAGCTACACAAGAAGTAGAGGAGGACATAAAGTCCAAGTATCAACATCTGTTTTCTGCTCCTAGGATTCGGGCGAAAGGTATGTGGCTTCAACACATCTTTATTTTTTGAGTTTGTTAAGGAAAGATTAATCTCTTTGCCTCTTTATTCTCAAACTTTGTTAAGGATTGGAAATATATTTGATAATTCAAATGACTCGTGCATGTGATTACCCCTACCTTGTCCGTTAATTGGGATGAATGTTCCTACTGGGGGAGACTGAAACACCTTGGTTTCTGGACCTTAGAAAATTTCCTTAATTTTTGGTTTCTGGGCAAGTTTGACTTAGGGGAACGAGTCATACACTTGATACGGGTGTTATGGTCCAGTCGTAAATTGACTATAGTTGGTTGGTGGGATGGATGCAGTTACTGGAATGGGTACGATTTGGGTGGTACGAGTCGTATAGTTGGGTACGGGTTGTTTGGTTACTTCACTTAACCTTAGACTTGGTAATTTAAGTTGGACCTGAGTATGAGTGGCTCACTATGAGCCGTAAGCCAGGGTATGAGTCATACCCAAGACTCGTATTGTGGACAATGTTCAAACCTCCTGGATTCTATCTTCCAGGGGTACGATTTATGGGTACTAGTCAGACACTTGAATACGACTTGGGTTTAGGTGTGTCGTACCTTGGATAGTGTTAGGTCCAAATGAGAAAACCTAGGGTACGAGAGGTGGGTACGACTCATTAGGGTCAATCGTACCCTATGATGGGAATTTAATGCAGTTTAAGTGAGGGCAATCTAGACATTTCCCCGTTTATCCTTGTTTTGCAAAAACTTTGACTTTTTGAGAGAGTCGCCACTTTATTTTCAAAAAGGAATTAAGAAACCTTTAGAGAGTTACTTACAAAGATTCAAAACAGGAAAATCGATTTAAGTTTTTAAGATTCTGAGTAAGTGGTTCTGATTAATGTTTTAGGAAGGTGTTAGCACCTAAAACGTCCGCTAACTTGCGGTTATCCGATCTGTTTGAGAACATTCTTTTGATTAATTTCTAAAAGATTAATTTACCGAAAAAATGATTGATTTTAGGAATATTTTGAAGGTTTACAAAAATTAGTTTTTAGAGAATTCATTAGGGGATTTAACTAGGTTCGCACAAGGCATGCAAAACATATAATCAAAAAGAAAAAGGGAAAGGGGAGAAGTAATGATTTAGGTTTTGAAGCCTAAACCATTGAACCTATCCTAATCTAGTTGGGTTATCAACCCATTTCTCCTTTCACCTGTCCCATTTCTATATTTTCGAGCCCTTTGCCTCGAGTTTTAGCTTCTCCTGTATTAAGTACAATTTTGACTTCTAGGCCCAAAATAACTCAAGCAATAAACAGATAAAACAATAATAAATAAATAAATAAATAAATAAATAAACATTACAACAATGGATAAAGAAAAAAGGAGAGGCTAGCGATTCGTATTGCCACTTTGAGGGTAGGGTTTTAACGTCGTTCCCTTCTTCGACTTACTTTCATCCGTATATAGTTCGACTCTAAACTCTCTTTTGGCTTGACTTGAAAACATAGGCCTTATTAGCCCATGAAGAATATCCAGAAAAGGAAGAGTCCGTGGGGACTCGAATGATATCCATGCATGGAAAGAAAAATAAAACACATTAGTATAAAATCTAAATTAAAGAAAGGAAAAAAGACAACAAAAAGAAAACAAAAATAGAGTGAGGGAAGTTAGATAACATGTGTTCAAAGAAAGGCAAAACTGCAAGAAAAACTAATGCAGATTTAACGAAAAGAAAAATTGGCAACGTGGTATGGATCTCAAACAATCAAAAGCCGATTAGGGATAGTAATCCATATTCATATCAATTAAGAGATCAAGTTCAGACAAAACAGGGGAAATTAAAAGTAGCTTGGTGCATGATCACCCCAAGAAGTAAAAAAATGAAATAAAAGGGGACATAAATAAGAAATATTAATACGCACTTAGCTAAGAACAACGCGGCATAGACAAATACTCAAGAGCTGGTTGAAATCATAAAATATTTTCATATTAATTTGACAAAGAAGAAATGTATGCCAATGGACTTTGTATTTCGGGTAATCCAACATGACAGGAGTGAAGAGAGAGAGTATAACCTCTTCCTAACTAATTTGAGATGATTGCTACATACGCGAAAATAAAAATAAAAACTTCAATCTGACTATCACTATGCAAAATGACTATATCATGGGCATAACAGTTCACTGTTAACAGTGTCTTTGCAATAGGGAAAATTATCAGTAGGCTCAGTATATTGAACTGAAATTGGACACCTCTTGTATACTAAAATTATAATTAGTAGATGCAAAAGAAAGGAATATCAAATATGAGAACCATTTCAATTCATAAAAGAAACCTTTGTGTGTTTATACCAGACGAAGACTTCCAGTTATATCGCACATAGTATGTCTTGAAATGTAAAGAAGTGCATGGTTCTGATCTCATATTAGTAAGAGACCAATTTGTGGTAAACTTGAGCACACCTATTGCACTTGTGAGTTTTATGTAGACGAAAAAAATAACAGATAGGTATCGATTTACTACTGAAACGTTCACCAATCCACTTAGATTTAGTCGAACGGACAGAATGCAACCATGCAAAATGAGCCACACTATCAGTTGCAACTCAAATTTCAAGCGGTTATTACTCAAATGGTCAGTCTACTGCATAATGCCGATTAGACAAAAATGAAGTGAGATTTAGAAAAAAAAAAGAAAAAGGAAAAAAAGAAAAGAAATAACCATCAGACTAAAACATGGCTACGAATTTTAATACCAAAAGAGAGAGAACTTTAACGACGAACTAAAATCATCAAATCGAGGTCAACGGAAAAATCATCTCAAAACAGTAGTCGTAACTAAATCCCATAGCTTATGGCTCTCAAGGCCTTTATAGCAAAAAAATTCTCAGCACCCAAGGTTATAAAATACAACTACGAATCAGGTAATATTAGACTGAAAACTATTAAACTAGAATAAAGGCATGACCTTTAACCAAGAACAAGCTATTCGAACCATAATAGTGCACAAGATAAAACCTTTAGTCGAGAATTAATCAATAATACCAAGAGTATGTGACAGATCATGAAACCAAAACAAACACGATGAAACCACATATCAAATAATCAAGGAAGAAATTAATCCTAATGTAACAATACAAACAACATCATCTTTCACAAAAAGAGCAACCTATGATCTTTACAAAATTTTACAGCAACAAATTCCCAGTGCATTACTGTTAAAGTATTAATAACCAAAGAACGAATAATATGGATAAATGAGATGAATGAGAAAGTTACAATAAAACTAGAAGGGAGAGACATGTTTACCTCTTTTGGGGCAGCAAACGGGACGACGACCTATCAGCAAAATCGTCGCTACTAGAATCTCATAACGTCGACCACCAACAGAGTGTCCTTTTGCTTTTTCCTCTAGAGATTTTGAAACTAGCTTGGAGAGAAGAGAGAAGAGCCCCCCAAAATTTCTATGAAACAGCCCTAACTCCCAGACTTTCTCCTAAAAAAAACCCCTAAAATTTACTAACCCCGTAATATCAACCTCAGAAGGGAAAGAAGAGAAAAAAAATGCCCTAAACATTGACCTAGAAATTTCCTATCAAAAACTTTTTTCCTCCCTCCCCCCAAAAAAAACACCCCCTTAGAACCCTCAAGCCCCCTCTTTATAGAGAAACAAAAAGATAGGGTTCATTTTTGGACTTTCCGTAAGGGCAGTCTTGGTATTTTCCCAAAATTTTAAAATTCAAAACTGATGATAAGGTTGACAATGGGATTTGTTACTCAAACTTGTACCGATTTTTGGATTCTTGGTAAATTTTGAATTGGTTCCAACCAATAGAAAAAGGAAACGTAGAAATCCCCTCCCAAAACCAATCAAAACCAAACACATAGGTACGAAATCGTACCAATAATTCTGAGATTCAAGGAATTTGGCCGTTGGGGTGAGCCAACTAACCTGTTTTCTAGAAGATTTTAGTTCTTTCCTCGTCGTGCTATCGCGTGGAATGCATGAAGAAGGATGGAGTTGGTTACTGGTTTCTCTGGATTCCGGATTGAAGGTGGGTTCTTGATTTGGTTGGTGTTGACGACGGTTGGTGTTGACTTAAAGTTGTTGTTGTTTATGGAAAGTAAGGAGGAAAAGAATATGGGCCGGGTAGGGGTTTAGGCGTTGAGCCGGTAGTTTGTTATTGGGCTTGGGGTGGCAGTTAAATATCATTGGGCTGGTTTAGATCATTTTGGAAATTTTGAAAATAGGGAATAGGCTGGTGGGTCAGGAATATATGGCTCGGTCTGGTTGATATAATTGAAGAGAAAATGGGTCACTACTGATTTGCTAATTGGGTCAAAATCGAGGATTTGGCCATTCATTTAGGTTTTGGCCGAATTAAAGATCAATTGGCCAATTGCATCGCAATTATGGCCAATTTGATTTCAATTGCGGTCAAATCTAACAGATTGGCTAAATTAAATCATTTTTTGAAATGAATTAATAGCTTATTTAATCCCGAGCTTCTTGATTCAATAAAAATTAAACAAATATTCATCCGTGTAAATTATTTTTTGAGAGTAAATTATTTGAATCAAGATTCTAATTGTTAAAATTATTTTCAAAATAATCCTTAATTAAAAGACCGGCATTCCGTAGAATAAATGTTTAAGCAACAAAATTATATATATATTTTCATATAATTGAATACGATAGTATATAATCGTCAATTAAATGATGAAATTAGCTGACTAAACGATTTGAAAATCTTTTATTCGGGTAAAGTAAATGTTGTAATTTTATTTTGAAATCGAAGAAAGTAGAGACTAAACTCAGTTATGGAGGGCAAAAATTAGGTGTCAACAACTGTCCCCCCCCCCCCCCTTGGTTAGGGTGAATGCAAGTGACCCTGGGCAAAGGGAGGTTGACGTTCCTAATTTTGTCCGACCACAAATTCATATCTGGAGGAAGTTGGTTTATGTACGATCCTAAGGAGTTATGGAAGGACCTCGGCATCAGGTTTCAAAAATTCACAAGCTGTCTCGATTTTTTAGGATTTTATGATAAAATCAAAAAAGCGAGGGAGCAGAGGAATTTAGGGGGAGGTTGGAATGCATTTGATTTTTCTATATGGAGCCCAGCCTACATATCCCCAAGACTTAAGGAATCATACTGCTTGTAGTTCGACTCAATCAGTAGAACAGATAGCCTTTATTTCAGACAGTCTTTGGCTCAAGATAAATGACAATTTGATCGAGGTGCGGAAAAAGGATTGTAACCTCTTAATCACAAATGTGGTATCCTTCCCACTCATAGAAAAAAACTTACCCGGCCATAATTTTCAAAACTCTAAGTATGTTGTCACCCGAATTTGAAATGAAAAGAAAGTTCCTCTCGATATGAGTTAAGAAAATATCCCAGAGGTAAAGTTGATACCATAATATCCAAAAATACCCACATGCCTTTTAATAGAGGTGTGTTTAGATGGTGGTGGTGATCATTATTTAGCTCGCGTCTAGAGAGTTTGACTTCCCCTCCAGACTATGTCCCATTTTGCTGTTGAGGCAAAGTTTCACGTTGTGCTGTGTTTTTTAAGGAGTCGTCTGTACCTATGGATTTGATTTAAGATTTCCATCCTCTTTGATGCTCTCGACAATATCTCAAATAAAAATCATTAGTAATAAGCACAATTCAAGAGAGAGGCGTATAGTTTTACCACATCTCCATGCGAGTTGTTGTCTAAGAAGCAAAGTCATCTTTCCATGTACCTATTTTGGAATGAAATAACTGGTAACAACAAATACAACAATCCTCTTGGTTTTTGTATAATTATGACATTTGTCGGTTGAATATGCCTTTAGAGTGGGATGGCCCTTTTGGACACCGGCGATACTTTTTGCTGAACGATCCTTATAGCCGTGTAATCTTATGTTGGTGTGGAAACCCTTTTGGTTACCTATATCACTTATTTTACGTGTAATGATAACCTCTCCTGTTATAGCCTAAATTTTTCTTGAATTGTCAATCCTTGGATAATCTTATGCATTATTTGAAGTTGGATACCAGGCGACTTACAAATATCCTTTAAATTGCTAGCTTTTAGGTAATCCTGCACATTATCCAACTTTGGATAAGAGATGGCTTACAGATATCCCTCTAGTCGCTAGCTTTCAGGTGTTCCTGTACATCATCCAACCTTGGATACAATATGACTTATAGATAATCCCTCAAATTATTAGTCTTTGGGTAATCCTACACATAATCGATCTTGGATATGACACAGCTTATAGAGAACCCTTGGACGTATCAATTTTATAATTTTGCATATTCTTCGATAAGGATTTAGTTGCGACTTATGGATAACCTTTGAACTATTAATTTTTGGGCGATCTTGCACACTATCCGGTTAGGATGTTGTTGTGGCTTACGGATGACCTACAGGCTATCAACTCATAGGTGATCTTGCACACTATCCTATTTCAAATAATATAACTTATAGATGACCCTCAAATCGTTAATTTCCAGGAAACCTTATAGATCATTCACCCTTAGATAGCGACTTAAAGGCATCCCTTCAAATCGTGCTCTCTCGATGTATTCAGATGCTGATTCATAAAAAGATGATGATATCCTCAACGCCGGCGTTGTGTCTAGAGCGTCAACAGATATATTGAATTTTGATGATATCCTCGACACCAGTGTTGTGTCTAGCACATCAACAGATATTGAATGATAATGATATCCTCGATGCCAGCATTGTGTCTAGCGCATCAACATATATTGAATAATGATGATATCCTCGATGCCAGCATTGTATCTAGCGCGTTAAAAAATAGTGAACGCCTTTTGGGACGATGGTATAAGATGGCCATTGCGGCAATGATATGAAATGGCCCTTGCGGTAATAATATGTGATTGCCCTGGCGGCAATGATATGTAATGGCCTTTGCGACGATGATATGTAATGGCCTTTGTGGAGATGATATGTAATGGCTTTTGCGGCGATGATATGTAATGACCTTTGCGGCAATGATATGTAATTGCCTTTGCGGCAATGATATGCAATGGCCTTTGCGTCAATGATATGTAATGCCCTTTGCGGCAATGATATATAATGGCCTTTGCAGCAATGATATGTAATGGCCTTTGTGCCAATGATATGTAATAGCCTTCTTGGAAAATTTTAAAATAATTTTACCTGATTTCATTTGTCAGCGTCTTGCTTTCTACATGTACCTGTACTCAAGGTAGACGATTAGTAGACACAAAGTCGCTTTTGCTAGCGACTATTTCTAGGAAACTTCTAAATACAATATTTGTAAAGAAGACAAGACGCCTTTATTTGTGTTTCATGATCTCAAGAAATGAGGTGGACAAATCAAAAGGTCCTCAATAAATGGGTATTAAGCCTATTTTTAGCGCTACCCTAAAATACCATTCTTGAGCATTACTACTCTGGTGTGGCTCCCAATTTGCTGGGGATTTTTTGAAAGAGACTCTTATTTTTGTGTATTGATCCCTGCATCCACAGAAAAATGATTAGTTTGAATAAAATTACTCCTTGTTGACCTCCTTCGATCCTTGATTTGCTCCTCGCCATCTTTCAGGTGCTTCGTCATGCTGGTACCTCCACTCTTGACTCTCCGTCCCAATTGATGTCTAGGCAAATACTAATTAAAAGATTTATGAGGATTTTTGAAAGTAGTCTTAAATTTTAGAAAATAGTTTCGAAAGCTTTAGAAAATCTCTGTTAGTCATATCATGTGCTAGTCCAACGACCATCTTTTTCTTGATTCTAACAATGTCCGATGTTTGACGGAGGATTTCTAGGGATTCAGCATTGTCGAGGCTCTCTACCAGAAGTTTTTATAAAAGACGGTGATTCAATCTTCCTAGACTTTATCACAGGTGGTGATTCTCCAATCTCAACTTTGACCTCTAGTGCTGGGGAATTTGAAATATGTTCCAGCGTCTGGTGGAAATTGGATTTACAGATAAAACAATAATAAATAAATAAATATTACAACAATGGATAAAGAAAAAGAAAAGGCTAGAGATTTGTATTGCCACTTTGAGGGTGGGGCTTTAACCCCGTTCCCTTCTTCAACTTTCTTTCATCCGTATATAGTTTGACTCTAAACTCTCTTTTGGCCCAACTTGAAAACAAAGGCCTTATTGGCCCATGATGAATATCCAGAAAGGGAAGAGTTCGTGGAGACTCGAATGATGTCCATGCATGGAAAGAAAAATAAAACACATTAGTATATAATCTAAATTAAAGAAAGGAGAAAAGCCAACTAAAATAAAATAAAAATAAAGTAAAGGAAATTAGATAACACGTGTTCAAAGAAAAGCAAAACTGCAAGAAAAACTAATGCGGATTTAACGAAAAGAAAAATTTAGAATGTCGTATGGGTCTCAAACAATCAAAAGCCGATTAGGGATACTAATCCATATTCATATAAATTAAAAAATCAAGTTCAGACAAAACAGGGGAAATTAAAAATAGCTTGGTACATGATCACCTCAAGAAGTAAAAAAATGGAATAAAAGGGGACATAAATAAGAAAAATTAATACGCACTTAGCTAAGAACAACGCGGCATAGACAAATACTCAAGATCTGGTTGAAATCATAAAATATTTTCATATCAATTTGACAAAGAAGAAATGTATGCCAATGGACTTTGCATTTCGGGTAATCCAACATGACAAGAGTGAAGACAGAGCGTATACCCTCTTCCTAACTAATTTGAGATATTGCTACGTACGCGAAAATAAAAATGAAAACTTCAATCTGACTATCACTATGCAAAATGACTATAGCATGGGCATAACAGTTCACTGTTAACAGTGTCTTTGCAACAGGGCACATTATCAGTAGGATCAATATATTGAAATGAAATTGGACACCTCTTGCATACTAAACTTCTAATTAGCAGATGCAAAAGAAAGGAATATCAAATATGAGAACCATTTCAATTCATAAGAGAAACCTATGCGTGTTTATACCAGACGAAGACTTCCAGTTATATCGCACATAGTATGTCTTGAAATGTGAAGAAGTTCATGGTTTTGATCTCATATTAGTAAGAGACCAATTTGTGCTAAAATTGAGCATAGTTATTGCACTTGTGAGTTTTATGTAGACGATGAAAATGATAGATAGGTATAGATTTACTACTGAAGCGCTCACCAATCCACCTAGATTTAGTTGAAGGGATAGAACACAACCATGCAAGATTAGCCACACTATGATTTGCAACTCAAATTTTCAAGCGGTTATTACTCAAATGGTCAGTGTACTGCCTAACACCGATTAGACAAAAACGAAGTGAGATTTAGAAAAAGAAGAAAGAAAAAGGAAAAAAAGAAAAGAAATAACCATCAGACTAAAACATGGCTACGAATTTTAATACCAAAAGAGAGAGAACTTTAACGACGAACTAAAATCATCAAATTGTGGTCAACGGAAATATCATCTCAAAACAGTAGTCGTAACTCAATCCCATAGCTTATGGCTCTCAAGGCCTTTATAGCAAACTAATTCTCAGCACCCAAGGTTATAAAATACAACTACGAATTAGGTATTATTAGACTGAAAACTGTTAAAATAGAATCAAGAAATGACCTTTAACCAAGAACCAGTTATTCGAACCATAACAGTGCACAAGATAAAACCTTTAGTCAAGAATTAATCAATAATACCACGAGTAGGTGACAAATTATGAAACCGAAACAAAGACGATGAAACCACATATCAGACAATCAAGGCAGAAATTAATCCTAATATAACAATACAAACAACATCATCTTTCGCAAAATGAGCAACCTATGATCTTTACAATATTCTACAACAACAAATTCCCAGTGCATTACTGTTAAAGTATTAATAACCAAAGAATGACTAATATGGAGAAATGATATGAACGATAAAATGACAATAAAACTAGAAGGGAGAGACATGTTTACCTCTTTCGGGACATCAAACGGAACGACGAGCTATCAGCGAAATCGTCGCTGCCGGAATCTCACAACGTTGACCACCAATAGAGCATCCTTTTGCTTTTTCCTCTAGTGATTTCAAAACTAGCTTGGAGATAAGAGAGAAGAGCCCCCCAAAATTTCTATGAAAGAACCCTAACTCCCAGACTTTCTCCCCAAAAAAAACCCCCTAAAATTTACTAACCCCGTAATATCAACCTCAGAAGGGAAAGAAGAGAAAAAAATGCCCTAAACAATGACCTAGAATTTTACTCTCAAGAAATTTTTTCCTCCCCCCCCCCAAAAAAAAGAGACCCCCTTAGAATACTCAAGCCCCCTCTTTATAGAGAAACAAAAAGATAAGGTTCGTTTTTGGGCTTCCCGTAAGGGTAGTCTTGGTATTTTTCCAAAATTTTGAAACTTAAAACTGATAATAAGGTTGACAACGGGATTTTTTACTCGAACTTGTACCAATTTTTGGATTCTTGGAAAATTTTGAATTGGTTCCAACCAATAGGAAAAGGAAACGTAGAAATCCCCTCCCAAAACCAATCGAAATCAAACACATAGGTACAAAATCGTACCAATAATTTTGAGATTCAAGGAATTCGGTCATTGGGGTGAGCCAACTCACCCATTTTCTAGAAGATTTTAAGTCTTTCCTCATCGTGCTATCCCGTGGAACGCGTGAAGGAGGATGGAGTTGGTTACTGGTTTCTCTAGATTCCGGGTTAAAGGTGGGTTCTAGATTTGGTTGGTGTTGACGATGGTTGATGTTGACTTAAAGTTGTTGTTGCTTATGGAAGTTAAAGAGGAAAAAAAGATGGGTCGGGTAAGGGTTTAGGCGATGGGCCGATAGTTTGTTGTTGGGCTTGGGGTGGCAGTTAAATCTCATTGGGCTGGTTTAGATCATTTTGGAAATTTGGAAAATAGGGAGTGGGCTGGTAGGTCAAGAATATATGGCTCGTTCCAGTTGATATAATTGAATAGAAAATGGGCCTCTACTGATTTGTTAATTGGGTCGAAATTGAGGATTTGGCCATTCATTTAGGTTTTGGCCGAATTAAAGATCAATTGGCCAATTGCATCGCAATTATGGCCAATTTGATTTCAATTGCGGCCGAATCTAACAGATTGGCCAAATTAAATCATTTTTTGAAATGAATTAATAGCTTATTTAGCCCCGAGCTTCTTGATTCGATAAAAATTAAACACATATTCATCCGAATAAATTATTTTTTGAGAGTAAATTATTTGAATCAAGATTCTAGTTATTAAAATTATTTCCAAGATAATCCTTAAGTAAAATACCGGCATTCCGTAGAATAAATGTTTAAGCGACAAAATTATATATATATTTTCATATAATTGAATATGATAGTATATAATCGTCACTTAAACGATGAAATTAGCTGACTAAATGATTTAAAAATCTTTTATTCGGGTAAAGTAAATGTTGTAATTTTTTTTTAAAATCGAAGAAACTCGAGACTAAACTCAGTTACGGAGGGAAAAAATTAGGTGTCAACAATCCTAGTAAAGTCCCATGACTTATATTGCACTTGGAAGGTTATTTGCCCTATTATTCTATTCTTAAACACTTGAAAACCACTCTTAAATCCTCACTAGAGTTCTTGCGCAAAGGAAGCTAGGGTTTTATCTTAAGGAGTAAATTGGGGCTTGTCTTGGTGATTTCTTTCCATCATCATCTTAGTTTAAGGCATATTCTCTTTCCTCATTTCTAGTTCCAACCAAAGACATGATTTTATATAATGTTTCTACGATTTGAATGTTGTATGATTTTGAGTTTTCAAATATGATTTGAGGGTTTTAGTTATTAATGCTTGGTTATGGTTTTCCAATGTTTTTATTATGCTTTTATATGCATTAATGGTGATTTTTGATAATTGGTTGCATGGAAATGGTTCTTTGGTAATGGGCTTGAGGGTGCCATGGCGCCCGGTCATCTCGGTAGAAACTCAATATATATAGGTATATATATGTCAAATATAGTAGTATAAATTTAAAGCATGGCACCCACATTAACATGTTTAATGTAGTGCAGATGGCAAAGGCATGGCATTTGCTTCCGAAGTCCCAAGTTCGAATCCGGCATTGGACAATATTTTTGCACAATTGTTTGAGAAGACATTTCAAAATGTTTAAAAATATACATTGTGTCTCCTTGGATTTGAACCCTACACATCTTCTTTATAAGCTTTAAAATGTACCAGTGAGCTAGAACTAGTAGTTTGTCAAATAATCAATATGTTCTTTCTTAATCCACTTATTTTTCAACTTTTTTTTTCAAAAGCACTTTTAAAATTTTTGATGAGAAATATCTTTTTAATTAATAAATATTAAAAACACTTTTGAGCAACAATTAGGGTTAATTAAGTATTTTTAAGTGTATTTTTCTCAAAAATATTTTTAAAAAAGTAATTTTCTAGGGAATAAACTATTTTTTTAATCTCCGAAAACTGCATTTGTTACTCTCCAAAACACTTATTTTTTATAAAAAAACTTGGCCAAACATCTCTTTTTCTTTAGAAATAAGAATTTTTAGGAGCAACGACTATTAGTCTTTTCTCCTATGTAAATATGGTGCTACTGTTCATAGGACGTGGCACCCGAAACCTCAAAATCCTGGATTCACCTCTAGTTAGAGCCATGTTTCAAGATCATGCAAAGTATGTTGTAGTTCTTCGATAGTTTTATAAGTGAGTTTGTTGTATATAAAGGCCTCAAATAACTCCCAGCTATTAGATGGACCAAAATATTCCTTAACGATTGAGTTTTAGGGAAGAATGTTGCTATAGTCAACTTCAAATGAGTATATCATTCATTTTACTCAGAATTTTCTAGCTCGGGACACACCACATTGTAGGAAATTGAATTATCTTTGCAACAATACCAATTTTGCCTTAATTTGATACATGGGTGAAAAGTTATGGCACTTTTAGTAAGAGACAGTAGCCCAACACGATAAGGCCGCATCGCGGTGATGGCCAAAATCACGTTCATCCTTTCTAGTGGAGCACCACAATAATGACACATCGTACCAAGGGTCAAATTCACGTTCAGTAGGGCACCGCATCGTGCCAAGGTGCCAAATCGGGATTGTCCATTTCTAGTGGCGCAACGCGATAGCACCGCATGACACTGTTGAACAAAAAAGGATTGTCCTTTTCCAGTGGCACAACGCGATAAGCACCACGTCGTGTCGGAGCCAAAAATCAGGATTTCAAGTTTTGCGATTTAATTTTCAGGGATCGTTTGGTCTTTTCCCATGGCCCTAAGTTCGTCCAAAATATGAAATTAAAACCTTAAAGGGGCATTGGGTGCCCCATTACTCACAATTTCTCTCCAAGAAACTAATTTTCTCTCAAGAACAAGCCCTAGTCTTCAAAATTCAAGATCAATTCTCAAGAAAAAACATAAGAACTCTCACAAATTCATCAACCCAGGTATGTTAAATGCTCATCCATGGGTCCCTTTCACCCATGGAATCCAAGAATCCAATTTTCAATTCAAAGTTATGATTTTCACAAGTTATTATGATTTTTGCTATAGTCAACTTCAAACGGGTATATCTTTTATATAGTTTTTGATCTACTCAAAATTTTCCAGCTCAGGACCCGTCAAATTATAGAAAATTTAATTAGATTTACAATGATACCAATTTTGCCTTAATTCGATACTCGGATGAGAAGTTATGGAACTTTTAGTAAAAGATGGTAGACCAACGCAATAAGGTTGCATCGCGGTGATATCCAAAATAACTTTCATCATTTTCAAGTGGAGCACTGCAATAATGCCACATCATGCCAAGGGTCAAATTCACGTTCAATTGGGGCACCGCGATGGCATCGTATCATGCCAAGGTGCCAAATTGGGATTGTCGTTTCCAGTGGCACAACGCGATAGCACCACGTCGCGTCATTAGAAAAAATGGGAATTGTTCTTTTTTAGTGGTGCAATGCGATAAGCACCGCATCATACTGGAGCCAAAAATCAGGATTTTCAGTTTTGCAATTTAATTTTCAGGGATCGTTTGGTCTTTTCCCATGGCCCCAAATCCATCCAAAACACAAAATTAAAACCTTAAATGGGCATTAGGTGCCCCATTACTCATAATTTCTCTCTAAGAAACTAAACTTCTCTCAAGAACAAGCCTAATCCTTCAAAATTCAAGATCGATTCCCAAGAAAAACCCCATGAACTCTCACGAATTCATCAACCCAAGTATGTTAAATGTTCATCCATGGGTCCTTTTCACCCATGGAGTCTAAGAATCTAATTTTCAATTCAAATTTATGATTTGTACAAGTTATTATAATTTTTAACCACGAACCTCCATGAATTATGATTTTATACTATGTTTACATGAAATTGTTGTTGTTATTAAACCCCACAGTTTGAATAATGTTATTTGCTGATTTAAATCATAATTAGTGATGTTGGTGTTGAAATCATGTTATTTCTACAAGCTTTAATCTATTCCCATGCTTAGCTTACACTATAAATATCAAGTGTTTGATGAAATGCCAACAAGAATGAATTTTGAATAAATGCTTTCTTATTATGTCCTCAAAGTTTTAGTACTATTTTGCTATTATTTCTATCGAGTCCTGGGGATTATTAATACCCAAAAACATAGTTATTTACTTAGTCTCAGTATCTTTGGAGTAGTTTCAGATATCATGAGTGCCATCAGTTCAGTCAGTTATCATGATCAGTTAAACTTAGAATAGTTCAGTATTCCGAGTCAGTTCAGTTTGAAGTAGGATTTAGCACCAAGCGAACCCAGGGATGTGGGCTCACCTACCAGTTAAGGGTGTGACCTTTAGTAGCAGTCCTCGCATTCCATAACTGTGTAGCCAGCGTAGGTTGAGATATTAACCTGCCAGTTGAGGGTTGATCTCATACAGATACCTGCCAGTTGAGGGTAACCCTTAGTCCTTTGGGACAAAACTTTAGTGGATTCACACAACTAGTGTTAGTACCCATGGCACGGTACTGACACCCTTCCAACTGGGGTCACAGATTAGACCCTAATTTGCTTATTGGGGCATGTTGGTTAGATGATAGCTTCCACAGTCTCAGTTCAGTATTCAGTATACTTCAGATCAGGTTTGTATTGACCATAGCATACAGATATCAGTTATTCAGTTACCAGATTTTAGTATTTCAGTTTACAGACTATTTTCAGCATCATGTTTTATCCTTGGTCATGCATTCTCAGTCTTTACAGATTTCATGCATTTTATTCAGTACTTCATGCTATTCATTTAGTCAGTTCTTACTCTTGTACATGAAACCATACATATCAACCTACCTTATTTAGAATACCAATACATTTAAAGTACTGATTGCATACTCATTTTTTGCGCTATAATGTATCAAATCATAGGTTTGGACATTCAGTTCCCAAATTGCACATAGACTTTCCAGAATATCAGACATAGCAGTGTTGTGTCCTTATATTTTGAGGACATGGTTTATTTATCTCAGTTATTTCATCTATTTCGGTATTTTTTCCATTTAATCGGTATTAGTTGAAGGTTTATCCCATTATCTCCACAGTCAGTCAGTGAGTCTTTTCAGATTAGTACAAACAGTTAGTCAGTTTTTAGTTTTCAGTTGTCGCTATCAGATGTTTTATCAGTATTCTCAGTATTGTTTTACAAACTTTATCAGAATTAAAATTTAAAACCTTATGGCATTCCTTAATTAAATTCTGCATGAACTATTGTTATCAATTTTATTTAGTGCTCACGACAGGTACCATCCCATGGGTTAGCTTGTGGTCCCTTGAAACTGTAAGCACTATGTGGCGCCTAGGGTGTACTCTCGGGGCGTTACATGGACTTTGGCTTTTGGAAATACTATTCCCCTAATGTGTTTGATAAAATGCCTATAATAATGTTTTTATTATAATATTAGTTTTTTAATGAAATTTTTGCATGGTTTAAACTTGATAATGGAACCCTAAATGATATGACAGGTTTAAATGGTTTTAAATAGATTGGAAAGTCCTTTGTGGCCATCGTTTTGGTTGAATAAGATCTATGGGTACATAGAAATCCCTTGATCTCAAAAAGGTTTGGCTAAGGACAATACTTGCAAGTTATTATTGGTATGACGATACCACTACTAATAGCCTTGGTTAATACTAATGGAATAATGGTTTGGTTGGAAAATAGTTTTAATTGGGCTTAAAGGAGGGATGTGTAGCAAAGTCGTAGAAGGTGAAGGTCCCGGGGGGATCTAAATTGGAAACTCATATTTGTCAATGTAAGGTTTGGTCCTAGTGACCATGTGCATGACGTCACACTATATATTTTGTGGGATGTACTAGTCATCCCAGGTTTTCTTCCCTGGTCGTGCGGATTCACGCATTACGGCCCTTTCAGCATGGAAAGCTAAACCCATATATCCCATGAGTGGCTTAGGACGGTAAAGCTACGCAGCACGGGTAAATATTTTAATGGCAAGCTAAACCCATTACCCTTTCCTGGCATGGTTATATATATGGTTGTGTGCATATAGATGGTTTTTACTTGGTTTTATAAACGATATTATTTTATCCTTATCCTGAGTTCATGTTAGCGTTCACTTACTAACCCATATTCAGGCGTTGTATCACCACGCGATACAGGAACCATCCATTTTACTCCTTCTACTTAGTGATTCAAACTTTGAGGTTAGTATTTGGATTGAAATGGTGAGCTTCCATCTATTCGGAAAGCTTTATTTCATGGATGTTATTTCACACTTTGACTTATTTATGGATATTAGTTTTGGCTATGGTTGGAAGCATGTCCTTTTGGTATTCTTTTAGTTAGAGCCTTTGTGGTACTGCTATGGGTTGAAATGGATGGGATTGGTAATGATGTCATCCTTAGCATTGATATTGGTATTAAGGATGATACAGATTGATGATATTGTAGTTATTCCTTCCTCTTTAATTTTGGAATTAATCATATTATTTTTGGATCTCATTTGGTTATGGACGTTGGTTCAGAATTAGTTTGTCTTGATGGTTTAGTTGGTATGGTTTGGTGAACGGGATGGCTCGATTAGGTTGGTATAAGAATAGACATATCCCAAAGTTAGTCTTTGTCCAGTTATGTTATCTTGTTATATGTTTGAAATTTAGCCAACTCAGGGTAGACGAATGGAGGTTGGGATGGGTAGCGGGGGTGTTCTCGAGTCTCGGTTGGACCTGAGATGCCCATTACGACAAGGTCCCCGGCTGAATCGTGTTACTAGCATGGGTAGCTTGGCGCATCTTTTGACTCAGGAGAGTCAGTTGGACTTAGAAGTTTTGTACTTAAATAACCAGATGGTTAAGCTTGATGTTTCAACACTTGGGTGTATTTTAGCATTCGTGGAGGCTAGGTCTTCTTTGATGGAGTAGATTCAAGGTCATTGATTTGATAATGTGGGATTGACGTTGATTTAGGATAAGGTGTTGAGTGATGAGACTAAGAAAGCCTTACTTGATTCAGATGGTGTTTTGAGGATTGAAGGCCGAGTTTATGTACCAAGATTAGGTGACTGGATTAGATTGATTTTAGAGGAAACCCATTGTTCAGGTATTCCATTTATCCAGGCGTGACTAAGATGTATCATAATTTGAGGTAGCATTACTAGTGGGGTGGTATGAGAAGAGATATAGTAAATTTTGTAGCTTGTTACCTATGTTGCTAGTAGGTGAAGATAGAGCATTTAAGGTCAGGTGGTTTGCTTCAGAGGATACCTATTCTCGAGTGGAAATGGAAACGAATCACTATGAATTTCATGACTAGATTACCTCATACTTCTCATGGTTATGATAGTGTATGGGTCATTGTGGATCGATTGAACAAATCAACTCATTTCATTTTGATTTAGGTTTCTTTTAGTGCTGAGAGGTTGACCCTATCTATATTCGTGAGGTTGTGCTTCTTCATGGTATGCAGTTTCTATCATCTCAGATTGAGGTTCAGTGTTCATATCTCACTTTTAATAGACTTTTCAGGATGACTGGTGGTTAGTCAAAGCAGACTATTCAAGTTTTAGAGGATATGCTTTGTGCTTGTGTGATGGATTTTAGTGGCCAGTGGGAACAACATTTAGCCTTGGTGGAGTTTTTGTATAATAATAGCTATCATTTCAGTATTTATATGGCTCATTTTAAGGCTTTATACGGTAGGTGATGTCGCTCTCCTTTTGGTTGGTTTGAGGTTTCTGAGATTAGACCTCGACGTATTGATTTGCTTCGTGAGTCCTTAGATAGAGTTTGAATCATTCAAGATAGGCTTCGAGCAGTTCAGAGTAGGCAAAAGTGCTATGCAGACCGTAGACTTTATGCCTAGATATTTGGAGTTGGTGATTGAGTTTTTCTTCGAGTTTCACAAATGAAGGGTGTAATGAGGTTCGGGAAGAGGGTCAAGCTTAGCCTTAGGTATATTGGCCCATTTGAGATTCTTCAAACGATTGGTGATGTGGCTTATGAGTTGGACTTGCCCCCTGATTTATCAGTTGTTCATCCATTTTCTTATCTTTTCATGCTTTTCCATTACATTTTGGATGAGTCTCATTCATTCATTGGGATTCAGTTCAGTTATATGAGAGATTTTCTTTTGTTGGGGAGCCTCTGTCCATCCTGGCTAGAGATGTTAGGCGATTGCGTTCAAGAGTTATTTCAGTGATTAAGGTCCAGTAGAAGCACCGACCTATAGATGAGGCTACTTGGGAGGTTGAGTTTGATATGTGTGGTTCCTACCCCTATCTTTTTGTTGGTTCAGGTATTTCTCTTGCTTTTAGTTTGAGGATGAACTAGATTTTTAGTGGTGGATGATGTGACATCTGATTTTTTGGTAATTTTTGTGAAATATTTATTTCTGTATGATTTGACTATTTTACCCCTCTCTGTGATTGCTTTGTGGTATTTCTGGAGCATAGAAATAATTGACATGATTCCCGATGTATTTTAGTGTGATTTATGTAAAATTATGATTTTTGGTGGATTTGAGAGACTTATAGTTGACTTTAGTCAACATTTATTGATTTATATGTCGGATGGCAAAACAAACTTGCCAGCAGATTCGAAACGTCAATTTTAGATTGGTAGCATGGTTGGTGTAGTTTTGTGTCTTTTAAATCTCATTTTGACCCTTGGTTTGGAAGTTGTGAAATTGGATTTTGGGGGTCAACTTTGTGAAAATAACATTTCTTCAAAAATATGATATCCCCATTGAGTCTGAAGCATCGAATTTGATAGGTTATCATATTTCATTTGCATTTACGTAATTTTAGATGAATTCCAAGGGATCTGCGGAGACTTGGATCCTATATAGACCCATGTTTCGCCTTTTTCTTCATTTTTGAGATTTAGAGCTTAGGGTTTCATACTTTTGAGAAATTTCTTCCATTTCTAAGCTAGGGTAAGCTTCTAAAATCTATTTCAACTACTTTACTCCAATTTTATCATCTAATTCTTGTTTTAATGCTGATTAAAGTGAAAAAATAGAAATTTTGGCCCGAAAGGCCTTAAACTTGTATTTTTTCGATTCAAACCTTGTTTTCAACCCGTTACTTGGATAAGTTTCTAATCTTACAATTATCAATTTTCTCTGAATTTTATCTTCAAAACAACTTCAGATTCTTGATTTCAAAAAAAAATTGGGGACTTTGCTGGTAAAGTTTAAACATGGTTTTTCTTTAATTTGGACCTCGTTTTAAACTCCTTTTGCTTGGATTTTCAGTTGTAGACTCCTAAAAATATGGAGAACATGTTTCAAAGATAAAATTATTATTTTACCCTTGTTTTTTTAAAATTTATTTCGGGGTCCGTTTTGACTCCAACTTGAAAATAGTCAATATGAGTATCGTTGACTTTATTATAATGCATAGATTATATATTTCCATATTTTAGTTGATTTCGAGTCCTTTCAATAGGAGTAAGGCTTTACAGTGAAGGCTTGCGGATCAATTTTTGACATTCGAGGTAGATTATGGCTTAATTTTTTCAAACTGGGATGGGTAGTGAATGTTGATACAAAATCATGTTAAGGGTGTGGGAACTAATCATGAAAATGGATATATTATCGTGTTGTGCCCGTGGTGGGGCCTATATAATGATGTTTTTTATGGTCTTGATATACTATTTTCTATGTGTGTCTGTGTGGGGCCCTACATAATATTGTCGGCCATGTGTACATAAAATTAGTTGTGTCTTGATTGATGAAAAAGATCAATGTGGTATCAATGGTGTATTTTTATATGTTTCATTCTGTTGACATACGATTTATATTGAAATTCATGGATGGTTGAAAACATTAAGTGGATTGTTGCTCACTTGGTTGGTATATTGGTTGGACCTGAAAATACACATTGTGGTTGGTTGTGAACATTACATCCTCATATCATATACATTTATGAAATATTGGTACTATCGTAGAAATACTGAAAATACTAGAAACACTGATTTTTTCTGACAGAAATGTGAAATCTTTAAAATCCTCCACCGAAGGATGTGTCAGAGTGGAGATATGGATATGAATTGGATATAGATTTTATACGGGTTGACGAGTCTCCCATGGGTCCTACGAGATCTTTAGCTCTGTAGGTATATATGGAGGTTATGCGACAACCTCGTGCATCACATCATTATTATTATCATTACCATCATCATCATTATCTTCATTGCATTTGTGTTACATTGTGCCTTTATTTGTGTTATATTATCTCTCTTGATGTATATTTGTCTATGTGTAATGCCTTCCCTAGTACTTGTATGTGTGATATTGGTTTATTTGTATTCCTTTCTCTTATTTGCTATGATGTATGTGAATATTATAGAACTGTTAGTGCAATAGTGGGCTACCGTTGTAGGATATGTTCTGATTGCAGGTGACGTACCCTTAGTATGTACTTTGTATGCCTATGATACTTACTGAGTACAAGTGGATAGTACTCACCTCTACAGCGCCCTTTCGGTGAAGATCCTGGTCCGAGTGCGCCTCATATTGGTTGATTTGGGCTACCTTTGGAGCTATTCGGGTAGCAATTGAATTCATGTTTGTGGAGTTGGCAACTATCTTTTTTTGTTTAGACTATGTCTTTATTCGTATTCAGAGACAGAGTATTCCTGTTTTGGATATCTTATAAATTTGATCTTGAATTGTATTAGTGATGTTCTTACACTATGACACCAGATTTTGGGATTATGATATTGTTGATTATGTCTTTCCGCTTTACTATATTATGTGGTTCGGCTTCATTCTAGAAGCCTTACTTGGGTTATTACTATTGTTTTCACTTTTGTATTAGTTTGTGTGATAGGCTTGCTTGTCAAGATTCGCTGCGACAAGTGCCATCATGACCCTTGAATTTTTGGATCATGACACACCATTTGCCCACAAAATTAAATAGATCAAAGAAACAGTAGTTCCCAAGTTATAATTTATATAAAATACATTTTTATAAAATATGTAATATTGTTTTGTTCGAAATTAAACTTATTCCCCAAGGAAATTTCTTCTCAAACATGTTTTTTTCAATTAAATTTCAAAAATTTGAATATTAGGGAAGTAATTAATATAAACAAAATCTTACTATAATTGTAAATTACTAAGCATTAAAAGTTCTTACCGAATTCAAATAAGAAGAAATTTAATGTGCAAAATATTTCTTAGCAAAAAATTTAACACACACGCATATATATATATATATATATATATTGAATATTGCTATTATTTATTAATCTAATGTTTAAGTTATAAAGTATAAAAACTGCTATAGGGAAAAGTTATGGCTTACTATTTGAAATTAGAATATGTTATATTTGTCTTTAAATTTAAATAAGGTTATCTTTGATTACAATTTTTTTATATGTCTTTTAAATATTTTTAATTATCAATAATTATGACTTATAGTACTTTTTATATAGTTTCTAAACATACAAATTTTATTTTAGAAAACTAAAATTTACAGTCAAACTTAAACTGTTTGACTCTCAAAAATGAAAAATCACACATAAATTAAAACACAGGAAGTATTATTTTATTGAAGATGATAATTAAATTGTTATTTCTTAAACAGAAAACATATGTGCACAATTTACTTTATTATGGAATATTCAAGCAGTAATTAAAAAATGTTAATTTTGTTGAATATTTGCTCAAGATTTGTTGCATAATTGATTTCTTAGAATATTTAGGGTTATAAGAGTTCAATTTAATATCTTAATCTATTAAAATTGTTGGTGGGTTGGGTCTTTTATATTTTATTACTAGGAAAAAATTCGCTATTCGCGCGGTTACGAAACATATTTTTCTTTATAATTAGGAAATCAAGAAATATTTTTTATGTATATAATAAAAAATATTTCCTGATTTTCTATTATGTTTTCCATCCATTTGTTTACTGTTCTCTACTTTGAGTCGGAAGTCTATCGAAAACAGCCTCTGTACTTCCTCGGAGGTAGCGGTATGGACTGCGTACATCTTACCCTCCCCAGACCCACTCTTGTGGGAATACATTGGGTATATTGTTGTTTGATTGTTTGTTTGTATATAGTAAATAAAGGTAAATACATTATGTCTACATTTAGTTTAAAGTATTTATTTTTATGAGAAATAGAAAAGTTTATGATGTTGTAAATTCATAAATAAAGAAAAGCTAAATGCGAGTAACAAATATAAAAACAGTAGATTTAGCGGAATTTAAAAAAAAAATATGAAGAGAAAGGAAAATAGAGGGAAATAAAAGTATAACATGTGTTGTTAGCTTGCTATACATTTGCACCAAAATAATATATAATAATTGATGCTTGCTTTTCATTTTTTATGTCATAAAATTGTGAAGTCATTTACATTTGAAGTGAATATGAGATTATTATAAATTTAATTCAATTAAATGAGTGTTATATTTATTCTTAATACATCTTATAATTAGATGCAAGAAACTGTTTAAATGGAAAGTAATGATATTCTGAAAGGAAATTATATATATAAAATATATGGTTGACATATATTTAGTCCATTTATCTATTTTATTAGGATTTTGCATTTTATCCTCTTATTTACATACTCCAAATAATTTTTTTTTAATAAAGAATCAAAAGTCACATTTTTGCCTTCTCTTGTTAAAGTTGTCCATATTACTATTAATTTTGATAGTCACTTTTTTAACCCCTTTAATTACTTTTTAACTCCATTTTCCATGATTTTAATGTATATTAAATACAGTATTTATTAGGAATTAAATGCTTAATTCAGTATGCTAAATCCAAGTCAGTTAAATGCTATATTTTATGCAACAAATGCGAATAAGCTGGTTGATGAATATTCTGTAAATTCTTAAGATGAAATTTATGCTGTTTAAAATTAGAAAAATGACCAAAGATAACCAAAAAAAATAAAAATACTGAAAGTCATAGAGAGGTCTCTCTTTATCTATATATATATATATATATATATATATATATATACTTGTTTATTATTCCTCTTTTGGTAATATATACATATAGATAATATATTTTCATACATGATTATATTATTGGGGAGAGCTGAATTTATGCCTTTTAAAATTAGGAGAATGACCAAAAATAACCAAAAAGAAAAAAAGATAAATAATATCGGAAGTCATAGAGAGGCCTCTCTATCTGTCTCTCTATATATAAATATATAATTTTAGGTGAAATTACTTTTTTATTATCCTTTTTTTCGTAATATATACATATGGATAATATACTTTCATACATGGTTGTATTATTGGATAGAACTGATTTTGTATGTTAAATTTTTTTTGTTTTACAGACTTTTTAGAAGAGATATTCATTTTTATACATAAAATATCTCCATTCCAATGTATAAAAGATTTTTTAAAAAATTATATTTCCTCATATTTTATTTAATATATATTGTAAGTTAGAATATAATTCTCTTCATTAATTTAAAAAAAAAATAAAGAAAACCTTTTTCCTTTTTAAAAAAAAAAAGCAACAAAATAAAAAAAGTAATATGGCGTAATACTCTTAATTAATAGAACATAAATATTGGGCACAATTGAATGTGGGTAAATGATTCACAAATCTTTGTAAATATTCACCTCTAATTTTTACTCACATTTTACTCAAAATTTTATGCCCAACATATTCTTCCTCTCTGATAAACTCTTTTAAATATACTTTATTATATACATACAATACAGAGGAAAAAAATAATTAAATTCAGTAGAAGCAAGATCGAAACTTCCAAAGTAGCAGCAGCAAATAGAGAGCTGCTTCATCCGCTATTCGTGTGAAAAAGGATGATGATGTGGGTTCGATCGATTCTGCGGCCATTGTCGTCGTTGGCCCGAAGTTATTCGTCACTGATTCTTCTTTGTTCCAAAATTCAATTTTTTTGAGAAATTTTTTGAACTCTGTACTTCCAAGGTTCAATTTTTCTGGTAAATATTTTGCTATTCTTGGGTCTACCGGACGATCTTTGGTGTAACAGAACCGACGATTGACAATCGCGGTGCAAGCGACAGGTTCAGAGTCGTCACAGGTAAATGAAACAGAAGGTACCCGAATCACTGAAAATTGTGAGAAATGGTGATTATAAGAAAGAAAATATTGGATGAGAGAAATAATACCTCGGATCTTCAATGGTCGTCAACTGTAGTTTCTCCACTTCTGAAGCAAGTTTTCTTTCACAACTGAAACAGCACACACAAAAATCAAAACTCACAACCACCAAAGCAAAATTTCGCTTTCACAACTGAAGCGTTTCAAACATAGACATCAATTCAGGAACTTTGAAGACTTGTTTAATCATTCGATCACGACCAAGACCACGTACAATGGTCACAAAAGTATCCTCATCTGGGGTTGATCCAATTGAGCTAAGCATTTCGTCGAGCAGCTGATGGACACAATCGAAAAAACAAAAGTTGCAGAGCTTATGGATTGTAGACTAATTGTGAGTGAAACTGTGAAGCTTGGAGGCCCATCTAAAAGTTTGATGAGCTTCTGTTGCAGATTTTTGTTCCAAAATTAAACGGAAGGTGTTTTCTTGAGTTGGGATAGGACTGCTTAATACTGGCTGTGATTGAGTAGTGAGAAATGCTCGATAACATCGGTTACTGAAACAACATATGGAGGAGTTTATAGGATTTGTGCATACCTATTTAAGTGGAGTTATAGGCTTTGTGCATACCTATTTAAGTGGAGTTATTTAAAGAAACAATGAAAAGCTTTTGAATTCTGAAAACTGATAAAATTGTGGAAAATAAAGAATAGTAAATGGGGAGGTGTAATTAAGAACTATTAATTATTTTAATATAATAAATAAATAGAGAAAAAATCTCAAAAAATTGAGAAAGAAAAAATAGGAATGAAAGTTTTAGAAGTATGTCACATCAACATGCCTCTAATCCTCCTTTATATATATACTAGATAGGTATGCTCGTGCGTTGCACGAACCCAACGCATATAGTAGAATAAAATGAAGATGTAACAATAAGAAAATATCTTGTTTGGTTGGATTAGTTAATGGAAATAATTCCAAATGTATGTTTGTTTTATACAATCATGAGAATAACATACTGGATGCTCACATTTACATATGATAGTGATTGTTGGTTATTTACATTGATAGAGATAATATTTATAAATTCTACAATAGGAGATACAGTTGTTGTTGTGATCAACCTCTCGAGCATTCACAATGAAACACTTATTAAATTAGATTTAAAGATTAAATTAGTTAAGAAGTTGAAAATGTGAAGATAAAACAAATCTTTATTCAATGAAAGACAAATACAATAGCTATTAGAATAAAAGCTTCAATAACCTAAGCTATTATGGTATCGGAATGAATATCCATTTACAAAATTGAAAGAATTACATTGTAGATAGCATTCGTAATACTGTACATATCTCTTTATTTTAAAAATGTCGGATAAATATTTACATACCTATTGACAAAGTAGCAGGATTGTTGTGAAATACTGATATCATTGACACACATAGATGTTAACAAAGTCAAACCGCATATGATGAAAACCAAATGTCAAAGCCAAAAACAACCACCTGTGACAATCATCACAGAAACAAATCAAGAATCAATAGACATTACATATGTTGTTTCACCACAAACAGAATCAGACAACACAGTACAACAACAACTCTTTCAGAAAACAAATTATTTGTAAGTGAATGAATCTATTCCGACCCAACAGATTCAGATTCTACTTTTGAGCCTTAATAATTAACCAAGTTACCCTTTCAAATATGCACTACTATTCAATTCGTTTGAATGAATAAATTGGTATGGCAACAGAGAATACTCAATCTCAACTAAAGGCAGGCACTGTGGGGTAACTTATCAATTTGGTTGATTGATCGCAGCTGACAGCACCTACAGCCCTTGAGCTCCCATTTTTTGGCATCTGCTTAGTAGTAATTTAGTAGAATATCGTAATGCAACCTATACTTGATAAAGCATAAACTCTAAGGCTATTAAATATGTCGATCATCAGGGAGTTGCAGTATGAAATTCCTACCTGCCACGATTCCCAAGTAAGCATAGAAAAAAGGAGTCAGACTGAACCAACAATAACAAAGATAAAATCCATTAAAAAGGCTGATCATAAAGCAATGATAAAAGGCTGTTAGCATCAGCTTTGGATAAACCTTTTTCTGCTATTAGCTGAAGCTTTGGGCACTTGCACGGATAGCGAGGCAAACACCTAAAATGCAAAGGAATGCATACAGGATGAAAATTAGTAGGAATGAATAACCAGAGAAGATTCAAATTTAAACAAACAAAAAAAAGATCCAGTAAGCAAAATGCATGATAAACCTAACGTCCAAACTGCAACCAACTTAAACTTTCAAGTTTTGATTTCAGACAAAACAGTATTAATGTATTAGTACAGCAAACCTGGATAGAATCCAATTCAAGTTGCCGAAAATTATTTCCAACGCCTTTAGTGTATTCCCGTAGTGTTGTACCTTTAGAAAGTATGTTTGCAACAACCTTTTCATACAAAGAAGGCAAATATAGACGGAATTTCAGTGTTGTCAGTGTTTGCAGACATCAATTTGAAACCAAAGGCTCATTTAAAGGACAAGTAATTGCAAGCCAATAATTTTCCCAGTCGCGATTCTTCCATGCAACAATTAGCTCCTAGCGCGTCGTAGTCAATTTGATTCGCAAAAACAAAGTGAATACTTCAATCTCCAAGGAACACTCGGCTCTTACAGATATGAAACCACTAATATATGTTACACATTTGTATTTGACAAAGAATATTTATCCATTCTGATGGGTTAGAAGGGACATTTGCATGTTTTATTGAATTCATGACAGACCCACATAAAAGAGATTTATAAAATTTATAACCAAGATAATAGTAATCAGAGGACCAAGAGAAAAGATTTACAACTTCAAGACGACCTAAGTATCAATAATAAGTATCTACCTCGGGGAGATAGATCGATATTTCAGAAATACCCTCGGCTCAAGCAACACATAACACGAGTATACGACAATACATGGGTGCGTGCAAGCTTGCCTGAACATCACGGTTATAAAATAACAGCGTATAAACTAAAATAAAGTCGGTATTACCCCATCTCCATAATAGGCTCTGGCAAATGCCAATGCTATTTCTTAATTTTCAAAATATTTACGAAACTTGTCACTGCAGAATGAAAGTTTCATTTACCATAACTATCAAATCCAGTAGCTGTGACAGAAAAAACAGACAAACCACGGCAGATTGTCACCCTTTTCCCTTTTAAGAAGGTAAAGAACCCCATTTTGTAGGCTTGATAAACACACAAAGAGAGAGTTCAGCAGATGGTACATGATTTGCAAAAGAATGAGAGCAGAACATGCTTTTGCGCTATTCGATATTCACCTGTAGACATAGCTTCACATCAACAATGAGATCTAAAATTTGAAACCCCCTGCATAAGATAAAGCTTGGACAAATTAATTATATAAGAAAAGTACGTGTTTCTTTAATTTAATACTTTGATTTCAATTCAGCATAAACTACATGCAACAACAAAATGTATTCAAGTTTGTAAAACAAGACAATAATTAGGATTAATTAATTTGATTTGATCGATTGAAAAAATTATTCTTTTAACTTTCTATTCATAATTTCTTTATGTTACCCACTAACTCCTCCCCCGTTTGCAAACGAATCAACAAAAACATTCATAAAATTCATCAATCATAAAGCTAAAAATCATCAAGATATTTTTTCTACAAGGTTTAAATTGTATAGTAATTAACTTTGATTAAGTGATAAAAGCTTAGGTACAAATACATTTCACCATTAATAAGCAATAAAATAAGTTGAAAACATATATTGTATTTTAATTAACTTTGAAAAGGCGAACCTGGTGTAAGAACAAACAAGCAGTGTCAAAAGTTATGGCTTCAGGAATTCATGAAAATAGTAAATTTTGAACTGTCCGTATTACCAATGTTTCCTTCCGGTGATTCATCGATTGTATCCCTTGGACCCATCACCACTCAAATGTGTAAGAAAATTACTCAATTACTATACAAACAGTCAAACACAAACAAAAAAAAATTGATTATGTAATGAAACTCTAGCTCAAACTTACTCTTTCTCATAAGAAGAGAAGATCAGCATCCCTCTGGTTGACCACCTCCAATCTCGCAAAATCAATTTTGTTTGCAGGAAGATTCACGGTGGCAGAGTCAAATCCTTGGTACAAGTAAACTTTCTTGAGCTTAATTTCTTTGCTTCCATATTCCATAACATGAGACCCAGCATTATAGTTGTTGAAGTTGGAAGTTCTTTCTTTCACCTACAACGACAATATAGCATTCAATGATAAGATGACGACTCAAGATATGTTGCTCAGACTCTTCAATAATGCGACCTGGTGCGTCCATGTATCCTCCAAAAATAGTGTTTTTTTGAAGGATCTGAGACAAGTGAGGCGACATATTTGAACCTTTCGAGAAACATGGCACACGAGAATATATTAGAGGTGCCAAATGAACAATTTGGTTCATCACCTTCTCGTACTGCTGCTTTATTGTTTCCTTGTTCAGGTTATGATACTCACTGGAACCAAGTTAAACATTGAGTAATCATCAGTAAACCGGGGCCAAAACTAAATAAGAAATCAAATTTATTTTTTTAAGAAAATCAAATTTATTTTTTAAAAAAATTATGTACTTCCTGAGAAGTTCACTTTCTTAAACATTTTAGATGAAAATTTATGAAGTTATCCATCTAATTATTAATTCTTTCGAACTTCAAGGATAAATTAAAACAACTGTCTCACAACCAATAGCTTAATATTTTCTAGTATCACGTGGACAAATAATATTTTCTAGTATCACATGGACAAATTGGTTTCACAACTATAGTTTCCAAATGTTACGACTTATCAATCAAACAATTGTTTACTTTGCATTACCTGTCCTCCATCCATGCAACACTATACAAGTCTCCCAAACATGTGAGATATTCTGATGGAGGTGGAGGATCCATTCCTGGGCAAGACGTCCCCCAACTGCTTTCTTCAGTATTTGATGCTGTTGTCACATAAACGTTCAAGCTTTTAGGCATTATACCCTCAAAGACACTACCTGCCTCACAAGCTTCAATATAGAAGACCTGCATAAAGCAGAACAAACCGAAAACTAAATAATTCTGAGAGAAAATGGAAAAATCTCAAGTGGATTTATGTAAAATATATTGCCCTTTTTGCCATCTCTTTGTAGGTCCCAGCGGCATGTTTCTTTTTCAAGACCTCAATCAAATCTTTGCCATGAAGGTAAGGCATGTTGGGCATCCCTGAAACAAAGATGAACTCGCAGTATCAAAATCTGTTCCAATCGATTGCTAATAGCTGCAATTCAGAGAGAATATTTTTTTGTCAAATTGTATAAATCAGATACAAGCTGGAGATACAAGCTGGATTACAGACTCACCTAGCACCCCTGGACCTCCATGATCGGAGTAATACAAAAATATTCTGTCATTTGGTTTACTATTGACGACCTTTCCGGATACACCTTTCACGGCACTTTTACACCAAGAAGCACGGCATACAAGTTTGCAGCAGCGACATGCTCACCGGTGTAATCCAACCATAATCATCTTCTTATCATATGTGAGCTTACTGCTTGCTAAAAGGAAGGAGAAATGTACTCTCTAAAATTAATCGATTCCATAAAATACACGCACACTACAAGCAGACCCCGGGCGCATAGGGGAAGATTTAGTTAACCAGGCTGCCCTTTCTTGAACTACAAACAATCCATCCAAGTTATAACCATCCATTATCATCAAGAGTTTCAATCAGTTATAAATTATCAAATAATTTAGAGTTTTTCTGGCAATTCTAAGTTCTGTGATCCACAAATTTGGTGAGAGCCAGTTTCCACAAACAGCGCTACGCCACATTTGCTGCTATTGAATCCATCCCAAAGAGAGAAAGTGACAGTTCCAGAGATTGTCTTCTTTGGAGTAATATCCTTTACAGAACACAGCTTTTCCAGCTTCCTAACAACATAGTCATTCGCAAGCTGTAACACCACGATTTTCTGAATCGGAATGCTAAATGGTGCTCATGACCCCGAAGAACCACAAGCTAACCCATGACTGATATCTATACCTGTACACTTCATAATATAACATGAAAATGTGGAAACATGTACTGAATGGCCATAAGGTTCAAATCTGAATAAAACATCTGATAAGACAATGTCTGAAAACGGTATAACAATAACCAAAACAAATCTGAAATAATTGTCTGACATGCTATAGTCTGGAAAGCCTCTAAACTATCTGAATAAGGAGTTGATGGGACATGTCCCCAACTAACTCCATCTAGCGACCGAACTAAAATAGTAAATGAAGCAATAATCATATCATCCTTGAATGAGAAGGACTCACTGCAAACTCTGAACACTGGAATGCTACTGCTGATCTGGATCTCGTGTCTCTTGCCTCTGAACCTATGGTGTAACATAAGAGAAAGCACCATAGCGCAAATGCGTCAGTACGTCTGAATGTACTGAGTATACGAGTGAGGTAGGATAAATGCAAAGGGTTACATGCATGAACAATACTGACTGATATGAACGTGAGAATACATACATGCATAAGCAACTATAACTGAACTCGTGGAGATACTGACTACTGAGTCTGAATATTGACAACATGAGTGTACTGATACTGAGATACTGAATAGATAAACGACTATTTCTGACAGTTCGAATTATGAAGAACTGGTCTGATTGACTGTGTCTAACAGTCCTAACACTGAGCACTAACAGCATGAGTGACTATATCTGATAGCCCTGATACTGATTACTGATAACAGTTATCAGTGACTGTATCAGACAGTCCTGAATCTGATGGAACTATCCGAGTCCCGTACTGCATCTGAGTTGACTGTATCTGACAGTCCTGGTCTACTGAAATCTGAAGAACTATCTGAGTTCTTTTACTGAGACTGAGACTGAAACTGTGGGAGGTAGTCGTTCAACCGACATGCCCCATATGTGCCATTATGGCTAAGCTAGGGTCCAATCTCTGCCCTGACCGGAAGGGTGTCAATACTGCACCACTGGTAAGGACAACGTGTGAGCAACCCTCATATAACAGGTAACTCTAGTGAAAATGGTGGGAACCCTCATATAACAGGTTAAGCCACCTCATCTACCCTCATATAACAGGCTGCGATGTCTCAACCTATGTTGGCTACATAGTTCTGGAACGCAGGGATGACTGCTAAGAATCACACCCTTATATAACAGGTGAGTTCCCATCCTTGGGTTCACTCAGTGCTAACTCCTACTCCCATCTGAAGAGACTGAACATGATTTAACTGACTGGGCTGATTGACTAAACTGAACTGATTTATTGAACTGAACTGATTGACTGAACTGATTAAGTGAACTAATGTTAGTGGGATTGTTTAGCGAAGTTAAACTGAGTTTACTGGATTCCGATGACTGACAGAGTACTACTGATATCTGGTAGCTAACTGAGTTCATGAGATTACTGATCTTACTGAGTACTGAGTTCGTGAGATTTCTGAGAGTACTGAATTACGGAGATTTTTGAAGTTTTCGATATCCCTGAGTACTGAGATTAACTGAGTTTAACAGAGACTGACGGAGTTACTGAACTTCCCTGAGTCACATGACTGACTGAATTCTTTGAAACATGGCTTGACTGAGAGTATCGTGAATACATGACATGGCTCTAGGCACACAGCTATATTTTTCGGGTACAAGTACCCCCAGGACTCAATGGAAGGAAACTGACAAACATGACTTTCTTGAATGCATGACCAACATCAACAATCCATAATATCATAACTTAGGGAATTTCATAAAGTACATGGTTATCATACATAAGTAGGATCTTTGCAAGTAAGTATGGCATAATCTCATAAGACTAGTTCATGAACAATCCAACAACATTTACAGGACACAACATCAACATGAAAGTCATTGGAACATAGGGGCATATCATGAATCCTTCACTTAGTCACAGTTTAGCTATATTGCATGATTTCTCGTTCCTTGGGCATTTTATCAAACACCTTGCATGCACTCTATAAGGCATAGGTATATTCATAAGTTTCACCATATTAAACCACTCAAATTCATGAGTTCCAACTAACATGATCATAATCTCCATGAAAATACATCAAAATACTACTTTACAACATAAATAACCCCCAACATGTATAGAATCATATCACCATGAAACAATCATAGTTTAGTATTTAAAGATTGATTCTTGAACTCCACGGATGAAAGGGATTCGTGGATGAACACTACGATACCTTAGTGATTGAATCTTGAAAGAGATCTAATGTTTCTGAAGGTTCTTAAAGAAATCCTTAGGCTTGCTCTTGAGATGATCTTGAGAGAAAACCTTAATCTTGTGGTTGAGAGTGTATGAAAGAGCTTTTTGAGATGTTTAACTAAAGAGAATGGAAGATAATATGTTTCTTGAGGGTTATAAGTCGTGGGAAGTGAAGGAAAAAGACCAAAATACCCTTACTAAAACGTCCCTCAATTGCTGGAAAAAATAGCTGACGAAATTCGTGACAAGCCGTCATACTGGTGATAGGTCGTCACGAATTGTCACAAAAAGGTGAAATCTTGGTTTTCTGGTTAAGGTTGACGACATTGGTGATAGGCTGTCACGGGCATAACGGATTGTCACAAAATGTCATCACTGGGGATGAAAATCTGCCCAGGGCTGACGACATTGGTGATAGGCCGTCACGGGTGTGACGACTTGTCACAAAATGTCGCACTGGGTTTCCCAGCCTGACATGCCGGAGTAAAATGGGCATAACTCCTTGCTCCGATATCGGATTTAGGCGAAATTGGTATCGTTGGAAAGATAATTCAAAGAGATTTCATTTGATATATAGTAAGCCACCCAATTCGTCATATACAACGAGTTATGGTCGATTGAAGTTAACCCAAGTTTTGACGCTCACTAAAACTTGAACGATAGGAAAGCTTTCAACTTGTACTTGAGTTAGGGGACCTCTAAAATCTAAATTCATGTTCAAATAGATTCCCACACTACATAATTGATTAACACACTAAATTTACATAGGATTCGAGGCTTTTGAAACGTCTACACATAGGAATGACGGATTTTCATCCTAGTCCGAAATGTGGGGTATTACACAAGCATTTTTCCTTTGTTCTCTCCTGTAGTTATATCAGTTACCAAACCACATTCGTACAGAGTAATCATGATGTTGGCGTCATTGTTGCCCACTTTACTCCTCAACGATCCTAATAGAGATATTTGCAAGGACTTTGGTGATAGTCTCTCGAATGTCGCCAGTTAAGATTTTTTATGCAACATTACCAACATGTATAGACAGGGATTCAACCATTATTTCACTGAATTCGATAACTTATGCCACTGAACAGAGAATAACTAAAGTTTAAGCTAATATTAAATTCTGAACTCATAATTTCAAAAGTATGCTGAGTTTAGTTCAAGAACCTAAAAGGTTGAATCAATCAGAGTTCAAAATCTTGTATCTGTTTCTAAGTCGGCATCTATTCTCGTAAGGGTTGGTACATAAATTTTATACTAATCGCAACAAACACAGAAGAGTCTAATGACAGTAGTTAAACTATATTTTACCTATTCAAGAAGCAAAGAATCAGAATAATGTGGTGAGGTCAAAATTTAGCCAACGTTTTCTTAATTATGATGTGATGTGGGATAATCTGAACCTTTTTCAGATCCAATTGATCAGATCTTGATTGCACATGCAAGCTTATCATTACCAGTACATTGTAACCTGGTGAAAGATAACAAGGAATCAATCAATCCCACATTATTTGGAATCTTCTATGTGAATTCTCTGTATCCATTTTTTTAATGGTTTTGATGAGATTGAATAACCAAAAAAAAATGGTAACATAAAACATAATTTCCATTTGAAGATGGTAAAGATCTTGGAAACACCAAACTGCTCATTTTAGCTTCTCATTTCCAGTGACTAGTCTACTATAACTTGGTTCAATCGTAAGCGATCATGAGGAATCAAATCAACTAATCCCACACTAACAGGAATCGACTACATGAATTCTCAGTATCCTTCGATCAGAAAGAATAACCAAGACAAAATTGTATAATATAAATCAAGATTTGCATTTGAAGAAAATAAACTCATGAACAAATGGGTAAGTCTGCTTGCCATCCCTCGTAGGACCCCACTTGTGAGATCACACTGGCTACGGAATATGTTGTTTTTTGTTGTAAATTCAAAATGATAAACATCTAGTGAAGACCAAACACCATTTTATTCAATGATAAAGATCTAGGGAAGATCAAACACCATTTTATTTAAATCTTCTCGGTAATTATTAGTTTTTCTTATTGGTTTCAAACCGGTGTCAATTACCCACTTTGAAGAAATCTTAGTAACTCAATTGATTGGCTACATAAATATTGACTTGTTGGTAAAGGTTCAATTTCCTATCTTGTAATCCCGTCCCCATTTCCCTTCCCTTGCCCCAACTTTTCAAATAGTATAAAATGATCCAAAACAATTCATTTCAACAACAAACCTGAAAAGAGGGAGCAGCAAATCTGGTAGCAGATTTAATACAATGCAAAACAGCACCAAGTTGATTACCAACACACTGCGTTCTTCCTTCAACAACAATTTGCGGCGTAAACATTGTATCAAGATTCAAAGATTCCAGATACGCCTTCTGTTTAACAGTCCATAAACTTGACCCAAATGGATCTTTCCGTCCCATATAATCCCAATGTATTTCAAGATTAAAATCTCCACGTCCAATTCTTGAAAATAATAGCTATGCTTCTGGTGATGTCGCGCAGGATTCTAACAGATAACATAGAACTTTATATAAGATGTTGGTTCAATTTAAGACTCTGGCAGTCCAACATATTGTCAAAACTTTGTGGATTGAGATGGATAATGGCGGTGCTTGAAGAACGGGTCGTTTGGCATACTGTATTAGAAAGTTAATGCTTGCATTAAATGTTGTAATAGTGTCGATATATATTAAGGTATATTACTAATATCTTAAAATTAATGACATTAATAATGTCATTAACATGTTTAAAGATATTATTATTCCTTTAAAAAAAATTTGCATCTTTTTCAACATATATATTAAGGATATTATGTAAAAGAAATTAAAATTATGTAATTCATGTAATTTTTAATATATCGAATCAAATATTGTATAAGCAAAAAATACAAATATAACTAATGTAAGTATAGCTAACACAAACATTGTTAATACAAGGATTATTAATACATCATATTTTACATTATTCTCATACACTCTACCAAACGACTCCTTATAGAGCTGCTTTTTCAATAATGCATAACGCATGTATTGGCAAACAAAGCGCATTAGTTATTAATGTGTATTGGCAAACATAACGCATGTATTAATTAATGTGTATTGTGAATACTTGTTTGGTACAATTTTTAGTCCATATATAACTAATGCAAACATTAGTTATACACTCTATTATGTATTACTAATATCATTCATTTTCTATGTATATTAGTAAAAGAAAAGACATCATTTCCCCTGAACTTGTCCGGTCAACTCACTTAGCACTGTAACTTAATTTGTAATTATTTACCCCCTTAACAACTTTCAAGTAATTAAATACAAACTCAAAATCACAATCTCAGTCTCACAATGTACAGTGAACTACACACGCACCATGTCATTACCACATCAACGTCATGTCATTGCCACGTAAGAAATTATATATTTTTTTAAAGCAATCCCACACATGCTATTTTTATGTATTTTTTAAAAAGGATAAAAAATATATATATACTATTTTTATATATAAAAAATATTATTTTTTAATATATATATATATATATATATTTATACCCCACCCCCAATTTCCTTCTTCAGACCCTCCCTTAGCTTCTAGCACCCTCCGCCCCCTGCCCCACTTCTCTTCCAAATCTCCAATTTCAATCGAAAAACGTTATTTTTACCGATCAAATTCAACCCTCATAAAAAAATTTATAAATTAATGATAAAAAACTCAATTCACTTGATAAATCGGATCAAACCAACACCAAATTCTCTAAATAAGCGATCAAACACCTAAGCCACGCCGATTTTTTACATAATATATGAACAACACAGCCAAAATTGAAAGACTTTTCAAGTAGGAAGCAATCTTCATCAGCTATATCTCACTTTATTTTGCCTATATAAACATTGACAAAATAATTTATGTTTCCCTCTAATATTCTGGTAAAACTCACCGAAAATGATTAAAACATATCCACAAAAGAATATACGCACCACCGCCACCATTAACACTATCACCACCATTCACCACCGCTAATAATAACTTTTCTTCTATTTCAATTTCAAATTTTCAAATTCTCAAAGATAATTTTTATTTTTTCAAATCCAATTTCATTCTTTTATCTTCAAGAACTTCATTTATTGTTTCTGCATTTTTTAGTTAATGATGATACTTTTGCGTATTTTGACTTTTTTATCAAGTATACTTTGATTTTTCAAATTTATAATTTCATATTGTGCTGGAAAAAAAAGTCAAGGGGATTGAAGAAGAAAAATTAGAGGTGGGCTGAAGGATTTGGTAATTGAAGAAAAAGAAATTAGGGTATGGGGGAGGGCTGGTGGTAGTGGAATTGATAGTTTAAGGAGAAGCAGGGGGGGGGGGATTTGTGGAGAAAAATTTAGTGTGGGGATGGGATAGGGGTGGGGTTTTGAAGAAGAAGAAGAGGGGAAAATGTTAATTTTGTTTTCTTTATATGTATATATATAAATTAATAGCTTTTTTTTTTAAAAGACTCACGCATTTTTTTTAAAGCCACCTCAGCATTAAGGGTAACATTAATTCACTTTAAAGATATTAAGGGGTGTAAATAAACGAAATTTTAGTTAAAGTGTTAAAGTGAGTTGAGCGGATAAGTTCGGGGGTGAAAGGATGTCTTTTCTCTATTAGTCATGCAAAGTCTTTAATACATCTATTAACTTATTAAATGACCTTAAGACCCCTCAATTTTTCTCTCAAAATATTTCACCATTCATTTTCCCACCATTTTAATTTGCAATAGTGAATCTTTTCAAAACATTTCACTTTTTTTTTCTCACCATTTTAATCTACAACAATAATTAATTGATTTAAATAATTGTAACATATTTTTGCTTTGCTTCGAAGGTCTTTAAAAAGATTGAAAAAAAATTGAGACTATTTCTTAATTTTACGTCTTATATTTTATTTTTATTTCGACTATGTTAATCCGTTGGCATAATATTTCATGCGCAAAAACGAAGGTCTTGCAATTAATCCAAAACCTCTATATACTAGTTCAACAATACTAATTATATTTGAGATGACAAAAAAAATTTGTTGCAAAAAAGTATACAAAATCAAAGAAGGGTATTTTTGTAAACAAACATTTCTTTTATAGAAATTATGCGCATGGAATATTACGCCGACACGGATTAACATAGTTGAAATAAAATAAAATACAAGATGTAAAATTAATGAATAATCTCAAGATTTTTGAAAATCCTTTTAAAGACCCTCGAAGCAACGTAAAAATATGTTATGGTTATTTAAATCAACTATTCGTTGTTGTAAATTAAAATAGTGGAAAAAGAAATTATGAAATATTTTGAAAAAATTCACTGTTAAAAATTAAAATGGCGGAAAAAAAAATTGTGAAATATTCTGAGAGAAAAATTGAGGGGTATTAAGGTCATTTAATAAGTTAATGCATGTGTTAAAAGTCTTTGTATTACTAATACATAGGAAATGGAGTGTATTGCTAATACACACTTTAATACACAATAGAGTGTATAATTGATGCTTGCATTAGTTATACATAGACAAAAAGACGCATCAAACAAGATACTACTAATACACATTAACTAATGCATGCATTATATTTTTCAATACACTCTACCAAACGACCCCTAAGAGAGAAAATAGGAGATTTCAGAATTACCTGGTGTTATAATTGGTAACTGAAATTACCTGTTTGCCCCTATACATTCTATTTAATAACGATTATGCCATTTGTCGTCTCTTGTTTCACTTTTCTATATAGTACTCCCCCCGTTTAAAAAAGAATGTCCTACTTTCTTTTTTACCCTGTTTAAAAAAGAATGACCCCTTTCCTTTTTTGGCAATACTTTAATTTCAACTTTCCACATGGCATATTTAGGACCACAAGATTAAAGGGCATTTTGGTACATTTGACACAACTTTAATTTAAGGTCACAAAATTCAAAAGTCTTATTTATTTTCTTAAACGTTGTGCCAAGTCAAAGTAGGTCATTCTTTTTTAAACGGAGGGAGTAGATCAATTTAAGACGATGGCAGTCTAACATATTGTCAAAACTTTGTGGATTGAGATGGACAATGATGGTGTTTGAAGAACTTACAGAGCTGCTTATTCAATAAGAGAGAAAATAAGAGATTCCAGAATTATCTGGTGTTATAATTGGTAACTGAAATTACCTGTTTGCCTCTATACGTTATATTTAATAACGATTATGCCCTTGGTCGTCTCTTACTTCACCTTTTTATATAGTAGAAATATATATGTATACACACATATATATACATATAGAGAGAGTAATTTGTTGGGTTCATGCTTGTATATAAAGAATTAAATTATTTAAAGCCTGTTTGGATAATATTAAAATTTGGTCAAATCAACTTTTAATCCTTTTTTTTAATTTTTTGTAGGCGTGTGATAAAATTTCAAAGGGCTTATAAAAAGCTAAAAACTAATTAAAAAAAACAAAGAGTAAGAAGATGAATACCCCCAAGTTTTTTACTTTTCAGATTAAAATTCTTTTAGGTTTGACCAAAATATTTATCTTTTTATTCCTTATATTTTCACCAATTCCAATAATACCCTGAACTTGTAATCTTTAAATATATAGTTTTTTTTTTATCCCTTATATTTTTCATCAATTTCAACAATACCCTAAACTTGTAGCCTTTAAATATATAGTTTTTTTCTCTTTGCCGCTTTCTTCATCTCTTTCCTTCAATTTCCTCTTCATCTTCTCCTTTATTTTCAGCGAATCCATTATTACATCAGAGGTTTATATATTTTTTAACATACTCAAATTGTTAAAAGCTTGCAATATTACAACATAATACTATTTTTATATTAAAAATATCCTAATTTTTTTATTTTTTAATATTTAAAAATAAAAAAGTAACTTATAATATAAGTTGACTTCACATAATGACTTTACGTTGAAAGTGCATTTAAATAGAAATTATTTTTGAATTATTAGAATTGACAATTATAAATAATTTACGTTATTTGTGATGTTAACAACTTTAAGAACATGATACAAGATCAAAACCAACAACACAAGATCTTGGATTTCAGTTTTAACAACTAGAACAACAAGTTTCTGTTTTCGGTTTCAACAACAACCCGAGAAGAACAAACTATTTTTAGTTTCTGTTTTCAGATTTTCAGCATGAACAACAAACTGTTTTTGTTTTGTTTTTTTCAGTTTTTCAGCACAACAACAAGAAGAACAACAAGATGGATACAAATGCTAGTGAATCGAAAGGAGCCCCACACGGCTTCACTAGACTTTTAAGACAACAAGATGAACAACAACAAGAAGATAAATAAAGATAGTTAACTTGACATAAACCACTCAATAATCTAAGAACCCTAACCTCAAGATAGGACCCCTAAATCTACTGATGGAAAACACCAAGTTCTTACGAGGACCAAGAGGTACTTTACAACCTCAGAACCCACGTTTCTAGCCAAAGATCCAACACAAGTGATTCCACACCTTGAAGGACAAGTTTCGGTTCTCCTCTTCTAGACAAGAGAGAGAGTTTAAGCTACAAGACTTTTCTTGTGAAAATATCAATATCGAAGTAATGCTCAAAAATGGCCCTAATGACCCCTATTTATATTACACAAAATGAAGGTCAAATGTCCCTTCTACCCTTCAGTCATGTGCCGCCCATGGAGTGTAATTTTATTACACTTCAAGGCTCATTTCCGCTCTTAAAACGTTGACGCTCGTTGGTGGACCGAGTACCAATTCACGCGAAGCCATTTGCATGAACATGGCTCGTAGTTTTTGTAACTTCCGAGCTTGACTTCGTGTAGATGGTCTAGAACGAATTGGGCAGCCTTGTACACCCATATCCAGCTTGTTTCACCCGTATCATCCTCTCCATCTTGAGAGGAATTTGACCTCAAATTCAGTATTTGGTCCTCCTCAACCGCATCCACGTAATCTTATTGATGGCTCGGCAGTCCACACACATACGCCAAGTCCCATCCTTCTTTAGGAATTTCAGCTTCATAATCCTGCAACACATGAGAATGCAAAGGAGAAATACAAGAATTAGTGGGGTTAGCATTAAAACAATGAGCCAAAAGAAGCATAGGCGTGTCCACATCATGATCTAGGAAGAGTTCCTTCTTTCTAGCCAACATCACCATGCTTTCTTGCCCATTTGGCGTTGAAGCAGCCCCGGGAATCCCTACTGCCCCACCCTCGGGTTCTTCCTCCTTTTCATCATTTTCGGGTTGTTTTCCCTTCTCCTTCAACTTCCTCATCCTTTGGTGTAATTCATTCACTTGTGATGGCAAAAGAGGATAAAGAGTGGCCTTCCGACCATCCTTCTCAAGTGAATATCGGTTGGTCCTCCCATCATGTTTGGTAGACCTATCATATTGCCAAGGTCTACCGAACAATAGGTGACATGCTTGCATCGGTATCACATCACAAAGCACCTCGTCTTGGTAGTTCCCTACCTTAAACCGTACCAAACATTGCCTCATGACCGTTAATGCACCGCATTCATTCAACCATTGCAACTTGTAAGGGCTAGCATGAGGTGTAGTTGGTAATTTCAGAAAGTTCACCGTAGAGACACTTACGACATTCGTACAACTACCACTATCAATCACCAACGTGCACACATTCCCCTTTACAAGACATTTAGTATGGAATAGATTTTCCCTTTGGCTAGGATTGTCTATTGCCTTACTAAGCATAGAACGTCTAACTACAAAGTTGGGAACAACACATTCCCCTTCTTGTGGGTAAATAATTTCACCACCATCATCATCATCATCATCAAATGGCCTATTTTCAGTTTCCTCTCCATCTTGAGGCTCGGCCTCATCCTCCTTCCTTTCGGAATTCACCTCCTCCCCAAGGTAGTACACTTTCCCTTCCCGTAGGATCACATTACGCCGGTTCGGACATTCATTGGCCTTATGTCCCCAACCTTGGCACTTGAAACATTGGAATCCCTTTGGGTTTGGATATTTGTGAGCTTCTTGCCTTGGAGGAGTTTTATGGACTGTTTTGGGGTCGGGCAGCCGAGTAGGGGAGGGTTGGTCCTTGTTTTTGGGCCAACCCGAAGAGGATTGAGCCACATCCTTGTTCCTAGGCCAACCCGAGGTGGATTGTCCCTTTGCCTTGAGCAACGACCTCTCTTTAAGCTCTCTTTCAATCTCAAGAGCCGCCTGGAAAATACCTTCAACGGTATTAAATCTGTGAAGTGTCAAGTGAGTGGAAATCTCCTTGTTCAACCCACACTTGAACCGGATGACGTCATGGCTGATTTGTTCCCCACGATGATCAAGTTTCAACATGAGTTGCTGAAACTCATCGTAATATGCCATTACACTTTTATCGCCTTGGCGCAAGTTGTACAATCTAGCAAGTAATTCATGGCGATAACTCTCGGGAAGGTACCGCTGCCTCATCAATTGTCTTAACCGCAACCAAGGTGGCGGCTGCCTACCAATTAATTCATCACCAAAACGCTTGACGTACTCCCACCAAGTGTTGGCATAACCCTCAAAATGAGCTATGGCATAACAACTTTTCTTTTCCTCCGAGATATCATTAACTTGAAACACCTTGTCACAAGCTGATTCCCAAGCTAAGTAGGCCTCGGGGTCACTTTCACCCTTAAAGATAGGTAAGCTCAATTTGATGGTATTGATGCCTACGTCTCTTTCGTGGTGTCGATTTTCCCGTTCTCCATACCCTCGGTTCTGCCTTGGAGCAACACGGTCCCTTCTTAACTCTTCTTCCCTCATGTAACCATCATCAAAGGTTCCATCTCCTTCATACTCCTCTCTACCGTATCCCTCAAAGTGGACTGGTCGGCCTTGGCCGTTTTGATTCGGTGGATTTGAAATTGGCGGTCTTTGGTTTAGTGGAGCTTGGAATGGAAGGTTCGGATTTAGTGGAGGTACTTGGCGTTCAAATCCCTCTTGTGGAATTGGAGGTGTTTGGAAATGTCTTGGTCTAGTGGAGTCTCGGTTTGGAGGAAAATAGGTGGTTTGGCTTGTGGCATTTTGTGGAGCTTGGGGTGCATTTAGCATTTGGTGGAGTGTTTCGGGGGTGATGGTTGCGGAAGAGGTTCTATTATGACCATTGGTGGATACATGTAGAGGAGTCGAAGGACGAGAGTTTCTTTGGCTCTCCGCTTGTTCTAACCTCCCACTAATAGTCGTCACTTCCCCCCTTATTGCTGCCAAGTCTCCTCTCACGACCCCAAATTCAGAATTCAACCTTTCAAGTGTCCGGACAACGGTCTCAAGAGTGACCCTCATAGAATCAAGGGCATTAGTATCCGTATCATGAGATGTAGTTCCTTCCATTGTCACGATATTAGCCGCTTTAGTTCAACACAAGTTGGTGTTCCACAAATGTTGTATAATTGGCTAGTAACCGAGAAGTCTTAAGGTACAAGCTAGCTCTTATCCGGAATGGATTCTTGTTTGAAAGACTCAAAGAAAATTCTGCCGGACTAGAATCAAAAAATACAGCAATTCGTTCAAACGAATAAAAGCACACAATTAAACGTTGACACGAACAACGGCTCAAGGAACTAGTTGACAACCTAGTAGGGAAGTACTAGTTTGTTAATTAGTTCTAGGACCAAGCAAAGGAAACCAAGAATCAACAATTAGCAACAAAGAATTTATCCTAAGTTGAGCTCTTAGTAACGTGGCAGCATGCGATGTTCCTCACGTTTTTCCTCTCTCTTTTTTTTTTTTTTTTTTTGTTTGTAGTAATACTATTCACACAATTTGGTTATAGTTTGAAATGAGTTTGGTGGGAAAACTAGAATCTTGTAGTCTTTTATTCTATTTCAAACTCAAGAAAGTGGAGTTTAGTTTACAATTTCCACAAGACAAGGTTTCTTGAAGTTAGGGAAGAGAATGATGGGCAAGACAACAAGTGATGGGTGAAAATCTTTCCAACAACTTTAAGTGATGGCAAGACAACAAATGATGGGTGCAAGGCTTTCTTTTATAACAACTTTAAGACTTGTCTTACAACTTGAACACACAACAATATGCACAATATGAACAAGTTCAAAAGATGAACACCTCACAAACTTCAGCACTTTAGCACAAACACACAACCACCGATTTTTCTTTGTTCAACAACAACATGCACTTTCGGCCACTTCAAGTATTTTACACAATATTTCAAATTTTCAAGCTCAACTTTCGGATCTAGACTTCTTAGTGTTGGTGAGAAGGAAACCAACACTAGAAACTCACTAAACAAACAAAATAACACTTAGATCTAGGCATACAACAACATTCTCGGATATCAACTTTCTGATGGACAGATTTTTCAGAAAGTTTTCTTGGTGTAGTCTTTGGTTTAAGCCGAGAACTACTAGCCCAAGATGGGTTATGTTGGAACACAACCGGTCTTGCTTTGATACCAGATGATACAAGATCAAAACCAACAACACAAGATCTTGGATTTCAGTTTTAACAACTAGAACAACAAGTTTCTGTTTTCGGTTTCAACAACAACCCGAGAAGAACAAACTGTTTTTAGTTTCTGTTTTCAGATTTTCAGCATGAACAACAAACTGTTTTTGTTTTGTTTTTTTCAGTTTTTCAGCACAACAACAAGAAGAACAACAAGATGGATACAAATGCTAGTGAATCGAAAGGAGCCCCACACGGCTTCACTAGACTTTTAAGACAACAAGATGAACAACAACAAGAAGATAAATAAAGATAGTTAACTTGACATAAACCACTCAATAATCTAAGAACCCTAACCTCAAGATAGGACCCCTAAATCTACTGATGGAAAACACCAAGTTCTTACGAGGACCAAGAGGTACTTTACAACCTCAGAACCCACGTTTCTAGCCAAAGATCCAACACAAGTGATTCCACACCTTGAAGGACAAGTTTCGGTTCTCCTCTTCTAGACAAGAGAGAGAGTTTAAGCTACAAGACTTTTCTTGTGAAAATATCAATATCGAAGTAATGCTCAAAAATGGCCCTAATGACCCCTATTTATATTACACAAAATGAAGGTCAAATGTCCCTTCTACCCTTCAGTCATGTGCCGCCCATGGAGTGTAATTTTATTACACTTCAAGGCTCATTTCCGCTCTTAAAACGTTGACGCTCGTTGGTGGACCGAGTACCAATTCACGCGAAGCCATTTGCATGAACATGGCTCGTAGTTTTTGTAACTTCCGAGCTTGACTTCGTGTAGATGGTCTAGAACGAATTGGGCAGCCTTGTACACCCATATCCAGCTTGTTTCACCCGTATCATCCTCTCCATCTTGAGAGGAATTTGACCTCAAATTCAGTATTTGGTCCTCCTCAACCGCATCCACGTAATCTTATTGATGGCTCGGCAGTCCACACACATACGCCAAGTCCCATCCTTCTTTAGGAATTTCAGCTTCATAATCCTGCAACACATGAGAATGCAAAGGAGAAATACAAGAATTAGTGGGGTTAGCATTAAAACAATGAGCCAAAAGAAGCATAGGCGTGTCCACATCATGATCTAGGAAGAGTTCCTTCTTTCTAGCCAACATCACCATGCTTTCTTGCCCATTTGGCGTTGAAGCAGCCCCGGGAATCCCTACTGCCCCACCCTCGGGTTCTTCCTCCTTTTCATCATTTTCGGGTTGTTTTCCCTTCTCCTTCAACTTCCTCATCCTTTGGTGTAATTCATTCACTTGTGATGGCAAAAGAGGATAAAGAGTGGCCTTCCGACCATCCTTCTCAAGTGAATATCGGTTGGTCCTCCCATCATGTTTGGTAGACCTATCATATTGCCAAGGTCTACCGAACAATAGGTGACATGCTTGCATCGGTATCACATCACAAAGCACCTCGTCTTGGTAGTTCCCTACCTTAAACCGTACCAAACATTGCCTCATGACCGTTAATGCACCGCATTCATTCAACCATTGCAACTTGTAAGGGCTAGCATGAGGTGTAGTTGGTAATTTCAGAAAGTTCACCGTAGAGACACTTACGACATTCGTACAACTACCACTATCAATCACCAACGTGCACACATTCCCCTTTACAAGACATTTAGTATGGAATAGATTTTCCCTTTGGCTAGGATTGTCTATTGCCTTACTAAGCATAGAACGTCTAACTACAAAGTTGGGAACAACACATTCCCCTTCTTGTGGGTAAATAATTTCACCACCATCATCATCATCATCATCAAATGGCCTATTTTCAGTTTCCTCTCCATCTTGAGGCTCGGCCTCATCCTCCTTCCTTTCGGAATTCACCTCCTCCCCAAGGTAGTACACTTTCCCTTCCCGTAGGATCACATTACGCCGGTTCGGACATTCATTGGCCTTATGTCCCCAACCTTGGCACTTGAAACATTGGAATCCCTTTGGGTTTGGATATTTGTGAGCTTCTTGCCTTGGAGGAGTTTTATGGACTGTTTTGGGGTCGGGCAGCCGAGTAGGGGAGGGTTGGTCCTTGTTTTTGGGCCAACCCGAAGAGGATTGAGCCACATCCTTGTTCCTAGGCCAACCCGAGGTGGATTGTCCCTTTGCCTTGAGCAACGACCTCTCTTTAAGCTCTCTTTCAATCTCAAGAGCCGCCTGGAAAATACCTTCAACGGTATTAAATCTGTGAAGTGTCAAGTGAGTGGAAATCTCCTTGTTCAACCCACACTTGAACCGGATGACGTCATGGCTGATTTGTTCCCCACGATGATCAAGTTTCAACATGAGTTGCTGAAACTCATCGTAATATGCCATTACACTTTTATCGCCTTGGCGCAAGTTGTACAATCTAGCAAGTAATTCATGGCGATAACTCTCGGGAAGGTACCGCTGCCTCATCAATTGTCTTAACCGCAACCAAGGTGGCGGCTGCCTACCAATTAATTCATCACCAAAACGCTTGACGTACTCCCACCAAGTGTTGGCATAACCCTCAAAATGAGCTATGGCATAACAACTTTTCTTTTCCTCCGAGATATCATTAACTTGAAACACCTTGTCACAAGCTGATTCCCAAGCTAAGTAGGCCTCGGGGTCACTTTCACCCTTAAAGATAGGTAAGCTCAATTTGATGGTATTGATGCCTACGTCTCTTTCGTGGTGTCGATTTTCCCGTTCTCCATACCCTCGGTTCTGCCTTGGAGCAACACGGTCCCTTCTTAACTCTTCTTCCCTCATGTAACCATCATCAAAGGTTCCATCTCCTTCATACTCCTCTCTACCGTATCCCTCAAAGTGGACTGGTCGGCCTTGGCCGTTTTGATTCGGTGGATTTGAAATTGGCGGTCTTTGGTTTAGTGGAGCTTGGAATGGAAGGTTCGGATTTAGTGGAGGTACTTGGCGTTCAAATCCCTCTTGTGGAATTGGAGGTGTTTGGAAATGTCTTGGTCTAGTGGAGTCTCGGTTTGGAGGAAAATAGGTGGTTTGGCTTGTGGCATTTTGTGGAGCTTGGGGTGCATTTAGCATTTGGTGGAGTGTTTCGGGGGTGATGGTTGCGGAAGAGGTTCTATTATGACCATTGGTGGATACATGTAGAGGAGTCGAAGGACGAGAGTTTCTTTGGCTCTCCGCTTGTTCTAACCTCCCACTAATAGTCGTCACTTCCCCCCTTATTGCTGCCAAGTCTCCTCTCACGACCCCAAATTCAGAATTCAACCTTTCAAGTGTCCGGACAACGGTCTCAAGAGTGACCCTCATAGAATCAAGGGCATTAGTATCCGTATCATGAGATGTAGTTCCTTCCATTGTCACGATATTAGCCGCTTTAGTTCAACACAAGTTGGTGTTCCACAAATGTTGTATAATTGGCTAGTAACCGAGAAGTCTTAAGGTACAAGCTAGCTCTTATCCGGAATGGATTCTTGTTTGAAAGACTCAAAGAAAATTCTGCCGGACTAGAATCAAAAAATACAGCAATTCGTTCAAACGAATAAAAGCACACAATTAAACGTTGACACGAACAACGGCTCAAGGAACTAGTTGACAACCTAGTAGGGAAGTACTAGTTTGTTAATTAGTTCTAGGACCAAGCAAAGGAAACCAAGAATCAACAATTAGCAACAAAGAATTTATCCTAAGTTGAGCTCTTAGTAACGTGGCAGCATGCGATGTTCCTCACGTTTTTCCTCTCTCTTTTTTTTTTTTTTTTTTGTTTGTAGTAATACTATTCACACAATTTGGTTATAGTTTGAAATGAGTTTGGTGGGAAAACTAGAATCTTGTAGTCTTTTATTCTATTTCAAACTCAAGAAAGTGGAGTTTAGTTTACAATTTCCACAAGACAAGGTTTCTTGAAGTTAGGGAAGAGAATGATGGGCAAGACAACAAGTGATGGGTGAAAATCTTTCCAACAACTTTAAGTGATGGCAAGACAACAAATGATGGGTGCAAGGCTTTCTTTTATAACAACTTTAAGACTTGTCTTACAACTTGAACACACAACAATATGCACAATATGAACAAGTTCAAAAGATGAACACCTCACAAACTTCAGCACTTTAGCACAAACACACAACCACCGATTTTTCTTTGTTCAACAACAACATGCACTTTCGGCCACTTCAAGTATTTTACACAATATTTCAAATTTTCAAGCTCAACTTTCGGATCTAGACTTCTTAGTGTTGGTGAGAAGGAAACCAACACTAGAAACTCACTAAACAAACAAAATAACACTTAGATCTAGGCATACAACAACATTCTCGGATATCAACTTTCTGATGGACAGATTTTTCAGAAAGTTTTCTTGGTGTAGTCTTTGGTTTAAGCCGAGAACTACTAGCCCAAGATGGGTTATGTTGGAACACAACCGGTCTTGCTTTGATACCAGATGATACAAGATCAAAACCAACAACACAAGATCTTGGATTTCAGTTTTAACAACTAGAACAACAAGTTTCTGTTTTCGGTTTCAACAACAACCCGAGAAGAACAAACTGTTTTTAGTTTCTGTTTTCAGATTTTCAGCATGAACAACAAACTGTTTTTGTTTTGTTTTTTTCAGTTTTTCAGCACAACAACAAGAAGAACAACAAGATGGATACAAATGCTAGTGAATCGAAAGGAGCCCCACACGGCTTCACTAGACTTTTAAGACAACAAGATGAACAACAACAACAAGATAAATAAAGATAGTTAACTTGACATAAACCACTCAATAATCTAAGAACCCTAACCTCAAGATAGGACCCCTAAATCTACTGATGGAAAACACCAAGTTCTTACGAGGACCAAGAGGTACTTTACAACCTCAGAACCCACGTTTCTAGCCAAAGATCCAACACAAGTGATTCCACACCTTGAAGGACAAGTTTCGGTTCTCCTCTTCTAGACAAGAGAGAGAGTTTAAGCTACAAGACTTTTCTTGTGAAAATATCAATATCGAAGTAATGCTCAAAAATGGCCCTAATGACCCCTATTTATATTACACAAAATGAAGGTCAAATGTCCCTTCTACCCTTCAGTCATGTGCCGCCCATGGAGTGTAATTTTATTACACTTCAAGGCTCATTTCCGCTCTTAAAACGTTGACGCTCGTTGGTGGACCGAGTACCAATTCACGCGAAGCCATTTGCATGAACATGGCTCGTAGTTTTTGTAACTTCCGAGCTTGACTTCGTGTAGATGGTCTAGAACGAATTGGGCAGCCTTGTACACCCATATCCAACTTGTTTCACCCGTATCAGAACATATAAGTTATTTTGACAATAAAAAGATGTTTAATACCACTTGTTTACCAAACACATCAAGATTTTTTTTTTCAGTTTTAGCGCTTTCATCTAAACACTTATCTACTTAGAGCCCATTTGAATATGATTAAAATCTGGCCAAATCAGCTTTTAATCTCCTTTTTAGTTTTTTTAAGTGTTTGATAAAATTAAAAAGTGATTAAAAAAAAGCTAAAAACTCATTAAAAAAAAGTAAAAAGTGAGAAGTTGGGTACCCCAACTTTTTATTTTTCAGATTAAAATTTTTTCAGGTTTGACAAAAATATTTACCTTTTTAGCCTTATATTTTCCCCCAACTCCATAAATATCCTGAATTTGTAGCCCTTAAATATAGTTTTTTTTTTCTCTTGGTTGCTTCTCTCCGTCTCTTTCCTCCAATTTCCTCTTCATCTTTCTCCTTTGTTTTCAGAGAATCCACCATTATATCTGAGGATAACATTTTAACTTAGCCAAATTATTACGAGCTTGCAATATAACAATATAATACTATTTTTATATAAAAAAATGCCCTAAGCTTTTTATTTTTTAACATTTTAAAATTAAACAGTAAATTATATTTATACATTGACCTCAGATAATTACTTTACACTAAAAGTGCATTTAAATAGAAATATTTTTGAATTATTAGAATTAAGAATTATAAATAATTATCCGCACTTATATTGTTAACAACTTTAAGAATATTTAAGCCATTTTAACAACAAAAAAGTGTTTAACATCACTTGTTAACCAAACACATCAATAACTTTTTTTAAGTTTCAACACTTCTATCCAAACACATATCTACTTAATTTATAAACACTTATTTTAAGCTTTTAACCACTTAAGCTAAAAAGCTATTTTTTTAATCTTATCCAAACAGGCTCTTAATTTATAAGCATTTATTTTAAACTTTTAATCACTTAAGCTAAAAGACTATTTTTTAATCCTATTTAAAGGGACTTAGTCAAATTAGACTTTTTATGTGACATTCTATCGAGTGACATTATAAGAGAATCCGAATTTAATCAGATTTTAATGTAAATATCGGACATTGATGGAAAAACAAAAAAAGAAAGATAAAATTGAATGACTTTTCTGATACAAAATTAAGTTGTGTGACTTCCCTAAATATTTTCACGTACCAAAGAGACTTGAGCTAATATTTACTATCCATGATATTATTGAAATTTATTTACTATAACTGCGCAAAAGTTGATTTATATATTTTATTTTTTATTAGCCTAGCAGATGTTGGGGCCAAATCCCACAAAACCATTCGCCCCATCAATAGAAATTTGGATGCCTTCTTGCTGTATATTCCCTATAATTGAAAGTCTGGTTGGAGATGGAGCAAATGCAAAACAGAATGTGCCTTTTCCATCCACTGGAATTAGGAAGTTCCTAGCTGGTAGGGTTAAGATGGGACCTCCCATGAGGAAAAATGAAACGGTTGGTACCCGAACCGTCACAAACCCATTTAGATCATAGCACGTGTCGAATATTGACATGGCGGGTGCCCGTGGAAGGCTTGCGGTTTCAGCGGCAAATGCATCGCGAAAAGCCAGATAGGCTGCCGCAGGAAGCCTGGTCACGGCTGTCCCTGTGTCTATGATAACTCCTCCATCTCCTTCCTCAGTTAATCTAAAAGCATCGTCAGGCATGACTACACGCGCTCCTCCAACTCCAAGATCCGATATGCCTATGTAATAGAAAGTCGGAGCCCGTGGGTTTCGGATGAGCGGCACCCACGCTGCACCCGCGGGTAATACTTCACGCCCGAATTCAAGTGATCCAGCTGATCCGGTGCCCCGGCTAACCAAACAGTAACTAAATGCTCCGCCCGTTTGTCCACCTAGTTGTCCCACGAGCGACATGGAGCCACCTCCAAGGCCCAACAAACCGGCAGCCCCAATAAACATTCCTCGGTTGCTATGACCACACCCGATGGCCACGTCCCGAATGACGGTGCGGCCGAAAGTGAGGGTCTCGAGAGCCATGGTGCCCTTGGTGTAGGAGCCATCACCGTACATGACTTGGTATTTGCAGCTACCGGCATGGCAACCGGAGTTGTCAACGCGGTCGCAAAGGGAGGAGGAACAGGGTACACCGGAGAAAGAAGCGGAAAGGGAGGGGTCAAATACGGGGTCGGACTGATGATAGCAATGTGTACAAGGCTGACACTGGACCCAAACAATATCACTGCCAGCATCAATAACCATGTATTGTTCTCTAGCAGGACTACCCACACCAATCCTGACAAAGTATTCACCACTGCCTTGCTCCATACCCGAAATCACCTCGCTCCCGAACTCCTCCTCTTCAACCTCATAATTAATATCAATATTAGTGAGTGCATGGACCCTTTTGAGGTCTCTTTTCATGCGAGCATCAAAACGGTGAGGATGATCAGTGAAGTGGGAAAAGGGCATCTTGTCTCTGTGAAGAAGCTTTAGCTTCCAGTTGCTGCTGTTGTTGGTGTTTCCTTTTTCATTATCTTCTTCAACATGATGATGTTTTTTAGTTGGTGGGTGAATTAATCTTGATTCTTTAATGGATTGCTTGACATCCAAGTGTTCATGGGTGGGAAATGGGATCGCATGGCCAGCTGAGGTTTTGGTTTCATGAGTAGTTGCACTTGTTGTATTGATGACGAGACCTGAGAAAATGAACAACAATGCTTGCAGGAGGAGCAAATATCGGAGTATCGACATTTGTATAGGGACGAACATTCTATTTTATTGTTTCTTTTTTTCTTGGGATGTGTGTTGTGAGGGAAAAGGAGACTTAGGAAGGGGGAATTTATGTACTTCGAGTTTCCACATGTATACAGCAAAAAGGTGGCCCATTTTTGGAGTGATTTTAGTCATAGGGGTGATAAAAAGAAATAATTAAACGAATTATTTAAAATGTTGAAAAAATATCTTTTGTTATTTTTTTTGGTTAAAAAATATTCTTTCATTAAATTGTTGGCTAAAAAATACTCCTTTTTTAGCGAAATACCAAACACACCAAATAAATAACAAAGGTCATATGATCAGTCCATGTCAGTATTCACGTGGAAACTTATGAAGAACTTGAAGAACAATGAACTTATGAAGAACTTCTCGGGTGTTGCCACTCCATGGTTCCGTTACTATCCATGACAATGAAATCAAACTTCTCATCAGATTACAACAATTCACTAAGAGACTGTATGAAACTTCTTGTCACATAAGTATGGAGACACATTTATAGGTTTAAAAGGCATAAGATCAAAGGTAACCTTCTTTTCCTTTTCATCATCCGTCACGATAGTTTCGGTATAAAGCAGCAAACCATTAAGGGGAACTTTGTTATATAGTTTAAGCCTCTACTAAGCAGATGTTATTACACCAAGCACCAACTAACGATTTACTGTGCTCTCAAGGGTCGTTTGGTAGAAGAGATAAGAAAAATAATCTCGGGATAAAGTTTAGGATTAACTTTATCCCATGTTGGTAGAAGAGATTACTTAATTCCGGAACTATTTTATTCCACCATTTGTAATAAAATAATGAATTTATTTCCATGCAGATAAATACAATAGATGGAAACCTAAGCAAGTAGCAAACACAATCCCTCGCAAGTTGCTGCATCGGGCTTTCACCCATTTATTCTATACTAAAAGTGAATTCATTTGGGGTTTGATACAGATGCAAAGAGTACAATATCTTTCTCAAGGAGCCAAGTTCAAGACATACTCATGAAGATGGAAATGTGTGAAGGTCTTTTGAACCACTCAAAAGAATTGCACAAGTTTAAGAGAGGAGAAGAAGTCTTTCACTCCAAGGGCACCTTCATTAAAGGGCGTTTTGGTCATTGGCACAAGTTCAAGATAGATGAAAGAACCCCACACTTCAAGGGCGCCCCATTTTATTAAGGGCAACTTGGTCTTTTTATGTAATAACTATAAATAGACTTCTTTAGGCTTATTTCTTATTAGTTATTGAATGATATTAAAAGACAAACTTTGAAACACCTTTTTTTCTTCTCTCTTTTGTGAGAGTGTAACTAGGGCTAGCATCTAGTGTTGGATTTCACTAGTAAGGTATTTGGCTTAGAAGCGTTGGTGCTTGGGGAAGATTGAGTTTCTTTTGTGTCAGCGTAAGATCTTGGTGTTACTCATATAGGTCATAAGGGTCTTAAGATTTGATACATTCTTTGGTTCTTTTGGTTTGTATGTTTCTATGTCAAGATATCTATCCTTACCTTTTATGCATTAGTTTGGTGTTCTTCTTGCTTGTTCTCTTAGATCCGATTGTTAAGGCTTCTTTAGGTCTAGTTTTCATCTTGTTTCTTGTGTTTTGATGGCTGGTCTTATATCATTTGGTATCAAGAGACATGTTTTAGAATTGTTCCTACAATTCTAAGTCTTGGATTGTTGTTACCTTGAAGAAAAACATCACAAAAAAAGAATCAAAAGTGCAAGAATCACAAAAAAAATATTGAGTCACCTTTTATCACTTAGGCCAAAATTTAGATCTTAGATCTACTTGGTTTTTGTGTGTTTTATTAGTTTCTAGTGCTAGATCCTTGTTCCCTAGAATTAATAGAGTCTAGATCTAAGATTTGAGCTAAATCCGGGTTGTTTTAGACCATCCACCATTGTTGAGCTTATGTTTGAAGAAACTCGAGGGTGGATCTCATTTTTGGTGAAGGTGTTTGTGGCATTTTGGGGTTGAAAGTGTGACATTTGTGTTAGGTTTGTCAAAGTGACCTTGGATCTTCAAGAAAAATCAAATTCCGAGTTCGTTTGCTTGAAGGTCAACTTTGGTCAAACCTTGAATGTTCTTGGTGTTCTTCAAGATCTTCATATCTTGTTGAAGAAGAATATTCAAAAGTGATTGTTTGATCTTAAAAAATAAAGAAAGAAAGAGAGCGTAAGAATTTTTGTACAAAGAATATTCCAAGCACATTCTAAGTCATCCAAAAGAAGAAGGAAACAAAAGGAATATTCAAGTACAATTGAAAGTACAAGGGGGGACCATCTCAAATTAAAACTCATTTGAGCTTGAAATAGGCTCCAAACCTTGTATTTTCTTCCACAAAACCGAATTTCTACCTCTCTTGAGTAAAGATTGACCAAAATTCAAGGTTGAAGAGCAAAAAAGAAAATTTCAAAATTCTCAACCAACCACAAGTTGCCACATCATCACTCTTGTACAACCGAATTTTTAGCTTAATTTTTGATTTCTTAGTTTTAACTCTTGTTCCCTTAGTTGCATTTTGTTGATTCTAGCGCCAACTGACAAACTAGTAATTGTCTACTAGGTTGTGAGTTAGTTTTGAGTCCTTTTCTTTCGTGTTTACATTCTTTGTGTGCTTTTCTCATTTTGTGATTTATAGTTTGTTGGTTCAAGTCCAAATAAGGTTTTTTGAGTCGTTTCAAATGAAAATCTATTTCGTAGAAGAGTATACTCATCCCTCAATTGCTCACGGATTACAAGCCAACTTTGAACACTTGTGAAGCCAAGTGTGAGGTAAACAAAAGAGTGAGAGTGTGGTGAGGATATTTATTTGAGCTAAATTGTTTGTTGTTTTGTAGGTGTTTTCTTAGGTAAGTAGCAATGGAAACCGAAGGTTCAACTTCACAAACCGTGGACAACAACACTCTTGATACTTTTAAGGCTTCTCTTGAAGCTATCAACCAAACTCTTGAAAGGTTGGGGTCAGATATTGGATCAATGAAAGGGGATATTGGGACAATCAAAGGTGATGTGTCAACATTGAGTAGGAGGATGGATCAAGTTGAGAGTTAAAGGAACTCCCAACCCTCTACTCCTCAACACTACTATGTGTCTTCGAGTGGACCAGCCTAAAACACCTCTACTACTATTACACCTGAGACCCTCCATCAAATGCTCTATCTACCAAGACCTCTACAAAACCAAGTTCAAACTCCACAAACCCGAGACCTCAATAGACCTTTACATCCTCAACTAAACCAAGTTCAGCAAGAAGGACTTGGAACCCACATTCCGCCACAAAATTCAAACTATCCAATCGAAACTCCACTTGACCAAAGGCCATACCCTCCATAAAATCCAATACCTCCAAGCCAAATTCCACTTGACCAAAGGCCTTACCATCCACCAAATCCAATGCATCCCTTCCAAGCTTCATTTAACCAAAACCAACCTATCTATGTAGAAGACTATGGTAGAGGGAATCAACAAGAAAGGGTATGGAGCATATGATAATGCATATATGAGAGGAGAAGAAAGGAGATGTGGACATATTGATCAAAGGAAACTTCAAGGCCAAGGAGGGAGAGTTGGTTAATGGAACCAACATGGGAACCAAAACCGAGATGTGGGCATAAACTCAATCAAAGTTGGCTTCCTGTCTTCAAATGTGAGAGTGATCCCAAATCTTATCTTGCTTGGAATTCTTCTTGTGACAAGATATTCCAAGTGAATGACTTAACCGAAGAGAAGAAGAGTTTTTATGCTATAGCTCACTTTGAGGGATATGCCAACACTTGGTGGGAGTATGTTAAGAGATTTAGAAATGAAGTGAATGGGGGACAACCCCCTCAATGGTTTAGATTAAGGCACCTTATGAGAGCAAGATACCTACCCGAGAACTATAAGCATGAGCTCTTTTCTAAGTTGTACAATTTGAGGTAAGGTAGCAAAAGTGTCATGACATACTATGATGAGTTTCAATAATTGATGTTGAAGCTTGATCATCGAGGTGAGCAAGTAAGTCATGACATCATTCATCTCAAGGTCGGGTTGAACAAGGACATATCTTCACGTTTAACTCTCCATAAATTTGAAGCCATTGATGGTATCTTCCAAGCGGCTATAGAGATTGAAAAGGAGAACAAAGAGAGGTCAACCTATAAGTCTAAGAGTTAACAACGATCCTCGGGTTGGTCTAAAGATAAGGAATTGGTTCAATTATCCTCGTCTTGGCACAAGGACAAAGACCCTAAATCCAATGCTCCTCAAATCATGACCAAGGCTGCCAATACTATCCTTCAAGAAATAAAGGTAAACCAAATCTTAATTCTCAATCTAAGGGAATTCGATGTTTAAAATGTTAAACGTAGGGACACAAGGCTAGTGAGTGTCTAAATTGGAGAAATATAATCCTTATAAAATGGAGGTTATACTATCTTGGAAAGGAGGTGGGGTTAGAAATCGAGGGGAATGAGGTCGAGCATCAAAATGAAGATCAAGTAGATGATGTGGTGCAAAATAAAGAAGGTGAAGAAGATGCCTGGCCATATGTTGGTGAATGTGAATTCCCTAGTTATGTGGTAAACCGAGCCATGATTAGTAAGGTTTTAGATGATCCAAGCCAAAGGGAAAATCTATTCCATACTAAGTGTCTTATCAAATGAGGTGTACGTACGATGGTTATTGATGGTGGGAGTTACACTAATGTTGCTAGTGCTACTATGGTTGACTTATTAAAACTACCCACTACTTCACATGCAAATCCTATAAGTTACAATGGTTGAATGAGTGTGGAGAATTAAAAGTTACTCAACAATGCTTGATTCAGTTCAAAGTGGGAAACTACCAAGAAAGGTGTTATGTGAAATGGTTCCTATGCAAGCTTTCCACCTATTGTTGTGTAGGCATTGGTAATTTGATAGGTCTACTAATCATGATGGAAGATCCAACCGGTACACTCTTGAACACCGTGGTAGAAGGTTTACACTCCATCTTCTTTCACCAACCCAAGTGAATGAAATCCGAAAACAAGCTAAGGAGTTAAAGAAGAAAGAAAATATGGAAAAGAAAGAGGAAGCTGCGGGTAGTAAAGTTGAGAAGGGGAGAAGTAATGCAACAAAGGGGAAAGAAACACTTAATCAACCCCTTGTTACTCACTAACCTAAATGCTAGCATTTTACCTAGTATTAATTCTCCTTATGTGCAGGTTCAAGATCATATACTCCTAAAGGAGGATCCAAAGAGAGTTCCTCACAAACACATGGTTGATGAACTAATGGAGCCCTTGGCCTAGAGTTCTAACTTGGGGAAGGGTTATGAAGAAATAATTCAAAAGGAAAGTATTGACACATTTCCTTGTGATGAGAGCTTCCCAAGGAAGCAAGTGGGCTGCCATGATGAAAATCAAGGTAACAATGCTACTTTCTACACTCCTTTAAGCTTAAAATGTTGTGATGTGGTTAGTAGTAGCCAATTGGACGTAGTTTTGGGTTTGACTAGTGTAGAAGTGCATGAATCCTTCCTTAGTGAAACTCTTGGTGTGTATGATGATTAATTTACTCTTAAATGTAGTTCACTACTTAAGCATGTGCATGGTATGCTTGAAGTGTCTCAAGCTAGTGATGGTGTCTATAGTGTTGATCATGATAATGGACATGATTCTTTGAACATAGTGTGTAATGAAAGCTTTGCTATTTGTTTTGTTCATAGAAATTATATGAATAGAAATGTTGTGAATGATGGCATGTATGTTGTTGAGGGAGGAATTCTACGCTGCAACTCCTTATTCTTGAATATTAGTCCTTTCTTAAAGACAAATCTCTTGATGCTTGTCCTAGCCACTTCCTTTGTGACATTTATACTAAGATTTTCATGATCAAAACAAAGGATTCTTGGTTGTATTTCAAGTGTGTACCACCTTGGAATGATAATATTATTTGTTGCACTAACCCTAACCACATGCCATGAGGATGTTGTGCTCTTTTGTCTTTTATTTGGTTTTGCAAGATGTGAATTTAAGGTCAAATTCCTTTCAAGATGGAGAGGATGATACAGATGCAAAAAGTACAAGACCTTTGTCAAGGAGCCAAGTTCAAGACATACTCATGAAGATAGAGGTGTGTGAAGGTATTTTAAACCACTCCAAAGAATTTCACAAGTTTAAGAAAGGAGAAGAAGTCTACCACTCTAAAGAATTTCACAAGTTTAAGAAAGGAGAAGGATTCTTACACTCCAAGGGTACCTTCATTAAAGGGCGTTTTGGTTATTGGTAAGAGAGGAAGAAACCCTACACTCCAAGGGCTCCCCATTTCATTAAGGGCAACTTGGTCTTTTTATGTGATAGCTATAAATAGACTTCCTTAGGCTTATTTCTCATTAGTTATTGAATGATATTGAAAGACAAACTTTGAAACACCTTTTTTTCTTCTCTCTTTTGTTAGATTATAACTAGGGATAACATCTAGTGTTGCATTTCTCTAATGTTGGTATTTGGATTAGAAACATTAGTGCTTGGGGAAGATTGAGTTCCTTTTGTGTCAACATAAGATCTTGGTGTTACTCATATAGTTCATAAGGGTCTTAGGATTTGATATATCCTTTGGTTCTTTTGGATTGTTGTTTCTATGTCAAGATATCTATCTTTACCTTTTAAGCATTAGTTTGGTTTTTCTTGCTTGTTCTCTTAGATCTAATTGTTATTGCTTCTTTAGGTCTAGTTTTCATCTTGTTTCTTGTGTTTTGATGGCTGGTCTTATATTAAGGTTTGTGTTTATATACTATCCTTGGAAATGTCTATTCTACCAAACCATGGGACGCAGCTGTAGATTGAGCCCTGGAAGTCCTCTCCAACTAGTCAAGTGGCCCAAGGGCTACCTCCTTTTTTTGATTCACAAGCACCCCTTTTCTTTAATTTATAAGCACATGAGGTAAATTCTGAGTTCCAATTTAGAAGGCTAAAATTGACCATTAGAAAAAAAAGGCCAATAAAAAGAATTCTCCTTTTAAGTTTGTTTTAATGAGCATAAAACTAAATGAAGAGTCTAATTACTGCTTTTTGTTTCACTTTATAGGTTAGGGTCACCATGCCTATGTCAAACATTGGTGCATAACGAGAGGCTAGCTCAGTCTATTATATTTTTTATAGTTTTTTTAATTTAGGAATTTTGATTTTAGGATAGTAATTACACTTTCTGTCTGGCGTAAGAAAAAGAATTTAGAGTGTCATACAAAGAACCTTAGATAAGGAAAGAACCTTAGATAAGGGGATTCCTCCCACTGACTGAAGTTCAGAGTCAATATCCCCTCATCTCCATCCTCAACTATAAAGCGGTTTAAGGAGTGCCCTTCACACCTTACTTTTTTTATCCTTCGTGCCCCATTTAAAGAGGACATGATATGACATCTTATTCTATGTCATTTGCTTTTTTTTTTCCGATTCACAGCATGTGATCTGGGACACGATGGGAGTTTGTGTATCATGGTAGGAATGATATCATGGATTATAACACAAGATCACCTTTTCTTGCTGCCATGGGGTCGACCCATGAACAAGGTAAATCCAATGGGAACCAAAAAACGTCTTTCTTTTCTCTTTCCTTCTCATCTCATAGTTTTGAAATAAATGTCTTTTTTCTTCTTTCTTCGTCTTCGCACAAAAGAACGAAAGGAGAAATCAATGCTCTAATGTCGGGATATCTCACACTAGTCCCCTTCTTCATCCCTTTTTAAACCCATTTGCCTAGAGGTATGTGTGAGCCTCTATTGAATGATCAGTTAGACAGATGCTAAGATTCTTATTGACATAGGCTTACCAGTGAAAGACGAAAAGGGGGACCGACTCGTTCCTTTCTTTTGGAGGACGAATCAAGGCCTAAAGTTGGTTCGTTGAGCAAGAGGAGAGAAGGATCAACAAGGATTTTATACTATATGCTAGTTCTTTTTCTCTCTCCCCCAGATATGCCTTTAAGTGATTCTTCTTATTCTTCTTGAATTGAAATTATTGAGTTCAGATTTAGATCCAACTAGCAAGGCATACGATCTTGGATAATTAACCAAGCTCTTGATGAGCAGTATCCACCTTCACCTTATTCTGCCTAGCTCAAGTGCTGGTGAAAACCTCATTTTGTAGCAATAGGAGGGTTTTCCAACTAAGACAAAGATATAAGCCAACGGTCCAGGTACAAGAGAAGACTTTATAAATCACTTACTCAAAACTTGTGCTTTACTATCCATAGCAGCTCAGGGGAAAAAAATACCTTTCGTTTTCAACCTTTCGTCTGCCCTTGCCGCCTTTCTTAACAAGCCCTCGAGCCTCCTTTGTGCCTCCTTCTTTATAGAAGCCATCGAATTTTCCCGCCATGCCTATATTATAAATATGCAGTTATGAATAATCTAGCCAAAGTAATAGGAATTAGACCTAACACAATTTCAAATAGAAAAACTTCAATCATTTTTATTTGTTTGAAAGGAGAAAAAAATTGGATCAAGGAATGAAAAAGTCTTTGGATGAATGAATTTAGGTATCAAAGTTTGACTATTTAACACTCTATCTTTTGATGGCGCTATCACTTTGGAGCGATAGCTGGACTCTAATGACTGGTATTATAAAGCTAAACCTAGGATTCTACATAGCCTTTAAGTTCGATAAAGCTGCTTCTACCAGGTGAACTCATATTGGCCAAAGTGTAAGAGAAGAAAATGATAGAGAGATTCGGCATGGTGCTTACCGAACCTCCATAATGCTATCAATAGGAGGTATATTACCTATCTATCAATAATTCTTTTTTTCTTTCCTCTTTCTATTGCCTTAAAACCAAGAACATAAAAAAGCCTTTCTTTTAAAGTACATGATTTTGTATTAACTTTCATATCAAATTGAGCAATGTTGTGCTAGGTGGGAAAATCAAATATCTCAATCGGCTGCTATTATTCAAAAAATTACGGACTGGTTGAGGTGAGATTACTATCCCATGAAGAGGGAGAGATAAAATGATCCCATGAGATATCTCTCCTCATAAGATATCTTTACTTATTCCATCCTTCTACCAAACGATCCCTTAATATTTGATGCATTACCATATTCTTCTGCCAACATCTTTATAATAGTGCTTTGATTAATTTTTTATATTTCATATTTCAACATTCTTATCATTTTCTTGGCCATCTGCCATTATTTTCATTTAATCCTAAGCACATGCCTCGACTACAAATCAATCTAACCTAGAGGCATATTGAAGACAATTAAAGTCCATATAGATCAATTACGTAAGAAATGGAGAAACATGTGATAAGAAAATAAAATGCAGGTAATTTTTAGAGTAATTGTTTAGGAGAAGGATAATCCAGATTTATTAATGAGAACATATTTCACATCATAATTAAAGGATCAGAAGTACTTAAAATTTGCAAGTACAAAGCACTTATAAAAATATCTAATTAGACACCACTAAAACAACTCTAATACCTCAGAGAGCTGAAAGATAGCTTCATAATATACAACATAACCTTTGTCTCTGTTAGGGTGATTTTTCAAGTGAACTGACCATATGACTTTTTTATTTCATGTAGCGTGCTTAGTGTCATTCTATTAGAGGGATATTTTTGAGTCAAAAAATTAACGAAAAATATTTTTGCTCCATTTCAGATAGGTCAAGGATATTTTTGATCTTTTTCTAATAATTGAATGATGAAAACACAACATTGGTTTGCGTCACTTTTTGGGAATTTAAAAATTAAGATAGATTTTAAAATCTATTCTAAAAATATATTGCCAAATTCTAGCTCTAACTGAGTATTTTTAGACCAGCTAAGGTCCAAAATTTTTTAAAGATAATGTAATTTTTACTCTTTTTTTTAGTTTCACCCTTTCCTAAGAGCTTCCACTTTTTTTGTTTTCTTGCTGACTCGATCTCACAACCTTGAAGCTGGAACTAGATTTTTACCATCCGAAAAACTCACTCTTATCTAGTTTTTATCATCCGACCAACTCACTCTTATCTTTTTGAAACTATATATGTATATATAACTTAAATAATTTTTGCGCCTTTACTTTTTTTAGGCCAAGGTCGATGCTGTAATTTTGAGGTTTCTAACATATAAATAATCTTCTTCTTTTATTCATAAACCTCTTAAGGTTCAGATCAGAATAACTTAACTCTATTTGTTTCACATCAATAATTACTTCAATTAATCATGTTATTTGTTTCCATGGATATATTGTTTGCATTTTCCCTTATAGTCCAAGGGATTAAACTTTATTTCTCCCCTTGTCATTTTAAAAGGAAGAAATCGGGGAATGCTGATTAAGTAAAATCCACAAAATCAGAGAAAGTGGAGAAATTGATGTTTAATCACAATTTTATTCATATATATTGAAGAGTTGATCTGAAGTGATTTTATACACTTCAATATCATTATTCAAGCTTATTTGTCCTTGTTTCAAGAACAATTCATGTGCTTAACGTGTTAATATTGATATAAATAAGAATTTAAGTGTCCAAGTGTGTATTTACAATGTCCAAAGTATTTTTCAAATAAGTTTGTATTTAGTTGAGTCATTTAAAGTTCAACCCAGAAAACTAGTTTTACTAGCTTGAGCTAGTTGTGTGTCTAGTTGGTTTCGTTGGATTCTAATGTTTTTAATCTGTTCCAAATGTTTTAAATGTGTAATTATGAGTGGAATAACTTGTTTAATGTGCAAAATTTAATTTGATTAAGTCAAGAGTTGGAATAATAAGTGAAAGATCATTGCGAATTTGCCTTATCTTAGCTTTTGTTTTGATGCGTCGTTGAGAATATTGTGTTATTTTAATTTTTAATATGTGGTGTGTGATATTGTAGGAGGTTTGTTGATCTAAATCCGGTGATATATTGATGATTTAATGGCAAAAAATTCATTGAAAATACACTACAAAAGGCATGGGCAAAAGATGGAACGATAAAGACTTAACCAAAATTTTGAACACAATTTTCAGTAAGTGCATGCGATGAGCGGGCGTTGCACCCTCCATTTCAGTGCTCTTATGAATTAGAAAATATTTAAATATACAATTCCAGTAGAGGCATGTGATGAGCGTGCATCTCACCCTTCATTTCGGAGTAAAACACCGTGCGATGCATGGTGGTGCAGAATACTTGGATTAATTTTGGTGACACCTGGACACGACTTGGGGTAATTCTGTGGATGCACACTATTTAGGTTTATTATTTTAATTAGTCTTTAATTTTTAATAGCATGTATTCAATTAATTGGATCATGATTATGAATATTATCGGCTAAAAACTCTCTTTCCGGGGTTGAAGCCAAGAACATGATTATTATTGTTTTGGATTAATTTTGTTTAATTTTGCTTTCATAATTGGTTGTTTGTTTATTCTTAATTTAATTATTTTATGAATTGATCACCCGTAAAATATATATATTATCGGCCTTTTGATCTCGGAGAGGGAATAGGGAGATACAACATGGGAATAAACAAAGTTTGAGTTTTTATTTTTTTTATAAAATAAAGAATTAAACTTAGCATCTAGGACAATGATGTACTTAGATGCCTTACTTGATTCAAACGTAGGATGATAGCTTTAATTAACTTAATTGGATTATTACATCCCCGCTCAACGATGTAGTTGTAAGGTCCATATTAGGTAAAAGATTAGAGGTTGAGAAACCATGATCATGCAATTAACCCTACAAATCAATAACCAAGATAAGCAAATTAACAAAGAAAATTCAATAATATAGTATGATTGTTCAAAGTGCTTTAACCCTGGGTTTTAATCCATTAATTGTCCCAAGACTTTTATTTTTACGCATTATTTATTTTATTTTTAATTTACAAAATTACAAACTCTCTTTTTGGTTACTTTATCTCAATTGTTAAACTAGAATTGGATAGTCGGCGAACGCAAGTCCCTGAGAGATCGATACTTGGGATTCCTTGAAGCCACTTTACTACTTGCTAAGACCACGTATACTTGCATGTACGCTGTCAAATTTTTGGCACCATCGCCGGGGACTTGTATTTTGGCAATTGTTTATTTTAGTTTTGCTTTTAGATATATTTTGTGTTTTACACTTGGTCTTGATTTTGCTTTTGCAGAAAAAAGGTTCTTAGGTTTATAAACTGGCAAGGGATCAGGAGTTAGTAGAACCAAGTCCAGAATGCGAGAAACTTTATTATTAATGTAGGAGAGAAACAATCCTTCTCCCCAGAATTCCTCAAATCCTAGAAGACCAACAGTATACTGTTCCAATGTCTGAGCAACAAGCAGCCCGAAGGACAGTTAGGGAAGTGGCAGTCCCACTTTCGATGAACATGACCTCCCCAATTCAAAGATCGACAGCTGGGGGAATTTCGAGTTAAAACACAATATGGTGCAACTTCTTATCAGTAGTGGACAATTTGCAGAGCTTTCACACAAGGATCCACAAGTCCACTTGCAGACTTTCATTTAGCTTACTGGTACACTCACTCCTACTGGGGTGACTCCAGATTATGTGAGGCTGAAACTGTTTCCCCATTCACTTTTGGGGGAAGCTAAAAGGTGGTTGAATGCAGAGCCGGCCTATTGAACATATCATGGGATGACTTAGCCAAAAAGTTCCTCATCAGATTCTTTCCATCAGGCAAGACTTTGCAGTGAAATAGTGAGCTGCAAATAGAACCCTGATGAAAACCTTTATCATTCTTGGGAATGCTTTAAGGCTCTTCTTTGGGAGTGTCCACATTACCAACAGTCCAATGAGGTACTTGATCATACTTTTATAGAAGCTCTTGATCACAATACGAAGATTTTGCTAGATTCAGCTGCAGGTGGTCAAGCGCTGGAATTGACTTATGATGAGCTGTACACATTGATGAGCCATATAGCATAAGGAAATCTAGAGTGACATTTAGATTTTAGAAGTTCCACGAAAAAAAATTATGAGCGTATTGGAGGTGGACCAATTCACAGCCTTATCAGCACAACTATCTACCTTACAAAATTTGATCAACACTCATTTCAGTAGAATAAAGTTGGGAGCAGCACAACCTGCAACCACAGTCAATACCATCCAACAAGCTGCAGGTTGGTGTGAAGTATGTGGAAATGGTGGTCATGCGGCTACCATGTGTGCTTCAAATTCAGAGTCTGTGATGTATGTAGGTAATGCTCAAAGGATGAATTATGGTAATGCCTACAACATGAAGTGATAACTCAGCCACCAAATCAGCCATGGAATACCCCACAGTTGAAACAACTCTTAGCTGGGCAAGCACAATTGTTTGTGGATATCAAAAGTCAACAGATAGAATTGAAAAATCAGCAAGCGACCATAAGAAGTTTAGATTTACAAGTAGGTCAATTATCACTGGTATTGAATACAAGACAACAAGGTGGTTTGCTAGCAGATACAGAAAGTCTAAAGCAGGTTATGGCAATTACCTTAAGAAGTGGTAAAGAGCTGTAAGGAGAACCTTCAAAGGTAACCAAAGAGGTAGATGCTGATATGGTGACCCAGTAGGTAAATAATGAAGTTATTGAAAATTCAAGGAAGTCTGAGTACTTAAAAGAAAAAGTTGCTGAATCAGAAGTGAAGACACTGCCACTACCCTTCCCTCAAAGGCAAATAAAAGCAAAGGAGGATGCCCTGTTCAAAAATTTTATTGATACATTCAAAGAACATCATATTAATTTACCCCTTTTAGATGTTTTATAGAGTATGCCCAAGTACGCAAAGTACTTGAGGGATGTGATGGCGAAGAAGGTGAATTCCAAGATGTGGGAGAAAAACACTCACTAAAGAGTGTAGTGCTGTGATGACAAAGAAAGTCCCCAAGAAATTAAAAGATCAGGGGGAGTTTGCTATCCCTATTCAAATTGGGAGTAAAGCAATCCATGCACTGAGTGACTTAGGGGCAAGCATAAATTTGATGCCCCTATCATTATTTAAAACATTGGGCTTGGGAGAGCCTAAATCGGCACCAGTGGTTATGCAGCTCGCAGACGGATTCATAACATATCTGAAAGAAATAATTGAGGATGTCCTCATAAAGGTTAGTAAATTCATTATACCTGTTGATTTCTTTGTTCTTGGTTTTGAGGCAGATGAGCAAGTACGAATCATCTTAAGGCATCCATTCTTAGTAATCGGAGGGTCCTTGATTGATGTTAGAGAAGGCATACTTAAAATAAGGATAGATGATGAAGAAGTGGTATTTGATGTTTACAAAACACCCATTGTAAAACCCCAAATTAAATATTTGTGTGTGATCAATGTTATTGAAAGGGAAAAGTGTAGGGTGATTAATCCACAAAAGACCTCTTTGGATGACCTGATTGAGCAGCTTAAGATGAATCCACTATTTCGCAACATGATAGAGGTTAAAGTTATAAAAGATATTGACCTTAAGAGTGCAAACTCAAAAGGTTAGAAATGAATTAAAAATTGGCTCCCAAAAGGGAGTAAAAGGGTGAAGGAATATGGTTGAGTTGATATGAGTTGTGCCACGATACTAATTTAGGTGTTTCTTGGGAGACAACCAAAGTTAATTAGGTATGGTTTGTTTTCAGTTTTTAGTTTTTTTTTATTTTTGGTTGAGTCACACATTAATGGGAAGTCTGAGTACCATAAACTTGAGCTTGAGGCATGGCGAAGACTGAGTGTGGGGTCCCATGGATCTCTTTTATATGTGAAGATGCTACTAGCTAGGCATAGAGGACTTAGGGAGTATTTCTATCTCTTACTTTTAATTTCACTTTAGGGACAAAGTAGATTTTTAAGCATGGGGTGGGGAAATTCCCAAATTTTAGCTTAATTTTTTTTAGGTTAGGAATAAGTGAGATATTTGAGTTGGTGCTATTTTTGATTGCATAATGCAAGTGGGTTTGTTTATAAAAACATGTTGGATGAGTGAATTACTATTTTTGAGAAACTTAGGCTCATGTTTGTGACTCTTGTACTGTTTGGCTTAAATTTGAATTCATGCTATTATTTAGTTGGGAGTTTATGATGACCCTATTGAGTTGAGCATGGGCCATGTGCGTGTGAGAATTTTTGTATATTCCTTGTTTCATGTGATGTCTAGAACTTTCCTGGTGTGTGTGTGAATTGAAATAAAGAATGTCGGTTTAGGAGATGATATAGACATTTCTTTGATAGCCTTGTTTTATACCTTCTATTTGTCCTATGTTTGTGCATTATCCTAGTTAACCCCCCTTGAGCCTTTAGCTTATTGTATTTGCTAGCCTCATATGTAGCCTAATTCCCTTCCTTGATAAACCTTAACTTGATCCAAAAAGCTCCTAAGTGCTTTAATTGAAAAAAATTTAGTTTAGTAAGGAGTTTGAGAAATTGAAGAAAAAAAGGTGAAAATGATGCCCCAAGGTAATAGTTATTGGTGCTTATAATTGATGTGTAGTGGATGGATGTGATGTAAATAATGTTAGAAATATTGCCATGATTGTGAAAAAAATTTGATTCCTGTGGTAGTAAACCATGCGTCCACCAAAGCCTCTACTAATCCATGAACTAGAGAGCCATTGGGACAGGTCCCCAACTAACTCAAAATGAACTAAAAGTAATAACATAGTCTCTCAAATACTAAAATGTCTGACGATAGGTCCTTGAAACATGGGGACTCACCATTGTAGAGATGTAGATGAGGTACTTGGAAGTCACTGACGAGGTTGGGACTGACCACCTGAACCTACATTATAAGACAATGTAGCACATAGACATATATGTGGTTCAGCACTTGAGAATGTACTGAGTATGTGGGGGTGCATGCATTTATATAAACTACATCAATACTTTTTAATCAAATCATGCATGCAATAGGTAATGACTCACATGGCTTGAATAAGTATAAAATATAAAGCTCATGAATCATGTATAATAGAGCATGTAACACAAATCTCGTGAGTCATCATAGTATAACTTTAAAATCGGCAATCTTCTCTTATTCTCATTACCCATAGACTAAAGGAGACTTTAAACAATGCTTTCTACTCATTCATATGCCTCATGGAGAGTAAACATTCTTCAATGCTCAAGAACTCATAACTCTTTTGAACTCAAATACTTGGAATTCGAAATCATATAACTTTGAAACATACTTGAAGGCATTTCATTCACGTTAGGAAAATGTCTCATTGGAAGGGTAAATACTTTAGTTTTCAAGGATGTAACTGATCTCGAAGTTTAAATGTCAAGGGAAAGTATTTTAGTTTTAAGGGAAAATATCTTATCTCAATGGAAAATGCTTTAGTTTAGGGAATTTCTCTTAACCGACATAAACCATGCGAGCTACATGGATTCCAATGTTTTGTCCTTCTAAGGAAGAGACCTCACATTGGGGAGAGGCGTCATACTCTTGCCAGGGAGTATATACTAGGTCTAGTGATCACTAAACAAAATTAGCCTCAGGCCCAATATCAACTCGGCCTTAGGCCCAATGATAATCATAAACTCGGCCTCAGGCCCAACCTATGGTGGCATGTAGTTTTGGGGGAAGAAACCATAGTAACTTATCCGCTTGATGCTAAATACTACTCCCTTTAGTTTATCTCGCTCATCTCATGAAAATATACTTTAGAATAATCTCATGGTTCAATAAGAACCCAATAATCAAATCTGTAATCTCATGTAGTAGAGTGAATTTCAAAACTCAATGACCATTAGGTCAAAACATTTCTCAACAATCTCAGAATAGTCAAATCATGGGTGCTTATAGAATAAGAGTTCATAAAATTGCAAATCTCAAATAGGGATCAATAACCCATAATTCATTCTCAAGTTAAAACTCATCAAAAGCATAATAGCTAGCATATAGATTCATAACTCATGTAAAAATCTAGAAATTTCAGCAATTTGTCTCAAAATCTCAACATACTCACATACTTTAATATCTCAAACATATCAACTATTAACTTCTCAAGGATTAAAATTATGGGGTGTAGATCCAACTGCAATTTCTCAAGAAAACATGTGAAAATCACGCTATTAGACTCTCAATTCATGAAAAACATCAAAATATTGCAATCAATAATAATGGGTGAAAAACCCTAATTCAAATTTATGTAAAATCTCATAGATTGCAGAAAATCATAGTTTAAATAAGCCTTTGGGCACAAGGATGCAAGGATTACCCTTGTTCAAAATCCCACATACCTTAGATTATGAAATTAGATGAACAAGATTGCTCTAAACTCTTATTCTTACTCTTGAGAGAGGGTTCTTGCAACCATTGAACTTGGGGAACTAAAATCTCAACTCAATTTGTAATACCCATGGTGAGTTCTTGGATTTCTTGGAGAAGGGTTTTAGATTTTCTCTTGAGGAAGAAACCCTAGCCTTTGGATGTTTTGGGAGATAATGAGGCTATCAAGTTCGTTTGGAATATATCTGAGGGTTAAAAAGGAAAAGACCCCAAAACCCTTTTTAAGGACTTGAAATACTTAACGGGGTCTGCGATGGTCGAAGTGACGGTCGAAGCGACGATCCATCGTAAGTCTAACGGTCCATCGGATCGTCCATCGTAAGATGACCAAAAAAGGGACATACTTCCTTGATACGATGGTTGGATCGATGGTCCGTTGCAGGTCCGATGGTCCGTTGGATCGTCCATCGCTCGATAGCCAAGATGAGACCACACTGCCTTAGTGGCGATGGTTTGTCGCAGCCTTGACGGTCCGTCATCTTGGCCGTCACACTTGGGCCAGGAAAGAGAGTTTCTGCCTTGGTTGCGACGGTCCGAGCGACGGTCCATCGCAAACTCGATGGTCCATCGGATCGTCTGCCGCACCTGGGTTATTCCGATAACTCTCAGTAAAACGGCTATAACTTCTCACCCCGATGTTAGATTTGGACAAAATTGGTGTCGTTGGAAAGATAATTCAATCTCTACATGAAAAAAATGTCAAATTTAAGAAAATTCTATATGGTTTAAACACCAATTATGTGGGAAGTCACTTCTCAATCCTTTTAGGGCCGAAATTACACTTCACTTGACATGCTCTACGGCCGGACTACGAGGGAACTTTGTGGGGTTTTACAATATCTCCCCCTTGGAAACATTCATCCTTGAATGTCGCTAGTTATACTAGGAACACAAGAAAAACATAGTACACATAGATGAAGCTATTCGCTAAACGACTCAAAATCTCTCAAAACTCTTGAATATCTCAGAAATTGCAAGAACTCATGCAAGAATAGATACATAGCTGAACTTTCATTTAGAAGGGCTGAATTAAGGAAGAATAATACCTTCAGATTGATCTGAACTCGCGGAAAAGAGGTGAGGGTACTTGGCTCGCATGTCTGCTTCTGCCTCCCAAGTAGCGCCCTCAACTAATTGGTTTTGTCACGAATCTTTGACTAAAGGAACCTCTTTGTTCCTTAGTATATAGATTTGAAAATCTAGGATCTTAACAGGAATCTCATCGAAGGAAAGACCGTTCTGAAATTTAGCAATCTCTTACAACAGAATCACCAATATGCTTTTTAAGCACGGAGACATGAAAAATAGGATGAACAACTGATAACTCTTCGAGCAACTCAACCTCATAGGCTACTTTCCCAACATGGCTCAAAACTCTATACGGACCAACATAACGGGGACTAAGCTTTCCCTTTTTACCAAACCTCTTCACCCCTTTCATGGGTGAAATCTTCAAGTACACCAAATTACCCACCTCAAATTTAAGATCTCTTTTTCTTACATCGGCATATGACTTTTGACGACTCTGAGCGGTCTTCAACCTCTCTCTAATCAACTTAACTTTCTCCATAGCCTCGAACACGTCATCAGGCCCAATCACGGTAGCTTCACCCACTTCAAACCAACCTATGGGTGACCTACATCTCCTACCATACAAGGCCTCAAATGGTGTCATCCCGATGCTAGCAAGGTAACTGTTGTTATAAGCAAACTCTATCATTGACAAATACTCATCCCAACTACCCTTGAAATTAAGAGCACATGCCCACAATGTATCCTCTAAGGTCTGAATGGTCCTCTCAGCCTGACCACCTGTCTGCAGGTGAAAAGCAAAACTCAAAAGAACTTGGGTACCAAGACCCTGCTGAAATACCCTCCAAAACTGAGAAGTAAATTGAGTGCTCCTATCCGAAATGATGGACGAGGGAACTCCATGCATCCTGACTAACTCTAGGATATACAATCAAGAATAATCCTCAGTTGTATAAGATGTATGCATAGGCAATAAATGTGCGGACTTAGTCAGCCTATCTACAACAACCCAAATTAAATCATGATGACGACGCAAAAGAGGCAACCCAGTTATGAAGTCCATATTCACCACCTTCCTTTTCCAAGTAGGTATACCAAACTCTTATATTACACCACTAGGTCTTTAGTGCTCTACCTTAATCTTCTGGTATGTTGCACACTTTTCTACGAATTTATCTATATCCTTCTTCATACCATTCCACCAATAGATTTCCCGCAAGTCGCGATACACTGGGTAGTGTCCAGATGAATAGAATACCGCGCGCCATGCGCTTTAGCCATAATCTTCTACCTCAGATCATCAACACACGGAACACATAATCTACGTTGCAATCTCAACACACCATCTCCCCTTTGGGATAAAACCTCTACCTTTTGGTCCTTAATTGCCTCTTTCAGTCTGACCAAACTAGGATCCTTATCTTGCTTCTCCTTCACTTTCAAAACTAAAGTGGATTCGAAACTACTTTGCACCAAAGTACTTTCCTCAGCTGAATCAAGAAACCTATCACCCAATCTATCAAAATAATGCATATCATGAGTTAACTCTTTCTTACCTTCCTCTACATGGGCAACACTACCCATAGATAACCTGCTAAGGGCATTGGCCTTGCCCGGGTGATACAGTATACTCATATCATAGTCTTTCAACAATTCCAACCACCTTCTATGCCTAAGATTCAAATCCCTATGATTAAACACATACAACAATCTCTGATGATCAGTAAACACATTAACATGAACACCATAAAGATAGTGTCTCCAGATTTTCAAAGCAAATACCACAGCAGCTAACTCAAGATCATGGGTTGGATAATTTTTCTCATGCAGCTTCAACTGCCTAAAGGCATAAGCTATAACCTTACCTTTTTGCATCAACACACAACCCAAACCAACTCTAGAGGCATCACAATAAACCACAAAACCATTTGTACCATCAGGCAAAGTCAACACAGGGGCTGAAGTAAGTCGAGTCTTCAACTCCTAAAAACTCTTCTCACATGAAGTAAGTCGAGTCTTCAACTCCTGAAAACTCTTCTCACAGGAATATGACCACTGAAACTTAACTTTCTTTTGGGTAAACCGGCTCATGGGAGACACAATAGAAGAGAAACCCTCAACAAAACGGCAGTAGTAGCTAGCTAGACCTAAGAAACTCCTAATATCAGATGGGGAGATAGGTCTAGGCTAATTTTTCATAGCTTCTGTCTTTTGAGGATTAACTCTAATACCTTCGGCTGAAATGATATGACCCAAAAAGGCTACAGACCTTAGCCAAAATTCACACTTACTGAATTTGGTTAATAACTGGTGATCTCTGAGGGTTTTGCAAGACAATTCTAAGATGATTCGCATGGTCATTCTCATTTCGAGAGTACACAAAGATGTCATCTATTAACACTATGATAAACATATCTAGATATTGCTTGAATACTCGATTTATGAGGTCCATGAAGGCTGCTAGGGAATTGGTTAGCTCGAAAGACAAAACTAGCAATTCAAAGTGACCATTGCAGGTTCAGAAAGCTATCTTTGGAATATCACATTCCTTGACTTTAAGCTGGTGATAGTTGGATCTAAGGTCTACCTTGGAGAAATAATTTACACCTTGCAACTGATCAAACAGGTTATCAATTCTTGAAAGAGGATACTTGTTCTTAACGGTGACCTTGTTAAGCTAACGGTAGTCAATGTACATATGCAAAAAACTGTCTTTCTTTCGCACGAATAATACAGGTGCGCCCCAAAGAAAAATACTGGGCCTAATGAAACCTTTTCATAAGAAATTTTTGAGTTTTTCTTTCAACTCCTTAAGCTCTGCAGGTGCCATAAGGTATGTTAGAATAGAATTGGGATGAGTGTCGGGAAGAAGGTCAATCTCAAATTCTATCTTTCTATCGGGAGGTACCCCTGGGAGATCTTCCGAAAAAACATCTGGAAACTTATTAACAAGAACGACTGATTGAATACTTGGAGCCTTGGACTTAGTGTCTTTGACTTTAACCAGGTGAAAGATGCAATCCTTGGATATTAGCTTTTTGGCTTTGAGATAGGAGGTAAAATAACTCTTGGGAGATACCGAACTCCTAGACCACTCAAAAGCTGGTTCTTCAGGAAACTAAAACTTGACCATACAGGTACGACAGTCTATAGACATATAACAACAATGAAGCCAATCCATATCCAGAATAAGGTCAAAATCCACCATATTTAACTCTATTAAATCAGCAAGTATAACTCTATGAAGAATAGTAATAGGACAATCTCCATACATTTGTTTAGCAATAACTGACGCCCCTACGGTGCTGGAGACTAGGAAAGGCACAAGAATCATTTTGGGACTCATTTTGAAATTCATAGCTACAAGTGGGGTCACATAAGAAATACTTGACCCGTGGTCCAACAACACATAGGTATCAAGGGAAAAGACACGGAGCATATCGGTAACAACATCGGGAGAGGCCTCTTACTACTGATAGGATGGTAAGGCATAAAATATATTCTGGCACTGACCGCCAACAGTGCTAGATAAAGTGCCCTGAGCAGGGCGGGATGGGGTACAAGAGCTGGTGCACTAGTAGCCTGTGCTTGAGGTCGGGCATCTCTGTTCCCCTGTCTAGCATGAGGACAATCTTTAAGTCTGTGGCCCTATTTTCCACAACCAAAATAACCCCTCAAATCTATGAAACATTCACCGGGATGATCCCTACCAGACTTAGTACAAGGTGAATAATGAGGCCTATTACCAACACTGTTCTGCGACCTAGACATAAAGGATCTACCCCCTTGCTCCTGCCTGTTTCTAGGCATGGGAGAACTAGCTGATGAAGGCGCTGACATAGACGGATGCCTCTAAAATTAAGGGCGGTTCCCTCCATAGAACCTATGCTGGCTAAAATCATGCTGCTCAGATCTAGCCCTCTTATTACCCCTCACTCGATCACTTTCCCTACCTTATCTACCTCTATCTGCTGGGTATGTATTATCAACCTAGCCAGATCCATATCCCTAAGCAGCATCTCAATCCTACACTCTTTCAGCACTAAACCAGAAACACCTGTCACGAACTTGCTCATACTAGCTCGGGTGTCAGAAATCAAATCAGGAGCATACTTGGAAAACTGGTTGAACTTCAAACAATACTCCTTAACAGTAATGGAGCCCTACCTCAAGTTCATAAACTCCTCAATCCTTGATTCCCTCATCTCAATCGGAAAGAACTTGTCCAAGAATGCATCTTGGAACACCTGCCAAGTCATAGGAGCAACATCTTCACCTCTACCGTTTCTCCACGAAATAACCCAGTCATAATTTATGTCCTTCAACCTGTAAGACGCCAACTCAATACTTTCTTCCTTAGAAACATACATCACCTGTGTGATCTTTCTCACCTCCTCAAGGTATAACTGTGGGTCCTCATTTGCCTTAGAACCATAAAACTCTGGCGGATTCATCCATATGAAATCCCAGATCCTAGCCGTGGCTACATCACATCCATGCTAATTAGCCGCTGTGGCCTAGTTATTGGCTTGAACATTAGTGGTGACTGCTTGGGCTAACGCCTAAAAGGCCACCCGAAACTCAACTTGAGACACAATCTCATTCAAAGGATCAACAGGTGTGGGTTGCTCATCATCGTTCCTACGAGCATTCGCTCTTCAAAGAGGCATTTTCTGAAATAGAAGAGCATGAATTATTAGATGAGAGGGACAACTGTAGTCACGATAGAATCCAAAAGATAGAAACAACTTTTCCTAAAACGTCTTATAGCCTCTTGCTTATAGATGTGGCGCGCTACTCACTGATGATCAATACTCTACTCAATGCGGAATGTCAGACTTCCTAGGACTCCTTAAAAACCTTAAGCTCTGATACCAAGTTTGTAACGACCCAAAATTGCCTCCCAGGAAGTCACGCGGTGCTTAAGGCTACAAGTAGACCCAAGCTAACCCTTTGAGCCTATTTATACTAATAACACTCATTTCAAGATGAAATAATTCAAACACTAGAATAGTCATATCATATGAAAGGAAATACGGAGAAAATTCTCAGTCCAAACGACCAAGCCATACCAGAAAACCTCAACCAACCACAATCTGATAACTAGTCTGACAAAGCCTCTACTAATCCATGACCTAGAGAGCCATTGGTACAGGTCCCCAACTGACTCGAAATGAACCAAAAGTAATAATATAGTTTCTTAAATGCTAAAATATCTGACGATAGGACCTTGAACCATAAGGACTCACCACTGTAGGGATATAGACAGAGGTACTCAAAAGCCACTGACGAGGCTGGGACTGAGCACCTGAACCTATATTATAAGACAAGATAGTACATAGATGTGTATGTGGATCGACACTTGGGAATATACTGAGTATATGGGGGTGCATGCATTTATATAAACAACATCAGTACTCTTTAATCAAATCATGCATGCAATAGGTAATGACTCACATGGCTTGAATAAGTATAAAATGTAAAGCTCATGAATCATGTAGAATGAAGCATATAACACAAATCTCATGAGTCATCATAGTATAACTTTGAAATCAGTAATCTTCTCTTATTCTCATTACCCATAGACTAAAGGAGACTTTAAACAATGTTTTCAACTCATTTATATGACTCATGGAGAGTAAAACTTCTTCAATGCTCAAGAACTCATAACTCTTTTGAACTCAAATACTTGGAGTTCAAAATCATATAACTTTGGAACATACTTGAAGGAATTTCATTCACGTTAGAAAAATATATCACTGAAAGGATAAATACTTTAGTTTTTAAGAAAGTAACTGATCTCGAAGTTTAAATGTCAAGGGAAAGTATTTTAGTTTTAAACAAAAATATCTTATCTCAATGGAAAATACTTTAGTTTAGGGAGTTTTTCTTAACCAACATAAACCATGTGAGCTACATGAAGTCCAACATTTTATCCTCATAAGAAAGAGACCTCACGTTGGGGAGAGGCATCATACTCTTGCCAGGGAGTATAACCTAGGTCTAGTGATCACTAAACAAACTTGGACTCGGGCCCAATATCATCTCGGCCTTAGGCCCAATGAAAATCATAGACTCGGCCTCAGGCCCAACCTACGATGGCATGTAGTTTTGGGGTAAGAAACCATAGTAACTTATCCACTCGATGCTAAATACTACTCCCTTTAGTTTATCTCACTCATCTCATGAAAATATACTTTAGAATAATCTCATGGTTCAATAAGAACCCAATAATCAAATCTGTAATCTCATGTAGTAGAGTGAATTTCAAAACTCAATGACCATTAGGTCAAAACATTTCTCAACAATCTCAGAATACTCAAATCATGGGTGCTTATAGAATAAGAGTTCATAAAATTACAAATATCAAATAGGGATCAATAACCCATAATTCATTCTCAAGTTAAAACTCATCGAAAGCATAATAGATAGCATATAGATTCATAACTCATGTAAAAATCTAGAAATTTCAGCAATTTGTCTCAAAATCTCAACATACTTACATACTTTAATACCTCAAACATTTCAACTATTAACTTCTCAAGGATTAAAATTATGGGGTGTAGACCCAACTTCAATTTCTCAAAAAAACATGTGAAAATCACGCTATTAGACTCTCAATTCATGAAAAACATCAAAATATTGCAATCAATAATAATGAGTGAAAAAATCCTAATTCAAATTTATGTAAAATCTCATGTATTACAGAAAATCATAGTTTAAATAAGACTTTGGGTACAAAGATGAAAGGATTACCCTTGTTCAAAACCCTACATACCTTAGATTATGAAATTAGATGAACAAGCTTGCTTTAAAATCTTCTTCTTACTTTTGAGAGACGGTTCTTGAAACCTTTGAACTTGGAGGACTCAAATCTCAACTCAATTTGTAGAACCCATGGTGAGTTCTTGGATTTCTTGGAGAAGTGTTTTAGATTTGCTCTTGAGGGAGAAACCTTAGCCTTTAGATGTTTTAGGAGATAATGAGGCTATCAAGTTTGTTTAGAATATATCTGAGGGTTAAAAGGGAAAACACCTAAAATCCCCTTTTAAGGACTTAAAAATACTGAACGGGGTCTGCGACGGTCGGAGCAATGATCCATCGCAAGTCTGATGGTCTGTTGGGTTATTCGTCACATGATGACAAAAAAAAGAGACATACTGCCCCGATGCGAAGGTTGGATCGATGGTCTGTCATAGGTTCGATGGTCCATCGGATCATCCGCTGCTAGATGGCCAAGAAGAGACCACACTGCCTTAGGGGTGACGGTCTCAGTGACTGTCCGTCGCAGCCTTGATGGTCCATCGTCCTGGCCGTCGCACTTGGTCCAGGGAAGGAAGTTTCTGCCTTGGTCATGATGGTTCGACCAATGGTCCATCACAGATTTGATGGTCCATCAGATCATCAGTCGCACCTGGGCGGTTCCAATAACTTTTAGTAAAATGGCCATAACTTCTCACCCCGATGCCGGATTTGGACAAAATTGGTGTCGTTGGAAAGATAATTCAATTCTCTACATGAAATAAAGTTAAATTTAAGAGAATTGTATATGGTTTAAACACCAATCATGTGGGAAGTCACTTATCAATCTTTTTAGGGCCGAAATTACATTTCACTTGACACGCTCTAAGACCCGGACTATGAGGAAACTTTGTGGGGTTTACACTTATCCTTCATTACAACCTGGAAAAGACCTACTTGATCCTAAGTTTTTACATTTGACTATTGGTGAAGCATTACACTGAGGGTAAGCCTATGGTTTATTGTGTGTAACTTGAGAATTCTTTGCGAGAGTGAGTGTAACTTGATTCCTATACCCATCATGTTATGAAATGCTTGATTGCGAGTGATTATGGGTAACTCTCTTATTGTGAGGGGAACATATTTGATGAATGGCGGTGATTTTTATAATGTCCTTGATTGAATCATGCATGAGTTTTTCAACTAGGTGAGTTAATTCTTGAGGCTAGGATGTTTTGAAGTAGTGTTCATGAGCTTTCAATTGTGCAAACAACATGCTTATCATAGTAACTTGCATTCTATGTAGTCATTGTAGTACTCGCTGGAGTGTCTTTATTTTAGTAGAAGTGTAGCGTCACCTCATATTTTATGCATAGAGTAAAGAGTCGTTTGAGGATGAACAAGGGTTTAAGTGTGGGGTGATGATCTAAGGTGATTTTATACACTTTGATATCATTATTCTAGCTTATTTAGCCTTGTTTCAAGAATAATTCGTGTGCTTAACGTGTTCATATTGATATAAATAAGCTTTTAAGTGTCCAAGTATGTATTTACAATGTCCAAAGTATTTTTCAGAAAAATTTGTATATAATTGAGTCATTTAGAGTTCAACTCGAAAAACTAGTTTTACTAGCTTGAGCTAGTTGTGTGTCTAGTTGGTTCCGTTGAATTCTAATGTGTTTAATTTTTTCCAAATGCTTGAAATGTGTAATTATGAATGGAATATCTTGTTTTAATGTGTAAATTTTAATTTTATTAAGTCAAGAGTTGGAATAATAAGTAGAAGATCATTGCGAATTTGCCTTATCTTAGCTTTTGTTTTGATGCATTGTTGAGAATATTGTGTTGTTTTGATTTTTAATATGTGGTGTGTGATATTGTAGGAGGCTTGGTGATATAAATACGTCAATATATTGATGATTTAAAATTCAAAAATTCATTGAAAATACACTACAAAAGGCATGGGCAAATGATGGGACAATAAAGACTTAACCAAAATTTTGGACGCAATTTTCAATAGGTGCGTGCGATGAGCGTGCGTTGCACCCTCCATTTTAGTGCTCTTGTGATTTAGAAAATATTTAAAGATACAATTCTATTAGAGACGTGCGATGAGCGTGCGTCGCACCCTCCATTTCAGAGTAAAACATCGTGCGACGCATGCTTCATTGCACTGCTGCAATCTTTGTGTCGACACAACTTTGGATGTTGTCCAATTTTAATTCAATTTTGGCAAGGATTTTTAGGAGAGCAAGTGGGAATTTTTTTCTTGAAACACGTGCTGGTTCTTTTCTAATCCTACCAAAATTGGTAATTCAATATTATATATACACACAGAAGCTTGGATTAATTTTTGGTGGATAATACTTAGATTAATTTTGGTGACACCTGGACACGACTTGGAGTAATTCTGTGCCTGCACACTATTTAGGTTTATTATTTTAATTAGTATTTAATTTTTCATATCATGTATTCAATTAATTGGATCGTGATTATAAATATTATCGGCTAAAAACCCTCTTTCCGAGGTTGAAGCCAAGAACATGATTATTATTATTTTGGATTAATTTTGTTTAATTTTTCTTATCATTATTGGTTGTTTGTTTATTATTAATTTTATTATTTTATGGATTGATCACCCGTAAAATACATATATTGTCGATCTTTTGATCTTCGGAGAGGGAATAGGGATATAGAACATGGAAATAAACAAAGTTTGAGTTTTTATTCTTTTTTAAAATAAAGAATTAAACTTAGTGCTAGTACATGGATGTACTTAGATGCCTTACTTGATTCAAACGTAGGATGATACCTTTAATTAACTTAATTGGATTATTACATCCCCACTCAACAATGTAGTTGTAAGGTCCTTATTAGGTAAAATATTAGAGATTGAGAAACCATGATCATGCAATTAACCTTATGAATCAACAACCAAGATAAGCAAGTTGACAAAGAAAATTCAATAACATAGTATGATTGTTTGAAGTGCTATAACCCTGGAATTTAATCCATTGATTGTCCCAAGACTTTTATTTTTATGCATTATTTATTTTATTTTTAATTTGCGAAATTACAAACTCTCTTTTTGGTTACTTTATCTCAATTGTTAAACTAGAATTGGATAGTCGGTGAACGCAAGTCCCTGAGAGATCGATACTTGGGCTTTCTTGAAGCCACTTTACTACTTGATAAGACCACGTAAACTTGCGTATGTTCTTGGGCGTTTTCAAGAGTAAAGAGTCAAATTCTATGAATATAGATAAATCCTTAAAATATTGTGTTTGCTAAGGTTTTCAACAAATCAACCTTGAGATTGATTCTTTAAGTCTCAAAATGATAATCAGAGGAGAGAGAAAAATACTTTGGAATATAATAGTGGGACTGGAGGTAATAATAAAATGATAAGTCAGTTAAACAATCAAATTAGTCACACGTTTAGAGAGTCTAATAATCTAGCTGATTTTGTCACAAATGCAATAATCAATCAAGGAGGAATGCAATAGTTTTATAGTTTTAATCAATTGCCAAACATGGGAAGGAGGATTCTAAACATGAATAAAATTTATATTCTAGCATAAAATTTAGAACACGATTAATAAACAACAACAACAATAATCAAGCATGGTAGGAAATCATTTCAAAGCCATGTGTCTCACAGTTATTATATGAACAAATCAGTTTGTGGCCGTTTTATAGGAAAAATAATTATATGAGTACTAACTAGAATAAGCTATGCCAGTCAATAAAAAAAAAGATACTTTCATCAGCAAAAAATGAGAATTAAGGAACCAAATATGCAATTCATAACATGCATCCAGTTGGGAATCTAATAAGAAGGAGGTTGGGTACAACTTGATTTTCTCCATGTCTGCTTCAACTGTGGAAAATACAAAAGTTAAAGAATGAATTAAAAGAGAAAAGGAAAAATGAAGTAGAAGGCAACTTACAGAGAACTGTGAAGCTGGAATGCAAACTCACCCTCTATCGAGTTCTATACTAACTCATGGGCCTCCATCAGATGACACATCTGAAATGATTAAAGAGTGAGAAGATCCAGAGGTCAACCGAGAATCAAAAGGGGAAATAAATGAATACATTTATAACTTTTAAAGCTAAGAAACAAATACTAGCTCCTTTGGTGATGAAGATGGTTTATCGCTACAACAAGATAAGACATATGAAATTTAAGAGGGGGTGGGGGGTGAACTAAATTTTTTTTCTGAGTCAACTGATTAGATACATTAGTATACTAACTTTTAAGTTATCATACTTAATAAGAATTAAATTAAAATCATAAACTAAACATGTAAAGGGAAACGCAGAATTTTATACTCTTTTGGATCACCATTGTGGTTCCTATTTTAGTCTCCTTAGGTTGCAAAGGTTTTCTTTAAAGCTTAATGAGAGAATGAGTTACAGTAGGATTTGATAAGTTCTTAATCTCAATTTGTTGTATTCCAAATCTTGTGACACAGCCTTGACTGGTATAACTAATAAATGGACTCAATCTTCTTCTGTCTTCAATGCCTTTAAATAGTCTTCATCTTCTGCTACTTCTTTACTTTAAAAGGAAAATCCAAGGGATATTATGTCAATAAAGGATTTGTATTGATTCCTTGATTGAGAGTTCATATCATTGGCAACGTCTATATCAGATATATCCATGCGTGTGATATAATCTTCCTTTTTTGGATAGTGATTAACATCAATACACGTCCATATCAGATATGTCTATGTAGAGGATATGATCTTTCTTCCTTTTTAGCTCTGTGTGATATCTTTCTTTCATGATTTTTGATTCATTATTAGATTATTATAATCATTTACTTTCTTATTTTAGAGATCTTCTCGATCTTCCCGCGATGCTCTTCCAAATATAGTTTCAGGATTGCCCCTTTATGGATTTTCTGCCTTGATCTTCTCTGAGGTGTATCTTGCATATTTTCTTTATTAGTTTGTTATTATTAAAGCATATTAGGCTATTATAGGTGGCTAACAATTTTTCCCTTTTGATAATGACAAATAATAAACATCAGTTAACTTCTTTGTAAATATTGCTGGTTGGCTACCCCTTACTTGCTGACTCCATTGTTAGTTAACTTCCCTGTACATATTGCTGGCTATCTTCCCTTGAGATTTTACCATCAGTTGAATTCCTTGTATGTATAGTTGGTTGGCTCCCCTTACTTGCTGACTTTTTCTAATTCTGATGTTTGTGCTAATTTCTCCCCCTTTGGCATAATCAAAAAGAAAAAAGGCAAACAAAACAAACAAAATAGCCAGGAAAAGCACACATAATATAAAGAGATAATGAAAATTTCATTCCATACAAAATTAAAAAGTCAGGGAGGAGTGAGAGAATGTTAGTATCTTAAGTACAAACCAAAAAGGAGAAGGGGACTGGCCCTCTTTGAATAAGCTGTCCAAGGAATTAATATTTTTTCAAGAAGTAGGTGTGGATGTTGTGCATATTATGATATAAATGCTCATAGGAAATTCAACGTTCTTAGAAAAGATGGAGTACGACTTTTGGACAGATATGGGAAACTCATTGAGGGAGGAGTTGGCTTGAGATTTAATGGAGTCTACTTGAGAAAATAATATTGAAGATCTTGACACCTTCCTATTTAAAGCCATCGATGGACAAGCACACTTTTACCATATCAATGATTGTGTCATTAATCAGCTATAACAACCCGTTAGTGGACTCCTAATACAAAGCATTCCTTCCTCAATGTCCTTGAGGTGTTTCTTAAATTTCTCTATTTTATTTAGTACTAAAGACAAAGGGCTAGTAACATTTTTACTAACCTTAGTAAGATTAGCCTTGGCTTTTGCAGACTCTTTTCTACACTAGGCAGTGTCAACCAAAATATATCCCATATTGGCAAAGGTCTTAGAGTCATAAGTTGCAGAAACTTCCACTTTAGGAAAGCCAGAGAGAATAATGAAGTAGTGGAGGATAATTTGAGTAATCAATAGATTGCAAGTCAAGCGGGCTATGGCACATGCGTCGGCTGCACTCTCTAATATGTACTCACGAAACCACAAAGCCCAATTGATTTTGTATTTGTTAATCATACAGTACAAAATAAAAACATCTCTATAGGTGACATTGCTTAGAGAACCCTTCCTTAGAATTATGGGGGTGGTGATTATGTGATTCAAAATTCTATATTTGAAGCATAGAGACAACAAACAACATTTTGCAGATTTACTTTCAGGTCTGAAACAACTCTCTTAGCTTCTTCAAAACTAACTCTCTTAGCTTCTTCAAAACTAACTTTGAAATTATCAGGCTGAAGTACCGTTCATAAAAGGGATTACTCCAGAAAACTTAGTACCAAAAACTTTTTTAAGCAAGAAATCATTTAGGATGATTCTGGTGCCAAGAACAAGAGTTTCCAATTTAGCAGTATCTTGGGAAAAACAAAGACTAGCATAAAACATGCGAACATGATCTTCAAAAACTTCTAAACTATTGAGGTAGAGTATCAGAGATAGACCTTTAGTCTTAAAAGAAGAACTTACATTACAGTGAGACTCTTTTAACTGCATGAGGTTTACTATTCATTTGGGCACCACTGAATGATAAGGAAGGATAAGGAAGATGAATTAGAAAGATAATAAAATGAGGAGAGATAAAAGTAAAAAGGTAGGAAGATGAAGCGAGATGATTTGAATAGAGGTAATAGATAAAAGAAAAGGGCGCAAACTCTTGGGAAGAGAAAAGGATAAAGTAAAAAATGAATACGGAGAGAGAAGTCAAAAAGTTAAATGCAAAAAATGGGGTAAATAAAAGGTAATGATTGAAAAAAGATAGGGTCAGAAAGGAAAATATTTTTGATTATACAAAAATCAGTGATTTTATACAAAAATAAAAGGTTTTGCAATCAAATGTAATTAATAATTGTAATGCCAAGACTTTTCCTAAGAAAACAAAATCTTTCTTCTAGCGGGAGTTTGTAAAAATATCAACAAGCTGATTTCTAGAGTTAATAAATTTTATGTAAAATCCTCATTTTTGACATGATTACAAATAAAATGATGCTTGATATCTATATGTTTAGCTCTAGAATGATGCACCGTATACTTTGACAGACTAATTGCACTAGTATTGTCACACATTATGGGAACAAATTCAAAAGATAAATCAAAATAAAGTAATTGATGCATAATTCATAGTATTTGAGTACCACAATTTCCAATGGCTATATATTTGGCTTTGGTGGTTGATAAAAAAACTGAAGTTTATTTCTTGCTATGCTGTGAAATTAAGGCATCACCAAGAATTTGACAGATCCTGCTAGTACTTTTTCAATCATTTTTGTCACCTGCAGAGTCATCATTTGAGTAACTAATTGAATCAAAATTTGAGGAATGGGGGTACCATAATCCAACATCTTGAGTTCCAATCAAATATCGAAGGATTCACTTGACTACAGTTAAGTGTGACTCTTTAGGAGCTGACTAGAACGTTGCACATTGCATATGCTGAACATAATCTTGGGTTGACTTATCGTCAAGTAGAGTAGTAATCCAATCATTCCTCAATAGACTTTTCATCAACATCTTTTTATTATGTATCTGAATCAAGATTCATCGAAGGACTCATAGGTTTTCCGAACACTTTTTCCTTCTCAATGCCAAACTTTTTAATGAGCTCCTTTGTGTACTTGGTTTGACTGATGAAGGTTCCTTTGGAAGATTGCTTGATTTGCAATCTCAAAAAAATGCGAGTTCTCCCATGAGACTCATTTCAAATTCTCCCATCATAAGATATGTAAACGTACTAAGAGATGTAAAGACTTTAAAAAATAATATCACCCACAAAGATTTGTACAATAAGCATGATGAAGTTGAATTATTAAACAAATATAGTAGTGTCTATTTTCACTCTTTGAAAGTTATTATTTAAAAGAAAAGTACACTATCTCTAATACCAAGCTTTTAGAGTATGTTTGAGACCATAGAGTTATTTAGAGAGTTTGAAGACATGATTCGGATATGGATTTTCGAAACCGGGAGGTTGTTTAACAAAGAACTCTTCATAATAAAGCTATTTAGAAAAGAACTTTATCATCCATTTGATGCAATTAAAGCTTTTAAAAGCAGAAAATGCTAAAATAATGTGAATTGATTTTAACCTTGCTACAGGAGCAAAGGTTTCATCATAATCATTACTTTCCTGCTAGGAATAACCTTGAGTTACTAACCTGGCCTTGTTTCTGATGACTTTACCTCCTTATTTCATTTTGTTTTTATGGACCCATCTGATTCCAACACAGTAATTTTTTGGTCTTTCAACCGAATTCCAGACTTGATTTCATTCAAAGTAATCCAGTTCTTCCTTCATTGTTGTGACCCATGATTTGTCTTTCAGGGCTTCATGAACTTTTTTAGGTTCAATTTGAGACATAAGGGCTACTGATGCTTACTTTCTTAGGAAGTCTCTTGTCTACATCTGATCATTTGAATTTTCAATGATAAATTCATTTGGGAAGCTTGCAATGTGTCTCTACTCTCTTGGAATGTTCATTTTTGACAATCATCGAAATCCAATTCAAATGACAATCATCCAAAGACCCTCAACCAATCATTCAAAACCCATAATTTTAAATCACATAAACAGTGATTTAACACACTCCTTTATGAAAAACCAAGTTAGAGAAGAGATACATTCCTGAAAACACCAAGAAAATTAAAAGAGAAACCACAAATTGAGCCCTAGATGACTAATCCCTTGAAACACTAGGGAAATAGATCAATTCTAAAGTCTATTTCCCTATTAGGAGGAATGCTTGGAAGATCATCGGGAAATACTTCAGGAAATTTAATAACCATAGGGACAGATTACAAAGAGGGAACCTCCATACAAGAATCTTTAGCCCAAACCAGATGGTATAGACACCCTTGGAAATTAATTTTTGGGCTCTAAGATTAACGATAAACCTACCTTTAGGTACTAAGGAACTCTCACCCCGTTCCATTATCGGTTCATTAGGAAATTGGAAGATGACCTTATGGGTCCTACAATCTGGATAAGCATAGCATGAGTGGAGCCTATCCATCCCAATGATCACATCAAAATATACCATATAAATCTTCCCAAATCCACCAATATCTCCCTACGAAAGATGAACACCACACAACCCCTATAGACCTTTCTAGCCACATTAGAGTCACTTACTGGGGTAGATATGGAAAAAGGGTCAAAAATATTTTTAGGATGAAAACCAAAATGCACAACCACATAAAGGGCAACATAGGATAGGGTAGACCCTATATTAAGAAAACAATACACATTATGAGAGAAGAGTTACAATATACTAGTAACAACATCAGGATATGCCTAAGATTCCTTAAGGGTGGCAAGAGCATAGAGACAATTTTGGACAATGTCATTACCAAAAATAGTAAGTACCCTTTGGTGCAGGAGATATGGAAGTAACAACTGGGACTTTATTAGCTTTGGTAGCTATCTTAGCTGAAGGGCAGTGTCACTGTATATGCCCAGCTAACCACAATTATAGCACCGATTCCTCTTCTTATTACAATAACCACGGTGAGGCTGCCCAAAAAAAAGGGCAAAAAGGATGGGGTGGGGTTAATTGAGCTCTACTAGCCTGAGACTGGGCACCTTATGCCTTTGGACCAATACTAGCCTGAAAATGGTGATCACCTAAAGGCTTAGGATAAGAAACACTAGCCAATGAATATGAATTTGAATTTCCCCAATTCTTCTTGTTAAACCAGTATCTACCATCTCTCCTAGTATTTTGCGGATTTGTAACTTTCTCATAATACCTGAACTTCTTGTTCTGCCTCTCTCCTATTTCCACCTGCTTCTTCTTTTCATCTTTAACCTGATACATATATACCACACGTCTAGAGATATCCATATCATTATTCAACATCACCTCCTTGCATTCTAATACCAAGTCATGAGACAAACCCAAAACATACTTTCTCATCCTAGCCTTCATACTAGACACCAACTCCGGAGCATAACGAGACAATTGATGGAACTCCAAGAAATATTCCTTCACCCTCATCCTACCTTGCCTCAAGTTCACAAACTCTTCAACCTTAGCTTTTTTCAACTCCTAAGGAAAGAAACGATCAAGAAGAGCACCATAAAACTCCTCCCATATAGCCTACTTAGCATCATCACCCCTCGACTGCTCTCGCTCCTCATACCATTGATATGATACATCCTTTAAGTGATACACAATAAACTCCACACCCTCTATATCAGTAGCCTGCATTACCCTAAAGATTTTCTCCATCTTATCAATGAATCCTTAAGGATCCTCCATAACCTTAGAGCTAGTATAGATTGGGGGATTCAACCTCTTGAACTGACCAACTTAAGTAACCTCAGATGCAACCACAGTAGCACCAATAGGACCAAGCTGATGAGATTGAGATGTCACTAATTGAGTAAGTAGATGAATAGACTGATAGAACTCTACATTAGAGATATCTCTCTAAGGTGACTGAGCATGAGTGTCACCAGTCAAGGAAGGACTAGCGAGGATTAGTAGAAATCCATATGGGTAACAAAATTAGGAGCTAGGACCCTAGACCAAGTCTAAACTCCATAAGTAGGTCGAGTTCTATCTACATTGTCCTCAGATAAGACACATGGCCCGACAGAGTTCCTACGAACATTCGATCTTTAGGGAGACATGATATGAAATATGAGTAAATTAGGAGTTAGAGAGAAAATTCATAGCTCTAATATCTATAGCCCAAAATAGAACAAAAGAAAGAAAAACATTGCTAAATGCTTTGTAGCCTCTTTATTATAAGTGTGGTGCGCTACACATCCATAAAAAAGACTCTACTCGACATGGCTCTATGGATACCCAACTATCCTGAACCAAGTTATGATATTAAGCTTGTCATGACCCAAACTAGGGCTTAGTCATGATGGGTACTCGAGTTCACTGAGGAATGAAGACCATCGCCTTTTCTTATCCATCCAAACACAATAAGGATAGATAGCAAAAATAACCAAATAATTATATGTAAGATAGATAAACTGAGTTAAAGGTTCTAAGAATCAACAACAGTTAATCACCCACACTAATCCATAAAAGCCTCTAACAACCAAATATCAACATAAGATGGGACATGCCCCCAATTGTAGCTAAAAAGGAATCCCAAGAGCCAGTCTAAAACATGAACAAAAAAAACTATAAAATGACAGTCCTTTTGGAGAATAGAAGCTCACCACTTTAAAGCTTACTAATGAATGAACTAGAATCACCTAACACTGCACAAGTAAACATAAAACCCCTAGTACCATACATCATGAAATGATGTAGCATCGGAGGATAGTTAACGGATGAGCGCTAGCATGTAACTCAGGGAAGGGATAAAATAATTCCATTTTCCAAGAAAAACCAATCTCAATGTACATGATTACATACATGGATATACATATATATAAGATGTTAGGATAAGGTACTGGGTTTAGACATGAGAGTTAAAACCATTAACCTAGAATGTATAACTCTAATCAACTTAAGGGCACCCATGGGCTATATGGGTTCAGTTTTCCCTACTGAAAGGGTCCTAGTATATATTACCAGCATGAACCAGGAAAATTTAAGGAAGGGTTAGGAATCCACGACCCTAACCATCCCAAACATATATACATTGTGAACTATGCACATGGTCATAAAGACCCCCATGCTGGAAAATATGGTTTCCAATATCGGTCCCCTCGGGACCTCCACCTTCTATGATAAGCTACACAACCCCCTTAAGCACAAATTAAAACGATTCATAAATTATCATCCATTAACCAAGGAGTCTTTTAATTAGATATTTATGATTGGTATCATCATACCAAATTAATTTAATCTTGCAAGCCAATTTCATGATGCCATTCCAACCGAGTTAGCTAAATAGACTCCAAAATTCCAATTCAGAAACCAATCTATGGCCACCAAGGCCTTTCAAAACTTTTTTACATCCCATTAACCTTTTATGCAATGCAAGGTTACAAAAGTAGGCTAAATCATGTATATATCCATGTTTCAGAAAAAAAAATCATAAAATAGATTAAGGTTAATACCAATTCATATACAAAAATTCATAAATTTAGGAGAATCCATGAACCCCATTCTTGCACCTAGTTAGTTCAAAAATTGAACAAGTAAAGCATAATCAATGTATTTAAATAATAAAAATCTAATTAAAAAATAATCATCCAATGACCATCAACTCATTATTCATAACCCATAATTTAAAATCACATAAAAAATTATTAAATACATGCCTTTATGAAAAAACAAGTTAGGGATGATATACATGCTTGAAAACACAAAAAAAATTAGAAGAGAAAGCACAAATTGAGCCCTAGATGACCAATCCCTTGAAACCCTAGCTTTGTTCTTTACTTGTGAATTTAAGACAGAAGAAAGTAGTTTATGATTTGATAAGTGGTTAAAATAAGGTCCCTTATATATTTTAAGGTCATGGACACTAGTTTTAATAAGAGTGAATTGACCAAATTGCCCCTAATTAAAATACAAGAAATTTGTCGCTAATCGCTATGGGTTAGGTAACGACTCATGGTCACTGGTCATGAGGTATCAGCAAGACTCATATCCTGAGGTCCTAAACCCTAACCCCATACTTTTATGGTCGTGAGTGACACCCTATAACTCGTGACCAAACCCTATGACTCATAGGGTCTTAGACGTGATCAAGATAAAAACATCAGACAACCTTATTGGTTAGACTATGATTAACCATATATGACTGTTAAAGAGTCTTCACAACTTGTCACCTAAGGTATACCTTAGACAGTGACTACTAAACCCAGAAATTTAAAGGGTACAAAACCTGGGGTACTATAGGAACACCCTAGCAATATGGTCAACTCAAAGATTAGGGAAGAGTCCCCTAGTACTGGCTATGGATAAGGCAAATCCTCATACCTATCCACTACCTCGAACCCATTCATGGCTTACTACTCACCCTCTAGACTGAGCCATCTCCTCTGATAATAGCTCTGTATAGCTAACCTCACAAGATCTAGTCCTCACCTTATGTACAAAAAAGAGTGAAATATGACTTAGAACACAAGGTATTAAAAAAATGCACACAAGGAAAAAAAGAAGGAAGTTTACTAAAGATATCTTATAGCCTCTTGAATATAGATACGAACGTCTACATTTCAATCTGTGAGACTCTACTAGACACCCTTTTCTTAAACTAATGGGACTGATGAACCTATCTATGATACCACTTTGTCACGACCCAAAAACTAAGGGACATAATGGTACTTGTCATGGAAAACCTTAACAAGTAAGCATATTATCCAAACTGATATGAAATGAGAAATCTATAATGACCCTCTAGGTCATTCTCTATAATTCTACCTATTTTCTATTAGAGCTTATCCATAAATTACCCAAGTCATTTATGACTTGATGGAACTAATAGTTTGTTTATTGAGTATTTTATGTGATTTTCAGAGCTGATTCCCTATTTAGAAGTCTTTGTGGGTTCCAAATGGCCACCAAGCAAAAACTTTAGCAAAATGATCTCGGATATGAATTCCAAGTGCACCTACAACTCTAAAATAATTACTTTAGGCTAGGTAGATGTTTGGTTTGGGTCTTAGCACATCCGAGCTTATTTCAACCTACTGGTCAAAAAGTTTAAAAATTAGAAGATTGGGTGTGCAAGTACCATTTGGTAGAAATAACCTCAGATGGAAAATCTGACTTTGCCAAAGCATTAAGAACATCAAAATTAGTGTGGTTACATATTTTTTGCTTATGTTGCATTTCGGATGCATCCCGAGGCATTGGACAAAACTTGGAAAATATTCCAAGTTTTAGCGAAAGTTTGACGCTAATAGGGGATGTAGTGATTGTGATAGGGTGGTTGGCAATTGAACTGCCCCTACACTTAGATAGTGTGATCGCTATCTGTGTTGTCATGATCACTACATCTGGTTGACTGTGGTAGCTATAAAAGTATTTTTGGGCATTTCCACTCATATGTGAGACCAAGAAACCCTAAGTTGGTATGCTAACTTCAAATTGAGTCTTGGGTGCAACTTGAAAGCTTGATTAACTTATATTTTGTGATTAACATCAAATTTAAGGTAAGAATCCTTCTATTTCAAGCTTTAATTATTGAATTCTTGACCAAAATCCAAATAGATTAAGGGCATGATTTTAGCCGAAATAACCTTAGATTTCACCTATTTCTTGAGGGATATGATTCCATTATGGTGTATGAACATTGGGTTGATCTCAAAAATTATATTCCATATGTGTGACCCACTTAGGGTTTTTGATGTCATTGTTAGAGCCGAAGCACAATGGTGCAATATGGGTATTGATGTTCTTGTAATGATGTGTAGAATATATTTTTGATAGCTTGGCACCTTGAAGAAGCTTCTCAGAGGGGAAAAGTGAAGGTTTAGTAGATTGTTGAGCATTCTTTAGATTTGAGGTAGGATAGGTTTACTCTTTTTTAGATTGAGATATATTAAAGTATAATTGTGATATCTTGTTTGATTGGGATGGTTCTTAAGTATTGGATTAATGAGATGAAAAACATGGGTTAGTTTGACCAATTAGGCTATGTGAATCTTAGAGTTGGAAAGCTTGACTTGTTTCCCACTATATTAGGTATAATAGACTTCATTACTTATATTTAGCATGAGAATATCTTAGAATACTTAACCTTAAGTGAAATGATCTAGTTGTTTATACTTAGAGTAAAATGGCCTTAGTTTCTTATTCTAGAAAAGTTGCCTTAGTTTTGTTGGACTTGGTAAAAGTTCTTGAGTTGAATATTTACCTATGGTTTTATGGTGGCTTCCAATATATCTAAGAGTTTATTTAGATACCTTCGCCTAGTCTAGGGTAGAAATTGACTTTGAATGCTTTTTGGGGATTTAGAAGTGGGCTAGTTGACCCACCTAAAGGCAAGATTGAGGATTAGCTCCCTTAAACCCTTACTCTTAGTGATTAACTAGAGAGTGCCCTTTTGAGGCAATATTGATAATTATTGGTGTTTGTTGGTTATGTGGAATGGAATTGAGAATGATTTCCAAGTGATTATGCCTTTGTATGCCTTATTGGATAAAGTTTATGTTAAGTTATTTATTATGTTATTGTTATTAACTATTTTTTGGGCTAATGAACGTGCTGTTAAATGATCCCTTGACTATAATATGGCCTAAGCCATAAATTATAATAATGACCATGCTATACACTAGATATAGATTATGTCATGCTATATCTATTGCTTATACTAATAAAAAATTATTGTTAGGCCAATTGTAGGCCAATGAATATGCTACTAATGGGCCATTGTTCATTATATCGCTTATGTTATGCCCATGGTCTGAATGACTAGATTTTGGATTATGTAATGATGAGTCCTTGGTTATACTCGGCTAGAGTTTGGATCATTAACTATGTTATTTCCCAAGTTATGATCATGCTTAATAATTAATCTAATAACCATACTAGAAATCTTTCTTAATATCGATATTAGAAACGATGATATTAATGGTGCTAAAAGGAATGATTATTGACTATATGTTAAGGTATTCTATAGATTATGATTGGAATCATGATAATTCCTTATATGATTACTTATAATAATGCATTTATCATTTTTTATACATATTTATATACCTATATCTCCAGTATGGGATAGAGGAAAGATGCTGGTATTAAACATATAAGTTTCGGGAAAAGCCCGATGATTGTTTATGTTATTCATGTTATATATACATATTATCAATTGATAAAGTGAAATTTATTATGAATGTTGGATAATGAAGGTATTTTATTCTTCGCTCTTCTTTATTTTCATTTACTTTAGCCCTCGTGAGGCTTATCATTTACTTCATCCCTCGTGGGGCTTGTCATTTGCTTTAGCTCTCATAGGGATTATTATTTATTAATGATATAAATTTATGTATTATGATGATATATTGACACCCAGCAAGGCCAAAGGATATTATGACTATACCTAGCAAGGTCGGAGGATATTAGAATGATATGATGATACTTGGCAATGCTAGAGAAAATTATTACGATATGATGATACCAGACAAGTTCGGAGGATATTATGATAATATGATGATATCCTAAAAGGACAAAAGATATTATTATGATATGATGATACCCAGTAAGGCCGGAGGATATAATGATGACATGATGATACCCAATGCAACTGGATGATGTTATGATGATACGATGATACTCGATGTGGATAGGGGAATATGTGATGTTATAATGATACCCGGCGAGACCAGAGGATACTGTAACACCCCAAGATCCTATCCCAAGACGTCACATGGTGCTTAAGTCCACACGCGACCTCAAGCTAACCCTGTAAGCCTGTCACACCTCTATAACTCACTATGGCAATAATCAACTTGTAATAAAGAAGAATAATCATGTCATCAACATACTAGAATACAAAGAAATACTATCCTGTACAATCAAACTACTAAAGTTCTATACATACTGGTACTCTAGTTTGACAAAGCCTCTACTACATAAGACTGAGGAGCCATTGGGATAGATCTCCAACTGACCTGTATTGAACTGGAAATGAATAACCATCTACTATCATGACAAAAATCGGGGACATAGGTCCTCAAACCATGAGGACTTACTAACTGTACGAATGTAGATGGAAGTACTCTAAGATCATTGTCGCTACTGAGACTGAGCACCTGAACCTACATCATGAGAAAATATAGAACACAGAAGAGTATGGGAATCAGTACTTGGGAATGTACTGAGTATGTGGAGGTGCCGGCAACATTTAAATAATATCATAAATGTATAAGAAAATCATGCATGCTGATAATAATGAATCTCTTCGCTTGAGTTACCTGAAACATATTTTCCATAAATCATCAATAATAACACATGCTTCATAAATCTCACAAACCATTGGACTCAACTCAAACTCTTTGACTCATGACTTAGAGTGACTCGGTAACTCATGAAACTTGGACTATTATGGACTTGGGAGTTTCTTATAACCGACATAAACCATGTGAGCTTACATGGAGTCTAACGTCTTGTCCACATTGGGGAGAGTTGTTCTATCCTTTCCATCAGAGTAGAACCTTAACTTTAGTGGTAACAGTCTTGGACTTTGGCCCTTAATCTTAATCCTACGGTGGCATGTAGTTCTGGGGAAGTAGGATGCACTGAACCCATACTCCCCGCTCGGTGCTAAATACTACTCCCAGACTTCAGATCAGAACGCATTAGGAAATCCACCTTAATCAACTCAAGGATCTATCATGAAGACTAAAATATAGATATATATCTCACTTGTAAATCATAATCAACTTGTGGATTCCTAACTCGATTAAATCTCAAAATAATCTTTCTCATCATCAAGTACACTTGCTTATCAAATCATATCAAGTATCAAATTTTCCAGAAAACATCATTGAACTCGTTCTTGACTCTCAAGCTCAATATCAATATATATATTCAATAAACAAACTTATCATGGAAAAACATAAATCATGACACTTATCATAAATCACTTAGAAATTATCATTTCATGATAACAATATACAACTCATGACATAAATTCTTAAGTTAAGAAATAAGACAATGAAGTAGTCATATGTGTCAATCTTGTATAGCTCAAATCTCATAAATCCTTGATAAAGTAATTTGGGTGTAAACCCACTTTGCAAAATTCATGAAATTCAATAGAAATTAAATCTTTGGGTACAAGAACAAAAGAAGTGTTCTTGTTCAAAACCCCACACACCTTAATCTTTGAAATTGAATGAAATTTAGTGCTTGAGACTTTATCCACACTTGAAATAAATAATTCTTGAAGTCCACACTGTGATAAACTTGGTTCTTGAAGAAATTTTGAAGATTTATGGATGATTCTCGAAAGATTTATGTTCTTGATATAACCCTAGATATATTATCTCAAGAGAATTGGAAGAGAAAATGATGGAATTAGGGTTTGGATGGGATTCTGATATTTATAGGGGCCTCCAAAAGATGGAAAAATACCAAAATACCCTTGCAAAAACATCTCTAAATTGCTGACAAAAATAGCTGAAGTCATCCGTGACAGGCCGTCAGACCCATGATAGACCGTCATGAAATGTCATCACAAAAGGGTTGAATTTTATAATTTTCTGCCTAAGGCTGACGACATCGTCAGAAATGTCATAAAAAATGTGACAGACCGTCAGAAACGTCGTCACCCTTTTCCATATTGACATACTGGAGTAAAATGGGTATAACTCTTTGCTTCGGCATTGTATTTTGGCAAAATTGATATAGTTGAAAAGCTAATTAAATTATATATCTATTGATAGATCATGAGCTAAAAAGTTCCAAGTATAATAAGAGATATGCTCATTTGAAGTTGACTATACCAATATCCTTCCCAAGAATTCAATCGGTAAGGAATGTTTTGATTCACCCAATCGTTAGGACATCTTTAAGGCCTTAATACACACCATCCTTGATCATAAAACAACCCAAAACATTATAATTTATTTCTCATGAGATTGATTCATGGTTGCACTATTGGTTAGAGTCTTGGGGTATTATAGATACTATGCTGATATGATGATGTCTAGCAAGATTGGAGGATAATTATTGATGTGCCTATGGTAACATCTACTAGTTTGAATTCGTCTAGCCCTATGTATGGAAATTATAAGTTTATTTATGCTCTTTTGTAGTGGGCATAATGTTGATACCAGAGATGTCTATTATAGTCTTCTAATGAGTTAAGTTATAAAGTGGTATAGTTGTTAATTTAAGGATGAAAGATGCTTAGTGGTAGATGTAGCTTAAGTGGATAATAGTGACTTATAGATTAGTTAACCTTAGTGATAAAAATTACTAGTGGTATTAATGGCTATTAATAGATATGATTACTTATTATAGAGGTTAGTGATTATGGGTTTATACATGGTGGTGATTAGTTTTTATGATGTTGATTAGTTAGTAAATGAGGATTTATTGATTAATGATGCTAGTTAATAACGAAAGTTTGTTGATAGATGAATAGTGAATAAATGGTGATTGGTGGTCTTTCATTAGATAGTGGCTAGTGGAATTGTGATGGCTAGAAATAAATATTAGTTCATTGGTGAATGTGGTCTAGTAGTGATTGAGTTGAGGTGGATTTATGCACCTCAGTGTTTTTAGCTGAGCTTATTTAGCCTTATTTTGAGGGCAAATTGTGTGCTTAATGAGTTAATGATGATATAATTGAGAATCTAAGTGTGTAAGTATTTTCTTACAATGTTCATGGTGTTTTTATAACAAGTTTGTACTTAAATTGGTCACTTAGAGTGAGAACGAGAAAACTAGTGTTACTAAATTGATCTAGCTATTTGTCTGGTTGATCTTGATGGATTCTATTGTTTTAATGAGTTCCTAAGGTTATTATTGTGTAATTATGTGTGTAAAACTTGTTTATAGTGTTAAAGGTTTAATTGAATAAAGGAAAGAGTCAAAATACTAAGCTAAAGATTAAAAGGGCGAAACTAGATCTTAGCTTGAGTTTCTAGTTCACCATTTTGGATTGTGTGTTATTTTTAGCTGTAATCCATGGTGTTTGATGTTATATGATGCTTGGTGAGTTAATTATGGTGATATATATATATATGTGTGTGTGTGCGTGGTGAAAAAGCTGGAAAACAAGTGGAAACAACATCATAAGGCTTGGGATGGAAAAACAAGTGCAAGGCAAAGTTTAAACGTCAAAAAGGCCTTTCCAGTGATCCCTCGTGATGGTGGGCACTACAAACCCTTTCCATGGGAGTAACCAAAGAAATGCAACCTTCATTTAAGGGGAATGATCAAGGTATCACTACCCCTAGTCCCAAGGTTCAAGGGGCGCACCACAAGGCCTATTCCCACACGGTTAAATAACATTTTTATATAACTAAGACACTCAAATACTTTTTTAAACACTTGGACGACTTTGAAACTTTGAGGGAGGCTTAAAAACACTCCAATTAGTTTTTTTATTCATTTGCTTTTGTTTTTTTAATGAATTTTATCTTGTATTCATCCATGGGGATTACGCCTATGTCCATGAGTGGCTAAAAGCCCCCTTTCTGGGGTTAAGGCCAAGAACATGATTACTATTACTTTGAACTAATTTGGTTTTGATTGCTTATCATATTTGGTTTTTTATTTATACTTCTTATAACTTTTTTAAGAATTATCTACCCTTAGAATACATCCATTGTCGTCATTGTGAGCCCGAGCGGGGGAATAAGAGGATGGAACATGGGGGTAAATACAATAATGTTCTTATTCTTTTATAAAATAAGGGATTTAAATTAGCGTCTAGGATAGATATAGATCTAAAACTCTTACTTGGTTAACTATAGGATGAATTATAAGTTCGTTTAGATTTGTTCTCATATCCCTACTCAACAATATAGTTAAGGGGCTAAGTTAGATAGGTGATTAATGGATCGAGATACCATGATCATAATATCAACCCCATGAATCAACAACCAAGATAAGTAATCTAACCAATAAAGTTCAATAGCTTAGTATGATTGTTCTCTATGCTTTAACCCTGTGTTTCTCCTTATTGATTGTCCAAGATCTTACTCTCCGCATTGTTTACCTTAATTTCAATTCACAACTGAAACACTCTTTTGTCATGTTTCCACCATATTTAATCTCAATCGTTATACTTGAATTAGGTAGTTGTTTAATACTAGTACCTATGGGATCGATACTTGGATTATAAAGGGCCAATTTACTACTTGGTGTGACCATGTACACTTGCGTGTGCGCAACATGTTTTTGGCACCGTTGACGATGACTTGTAAATTGGCAACTATTTTAGTTTTAGCTTTACTCTTTAGATTTCTTTTGTGCTTTACACTTGGTCTTGGTATTGAATTTGCAGAAAATAGGTTTACAGACTAGTAACCTAGCAAGGGTTGGGGAAATGGTTGAACCAAGCCCCAAAACCGAGCAATGCTTTCACCAATTGAGGAGAGAAATAGTCCTTCTCTACCATATTCAAAAATTCAAGAGGAACAAGGCAATCCTATTCTCACGGCTAAAGATCCACCAATCCACAAGACAGTTCGTGAGGTGGCAATCCCCTCTTGACAAATTTGACCTTTTTTTTTATTTTTAAAACTGGATGTTAGAGGTAGCTTTGAGATGAAATAGAACATGGTGCAACTCTTCATCAGCAGTGGATAGTTTATGGGGCTTTCATATAAAGATCCACAGGTCTATCTGTGGAACTTCTTGGAAACCTGTGACACATTCATCTATACGGGTGTGTCAACTGACTATGTTAGGCTGACACTTTTCCCCTTTTCGTTATTGGGGGAAGCGAATAAGTGGTTGAATGCTGAGCTGGCAAGTTCAATCACAACCTTGGATAACTTAGCTCAAAAATTCCTCATTCGATTCTTTCCATCTGGAAAAACTACAGAATAAGATTGTGAGCTTCAGACAGAAGCCAGATAAGAACTTATATAATGCATGGGAGAGGTTCAAAGATCTTCTTTGGGACTGTCCATATCATCAATAGTCCAATGATTTACTAGCTCACACTTTTGTTGAGACACTTGACTACAACACAAAAATTTTGATAAATTTAGCTGCAGATGGTCAAGCGTTAGAATTGACATATGATAAGCTATACACCTTGTTGAACTGGATTACACAAGGGAATCCCGAGTGGTATTCTAATTCAATAAGTGCTACAAAGAAGGTTGCAGGTGTGTTGGAGGGGACCGGTTTACTACTATATCTACTCAGATTGCTACCCTACAAAATCAGTTAACTACTCAACTCATAAATATAAAATTAGGGGTTACACAGCCTGCAACAATAATTAATGCAATTCATCAGACACATACTTGGTGTGAGATTTATGGAAACAGTGGACACTCTACAACTATGTGTGGTGCAAATACTGAGTTCGTGATGTTTGTGGACAATGCTCAAAGGATGAATTATGGGAATGCCTACAATCAAAAGTGGTAGAATTAGCCACCAATTCCATCATGGAACAATCAACAATAGCAATTTCAGTAGCAGAATCAAGCCACCATTCAAACTAATAATATGGAAAAGATGCTGAAACAAATTATAACTTCTCTAGTAGAGTTGGTAGAAGATATGAAGAGCCAGTAGGAGGCTACAAAGAACTTGGAGATACATGTTGGGCAAATACAGTAGGCATAAAATGCTAGGCCTCAAGGTGATTTTCCAAGTTATACTGAACCTCTTAAACAAGTAATGGAAATCACTTTGAAAAGTGGTAAAAAGCTCAATGATGAACCTCCAAAGGCAACTAAAAAGGTAGATGAGGAGATAGTTCCTAAATAGGTAGATGACAAAGTTACTGAGAGTTTGAGTACTCAAAAACCAAAGTTTTAGAATAGGTGAAGGAAAGGCCACCACCACCTTTCCTACAGAGTCTTAGAAAAACAATGGAGGAAGCATGCTTCAAGCAGTTCTTTAACACGTTTAGAGAGCTTCACATTAACCTTCCTCTTTTAGATGTTTTGCAGAAAATACCCAAGTACACTAAGTACTTGAAGGACGTGGTCACTAACAAAGTTAAGTTGAAGAAGGCTGAGACGGTAACACTCACTAAGGAGTGTAGCTCTATTGTTATGTAGAAGATGCCTAAAAAGCTCAAAGACCTGGGAGTTTCATACTCTCTATTCAAATTGGAAGTAGTGAGGTGTTCTATGCTTTTAGTGATTTGGGGGAAAGTATTAACTTGATGCCCCTCTCCTTGTTCAATATGTTGGGCTTGGAGAAGTCAAGATTGAGCTTTGTATTACTCCAATTGGCAAATCGGACCATAGCCCATACTAAAGGAATCATAGAGGATGTTATCATCAAGGTTGGTAAGTTTATTATCCCTAATAATTTTATTGTTTTATATTTTCAGGCATATGAAAGAGAGACAGTCATCTTAGGACATTTATTCTTGGCGACGGAAGGAGCATTGATAGATATGAGAGAGGGCACGCTCACAATGAGGCTGAATGATGAAGAGGTAGTTTTCAAAGTGTACTAACCACTCAACACACAATCCTACTCTAAAGATTTGTGCATGATTATAGTGATTGAAGGGGATAAGTGTGGGGTGGTGCAATTGAGTCCACCAAAGACCTCTTTAAACTTTCTCATTGAGCAGCCTAAGACACAAATACCCCAGCCTAAAATAATATAGATTGATGAGCCTGAAAAGTCTATTATTGAGAGAGATATTGACCTTAAGTGTTTACACACAAGAGGTAAAAAATAAATAAGAAAATAGCCTCCAAGTAGGAGGAAGGGGATGAAGAAAAATGGATGAGTCAGAGATTAGGTCATACCGCAACACTATATTAGGTGATTCTTAGAAGGCAACCCAAGTTAAGATAGTTTTTATTTTTAGTATTTTTAGCTTTCACTTCACTAGTTTTTTTTGTCGAGCCACAAGTTGATGGGAAGTTTGAGTACAGGAAAACCTGAGTTAAGGAGCATGGCATAGACTGGAATTGACTCAAGGTTAGGAGTCTTAGAACTAGAGTCTTTGACTCACACCAAATAGTAGACACACCCCTTGGATATCATTTTTCTCGCTCTAAGGTATGGAATAAGTTAACCCTTAAGTGCTGTGGTACAGCCCCTCTATTCAAGGACTGGTTCCTTCGGGAACTGAAAATAGACAATTCTACTCCTACAATCAACTAAAGCATAGAATGAATGAGGGTAATCCATGCCAAGAATGACATCAAAATCTGTGATCTCTAGCTCTACAAGGTCTACTAAAGTAACTTTCTAAGACACCATGACCGGACAACTCCTGTATACCCGTCAGGCTATGATAGACTTATTCACTGGGGTAGATACTAAGAAAGGCTCTGTTAGGATTTTGAGACTGACTTCAAAGTTGACAGAGAATCTCCAGTACTAACAAAGCATAAACATATAAGTGAAATAATTACAACATTCCAGTAACTACCCCAGGAGAACTCTCTTGATCCTGTAAGGACTGAAGTGCATAGAGCCTATTTAGGCACTGCCCACTGGTAGCACTGAAAGTGACACCCTGCTGAGATGGGCAATTGAAATAAATTGGGGAATGGTTATGCTGCCTCTGCAAACCTATCTGAGGATATACTCTGATCCTATGGCCTAGCTTACCACACCCAAAACACACATCACTACCAGTCCTACAGACACCCTAATGATTTCTTCTACACTTCTAACAAAGAGGATTTGTTTGGGCACTGTTCACACTAACCTGAGATTTAGAGCCTGGCGCCCTATCTTAATGTCATTCCTGAATTTGGGCATCAGCGTACTAGCCAAAAACAGAGCTGGGACTGAAGATTTTGGGTAGAATTAAGGACGGTTACCACCTTCTAACTTTGGCTGAGCAAAACTAAAGCTACCTATTCTAGCCCTCTTATTTTCCCTCTTTTTATCCTTAGTATTCTGTTCCTCATTCTGTTGAGCATGGACTACTAACCTAGCTAAGTCTATCTCCTAAATCAGCATTGTAGTCCTACATTCCTTGACCACACTATCAGATACACCAGACACAAACTTGCTCATCTTAGACCTGCTATCAACTACCACATGAGGAGTATACTTGGGCAACTGAGTAAATTTGAGTGAAGACTCTTTCACACTCATGTTGACCTGCTTCAGGTTAATAAACTCTGACACCTTATCTTGCCTTAGCTCCAATGGAAAGAACCCATATAAGAAGGATGTAGCAAACTCCTTCCATTTATAGGCCCTATATTTGTGCCCGTATCTATCTTTCACTGCTTAATGAGGGTTCATTCGAGTGAAGTCCCAAATTCTAGTTGCAGTAGTATTGGACACTGGGTTGGCCTGAACAACAGCTTGTCAAACATTCCTAGCTGCCACAGAATGGGCTAGAGTGGTGAAAGCTACTCTGAATTCTGTGTGAGAAATGTGCTCGTTCAGGGGATCTTCCTCAATGGGCGGAGGTGCTGTATGGTTTCCAGTTCTTGTTCTATTGGTCTTTCTAGGAGGCATGTTTTGTAAATAGAAAGAAAAGTTGTATTAGACAGATAGTTTAATTTGAGATAATGCTCACTCACATAATACGAATACTGAAAAAGGGAACTTTTTTTCCTAAAAATGCCTCATAGCCTCTTATCTATAAGTGTGGCGTGCTACACACCTATGTACAAGAACTTACTTGATGCAACTTTCAGACTCCCTAGGACTCTTTAGAATATTAGGCTCTAATACCAAGTTTGTAATGCCCCTAGACTATACCCTGGGCATCACACAAAGATTATGACCCCGAAGGACCATAAGCTAACCCATGACTGGTACCTGCTGTGAGCTCTGAATAATAATCATAAAGTATATGCGAAAGTAAAACTAAAAATGCCATAAGGTTCATAAAACAAAATCAAAACTGAATACATCTATAGAATAACTGCTAATAGATAATGTCTGAAATCCTCTAAACATTTAAAATAAAAGAGTTGATGGGACAGGCCCCAACTAATTCATAACTACTATCTGAAATAACTAAAATACTGGAACAATATATTAATTGAATAAAACTCATGTCCTCGATGGACGAGGACTCACTACTACCACTGTTGCTGATCAACTGAATCTAACTAAGTAAGGTTAGGAACCCGAGCATCCGAACCTATCATATGAGACATTATAGCATAAAGAAAGAGTATGCACTAGTACTTTGAATGTACTGGTATTATAGGTGAGGTTAAGTTCATATGCATGGGTTTATGTGCATGAAAATACTAACTAAATACGATAAAATAACTTGACGAGAGTGTATGCAAGACTGGGAATACTGTAAGTACTAATAATGCAATACAAAGCATATATCATCTGTTTGAATTAGTTTGAAGCTGAGTTCTGAGTTTCTAATAACTGAATAACTAATAATTGTAAGTCATGATCGTGTAGAACTGAACTAAGTTCTGTACTAAATATTGAATGCTGGATACTGATTACTGAATACTGAATACTAAAATTGTAATTGTGGGAGCTATCATTTAACCGACATACCCCAAAAATAGACTAATTGGGGTCCAACCTATAACCCCAGTTGGAAGGGTGTTAGCACCGTACCATGGATTAATAACATGATCTGGGTCAACCATAATTTGGCAGGAAGATTAATGAGATATATATGGTTACGTCAACCCTAGTCTGGTAAGAAAACTATTTACCCTATTCTGGATACATAGTTATTTAACTCAGGGACTGCTACTAAGGGTCAAACCCTCTACTAACAAGAATGCCCCCATCCCTGGGTTCACTCGGTGCTGAATCCTGCTTCTAACTGAATCGACACTAAACTAATCTCTAGACTATTCTAGGCTTGAATGAACCCACACTCATTCTGCTGACTGAATGAATGCTACTGTTCGGGAAACCAAGAAATTTTTCTATTCTGGCTGGAGACTAGACAACATCTATGTTTCAGGTATTTAATACCCCCAGGACTTGATAGTGTAGATAATGAAATCATATCTCAACTCTAAAAGCATCACATAGGTTATTATGCATAAGTATTTCATTTACATATTTTGTCAAACACCTAGGATAAATAAATATTCTGCATGAGAATGAGTAATATACAAATATCATGATTACCACATTCAATACCAAAGTTCAAATATTAAACATGGGGGTTACATACATCAACATGTATTCTAGTTAATTCACATGAAACTCAAATTATTCTTGAATTGAAAACCACACAACATCACATACATGAACATAGTTCCATTCAAGAATGTAATTCATAATCTAAGTAATTGAAAAAAATATTCTTGAACTCCAAGGGTGGAAGGAACCCAAGGATGAACACCTAAACATACATTGATTGACCAATTCTTAAAAGTTATTGAATGATTTCTTGTAAATTGAACTTGAATGTTAAAGAGTATAGGGTTTTTTCTAGAAAGAAAATGCTTTTGATTTTTAGAGAATTGTGATAAATGAGGCAAAAAGACTAAAATACCCCTCTAGACTCGGGATTAAATGAACTAAAAAAGGCCTAGTGACACAATAGGTGATTTACCACGTCAATGGTATCGACGCTATTACCGATGCATTGTGTCGATGGTGATGATGCGATAGCCAATGCGACGCTTACTGGTCGCATTGGCGTGCTATTTTGGTCATCCAAACGCGACTCAAATGATGTCCAAAAATTTTAAAACTCAGCTGAGATGACCTATAGATAACCCCAATCATGAATCAATTTATAAATCGACAATCTAAGGCCAAAAAATTTTTAAATAATACCATTGAAATATCGAGGTCAAAAATGAGACTAAGTGTCAACACTTAGCTGAAATTTTCTAAGTTTGGGACCTCTTTTGGCACGCTACAAAGGACCGAAATGACTAAGAATTTGTAGGGTCTTACAATATATCCCCTTTGGGAACATTCGTCTTCGAATGAGATTGGTTAATTTGAGAGGCACTAGGGTACTGAAACTATAATGACATGCATAGCTGAAACATAACTGAATCTTGAGGCATGACACATGACTGAACTGATCCATGAATGCATGAATGATATAAGAATGATATGCAGCTGAAACTAAGCATGGAACTGAGTAAATCTAAGGAAGATTGTTACGTTAGGCTAAGTCTAAGTTTGTGGAGAAAAGATGAGGGTACTTTGTTCGCATGTATACTTCTACCTCCCAAGTGTCTCCCTCAACGGACTAATTCCGCCATAGAACTTTTACTAGGTTAACTTCTTTGTTCCTTAGTCTACGAGTCTGATGATCAAGTACTTCAACTGGGACTTCTTCCTAAGAGAAACTATTCTGAACATCTACACTCTCTACGAAGACTAGAACTGCTGGGTAACCTCTGCACTTCTTTAGCAAGGAGACATTAAACACTGGGTGCACTAATGCTAAGTATGCAGGCAACTCAAGTTCATAGGCTACCTTTCCAAAATAACTCAGAATCCTGTAAGGACCAACTTATCAGGGACTAAGCTTCCCCTTCTTACCAAATCTCTTCACTCCCTTCATGGGAGAGATTTTCAAATACACCAAGTCTCCAATCTCAAACTCGAGATCTTTTCTCCTTACATCCGCATAAGATTTTTGTTGTCTCTAGGCTGTTTTAAGCCTCTCCCTAATCAACTGTACTTTCTTTAAGGAATTAAACACCAGGTTAGGCCCCACCATCGCAGCCTCACCTACTTCAAACTAACCAATGGGAGATCTACCTCTCCTCCCATAAAGAGCCTTAAATAGAGCTATCTGAATACTGGAATAATAGGTTTTATTATACACAAACTCAATAAAGGTAAGTGGTTATCCCAGCTACCCTTGAAGTCAATGACACACACTCTCAACATATCTTCTAAAGTCTGAACAGTCCTCTCTATTTGACCATCTATCTAAGGGTAAAAAGTTGTACTAAGATGAAATTTGGTAATAAGACCCTTTTGGAAGGCTTTCCAAAAGTGAAAGGTAAACTGCGTACCTTTATCAGAAATGATGGACAATGAGACACCATGTAACCTAACCAACTCTCTGATATAGATCCTAGCATAGTCCTCAAATGAATAAGAAGTATGAACTATCAATAAATAGGCTGATTTGGTCATCCTATCCATAATGACCCAATTTGAATCATGTTGTCGATGAGTATGAGGTAAACCTATCATAAAATCCATGTTCACTTTCTCTCACTTCCAAGTGGGAATACTGAACTCCTGTACAAGCCCACTAGGCTTTTGATGTTCAATCTTAACCTGATGACATGTTGAGAACTTAGCTAAAAACTCTACAATATCCCTCTTTATCCCACTCTACCAATAGATTTCCTACAGATTGCAGTATATCTTTGTGGCCCCTGGATGAATAGAGTAGCACGCACCATCTACCATTTGGGAGAAAACCTCTACCTTCTAGTCACTGACTGACTCTTTTAGCTTAACTAAATTAGTATCCCTATCCTGCTTTTCTTTTACCTCAAAAACTAAAGAAGATTCTGCACTATTCTTCACTAATATACTGCCCTCAGTCGAATCAACCAAACGGACACCTAGTCTGGCAAACTGATGAACTTCCTGGACTTACTTCTTCTTACCATTTTCAAAGTGAGTAAAACTACCCATTAACAACCTACTGAGGGCATCTGCCATGACATTGGCCTTACCCAAATGATACAGAACACTCACGTCATAGTTTTTCAACAACTCTAACCACCTTCTTTGATGCAAGTTCAAGTCTTGCTGTGAAAACACATACTGTAAGATTTTATGGTTTGTGAATACATCAACATGCTCCCAATATAAATAGTACCTCCAAATCTTTAAGGCAAACACAAAAACTGCTAAATCAAGATCATGGGTGGGATAATTCTTTTCATAGGGCTTAAGATGTCTAGAGGCGTAGGCTATAACCATACCTTTCTGCATCAAAACATACCCTAAGGGGTGCAGTAAGTCGAGTCTTCAACTCCTAAAAACTCATCTCACAAGAATTTAAACACTGAAATTTAACTTTCTTCTGAGTCAATTTGGACATGGGGGATGCAATAGATGAAAATCCTTCAGTAGACCATCAATAATAACCAGCCAAACCCAAGAAACTCCTGATATACGACGAATAGATGGTCCTGGGATAGTTTCTCACTTTTGATATCCTTAAATTTGGAAACTTTCTCATTATCGATGATTATAGATTCTACCTTATTATCAACAATCTTAGGCATACATGGGTCAATGTTTATCTTACTACTCCTAGTTGTGATAGTTAAGTAATGATCGTTATTTTTTAAGTTTTGGATGGTATTGCTCGAAATTATACCTTGTTGATGTTGGTTCAATACGATAAACATCTAACCAAACTGTTTTTTAAGATGATTTTTGGTGATAGCATATGATTCCTCCTCTGACTTATTCCAAAAATATCCTCCCTAATCTCCTTAAGGTAGTTTTCCATTTTCTCTACCCCTTTTACAACCTTTACAAGTATGTCTTCCATCCTTAAATTTCTTGAGTCAGCATCATGGCTTTTGGGTGGAACATAAAGGACACTCTTATCCTTTTAGTCATCCTATCTCCTCCAATCACATATCTCAATCCCTACTCCTATCTCTATACTGAGACCTATAATTATTGTTATCTCTATAGTATTTTTGATCTTTCTCCCTCCGTAGAGTTCCAATTGTATTGGTTAGAACCTTGGTCTTTGTCTTGAAAACTCGACATTTCTCTATTTAGATACTGTGACTCTTCTTCAGAATCTAAAACTTCATAGATAGGCGCCTTACCTTATGAACCCACTGTATTCACTTTTTTTGCTCATGCTTTTCTAAATTACTTCATAAGCAGTCCTATCTCAGTCCTCAGCAGCACTACCTCTTGAGCAACCGACTCATCCAATGCTCACATATCTATGCATTCTCTAATTCCATAAGTGGCTATGGGTCTATCCACATTTTTAGTATACTGACCTTAGTTGGTTTATGCAATTAAATTTAGAATCTCAGAAGTGCACTCCCAGTGTAGACTAATAAATAACTCACCAGTGACAGTGTATGCTACCACCTTGGTGTTTGAATCAAAGCTCTATAAATGATCACAAGAAATTTTGTACCACTCATCCTACAATTAGGAACATTTTGTAACATTTTCTTGAACCTCAACCAAGTCTCATATAGTGCCTCTAAATACAACTACTTGAAGTTGTAGATTTTCTCTTTTAATTTCAATATTCTAGAAAGTGGTTAAATCTATCCAAGAACTGAGTTTTTAACATAATCCATATAGTAATCGACCCTCATGGTAACTCAACCAACCAGAATGTAGCCTCTCCTATCTACTAGAAAGAAAACATCTATAGTCTAATCTCCTCATGATTCACTCTAGGAAGATTATATAATGTGAAATCCGTACAAATTTCATAACATGCATATTTTCATCATCAGTAAAGAGTCCTAAGAACACCCTCTTTAAGTTCAACAAGTGGATCATGGCACTAGTGATGTCAAACTTAGTCCTTGGAGGCAATTCTAGTGGGATAACTATACATGTTTAAACCAGTTACAAATAATCTAATTCTTCTTTTAGATCTTCATAGTGGGGGAGATACTATTGTAGAGGATGTTTCCCCTATTCCTTCTCTTTCTTTCCCCCTCAATAAGTACAACTAGATGGTTTGCTTTATCTTGTCTAACCCTTTCTTCCCTATTTGGCCACCGAACAACTTCTTTCTTAGTATTCTCTTTAGCCACCAATCAAGGAGTTATCTTTTCCACTATTTCCTGAACATGATGTTGATGTGTTAGCTGATTCAATACTGCAGCCTCATCATGAATGCCCTTGAGCAGGGCTCTTTAATTCTAAACTCCTTTGTTTACTATATTTGTAATAGTTCTCAAAGTTTTCTCAAGTTTTGCATCAAGTGAAATTATGGTATTTCCTTGACTCCATGTATTAGTCATACATTGGTGTATACCTTAAAACAACAGAAAAGTAAAATCTATAAATAGAAACAATGACCCCAAGAGACACAGTCAATCAACTCTATAAAAGTATTCCCTGGCAACAACATCAAAATTTGATGTCGCCCAAATTATACCTCTAAGCATCACTGATTAGGTATAGAACTCAACTAGATTGGGGTTGATTCCAAAAGGAATAAGTTGAAATATCAATATTATTTATTTAAAAATATGGAAAAAGATGAGGGCTAAAAATTGGGGAAGAAAAATTAAGTATTTCTTCATTCTTGAGTGATACACGAATTAGAGAAAAACTGTCAGATGGAAGAGAACAAATTATAACTTTATCCTGTAAAAGAAATTCATGAGCTTGACTTGACCTAAACACTTTTAAAGTTTTATTGTAATTCAATTTTTTATGTGTTTCAATTAATATACGTTCTTTTTAGTTGACGAATTTCTACTTTTTTTACTATGATGGGTAAGAGCTGAAAGCAGCTGAATGTTAAGATGCAAACTAAAAATAAATTCAATCAACAATTTCAAGGACTGCTATGTTTTTTTAATTTTTGGGTGTCTTGATAAAATTAAACTCACTAAAGTAAGGTACACGTGTGAGGCACGTGCACCTAAACTAGTACTCTATATAATACCGACCATAGGAGGTCGGTATTATTATAAATACATATTTTATTTTTATTATAAAACCAACTTCCTAAGGTCAAAAATGTTGAAAATAAAAAAACAAAATAAATGTATATAAAGCTGACCACAAGAAGTCAGATAGTAAAAAAATAACAAATTCATTTCCAATTTATTAATATATAAATTCTTTTCTATTATAAAACCAACTTCCCGAGATAAAAAATGTTGAAGATAAAAATGATAAAAAAATATATATAAAATCGACCATAGGAAGTCAGATAGTAATTAAAAAACTAAATTCATTTTCAATTTATTTTTAGACTTAAAAATAAAACTGCCCACTGATGGACGGTTTTACACACCTCCTGTGGACGGTTTAGATTTTTCGACCAAGGTTTTCCTCTCTTAAGAATGAAGGTCATGTTTTTTCCTGGGAAAATCGACTTTGGAAGTCGGTTCTTACTATTTAGTAGAACAATATTCTACAGACTGAAACTAGATCCACATCCAATATCTCTACTGCTAACTGAGTTGAAGATGAATAATAATCTTATACACTTATTATATGTAGAAAATATTAACCAATCCTTTGATATCAATTATTATGGAAGAGCATGAATTAACTAGCATACACTCACAAAAACAAGTAGGAAAAAAATAAACACAAAACTTTATCAAAGTTCGAATAGCCTAGTACCAAAGGTAAAGCATAGAGAGTATTCCACTATAAATAAGAAGAATTATACCATATTAATGTTATTGGAAGAATACCTTCAATCTAGTCTTGGAGCAATAAATTATTTCTGATACCACAGGTTTTTGACTATGAAAATTTTTGAGTGTTGACAAAACTACCCAGACCAAGACTCAGGTGTTGAGTCGTTACCACTTGTTACGAGTCGTAGGATGAGAGTTGTAGTCTCACCAGTGAAGTATAATCGAGTTACTGTCTTGATCATAACTTAGATTTGATGAGTCATAAGCTAAGGTCATGAGTCATGGTAAGGGACTTGTGACCATAATATTAAGATTGCCCAAAGTTTCTTTTTAAGACACGAGTCCATATAGTGACTCGTGACTAGTCATTACCTGACCCATAACAATAGGGAGCAATTTTCCTGCACATTTTCATTAAGGATATTTTGGTATTTTCTTTTCTTTACACTTTATCCATGACTTAAAACACCCTAAGTGGCCCATTTTTTATCATTCACCAAATCATAAACATCATATTCTCCTCTCAAACTTTTAAAGTCAAGATAAAACCCGGGTTTCAAAGGATTAATTATCTAGTCTTTAATTGGTGATTTTATCTCCAAATTTCTTGGTGTTTTAGGAATGTCTCTCCTCCCTAACTTAATTTTTATACAAGGGCATATGTTTAATCATTGTTCATATGAATTTGATTGTGGGTATGTAATTGGGCTGAGGATTTTTTATTGTTTTCTACTGGAATTGCTTTACCCATGTTTTCAATATGATATCATGCTTTAAATTGTGGGTTTTTAATTAAATGGGTGAATGGTTATAGGAATTTGAAATAGGAAATATGGTTTCCCTAATTTTTTGAATTTTGTCTTAATAATGGTAATATCCTCAACCCACCTTCATAAACTTTGGTTTTAAATTTGGATTTACATGATTTAACCCACTTTTGGAACTATTGATTGTATTACAGGACAAATGGATTAAAATAGATTTTAAAGGCCTTAGTGGACATAGTTTGGTTTTAAAATGAAACTAGGGAGTCAGTTGATTTAATTGGATTGGAATGATATAATTGGACTTAGCTTGCAAGCATAATTAGCATAACGATGCCAATGGTAAATGCCTCAATAAATAACTCCTAGGTTAATAGATGGATTTATGTGCATAATGGTTTTAATTTGGGCTTAATGGGGATTATGTATCTCGTTGTGAAGGTGGAGGTCGCGAAGAGACTGATACTGGAGACCACGTTTACCGACGTGAGGGTCTATATGACTGTGTGGATGTTTCACATAATATACATATTTTATTAGAATGGTTGGAGTTTCGGTGGCTGGTCTTTCCTTGGATTACCTTGATTTTTGCAGCTACACATACTGGAGCCTTTTCAGTAGGGGAGCTGAACCCATATAGCCCATGGGTTCCCTTAGGACGGATAGAGCAACACGCTCTAGGTTAATTATTTTTAAATCTCACGTTTATAACTTTTTACCCTATCCCAACATCTTATATATGTGTGTGTTTATGTTCACACATATATGGTTTTGTCTGACTTTAAACATGGTATTATTTTATTACTTTCCCTAAGTTATATGCTAGTTCCTATCCACAGGCTATCCTACAATGCTACATCATTTCATGATGTAGGGTTTGAAGAAACTTCTGTTACCCCTATGAAGTGTTAGGTGGTGTGGTTATCAGTTGAGTTGTTGTGAAGTGGTGAGCCTCCATTATTTAGAAAGCTTTACTTTTTTGAGAATTGAAGTGCTCCATTGTCATGGTTGGGGGCCTGACTCAAAATAGTTTGGCATTCTAGTTTTAGATATTTTGTTGACAAGTGTGGGGATGGTTGGTCATTAGGTTTGACTCATATTCTCTTTTATGGTTTTATATACATATCTTTATTTGGTTTAGTTTTGCTTCGTCTTTGATCTATATTATGCTTAGGTGGTTAGGCTAAGGGGGTGGTCTCTATCCCACGATGGGCTTGAGATACCCATCATGACTAGGCCCTGGTTTGGGTTGTAAAAATCTTAGTATCAGAGAATGGTTTGGCATCGTTGGGTATCCACAAAGCCTTGTCAGGTAGAGTCCTTTATATGGATGTGTATCATACCACACTTACAAGGAGTAGGATACAAGCAATTTAGGATTGTTTCCCTTTCTTGTGTTCTATTTAGGCCTATAGAATCTAGTGTTATGAATCTTCTCTAACTCCTGGATTCCTTGCATTTCAGATCATACCTCCCCAAAGATTTGAAGTTCGTTAAAACTCCACTGGGAACTCTTTCCTACCTGAGGACAATGTAGAGGGGCCTCACCCTGTGTATGGAGTGCACACCCAATCTAGGGTCCCTACTCTTGATTGTGCTGCCTCACGTGGAGTCCCACCAGTCCTTACTTGTCCTTTTTGGGCTTCCCAAGCTGATGATACTCATGCCATGATGCCTCAGGGTAATATTTCAAATGTAGAGTTCCGCCAATCCATTCACCTGCTTACTCAATTAGTGGCATCTCAGTCTCGCTATTCTGACTATATTGGTCCTATTGTTCCCTCTTTGAAGGTCACTCAGGTTGGCTAGTTCATGAGGTTGAATCCCTAAACCTTCAGAGGCTCTAAGGTTTATGAGGATTCTCAGGGATTTTTGATGAGATGGAGAAGATCTTAAGGCTAATGCATGCTACTAATGTAGAGGGTGTGGAGTTTACTGTTTATCAGTTAAAAGATATAGTATATCAGTGGTATACAGAGGGAGAAAAGTTGTGTAATACCATAACTTTCCAAGAGTTAGACCCCAATTGAGGCAGGCTAATAAATTAGTTTACTAATTCCACAAGTCTCATCTTAATCCGAGTCGTGGCAAAGAGTTATGAAAATTTTCTTAAGAGCTTGATAGCTACCAGTGATAATGACTCAAGTTATAAGTTGTTACCAGTTATAATGAGTTATTATTTTGGAGTTTTTGCCACTCCATTAAAGATCTCAAACTTCATCCCAGGGTGAAGACTAGACCCTATGACTTGTGATCAGTGACAATGAGTCATTAGGTGGTCTCGCCAACTTAGCAGAAAGAAATCTAGCAATTAAGTCCTAGACTATAACTAATCCTAATGTCTTATAGTCAGACCTTACGAGTCGTTAGGAGGGGGATTCATTACCTTAGTAGTGAAGATCCCAAACCTCAGAACCTCAGCTAATGACTTAGACCGCTACTCGTGACCATAGGGTATAAGTGATAGAGTGAGCCGTGACGACCGGAACTAAAATCCCTGCATGATTTTAACATGGGCTATTTGGTAAATTCCTCCCTTTTAACCTAAAACCTATGACGTTTAAGACTTTAAAATATTTGTTATCAAGGGTAAACATTACCCTAACCTCTCATAACTCAGAAATTTGTCAACACATAATAAAAAAAGCAATTTCTTCTCTAAAACGCGAAACTAGGGTTCATCCAAAGCAAGATCAAGTTTCAAGAAGATTCTCAAGGGGTTTTTCAGGTATGTAAGATTTCATCATGCATCCCTTCTACTCATTGAGTCCCAAGTGGAATTTCATCAATTGGTCCCTTCCACCTATTGAGCCCCAAGAACTTTCTTAAATTACAAGTACAAACCCTTTTCGCCTTTAATTGGGTTCAAAGTCAAAATAAGAGTTATCAACTCTATCTTAGTCTTTTTCATTTGAACCATGAAATATGTTTCCATAAGTTTGATAATTCAACTTGTCCATAATATGACCAGTTATTGAAATATTGAGTATTATTCATGATTTTCCATACCATGGTTAGTTTTATTCTTATCATGTTTCATTGCATTAGTCTATGCTGGTGGGTTATGAAAAACCAATACCTAGGAACCTATGCATATATCAGCTTAAATGTTATTTAGTTTTTTAGAATTTTACATGTATTATTATTTTCAAAACACTATGATTGAGAATATAATTTGCCAATTTACATCTCAATTATAAGTCAGTATAAGTTTAGTTGGGTGTAGTACTTAGCACCGAGAGAACACAGGGATGAAGGCTTACCCGCCAGTTGAGGACTGAGACCTATAATAGAAGTCCCTAAGTTCTAGAACTACGTCACTATCGTAGGTTATTAGGGGTCACCTAAATATAGAGGACTGACACCCTAATCCTTTGGGATATCCGTTTAGTGGGTCCATGCCAGTTAGTGTTAGTATCCTTAAAAGGTATTGACACCCTTCCAACTGAGGTTATATGTTAAAACCCAGTATTGCTTAGATTAAGGTATGTTGGTTGTAATTAGCTCCCATGGTATCCAGTTTAATTTTAGTAATTATATATTTAGTTTATGTTTCAACTCAAATATGCATGACCTTGTATTAAACTATCCAGTTATTCAGCTTATTCAGTTAATGCTTATAGTCGGTCTTACATTCAGTTTACATGTTTATGCATTCATGCTTAGTTATATCAATTAGTTTTCCCATCTTGCATACTCACTACATGCAAAGTATTGATTGCGTACTCTCTTTTATGCTATATTATCTTATAATATGGGTTCAGATGTTCAGTTCTCGGATCATGCCTAGTCAATTTTTGTGCGACTCAGCAGTAGTTGTGGTGAGTCCTTATTCTTCAAGAATGGGTTATCAGTTGTCACCTTAACTATTTTATTTTATTTGATTTCAGTCGATTGGAGTCAGTTGGGGGTTTGTCCTATCAACTTCCCAGGTTTTAGAGGCTTTTAGATAGTTAGGCACATTTTCAGTTTTATTAGATATTCAAACATGATCAATGTTATTTACATTATCATTTATTATTAGATTTTCCAGTTAATCTTTTGCCTAATATTTTGTAATTTTCTCCCGTGTTCATAGAAGGTACTAGACCATGGGTTAGTTTGAGGTAACTTATGACTCTAAGTACCGTGTTAGTCTAGGGGTAATCTCGATCCATGACAAACTTGATATCAGAGCACAAGGTTTAAAATGTCCTAGGGTGTCTGAAAGTTTCGTTAAGTAGTCTTGTTCATGGGTGTGAAGCACACCACAATTATGATCGAGAACTATAAAAAGTTTTAGGAAAGTTTCACTTCTTTCATTATTCATGTCATACAATGGAGTTTGAGATCCTTTGTGTTTCCTTTTCTAATTTGTCCTCTACCCATTTGTAAGAAATTCCTCTTAGAAGGGCTAACGAAAGGAGGAATGGTGACCTGCCAACATTCACCTGTCTCAAAAGATCCTCAGAATGAGCAGGCTTCCCACACTGCATTCAGAGTTGCCTTCAGAATGCTATCCTAATCTATTGCTGCCCATAATTACCAGCAGACTGTTGCCCCATCCAACCCAGTAGTTAATACGGAAGCAATAGGATCTGATACTTTTCTTGGATGAACCCTCCAATGTACTCTAGATATAAGTTCGATGAGGATCAGTAAGAGTTTCTAGGTTATGTGCAAAATGTGACTGATATTATGGGTGTTACTCCAAGTGAGAGTTCTGACTTAGCTACTTATGAATTGTAAAGGGTGGCTCACACTGGGTTAAGTAGTGGAAGGAGGATAAAGGTGTCGATTCAGGGCCTATAGAGTGGGATGAGTTTGTTGTTGATATTTTGGATAGGTTTTTCCCACTTGAATTAAGGAAAGCCAGGGTGTAAAAATTTATTGGCCTGAAGCAAGGTAGTATAAATGTTAAGGAATATTCACTCAAGTTTACTCAGTTAGCGAGGTATGCTCCTGATATGGTGGCTGATTCTAGGGAATGAATTAGTAAATTTGTATCTGGTGTTTCCGAGGTTGTAGTTAATGAGTACAAGATGGCTATGTTGATTAAAGATATGGAGCTCTCCAGATTGATGGTTCATGCTCAGCAGATTGAAGAAGAGAATCTCAAGAAGAAGGAAAGAGAAAATAAAAAGGCAAGTACCAGTAGTTTTAATTTCACTCAACAAAGGTTAGATGGTGGGAATCATTATAAGTTTCGCTATAGATCTTCAGACCTAGCCCAGTTATCTACTAGTTCTCCAGTGCCTAAGTTCCTGCAAGATTCTCTTAATAAAGCAACAGGCTCTAAGTCCTAAGGTAGCATAAATAGTGGTCGTACCAAACTAGTTTGCAAATGATGCGGTAAAAGCCATAAGTGTGTGTGAGTGGATAGTAGTAATGCTTGTTTCAAGTGTGGTACGCCAGGATAGAGAATGAGATAATTTCCCATTAGTTGCAAAGAGGGGGTAAGGATCTTTATCAGGATGTTCAGTCTAACTCCTCATCAGCTCCAGTAAGTCACCCTACTCAGTAGAGTGCCACTTCTAGTGCAACTAGCGGATAAAGCTAGAATTGAATTTACACCATTCAAACTTACTGGAATCAGGAGGGTTCCCCAGGTGTAGTTACTGTTATGTTACAGATCTTTCATATTCAGGTATATGCATTATTAGACCTCGGAGCCACACCTTCCTTTGTGACTCCCTATATAGCATTTAAATGTGGTGTCAGTCCTGAAATCCTAACAGAGCCCTTCTCAATGCCTACTTCTATTTGTAGTTCTATTGTAGCTAGACAGGTGTACAGAAATTCCCAAGTCACAATGTCTCAGAAAGTCAACTCAGTTGATCTGGTAGAATTAAAGATGACAAATTTCAATGTCATTTTTGGTATGGATTGGCTTCACTCCTGCTATGTCTTGGTTGAGTGTAGAAAGAGAATAGTTGAATTTTGGTCTCCAAAGGATCCAACTGTAAAATTGAAGGGTAGTACCACAGTACCTATAGGCCATTTTATCTCATTTCTTAAGGTGAAGAAAATGATTTCCAAAGGGTGTATCTATCATCTTGTTTGAGTCAAGGACTTAAGTTTTGTGATTTTGAGTATTGAGTTAGTTTTAGTAGTGAATGAGTTTCCAATGATGTTTCTTGAAGATCTTTCGAGAGTTTCTCCCGAGAGGAAAATCGACTTCGAGATAGATCTCCTTCCAAATATCTAGCCTATTTCAATTCCACCTTATAAAATATCTCTAACCGAGCTTAAGGAATTGAAAGAACAATTGAAGGGACTCTTAGATAAGGGTTTTATCAGACCTATCATCTCTCCATGGGGTTCTCCAACTATATTCGTACACAAGAAAGATGGTTCTCTTAGAATTTGCATCAACTACTGTTAGTTGAACAAAGTAACAATTGAGACTAAGTATCCCATCCCAAGGATTGATGACTTGTTCGGCCAAATTTAGGGTGCAAATTATTTATCTAAGATAGACCTTAGATCAGGCTATCATCAGCTTAGAGTTCGAGAATGTGACATTTCGAAGACAACCTTTAGAGCTCGATATGGTTACTTCGAATTTGTAGATATATCTTATGGACTAACGAATGATCCTTCAGATTTAATGGACTTTATGAATAGAGTGTTCAAGTAGTACTTAGATATGTTCATCATAGTCTTCATAGATGATACCCATATCTCTTCCCATAGCGAAGGTGAACATGCAGATCATTTGAGGTTTGTTCTGTAGACCCTTAAGAATCATCAGTTATTTGCTAAGTTCAGTAAATGTGAATTCTGGTTGAAATTAGTAACCTTTCTTAGTCATGTTATTTTCAGTGAAGGCGTTCGAGTTGGTCCTCAAAAGACGTAGTAGAAAGAAAATATCCTAGACCCATCTCTCCATTAGATATTAGGAGTTTCTTTGTTTTAACTAGTTAATATAGAAAATTTGTTGAAGGACTTTCCTCTATTGCCTTTCCCATGTCCAAACTGGCTTAGAATAAAGTCAAATTGTAGTGGTGCAATTCTTACGAGAAGAGCTTTCAAGATTTGAAGAATCAACTCGTGTCTGCCCTGATTTTGACTCAACCAAAGGGTTTAAATGGTTTTGTGGTTTATTGTGATAATTTCATAGTTTGTATTGGTTGTATATTGATGCATTGAGGCAAGGTTATAGCATATGCCTCTATATATCTCAAACCCTATGAGAAGAGCTACCCGACTCATGATCTCGAGTTGGCAATAGTTTTTTTATCTTAAAGGTTTGGAGGCATTACCTTTATGGTGTTCATATGGATGTGTTTACAATAAAAACAACAACAAGAACAACATACCTAGTGTATTCCCACCATTCACATGGATGTGTTTACTGATTACAATAACCTTCAGTATGTGTTCACTCAGAAAGACCTAAATCTTCATCAGAGAAGGTGGTTAAAGCTTTTGAAAGAATACGACATGAGTGACTTGTATCGCCCGGGTATGGCCAATGTAATGGTCGTTGCCCTTAGTGACACGAACCAAAATCGGGCCTTGTCGTATGGGCACCTCAAATCCACATAAACCAGAGGTCTCCCAGATAAGCCAACCTAATCATCAGACCAATCACAAGGGTCGCGTGAATTCCAACCATATAATTATATAGCAGAAAACATACTACAAGTCATAACTTAAACATGTCTAAGAACTTCATTAGATTCGTCAAACTAACCAATACACCCAAGTCCACAGTCATCCACAATACCTCGATATAAACCGATTTTAGAAATGTATCTGTCGGGACAAGCCCCTGGCAATAGACAAACCAAGTCAAAATAAGACTTAAGTCTAAATATAGGAGACCAAGAAGAATAACTTCCAAAATAAGGAAGTTCACCACTCCAAAGTCAATACACGGACTAATTCTATCACCTAATAACTGCGCAGGAAGACAAGATGATGCTCCGCCCCCTATGTCGCACGGGGACATAGCACCTGGAGATGGTTAGTGGTTGGAGCGCTAGTATGTAACTCAAGGATAAGGATAACATAGCATCATCAATCAACAACAAGTCAATATATCATATTCAACCATATTCATGACCTTATCCATACATATAACATGTATAACCACAAGTCAACTCATTATCACACATTAAATCGACCTTCGATCGAGTTAGGACAAAGCACACACCAAGGATACAACATACATCATGCTCATTATCAATCGACTATTCATTTCATTAACTTTGGGACTCGAACCCATTACTTATAAAAATGCTTAATCATTCACGACTTAGGGACTTTAACTCATCGACTTAACAAAGATACCTGCTTAATTCAAAGACTAAGGACTCGAACCCATCTATCAAAGGCATGAATTAACTCAAGGTATTAGGGACTTAAACCCATAGTCTAACAAGACATAAATCAATTCAAATCATGGGGACTTTAACCCATTATCTAAATAAGGAATAACTCAATTCAACTCATTAGGGACTTTAAACCATTGTCTACCAAGATATAAATCAAGGTAAGAAGATCAACACACACCTTCATCATAAGTTCCCGACACTAGAAACAAATGCTGATACTTAGACTTTTTGTCCTCTTCTACCTCCCAAGTAGCTTTCTCAGACTTTTGTTTCATCTATAGAACCTTCACCGAAGCCACTTCTTTCGTTCTCAACCGATGAACTTGCTGATCCAAGATCCTCACCGAGATCTTCTCATAGGACGAGGAGTCCGAAGTATCAATGTCCCTCAAGGGAACAACCAACGAACGATCACCCCCATATTTTTGCAACATAGAGACATGGAATACCGAGTGAATGGAGTTCATGCTAGAAGGAAACTCTAATTCATAGGCAACATTGGCAACCCTCTTCACAATCAAGTAGGGACCAACATACCGGGGACTAAACTTCCCCTTTTACCAAACCGCATCACTCCTTTCATGGGAGACACTTTCAAGAATACCCAATCGCAAACACTAAACTCTAAGTCCCTACGCCACACATCTGCATAGGACTTTTGGTGACTTTGAGTGGTTTTTAGTCTATCATAAATCACTTTTACCTTTTATAAGGCTTGGTCAACTAAATCGGGGCCAAGTAATTTACCCTCGCTAACCTCGTACCACCTTTATAGGAGATCGATATCTTCTACCATACAATGCCTCAAAAGGTGCCATGCCAATACTAGAGTGGTAACTATTATTATAGGCGGGCTCAATTAAAGTAAAGTGGCCATACAGACTACCACCATAATCAATCACTCAAGACCACAACATATCCTCCAACATTTGGATGACCCTCTCTTCTTGCCCATCTTTTTGCGGGTAGAAAGCGGTACTAAAGCACTCTCTAGTACCCAAACCTTTTTGGAACGACTTCCAAAAGTTATAAAAAAATTGAGGAATACAATCTGAGATGATCAAAACTAGAGCATCGTGCTACTTCACAATCTCCACAAGATACAACTTAGCATTATCTTCCACCGAGTAATTAGTCCTCACGGGCAAAAAGTAAGCAGACTTGGTCATTCTATTAATAATGACTCAAATAGAATCACATTGGTTCTGAGATTGAGGAGGACCAGTAAAAAAATCCATATTAATTGCCTCCCACTTCCATTCAGGTCATAAAATCTCTTGATAAAAGCCTTTGGGCCTCATGTGTTAAAATCTCACTTATTGGCATACCATACACTTGGCCACATAATTATCCATATCTCATTTCATATTACACCACCAATAGAACTCTCTAAGATCAAGATACATCTTTGTGGAATCGGGATGAATCGCATAACGAGATTCACAAGCCTCAGCAATGGCCCTTTCTCTCAATCCATCAACGTCGAGAACATATAGTCTACCTTGGTATCTCAAGATACCATAACCACCAATCACAAAGTCCACAACTTTATGTTGACTCCATTACTCATGATCCTCACCAAGTCGGGGTCCAATACTTTCTTTTCCTTTATCTCAAGAACAAGAGATGATTGAGATACCAAAAGCACAAATACACCACCATCCTCGGAGTTCATAAGTCGAACTCCAAGATTAGACAAATGGTGAATGTCTGTCACCAATTCTAGCCTGTGCTCATCCACATGGGCCAAAATTTCCATGGAAAATCTATTAATAGCATCGGCGACTATATTAGCCTTACTGGTATGGTAATAAAGACTCATATCATAGTCTTTCAATAACTCAAGCCACCTCATTTGCTTGAGGTTCAACTCATTTTGAGTAAACACATACTGAAGACTTTTATGATCGGAAAAGATATCAACATGAACCCTATAAAGATAATGTTGCCAAATCCTTAACACAAAAACCACAGCTAACAATTTTAAGTCATGAGTAGGGTAGTTCTTTTCATGAAATTTCAATTGCCTAGAAGCATAGGCCACCACCCTACCATATTGCATTAAAACATAACTGAGAGCAATACGAGAAGCATCATAATACACTACAAAACATCATTATATTCAGGCAAGGTCAGAACCAATGACGAAGTCAATTTATCTTTCAACTTCTCAAAACTACCCTCACATTCATCCGACTATAAGAACTTGACCTTCTTTTACATCAACTTGGTCAATGGGGCAGCTATGGTCGAGAAACTCTCTATAAATATTCTATAGGAACCGGCTAGACCCAAAAAGCTCCAAATATTGGTTGGAGTCGTAGGTCTAGGCTACTTCTTAACCGCCGCAACCTTTTGGGGATCTACCATGATCTTTTCACTAGAGATAACATGACCAAGAAAAGCTATGACTTTCAACTAAAACCCACACTTGGAGAACTTGGCATACTAACGATGATCCTTCAAAGTTTGCAACACGGCACAGAGGTGATTGACATAATCTGCCTCACTCTTAGAATAGACTAAGATGTCATTAATGAAGACAATAACAAACATGTCCAAGAATGGACGAAAGACCTTATTCATCAAATCCATGAATTCTGTCAGGGCATTGGTCAACCCAAAATACATGACAAGAAACTCATAGTGACCATATCGGGTTCTAAAGGCAGTCTTAGGGATATCCGCATCACTTATTTTAAGCTGATGATAACCCGATCTAAGATCAATCTTAGAGAAACTTTTCACACCCTGAAATTGATCAAACAAATCATCTACCGTAGGAAGAGGATACTTATTTTTATGGTCACTTTGTTAAACTAACGATAGTAAATGCACATACGAAAAGAACCATTCTCCTTGCCAACAAACAACATGGGAGTACCCCAAGAAGACACACTAGGATGGATAAAATCTTTATCTAGGAGGTACTTCAAATGATCCTTAAGCTTTTTTATCTCCACCGGAGCTATTCGATAAGGAAGGAAGAAAATCAGATGAGTGTCCAAAACAAGATCAATCCCAAAATCAATTTCCCTATCGGGATGTACACTGGGAAGATCATCGAGAAATACCTCAGGAAACTTATTAACTATGGAAACTAATACTATAGAAGGATCTTCCAAGTTAGAATCATTAAATCGAACCAAATGATACAAATACCCCTTTGAAATCAACTTTTGAGCTTTAAGATAAGAAATGAGTCTTTCCTTAGGCACTAAGGAACCACCTTCCCATACAATGACCGACTCCTTAGGGAATTTGAACATGAATTTATGGGTCTGACAATCTAAGAAAGCGTAACACGAATGCAACCAATCCATCCTCAGAATAATATAAAAATTGACCATGTCTAACTCTATCAAGTCAACAAGAGTATCTCTACTACCAACAACTACCACACACCACTTATAGACTCTTTCAACAACCACAAAGTCTCCTACCAAGGTAGAAATAGAAAATAAAGACAATAGACTCTCGAACCATAATCAAGATGCACAACCACATATGGGGTCACATAAGAGATTGTGTACCCTGGATCAAGCAAACAGTAAACATCATAGGAGAAAAGTCTCAACATACCTGTGATAACATCGGGAGATACCTCAGAATCCTAGTGAGTTGCAAGTGCATATAACTTATTCCGGCAGTGCCGTTGCCAGAAACAAAAATAGAAGCAGGCATATCACCCTTTGGTGCATGAGTAGATAGAGTAGTAATAGGGGCTTTGTTGGCCCAAGAAGCTATTAGAGAGGGGAAATCATTATATATGTGCCCGAACTTACCATAACTAAAATATTTATTTCTCTCTTTCTCACACTGGCCAAAATGACTGTGACCACAGAATCTGCAAGGAGGGAGAGATGGAGCTGGCTGGGCACCACTAGCCTGAAATTGGGCACCCTATACCTGAAACCCACCACTAAACTAAGATTGATGATCACCCAATGACTTTGGGTAAGGAGAGTGAGAACTAATCAAAGAGAAAGAATCAAACTTTCCCACTTCTTCCATGGCCACTCACCCCTATCTCTACCATTAGGCTCGAAAGGCCTAAACTTCTTTCCTTCCCTTTCACTAAACTAAACTTGATTCTTTTTATCCTTTCCACTTGTTTCATAATCACAATCAACCTAGAGATTTAAATATTTTTCAATCAACAAGGCCACCTTGCTCTGATGGACTAACTTACGGGATAATCTCAAAACAAACTTACGCATACTAGCTCTTATGTTAGAAACCATTTTGGAAGCATACCTTGACACTTGATGGAATTTCAAGGCATAGTCTTGAACGAACATCCTTCCCTACTTCAAGTTCATAAACTCTTCTGCTTTCATTTTCCTCAACTCCTGAGGAAAGAAGCAGTCTAAGAAAGCCTCGGAGAAATCCTCCCATATGGGGGGACTTGCATCTACACCTCTAGACAACTCTCACCCTTTATACCATTGGTACACTACATCTTTCAATTTGTAAGAAGCAAACTCAATGGCCTCAACCTCCAAAACATGCATATTCAAAAGATCTTCTCCATTTTATCAACGAAGCCTTAAGGATATTTCTCAACCTTCATACTCAACAACATATGATGGCTAAACCTCATAAATTGGCCAATTCTCATGGCCTCAAAAGAAATAGTAGCTGGAGCACCCTCTTCGATTGAGAAGTTACCAATTGAGATAAGAGGTTGATAAAGTGATGAAACTCAACATTAATAGCATCCCCTTGAGGTTATGAAATAGGAGGGTCACTCTTATAGTTGGGGTTAGTGGGGACAGGTGGAACCCCACGAAGATGGTTAGATGCCACAACCCTAGCATGAGTCCAAACTCTAAAAGTTGGATAAGCTTCGTCTAAAGGGCCCTCAGAAGGGTTTGCCTGAGTCTCAGATCTCCTTGGAGGCATGATCTGAAATACAACAAATAAAAATCATAGAGATCAAAGACCTTAGATACTATGGTTTAAGATTGAACACAAGAAAGGGAAAAATTACTAAATGTCTCATAGCCCCTCTATTATAAGTGTAGTGTGTTTTACACTGATAAAAGAGACTCTACTTGACATGGCATTGTGAACACCCAAATGAGTATGAACCTAGGCTCTGATAACAACTTAACATAACCCAAAATTAGGAAATGTTGTATGGGCACCTCAAGCCCACATAAACCAGAGGTCGCCTCGATAACCCAACCTAATTATTACACCAATCATAAGGGTTGGGTGAATCCCAATTATATAATAAGATAGCAGAAAACATACTACAAATCATAAATTAAACATGTCTAAACACTTTATTAGATTCTTCAAACTAACTAATATACCCAAGTCTACAGTCATCCACAATATCTCTATAGAAATCAATGTTTAGAAATGTATATGTCAGGACATGCCCCCAATAATAGCCAAACAAAGTCAAAATAAGACTAAGTCTAAAGATAGGACACCAAGAAAGAATGTCCTCTGAAGTAAGGAAGCTCACCACTCTAAAGTCAATTCATGAACCATTTTGATCATCTAATCACTACACAGGAAGAGAAGATAATGCTCCTGCCCATATGTTGCGTGGGGACATAGCGCCCGAAGATGGTTAGCGATTGGAGCGGTAGCATGTAACTCAAGGATAATGATAAAATAGCATCATTAATCAACAAGTAAATAAATCATATTCATCCATACTCATGACCTTATCTATACATATAGGTGTATCACATGCCAATCAAATTAACAAGTCTTAATAATATTCCTAAGCACTCAATCATCAGATATAAAGTAGAGGACTCTGGTCTTCCATACTTAGATTCAAACAATTCTTATTAGATATGAGACTTCAACATTATTCCTTAGATAAAGGACTTTAACCACGTATACAATCATTAACCAAGGGACTCTAACCATATACACATCTATTTAAGTGAGGGACTCTAACCTCACACTCATATTTATTTAGGAAAGGGACTCTAACCTCATGCCACATTAGAAATAGGACTCTAACCCAAGCTATTTCATTTGGAGAGGCACTTGAACTATAATAGATCTCATTGTGTAAGGGAATTTAACCACAAGTAATTTCATTTGTCAAGGGACTTTAACCTCAAGCCCTTTTATTGGGCAAGGGACTTCAACCTCAAGCCATTATGACTATCATTAGTCGACATTGGGACTCCAACCCTTTGTCCATTCATCATCATCTGTTCAATTCCCACTTAAGAATTTTAACCCATTTAGATAATTCAACACTATACATAACCATATGGTCCTGTAGCTCAACCATTTCAATAGGCCGATGCCTTAATTCAATTCATTATGCAATTCAATTTATGGTCATCAATACCCACATAAACTATTCACATTTCATTAGAAATCTTATACCACATTTATTCCAAACTTTAGTTCAACACATAATTCAAGTTCATTTTCTTGTTTAGGTACTTTAACCATTAATCATCAACCAACAAGGTCATCAATTTCACCATACATGGATTACAATACCTTTACAATATAGTTTAATAACTAGTCATACTTATTGGGCCATTTCCCTAGTTCAGAACATCATCAACATACGACTAGATAATTCACTTAGATATTTTCATAAACACCTTGTGTGCATGCCTTTACCAAGGACATTTTCTTGATAGAAATCATCAAGATTAGAATTACTCAAGACTCACAGGTTATACCACATACAAAAAGCACCCACATGTGCAAATCATCATCAATAACATGTATAAACATAAATCTAAGCAAAAGTCCACATTATTTCTCATTAGGCAACAAAACCCTTTTCATTTAATTTCAAAAGCACCATGTTCACTTACTAATACAAGTGTAAAATACATGGGTTCAAAGTTATTTATCAAGGGAAAGAGTTACATGCCTTAGACAACTTGATTCACTAAGAATCTTGACAACTTGTTAAAGATTTGACTTCACCTGAAACCCTAGCTTAAAATTCTTTACAAATAAGTTTGAGAGAGTGTTTAGGGTGTTTGATCCATCCAAATGGATGTTTAGGAGGCCATATACAATTATATAGTGAAGGGACTTAGGGTTTTGGGTGACGAAAATGACCATAAGGTCCTCAACTAATAGCTGAAAATTGACCGCAATGTTGGGTATGACTCAATATAGTTAATCATACCCTAGGGTACGAGTGGTACCCTAAACCGTACCCTAGGATTCTCCTAGGTCATCTATACTGGTTAGGGTATGACTACCCATCATTGGTTTATATCCAAAAATCATATGACTCAAGCCCTCACTCGTACATTTCACCTGTACCAAAAATAGTCCACTCCATGTCAAGGTCTTGGTATGACTCGTACCTTAAGTTATGATTGGTTGGAGGTTTACTCATACCTAGGACAGTGAGTAACCCTCACTAAAATGCCTAGGGTATGAGAAGGTATGGGAAGGAGTATATCACTTGCATCCAAGGGGTACGATTCATGCCCATAATCATACCCACCTCAATGACCTCAAATAAAGAAATTTCTCAATGGTTCAAAGTGTGGTGTATCACTTAGCATATTTTCTATGGGAAGTTTTGCCTATGTTGAGGATTAAAAAAAGGAGTTAGTTCACAAGGTTCATCAACTTTCTAGTTGGGAGTTTGGTTGGTTGATTCAACCGAAGGTAGTATATGGCTATGTGTTCTAATTGTCAGCAGGTTAAGGTTAAGTAACAAAAACCTAGTGGTATACTTCAAGAATTTAGTATCCCCACTTGGAAGTGGGAAGTGGTGAATACAGACTTTATTATTGGGTTGCCCCATACACATCGTCGACAAGATTTCATTTGGGTTATTATTGACCAAATAACTAAGTCAACCCATTTCTTAACAATAAATACTTTATATGCAGTTGAAGATTATGCTAGACTCTATCTCTAGGATTTGGTAAAGTTACATGAAGTACCATTGACCATCATAATAGATAGGGGTATCCAGTTTACCTTTTATTTTTTGAAGGCTTTTCAAAAAGGTCTTGGTACCCAAGTTCATATTAGTACAACCTTTCACCCGCAGACAGATGGTCAGGCAGAGAGGACCATTCAGACTTTAGAGGATATTTTAAGAGTGTGTGCTTGATTTCAAGGGTAGTTGAGATGACCATTTGCCTTTGATTGAGTTTTCTTATAATATTAGTTGTCACTCCAGTATTTATATGGATCCATTTGAAGCTCTTTATGAAAGAAGGTGTAGATCTCTTATTAGTTGGTTTAAGGTTGGTAAGACTTTCTTGGTAGAGCCAGATTCAGTGCATGTGGTAATGGAGAAAGTTTAGTTTATTAGGGAGCGATTGAAAACCACCAAAAGTAGTCAGAAATCCTATGCATATATGAGGAGAAGGGAGCTTGAATTTGATTTTAGGGATTGTGTTTTCTTGAAAATTTCACCCATGAAGGGGGTGAAGATGGTCAGTAAGAAGGGAAAGCTCAGTCCCCGCTATGTTGGCCCATATAGAATTTTGAGTTAGTTTGGTAAGGTAGAGTATGAGATACACTTGCTTGCAGATTTATCATCAGTGCATTTAGTTTTCCATGTCTCCTTGTTTAAGAAATGCATTGGCAATACAGAATTAGTAGCTCCCTTAGAAAGTTTGGGCGTGGAGAATAGCCTCTCTTACGAGGAAGTCCCACTTGAGATCCTTGACCGACAAACTCGTAGGTTGGGAAATAAAAAGGTTGCCTTAGTAAAGTTCTTGTGGAGGAATTTGTTCATTGAGGGAGCTACTTGGGAATCAAAGGCTGATATGCGAGCTAAGTACCCATATATTTTCTCTTCGAACCCAGTTTCAGCTTGATGTAATAGTTTCCATAACTAATAATTATTTTTTTTATTTCTATCTGGACTATCCAGCTATCCTCATGTTGTAGAATACATTCATAAGTTCAGTTCAGTCAATGCATCACCTATATGTTCAGATGTTAAGTCATAATTCAACCCATAAGTATTTAGTGTGTGATCTCAGTTTTCCTTAGTAGTCCTATTTAGACAGTTTTATTAGGAGAATAATAATCCAAGAGGGAGATATTATAATGCCACAAGTTTCCAAGATCTAGACCCCTACATAGTTAGGCCAATAAATTAGTTTCCAAATGCCACAAGGTTTATCTTTTTTTGATGTCATGGAAAAGAGTTATGAAAATTTCCCCAAGAGTCTGTCAGCTGCCAGTGACAACGAATCAGGTGATGAGTTGTTACCAGTCGTAAAACATATGAGTCATTTTCACTACAGTGAAGATCTCAAACTTCAGTTGAGAGGTGACGACTAGACCCTATGACTCATGATCAGTGATGATGAGTCATTAGGTGGTCTTGTCACCTTAGTTGAAAAGAACCCAAAAAATGAGTCCCAGACTATGAATACTCCTAATGTCTCATAGTCAAACCTTACGAGTAGTTAGGAAGGGGGGGTCATTACCTTAGCAATAAAGAGCCTAGACATTAAAACTCAGGTCATGACTCAGACAATGACTCGTGACCATAGGGTACGAGTCGTAGGGTGAGCCATGATGATTGAAATAAAAATTCCTACATAATTTTAACAAGGTTTTTTGGTAAATTCCACCCTTTTAACCCCAAACCCAAGATGTTTAAGCCTTAAAAACATTAGTTATCAAGGTTAAACGTAAACCTAACCTTCCATAACTTAGAAATTTGTCAACACATAGCAAAAGAAGTGATTTCTTCCCCCAATATCCAAACTATGGTTCATCCAAAGCAAGTTTAAGTTTCAAGAAGGTTCTCCAAGAGATTTGCTTTCAGATATATGGGATTTAATATATGGGTCCCTTTCACCCATTGAGTCCCAAGAATTTCCTCAAATTACAAGTACAAACATTTTTTCTTTTAATTGGGTTCCAAGTCAAATATGAGAGTTATCTCTATCTTTGTCATTTCGGTTATGAACCATGAAAATAATTTTTCCGATGAGAATTGTGTTTCCATATGTTTGATAATTCCACTTGTCCATAACATGAACAATTATTTAAATAATAAGTACTATTCATGATTTTCTATACTATGATCAGTTTTATTCTTATCATGTTTTGGTGCATTAGTCTATATTGGTGGGTTATAAGCACCCGATGCCTGGGAACCCATGCATATATCAGCTTACATATTATTTAGTATTTTAGAATTGTACATGTATTGTTATTTTCAAAACACTATGATTGAGCATATAAGTTATAAGTTTATATCTTAGTTATAAGTTAGTGTCAATTTAGTTAGGAGTAGTACTTAGCACCGAGTGAATTCAGGAACTAAGGCCCACCTACCAGTTGAGGACTGAGACCTTTAGTAGAAGTCCCTAATTTCAAGAACTATGGTGCCACCATAGGTTATGAGTGGTCACCCACCATGTCACAACCCAATTTCTTAGGTCATGATGGTGGATACTATAACCCACCAGTAGTCAAGCCAAACCCATAATCTAGAATAGCTAATAATGGACTGCCACAACTAATAATGGACTACCACAACTATGTATAGCTAGGTGTACATATATCAATATGTACATATAAATGTAAGGTCAACTCAAAGTAAAATCTAAATCATCATATGTTCACTTTTAAGGCCTCAATATACTCCTATTAGGATCTAGTACCATCATACTACCGGTTTCCAATTCATATCTCTAAACATGAGATAGACATGCATAATAATGTAATCATAAGATAGAAGTGGCTGAAAACATACTTCAAATATCGATACCGAATCAATGGCCAATCTATCATAACTATCCATAATAATGATTATAACAATGATAATAATGACATCAATATACAGTGCGAGTAACCAGCTACTCTAGACAATCAAATACCTAGCCAAGCCTATGTGTACCCCAACAGCCCCAGGCTCAGAAAGTTCAATCAATATACAATCAACACAAGGTATGGTAATCACCCACATCGATGCAACCATCCCATATCAGTTAATAGACATAGGTGCCCACTACTGATAAGCGATGCACATATAAGAATGAATGCAAAAGAATCCAAAATACCATAATCATCATCATCATAACCGTCATCATTATTATCAACCTCCGACCTTTCCGGGTATATAATCATCACAACTTCTTCCGGCCTTATCATGTATCTATATCATTATCACAATATCCTCCGACCTTGTTGGGTATCATTACAACATCATAATATCCTTCGACCTTGTCGGGTATGAATATCACAATCATAATATCCTCTGACCTTGTCGGGAATCATCACATTATCATAATATCCTTCAGCCTTGCCGGGTATCAATATATCAACATCACATCAACACAGAAATATAAATATATAAAAGGTGCACGAACTCAAGTTATTGCTAAAGAGTGTAAATCTGCAAGTTTATTGCTCGGAGTGAACATCTGAAATAAATCCCTATAAAAGTTTAGAAAGGGTCGGGATATCTCACAACTGAAGTGAAGAGTAGTGTCAAATCAAGTACCAAAATATACCTCAGTCAAATCTTTAAGACATCATTATTAACCTCTTTTACACATTTGACATATTCATTAAGTTAGGTAGTTACTATTGTGGAGAAATCCATTTTAAGGTGGAAAGTGGGCTTTAGCCCTTAGTTAGTGACAACAATAGTAATATTATAATATAATTGGAGTTGTATTTATAACCAATGCAATAATCATGAATGCACCAAATCTATGCATACCATCACTAATATTAAATCATTGGGGTCATAAACATCATGTTGTAGATTTCTCTATCCCATACCGGAGAGATAGGTATATACATATAAAGATAAATATTCATAAACTACAGCCGCATACTTTGCAAGGATAATTAATTCCCAGATATTCAACTTATATCATAACACGACCTTTGACCCAATAACATATCTGGAATACTCAGAACATCATAATCACGACCTTAGACCCATATATATATTTGAAACTCGTATCTGTACACATATTTATAATACGTAGCATATCTATAATCATCTAACATATAGGAGACATCTTACATTAGGAGGCATAATATATCAATAAGGCATAACCGTAACTATGAGGCCTATTACATCTATAAGACATCTCATTTTTATAGGTCATACATCACGACTATGAGGAATATCACCTCACTAGGCTAATTATCATAGCAAAAATAAATGCCAACTCCAAGGGACGTAAATCATATCTATAAGGAAATAGAATCTCGATAGGCCAAACATCACTTTTAAGAGGAATATCTTCTCTATAGGTCAAATAACATATTTAAGAGGAACTAACATCTCTAAAGACCCAACATCATGTATAAGAGAAAATAGAATCTCTAAAGGCCAATATAAAGTCTAAGAGTGAATAGAATCTCTAAAGGCTGAATATCAAGTCTAAGAGAAAAATCATCTCTAAAGGCCCAATATCATAACTAAGAGGGAACAACATCTCTAAGGATCCATTATTACTTCCATAGAGAACATAATGGCCATAAGTCATAAGTCATAATCTAAGGAACATCACCATAATTTACCAATTCACGAGGTAAACTTATTCTTAAGGCTCGCTAGTCTCTACTAGGTCTAATATCTGCCTCTAAGTCCACAACAACTAACACAAGTCTTGGCGTAAGTGGGTTGGACAATCCCACTTCTAATCCTCAATATCCATATTTTGGCAAACTATGCCCCAAACTAGGCTAAGGTATCTAATTCAATTTCTAGATCTCAAGTAAGCCATAATCAATCCTAAAGTAGGAACTTTGTCTAAAAATAAGGGCATTTAAGTCATCTATACCCAAATTATGGTGCCAACATCACTACAGTAGCTCGACAAGATTAAATATATTAATCATGATTATAATGCTAAAATGACAACCCACACATAATATTTATCATATCTAATCTATGAATTAGTTCAATCTAGGGAAAAGGCAATTAGGTTCAAGAAGAGTATTAAGCAATTCAACTTTCGATCAAAACCCCTATCTAATCCTCAAAATTCAATATTTTATACTAAGCCATTCTATCCATAATCAATATTATCATTCACATTCACACACAATATATATCACACATCATCTACGATGAAGAGCAGACAAAAGCCTACCTCAAAACCAAACTGCAAAATCTCAAATAACTCTTCAAGCGTCCATCTTCGCTTTAAAATCCCCAAAATTCTATCGCACTATCAAAATAGTAATCTACTCATTAATACGAGTCTAACAATACTCATATTATACTATTATGCTTTGGGTCCAAAAATGACACCAAAAACCCTAAGTGGGTCCAACTTATGGAAAATCATTTCCTAGGTCAATCCAATATTCATACATGAACAAGGAATCATAACCTTAAGGAAATGGGTTATAACTAAGCAAACTTTGGGCTAAAATCAAGCCCTAAGTAAATTTGAGATTTTGGGTCAAAACTAAGAAATTCAACCATGAATTCAAAGGATTCTTCCCTAAATTCAAAGATATTCATCTTAATAGATGATAATAAATCTCCCACATCATCTATAAAACTTAATTTTGAGTTATCTTACCCATTTAGGGCTTTTGGCTCTCAAGAGTGAAGAGAAAACAACCAAAATTGCAGCTTGGGGGTCTTAAATACCCTCACTAGGTGAAGAGCTATCGCGATCACCATCAGGAGGGTCGTTATCACGCCAGAGAAATTGACCATTGCTCCCCGCGATCGCCATGGTGTGATATTAATCCATCTTGCGCAATGTCGTGGCATCAGTACTAGAAAACGTGGAAATTTTCCAAGTTTGCAATAATGCCTCGAGATTCATCCAGAATCCAATTTTCACAAATAAACTATGTAAGCTCACTAAATTTGATGTTTTGGATGCATTGGCAAAGACAGATTTTCAATCTGAGGGTGTTTACACAAAATGTGTGTCCCATATTTGTATTTTTAAACTTTTAACTATTAGACCAATAGGTCAAAATGATATTTGGACCCGAACCAAAGGTCTACCTAGCCTAAAATTCATATTCCAAAGTTGTTGGCATAGTCAAAATTCACATGCGAGATCATTTTACTACAGTCTTCGCTTGATGGCCATTTGGAACCAGCAAAGACTTCAAAACTAATAATTGGCTCTAAAAACCAAATAAATTGCCCGGTAATCGGATCATCGGACCCAGCAAGTGATAAATAACTTGGTGAAGCTATGGATAAGCCCTAATAGTAAAGATAAGTGAAAATATAAAAAATGACCGTAAGGGTCATTACATGCCAATAGAGAAATAACACTCTAGTCCTTCAGGACATTAGTTTAGTGGATCCACGCCAGTCACTGTTGGTACCCCTAGCAAGGTACTGAGACCTTTCCAACTGGAGTTATAAGTTGGACCCCAGTTTTGCTCAGATTAGGGTATGTTGGTTGAAGTTATCTCCCATGGTCTCCAGTTTAGTTTCACTATTTATATATTCAGTTTATGTTTCAGCTCAGATATGTATGACCATAAATTTAGTTACCCAGTTATTCAGCTTATTCAGTACATACTTATAGTCGGTCTTGGATTTAATTTACTTGTTCATACATTTATTCATAGTTATATCAGTTAGTTTTCCCATCCTAAATACTTGGTACATTCAAATTACTAACTGCATACTCTTCTTTAAACTATATTATCTTATAATATAGGTTCAGATGCTCAGTTCTCGAATCCTGCCTAGTTAGTTTTTGTGCCACCCAATTATAGTTGTGGTGAGTCTTCATACTTTAAGGATAGGTTATCAGTTGTCACTCTAAATATTTTATTTTATTTTATTTCAATCTTGGATTTTGTTGGAGGTTTGTCTCATCAACTCCCCATATTTTAGAGGCTTTCAGACAGTCAGGCATGTTTTTAGTTTTATCAGATATTCAAACATGATTAATACTATTTCCATTATCATTTACTATCAATTTTTTTAGTTTATATTCCACCCAGTATTTTGTTATTTTCTCTTGTGTTCATAGCAGGTACCAGACCATGGGTTATTTTGGGGTTAGTTATGACTCTAATCACTATGTTATGACTAGTGGTAGTCTTGAGTCATGACAAGTTAAGAGGTATTGATGTTGATCCATCGGTATAGGATAAATTTTTGGGTGCCTTTCTTGATCACCTTTTTCACCCTTTTCCTCAAAAGTTGAGGGAATCTAGCGCTGAAGAGTTTGTAAATTTAAAGCAAGTTAAGATAAGTGTAAAAGAGTATGCCTTATCACTACTCTGAGTTGCCAAAAGTCTTTTATGGATATGAAGCAAAGAGATTTGGAGTTCTATGTTAGTAATTGGGTATTCTTAAAGTTGTCTCTTATGAGAGAAGTTATGAGGTTTGGGAAGAAGGTTATGTTGGTTCATATTAGACTGTGAGGAGATTTGGGAGTATTGCTTATGAATTAGAATTGCCTGTGAGTTTAGGTTCTATTTATCGTGTATTCTATGTGTTGATATTGAAGAAGTGTGTGGGTGATCCTTCTTTAACCATTCCTGTGTAGGATGTTGGTATTTATGATTTCTTGTCTTATAAGGAAGTACTGGTGGACAATGGATAGGCTATTCAATCAATTGAGAACGAAGGATTTGGCTTTGGTGAAAGTCTTATGGAGAAACCAACAGGTGGAAGAATCTACATGGGAAGCTGAAGATGATACGAAGGCCAAGTATCCATTCTTGTTCCCCGCATTATGCTTAAGATATGACTTTCATTCTCCTTCTTGTGACTCTTTAAATTTTTCATTTGGTTGTGTGTATATTCTTTCTTGTTTTCATACCAATGGTTGTCTTAACTCTTTATTCGGAGATGAATGGTCCCGGGGAAGGGTGGGTAATGTAATACCTAGGTCTTGGACTCTAAATTTTTTTAGTATTGATGACACTGCCCAGACCATGACTTAGGTAGATAGTCGTTAGAACTCATCACGAGTCGTAGGGTGAGACTCGTAGTCTCACCAGTGAAGTGTGACTAGGATACTATTGTAATCACGACTTATCCCTTACAAGTCATTAGGTAAGGTCACGAGTCATGGTGAGGGACTCATGACCATAATAGTAAGCTAGACCAAAGTATCTACTCAAGCCACGAGTTCAGGTAAGACTCATGACTAGTCACCATAAGTCGTTACCTGACCCATAACAACTGGGAGCAATTTTCCAACACGTGTTCATTATGGGTATTTTGGTATTTTCATTTATTTACACCTTACCCACGACTTAAAACACCCCAAGGGTCCCCTTTTTCATCATTCACCAAATCATAAACATCATTATCTTCTCTTAAACTTCTAAAGTCAAGAGAAAGATAGGGTTTTAAAGGTTTAATCATATAGTTTTCAATTGGTAGTTTTCTCTCCAAATTTCTTGGTGTTTGAGGAATGTCTCTCCTCCCTAACCTGATTTTTATATAAGGGCATAAGTTTAATCATTGTTCATGTGAATTTGATTGTGGGTTAGTAATTAGGTTGAGGATTTTGGATTGATTACTATTGGAATTGCTTTCCCCATGTTTTGAATATGATGTGCTTTAAATTGTGGTTTTTGAATTGAATGGGTGCATGGTTATGGGAATTAGAAATGTGGAACACAGGTTTCACCAATTTGTGGAATTTTAGTTTGATAATGGTAATATCCTTAATCCACCTTCATAAACTTTGGTTTTAAACGTGGAATTTACATTATTTAACCCACTTTTGGAACTATTGTATTGCATTAAAGGCTTTGTGGATTTGGAAGGCCTTCGTAGCCATGGTTTGGTTTTAAAATGGAACTTGTAAGTCAATTGGTGTTGGAACCCTTGGGTGTTGCACCACACAATGAGGGACCAGGTTCTTCAAAGTCAATCTCAAATAAAAACACAGTAAATCAACAATGAAGTTTTGGAAAACTAAAGGCTTTGAAGGAAATAATCAACACAAAGATTTAACATGGAAACCCCCTTGCTCAAAGAAGGAAAAACCACAATTTTCCCTCACAAGCAACAAGGATATCCATTATAATCAACCTCTTGATTATAGACACGATTTTATTCTAACTCTAGGATCCTCATGCTTTTTGTAACTCTACTACTAACCTATCTTGACAACTCTGCCAAGAACCCTTTACACTAATTAACTCTAATCAGTGTTTGAACTTAGGTAGCTCTACCCAAGTATACTTAATCAAGAAGAAAAGTTCATTACTCTTATAGACCGAGTAATTCATTTACAAATTAGGATTCACTCAAGAAAACTCCCTACTTTAATAAATAGAGAAAGCTTAGAACATGAGCTATGCTTGAGCATTGTTGTAATCTGGGGTTTTGCCTCTTTTCTCTCTTTTAGGATCTCTAAAATATCTACAAAAAACTAATTAATGAAGAAGCATATCGTTCCTTTTATAGATGAGTGATAATTAGGACTGAAATATCATTGGACCAAGTGTCCCATTCAGTACAACAAGCACCTACAAGTTTGTTACACAAGAGGACAAAATTGTCCAGACACTTGTGTCAGTTGTACTGTTGCTTCGAACATCTAGGGACCTGGTCCCTTGTATTTATCTGATCATCATCAAAACTACATATAGCAACTTTCCCCCTATTAATAATGACAAACCTACCATAAATATTTGAGCATCAATAGACATCCATCATATTTAATTAGTGTGGTTACCACTCTGAAGATGAATGTTCCCTATATCATCATGCTTCCACCATCATGCAACATAGGGACCTGGTCCCTTGTTGTCATTTTATAGCAAAAAATTTGATCATATGAGCATATTTTCTTTGTTGCTTCCCCCTGTCATTTCGCATAATAATTCATCTATTTAGCTTCAGCACATCACTTTTCTCCCCTATCAGTTGCACCATATGAGCACACAACATACACACATCTAGTCCTTACACATGAAGTTAGTATTACCCCTTTTGGCATTATTGAAAAGGAACAATAGTAAGCCAAGAGTAAAATATACACAGATTAGTTAACTCATGGCCACTGGAGCTACATTAATATAAGAAATATTTTTAAGGTAAAAGTAGATAAAGAGCACAACAACAAGAAATCTTTCATTTTCAACATATTATGTATCATTGCAGTACAAGAATTATATTTCATATCACATATAAAAAGCCACAAAAGTTGGAGAAACAGGTGGAGAATTTTGGAAAAGGTTTGGAGAAGTGAGGTTATGTTCGGATAATGTAACAATTCAAGATTAGAAGCCTCATTGGTTAGAATTGTACCCTTCATCTTGAGTACATCATTTTCTCACTCCTAAGTTCTGCATTTTCTGATTTTACACCAGTACTCACCAAATTTTTGTATTTTCTAGTATTTTTCTTTAGATTTTCTTTTTTTTCAACCTTACTAGGTTCATCATCAGACATTTTCTTCTTCTTAAGACTAGGTCCCTCAGAGATATGGAATCTTTTAATAGGCTTTCCAAAATTCACTTAGAAGGATTTTGTTTTCAGGCTGTTATTTTGTTTTATGGACTATCCAAACTTCTTTTCATGCTGTCAAAGGGATAAAGTATTTTTAGAGATAAATCTTTATTGGAAGGGTAAGTGAAGAAAGGATTTATTTTTGGATAATTAGGATTGTTGAGTTGGGAAGGGTCCATGGAGTTATTCTAATGATGAATTTGATTTTAAGTTTTTCTAAGATGAATTTTCTAGCATGGAGAGAGAGGATGTGGCCTTTTCCAACAGAACAAGAAGAAAAGCATGCACATTCATGATACTAACTTGAGAGATAGGATCATGTACCTCTCTTTCTTTGAGTGATTTCTCAAATTTGTGCATACACTATCTACTTTCTTCCAAACCTATTCCCATGGGTATGATATTAAGTTAGATTAACAACTACATACTTTATAAAAGATACCTGTCTCCTGATCATAGATAATTTTGTGGAGATCTACTTATTCACATGGTAGGTTAGGTCATTTTGATCAGGCCTAATATCAGTTTGTTATTAAAATATTATTCCTTGTATAGTGCCTTAGTAAATATATCAGCTATCTGAACTTTTGCCTTGCAGAACTTCATGCAAATTATCCCTTTCTCAATATTGTCTCTTAGGAAGTGATGCCTACCGTTAATGTTCTTAGTTCTCTTATGTTGCACTGGATTCTTGGCCATGTTTAGTTCACTTATATTGTCATATATTAGAGGTAGAGTGTCTGAGACAATACAAAAATCTTTCAACTAATACTTCATCTATAGCAGTTGTGCACAACAAGAAGAAACAACAATATATTCAGCCTCAAAGTAGATAGACCAACTGAGTTTTACTTCTTAGATCCCAGGAGATTAAGGATGAGCCAAGAAAATGAGTCATTCCTAAAGTACCTTTTTTATCTACCAAATATCTAGCATAGCCAGCATTAGCATAGCCCATTATGTCAAAACTGTCTCCTGATGGATAGTATCAGACCAGGTCTTCTGTCCCCTTCAGATGTCTAAGAATTCTGTTTGTAGCTTTTAGATGGGACTCCTTTGGGCATGCTTGAAATCTGACACACATTTCTACACTGAAAACAATGTCAGGCCTACTTGTAGAGGAATATAGTAATAATCCAATAATCCCTCTATACATTATTTCATTTACTAAAGGACTGAAATCATCATTGTCTATTTTTTAGCTAGTTCCAATTGGGATATCAATTGGCTTGGCATCTCCCATGTTATACTTCTTCAGTAGCTTCATGATGTACTTCTCTTAACAAATCATTATCTCTTAAGAAGTTTTCTTAATTTGTAGGCTTAGGAAGAAGCTCAATTTACCCATCATACTCATATCAAATTCACTCCCCATTAGCTTAGAAAATTCATCACATAGGGATTAAGAAGTAGCTCCAAATATTATGTCATCAACATATATTTGGACAATAAATAGGTTGCTACTATGGTCTGTAAGAATAGAGTATTATTTATTTTTCCACTTTGGAATCCATTTTTCAGGAGAAACCTTGAGAAACTTTGATACCAGGACCTTGTTGTGTTCTTTAAACCATAAAGAGCTTTATCCAATTTAAGAATGTGATAAGGAAAATCTATATCTTCAAAGGCTGGAGGTTGTTTGACATAGACTTTTTCCTTCAGGTTTTAATTTATGAAGGAACTTTTGACATCTATTTGACATAATTTGAATCTCGTGTATGTAGCAAATGTAATAAGAATTCTGATTTCCTCTATTTTTGTTACAGGGGTAAAGGTCTCATCATAGTCAATCCCTTCTTCCTTGTTATAACCTTGAACAACCAGCCTTGCCTTGTTTCTATTGATAGTTCCATTCTCATTGTGCTTATTTTGGTACACCCATTTAGTCCCAATAATTATTCTATCAACAGGATTAGGGACCAACTGCTATAGATTTTTGGTACACCCATTTAGTCCCAATAATTATTCTATCAACAGGATTAGGGACCAACTGTTATAGGAGCAGAGAAGTTGTGACTTATTCCATGCTCAACACAGAATTCACCAACTTGAGAATTCTCAAATTCAGTTCCATGATCAGACCTAAATTCAGCAATTTTACAACTAAGCTTCACTTGGATTTTGTTGGCAAAAGATACAAGAACCCCATATGTTTCATCTTTGATTCTTATAAATATTGTCCATGTGAACCTAGAATAGTTATCAACCCTCTTAGTCATGTGTCTTGAACAACCACTATCCATAATACAGTGTTGGATGACATCCCTCTTTTCTACCATATTTTCTTTTTTATCTTCAATAATGGCTATTGAAGAGAAACAGGACCCTGAGATTATTTTTTTCTCACCATATTTCAGCATGAACCCATCTCTACTCTTTGTCTTTCTCAGATTTATTTGAGGAGTCTTCCTATGCAGCCAACACCTTATTTATTATAAAACTAGTTGCATCATTTTTTCTTGATTTTTCAGGATTTTGATCATTCTTTTGCATTTGGTAGTTTCTCATGAATGTTTCAGAGCTACCACCTTTGTGATAATCTTTAATTTTACCATTTCCTTTGTTAAGCTGGACACCCCCTTTTATAGCTCTAACAATCCTTGTTGCTAAAAATGCAACATCACTGTCTTCTTCACCTGGGTTAGACTCTAAAGCCTTTAAAGTCAGAAATCCCTTCCTTTTGCTTCCTTTCTTTCCACCCCTAGTTCAATTATAGCAGTCATGATGACCAGAACGCTCTAGGTATGAACCTTTTAACGTGAACCTACTCTGACACCAATTGTTGAAAACCTTGGGGGTTGCACCACATAGTGAGGGAGCAGGTCCCTCAAAGTCAATCTTAGATTAAAAAACAGTAAAGCAACAATGAAGCGCTGGAAAACTAAAGGATTTCCAAAAAATAATCAACACAAAGATTTAACATGGAAACTCCCTTGCTCAAGGAAGGAAAATCCACGACTTGCCCTCACAAGTACCAAACAAATCCACTATAATCAACCTTTTTATTACAGATATAATTTCAGCCTAACTTTAGGCTCCTCCTGCTTATAGTAACTCTACTACTAGCCTATATTGACAACTCTGCGAAAAACCCTCTATATAGATTAACTATTATCAGTGTTTGAACTTAGGCAACTCTAACTAAGCACACTCAATTAATAAGAAAAGTTCATTATTCTTATAGATTGAGTAATTTGTTTACAAATCAGGATTCACTCAAGAACACTCACTACTTTAATATATAAAGAAAGCTTAGAATATGAGTTATTCTTGAGCATTTTTGTAAGGTGGATTTTTGCCTCTTTCATCTGTCTTAATCTCTCTGAAATATTTACAAAAAATCAATTGATGAAGAAGCATTTTTTTTTATATATAAGTGATAATTAAGGCCTAAATCTCATTGGACCAGGTGTCCTATTTCGTACAAGAAGCACATGCATGTTTGTTATACAAGAGGATAAAATTGTATGACACGCGTGCCAGCTATACTGTTGCTTTGAACATCCAGGAACCTGGTCCCTTATAGTCATTTGCTCATTATCAAACTACATATAGCAATTAGTTTAATTAAATTAGAATGATATAATTTTACTCAGCTTGCAAGCATAATTGGTATGACGATACCAATGGTAAATTCCTTAAAATAAATGATTTCTGGGTTAAGAGATGGGTTTATATGTATAATGGTTTTAATTTAGGCTTAATTGGGGTTGTGCAACTCACTGTGAAGGTAGAGGTCTCGGTGGGACCAATACTGGAAACCATGGTTGCTGGCATAGGGGTCTATATGACTGTGTCCATGGTTCACACAATATACCTATTTTATTGGAATGATTATAGCCTCTGTGTCTTTGGCATTTCCTCGAATTTCCTCAGTTCGTATGGCTACATGAACTGGAGCCCATTCAGCAGGGGGAGATGAACCTATATAGCTCGTGATACCCTTAGGATGATAGAGCTACACAATCCAGGTTAATATTTTTAATTCTCATATTTATAACCTTGTACCCTATCTCAAAATCTTATATAAGACTATAGAATAGGGTACAAGGTTATAAACATAATATTATAAGAAGTCGGTATAGGGTACAAGGTTATAACACATGAGATTTAAAAAATCATTAACCTGGTCTGTGTAGCTCTATCTGTCCTAAGGGCACCACTATCTATATGGATTCAACTTTCCCTACTGAAAGGTCTCTCGTGCATGTAGTTGCACGAACTGAGAAAATCCGAGGAAAGGACAAAGCCACCAGGCTCCAACCATTCTAATAAAATATGTATATTGTGTGAACCATGCACACGGTCATATAGACCCCCTCACCGGCAAATTTGGTAATTTCCAGTATCGATACCCCCAAGACCTCCACCTTCACGGCAAGCTACGGAACTCCCATTAAGCCCAAATTAAAATTATTATGCATATAAACCTATCTGTTAACCCAGAAGACACTTATTAAGGCATTTACCATTGGTATCGTCATATCTATTATGCTTGCAAGCTAAGTCCAATTATGACATTCCAATCTTATTAAACCAATTGACTCCCATGTTCCATTTTAAAACCAAATCATGGTCACCAAGTCCTTTCAAATCCATTTTAATCCGCTTAGCCTTTAATGCAATGCAATAGTTCCAAAAGTGAGTTAAATAATGTAAATTCCATGTTTAAAACCAAAGTTCATGAAAATGCGTTGAGGATATTACCATTATCAATCCGAAATTCAACAAATTTGGGAAAATCATGTTTCCATTTAAAATTTCCATGACCATGCACCCATACAATCCAAAAATCACAATTTAAAACATGAATATCATATCCAAAGAAAAGTAATTCCAATGGTAAACAATCCAACAACCCAATTATAAACCCACAATCAAATTCACATGAACAATAATTCAACATATGCCTTTATATAAAAATTAGGTTAGGGAGGAAGGACATGTCTGAAACACCAAGAAATTTGGAGAGAAAATCATCAATTGAAGCCTAGATGATTAACTTTTGAAATACTAGCTTTCTCTTGAGTTTGGGAGTTGGAGAGGAGAGAATGATGTTTATGATTTGATGAATGATAAAAAAGGGGGCCCTTGAGGTGTTTTAAGTCGTGGGTAAATTGTAAAGAAAAGAAAAGACCAAAATAGACTTAATGAAAATGTTCAGGAAAATTGCTCCCAGGCGTTACAGGTCGGGTAACGACTCGTGGTGACTGATCACGAGTTGTTTCTTAGACTCGTGGCTTGAGCAGAAACTTTGGACCATCTTACTGTTATGGTTATAAATCCCTCACCACGACTCGTGACCTTTTCTAACTACTCGTGAGGGCTAAGTCGTGATCAAGACAGTAACCTGGGCACACTTCACTGATAAGAATATGAGTCTCACCCTAGGACTCGTGACGAGTGCTACCGACTCGCCACCTGAGTCGTGGTCTGGGAAATGTCGTCAACACTCAAAAATTTTCAGAGTTCAAAATGTGGAATATTACATTAATCATCATGCTTAACATACATGTTTTGTAGAACTTATGTCCCTTCTCTCTTAAAGTAGAATCAGACCGTAGAATCTACTGAAGAAAGAATAAAATATTCCCAATTACAAATCCTTTATATAGATCCATGTAGTTCATGATCCTAAAAGGAATGGATTCCCAAACCTATAAGGATAATAGTTTCGCCAAACCTACAAAAAAGTTCTAACATATAATTAGGACTCACAAAATTCAAGATATAGGCCATATTGTCCTTTCATTTTTAATTCATCAAATATTCTTTATTTCACTTCAAGGAAGTATCACTCCAACAGCTACTCGATTTCTTGGTGAGAACGCATTGATATTCTCTATGTGCATCATGAGTTAAGGAGATCGAGAATGGTTTAGAAAAATGCATTTGAAATATCATTTACTGCAAGTTTTACATTTGAATTATCATATGTGTGTGTTTTCTATTTGAATTATCACCCACTATATATTAAAATATATTTTGAAGTTGACTAGACTAAGTATTTTAATAAAATCACCCAAAGGCGCTTGACAACTTAATTTGCTGATAAAATTCAATCCACATGACAACTAACTAATTGATTTTGGGGTGTATTTTGATAAATAATTCGTGATAATTTTGATAGAAATAGCAAAAACTTGATAGTTAGGGCAGAAAATTCTCAAAAAAGTGATACTTCAAGTGTGCTTTTCATAAATATCTCTTCTATCTTTTTTTTTTCTCTTCTTTTCCAAATTTCCAATTTATTCCTTTGTCATAAAAGTTATAATTAAAACAACCAGAGTTATTTAGTAAAGAAAATCATCAATCTAAGTTGAGAAAATCCTCATATATATAAATATATGTTGCACAAACATCTTGAATTATAATAACATAAAGTGCACGGTGTTATTAAATAGAAACATTTTGATATGCCTCCACTAATCTAATACTAGTTGCCAAACGATCTCTATCAATAAATTAAAAAGAAATAGAAAAGAAATCCAAGGTGAATAGTCAAAGACAAATAGAGGCAATACAATACATTGAGAGAAAGTGGGTACATCAAAATAGGACAAAAGGCCAACCCACGAAATAGAATTGAAATAATAAGAGTGCGAATTAATGTCACAAAAGAGAAAAAGCAAAATGCAGTATATAATACTTGCCAATAATTGAGCCATCATTACACCTAAAAGTTGCACTTATGTAATTAATTAATTGCCAAATAATTAATTATTCTCTTTCTCTCTCTAAGTTGAAGGCTACGTAATGTTGACATGCAATAATGTGAAGAAAAAGAAGTAGTGAGATAAAAACATTTGAATTTTATATGATTAATGGGATTTAGATTGGAAAGGATGACAAAAAATGAAAGGGGGACAGGATAAAAAGCTTGCACTACTCTTGCAAGCAGAAGCCTTTGAAAATTACTAATATTAATTATGACTTTGTTTGACAAAGACTATGAATCAATGATTTGAGTTTATCTGTCGCTAATGCTGAAAATGCATGTATATACGTTGATCCCATCAATGCAGCAAGATTTCATTCGATCATATATTGATTAGAGTTTGGAAACCATAAATGATGAGTCCCAAATTAAATTTCACCATAGATACTAATATAAATAAAGAACTCAAATATCACGGAAGCCAATGCAATCACCATAAGAACCAGTCTCACAAGCCATGAGCTACTTAGAATAGCCTGATAAAAATAATGGTCCTCAAACTTATTTCGAAAATTCATTTAGACTTCTCAATTAAGATTTGTACCTATCAGATCATTAAATCCCTCGAATTTTGAATCAATTGGGCATTTTTTGCCTACATGGCACACCGCGTGCAATGCACTCGCGGGAGGAATAATTTTTTACTAAATTACGAATAGAAATGTGCCAAGTGGCACTGGGGGTCCCAAAAAATATTAATTAAAAAATTTATATTTAAATTATTTTATTAATATAATTTTTAATTATTATAATTTCTTAATTCTTTTTTTTAAAAAAGCACCCCCCATGTCATCTTCTTCACCGCACCCCACCCCTTCCATCTTCAACCCCACCCCACCCCGCTTCTTCATCGTCTTCAATCCCACTCCATCCCCGCGTCTTCGTTGTCACCCCACACCTGCGTTTTCACATGAACAAATTCTTTTTAATACACCATAATTATTCTCATTTCTTGAAAAATTCCAACAAAATTCACTTTTTTCCCCTCCATTAGTATCACCATTTCTTGAAAAATTACAACAAACATCACTTTTTTTTTTTTTTCCATTCCTTGAAATTTTTTACAATAAAGATTTGTTGAAAAATTACAAGAAAGATCATTTTTTTCTCCATTAATATCACCATTTTATAAACATTTTCAATAAAAATGACTTTTTTCTAGACTTCTTTTTGAATTATTGAAGTAGATTTAAACATTTTTTTTTTTGTATGTGTTTTTGAGGTTCACAGAGAAGAAAAATTCACTTTAATGGAGAAGAAGAGGAACTTCGGGGGTGGACGGGAGAAGATGAACGCTGGGGAGGGGTTTGCTGGGGGAAGGTGGTGGATCAGTTTTTTATTTTCATTTTTCAAAAAAGTTTTATAATTTCTTTTTAATAATTAGTTTTTTTTTTTATTTTTATTTTTTAAATAGTTTTATAATTATTTTTTAATAATTTGGATCCTCAATGCTATTTTTTTTAATTTTTTTATTTCTTTTTAATAATCACTTTTTTATTTTTAGTTTTTAAATAATTTTATAATTATTTTTAATAATTTGGATCCTCAATGTCATTTTTTATTTTTATTTTTTTAAAATTTTATTTTTATTTTAAAATAATTTTATAATTATTTTTTAATAATTTGTTTTTTAATAATTTTATAATTTTTTTTAATAATTAGTTTTTTATTTTTATTCTTTAAATAATTTTATAATTTTTTTTTAATAATTTGTATCCTCAATGCCAAGTGTCACCTTTTAATTCGCTGTTTTTGCCACATCAGCGCGTGTGTGCAATACACACTTTAGCTTTTAGCTGATAGGGAAAAAAATGGCCAATTGATTCAAAATTTGGAGGTTTTAGGGGCCTGAGAGACATAGGCCTTAGTTGAGGGGTCTAAGTGAATTTTTGAAATAAGTTTGAATGACTTAAGATCTTTATTCCTTACCCTGTTTCCGGGGTGATGCTTGTATTTTTTGTTTTAAGTATTTATATTAATATGAAACGGAAGATCGGACTATAATAACTCAAATGGTTACTCAACTTATAATTTTTCTGTCAGAAAGTCATTCAACTTTGATTCTTATTCAAAAAGTCACTCAACTATGAGTTTTTTTCTCAAAAAGTCACTCAACTTTAATTTTTACTCCAAAAGTCATTCAACAATAAATTCTTTTCTCAGAAAGTCACTCAAACTATTTAATTAATTTTTTCAGTAAAATTTGCTATCATATAATTTTTATTTTAAATTTTTTTTTAAGAAATAAAAAAGATTTTCATTTAAACAATCAAGTTAGTGATCCGACCATATCCAAAATTCATTTAAATGGCTTAATTGAATATATTTTTTATTTCTTAGAATTTTAATTTTACTACTATTTTCTTGTCTAACGATTACTCTATACTGATCATCAGTTAATATACTAAAACCGTACTCATTTGATTGTACAATTTTTGAGGCTAATTTTACCTCGTTGCAGTGTATATATATTATAATGTTACAAATGTTTAATAACATTTGGTAATATTTTATATCATATCATTTTAGTTTAAAATCTACAACGATCCCTTTTATCAACTTTTAAGAATAAAATTCATTGTATTTATTTGATGCATATGTATATTATACAAGTGGTAATATAAAAAATTGCATTATGATTGAAAAATCAATTTTGTAAATAAGTACCACGTTGAAAGTTAATTAAATCTAATCAACTAAATGAATATGATTCGAAAAATCTTAAAAGTTAATATTAACATTATAAGGGAATTGATATAAACTATTTAGGATATTTTAAAATTTCAGAGGCTTAAATATAAAGTAAACATTAGAATATGTAATAATATGGTTCAAATATTTTTTTACTTTTTTTAGAATTTTGGTTTTAAATAAAATTTTAAGTTAGCAAATTTTAATTAAAACAAATAATTAAATAGGCTGAGTGACTTTATAAGTAAAATATTTATACTTAATGACTTTTGAAGTAAAAATTAAAGTTGAGTGACTTTCTAATAGAACAATCATAAGTTGAGTAACTTTTGGAGTAATAAATAAAATTGAATAACTTTCTGAGTAAAATATCATAAGTTCAGTGACTATTTGAGTTAACTCTATATACCATACTTTAAACTTATAAGTCTTCTTTAATTTACTTGGAAGGAATGCCAGCGATATTGTTTTCACATTTTTAATTCTGATAGGGTTTGCTTATTTCTTATTATGTATTATTAATATGAATCGTGGTGGGACAAAGTCGTCCATATCTGAATTTCGGACTACAGCCAAAATGTCAATATGAAACAAATTGGAACAAAAAAATTCAACATACTTCAAATATGTGGATCTTTGCTTGATTCTGCACAATATATATATATTTATTGTGGATTTGATTATGCACAATATATATAAAAAAGGCAGTTCGGTGCATTAAAACTATCGCTATGTACAGTGTCCGAGGAAGAGCCCCACCACAAGGATGTATCGTACGCAGCCTTACCTTGCATTTCTGCCATAGGCTGTTTCCAAGGCTTGAACCCGTGACCTCCTGGTCACATAACAGCAACTTTACCAGTTACTTTACCAGTTATATATATATATATATATATTTGTTTTTTTTTTTATACTGATAATTAGATTAATTGATTTTCTAAATTTAGCTGGAACATTCTTTTTCAATTGAAATCATATCTTCTCTGTTGTTAGAGAAAGTAACACCCCATTAATACACCGGTAATATTATCCGATCTAGTATTGGGATAGCCCTCCACGGCTTTCTTATACTCCCAATCTATCTTTGCATTTAATGAAGGTCTGAATCTGAATGTTTCAGATTTTAGACTATTAACTGCATTTTTTTTATTAAGATTTTAGCTTTTAATAGGTCTGAATAGGTTTTAATCATTCAGATTTAGAATCAAATCTTAATAGGTCTGAAGAAGTATTCTGGTGTTGGATAATATTCACCGTCACTCTATTCATAATCATCAATCACCACCACTAACCACCTCTGCTACCACCGCCATTGTTAACCACCACCTACCACCACCAACCACCTCCACCATCACAACCATCATCAACAATAAATATCGCTACCAACCACTATTGTCAACCGCTACCACACCTACTACCTCTATTATTCTAATTATATTCACCGCTACCACCGTCGTCAACACCACCACCATCATCAACCACTACCGGTCAATCCCTAATATTGACCAACTCATCTATCACAACTAGAACCACCGCTAACTACCACTAATACATCACAACCTTCATATATTCTTTGGCTACCACCACCATTGTCACTAGTAACTACCTCTACCATCACTTCAACCACTATCATTGTTATAATTTATCTCTACTCTGTATAATTATATGCAACAATAACTTCAACACAAGTTCAAGTTTAAGACAAGAACACTTATGAAGTTCTTTTAACACCCTCAACACAAGATTATGAATAATTTATCTAAGAAGTATGTTAAGTTTCAGAAATGAGATGAAACAGAATTTTTTAAGGCCAAGTCCCCCGACTTCACGGAGTGACCTTAAGGAATAATTTTTCTCACTGTACCCGAGGTTATGGAATCTTCATCCCTGGATAAAATGATCAAATAAACTAACTATAGTGGTACCTCAAATAATTGGAATCTCTTCGAACTCACTCAGCGATTTGATTGATCACACGAAATATTTTTGAAGACAAGAAGAGTTTGTATGTTTAGAAAAATTTTCGTACCTAAATCTGTAGATGAAAGCAAGTTTATATAGCCATCATGTGCCTCTTCTGAAAGGTGGCAATGGTTCACTTAAAAGGTGTAACATTTCTAAAAAATCATGTCTGTTCGTCCAAAGAATGAGTCTTTTTTCGATAGGCATACCATTTTATGAATTAGTGTGTCATTTCATTGAAAGTTTGTATCCCTTCCGAAGCATCAATTCGCTTCTGCACTGCATTTCAAAACAGTATTTCCACCACTGCATGCATGCCTATAAATGGAGGATCAAAATACAAAAAAATTTGTTGTGTTTTTCCCTTTGGTATTTTCGGATTAGATTTTTGTCAAATAAACTTTGTCCAAAAAGATAGATCTAATCGATCGATCATTTGACAAATCCAAATCCATATCCAAATCTAAAGCAGAAGCCGAAGCTAATGCCGAACCAAGCGAGCGACGAAGACGACGACGCGAGGCACCACCTTGTTCTTACCTCACTATCCATGTGGAGTAAGGGCTTCTTATTACAAACACTTCAAAGTTCCCTTCTCCCCTCCAATGTGGAAGAATTAGTGAACTTTTTCTTAAAAGAGTACACTTTCTATTTTAGTGTCTCTCTTTCTCTCCATTATTTTTTCTTTATTTTTCATTCACATTTTTCATACATATTGAACCCAATAATCCCCCACATGAATGGGGAATGACTATTTTTTTGTAAAATTTTACGGACAAGTATGTGATCATCAAGCAAAGACTGATTGCATCTGGATAAGTGAGTTTTCCTTTGAACTTTTCGTAATGAACATGCATCGGATGCACTCGGTCAATTGGTCGGTTTGATATCTTTGAACCATTGGGCTTTAATGTACACCTAGACAACATATGTCACACAATCAACCTTTTACCATTTATGATTCTCACAGTTTGTTCTTTTCAGCCATGAACATGCCTCGGTTTCATAAGAGCTTAGAGAATAGGACTTTACTAATATTCTTCTTGAAGCGACTTCCACTTCGCCCTCACATAGATGATTTCTAAACATTCAATCCTATATATTAAACTATTTGGTCAAATCTCTCAAATTTAGATAATCATTGAAAGACTTCACACCATAAGTCTTATCCTCGTTCACTAAATATTGTCTACATCATGAGAATGGGTTGGGTATTTAAAAATGTTGAACCTGTTAGAAACAACTTTGTTTGTTCTCCTTGAACCTAACTCTTGGGATCTTCAGTCTGCTAGGTAGAGTTACCGTCACGCTGACTTGTCCTAGGCCTTAAACCCATTCCCTTAGATGTTCTCTCAACTCTTTCTCTAGATAGACCTTTTGTAAGTGGATTCAACATATTAGCCTTTGAATTTACATAGTCAACAATGATAGTTCTACTAGAGAGAAGTTCTCTAATGGTATTATGTCTCTGTCTTATGTGACGATATTTACCATTGTACATCATGCTCTCTGCCCTACCTATAGCCGCTTGGCTATCACAGTGCATACATACTGGTGCCACTAGTTTGGTCTAATAAGGAATATCTTCCAAGAAATTTTGAAGTCATTCTGCTTCTTCACCGGCTTTATCCAATGCGATAAATTCAGATTCCATTATAGAGCGAGCAATACAAGTCTATTTGGATGATTTCCAAGAGACCACTCCTCCACCAGTATTAAATACATATCCACTCGTGGATTTTACTTTGTTCGACCCGGTGATCCAATTTGTATCACTATATCCTTCAAGTACCGTGGGATATTTATTATAATGCAAAGCGTAGTCTTGAGTGTATTTAAGATACCCCAAAACTCTTTTCATTGCCATCCAATGATTTTTATTAGATTTATTAGATTTACTTATGTACCGACTTAACTTACTTATAGCGCATGCTATGTCTGGCTGTGTACAGTTCATTATATACATTAAACATCCCAATTCTCTTGCATACTCCAATTGTGAGTCACTTTCACCTTCATTCTTTCAAAGTGCAAAGCTCATATCCAATGGAGTCTTGGCAATACCAAATTCCATATACTTGAATTTTTTAAGTACCTTTTTGATGTAATAAGACTGTGAAAATGCTAATCCTTGTGGAGTTCTATAGATTCTTATTCCTAAGATCACATCCACAACTCCAAGGTCTTTCATATCGAACTTGCTCTCGAGCATTCGTTTTATTGCATTTATGTTTGAAATGTCTCTACTGATGATCAACATATCATCCACATATAAACACATAATGACTTGGTGATTTGGAGTGTCTTTAAGATAAACACATTTATCACATTCATTAATTTTGAATCTGTTTGCCGACATGGTTTGGTCAAACTTTGCATGTCATTGCTTAGGTGCTTGTTTTAGTCCATGAAGTGACTTAACAAGTTTACACACCTTATTTTCTTTTTCTGGAACCACAAAACCCTCAGGCTGTTCCATGTAAATTCCTTCCTTTAATTCTCTACTTAGGAATGCAATTTTCACATCCATTTGATGGATTTCAAGACCATATACCGCCGCCAAGGCAATTAACATCAAATCGACGTTATCCTTATTACCGACGAGTATGTATCAAAATAATCAAGACCTTCTTTTTGTTTGAAGCCTTTTACTACAAGTCTTGCCTTGTATTTGTCAATAGTACCATCCGCTTTCATTTTTCTTTTGAAGATCCATTTAGGTCCTAAAAGTTTGTTTCCTGGAGAAAGATCAACCAACCCCCACATATGGTTGCTTAAGATTGAATCAATCTCACTATCGACTGCATCTTTCCAAAAGGATGAGTTTGAAGACGCCTTCGCTTCCTTAAATATTTAAGCCTCATTTTCTAAGAGAAATATTACAAAATCTGATCCAAACAAAGTTAACGTTCTTTGATGTGTACTACGTCTTGGATTCTCATCATTATGTACATTCTCACTTGGTTTATATCGAGGTCATTTAGACCCTCCACTAGACTGTTCATATCTAGTTTTATACGGATAAATATTTTCAAAGAATTTAGTGTTATCTGATTCAATTACTGTATTTTCATTAATATTCGGATGTTTGGATTTATGAACCAAAAACTGACATACTTTACTACTTTTAGCATATCCTATGAACACGTAGTCCACCGTCTTAGGTCCTATCTTAACCCTTTTAGGCATAGGAACTTGGACCTTTGCTAGGCACCCCTACATTTTAAAATATTTCAAGTTGGATTTCCTTCCTTTCCATTTTTCATAAGGAATTGATTGTGTCTTACTATGGGGAACTATATTGAGTATTCGGTTGGCTGTAAGAATAGCCACCCCCCCAAGATTTGCGCTAAAGCTGAACTTATAAGTAAGACATTCATCATTTTCTTCAAAGTGTGGTTTTTCCTTTACGCAATTCCATTAGATTGAGGTGAATACTGGGACGTAGTTTGATAGACAATTCCATTCTCTACACATAGTTTGGCGAAGGAAGATTCATATTTTCCGCCCCTATCACTTGTTATAGTTTTGATATTTTTCTCTAACTGATTTTCAACTTCATTTTTGTATTGCCTAAACGCATCTATTGTTTCATCCTTACTATTTAGCAAGTAGACATAACAATATCTAGTGCAATCGTCAATAAAAGTTATAAAATACTTTTTCCCACCACATGATGATGTTGATATCATATCACAAATGTCAGTGTGGATTAAGTCTAAGGAATTGGAATTTCTTTCAACGGACTTATACAAATGCTTAGTATACTTTGATTCCACACAAGTTTGACACTTTGATTTATTGCACTCAAAGTTTAGCAAAACTTTTAAGTTAATTAGTTTTCATAATGTTTTGTAATTAACATGGTCTAATCGTTCATGCCACAAATTCGGAGACTCAAGCAAGTAAGAAGAATTTAAAATTTTATTGATTTTAACATTCATTACATTCATTTTGAATAGGCCCTCATTGAGGTAGCCTTTTCCTACATACACTTCTCCTTTACTAAGTATAATTTTTCCAGAAATAAATACACATATGAATTTGTTCTTGTCTAGAAGTGAAACAGAAATCAAGTTCTTTCGTAACTTTGGAACATACAAGACATTGTTAAGTGTCAACACTTTGCCGGAAGTCATCTTCAAGAACACTTTTCCTGTTCCTTATAATTTTGCAATAGCGGAGTTTTTCATGTAGATCTTTTCTTCTACTTGAGCCAGAGAGAACGTCGAAAACAACTCCTTGTTAGCATAAACATAGCGGGTGGAACCAGAATCCATCCACCATTCACAAGGATTTCCCACCAAGTTGCATTCGAAAAGCATAACACACAGATCATCCATTTCTTTCTTAGACTCATCCAGATTTGCTTGGTCCTTCTTCTTCCCTTTCTTCAGGGCACGACAATCCGTAGACTTATGGCCAATCTTACCACAGTTGAAGCATTTTCCCTTGCACTTCTTCTTGGGCTGATTGCTTTCATTTCTAGCTTTCTTTCCCATTTTAGAGTTGTTTTGGTCATCTTCTACAATGTTTGCTCCACTCATTGCAGAATTGCCTCTTGACCTTCTTTTCCACAACCTTATTATCTCCTTCAATGCGTAGTCTTAAAATCATATATTCGACTGAAATCTCCTTACGTTTGTGTTTTAAATAGTTTTTGAAGTCTTTCCACATAGGTGATATCTTCTCTATTATTGCTACTACTTGAAACGCTTTATTCATAATCAAACCTACAACAAAGTTCATGTGAATAGTAGGAACATTTTTAAATTGTTCAACAATGGTATTTGTCAAAATCATACCTTCTGCTAGTAGATCATGGATGATCACTTGCAGTTCCTGCACTTGTGAAACAACAGACTTGTTATCTATCATTTTGTATTCTAGGAATCTTTCTACAAAGAACTTTTTAGTTCCGGCATCCTCTGTCTTGTACTTCCATTCTAGCGCTCCCCATAACTCTTTTACAGTCTTGGTTCCGCTATACACATTGTAAAGGTCATCTTGGAGACCACTCAAGATGTAATTCCTGCAAAGGAAATTTGAGTGTTTCCAAGCTTCCATAATCACGAAGTATTCTTTTTCAGAGGTTTCCTCGGGCACCTTCGGAGCTTCCTCAACCATGAACCTTTGAAGACAAAGAGTTGTGAGGTAGAAGAACATTTTCTGCTGCCATCTCTTGAAGTAAATACCCGCAAACTTTCCAGGTTTCTCCGCCGGTGGCATAGCTTGCAGAGCATTAGTACAACTCTTCGTGGCAATACTAGTTGCCACCATAGTAATTCCAGCATCATGCATTTGACTACCAGTCATCATTTTCCTGTTACCACAAGACAATACCTTTAGTATATCAAAATACTTATTAAAAAATTACATCAACTTTAAATACTTCTTGTTTCTAGTTTAACAATGAAGTTTTTATGACTTCCAATTGTCAACCGAGTGATCTTTAACTTGTGATAAATATTTTCTGTCTTTAAATCACTAGTTAAGTTCAAACGGAGTAGAAAGCTTAAAGCTTTAATCTCCAAAAACAAGCTATACAGATTCCAAAAGTTATTATTCCTTAAGATTGTTATTTTCAACGTTTTTGGGTACAAGAATCTGTATATATATATGCAACAATAACTTCAACATAAGTTCAAGTCTAAGCCAAGAACACTTATAAAGTTCTTTTAACACCTTCAACACAAGATTACGAATAATCTATCCAAGAAGTATGTTAAGTTTCAGAAATGAGATGAAACAGAATTTTTTAAGGCCAAGTCCCCCGACTTCACGGAGTGTCCTTAAGGAATAATTCCCCTCACTGTACCCGAGGTTATGGAATCTTCCTCTCAGGATAAAATGGCCAAACAAACTAACTGTAGTGGTACCTCAAACAATTGGAATCTTTTCGAACTCACTTAACAATTTGATTGATCACACGGAATATTTTTGAAGACAAAAAGAGTTTGTATGTTCAAAATTTTTTTCGTACCTAAACCTGTGGATGAAAATAGGTTTATATAGCCATCAGGTGCCTCTTCTAAAAGGTGGCAATGGTTCACTTAAAAGGTGTACCCTTTCTGGAAAATCATGTCTGTTCGTCCAAAGAATGCATCTTTTCCGAATAGGCATACCATTTCATGAATCGGTGGGCCATTTAATTGAAGGGTTGCATCCCTTCCGAAGCATCAATTCGCTTTTGCGCTGCATTTCGAAATAGTTTTTCTCCACTGCATGCATGAATATAAATGGAGGATCAAAACATAGAAAGATTTATTGTATTTTTTCCTTTGGTATTTTCGGATTAGATTTCTGTCAAATAAAGTTTGTCCAAAAAGATAGATCTCATCGATCGATCATTTTCCAAATCAAAATCCAAATCCAAATCGAAAGCCGAGCGAGTGACGACGATGACGGCGACGTGAGGTACCACCTTATTCTTGCCTCACTATCCATATGGAGTAAGTGCTTCTTATTATAAACACTTCAAAGTTCTCTTCTCCCACCAATGTGGGAGAATTAGGGAACTTTCCCTTAAAAAAGTACACTTTCCATTTTAGTGTCTTTTTTTTTCTTTACTATTTCCCCTCCATTTTTCATTCACACTTTTCATATATATTGAACCCAACAACCATATCCACCATCACAACTAACAACATCTCCAACTGGCACCAACACATTATCAACCACCATCTATTCATTTTTAAGCCATCACAATCAACATCTCCAACTACTAACATTAAGCAACGTCACATCACAATCACAACCACCACTATCAGTTGTCACTATCATAACAGTCACTACAATACTATTCATCACAACTATCACCACAAATATTACTAATCACTAACATCAATCACCGTCACTGCAACCACCATTATAAACCATCATCATATCATTAACAAACATAATTATTTTTTTCCAATCAAATAAGAATTTTATTGTATTAAATTACATACTTTTCTAATATATAATTAGTTTTTTATTTGAATTGTATTTTTTATTTTATTATATACACAAATAATATTTTTTTACACATTCATATGTTGAATAACAAACAGTCTTCATCATTCAGTTTCAGATCTAGAGATAACATCATAATCATTCAGATGTGCATTCAGATTCAGACTTCTGAATCTTAAAAAAAACAAATGCACCCTAAATCTAGATATGTTAAGCTATTTTTTGTTTTTTCTCCCCTTTGAATTGGAAGTTATGGAGGGGGAACTGAGAAAAAGAAAAGGATTTTTAAACTTTTAGAACACTAAGTAGCCATTTGGTAGGGTGTATTGTTTTGATAATTCATGGATTAAAACGTGGTATTATTTTATAGTAGTAAATTTGGAGCAATGTATAACTTCTATATGTATTAGTTATATATCTGACATTGTATTATCGGATGCATAACTACTATACCTTATTTGGTTGGATTTGTAACCCATGAATAAATATGAGTAAAGACAAAAAATGCCCTCAATTTTTTTTTTAATTTATTTAATGTGAGTTATTTCTTTTCCATTTATCAAGATAATAATATCCCTTCAAATAATTTTAGTCATAAAAAAAATACTCCATTAACTTAAAAGATACTTATTGATCAAAATTCAAAAATAAAATGCATGATTACAGATAAGCTGTAAGTTTGTAAATAAGATATATCACAAATAAAAATATTTATTCTTCTTTTCTTTAACACTCACGGAACATAATTTTATGTTAATAATGATTTTATTGTCTCATTCAAAAGTTACACGTAACTTCCTCCAACTTAAAAACATCACAAAGTGAAAACAACAAACAAATGATGAACAAATAAAGAAAAGATAACCAAAAAGTAAAATTCCCCCAAGTGAATGATTAAATCATAAAATTTCAAAGTAAGTAACTAGTTATATTGTTGATTTTTTTATTTTTAAAAAAGAATAGTAAAGCTTCGCAAAGAAAATACACAAAGTTATAATATGTCGAGGGTATTTTCGTAAACAAATAATATTATTTTTAAAATATAACAATACATGTTATTTTTAATACATCCAACCAAGTACTTCATAAAAAATAATTTCAACATTACTAATTCCAGTATTACTAATCCCACCACTACTAATCGCAACATTACTAATACATCTTATTTAATACTATCTTATATACTCCACCAAATGACCCCTAATAGTACTAATTATTTTGGACAGCGGAAGAGAAATTTTTAAAGACATGGGGCACGAAAGTGCAAACAAAAGGATTATACATGCTCTCACTATAATGGCATCGAAATAGTATGTTTTTATGCTTTCTAGAGTTCAGATAGTGTTAATTTTATTGAATAGCATGCACATGCATATACATTGCAAAATGTAAAACAGTCAACAATTTATTTATTTTAGTTTAATCATCTAATATTTGAAACTCACTAACTCTATTAAATCAAATTCACATGACGTAGGGGTCTTTTAATAGATATCTCTTCTGACTAATGAAGAAGGAATCTTATCACATCAAGAACCAAGTTAGTGTTTAACTGGAGGAAAAAATCCCCATCATTTATCAAATATATGACGGAAAATAATGACGTGCAATTTCAATATTGTCGATTTAAATCCATACTGGTAAGAAATTGCAGCAAGGATTACCTTTTTGCTCCATCTGTTTACATAATCCATATTTAACTGTTATAAATCAAAGAAAACAACATGCAGGTGGACCGCATTAGTGTTGGTGACCTTATCTGGTAACATTAAGAAAATAATTCATCCAGAATTAGGGTGTTGTTGAAAAGAGACATTCATATATCTGAAGTTTTTGTCAATATGTTCTCCACTCAAGTTTCTTTTGATGTTATGTTGTACTAGTGATCGATTGGTTTTAGGTAAAGTGGGGTAAAAGCAAGAAATAATAAACGGATAAGACAAACAGGGCAGTTGAATGCTTGTGTTAAACAAAGAATTTTTTAAAAATTTCAATGTGTAGTAAAGGTTTTTATATATGAAAGGTTAGTAGAGTAGAAAAAAGATTTAATGCTGTGTGAAAATTCTGACCACTACTAAAAAAATTAGAAAAATTAATCACAAAACCTGACCACATGTGGTCGATTTTTCTGTATTTTCGACCACATGTAGTCGGTAAAAGTGTGGTAGCTTTTTTAAAACCGATCACGTGTGATAGGATTTTTTGAAAAATATGTATATATTTTTAAAATTCATTATTATTTTTTTATAAAAGAAAAAAGATTTTAAAAATAAAAAATTCAAAGAAAATCAACCACAAGTGGTCGATTTATTTTTAAATTAATTAATTAATTTTTAAAAAACCAACCACTTGTGGTTTGTTTTTGTAAAAATTTCTAGAAAAGCAACCACATGTGGTCGGTTTTTTTAGTAATTTTTTTTAAAAAATAAAAAGCAAACAGCCAAATAAATGAAACAACCAGCATACAATACAACAACATACCAAGTGTATTCCCATACAACGAACAGACTATACAAGTCTAAAAACATACAAAAGTGTAAAAGCTACAAGTCATCTACAAATCCAAACTACAACACATACAAAAGTAAAAAAACTACCACTCATCATTATCCTCTGCATTATCCGCATCCTCATCCGCATACACAGGATCTTATTCCTCATCTGTACTGATATCATCCAGTGGGCCTAAACCTTTTGTAGCCTGAACTGCATCACCGGGACATGGACGAACAATCCCTGCAGATCGAATAAAAGAGTTGAACTGCTGCTATAGTATCTTGATTTGTGATGCTGTTTCTTATTCCTTCTGCTTCTCCCTCTCTCTGTGTGCAGCAAACTCTTCAGTGAGTTTAGAAACCGTAGTTCTTAGTGATTCAATGGTTTCTCTATCAACTGATGAGGTATAGGATGTCGGGCCGAACATAGACCTAACATTCTCGCTATCACATTTTCTGAGGTATCCGTAGTATTGGCCTTTAACTGGAGGAGCCAAAGTTTCTCTCCATAACTCCTCTTCTACATCTTTAGGTATTGTTTCACCTTGACTTTCAAGAGGATGAGTACTACGATACTCATTAACGAGCTGCATATATTTGTCCTATAATCAAAGTAAAGCTAAATTTAATAGTAAAAAAATATTAAACTACTTGTACTTGAATAATATCAACTTTGAGAAAAAGATTCAAAACAAGAAATTTGATTCTTACATGGATAGCTTTTACACGAGGCTCAATCCAGATATCTTCATCAGTTGGGTTCTTTTTCTTCCTCACATGCGTCATCTTGAATATCTCATCGTGTCTTATCTTCTTACCCTTTTGTTTTTCCTGCATATGATAAAATTATTAATATTCAAATAATTAAAAATTTAAATAGAAACAAATAATTAAAACTGTAAAAGTTACATAATATTTTTTCCTCCACAGCAATCTGACTAACTGCACGCGCAGTATATAGTGAGCCACCCTTGGATGATGCCCTGGCTTTCTTTCCTTTCTCACTCAACAATTTGTATTCGTCGCTATTCTAATAGCGAATATAATCTTTCCACATGAGTACCAATATAAAACCCTGGTCAGACCCTGTTTGTTTTGGCATAATCCAACAGACCATTGAATCTGGATCTAGCTCTTTAATAAAAATTCCTCTGTATAGTACATTTATGCATATCATCCCACCAATAATATTTCTACAACAAAAATAAAAATATAATATTCAATTTTTTATTCTAACTTAAGTAGTCAATAAGTTAAATCCTTACACGAAATTCTTTAAATATTAGTTCTCTGCCATGTTCTAGAACCTTCTGCCAACTGGTACAATAGCCGTTGAGGTTCCGACAAATGCATTCAGTCATAATTTTTTCAACTCCAGCATCGAGCCTAAACCTACAACACAAATCAAACAGTAAATTAATAGAGCATAGTAATACAAATGAAAAATGAATAATGTTGTTATATTTAGAAATCTTACCCTATTCCATATGGAATAATATACCACCTTCGATAATCATCTCTATCTTCGGGCTGTGAAACAAGTGCTGGTGGATGCACTGGCATGGGAAGATCTGAAGCACCGGATGAAGTGCCTTCACGATGAAGATCCAATAATCTAATAGATCCAGCAGAATCACTGTGAGAACGTGGGTGACTGCTAGCAGAGGGTACTTACGATGGTAGATGTTTGGATGTTCCAGCGATCTTTGATAGTACTGTGATGGCGGTGGTACATTGATGGTAGCAGAATGAGTTGATGTAGACCCATAAAATGGTCCCACATATGTAGGATCAGGAACTGAATACTGCGATCACTTAGAATATTGGTCGTGCTGGCGCGTCAGCAAACTGACCCTCAGATATATGAATACCTGTCGGTCGTCTATAAGACGGAGGTTGTTTTTTCTTTTTTTTCTTTTGGTAGGATAAACTTTTTACTTACCTTTGTCACCTCTACCTGACATCTAAATTATGTAAAGTTAACAAGTAGTTAGTTCCTACAAAATGAATATATAAGAAAACATTCCAAGTAACTAATTTCAAGTTACTAATTCACATTTCAAATCACTCCAACAACGCGAGATAGACAAGAATATTTCTATTACTATATAAATTATGGAAAAATGAAAACAACAATCTTACACAGTATATTACATATCAATCTTAAACAAGAAACATAAAGGTAAATAGTACAAAGCATAAAGACATCAATACATAATAAATACAACCTACACAAACTAATCCTCCTTTCCTGAAGATTCTTCACTAAACCATTCATCCTCTTGAGAAGTTTCGTCATCTCCTATCCACTCAGCCTCTTCTTTTACAATATTAACTTCTTCAAATATAATTTCTGGGTGATTCAAACTATCTACTAAGTCAATGTCCACTAGCTAATGATCAATCTACATTTTATTTTGATACATAGTCTCTAACAAATTCTCAACTTCCAACCATCATATAGGATTTATTTTGATTATAGCCAACCAATTATCACTACGTAAGAGATAAGGAGCATAATACACTTGTTTAGCATTTTGCACTAGCACAAAGGGATCGTAAACATAATACGACCTATTGTACTTCACTTCAATGATGTTATACTCCTTATGTGCTCTTGTGCCTCTTGATCTTGGATCAAACCACTTACATCGAAAGAGGATAATTTTTTTAATTGGGAAACGAGCATATTCAGTTCTAAGATCTCGTGTATGATGCCAAAGTAATCAATATCATCATCACCCTTAACACAAACACCATTATTGTTTGTTTTCCTTGTTCTGGAGTGTTCTTCGGTGGAAAATTTAAACCTATTTACTGTGTAATGGGACATTGTATGGGCTTCAACTAGTCCCAAAGAAATATCTCTCAAGAACTGATCGTATGCGGCTGCATTTGGTGACTGGTTACCTAAAATATTAAATATATATGTGTGTGTGTTAGTTGAAGAATGTGTAAATATTTAAAATTTATAGAAATATTAGTACACTTACGAACCTTATATGTAAATCATGTTGCAAAGGATGCATACACTTGATTTTTGTGGAATTGAGTCTTAAATAAACTGAAGATCCAACGTGCGAAACTAATTAGTTTCCTTAAGGGAATGAGTAAATAAATAAGATATGTTAATTTTTAATCTCCTTACTTTAGAGAGCGCTCAACTTTTAGGAAATTCAGCAGGACATACAAAGTTGCTGATTTGTGCTCCATAGTAGTGACCCGAGGAAATATGGGCTTTTTAGCCTTACAACTAGATTGATTGAAAATTGATATTGGTTGCAAATTAGGCTCATTCTCATCATCTTGATGACGATTCGGTCTGTTTCTTGAACAAGAAACTTTATCATGAAAGTAATATGAACAAAATTGAGACGTTTATCTTGCAAGATATGCCTCAACTATAGAGTCTTCCACCCTATGTTTATTTTTGGGACCCCTTTTTAATTTTTCAATTGCTCTGCACAATCTTAAGATTATATGTTTATTAAAAAAAAATATGTATGAATTTAAATATGTTGCAATTACTTACCATTTGAATAGATACATCCACCTAGTTTGAACCGGATCGCTCAGCCGAGTTTCATGCACAAGGTGAATGGGAAGATGTTCCATTATATCGAAGAACCCTGGCGAAAAAATCTTCTCCAACTTGTTGGTTATAACAAGAATATTACTTTTCATTCACGCCATATTTTCTTCTTTTAATGTGGTGGAACATATGTCTTTGAAGAACAAACTAATCTCTACTATTGGTTTCCATATGTGTTCAGGTAAACCAGTAAAAGCAGTTGAAAGTAATTATTCCATGAAAACATGACAATCATGACTTTTCACTCCATACAAGATTCCTTGTGCCATATCAACCCTCTTTCCTAAATTTGAGGCATATCCATCGGGCATATTTAAACTTTGGACCCACTCACATATTTGTCGCTTTTGGTCCAACTTGAATGTAAAACTAGCCTTGCGCTTAAGAAAATTGCCATTGGGCCCCTCCTGTAAGTGTAATTCTCAACATTTGTAATATTTTGGTAAGTCAAGTCGGCCTTAGGATTATCCTTTGTTTTGCTGGTGACATCCATAACTATGTTGAACAAGTTGTCAAAATAGTTCTTCTCAGTACGCATGACATTAACATTATGTCTAAGTAAATTATCTAGTCAATATTCTAACTCCCAAAATATACTTTGCTTAGTGCAGTTATGCAAAACGCCATATCCATCCAGCCTATACAATGGTTCCTCGCTAACTTTAGGCAAATTCTGAACTATCTCTCAGATGTCATGACCAGATAACCTTGGAGGTGGACCATCATATTTCGTTCTATTCTTTCTGAATGCATTCTTGAGTCTCCTAAATTCATGATCAGATGGAAAGAAACATCGATGACAATCAAACCATGAATTTTCCCAGCCATGTCTCAATGTGAAAGATTTTATTTTTTCCATGCAGTATGAACAAACCAACTTTCTGGCTATCATCCCCAAGACAACATTTCAAAAGTAGAAAAATCATTAACAGTCCACATTAGATATGCACAATGATTGAAATTCTGTTAAGTGAGATATCCCAAGTTTCAACCCCCCATACCATAAAATTTAAAGTTCATCAATCAAAGGTTGTAAGTAGACATCTATTCCGCTTTTTGGATTACGTGGGCTAGAAACAACACAATTTAGAAATATGTAGGGACTAGTCATCAACATTTCAGCAAGAAGATTATACGGGGTGATAAATACAGGCCAACATGAATATGGCACAGAACCAACTGAAAAAGGACGGAATCCATCCGCACATAATCCCAAATGAATATTTCGTGGCTCAGTTGCAAAATAAGGATAAGTTGCATAAAAATGCTTCCAAGCCTCTCCATCATATCGATGACACATAACACCAATGGACCTTCTATTTTCACTGTGCCATATCATATGAGGAGTTGAGTTGTTTGAACCATACAACCTCTTCAACCTTGGTATTAGAGGTAAGTAATGCATCGCCTTAATAACAATTTTATTTCCACTACAACCACGCTTATATCGAGGGTGCTAACAAAACTTATAGGACTCTAGGTTAGAATCTTCCTTAAAGTATAACATACAGCCGTTTTCACAACAATCAATTCTAACCGAGGAGAGACCTAACTTTGACACCAATCTTTTTGCCTTATAGAAAGAATCAGAAACCTCTAAGGCGAGGTCAACTAACTCTTTAATAAAGTCTATCATTGAGTCCATTCCTCCTTTAGCAGTATTCCAATCAAACTTAATACTTAATAAACTAATAGCCACAGACAAACAAGAATGCAAACACCCGTCAAACAAAGGATGACTAGCAGCATGCATTTGTTCAAAAAAATGGCCCGCTTCTCTATTGGGAACATCTTCGACATTTTTGATAAAGTTGACCTCGTGTTGCATCCCAAAAGCATCGTACACCATTTCTGTCATCTTAGTATCTTGATATTCATTATGCCCTGTAGACCTACTACTTTCACCACCAACAAAGTTATTTTGCTCAACAACACCATCAATAGTACGCAATCTTAAAAATTCCCCGTGAAAACCCGTTCTATAAAGATGTTACTTCACAACTTCTTATTTTAAAAGATTTGTACAATCACATCTAACACAAGGACAATGGATAGCCCAAAAACAAAACCAAACATCAAGTGTCATAGCATGTTCAACAAATAGTCTGACACCTTTAACAAATTCCTCCCTAAGACCCATTCTATTATCACTATTCCGTTGATATATCCAGCTATAATAAGGTTCCATCTACACAATCAATCAGATTCAACTAATTAGTTCAACTCACAAAAAGTTCACATTTCAAGTACCTAAATTCAAAATGAAAAAGTACCTACACATAGAAAATTTCAACTGACTAAGTCGCCTCACATGTTATCAAACTAAACCACATTTAAAACAAAACTTCACATTTCAAGTACCTAAACTTCAACATTTTCAAGTCACTAAGTCACCTCCTAAAACAACAAACTAAACTACCTTCAAAATGATAAATTCAAATTTCAAGTACATACACTAAATAAATTTCAAGTGAATAAGTCACCTCCCAAGTCACCAAACTAAACCACATTCAAAGCAAAAATTCACATTTCAACTACTTACACTTAACCAATTTAAGTGACTAAGTCAACTCACATGTTACCAAAGTAAACTACATTCAAAACAAAAATTTCCATTTCAAATATCTAAACTTCAACATTTTCAAGTCACTAAGTCACCTCCTAAAGAAACAAACTAAACTACCTTCAAAATGATAAATTCACATTTCAGGTACCAACACTCAATCAATTTCAACTCTCGAAGTCACCACCTAAGTCACGAAATCAAACCACATTCAAAAAAAAAAAATTCACCTTTCAAGTACCTAAACTTAATCAATTTCAAGTGGCTAAGTCACCTCACAAGTCACCAAACTAAACCACATTCAAAACAAAGATTCACCTTTCACCTACTTACACATAATCAATTTCAAGTGACTAAGTCACCTCACATGTTACCAAACTAAACCACATTCAAAACAAAACTTCACATTTTAAGTACCTAAACTTCAACATTTTCAAGTCACTAAGTCAACCCCTAAAATAACAAACTAAAATACCTTCAAAATGATAAATTCACATTTCAAGTACCTACACTTAATCAACTTCAGCTCACTAAGTCATCACCCAAGTCACCAAACTAAACTACATTCAAAAAAAAAATTCACCTTTCACCTACTTACACTTAATCTATTTCAAGTGACTAAGTCTCCTCACATGTTACCAAACTAAACCACATTCAAAATAAAACTTTACATTTCAAGTACCTAAACTTCAACATTTTAATTCGCTAAGTCACCTCCTAAAATAACAAACTAAAAAACCTTTAGAGTAAAAAATTCACATTTCATGTACCTACACTTAATCAATTTCAAGTCACAAAATCATCACCCAAGTAACCAAACTAAACCGCATTCAAAATAAAAATTCACCTTTCTCCTACTTGCACTTAATCAATTTCAAGTGACTAAATCACCTCATATGTTACCAAACTAAACCACATTCAAAACAAAACATCACATTTCAAGTACCTAAACTTCAACATTTTCAAGCCACTAAGTCACCTCCTAAAACAACAAACTAAACTACCTTCAAAATGATAAATTAACATTTTAAGTACCTACACTTAATCAATTTCAATTCACTAAGTCACCACCCAAGTCACATAACTAAACCACTTTAAAAAAAAAAATCCACTTTTCACCTGCTTATACATAATCAATTTCAAGTGACTAATTCACCTCACATGTTACCAAACTAAACCACATTCAAAACAAAACTTCACATTTCAAGTACCTAAACTTCAATATTTTCAAGTCACTAAGTAATTTCCTAAAACAACAAATAAAACTACCTTCAAAATGATAAATCCACATTTCAAGTACATACACTTAATCAATTTCAAGTGAATAAGTTGCCTTCCAAGTCACCATACTAGACCGCATTCTAAACAAAAATTCACATTTCAACTACTTACACTTAATCAATTTCAAGTGACTAAGTCACCTCACATGTTACAAAACTATACTACATTCAAAACAAAAATTTCCATTTCAAGTATCAAAACTTCAACATTTTCAAGTCACTAAGTCACCTCCTAAAACAACAAACTAAACTACCTTCAAAATGATAAATTCACATTTCAAGTACCTACACTTAATCAATTTCAACTCACTAAGTCATCACCCAAGTCACCAAACTATACCATATTCAAAACAAAGTTCACCTTTCACCTACTTAATCAATTTCAAGTGACCAATTCACCTCACATGATACCAAACTTAACCATATTCAAAACAAAACTTCATATTTCAAGTACCTAAACTTCAATATTTTCAAGTCACTAAGTCACCTCCTAAAACAACAAACAAAACTACCTTCAAAATGATAAATTCACATTTCAAGTACCTACACTTAATCAATTTCAACACACTAAGCCACCTCCTAAAATAACAAACTAAACTAGCTTCAGAGTGATAAATTCATATTTCAAGTACCTACACTTAATCAATTTCCAGTCACTAAATCATCACCTAAGTCACCAAACTAAATCACTTTAAAAACAAAAATTCACCTTTCTCCTACTTACACTTAATCAATTTCAAGTGACTAAATCACCTCACCTGTTATCAAACTAAACCACATTCAAAACAAAACTTCACATTTCAAGTACCTAGACTTCAACATTTTCAAGTCACTAAGTCACCCCCTAAAATAACAAACTAAACTACCTTCAAAATAATAAATTCATGTTTCAAGTACCTACACTTAATCAATTTCAGCTCACTAAGTCATCACGCAAGTCACCAAACTAAACCACATTCAAAAAACAAATTCACCTTTCACCTAATTACACTTAAACTATTTCAAGTGACTAAGTTACCTCACATGTTACTAAAGTAAACCACATTCAAAATAAAACTTGACATTTCAAGTACCTAAACTTCAACATTTTCAAGCCACTAAGTCATCTCCTAAAACAACAAACTAAACTGCCTTCAAAATGATAAATTCACATTTCAAGTACCTACACTTAATCAATTTCAATTCACTAAATCACCACCCAAGTCACATAACTAAACCACATTCAAAAAAAAAATCCACCTTTCACCTGCTTACACATAATCAATTTTAAGTGACTAATTCACCTCACATGTTACAAAAGTAAACCCCATTCAAAACAAAAGCTCACATTTCAAGTATCTAAACTTCAACATTTTCAAGTCACTAAGTAATTTCCTAAAACAACAAACGAAACTACCTTCCAAGTCACCAAACTAGACTGCATTCAAAACAAAAATTCATATTTCAACTACTTATACTTAATCAATTTCAAGTGACTAAGTCACCTCACATGTTACAAAACTAAACTACATACAAAACAAAAATTTCTACTTCAAATATCAAAACTTCAACATTTTCAAGTCACTAAGTCACCTCGTAAAACAACAAACTAAACTACCTTCAAAATGATAAATTCACATTTCAAGTACCTACACTTAATCAATTTTAACTCACTAAGTCATCACCCAAGTCACCAAACTAAACCATATTCAAAACAAAATTCACATTTCACCTACTTACCCTTAATCAATTTCAAGTGACTAATTCACCTCACATGTTACCTAACTAAACCACATTCAAAATAAAACTTCATATTTCAAGTACCTAAACTTCAATATTTTCAAGTCACTAAGTCACCTCCTAAAACAACAAACTAAACTACCTTCAAAATGATAAATTCACATTTCAAGTACCTACACTTAATCAATTTCAACTCACTAATTCAACTCCTAAAATAGCAAACTAAACTACCTTCAGAGTGATAAATTCACATTTCAAGTACCTACACTTAATCCATTTCAAGTCACTAAATCATCACCCAAGTCACCAAACTAAATCACATTCAAAACAAAAATTCACCTTTCACCTACTTACACTTAATCAATTTTATGTGACTAAATCACCTCATATGTTACCAAACTAAACCACATTCAAAACAAAATTTCACATTTCAAGTACTTAAACTTCAACATTTTCAAGTCACTATGTCACCCCCTAAAATAACAAACTAAACTACCTTTAAAATGATAAATTCACATTTCAAGTACCTACACTTAATCAATTTCAACTCACTAAGTCATCACCCAAGTCACCAAACTAAACCATATTTAAAAAAAAAATTCACCTTTTACCTACTTACACTTAATCTATTTCAAGTGACTAAATTACCTCACATGTTACCAAACTAAACCACATTCAAAATAAAACTTCACATTTCAAGTACCTAAACTTCAACATTTTCATTCACTAAGTCACCTCCTAAAATAACAAACTAAACTACGTTCAGAGTGATAAATTCACATTTCAAGTGCCTACACTTAATCAATTTCAAGTCACTAAATCATCATCCAAGTCACCAAACTAAACCACATTCAAAACAAAAATTCACCTTTCCCCTACTTACACTTAATCAATTTAAGTGACTAAGTCAACTCACATGTTACCAAACTAAACCACATTCAAAACAAAACTTCACATTTTAAGTGCCTAAACTTCAACATTTTCAAGCCACTAAGTCACCTCCTAAAACAACAAACTAAACTACCTTCAAAATGATAAATTCACATTTCAAGTACCTACACTGTAACCCTCTGAAAATGGGTTTTCAGGGCATCACACGGTGCTTGAGGCTATGAGTATCCCCAAGCTAACCCTTTGATCCCTTTTCATTCAGTTCAACACGAATAAATAGGGTTTCCATAAATAACCCTCAAATACAACAGAGTAATCATCATCCAAGAATAAAAGAATTTCAGAAAGATAATAAAATACGACTTATTAGTCAACTCCCAACATCTATACTACTCTAAGAAGTCTCTAAGAAAATCAATAAAACCAGCCAGCCATTGAAACATGCCCCAACTGACTCATACTCAGTTATTAAATGTAAACAATTTCGTGAAACCAACATCAGACATCACGTCCTCGAAACATGAGGACTCACCACAACAGAGGATGTAGAACAACGTGCCCAAAGAATCACTGTCGAACCTGAAACTGAGCACCTGAACCTACATTTCGAGAAAATGCAGCCCACATCCGACGATGTGGGTCAGTACCATGGAAAGAAACCGAGTATATGAGGGTGTATGCAGTTTTATAAACATCATCATCATAGATATTTATAAGAAATATGCAGAATGTATGAAAGACTCACAGAGCCTGAAGAAAATTATAATAATCATGAGAGGATGAAATGAGTATAATAACACATGTGAGTCATCATATAATTTGTCAATCACTTTCAGTTAATCAAGAATATCAATTCTCATAATGTAAATATCATTTAAATCTTTCGAAAGAATAACTTTCATAATTCCACTTTCAAAATCACTTCACCGTTCACCATAGACACAAGGAAACACACACATACTGGGAGATCCAATAACCGACATAAACCATGTGAGCTACATGGAGCCCAACGTACAACCCACGTTGGGGAGAGCCGTCCTATCCTTGCCATCGGAGTGGGACTATCTTTATTAAATCCACACAAACTAGGATCACTATATAAATCAGCCTCAAGCTTACTCCAACGGGGGCACGTAGTTCTAGGGAAGCAAGGTCGCTTTATACCTCCCACTTGGTGTTAAAGATTTCGCCCAGAATTAGGTCAGATCATTTCAAAGACAATTCACAACAAAATAATTTCAGTTATATATAAATATACATCGGGAGCCATCATGCTTCCCATATATCAAAATCAACCACGTTGTGGATTTCTTTCACATTCGAGTTCAACACAACTCCATTAAGACCAAAAGGTCAAATCATTTAAAATATCTCAAATATTCAACAGCAACGTGCTTATAACACACACTTTCTCAAAAAAACATGATTTTTAATGGGGATTCACGACCCAAATATCAAAATCATGATAAATATCGTTCACGATTCATGCTTTATATCTCCACATATGTAAATTCATCATTCAAAATCATAAATATCAAGATTTCATAATAATCATCATAAGATATGGGTTCATGCTTTAAATTCATAAAAATCAAATACAAATCATGACTTTGTAAAGAAATTACTTTTGGGCACAAGAACGAAAGAGAGTTCTTGTTGAAAAAGCCCACATACCTTGAATGATGAACTTTAGATCGATACTCATTTTGAGATGTTAATCGTGCCTTTGAATGATGGTTCTTGGAGTTCTTGAACTAGGAACTTGAAATCTTGAATCAATTTGCAGAATTAATGGTGAACTTTGGAGGTTCTTGAAGTTGGATGTAGGAGCTTAGGGTTTTCTTTTTAAGGGAATTTGATGAAATATAACATATAATGCTTCTAATAGGCTTTAATATAGGGTTTGGACGGATTTTGGGTGAGGGAGAATGACCAAAACGCCCCTAAATATCAAATAACTCTTGAATCTGCGCTTTGGTGGACTGTTTTGATAGTCTGAAGTAGATCAACCATAACGTTTTACTATGATATCTAGATTGGATGAAACCAATTTCATTAGAAAGAGGACTCTTATATATTTCCGTTGATATATAGTATCTTACCCAGATTATTGTGTACGAGGAGTTATGATTGTTTGAAGTTGAACACATAATAAATGACAGCTGAACTGCTGCAACTTTTATCAAAAGTGCATGATTTAGGAAAGAACGGTACCTTCGGCTTGATCGGAGTTCGCGGAAAATAGGTGCGGGTACTTGGATCGCATATCTGCCTCAGCTTCCCAAGTTGCACCCTCAACAGATTGGTTTCGCCACAACACCTTGACCAAGGGAACTTCTTTGTTCCTTAGTCTTCGGACACTGAAATCAAGAATCTCATCAAAATAAAGATTTTCTTGAATGTCAGCACTCATAGAGAAATCCACTACCACAACATTGCTAATATGATTTCTAAGCATGGAGACATGGAATATTGGATTAACAGAGGACAACTCGGATGTCAACTTGATCTCATAAACTACCTTACCAACATGGCTAAGAATTTTCTAAGGACCAACATAACGGGGACTAAACTTTCCCTTCTTTCTGAATCTCTTTACCCCCCTCATGGGTGAAATTTTCAGATACATTAGGTTACCAACTTCAAACTCAAGGTCTCTCCTTCTAACATCCGCATATGACTTTTGAAGACTCTGCGCAGTTTTCAACCTTTCCCTAATCAACTTAACTTTTTCCATAGCCTTGAATACCGAATCAGGACCACTCATAACCGCTTCACCCATCTCGAACCAACCTATGGGTGATCTACACTTTCTCCCATACAAGGCATCAAACGGAGCCATGCCAATACTAGAGTGGAAACTGTTATTATAAGCAAACTTTATCAATGGTAAGTGATCATCCTAACTTCCAGTAAAGTCAAGTGCACAAGCTCTCAACATATCCTCTAAGATCTGGATGGTCCGCTCAGCCTGACCATCGGTCTGCGGATGAAAAGCAGAACTCAAAAACACTTGGGTACCAAGAACCTTTTGAAAAGCTTTCCAAAATTGCGAAGTGAACTGAGTACCCCTATCTGAAATGATAGACAAGGGAACTCCATGCAGTCTGACAAGCTCTCGGATATACAATCTAGCATAATCCTCAGCAGTATATGAAGTATGAATAGGCAAGAAATTAGCAGACTTAGTCAATCTATCAACCACAACCCAAATGGAATCATGATGGCGTCGGGAAGGAGGTAAACCGATCACGAAGTCCATATTTATTTTTTCCCACTTCCAGGTGGGAATACTAAACTCTTGCATCATACCACCAGGTCTTTGGTTTTCAACCTTAACCTGTTGGCATGTTGCACACTTAGCTACAAACACTGCTATATCTTTCTTCATGCCACTCCACCAATAGATTTCCCGCATGTCTCGGTACATCTTGGTGGCACCAGGATGAATAGAATATCGCGCCCCATGCGCTTCAGCCATAATCCTCTGTCTCAGATCATCAACATTCGGGAAACACAATCTACCCTGAAATCTTAACACACCATCTCCCCCTTGGGAGAAAGCCTCTACTTTTTGGTCCTTGACTGACTCCTTCAGTCTGACCAAACTAGCATCTAAGTATTGCTTTTGCTTCACTTTCGAAACTAAGGAGGATTCAGAACTACTCTGAACCCCTATATTACCTTCAGCAGAGTCAAAGAACCTAACCCCCAATCTAGCCAAATGATTTACATCACGATCCAACTCTTTCTTACCTTCTACCATATGCGAAACACTACCCATGGATACTCTACTTAGGGCATCTGCCACAACATTGGCCATGCCCAGATGGTACAACACACTTATATCATAGTCCTTTAATAATTCTAACCATTGTCTCTGCCTAAGATTCAATTCTCTATGGGTAAACATATACTGCAGACTCTTATGATCAGTGAAAACATCAACATGGACACCATACAAATAGTTTCTCCAGATTTTCAAAGAAAACACAATAGTAGCCAACTCAAGGTCATGGGTGGGGTAATTTTTCTCATGGGGTTTCAACTGTCTAGAAGCATAAACTATCACCTTACCCTTCTGCATTAATATGCAACCCAACCCAACTCTTGAAGCATCACAGTATACCATAAAACCATCAACACCATCAGGCAAAGTCAAAATAGGGGCTGAAGTGAGTCGAGCCTTCAACTCCTGAAAACTCTTCTCACAAGATTCGGACCACAAGAACTTTACTTTATTTTGGGTCAACTGAGTCATAGAAGACGCTATAGAGGAGAAACCCTCAACAAAACGGCACTAATAGCCAGCTAAACCCAAGAAACTTTGGATATCAGTCGGAGAAATAGGTCTAGGCCAATTTCAAACAGCTTTAATCTTTTAGGGATCAACTCTAATACCCTCGGAAGAAATGATATGATCCAGAAAAGCAACTGACCTTAGCCAAAACTCACACTTACTGAACTTGGCAAACAACTTGTGATTTCTAAGGGTTTGCAAGATAGTTTGGAGATGATCAGAATGTTCATCCTCACTACGGGAGTACACCAGTATATAATCAATGAACACTATGACAAACATATCCAGATATGGTCTGAACACTCGATTCATGAGGTCCATGAAATCTGCTGGGGCATTAGTTAACCAGAAAGACATAACAAGAAACTCAAAATGGCCATAACAAGTTCAGAAAATGGTTTTCGAGATGTCATATTCCTTAACTTTGAGTTGATGATAGCTGAAGCGAAGGTCTATCTTTGAGAAATAACTTGCACCTTGCAATTGGTCAAACAAATAATCTATTCTTGAAAGGGGGTACTTATTTATGACGGTGACTTTATTCAGTTGGCGGTAATCAATGCACATAAGCAAAGAGCCATCTTTCTTTCTCACAAACAACACAGGAGCATCCCAAGGAGAAATACTAGGCCATATGAAACCCTTATCTAGTAGATATTTGAGTTGCTTTTTCAACTCCTTAAGTTCTGCAGGGGCCATAAGGTAAGAAGAAACAGAAATGGGTTGAGTATTGAGAAGAAGATCAATCCAGAACTCTATCTCCCTATCAAGAGGTATCCCTAGGAGATCATCCGAAAAGACATCAGAAAACTCATTAACGACGTTAACAGATTGGAGAGTTAGAGTCTTAGACTTAGTGTCTTTGACTCTAGCCAAACACGGATGCACCCAGAAACTGAAACTTGACCACTCGGGTCTGATAATTAGTAGAGGTATAAGAAGAATACAACAGTCCATATCCAGAATCACATCAAAATCTACCATGTCTAACTCAATTAGATCAGCCAACAAGACTCTATGAAGAACGGTAACAAGACACTTTTTATACACTTTCTGGGCAACAATCGAATCACCCACTGGGGTAGAAACTAGGATAGGCTCAGGAATAATCTCAGGACTCATTTCAAAATTCACAGCAATCAAAGGTGTAACATATGAGAAATTGGATCCAGGATCTAACAAAGCATACACATCAAACTGAAATATACGAAGCATACCAGTAACAACATCGGGAGAGTCCTCCTATTCTCGGGGGATGGTAAAGCATAGAATCTATTCTGGCGCTGCCCGCCAGCATTGCTAGAAGAGGCGCCCTGAGTTAGGGCTGGGTGAGTCCCTGGAACTGGAGCACTAACAGTCTGAGTCTGGGTTTGAGGGCGATAGTCACGACGCCCTTGTCCATTCTGTGGACAATCTCTAACTCTGTCACCCATGTCACCACACCAAAAACAACCCCTCTTCTCACCTCAAAACTCACCCGAATGAGCCCTACCACACTTAGGACACAAGGGATGATTTACCTTACTGCCAGCACTGTACTGGGACCTGGATGCATATGACCTACTACCTTTCTCCTGCCTACCTCTAGGCATGGGAGCACTAGCAGATGACGGTGATGGCATAGATGAATGATCCTGATACTGAGGGAGCTTCTTCCCTACAATCTAGTATGACCCTGTCCATGCTGCTCAGACCTAGATCTCTTATTCCCACTCATTCTATCTCTCTCTTAATCCTATCTGCCTCAATCTATTGGGCATGAGTCATCAGCCTAGAAAGATTCATCTCACTATTCAGCATAGCAAACCTACACTCCTTAACCATATAACTAGACACTCCAGTCACAAACTTACTCATACTAGCCTGATTATCAGCCACTAAGTCAGGAGCATACTTGGCGAACTGATTGAACTTTAGATAGTACTCCCTAACAGTCATAGAGCCCTGTCGTAGGTTCATAAACTCTTCCACCTTCGCCTCCCTTATCTCCAAAGGGAAAAACTTATCCAGGAATGCATCCTGGAACTCTTGCCAAGTCGTAAGGACAGCTCCCTTGCCTCTACCTTTCCTCCAAGAAACAATCCATTCATAATCAAGGTCTTTCAACCTATACGCAGCTAACTCTACACTATGTTCCTCAGATATATGCATCACCTGAGTAATCTTCCGTACCTCCTGTAAAAATAACCGTGGATCCTCATCAGACTTGGACCCATAGAATTCCAGCAGATTCATCCGCATGAAGTCATGGATCCTGGCAGCAGCTGAATCACCTCCCTGCTGCTGTAGAGCCGGGGCTGGGTTGGCCTGAACATTTGCAGTAACAGCTTGGGCCAGCGCCTAAAAGGCTATCCAAAATTCAGTATGAGACACGTTTTCATTCAATGGGTCAGCGGGTTGAGGTTGTTGACCATCATTATTTCTTCTCGCTCGACGTGGAGGCATATTTTTGAAAGAGGAGAGCACGAATCAATAGTAGAGAGAGATACTATAAGCACGATAGACTTCTGAAAGAAAGAATCACACTTTTTCCTAATATGTCTTGTAGCCTCTTACTCATAGATGTGGCGCGCTACACACTGATGATCAAGACTCTACTTAACGCGGCTTGTCAGACTCCCTAGGATACCTTAAAACCTTAGGCTCTGATACCAAGTTTTTAACGCCCCAAAAATGGGTTTCGGAGTGTCACATGGTGTTTGAGGCTACAATTATCCCCAAGCTAACCCTTTGAGCCATTTTCATTCACTTCAATACGAATCAATGGGGTTTTCATAAATAATCCTCAAATATCAACAGAGTAATCTTTATCCAAGAATAAAAGAATTTTAGAAAGATAACAAAATATGACTTATTAGTCAACTCCCAACATCTATACTAGTCTGACAAGCCTCTAAGAAAATCAATAAAACCAGCGAGCCATTGAGACATGCTCCAACTGACTCATACTCAGTTATCAAATGTAAATAATTTCGTGAAACCAACATTAGACATCACGTCCTCGAAACATGAGGACTCACCATAATAGAGAATGTAGAACAACGTGCCCGAAGAATCACTGTCAAACCTGGAACTGAGCACCTAAATCTACATTCCGAGAAAATGCAGCCCACATTCGAAGATGTGGTTCAGTACCATGGAAAGGAACTGAGTATATGGGGGTGTATGCAGTTTTATAAACATCATCATCATAAATATTTATAAGAAATATGCAGGATTTATGAAAGACTCACATAGCCCGAAGAAAATCATCATAATCATGAAAGGATGAAATAAGTATAATAACACATGTGAGTCATTATTTAATTTGTCAATCACTTTCAGTTCATCAAGAATATCAATTCTCATAATGTAAATATCATTTAAATCTTTCGAAAGAATAACTTTCACAATTCTACTTTCAAAATCACTTCACCGTTCACCATAGACACAAGGAAACACACACACACACACTGGGAGATCCTATAACTGACATAAACCATGTGAGCTACATGGAGTCCAACATACAACCCACGTTGGGGAGAGCCGTCCTATCCTTGCCATCGGAGTGAGACTATCTTTATTAAATCCACACAAACTAGGATCACTATATAAATCAGCCTCAAGCTTACTCCAACGGGGGCACGTAGTTCTAGGGAAGCAAGGTCGCTTTATACCTCCCACTTGGTGTTAAAGATTTCTCCAAGAATTAGCTCAGATCATTTCAAAGACAATTCACAATAAAATAATTTCAGTAATATATAAATATACATCGAGAGCCATCATGCTTCCCATCTATCAAAATCAACCACGTTGTGGATTTCTTTCACACTCGAGTTCAAAATAACTCCATTAAGACCAAAAAGTCAAATCTTTCAAAATATCTCAAATATTCAACAGCAACGTGCTTATAACACACACTTTCTAAAAAAACATAATTTCCAATGGGGATTCACAACCCAAATATCAAAATCATGATAAATATCGTTCAAGATTCATGCTTTATATCTCCACACATGTAAATTCATCTTTCAAAATCATAAATATCAAGATTTTATAATAATCATCATAAGATATGGGTTCATGCTTTAAATTCATAAAAATCAAATAAAAATCATGCCTTTGTAAAGAAAATTACTTTTGGGCACAAGAACGAAAGAGAGTTCTTGTTGAAAAATCCCACATACCTTGAATGATGAACTTTAGATCGATACTCATTTTGAGATGTTAATCGTGCCTTTGAATGATGGTTCTTGGAGTTCTTGAACTAGAAACTTGGAATCTTGAATAAATTTGCAGTGGTTGGTTTTTAAAAATTATTTTCTTTTATTTTTTAACTAAAAACCAGCCACAAGTGGTCGTTTTATTAAAAATATTTTCTTTTTTTAATTAAAAACCCACAAGTGGTCAGTTTATTTAAAAATATAATTAAAAAGTATTTTTAAAAATCGACAATATGTGGTCAGTTTTTAAAAATATTTTTTAATTATATTTTTTATATAAAACCGACCATAAGTGGTCGGGTTTTTTTTATTTATTTTATTTGTAAAAGAAATAATAATTAATATAAAAATTATTGAAATGATTATTTTAAAATTTTAAAATATAAAAAGCCGACCATATGTGGTTGGTTTTTTTCAACCGCAATCTTGGTCACAAAGCTGTATATTTTTAGTAGTGCTAGGTCCAGACACTTGAAATGTTGTAATCCAAAAATACATTTTTCTACACCTATTCTTTTCTAAAGAATAAATAGTTTGCGAATTGCGGCTTTTGAGTGATTTAGTTGCTACTTCACAATTGAGAATAAGAGGACCTTTAATCACTTTTATGTTTGGTTATTGTTATTTGCTTAACATTTATTTTCCAGACCCTACATTATTAAGGAAAAGAAAAATAAGCATTGTTAACTTATTGTTGTTATTCCCTTTGAGCTACCAAATAATTATTAAGTCAAATAGAAAAATTGTCACTGTTATTATTCCTTTTTTCTACGAGCTAATATAGGAGAAAATAAAATTTTTTGTCCTCTTACAAAATGAATAGAAAAAAAATCATCTTTTCAAATATGTTATCTTCATTTACATTATACTAAAAGTGTGAAGATCATTAAAATATGATTTGAACTTTTTTGCCCTCCAGTAAAAGTTTTTGTTTTGAAAAAAATCATTTTTCCCCTTTTACTCTCAAATTATTATTTAATTTATTCTATAGTATTGACTATTGTTCAATAATAAAATTCAAGTTGAGAAAGATAATAATTAGGACAAAACATATCGCAACAATAGTCTTATTGATTTCAATATGTGAGTATTACAATCTCTATGAATCCTCTGATGTACCTTTACAAATATAAATTCAAGGGCGTTGGGATTGATCTTGAATCTTGTACTTGATTTATGAATTTGATGGATTTGATCTTGACTTATACTTGAATTCAAGGACTTTTGAGTTTGTTCTTGAATCTTGTGGTCCTGATCTTGAACTTTGATAAACCGGATCTTGGATGCTTGAAGTGTCTGATCCACAAGTTCTCTTGTGTTTATTGTTAGAATTGTTGGTCCTTTTTTTGAATTATAAGACCCCGATTTATAGTTGCATGAAGGAACGAGTCATTGTCAAGATGGACTTTTTTGGGCCATTAAGATTTAAGTGACATAAGATATTATTTGATTGGGACTTTGATTTTAGTAGGCATGTTGCATCATTTTGACATGTGGCATGGTACTATTCACTCCTTCAATTGAATAGGCATGCCAGGTCATTCGACACATGGAATCAAATTTGGGCCTCTAGAATAAGATGGTATTTTATAGCAAAGTGGATTCATCATTTGTAGCTCAAATCAATAGACTAGTCCAACAAAAATTATACTATATATATATATATATATTCAAATTTAAATAATTAATCTAATTATATTAATCCACAATATTTATTTGAACTAATATAGATAAAATTTATGTGATCACAAATGCCCCCATTCAAGACTTGTCAAAGTATTTAGATCTTCGTAGACTAGACTTGAAGAAGCAACATGATGATTTAATTGAGCTCAATAATAATTCATATGTTTAATCGAATAGCTCCAAAATTAAGAATATTACCTAATGCTACTAATATTGAGTGCCATAACCATAATACTAATACTAATACTAATACTAATACTAATACTAATACTAATACTAATACTAATACTAATACTAATACTAATACTAATACTAATACTAATACTAATACTACTACTAATAATAATTAAAATGACAACATGAATTCTTAAAAGATTGTATTCATTAGATTGGAGGTAATTCATGCGTCCAAGTGAATCTACTCCAATATGGACTTGACAACAACCTTCACACACTTAGCAGACTCACTTATTTTACGAGTCTAATTATTGTAGTGTAATGACCTTCCAGGTCATTTTCTGCATTTTCATATTTTCATCCTATAAATTTTTTCCATAACTATCCTAAGTCATTTGTAACTTGTTGGAGCTGAAAGTTCAGTTACCGGATAGTTTGGTTGTAGAACCAATTTTCTATTTTGAAGTTTTTACTGGTAAGGATTGCTATCGGGCATAAACTTCAGTTTGAAAACCTCGTATGTCAATTTTGATAGTTTCATCAGCTTTAAAATATCAATCTTAGGCCAGAAATAACTTTGGTTCCGGTTCTAAGGCTTTCAAATTCATTTTGGGCTATTGGTCAAAATTCGATAAAAATGGCCCTTCGATGTGGGGACTATATTTCATTAAAGCGATCTATGATGGAAATTTTGCTAGCGCTATTGAGTCTGGAATATCGAATTTGATAGGTTAGCATAGTTGTTTTGCGTCCACGAGTTTCTGAATGAATCTCGAGGGGTCAGTGGAGACTTGGAATTTTCTAAGTTTCAGCTGGTGAAACTTAGCTGGTGCATCCTTAAAGTGGACCTTTGGTCACTTTAGAGGACAAGCCCCTCATCTGAGTTGCTTAAGAGAAAGTCTATCTGCTAAATTAGATGTCGCTTCAGCGGTAACTTGTCCACTATAGTGGAAAAGCCAGACCAGCCAAGTACCACTTTAGTAATACTAATCCGCATTATCGGTGACCGCTTAAGTGGCACCCGGAAGAGCATTAAATTCAGCCTTTTTGCTTGACTTTTCCTATTTTTTACAAGTTACAAGAGCTAAAAAGCCCTGTAGATTGTGGAGAATTAGAAAAGGATCATTGGGAGATCGCGAGGAGTTTTCTAGCTTGGAGTAACTATTTCCTCATCAAAATCCTTGTAAGTTTCTATTTAATTCTTGGTTTAATTCCCTAATTTATTTACAAATCTCTAGATTCTTGGCAGATTGATTTAGTATAATTTGAGCTCATAACTTACTCATTTTAATGGTAGATGATCCTTAAGCATAGAGAGACTTGTTAACGATTTTGAAACCAAATGAGATTTTGACTTGATTTGGACCTGAAGCATAAAAATATAATATGGATACCATTTTTCTCATATTAATTAGTAGATTACTATTTTAATAGCATGGTATCTTACAAAAGCTTCTCGAAATGGGAAATCGCTAGCTTAGTGGACTTCACTAGTCTTTCTTTTGCGTCCAGGAAGGCTAGACTTACCTCTTTCTTAGATGGAGCTTAATTATAGTATATATATAATATGATATTTTTTCTAGTTTGTAATTGGGAATTAGGAATTGGAGGTATATTTAGTGTGAATTAGACTATTTAGTTGATTAAGGAACCGTAACTAGGCGTATTTAACTTAGTTAGCCTTTTGTTAGGTTGAATTGCTATCTTAGGATGCTATGAGCTTATCTAGAACCTTGTAATGGGGTTTGACACCTTAGTATAGTATAGGTAGAAGTTGACTCAGAGTGGATTTTTAGGGTTAGAAGTGGACCCCTCCAGCCTACCTTAACCCAAGATCACTATTGATTAGTTCCTTAGAGAGATTTAGGCCTTTTTATATTATATTGCTTATATTCCTCAGATCAAGGAGGTTTTATATAGAGTATGCCTTATTTTAGACATGTACTTGGGAGTTATCAAGACTGGTTCAAGTCCGATAATTTATGATCTTAAGCCCGATTTGATTCTTATACTACTGATGATATTACTTTCAGTTCAAGTCTGTTATTCATGATATTGGTTCCAGTTCAGGTATGACATATGAGCTATAAATTTTTATTCAATTCTCGTATTGATATATTACTTATGATGATTATGGAATTGATTTTAGACTGGTGTTTACGATATGGAAAGATTCATGGTCCCAGTTTCGAGAGTGAGTAGTTGGCATAATTATGGTAATTACTTTTTCTTGATTTCATCCACTAAACTTATGGGGCCTGCATTAGGTTACTTGCTTTATTTATGTCTTCTGGGCTTATGGAGGCATAGTTATGTTAGATATAGCCGTGCTTTATTTATTATTATCTATTTCGACTATTTACTTTTAACATTTGATGTATTATTTTAGGTTTGCACTTTTCCCTTGAATTAACTTATTTATCCTACATTTTATTGTATTTATATTATGATTTAGTTCATTCAGTCAATGATGCCTACTAAGTACCTGTGGCTTGGTACTCATTCTATACTTTTGTACTTTTTAGGTGCAGATTTGAGTACTAGCTGCCTCCATTGACACTGTCCCTGTGCTAGTCATATGCCTCCTTGGCTTAGAAGTTACCTCTGTGATGAATTTTTTAGATTGGACCAAGGTTATATAACTTTTTTGATGTATGAGGATCGATTTTATGAGTTTTTGAAGTATTCTACATCTATCTTGCTGATCTAATATGAGCAAATTCAGTGTTTTGTTCTGGGATTGAGACTTTCTCTTTGCATGACTACACAATTTTCGGCTGCTGCTGGCAGAGCCTTAATTGAGTTTTCTGATCACGCTCAAATTATGAAGGAGATATATTACAAGGACCAAGGGGGAAATCATAAGAGGTCATGTCATGAAGGTATTTTTAGTGGGAGCCAGCGTGGCGTATGAATTAGAGTCAGCAAATCTCAGAGTAGGTAGCCTCCATATAAGTCTTATCAATATTAGGGTTAGTCTAGTATGTCTGCTCATGCCATACTTTAGATTCAGCCTAGCTACAATGATCGTCCTATCCAAAGCAATGGTCATCTTTAGAGAGGTTTATATTCTAGGTTTTTTAGTTGAGGTGGCTATTTAGGTCAGCCTAATATTTTGGATATAGTTCAGTGCCCGAGTCATGTTATAATTATGGGGCCTTCAGCCATTTCTCCAGAGAATATCCCCAGCATGGGACATTTGTTCCTGTAATACAGAGTGCTTAGTCAATTATTAAAGTATTATCCCCAACTACAGGTGTTATTTAGGGTCATCAAGATAGTCCCCAGGGTTCTCATAGTGGTCCTCAGGAAGGTAAGATATAAGATCGATCAGGCACTCTACCAAATGGTAGGAAAGGTCATTTATATGTTGTACCTGGTAGACCGAAGGCATAGTCTTCAGATGCTATTATTACAGGTACTATCTGAATATGATATCATTCAACTTTTTCTTTATTTGATACGGAATCCACTTATTTTTATGTGTCTGCTTATTATACACCGTAGTTAGAGTTGTCTTGGTATGTTTTGTTTATGCCATTATGTGTATCTACTCCTATGGGTGACTCTTTAGTAGTGGATCAAGTTTATAGTGTATGTGATGTGAGTGTTTGAGAGATTATTACTCATGCTGATCTAACTGTATTAGATATGGTGGACTTTGATGTGATTCTAGGCATGGATTGATTATCCCCGTATTATGTGGTCTTGAAGATTGTTACCTTAGCTATGCCCAACATACCTTAGTTGTTAGGCAGCAATCTTTTTGCCGTGAGTCGATGGGGATTATTTTTTATGTTTGGACTAGTAAACTTATATCAAGGGGTTTCGAATCTTATATTGCTTATATTTATGATTTTAGTATGGAGAGTCCTTCAATTGACTCTGTTCATATAGTCCATGATTTTCCAAATATTTTGATGGCTGATTTACCTAGTCTTTTTTCTAGAGCATGTGAAACACATTGGCTTTGTACCTTAGAAGATTTCCATGAATTCTGGTCTCTGGCCCCAATATGACTCAGGGGTACGAGCCGTATGTTGGGGTATAAATGCTATGATCTAGTCGTATGCTGACCAATGTTTGTTGGTGGGATGGATTTTGGTCACTGGAATGGGTATGACTTGAATAGCTCAAGTCGTATGGTTGGATACATATCATTTGGTTTGGTTTTCACTTAGCTTAATCTTACACTTGTTAACTTAAGTTGGATCTGAGTACGAGTGGCTCACCATGAGCCATAAGCCAAGGTACGAGTCATACCCAAGACTCATATGGTAGTCGTGTTCAAACCTCTTGGATTCTATTCTGCCAGGGGTACGGTTTATGGGTACTAGTCATACACTTGAATATGATTTAGGTTTGGGTGTGTCGTACCTTGGACAGTGTTGGGTCTAAGCATGAAATTCTAGGGTACACGAGATGGGTACTACTCGTACAAGTTGGGTACGACTAGTAAGGGTCAGTCATACCGTATGATGGGAATTTAATATAGTTTAAGTGAGGGAAATATGGATATTTTCCCACTTATCCTAATAAGGTCCCACGACTTATATTGCACTTGGGAGGTTATTTTCCGTATTATTCTATTCTTAAACACTTGGAAAACATTCTTAAATCCTCTCTAGAGTTCTTAGGCAAATGAAGCCAGGGTTTCATCATAAGGAGTAAATTGGGGCTTGTCTTGGTGATTTCTCTCTACCATCATCTTGGTTTAAGGCATGTTCTCTTTCCCCATTGTTAGTTCCAACTAAAGACATGGTTTTATACAATGTTGTTATGATTTGATATTATATGATTTTGGGATTTCCAATATGATTTGGGGGTTTTGGTTATAAATGCTTGGTTATGGATTTTTCATATTTTAATTATGCTTTTAAATACATTAATGGTAGTTTTGGATAATTGGTTTAATGCATAAAAGCATTAATGCATATAAAAGCATATAAAGGCATCCTACCCGAGGTAGTTGGGTGATAGGCGTCAGCAAGGTGGTGATAATTTTGATACATAGGGTGCCCAATCTCAGGAGAGTGGGGGTCAGTCAATTTCTTTATGCCCTCCTTGCTAGTTCTATGGTCGTCTTCATCAAGTTTATTGTGACAAATTAAGGGACAAGTGTTTTAAATATTTCCATCTAGGCCATAGGCTTAAGAATTGTCCGATTGGTAAGGGATCTTCGGGAGCATCAAATCTTTGGGTACTTCATCTTCTACTCCTGCGCTTAGTGGTGTAGCTTAGATGTCTACTCCTACTTCTGGTACTGACACTGGCAGGAATAGGTGGTATGCTCTTGCCTCTTGACAGGAATCTGAGGTATCACCCAATGTCGTTACTAGTACGTTATAATTATTTTCTCGTGACATGTATTTTCTACTTGATCCAGAGTCTACTCTTTCTTATATGGCCCCATTTGTGGCTGTATGCATTGGTTTTGATCCTGAGGTTATTTTGGATCCTTTTTCTATTTCTACCTTGATAGGTGACACGGTTATTGCTGAGAGAGTTTATAGAGGGTGTGTGGTATCTATTGGTGGTAGTCAGATGCTGGACTTGTTTGAACTTGATATGGTGGATTTTGATGTTATTCTGGGAATGGATTGGTTATACTCTTGTTAAGCGCCCTTGTATTGTTAGACATGTATGGTTGTCTTTTAGTTCCCTAGTGAACCGATTATAGAGTGGGAGGGTGATTCCCTAGCTCCTAGGGGGAGATTTATTTCTTATCTTAGAGCTCGAAGGTTAATCTGTAAAGGTTTTCTTTATCACTTGGTCTGGGTTAAAGATTTTAACTCGCAAGGTCCTTCTTTATTGTTAGTCCCAATGGTAAATGAGTTTACAGAGTTCTTTCTAGATGATCTTCCTGGTGTTCCTCTAGATAGGGAGATAGATTTTGGTGTTGATTTTGTTTTGGACACTTGTCTAATATCTATTCCTCCTTATAGAATAGCTCCAACTGAGTTGAGTGAACTTAATGATCAATTTAAGAATCTTCTAGCTAAGGGGTTTATTTATTCTAGTATATCTCCATGGGGTGCACCAGTGTTGTTCGTATGCAAAAAGAATGGTTCCTTTCAAATATGAATTGACTATCGACAGTTGAATAAGGTAACAATCAAGAACAAATATTCTCTTTCAAGGATAGATGACTTGTTTTATCAATTGCAAGGTGACAAGATCTTTTCTGTGATAGATCTTCAGTCTTGATATCATCAACTTAAGATTAGGGAGGAGGATATCCCTAAGACAGCTTCTCGTACTTGGTATAGGCAATTAGAATATTTGGTGATGTTATTTGGTTTGACTAATGCCCCAACGACATTTATGGACTTAATGAACAGGGTTTTCAGGCAGTTCTTAGATCTCTTCTTCATTGTGTTTATCGATGACTTTCTAGTTTATTCCAAAAGTGAGGTGTATCATGTTAATCAATTTTGTGTGGTATTGTAGACCTTGAAGGATCAAAAGTTGTATGCCAAGTTCTCTAAGTATGAGTTTTGGTTGAATGCTGTGACTTTTTTTGGTCATATTATTTCTAGCGAGTGGATCATGGTAGATCCAGAAAAGGTGGTTGTAGTTAAGATATGGACTAGGCCTATGACTCCAACTGATATTTTGAGCTTCTTGGGTTTAGCTGGGTATTATCACAGTTTGTAAAGAGATTTTTGACGGTAGCTACTCCTTTGACTAAGTTGACTCAAAAAAATGTGAAATTTTCTTGGTTGGATGCTTATAATGGAAGTTTTGAGAAGTTGAAAAAAAAGCTAACTTTGACTTTGATTTTGACATTTCTTGAGGGCAGTGAGGGGTTTGTGGTTTATTGTGATGCATCTAGGGTGGGACTTGATTGTGTCTTGATGCAACACGGGAATATGATCGCCTATGCTTCTTTGAAGTTGAAGGCGTATGAGAGGAATTATCCTACTCATGATTTGGAGCTATCGACAATGGTTTTTGCTTTGAAAGTCTTGTGGTATTTTCTGTATAGAGTGCACGCAGACATCATTTTTGATCATAAGAGTCCACAATATGTGTTTACTTAGAAGGAGCTAAATCTCAAGCAAAGAATATGGTTGGAGTTTCTCAAGGACTATGACATAAGTCTTCACTATCACCCAAGTAAGGCTAACGCGGTTGCTGATGCTCTTAATAGGTTATCTATGAGGAGTTGTGCTCATGTGGAGGAAGAAAAACAAGAATCAGTGAAGGATATTCACTGCTTGGAAAATCTTGGAGTTCGTCTTTTGGACTCTGGGGATGGTGGGGTGATGGTACAGGAAGTTGTTCAATCATTTCTTGGTGCAGAGATTAAGGAGAAACAAGTGCTAGATCCTATCTTGATAAAAATCAAGTGTAATATGGGTATGCAAAAGGTAATGGTGTTTGAGATCAGTGGTGATGGTATTTTACGGTACCAAGGAAGGTTGTGTGTTCCTGATATTGATGGTGTGCGACAAAAGAGCTTGGCTAAGGCACATGAATCACACTACATTGTACATCCCAGATCAACAAAGATGTATTATGATCTCAATGAGATGTATTGGTGGAATGGTTTGAGAAAGGATGTGACAGATTTTATGGACAAGTACTTGGTGTGTCAACAAGTTAAAGTTGAGCAAATGAGACCTGGTGGGTTGTATCAAGAGATTATTTTGCTCGAATGAAAATGAGAGGTAATTAATATGAATTTTATTGCCGGTCTTCCCCGATCTCGAAATCAATATGATTTGATTTGGGTCATATGGATAGAATGACAAAGTCTACTCACTTCTTGCCACTGAGGACTACCTTCTCGACGGAGGATTATGGGAAATTATATCTTCAGGAAATTGTAAAGCTGCATAGGGTGCTTATTTTGATTATCTCTGATTGTGGTAAGCAGTTTTTATCTCATTTCTGGAGGTTTTTACAAAAAAGATTGGGTACTAAGGTGAGTATGAGTATTGCTTTTCATCCTCAGATGGATGGAAAAGAGAAAAGAACTATTCAGCGTTTAAAGAGTATGCTTTGAGCATGTGTGGCTGATTATAGAGGTGGTTAGGTTGAGCATCTACCTGTGGTAGAGTTTACTTACAACAATAGCTATCATTCTAGTATCTGTATGACCCCTTTTGAGGCATTGTATGGTAGGAGGTGTAGATCTCATATTGGTCTGTTTGAGCTTGGTAAGGCAGATATGTTTGCTTTGAATTTGGTCTATTAGGCTATGGAAAAGGTGAAGGTGACTCGGGATAGGCTTAAGACTGTCCAAAGTCGCCAAAAGTCCTATGCGGTTGTAAGGCATAGAGACTTCAAGTTTAAGGTTGGGGATAAGGTGTTCCTTAAGGTATCTCCCATGAAGGGAGTAATGCGATTTGGCCAAAAAAGGAAGCTCACTTCCAGATATATTGGTCCTTATGTGGTTTTGTAGAGGGTTGGAAATATTGCTTATAAATTGGAGTTGCCTACTAGTTTGAACTCCATTTATTCGGAATTTTACGTCTCCATATTGAGGAAGTGTCTTGGTGATCCTTCTTCAATTGTTCCATTGGAGGTTTAGGTATCTTAGACTCTCTGTCTTATGAAGAGGTCCCAATTGAGATCTTGGATAACAGGTTCATCGGTTGCGAACCAAGGATGTGGCTTCGGTTAAGGTTTATAGTGGAACCATAAGGTGGAAGAAGCTACATAGTAAATGGAGGAGGACATAAAGTCCAAGTATTCTTATCTGTTTTTTGGTCCTAGGATTGATCTGGAAGGTATGTGTCTTCAACACACCTTAATTTTTTGAGTTTGTTAAAGGAAAGGTTAATATCTTTGTCTTTTTTTTTCAAACTTTGTTAGAGATTGAAAATATATTTGATAATGCAAATGACTCATGTGTGTGGTTACCCCTACCTTATCCATCATTCGAGGATGAATGTTCCTAGTAGAGGAGACTGAAATACCCTGGTTTTTAGAACTTAGAAAATTTTCTAGAATTTTGGTCTTTGAACCCAATACGACTCTGGGGTATGCGAAGTATGTTGGGGTATAAATGGTATGGTCGTATGCTGACTAGTGTTGGTTGATGGGATGGATTTTGGCCGTTGGAAAAGGTACAACTTAAATAGTACGAGTTGTATGGTCTGATATGGATCATTTGGTTTGGGTTTCCCTTAGCTTAATCTTAGACTTGGTAACTTATGTTGGGCATGAGTACGAGTGGCTCACCATGAGCCATAATCCAGGGTACGAGCAGTACCCAAGACTCGTTTGGTGGTTAGTGTTAAAACCTTCTAGATTCTATTATGCCAAGGGTATGGTTTATGGGTACCAGTCGTACACTTGAATACAACTTGGATTTGGGTGTTTCTTACCTTGGACAGTGTAGGGTCCAAGTAGGTAAGCCTAGGGTACACGATGTGGGTACAACTCATACAAGTTGGGTATGACTCGTAAGGGTCAATCGTACCTTATGACGGGAATTTTATGTAGTTAAAGTGAGTGCAATCTGGATATTACTCCACTTATCCTAATAAGGTAACACGACTTATATTGCACTTGGAAGGTTATTTTACCTATTATTCTATTATGAAACACTTGGAAAACACACTTAAATCCCCTCTAGAGTTCTAGGGTAAAAGAAGCTTCTATTTCATCTTTAGAAGTAAATTATGGCTTGTCTTGGTAATTCCTCTCTATCACCTTCTTGGGTTAAGGCATGTTTTGTACCTTCATTGTTTGTTCCAACTAAAGGCATGGTTTTGTACAATGTTTTTATGATTTGGATGTTGTATAATTTTGGGTTTAATATGGCTTTGGGGTTTTGGTTGTAAATGCTTGGTTATGGTTTTCCCATATTTGAATTATGCTTTTATATACATTAATGGTGGTTTTGGATAATTTCTTACATAGGAATGGTTCTTTCATAATGGAATTCGATTTTGGAATTACTATACGCCTAATGTGTTTGATTAAATACCTTTAACAATTTTTTCAGTATAACATTGTTTTATTAATGGAACTTATGCATGGTTTAAACTTGGTAATGTAACCCTAAATGATATAAATGATTTAAATAGTTTTGAATGGATTTAAAAGGCCTTGGTGGCCATAGTTTTGGTTAATCAAAAATCATGTGGGGTACATGGGAATCCCCTAAAGATTAGCTAAGGACAATACTTGCAAGTTATTGTTGGTGTGATGGTACTACTACTAATAGCCTCGATTATTAATAATGGAATAATGGTTTGGATGGAAAATGGTTTTAATTGGGCTTAAAGGAGGGAGATGTATCAAATCCATGGAAGGTCAAGGTCTTGAGGGGATCTAAATTAGAAACTCATATTTACCGATGTGAGGTCTGGCCTTAGTGACCTTGTGCATGATGTCACACTATATATTTTGGGGGATGTGTTAGTCATCCCAGGTTTTCTTCCCTAGTTGTGTGGCTTCATGCACTGAGGCCTTTTCAGCAGAGGAAGATGAACCCATATAATAGATGGGTGGTTTAGGATGCAACGCTACACAACCCAGGTAACGGTTTTAATGGCATTTTAAACCCGATTCTCTTTCCTGGCCTGAATATATATGTATGTATCATTGTGTGCATATGGATGGTTTTTACTATGTTTTATAGATGGAATTATTTTATCCTTATCCTGAGTTCATTCTAGCATTCACCCTCTAACCCATCTTCGGGCATTGTATCCCCGCATGATGCATGAACATGCCATTCCACTCCTCCTGCTTAGTAATTCAGACTTTGGGGCCAATATTTGGATTGAAGTAGAAAGCTTCCATCTATTTGGAATGTTCCATTTCATGGATGTTATTTCATACTTTGTCTTATTTATGGATATTGGTTTTGGCTATGGCTGGGGGCATGTCCCAACCAGATTCTGGTGTTCTTTTAGTTAGAGGCTTTTGTGGCACTACTATGGGTTAGAATGGGTGGGGTCGGTATTGGTGCCAGAATTAAAATTGGTATTGGTATTAGGGTTGATACTGGTTGATTATATTATTGGTTGTTCCATCCACTTTTATTTTAGGATTAACCATATTATGTTTTGGAACTCATTTAGTTATGGCCTGGTTTATAGTCGTTGGTTCAGTATTGGTTTGTCTTGGTGGTTTAAGTGGTACAGTTTGGTGGATGGGATGTCTTGGCAGGGTTGGTTTAGGAACTATCCCAAAGTCAGTCCTTGTCCAGTTATGCTATCTTGTTATATGCTCAAAATTCAGCCAATTCAGGGCATGTGGCTAGAGGTTAGGTTGGGTGACAGAGGTGGTCTTCGGTCTCGGTCGGACTTGGGATGCCTATTACGACAAGGCCCCATGTCAGGTCGTGTTAGCATGACATTGAGTTTTTTTTTATTAATCCTGAGTTGCACACTTGACCTATTTCTATGTCACCTTATTGTATGGCTCATTTCAATCTTAAGGAGCTAATTGTTAGCTTTAGAATCTTCTAGGTAAGGGTTTCATGTGTCATCTTGGGGTGCTCCTTTCTTTTTTTATGAGGAAGAAAGAAGGTTCCTTGCATATGTATATTGATTACAGCAGCTTACTAAGGCGACAATGAAAAATATATTTCCTATGCCTTGTATTGATAATTTTTTTGACCAGCTTTAGGGAACAACAATGTTTTTTAAGATTGACTTGAGGTCCGGTTACTATCAGTTAAAGATTCGAGCTGAGGATATCCAAAAGACAACCTTTAGGACTTGCTATGGCCATTACGAGTTCTTGGTGATGTCTTTTGGGCTGACCAATGCCCCAACGACATTCATGGATTTAATGAACTAAATGTTCTGACCTTATTTGGACTCTATCATGATTGTGTTCATTGATGACATTCTTTTGTATTCGAGGAGTTGGTAGGAGCATATGCAATATTTGAGGATTGTGCTCTAAACTTTTAAAGATCATAGGATTTTTACCAAATTCTTAAATTGAGAGTTTTGGATCGAGTTGGTGACATTTCTAGGACATAAGTTGTCTAAAGATGATATTATGTTTGACCTAACAAAGATTGAGGATATTTGTGATTGGGCTAGGCCTACAACTCTGTTGGCGGTTTACAAATTTATTGGTTTGTCCAGGTATTTTAGGTGGCTCATTAAGGGTTTTGCTATTATTGCAACATTGATGCCCAGATTGTCCTGGAAGGACTTTTCTTTCTAGTGGTCTGAGGTGTGTGAGTTGAGATTTCAAAATCCCAAGGGTTTGCTCACTTTATGTCCTATATTGGCTCTTCCTATTGAGGGTGAGGGATTACCATGTATTGTGATGCTTCCAAAGTTGGTTTGGGTTGTGTCTTGATTCAACAGGGTTGAGTTATTGCTAATGCATTAAGACAGCTAAAGGTGCACAAGAGGAACTACCCCACTTATGATTTAGAGTTGACGGTCATAATTTTGGCGCTTAAGAGTTGGAGGCATTATTTATGTGGCGTGCATTATGAGATTTACATGGATTATCATAGCTTTCAGTATCTTACGACCCAAAGAGAGCTAAATTCAAGACAGCGGAGATGGATAGAGTTGCTGAAAGATTATGACATCTCTATTCTATGCCATCTAGGAAAGGTAAAAGTTATAGCGAACGATTTGAGCTAGAAGGTTGTGAGTATCTTGGCTTCAATTTTTATTTATGAGAGGCCATTGGCATGGGATATCCAATCCTTATCCAACTTAATGGTGCAATTTGACCTTGCAGATTCCAGAAGGATCCTTGCTAGTGTTAATTTGAGGTCTACCCTATTTGAGCTGATTCAGGGTTGCCAGTTTGAAAATAAAGGACTATATGTCATTTGTGATCAGGTGTTGAGTTGTGAGTCGAGGAGAGATACCATAGATTCTTAGGGTATCCTAAGATATGGTATCCACATTTATGTTTTGTGGGTTGGTGACTTTATTTAGTCGATATTGCATTAGGCTCATGACTTCAGATACTCTATTCATCCTGGGATAGCTAAGATGTATAGGGATCTAAGGTAGCACTATTGGTGGAATAACATGAAAAGAGATGTGGTGGACCTTGTAGCTAGTTGCCTATGTTGTCATTAGGTGAAGATAGAGCATCATAGGCCTGGTGGCCTAACTCAGAGATTGCTGATTCTCGAGTTGAAGTAGGAGCGGATCACCATGGACTTTGTTAGTAGATTACCTTGAACCTCCCATGGTTCTAACAATATTTGGGTCATCAAAGATTAGTTGACCAAATAGGTAAATATTATTCCTATTGAGATGTCCTTCATTGTTGAGGGATTGGCCCGTATCTATGTTTGTGAGATAGTTCACCTATATGGAGTGCCTGTGATCATTTCATATTGGGGCTTGGTAGTCACTTTTAGTTTCTACAGAGATTTTTAGGAAGATTTGTGTACCTAGGTGGTTATTAGCAATTTTTTTTCCCCAACAGACTGATGGGCAGTTTGAATAAACTATTTAGGTTCTCGAGGATATGCTCCAAACTTATGTTATGGACTTTGAAGTTTATTTCAAGCAACACTTACCTTTGGTGGAGTTAGCATATAATAATAGATACTATTCAAGTAATGAGATGACACTATTTAATGTGCTATATGGTAGGCATTGTGTATCTCTGATTGGACTATTTGAGACCTCCGAGGTTAGACCCCATAGTACATACTTGGTTTAGGAGTTTTTGGATAGATTCAAGGTGATTTAAGATAAGCTTAGGGCAGCTTAGAGTAGGCAACAGGCTTAGCAGATCATAGACTTTGTGACTTGTGGTTTGGAGATGGAGACTAGCATTCCTTCAAGTATCACCCATGATGGTGTGATAAGGTTCGGGAGGAAAGAAAATCTCATTCTCAGATATATTGGTCCTTTTGAGATCTTTCACATAGTTAGAGATGTGGATTATAAGTCATCATTGCCCCCAAATTTTGCTGCTGTTCATCAAGTTTTCCATGTTTCTATGCTACTATATTACATTCTTCATGAGTCACATTTACTTCGGTAGGACTTAGTTCAGTTAGAGGAGAGGTTGAGTTTTGTAGAGGATCCAATCTTTATATTAGCCAGGAGTGTTTGGAAGTTGTGTCCTAGCCAGATTCATGTAGTTAAGGTTCAGCGGAGACACTGCCCCAGTAGAGGAGACTACTTGGGTGATTGAGAGCAAGATGCATACACAATATACCCATCTATTTGATCCTTAATGTACATCCTATCCCTTTAATTTTGCGAATGAAAGTCCTTTTAGTAGTGGATATTGTAATGACCCTCCAGTTCATTTTTTTCACCTTCACACTTTTTTGCCCTTTAGATCTATAATGACCATATTTTTGGTGATTTTTGTGAAATACTTATTTTATGTGATTTTACTATTTTACCCCTCCCTATGGTTGCATTTTAGTATTTCAGGGGTGTGGAGATAATTTACATGGTTTCCAATGCATTTTGGTGTGTTTTGTGCGAGATTGTGGTTTTTGGTGATTTAAATGGCTTATTAGTTGACTTCGGTCAACATCTTTTGATGTGTCATCAATGGTAAAATGGACCATGCCAGCAAATCTAAAATGTTGATTTTAAGTTGGTAACATGGTCGGTCGTTTTATGACTTTTATTTCTTGTTTTGACCCTCACTTTGAAAAGTTGTGAAATTAGGTTTTGGGGGTCAATTTGTGAAAATATCTTTTTTTTTTAAAAAATTTGACATCGCCAGTGAGTCTAGAGCATTGAATTTAGTCTAGTAGCATAGTTTAGCTGGTTCACTAACTTATACGATGCTTTGGTCACTTAAGCGAATAGGCCTGATAGCCAAAATATTGCCTAAGCGACACCCGGCTAGCTTAAATAATTATTTCTTAAGCGATGGCATGGTGACTTAAGTGACACTAGTGTGCCATATGTCTATAGCTTAACTGATAGCCAATATCTACGACGCGACGAGGCGGGCTTTGCTTAAGGAACTCCTGGTCTCTTAAGCAATGGCAACTTAAGTTACCCGATAGTCTCTTAAGCGATGTCTAGGTAGATTTAATCCCATTTCAAGATTCTACTCCATTTTTTAGACTTGGATCTTGATGTTTACATTTTTGGGTATTTTCTTCCATTTCTAAGCATGAGTAAGCTCTGAATCCCTATTTCAATTATTTTACTTTGATTTTTATCATCCAAATCTTGTTTAAACTTAGTTTTAATGTTGAAATTTGGGGATTTTGGCCTAGAAGGCTCCTTTAATTTCAACCTATTTTTACTTGAGTTTTCTCCTATGGGTTCCTTTAATCTTGAAAAATATATTTTTAGGCAAAAATTCCAATTTTACCTTTCTTTTTTTAAAATCCATTTGCAGGTCCATTTTGACCACGATTCAGAAGTGGGTAATATGGGTATCATCGGCTTTCTTTTTATACGTATATTCTATATTTGTATGTTTTAGTTGATTTTGGATTCGTGCGTAAGGTAAAAGCTTAGTGATATAGGCTTGATTATTCTGGTTTCGACATTCGAGGTAGGTTATGCCTTAACTTTCTTAAGATTGGGTTTGGTAGTTAATAATAATGTAAAAGCATGCTATAAGTATGGGGATGTATCATGGAAAATGTGTTTAGATGATTTTCGTGCCAGTGTAGGGGTCTTTGTGGATAATATTTTGTGGTTTTGAGATATTATATGCTATGTGTCACCATGTGGGTGTCTTATATGATATTGTTGGCCTGGTATTGATATATGTATGTTTGACTACACTATTTTTGGCGAAAAATGCCCGATTTTAGGATTTATATGGTATCACTGATAGTTTTCTTGTATGTTTCACTTGATGGTTTCCAAATTAATGGATCATAGAATGTTGGTTGATTTGAGTGGATTTTTGGCTCACATAGTTGGTATATTGGATGGGCATTGGATATTCGCATTTTGGTTGGTTGTGAGCATTATATCCTCATATCATATAAATTTATGAAACATTGATACCACCATGGAAATACTGGAAACATTAACTTTTTTTGATAGAAAATATGACATCTTTAAAAATCCTCTGTCAATGTATGCACCATAGAAGAGTTATAGATATTGGCATTGGATATTGTTTGTATATGGGTTGATGAACCCTCATGTAATGACCCTTTAGGTCATTTCCATAATTCTTCTTATTTTTGCCGTTAGACATTTTCTATAGCCGTCCCAATTCATTTATAACTTGCTGAAATAGATAGTTTGGTTATCGGGTAATTCGTTTGTTTTTTAGAGACAATTTCCTATTTTGAAGCTTTTACTAGTTCAAATTGGCTAACGGGTAAAGAATCCACCTAAACTACCTGGTATACTAATTCTAACTCAGCTCCAGAATGTTGATTTTAGGCTAGGTGGACTCTTAGTTTGGGTCCTGAGGCACCCGAGCTCATTTCGACCTGTTGGTCGGAAAGTTACAAAATTGAAAATTAGGGGTGGGACCCACATTTTATCAAAATAATCTTGGATAGAAATTTTGATGGCTCTATTGATTCTGGAATATTGAATTCGATATGGTTATATAGTTTGTTTGCGTATATGGAATTTTAAATGAATTCAAGGGCTTAGCGGAGTTTTTTTTATGTCTTAGCTGTATCGATTGCATCACGATAGTGAGCCAAGGGCTGCGATTGCGATACCCTTGGAAGGTTATTATGGCGATCGCGAGCTATATGTTGTGCTCACAACTTACTTGTACAACCATAAGATATGGCGATCGTGAGCTTATAGTCGCGTTAGCAACTCTGAAAAACCCGATATGGGTATAAATAAACCCTTTTTGCATGATTTTGCTCATTCTTCATCCATTTCCAAGAGATCTAAGGCCTTAACTAGTGAGATAACTTAAAATTGGTGCTTGTGGGTGATTTAAGAGCTTGGCTAATGCTCGTTTACGCGATTATCTTCCAATTTTTGGTAAGGTTTATCCATTTCATGGTAGAATTTCCCATTTCTTGTTCTAACTCCTAAATCCTTGGAGGTTTGATTTGAGCCCCATATTAGCTCGGGTTTTACCCATTTTGAGGGTTTAGATTCCTTGAGCTAGTGGGAACGTTGGGTTGATTTTGGAAATGCCATTTTTATAAGTGGAATCCACATAAAACTTTTGGTATGATTTTTGAATCCAAAGCACAATGGTGCAATATGGGTATCGTTTTCTCGTGTTGATGAGTAGAATGTGAATTTCATAGTTCGACATCTTGCAGAAGCTTCTTGAAAAGCAAAATCGATGATTTAGTAGATATTTTGAGATTTCTTCGGCGCCTAAGTAGGCTAGGTTTTCCCCTTCATAGATATAGCTATATCATAGTATCTTTATCATATTGTTTTAGTTTTGGGATAGTTTTTAGTTATTGATGATCCAATTGACAATACTTAGACTAGCTGGACTTTGTAGGCCATTTAGAAATCGTAAATTAGCTGTTTTGGCTTAGTTGCTACGTCGCTAACAGAATTTCCATCTTAGGGATAATTAAATCTTGTTTAATATCTAAAAGTGTATTTAGATACCTTAGCCTAGTTCAGGTAGAAAGTGCTTATTAGCGGATTTAAGGGATTTAGAAGTGGGCCCTTCGAACCATATTAGGTTAAGATTGGGTATTAGCTACTGAAAGCCTTTTATACACTTGTTGTACGTCTTGAAATTTCTTATTAATGTTATGTTTGGTAACATTGGAACTTAATGGTCATGATGGGTTGAATATTGAAAATTGATTCTTATAAATTATGCTAGTGATTGAACTAATGAATATGATATTTCTTATAATATTGAATATATATATTTACTAGTTCAAGTTTGGATAATGATGATGATATGATGATATACTACCAATTTATTTTTGACATTCCTAATGATATTGAGTACATTTATCCGATCTGAGTTTGGGAAATACATTATGATATTTGATGATATGATTACCGATTCAAGAACAAATATTGCTATGATAATAATTAAGATATTGGTAGTAAAATATGATAGGGATGATATGGGTATTGGATTTGAGTTTAAAAGTGGAAATTGGCATGACATAGTTAGATTTTGGTTGCACCATGAGGATTTGTGAGTCATGGTGGTTCGTATTATATTATCTTGAGTGTACCCTTCAAGTTTATGGGCTCTTGCATTGGGTTATTTACTTTTCCGCACTCATGGGCTTCTAGGGACCAATTTTGTAATGATGATTGCATATGTTTGATTTGCTATGTTATGTTATTATTCTGGTTATTCCCCTATTTATGCACTACGACGTTGGATAGGATTTAGGTTTAACTTTAATTTGACTTAATTATGTTATCTTACATTTTATAGTATTTATATCATGATTTAGCTTAGTTGGCTAATAATGCTTACTAAGTACCTGTAGTTTTGGTACTCATACTGCACTTTTGTATCTTTTTGGTACATATCTGGGTAAAAGTTGCCACCGTTGATCAACATTTATGCTGTGTTGATATCCAAAGATAGGGTGAGTTCTTGGAGTCAACGTCGGCCATTTCCTTCTATCTTTTATGTTCAATTTTTTGTTTTGAGAGAGATGTTATTGACTATTCTTAATATTTTAATGGTATTATTACTAGGTGCTCTTTTTTGGCTCTACCGGGTCTTGGGACTTGGTTCTTTATGATTTGCTAGCCTTGGATTATTTCTATCTCTTGTTTATTTATAAATTGTGTTGTTGCTTTTTGCTCTTATTGAGCATTTCCACCAAGTTGACCCATTATGTTTTTCTCTAGGTTATGGTTTGTCTTACCTACCAGTAGGATAGAGTGGGTGCCATAACCACTCATAAATCTGGTCATGCGAAATTGGTATCAAAGTTACATTACACCAGTATTGTTGGTTCAAGAGCAAGTGTCTAGTAGAGTCTTGTGGATCAAAATAATGTCATCTATTACCTATCTTTAGGAGTCTATGGGACATTCTTAAGAGTTTTTCACTTTTTTTGCTCATTTTATGCAAAGAGTCTGAGTTGGCTTATAGAATATTCCTTTGACTTCACTCTATCGTAGATGGCTAGGACATGTGATATCCCTACATAATATGAGGGTCCCGAGACAAGGTCTAGGGGTACTACTTCTATTTGTGGACAAGCTAGAGCCTACGGACAACATCGAGATATGTCCCCAGATAAGGACTAGGATAAGAGGCCTCCACTAAACCCTTTTCCTTCCTCTGAGATAGAAATTCTTCTGCCACATCCAATAGTGAGCCAGGGACCATCCCAGGCTTTACCTAGGTTTATCTGTTTTTAGTGATTAGGGATGCATTAGTCAGCTTTTGGGTTTTTTTGGTGGTGCATCATCTGATGATGTATAGTCTACAGATTAGAATGGTACTAAGGCTCCTAGAGCTGAGGTTTCTCCTGCGCTAGTAGTTGTTCAACTGGTAGTTGTTCAGCCAGTGGTTTCCCAGCTTACTATGTCTATCGAGGAGCAAAAAATATTGGAAAAGTTCTTGAAATTGGCTCCGCATAGATTTTCTAGTTCATCGGGCGAGGATGCATATGAGTTTCTAATTACTTATGATGATAAGCTCTGTAATTTAGGCCTTGTTGAGACTCACAGGGTAGATTATTTTTCAATAGGACTTGTTAGCTCGACATTGGTAGAAGGGTCATCTTAATTCCAGGCCAGATGGATCATCTCTTTTAAAATGGGTTTAGTTCTCTAATATGTTTTTGTACATGCCTTGCATCCTCAGGGATCATTTGAGGGACCAGTTTATGAGATTAAAGTGGGCTCCATGACAATTTTGGAGTATGATACTCATTTTCATGAGTTGGCTAGACATGCTACTTTTATTCTGGATATTGAGTATGAGAGGGTTCATTGCTTTGTCCGAGGGTTGAGTCTTCATCTTCTCATGTCTACTTAGAGTTTGGTTGCTTTTGGTAAGTCTTTCGCAGAGATTTTTGATCATGCTCAGCTTTTAAAGGAAATGCATCGTGAGGCCCAAACGTTCAGCAATCAGAGTCCTAGATATTATAATAGTTATAGTGGGAGTTGTAGTAGCTTGCGATTAGGAGGTAGTAGTTCTCATAGTAGGTACCCTCCTCGTCAATAGTATTAGCCTCTAAGTCAGCCTAGTAGATGGTTTAGGCAGTGCTCCAGATTACTAATTGAGGCCAGTCTTGTGTTAGTGACTGCCCTAGTCAGGGTAGTGGTCAGTCTTTGAGGGGTTTGTCTGTTGGTTATTCTAGTCGAGCTGGCTATTCCGAGTCAGCCAAATCTCTTGGTTTATGTATAGCCTATAGGACCTATTATAGTTATGGAGGTCGTGGTAATTATTGCTTTATCTCAAAGTATTTCTCCTATTAAGGAAGTTCATCTCCCAACTAGAGGTGGTTCACATAGTTGTAGGGGTAGTCCCTAGGGTGCTCGAGGTGGTTCTCAGGCAAGTAGTGTTGGTGATCAGTTAGAGGCCCAACTAGGTTGCAGATATAGTTCCTTGTGTGTAGTACCTACTAGGATAGAGGCTAAGTCTTTGGATGTTATTGTTCTAGGTACGACTCTGGTATGCCGTCAGTCAGCCTTTGCTTTATTTAATTTGAGTTCCACTTATTCTTATGTGTTTGCTTATTATTCTCCATGTTTAGAGTTATCTTGGGATTTATTATTCATGCTATTACATGTATCTTCTCTTGTGGGTGATTCTTTAGTAGTGGATCAGGTGTTCAGATCCTATGTTGTGACTGTTAGAGATATTGATACTCATGCTGACCTTATTATTCTGGATATGTTAGATTTTGAGATGATTCTGGGAATGGATAGGTTATTCTGCTATTATGTAGTCATGGATTATTTTTCCAAGACTGTTACCTTAGCCATGCCCAGCATACCCCCAGTCAAGTAGTAGGGAGTTATTAGCTGCGAGCTGATGTGGATTATTTCTTATATGTGCTCTAGGAGGATTATTTTAAGGGATTGTGAATTTCGCTTATATCCATGATGTTAGTATGTAGAGTCCATCATTAGACTCTATTCCTGAGTCTGTGGGTTCCCTGATGTTTTTCCTACTGATATACCTGGCATATCTCCTGCTCATGAGATTGAGTTTGCTATTGTTCTTGAGCTAGGCACCCAACTTATTTCTATGACACCTTACCATATGGATTTTGTTGAGCTTAAAGATCTCAATTCTCAGCTTTCGGATCTTCTCAGTAAGGGTTTTATTAGATCAAGTGTGTCTCCTTAGGGAGCTCTTGTGTTGTTTGTAAATAAGAGAAATGGCTCCATGCTTATGCGTATTGATTATAGGTAGCTTAATAAGGTGGGGGTGAAGAACCGTTATCCTATACCTCACATTGATGATTTGTTTTACCAGCTTCAGGGTGCAACGGTGTTTTATAAGATTGATTTGAGGTTTGTTACCATCATTTGCGGATTTGGGCTAAGGATATCCAAAAAATAGATTTAAGGACCCATTATGGTTATTATAAGTTCCTAATGATGGCTTTTAGATTGACTAATGCCCCAATGACGTTCATGGATTTGATGATTCAAGTGTTTAGGCCTTATCCAGATTCCTTCATGGTTGTATTCATCGGTGACATCCTTGTGTATTCAAGGAGTAGAGGGGAGCATACACAACATTTGAGGATTGTGCTCCAGACTTTAAGAGATCATTTTCTTTTCTCCAAATTCTCTATGGGATTATGGTAGAATTAGCAAAAATTGAGACTATTTGTGATTGGGATAGACCTCTCCGATCGAGGTTATTATAGGCAATTCATTGAGGGTTTTGCTACTGTTTCAGCCCCTATGACTGTATTGACTCGAAAGAAGGTTCCTTTTTGATGGTCTAAGAATATGAGTCGAGCTCTGGAAAGATCAAGAATTTTCTCACTTCAGCTTTTCTTCTAGATCTTCTTGTAGAGGGTGAGGGATTCACCATGTTTTGTGATGCTTTTGGTGTTAGTTTAGGTTTTGTATTGATGCAGCAGGGCCATGTTATCTCTTATTCTTTGAGGTAGCTTAAGGTGCACAAGAAAAACTAACCCACTCATGATTTGGAGTTGGCACCGATAGGTTTCCCACTTATGATTAGGAGGAATTCTCTCTCTAGTGTCCATTGTTAGAGTTTTACTGATCATTGCAGTCTTCATCATCTTATGAAATTCTAGGCAGTGTAGATGGATGGAGTTTCTTATACCTATTCGGGCAAGGTAAATGTGGTAGAACATGCCTTGAGTCGGAAGGCAGTGAGTATGGGTAGCTTGGCTTGTATTTTAGTTTCTCTAAGGCCATTAGCGTAGGACATTTAGTCCTTATCCAATTTGATGGTTCTCCTTGATATTTCAGACCTTAGGAGAATTCTTTCTAGTGTTAAGGTGAGACTTTCACTATTAGCGTAGATTTAGGATCGACAGTTTGAGGATAGTAAGCTTCGTTACCTTCATGATCAGGTGTTGAGTAGTGAGACCGAGAGGGACACCATAGATTTTGACGGTGTTTTGAGGTTTAATAGCTGCATCTATGTTTTGAAGATTGATGATTTGATTCAGTTATTTTGGCATGCGACTCACAGCTCTAGATATTTTATTCACCCGGGCACAACTAAGATGTATAGATATTTGAGGTAACATTACTGGTGGAGTTGTATGAAGAGCCATAAAAATAGACTTTGTAGCTTAGTGTCTGTACTATCAACAGGTGAAGGCCGAACATCATCGGTCGGGTAGATTGATTCAGAGATTCCCATTTCCAAGTGGAACTGGGAATGGATCACTATGAATTTTATTAGTGGTTTACCTCACACTTGCCGTGGTTCCGATGGTATTTAGGTCATTATGGACCGGTTGACCAAGTCGACACATTTCTTTCCTATTCAGGTATCCTTTAGCACTAAGAGTTAACCCAAATATATGTGCGTGAGATAGTCCATTTGCATGGTATTCCCATATCTATTATTTCAGATCAGGGTTCTGTGTTTACTTCTAGCTTTTAGAGAGATTTTCAGGAGGATTTGGGTACTCAGGTAGATCTTAGTAGAACCTTATATCCTCATACCAATGGCTAGTCGGAACGGATTATTAGGTGCTTAAGGATATGCTCAGAGCTTGTGTTATGGATTTTGTAGGGCAGTAGGAGGATCACTTAGCCTTGGAAGAGTTTTATTATAACAACACTTATCATTCGAGTATTAAGATGGCCTCTTTTGAGGCTTTGTATAGTAGGATATGTCATTCTTCGATTGGATGGTTTGAGACTCATGAGTTTCAACTCGATGGTACTAATTTGCTTCAAGTGTCATTGGATAGAGTTAGAGTGATTCAGGATAGGTAGAGAGCAGCTCAGAGTAGGCATAAGGCCTATACAGATCGTTGGTTCCGTGCCATGACTTTTGGAGTTGGTGATTGGGTATTACTCTGTGTGTCGCCCATGAAGGGTGTGATGAGATTCAGGAGGAAAGGCAAATCAGCCCCAGATATATTGGACCCTTCGAGATTCTTCACACAGTTGGTGAGATGTCTTATGAGTTAGCCTTACCACCAGATTTTTCTGCCGTCCATCCGGTTTTTCATGTTTCTATTCTGCGGCGATATATTCTCAATTCATCTCATGTGCTTATATGGGATTCAGTCCAGTTGGATGAGCGGTTGACCTTCGTGGAGGAGTATGTGCTCACTTTATCCAGTGATGCCAGGTGGTTTCACACTAGCGAGATTCCTGTAGTAAAGGTTCAGTGGATGTACCACCCAGTAGAGGAGGCTACTTGGGAGATCAAGAGTGAGATACAAACCCAGTATCCTCACTTGTTTGAGACTTTAAGTACGTCCTAATCCTTAACTTTCGCAGACAAAAGTTCCTTTAGTTGTGGATATTGTAATGACCGTTCACGTTATTTAATATATTTTCACTTATTTTTTGATTAAAGCTTTTCTATAGCTTCCCCAAGTCTTTTATGACTTGCTGGAACTGATAGTTCGGTTGCTGAGCAGTTCATTTGTTTTTTAGAGCCAATTTTCTGTTTTGAAGTCATTGCTGGTGTCACGACCTGAGACTACCATTAGTTGTAACACGCTTCTTAAGGCCACAAGTGACCCCAAGCTAACTATGATCTAGTATTTGTTTTGAGCACTGAAGAAAGTAATAATAAAACGTCATATGCAGAAGCTAAACGGATGAAAATCTTTTTACAATGTAATAATGAAATAATTCCTAATGTGTTTGAACTACTGATAAAAAGTGAAAACAAGTTTGACTATCTGAAAGCCTTTAAAACATGAGGAGTTGATAGGACAAACCCCTAACTAATTCCGACTAATTGAAATAAAAGAAGTACTGAAAATAATTGCAAATAACATTGTCCTCGAAGGATGAGGAGTCACCACAACTGCTGCTGAGTGGCACTTGAACTAACTAAGGACGATTGGGTAACTGAGCGTGCGGACCTATATTACAAGACAACATAGCGCAAAGGAGAGTATGCGATTAGTTCTTTTAATGTACTAGTACGTGAGATAGGGAAAACTGAAATACATATAAATACTGAGCATGAGTGCATGGACATATAAGATGAATGCAAGACCAAGTAAAACATGCGCTAAGATAATCTATAAAATTGAATAATTGATTAACTGATAAAATGGGCACTTGGTCATGCCAACCTGAGCTGATATGATTTGAATACTATACTGAAACTGTGGGAGCTAACATTTAATCGATATGCCTCAATCTGAGATAATCCCAGTCCAACCTATAACCCCAGTTAGAAGGGTGTCAATACCTGGCCACGAGTATTGACACTGGCTGTGTGGATCCACTAAACTGGTGTCTCGAAGGACTAGCATGTCACCCTCGAGTGATTGATGCCCCTAAAGAGTATCAACCCTCTACTAGCAAGAAGACCTCTTATACCTACATTGGCTATGTAGTTCTGGAACTCAGGGATTGTTAATAAATATCTCACCCTCAACTGGAAGGAAAGCCTTCATCCCTAAATTCTCTCGGTTCTAAGTTTTACGCCCAACTGAGCTGACACGGAAACATAAACTAGTACATGCACCGATAGTTGATTTACTCAAATAGGGTATGCTAAAAATAAGAATGCATTTATAATAAAACTCTTTGTACATGTTCACATTCATGCATACATATATATATAGTAGATTGTGGGGAAGGGAACAAGGTTTAACATGATAACAAAACATTATCCTGGAGTATGTAGCTCAACTGTCACATACAAGCACCCACGGGCTATATGGGTTTGGCTCCCTATGCGGAAAGGGCCCTAGTGTGAGTTAGCTGCATAAATCAGAGGTATCAAGGAAAACCATGGAATGAACCAAACCCACATCTATCCTAGAGACAAAACATATCAATAGTGTGAACCATGCGCACGGTCATCTAGACCAACCCTCACATCGGCAATCATGAGTTTTCAGTATAAGTCATTCGAGACCCACACTTTCATGACTTAGCTAAATAGCCCCCATTAACATTTTTTACATAATCAATTAATTAACCAAGTAATCAAACATTAAGGCACACCACAGTATCATTGTACCATTTAGCTTGCAAGCTCACAACTATGCCATTACAATTCTATTATCTTGGGGGAATGCCTCGACCCTCTTTGTTCATTAAATCAAACATAACTAACATGACCTTCGTAATCAATGTAAATTGTTGAACCATTTATGCAATGCATTAGTATAGGTGTGTAAGTCAAACCAAACGATAATTCCACAATTCAAAGCTATTTACAAAAGTGGGTTAAGGGAATACAATTGTTCACAACCAATTCCTAAGTTCAAAACATCAATTTGGGGAATTACCTCGACCCACATTCCAATTCCCACACCCATTCACCCAATTTAAAACATATGCTTTTCACAAAATAAGATTTAGGGAAGAGTAATATTCCTGAAAGGATCACAATTTTTTAAGGAATTACCCCTTGGAAGATCAACACAATCAACCTAGAGAATACCCTAACACTTTTTCTTGAGTGAATTTATATGAAGAAAGAAGTTATTTTAGTGTGTTATGAATGGGAATAGGGTGAAAAAATGGTTTTAAAGTCGTCTGTCACATTTGGGGAAAAAGGGAAATATCCAAAATGCCCTTAATGAAATAATGAAAAATTGTCACCTAGTCATTACAGATGACCTTATGACTTGTAAGGCCACCTCACGACTACTGGCCTCCAGTCATAGTCTGGAAAACATCCATGGGCACCTACAATAGTATGGATATGAGTCACACCATACTACTTATACTCAGATATTATGACTAGTTTGGTCAAATTGTATGCAGCACAGAAAGTTTGGGCATCACACTGGTTTGGCTAAGGATAGGACTATAAGACTCGTATAGAGTCTTTACGACTCCTTAGGATTCTGTCGTAATCATAATATAAAGTTGGCCAATCCATACTTGTCAAGATATGATTTGGGTCCTATGACCCGTAATGACACCCTACGACTTGTAGGGAGAGTTGTAGTCTAGGTAGTGAGCTCCTAGGACAAGAAATTTTCAAGGATCAAAATCTGGGGTGTTTCATTCTCCCCCTTAGGATCATTCATCTTCGAATGATGAGTCAAGGCATCCATTCACATGACTTGACATAGAGTACAACCATATTTATCTTTAACAAAGACAGAAAACAAAGATGTTAGGGAAATACACACACCTCAAGAATGATTATCCAAAGTGGGAAACAAGAATGGGTATTTGGACTTCATGTCCTCTTTGTCTTCCAAAGTAGCTTCTTCGATCTTATGGTTCCTCCATAGAACCTTCATTGAAGCCACATCCTTAGTCCTCAGAAGACGAACTTGACTATCCATAATTTCCATCGAGACTTCCTTATAGGATAAGGAATCCGAAACACTAACACTCTCCAAAGGAACAATCAAGGAAGGATCACCCACACACTTCCTCAACATCAAAACATAGAAGACATGATGAATATTACCCAACCTAGATGGCAACTTAAATTCATAGGACACATGGCCTACTCTCCTTTAAATATAGAATCAACCAACATACCTTGGACTAAGCTTCCTCTTCTTTGCAAACTGGATCACTCCCTTCATGAGCGATACCTTCAAAAAAACCAAATCATCCACATTAAAATCCAACTCTACATCTCACACCACATAAGACTTTTGGAAACCTTGGGAGGCCTTAAGTCTATCCCGAATCACGTTCACCTTTTCGATGGATTTGTGAATCAAGTTAGGAACAAATAACCTATTCTCACAAACCTTAAACAACCCGATAAGAAACCTACACCTCCTACCATGAAGGGATTCAAAAGGATCTATACCAACACTAAAGTGAAAAATATTATTGTACACAAACTCTATGAGAGGCAAATGATCCATCCAACTACCATCAAAGTCGATCATAATAAACCTTACCATATCCTCTAATGTCTTAGAAGCCCTCTCCTCTTGTCCATCCACTTGAGGGTGGAAAGAAGTGCTAAGTTTCACCTTATTTCCTAAACCTCTCTAAAAATAATACCAATAATAAGACGATCTTTGAGTACCTCGATCAGGTATGATGGAAATTAGAGTACCATGCAATTTGATGATTTTTTAAATGAAAATATTAGCATAACCCTCTACCAAATAAGTAGTCTTCACTGGTAGGAAATGAGCGGACTTGGTCATTCTATCCATAATGAATTAAATCAAATCAAAATGATGGTGAGACAACAACAGATCAATAACAAAATCAATATTAATCACTTCCCATTTCCACACGGGAAACTCAATCTCTTGTAACAAACCACCAGGCCTCAAGTGATCCACCTTCACTTGCTGACAAACCATACACTTGGACATAAAATATATACCTATTCATGTTATTCCACGAATAGGTCACTTTCAAATCATGGTATATCTTTGTTAAACCTAGATGAACAGTGCACCTCGACTCATAAGCCTCACCCAAGATTCTCTCTCGTAACCCATCAATATCAGAAAAATACAATCTATCATGGTATCTCAAGATACCATCACCACTAATCTCAAAAGCCATCACTTTATGGTGACCCATATAATCCTTGATTAGCATAAGAATAGGATCCGAAACCTGCTTCTCCTTCACCTTGACAATCAGAGAGGACTTCACCATTTCTTAAACAATCACACCACCATACCCAGACTCTAAAATATGAGATTAACCAAATAATAAACATCTTTCACCAATCCTTACTTCTCCTTATCAATATGAGATAAGCTCCCCATAGATAACCTGCTAAGAGCATTAGCAACCACGTTAGATTTATGTGGATGATAATGGAGCATCATATCATAGTCCTTGATCAACTCAAAATGTCTTCTTTTCCTGAGATTCAACTCCTTCTGGGTTAAAACATACTTTAAGCTCTTGTAGTCTGAGAAGATGTCAATATGAACCCTATACAAGTAATGGTGCCAAATCAGCAAAGCAAATAATTTCTCCAATAACTCCAAGTCATAATTTAGATAGTTCTAATCATGTACCTCAAACTGCCTAGAAGCATACACAGCCATATTACCATGCTGTATCAACACACAACCTAGTCCCATACGAGATATATCACAATAAAAAACAAAACCATTAGTGCCCTTAGGTAGGGTTAAAATTGTAGCAGAAGTTAAATTATACTTAAACTTATCAAAGCTACCCTCACAAGTCTTAAACCATAGAAACCTTACCTTTCTCTGAGTCAAACTAGTCAACGGAGTAGCAATCAAAGAGAAACTTTCAACAAATATCCTATAATATCTGTCTTGGCCTAAGAAGCTATAAATAATGGGTGGAGTCATGGGTCTAGGCTACTTACTACCACCTCAACTTTTTATAGATCCACCATGACTCCCTCACTTGAAATAACATTACCCAGATAAGTTAAACCATTCAACCAAAAACCATACTTAGATATTTTAGTATACAAATGCTGATCCCTAAAACACTATATGGATGTGATCAAGATTATCCTCCTCACTCTTATAATAAACTAAGATGTCATTAATAAAACAATAATGAATAACTCTAAAAGCTAATGTAGTACCCTATTCATAAGATCTATAAATGTTTCTGGTGCATTAGTCGAACTAAAAAACATCACCAAAAACTACAAAATGACCATACCGAGTTTGAAAAGAAGTCTTAGGGATATCTACCTCCCTAATATTCAACTAATGATAACCCGATTGAAGGTTAATCCTATAAAAGTACTTTGCACCCTACAACTGGTCAAATAGGTAATCAATCTAAAATACCTAGGCTTAGAACCATGAGAAAAACTTCTTTATTTGATGTCACCAGGCTAGGTACAACTAAGGTTATGAGTCGTACCCCTTGGATACGAGTTATAGACCCTCTATCATATCCTAGAAAGTATGGTGAGGGCTACTCACTATCTTAGGTATGAGTTAGACCTCCAAATCATATATTAAGGTATAATTCATACCCATCATGGTTGTATAGAGTAGTGTCTTAAACTTGAAGTGTACTATTTTTTGTACGAGTAATGTGTACAGTTTAAGGTATGAGTCGTACCCCTTGGATACGACTCAAGGGTGTTTAGTCATACCCTAACTAGTATAGATGACCTAGGAGAATACTAGGGTACGAGTTATGGTACCACTCATACCCTAGGGTATGGCTGACTCAAGTGAGTCGTACCCAATATCGTGGTCATTTTCTAGATTTTAACTAAGGGCCATATGGTCATTTACTAACCTCAAAACCCTAAGTACCCTCACTATATAAGTGTGTGGGGCCTCATAAGACATATTTTTAGAGGATCAAATATCCTCAATACTCTTTCAAGCACATTTTATAGAATTAGAGGATAGGGTTTTGAGGGTTTTCATCATGGGGAAAGAGGAGTTTATTATACTTGTTAAATAACTCTAAAACCATGTATTTTACACTTGGATTAGTAAGTGTAAATAGTGGTTTTGAAATCAATTAAAAAGGATTTTTGTTGTCAATGATGAATAATGTTTATTCTTTCTTGACTTTGTTATTATACATGTTATTGGTTATGGCTTGCATGTGTGGGTACTTGTTGTATGTGGTGTAACATATGGGTCTTGAATAGCCCTAATTATGATGCATTCCACCATTAATTTGGCTTGATAAAGGTATGCACATGAGGTGTTTGTAAAAATGTCTAAATAAATTTTCTAGTCACATGTTAATGTTGTATTGAATTAGGGTATTGGTATAGTAAATACGAATGAGACAAGATTTTTCTGTAACGGATATGAGTACTTAGTAAATGATTGGTAAATGCCTTGTTGACCATTTATTAGGTCTTGATAAATGTGAATGCTTAGTAAATAGTTGGTAAGAACCTTGTTAATCATGTAATGAATTAGTTTAGTACTTTGTATGGTGTGATGGACCATTAAGTAAGAAGGGTTGATAAATGGTATGGTAATGATATTGTTAGCCATTTAATTAGTGAATTATGACCTTGTTGGTTTGATGGATAAGAAAGGGGTTCAATTCCCTAAACATGAATATGTAATTATATGTGGAACTAAATGTGGAATAGAAATGCTAATGAAGAACGAATGGGTTAGTAAGGGTCTTGGTGACTGCTGATTGAATAGAATGATGATTTAAATTAAGACATTGGCCAAATATGAGTTTACTCATTAAATGTTTACATAAAGACCTTGTGGTTCAATGTGGTGGTCTTTTGGATAAATGGATCAAGTCCTTAAGTATTGAAATAAATTGTATGAATGTTAATAAATGAACTAAAATTGGATAAAAGTCTAAATGACTAATGGTTCGTGTCCCTAGTCCAATGAAATGGCTTGTGGTTCAAGTCCCTTACCCGATAAAATAAATAGTGGTTTGAGTCCCTAGTCCAATTAAATGGCTTGTGATTTGAATCCCTCATCTAATGAAATTACTAGTGGTTTGAGTCCTTAGGAATCCCTCGCCTAATAAAATTACTAGTGGTTTGAGTCCTTAGTATAATAAAGTGGTCTGTGGTTCAAGTCCTTTGCCTAATGAATTGGTTATATCAGTTAAATTGATCGAGTCAGTTTAAATGAGGTTTGGATTTCCTTGACTAATGTAACGGAGAAGTTTAAGGTTCTAAAATTGGTAAGGTGGAAGGTTGAAAGTTCTTCACTCTATGTCTCGTGAATGAATGCTTTAATAATGATTCTTATGACTTCTTCTATGATTTGACATGCTATATAAATATAAGTATATAAATCTTCATATCTACCTATACTAATGTAAATGTGATTAAATATGATGGTTAACTTGGATTGAACAAATGAACTATTTTATCCTTATCCTTGAGGTATATGCTAGCACTACAAATGCTAACAATCTCTGAATGCTATGTCCCTACAAGATATAGGGACCAGAGATTCTTCTTCTTCTTCTTCTTCTTCTTCTTCTACGCAGTTACCAAGTGTTCAGGCGAATTATGTGTTGACATTAAAGTAGTGAGCTTCTATCCCCCAGAAGGCATACATTTCATAATTTTTTACTTTAAGTCTTATACTTGATTTATTTTGACTTAGTGTTGGCTATTATCAGGGGCGTGTCCCAATATATTTAGACATCATATTTGTAGAGGCTTTTATGGATGACTGTGGACTTGGGTATTTTGGCTAGATTGTTGACATTAATGAAATGTTAGATATTGTCTAATTATTGGCTATTAACTTTATTTTCTGCTATATTAGTATTTGGTCAGAGTTCATCTGACACTTATAAATTGAAAAGATGGTTGGTTGGGTTGACAGGGCGATCGTTGGTCGAAGTTGGGCTTGAGATGCCCATATTACATTGCCTATTTTTAGGGCGTGTCAAGTTGATGTTAGATACTAGTTTCTTGGCTAGTTGGAAGTCCTCAAATCTGTGTGAAGTAGAGTCTCTTTTATGGGTGTGAAGCACGCCATACTTATAAGAGAGAGGCTATGAGACATTTAGGAATATTTTTCTTTCTTGTGTTCCAGTCTCAAGCTATATAGAGTCTAAGTTTTTTGATTTCCCTGATTCTTGCTTGCTAATCTTTTAGTTCATGTATTCAAGAAGATCTGACATGTAGGCAAGCTCTTCTGTCCTGACTGAGGGTAATATGGACAAAGCTCATCCAATTTCTATGACTCAGACCCAGCCAAGGGTCGTGACATCTAATTGTCCTCAAGGGATCCTATTTGTTCCCACTAACCCTACTTTTAGGGGTGACATTTCTCCTTAGCCACCTCAAAATGCTTAGTTTTATTGCTCCATTACTCTGTTGACTCAGGTTGGTGGAAAGTGTCCCAAGAGGAAGTATTGGGTGGGTCCTAGCTTCATTTTTGTGGCTATTTCTCCCTACCCAAACTAGTTGGGAGGTAGGATTTTTCAAAATGGTAATGCTTCTAGGCATAAGGTTCCCAACTTCAGGTCAATGAGGCCCAATCCAAACCCATCTATCCTCCTTGTCGGTTTTGCGGTTGGTCGCACTATGGTGGTTCCAAGGAAGGAAAGAATCAACATTTTAAATATTGTTATCTGGGACATATTCAACTGGAGTGCCCTATAATGATTTCCTCTTTGGCTAAAAAGGTATCAATTGCCATCTATCTAGCTCTTGCACCACGGGGTGCCGCTTCTCACTTCGATATTGGTTGGGACTATGTCAATTCTCTTACTATCCCTTAGGATCTCGAGGAACCTTTGGATGCTGGTGTAGGTACATTGAAACTTTTCTCTCATGATATATATAGTTTGCTTGATCTAGGCTCTACTCTTTCTTATATGACCCTATATGTGGCCGTGCATCTTGTTTTTCAGTACTAAGAGTCTCTTAGTTTCATTTTTTGTTTATATATTGGTAGGAGACTTTGTGGTTATTAAGAGGGTTTATATGGAGTGTCTGGTATCTATTAGTGATAGAAAAGCTCTTTTAGACTTGATAGAGTTGGGTGTGGTTGATTTTGATAATGTCTTGGGGACGGATTAGTTACATTAGTGTTATTTTTTCTTAGATTGCCAGACCTATAGGGTCATGTTCATATTCTGTAATGACCCGATCATTGTATGGGAAGGTGGTTCTTCGGTGCCTAAGGGGAGATTCATTTCATATGTAAAAGCCCTTAAGTTAATCTCTAAAGGGAGTTTGTGTCATTTGGTTTGAGTTAAAGGTGCTAACTTAGGAGGTAATTCCCTAGGACCCATTCTTGTGGTCGATGAGTTTTTTGTTGTTTTCCTCAATGATCCTTTTGGTATCCTTCCTAATAGGGAAATTAAGTATGGGATTGGTCTTGTTTTGGATGATTATCGAACTTTTATTCCTTATTAATATAATGTTTTGGTTAAGTTGGAAGAGCCTAAGGAGCAATAAATGGGTCTCTTAGATAAGGGTCTTATCCGCTCCAGTAATTCTCTTCTATTTGTGTTATGAGGTCATACTACTAGAGTTGCGTACATTCTATTAACACTTATGCCTAATGTTCATATCTTGCATAGGTATTATTCCCCGGATATGAGTCTTGACCTTTCACTATATTGCGTGTGGTGTATGCGATGGTGTGTCTTTTGGTGTCCAGTCCTAAAGTCTCCTTCCATGATATGTGTGTGGGGATGAGTCTTATTTGTGACCTAGTTGGTTGTTGTGAAGTACTTGGTTCCTATAGTGCCATCTCTTTTGGGGGTCTTTCCTTGAGTTACATAAATTGTTCCTGTGCTTTAGTTCCTTAATGACCCTTTTTGGGTTAGGATGGTAGTGTCTTGGGGAGTATGGTGATGTTTTGAAGCAAGGAGTGTAAGAGTCCCTCAGTGGGGAAGGTTCCAGGGTGACTTCTACAACTAAAAGTTTTGGAGAGGTAAAGTTATTATCATCAGAAGTGATTAGGAAAGGAGTAGATAGTGAAAACCTTTGTGATAATGATAAGGAATGGTAGATCTAAAGAAGGATAGATCACACCGCGGGTATGTACATGGTAGGATTGAATATTGCAGTGGGTATATATACCTTTAGTTGTGTTGGGTACTTATGAGGTTTGAGAAGGCATGTTTATGAATTGTTTTTATGGGATAATTGTGTTATGGTTTTGGGTTTTCAATTATATATTGGTGTTTTGGCTTTAATGGTTGGATGTAGTTTTCCCATGTAATATACTAGTGGTTTTCATATCATAATGGCGATAGATCAGAGTAGTGTTTCAGAATGGATGTAAGGAATAGAGACCGGTGGCTGAAGTAAACTTCTTTTGGTTTTGGATAGGCTTGAATATAGAAGTAGTGTATGGTAAGACTCAGGCTCCCATTGTGATACGTATCTGAGAAGCTCTAAGTCGAATTGGACTTGCTTTATAGCATTAGCATGGTGCCTTTTGAGGCATTGCATGGTAGGAGATATCGTTCTCCTAGTGGAAAGTAGGAAGTATGTAAGGGTAAGTTGATCGACCCCGATTTAGTTCATGAAACCTTAGAAAAGGTAAAGGTGATTTGTGAGAGGTTGAAAACCACTCAAAGTCACCAAAAGTCCTATGTGTAATAGAGGCATAGGGATTTAAGGTTTGGTGTTGGCTATTGGATATTCTTGAAGGTGTATCCCATGAAGGGAGTGATGCAATTAAGTAAAAAGGGGAAACTTAGTCCCCGTTATGTTTGTCCCTATTTGATTTAAAAAAGGGTTGGCAATATTGCCTATGAATTGGAGTTGCCTTCTAGTTTGAACTCCATTCACCCGATCTTCCATGAATTTATGTTGTGGAAACTTGTGGGTGACCCTTCGTTGTTTTTTATCTTGAAGGATGCTGGCAATTTCAGACTTTTTGTCCTATGGGGAGATTCCAATGAGGATCTTGGATAGACATGTTTGTCGGTTGTGAATGGAAGAGTTGGCTTCGGTGAAAGTTCTGTAAAGGAACCAAAAGTCTGAGGAAGCTACTTGGTAGGCAGAAGAAGGCATGACGTCCAAGTAATCTGCATTTGTTTTTCATTCCAGAAACCTTATGATTGAGGTATGTGTTAATCTTCTTAATTTGATTTATGTCTTTGGTAAATGATAGGTATAAGCCCCAAGGTCAATCAAATGAGAGGTTGATTGATAATTTTCATGATATGTGTTATATCCTTTTTGTATGCCTGTTCCTAACTAGTTTAAGGGTTGGTTTGATATATGATAATCTATTAATATGTGTTTATGCTTGCCTTACCCATCATTCGCCAACAAAGGATCCAAGTGGGGGAGAATTGAAACACCTAGGCTTGGAACCATGATAAAAACTTCTTCATTTGATATCACTGGGCTAGGTATGACTAATGGCATCAGTCGTACCCCTTGGATACGAGTTGCAAACCCCCTTCATACCCTTGGCAGTGTGGTGACAGGTTAGTAACTATACTAGGTATGGGTTAACCCCCCCCAAATCGTACACTAAGGTATGATTCGTACTCAACATGGTTGTATAGAGTGGTGTCTTGAACTTGAAGTGGACTATTTTTAGTATGAGTGGTCTGTACGATTTAGAGAATGAGTCAAACACTTTGGATATGACTCAGGGGTGTGTAGTCATACCCTAACCAGTATAGATGACCTAGGGGAAGCCTAGGGTACAAGTTAGGGTACCACTCGTACCCTAGGGTATGGTTGACTTAAGTGAGCCATACCCAACATCGTGGTCATTTTCCATCTTTAAAATAAGGGCTCTATGGTCATTTTCTACCCTCAAAACACTAAGACCCCTCACTATATAATTGTTTTGGCCTCCTAAGACACATTTTTAGAGGATCAAACATCCTAAATACTCTTTCCAGCATCTTTTGGAGATTTGGAGGCTAGGGTTTCAAGGTGTTCATCTTGGGGAAAGAGGAGTCAAGTCTTCTTTGGTGAATCATCTTGTTTGAGGCATGTAACTCTCTCCCTTGTTAAATAACTCAATAACCATGTATCTTACACTTGGATTAGTATGTGTACATAGTGGTTTCAAAATCAAATGAAAAGGGTTTTTTGTTGTCAATGATGAATAATGTTTGTTCTTGCTTGAGCTTGTGATTATACATGTTATTGGTGATGTCTTGCATGTGTGGGTAATTTTTGTGTGTGGTCTAAGATATGGTTCTTGAATAACGCTAATAATGATGAGTTCCACCATGAATTTGGTCTTGATAAAGGTATGTACATGAGGTGTTTGTGAAAATGTCTAAATGAATTGTCTAGTCAAATGTTAATGGTGTGTTGAACTAGGTATTGGTTTAGTGAATATGAATAAGACAAGATATTGTTGTAATGAATGTGAGTACTCAGTAAATGATTTGTAAAGGCCTTGTTGACCATGTATTGATTCATGTTGAAGGTGAATGCTTGGTAAATGGTTGGTAAGAACCTTGTTAATCATGTAATGGATTAGTTTATGACTTTGGATGGTGTGATGGCCCAATGAGTAATAATGGTTGATAAATGGTATTGTAATGATATCATTAGCCATGTAATTAGTGAATTATGACCATCTTGGTTTGATGGCTAAGAAAGGGGTTTAATTCCCTAAACATGAACTTGTAATTGTGTGTGGAACTAAAGTGTGGAATAGAAATGCTAATGAACAATGAATGGGTTAGTAAGGGTCTTGGTGACCACTGATTGAATTGAATGGTTAGTTAAATTAAGACATTGTCCTAATAAAGAGTTTACTCAATAAATGTTTAGATGAAGACCTTATGGTCCAATATAGTGTTGTTTTGGATAAATGGTTTAAGTCCTTAAGTTTTGGAATGAATTGTATGGATGTTAATGCATGAACTAAAAGTGGATAAGAGTTCAAAATACTAGTGGTTCGATTCCCTAGTCCAATGAAATAGCTTGTGAGGTTTGAGTCCCTCGCTCGATGAAATGACTAATGGTTTGAGCGCCTTGTCTTATGAAGTGGCTTGTGGTCCGAGTCCCTCACCGATGTAATGACTAGTGGTTTGAGTCCCTAGTTCAATGAAGGGGCTTATGTTCGATTCCCTTGCCTAATGAATTGGTTGAATCGGTTGAATTGGTCGAGTTGGTTTGACGTTTGGATTCCATTGACTAATGTAACGGAGAAATTTAAGGTTCTAAAATCGGTAAGGTGTAAGCTTTAAAGTTCTTCACTCCATGTCTCATGAATGAATGCTTTAAGAATGATTGTTATGACTTCTTCCATGATTTGACATGCTATATAAATATAAGTATATGTATCTTCATATCTTCTTATACTAATATAAATGTGATTGCATATGATGGTTGACTTGGATTAACAAATGCACTATTTTATCCTTAACCTTGATTTACATGCTAGTGCTCCAACCGCTTACCGTCTCCGAACACTATGTCCCCACATAACATAGGAACGAGAGCTTCTTCTTCTACTACTTCTACTTCTTAAATGCAATGACCAAGTGTTCGAGTGGATCGTGCGTTGACATTGAAGTGGTGAGCTTCCATCCCCTGGAAGGCATACATTTCATAGTCTTTTACTTTAAGTCATAGACTTGATTATTTTGACTTAGTGTTGGCTATTGTCGGGGGCATGTCCCAACATGTTTAGAGATCGAATTCGTAGAGGCTTTTGTGGATGACTATGGACTTGGTTATTTTGGCTAGATTGTCGACAATAATGAAATGTTAGATATTGTCTAAGTATTGGCTATTAGCTTTATTTTCCGCTACTTTGATATTTGGTCGAAGTTAATCCGACACTTATGAATTGAATAGATGATTAGGTTGGGTTGGGGCAATCTCCAATCCAAGTTGGGCTTGAGATACCCACATGACATGGCCCGGTTTTGGGGCGTGTCACAATCCTAGGAAAAGGATACTTGTTCTTCACTATCACCTTAGTCAACTGGCGGTAATCTATACATATTTGAAGGGACCCGTCCTTCTTACATATAAACAACACCGGTGCATCCCACGAGGAAATACTAGGGTAGATAAAACCCATATCAAAAAGACCTTTCAACCATTCCTTAATTTCTTTAAACTCCGCTGGAGCTATTCTATAGGAAGGAATAGTGATAGGACGAGTTCGTGGAAGAAGATCGATCCCAAAATTAATTTCCCTATCAGAAGAGACACCTGGAAGATCATTCGAAAATACTTTAGGAAACTCATTAACAACAGGGACAGATTATAAGGAAGGATCCTCGGAATTAGATAAACCAAGTGACACAAACATCCTTTGGAAATCAATTTCGGACTCTTAGATAAGAAACAAACATTTTTTTAGGCACTAGAGAATTCTCTTCCCACTAAATCATTGGTTCATCCAGGAATTTTTAACTGGGCTTTTAGGTCCTACAATCAAGAGAAGCATAACACTAATAGAGCCAATCTATCCCTAAGATAACATCAAAATCTAACATCTCCAACTCTATCAAATCCACCAATGTCTTCCTATTACAGATAGATACCACACAACCCCTATAGACTCTTCTAGCCATAATAGAGTCACACACTGGGTAGATACAGAAAAAGGATTAGGAATACACTCAGGACGAAAACCAAAATAAATAGCTACACAAGTGGTCACATAGGAAAGGGTATACTTGGGATCTAGCAGACAATACACATCACAAATTTCTTTTAGTATACCAGTAACAACATCAGGAGACGCCTCAAAATCTTGATGGGTGGCAAGAGCATACAAAAGATTTCGACCAGTGTCAGAGATAAAAGTAGAATCCTTTGGTGTAGGAGCTAAAAAGGTAGCAATCGGGACCTTATTAGCCCTAGCAGAAACATCATCGGAGGGATAGTTCCTCTGAATATGGCAGGCTAGCCACAATCGAAACACTTATTTCTCCCCTAAAAAAAATACCATGGTGCAACTGACAACAAAATCTACAATGAGGATATGCCAGAGCCAATTGGGTCCCACTGGCTTGAGATTAGGAACCTTGTTCCTTAAACCCATGGCTTTGAAAGCGGTGATTACCAAATGACTTAGGATGTAGAGAACTAGTCGTAGAATAAGAACCAGAATTTCCCACTCCTTAGACCATTTTCTGCCATCTCTACCACTATTCTGCTGGCCTCTACCCTACTTAGAATACTTGGACCTGTTACCTTGCCTTTCCCCATTTTGACTTGTTTCTTCTGTTCATCTTCAACCTGCTGCAAATATACCATAATCCTAGAGATATACATGTCACTATTGAACAAGGCAGCCTTTCACTCTAGCATAAAGTCCAAAAACAAACCCAAAGCAAAATTCCTCATCTTAGCCCTCATGCTGACACTAGCTCAAAAGCATAATGGGACAATTAATGACATTTTAAGACATACTCTTTTATAGAAATCCTACCCTATTTCCAATTCACAACTCCTCATCTTTATCCCTCTCAACTCCTACGGAAAGAAACAATCTAATAAGTCACCCGAAACACCTAGACTAATCCTACTCCTTATACCACTAATAGGCCTCATCCTTCAACTAATATGCAATAAATTTCACGACCTATAAGTAAAAAGCATGCATAATCCTAAATATATTCTCCATCTCATCTATGAACCCTTAAGGATCATCCTCAACATTAGAGCCAGTAAAGGTTAGAGGATTGAGCCTCATAAGCTATCCGACTTGAGTAACCTCAGAGGAACACACAGCAGTACTAGCAGGACCCAACTGACGTGATTAAGATGTCACCAACTAGGTCATCCGATAAATAGATCAACAAAACTAAGAATTAAAAATGTCTCCTTGAGGAGGTGGGGCATGATCATCATCAATCTGAGGATCCCAAAGAGGATTAGTAGGGACTAGTAGAACTCTACGTAGAGTAGTACAATTAGGAGGTTGAGCCCTAGACCATTTCTAAACTCCATGAGTAGGATAAGTTCTATCTACATTGTCCTCAAGTAGGACAGAAGGAGTTTCACGGGTATCATATCTTCAATGAGGAATGATTTAAAATGCAAACAAACTCGAATTGAAGGTGATTTCAACACCGTAGACTTTACAACCTGAAACTAGAACAACAAGAAAGGAAAACATTACTAAATGTCTCATTGCCTTTCCCTAATAAGTATGATGCATTATACATCTATGAAAGAGACTCTACTTGACATAAATTTGTTTAAACCCAATTGACCATCAACCTAGGCTCTGATATCAACTTTGTCACGACCCAAACCAGGTCCTTACAGTGATAGATATCTCAAGTCTACTGAGGACCGGAGACCAACCCTATTTTCCTAGTAAAATAGAATATAATATACTTGCCAACAGATGAATTTCAAATATATAACAAGATAGAGTAAACAGTAACTCAAAGTCTAAGAATGTCAACAACCAATACCTAGTCCACAGTAATTCACAAAGCCTCTATACCAGAAAACAACCTATGTCGGGACATGCCCCTAACACTGACAATGACAATATAAATGTGAAGTCTTCAATTCTAATTTATATGAGAAAATTGATGGAATTATCAAGTCTTTAGGATAAGATCACCACTTTCCTGCAAATGGCCAACTCTGAGATCACCTATCACTATGCAGAAAAAGTAGAAGTGCCTTCAGATCCTGCATCGCATAGGGATACAGAATCCGGAGATGGTTAGTGGGGTGAGCACTAGCATGTAACTTAGGGTAAGGATAAAGTAGTGTCAATCAACAGTTGAATATCAAACTCACTATATATGTTCACATTCATCCATGTATATATATATACATATATATATAGTAAATGATGGGGTAGGGAATAAGGTTTAGCATGATAGTAAAACATTATCCTAGACTATGTAGCTCAACCATCATAAATAGGCACCTACGAGCTATATGGGTTCAACTCCCCCTACTGAAAGGGCCCTAGTGCGTGTTAGCCACATAAACTGGAGGTATAAAGAAAGACCAATGAATGCCCCGACCCCACATCAATCCTAGATGAAAAACATATCAATAGTGTGAACCATGCAGATAGTCATCTATACCAAACCTCACATCCGCAAACGGAAGTTTCCAATATAAGTCATTCGAAACCCACACCTTGACGGGTTAGCTACATAACCCACATTAAGCCCAATTAAAAACAATAATTTTCACATAACCCATTCATTAACCAAAGAATTATACATTAAGGCACAACACAGTATCGTCATACCATTTACCTTGCAAGCTTACAAATGTGTCGTTATAATTCAATTAACATGGGGAGAATGCCTTGACCCCCTTTATTCATTAAATAAAACATAACTAACATGGCATTCAAAATCTATGTAGTTTAACCATTTATGCAATGCATTAGTATAGGTGTGTAAGTCAAACCAACTGACAATTCCCTAGTTCAATACCATTTACACAAGCGGGTTAAAGGAATACAATATTTCAAAACCAATTTCCAAGTTTAAAACACAAATTTGGGGGATTACCACGACCCCCATTAAAATTTCCACACCTATGTACCCCATTTAAAACACATGTTTTTTACAAAATAAGATTTGGAGAAGAGTACCATGCTTGAAAGTATCACAATTTTATAGGGAATTTTCCTTCGAAGCTCAAAACGATCTTGCTTGAGAGAATTTATAAGAAGAAATAAGTTATTTTGTTGTGTTATTAATGAGAATGATGTTCAAATAAGATTTCAAAGTTATGGGTCACATTTGTGGAAAAGGGGAAATGTCCAAAGTGCCCTTAATGAAATACCAAAAAATTATTGCTAATCATTATGGACAACCTTACGACTGATAGGGTCACCTTACGACTCGTGGCCTCCAGTCATAGTATATATAACATCCATGGTCATTCACCCAAACTGATCTGGTTGCGAGTTGTAACATATGACTCATACTCAGACATTTTAACTAGTTTGGTTAAATCGTAGGCAAGATAGAATATTTAGGGATAACACTGGTTTGGCTACGAATGGGACTATATGAATTGTTAGGAGCCAATTGTAATCATAACATAAACTTGTCTAATCCATACTGATCATGTTACTATTAGGGTCCTATGACCCGTAATGACACCTATAACTTGTAGGGAGAGTCGTAGTCTAGGTAGTCAACTCATAAGCCAAGAAATTTTCAAAGATAAAAATCTGGGGTGTTTCAAATATGCCAAAATATAATGTCATTTGCTAAAAAATAAACCCCATAATATTAAAAAATTTATTGAACAAAATTGTCTCATAAATTGAAAAATACAAGGAAATCATAAAATCTAAAATATGATCTTCTTGGTTCTCTTTTTTGTAGGCTTTCAAAGTTTGTCGAAGAGATTCTCCCAATTTTCTTCTAGATGAGATGTCATCTACCGATCTTGTCTTATCCCAAAATGCATTGGTTGCCTCAAAGAGTTCCATGCATGGGGTGACTTGCATGAGAGATGACAAGCTCCCCAATGCTCTTACCATGATTTTCCCTTTTAAACATAAGTCTATCCACCAAAACTCCATTTGTTTTGATATGTAATCATACTAAAACTTGGATATGAATACGGGGTTGTCGTTGAACCTAAAAAACAAAAATGTTAGCCTACCCCACAGAAAAGAGAAAATGATGACATTTAGGCATATTTATTTCTCAAAATGCATATAATTAATGAGGCATTCTTTTTTAAGATTATGAAAGCCCTTAGAACTTAGGGAAAGACTTTTTAAACAAAACATCATAGGCTTTAGAATGCCCATTCCTTAGTAAAGGAACAAATGGTTAGGATTTAGGAGTAAGAGTGGTTGCATGACACGGTATCCTTAAGCGGAAACTTGAGAGTGGAAAAGCTCATGATAGTCGATGTATTGTTGATCGATTGGTTCACAAGGCATTTCTCATAGGATGTTTTAGAAAAGAATATTCGTGCAATCGCACAACCATTTGTAAAAAGGTTAAAAGAGATTCTTAGTGGAGGAAAATATGAGTGAAATGATAGTTATAGAAAGAGGTAACACATAGCACAAAGTGAAAAATACAATAACACATTCAACAATATAAAATATAAATAGGTATGAAAAAATAAGACAACATATACCCACACAAGAGGAAAAAAAAAGAAAAGGAGATAGACAAGGAGATATATATAAAACACATAAAGGTACAGGGAAAAGGACTATCATATCGAAAACAAATCATGATGTTAAAATAAATAATATTACGAAAAAACAAACATCAAAAAAATAAAATCTAGACAAATAATAGAATTCCACATAAAATACAAATTCAAAATGTTAGAACCTAAGTATCCTCAACAGAGTTGCCAAACTGTCGTGTCCCATTTTCTCTCAAAAAATGGGATTTCACGTGAAATTTCATTGTGATGGGGATAGATCATTGCCTTTACCTTTGTATTTATCATTCCAAATATGGAGGTTGGATGATGAATTCATAGTGAAACCCTTGAATGTTCTTGGATTTTATGTTTGAGAGTGAAACAGGGAGAATTGACCATTGAAAAGAATATAAGAGTGGGACTATTTTTGTATAAAAGTTGTTGCAAAGGTGAAAATACCAAAATCCCCTTACCCTAAGTAAATAAAAATAAAACTACACAAAATTTTTACCTTAGAGTGGCATCCCAATATACCATAGGCTATCCTCTGTGCCACACCAATATCGCGGAGGTTAACCTCCATGTCCCGATGATAACTTGGAGGTTCACTACCTTAAACTTCCAAAATTTCACCGAACCCTTTCTGAAAATTCCAAAATTTTCCCCAAACACCCTTTTAATATGCCTAAACACAGTTCAAGTGAAAAATTGATATTTTGAACACGGGAAAGTCAGAAACAAAATGATGGAAATTTAAGGGTCTTACATTATCCCACCCCCTTAGGATTATTCATCCCCAAATGATAAGTTAGGACATGTTTAGCATGAGCATAGCAAGAATACACCAGAATCAAATGATAAGCTCAAATTTTGACAAGAGGAAATAAAACTCATTCCTTGCGCACTTTCACCCAATATGAGGAACAAGAATGGATACTTGGCCAACATATGATCCTCAGCTTCCCAAGTAGCCTCTTATACCTTTTGGTTTCTCTAAAGAACCTTCAATAAAGCATCATCCTTGGTTATCAATCAATGAACTATGAAATCCACTATATCGATCGGGACTTTCTAATAGGATGAGGAATCTGTAATAGTGATAACACTCAACTCACTGCCATGTTTGATGGGAGATGCGGTCATTGTCAATAACCTAACTAGAGTTGGGGTCGAATCTACAAGGAGCGAATTATAAATTTTGAGTCTTATGGGTATTATAATCACTAGAAGGGTACCCGGAGTGTCAATAATAATGACATATAAAATAAAATAGGGGATGTAATTTGAGGTTGGTTTGAAACAATTTTTGACTACAATACACCGAAGTAATACTATTAATTTGAAATCGATATTTGAGGAGATCTTGGGATTATGGCTACCAAAAATAAAGCATGTGGGTTGTTAATGGTTTAACATGAAACATAGTTTTTGAGTAAAGTATAGGATAGGTCTATATCCATATGGCCAATCTTTCAATAAAACCATAACAATTGCACTTATTGGCAATTTTGAGCACCAAACAAGTGTATAAGTCATAATAACCCAAAACCTAAATTAAGCATCCCTATTTCTAGGATGATGCTTTTGACATGGCTTACACTCCAATCACACTTATTTATAAGATTGCAAAAGGTAGTAAACCATAGGCTCAATTAAACACCATTGTCTTGTCCCCCTATAACCCTCTTTCAAGGATGTTATGGGTTACCATAAATTTACCTCCATCCCTCTTTCAAGGATGATAAAGGTATTCTAGAGTTTGGGATTTTCACCTATAAAATTCCAATTCATTAACCCAAGCAATGGTGAAATCCATACCCATCAGCTAAAAAAATGCAAACACAACAACACCCTCACTCAATTACACTTTAGTTTAACATAATCCCAAGACTAAAGAAGTTAGCCACTCATGAGATAGGAGAAAAGACTTCTACCAAGTATTTCATCCATGGTGTTCATGATAATAGAAGGTAAAAATAATCTTCAATTCTCACTCCAATGTTACTAATTACCTCTTGGAATAATAATTACAATAACTATGAACAATTAATTTTTTTACTCTTAAAAATTCTAGGATTTTCCTCTCTTTTCTCTCTCTCCCTTTAAATTATTTTGAATCCTCAATATACGTCTTTAATTCAGCTGTCTGTATTGAGTACAATGCCTTTCACTCATTTATCCTATTGTGTCGCGATTGTGAAGCTTCGACTGTGATTGTGCAACCGTGGTCATGGCTATGACCGTGTGATCGTGGAATGTTGGTAGATTTTATAGACATCGATCGTGTTATTTTGAAAATTTAGTTACCCAAGGCTAGATATGCTCCCTATTGAACTAGCTGTGATCGCGGTGCTCAGACCACAATTGCAGTAATTGAGGCCATTTATGCACTGAATTATTAACATCATTTTCTTGATTGCTTTTATCATTTCAAGCCCCAATCCACATCTTCTCATATCCTCAACTCTATTCTTGCAAGTAGTAGGGATTTAGTGCAAATAATCACAGTTATGTTTTGTTGATTTCTTCAAAACAAGATAATGTGTAGGCATAATGAGTTTGAATGAGTGGTAAAATCAGCACTCATCACACCCCCAACTTAAATATTTTGCTTGTCCTCAAGAAACACTACCGTACCATGAGACAATAAACATTAGTGGCCAAACATCTCGCCTTAAAGCTCACAATGACTCTGAATGTGGTCATCACCATAGGTAGCATCATTACACATGTGCTTAGCTATTTTTACTACACCCCTCATCATAAAAATGCAATATCTAAGGATGCATACAACTTTAAAGAGCAAACAGACAAGAAAAATCAATACTCTAGAAATGGCTTTCTTTTGACTACAATTAAGCTACACTCTATTTTCCTCAATACTCAGAAGGAGACAAAATCAGCCACCTCAACTTGCTTCACTTGTCACTCCTTATAAGAGAGAAAATTTCACACACCAAGCTACCAAATACACCATAAGGAAATTTAAGTGTAAAAACTCTCTCACTCATGAAAGAGATCTCTATGCATCAAGTGTCATACAATAGGCTTGACCCTATTTTCAATTACCACTATAAAGAGAGTAAGTAGTTGGAGATCTCGCAGGGCTTTCTAAGCTTGTAACATAGGATTGGGTTAGAGTAGGATGTCATTTGGGATCAACATAGCTATACCCTTCCTTTAATGCTTGCATCATACTATTCATTTTGCCTTTTTTTACTAGGGGCCACTATTCCCCTTTTCCTCTCTTTTTATCATGCTCACTTTTTGCTTTCTTTGTTCACCTTTTTTCCTTTCTATTTCTTTTTTTTGCCATTTTTATGCAATTCCTTTCTCTGTTTGATGCTTTTTTTCTATTTCTTTATTTTCAACACTTAGGTACATTCGACATTTTACTAATACTTTGTGGCTCCAAACTTTCTTCCATCAATTTTCACTACCCCCAACCTTGGTATTTTATCCTCAAGTTGAATTACAAGTTCAAGGAGGGTGTGGTTCAAAAAAAGGATAAAAACAATGGTTCACTTCTTGTAAAATGTTTGCCAAAGAAAGGTTTGAAGGCTCAAAGTAGGTAACTACGGATTACAATCATGCACATGTAGGCTTTAGGCTAGAGTGGGTTCCAAAGTCACAAAGATGGCCTATGATCATTTCACCCACTATATATAATAAAAATTAGCTTTGAAAGACTATAAGGGCAAGTTCTAGATAACACAAATATACAAGAGATGAATACAAATAGCTCGCCACACATGACATGCAAAATTCGTCAAGAATGCCCCTCCCGTTAGAGATAATTTGGAGTATCTATTTCTATTCATAAGTCAAAAATTTATGAAGCCACAAAAAGGAAAGAGATTTGTTACAACGTTGCTCATTTCCATGCCCTTGATTCTCAGAATTTTGGATGGAGGGAATTGCTCATTTTGCATTAGCATCACGTGCAACTTGCTAAACTATGGCTACTACCAAGGGCTTAGTCTCACATGTTGGATCAAAATTGGCAAACCAACCTTATGGTTACTCAGAATTAGCCAATGGTGCATAACTCTACTCTAGTTTAACAAAATACAATACCACAGGTACTCAGACCTCCCTTGCATTCTTGACATTTATGCTACGGGTACTCAGAATTCCCCTGCACCTATGTTTCACAACCCTGGATCGACACTTTACCCCTAATAATGTCGTCACTAAATATATTATAGGGAAAATTTTATCCATATCTATAAAAACCCAAGTAGCCTCGCTACACCCTAACTCAAAGATAAAAAAAGTCCTCGCTGAAGTCAATTTAAGAAGTAAAAGGGATGAGAAAGGCTTATGGAGATAGTAGGCAGTTTAGGAATCTAATGTCCCGATCATATCAATATTTCCACGATTGCATTGATGTGATTGCGGTCTGATAACCCGATCGCGAAAATTGAGATTTAATTCCCCTATTTTTTGCTTTATTTTTTATTTCTTGCATAGTTGCCAGCTTTCCTGCTCTATTTTCCATAATTTTTATAGGCACACGACTCATGTTAAAAGACTTACAAAGCATAAAAACAAACACAAGATGAGTTAAAAATGGGTTGCCTCCCACAAGCGCTTAATTTAACATCGCGGCACGACTCACCCCTTTCACTATATAGCATCGTTGAATTTAATAAACTCTACCTTGGCCACCATGGGGATTATCTCATTGTAATACTTCACCCTTTGACCGTTTACTACAAATTTCTTCCATTCATTATCTTCTAATTAAACGACACCACTTGGGTAGACATAGGAGATTAAAAATGGTTCCGACCACTTTGAGCGGAGCTTTCCCGTGAAGAGTTTCATAAAGGAATTGTAGAAGAGTACATTTTCTCCAACATAGAACTCTCACCTTAATATTTGAGCGTCATTCCATTTCTTCATTTTCTCCTTATACAATGCTGAACTCTTATATGCCCTTAAGCATAATTCCTCTATCTCATGGATTTGTGTAACTCGTGCCTCGGATACTTCTCCCCAAATAATATTTAACCTCTTTAAAGACCACAAAGCTTTGTGCTCAAGCTCAATGGGTAAATGGCATGCCCTTACAAGAACCAATTGATAGGGAGACATTCCAACTGGGGTTTTGTATGCCATTCTATAGACCTAAAGCGCTTTATCAAGTTTCCTTTTCTAATTTGTGTGACCTATATTTACTGTCTTTTTGAGTATGGCCTTGATTTATTAATTCAAAACCTCCACTTATTAGCTCGTTTGGGGGTGGTATGGAGTGGAAACCTTGTGTTTAACCCTATAATTGTCAAGAAGAGCACCAAATACCTGATTACAAAAATGCAAGCCACTGTTACTAATGATGTCCCAAGGAGTACCGAACCTTGTGAAAATGTGTTTTTTAGAAATAAGGTGTCGCACTCCCTTTCATTAGTTGGGAGTGCGATGGCTTCAACCCATTTAGAGATGTAATCGTCCGCCAGTAAAATGTATTTATTCCTAAATAAACTCGAAAAAGGACCTATGAAATCAATTCCCCATACATCAAAGAGTTCCACCTTAAGGTTAGGTTGGAGGAGCATCTCGTGCCTTCTTGAAATACCCCCATGCATTTGAAATTTGAGACAAGATTTAATCCATTCAATGGCGTCCTTATGCATTGAAGGCCAATAAGACCTACATTGGAGAATTTTTGCGATGGTTCGGATTCCTCCATGGTAACCGCTATAAGGCGAAAAATGATAAGCTTACAAGATATCATTTATTTCAATATCCATGATACACCGCCTAATAACTCCATCGGCATATTCCTGAAACAAAAATAGATCATCCCAAAAATATCACTTTGCATCAAACAAAAACCATTTCTTTTGGTGGTAACTCAATCATCCGGGGAGTACTCCACTCGCTACATAGTTGGCAAAGTCGGCATACCATGGTGTATTATTTCTCTCGATGGACATGATCAATTCTCTGGGGAAAGAATCATCAATTTATATTTCCTCATGCTTTTCATTGTTGCCTTCAAGTCGAGAGAGATGATCGGACACTTGATTTTTTCACACTTTTTGATCTTTTACCTCAAAGTTAAACTTTTGTAATAGAAAAATCCATCTAATTAAACACCGGTTTGCTTCTTTATTTGCCATGAGATACTTAAGGGTAGAGTGATCCATGTGTACCACTGTCGTGCTAACAAATAGGCCCAAAACTTTTCAAAGGCATATACTACCGCTAACAATTCTTTATTAATAATAGTGTAGTTGCGTTGGGAATCATTAAAGGTTTTTCTTATGTAGTAGATAGGATGAAATAGCATGTACTTTTATTGCCTTAGCACCGTACCCAATGTAATACCACTTGCGTTGCACATTATCTCAAACGGTAATGATTAATTTGGGGCCACAATAATGGGGGCTGAAATGAGAAATTCCTTAAAATGTTTGAAAGATTTCAAACATGTCTCATCAAAAATTTATTTATATTCCTTCTCAATAAGTTTACACATGGGGTACGCTATCTTGAAAATATCCTTCATGAAATGATGATAGAAACTGGCATGGCCAAGGAAACTTTGAATACCTTTAATGGAAATGGGAGGTAGGAGCTTAGAAATTATCTCAACCTTTGCTTGATTGAATTTAATCACATTTCTCGATATCTTATAGCCTATTACGATCCCTTATTTGATAGTAAAGTGGAACTTCTCCCAATTAAAGACAAAGTTCATTTCCAATCACCTTTCAAGAACTTTGTTCAAATGTTTAAGGCATGACTCGAAAGATTTCCCTACTACCGAGAAGTCTTCCATAATCACTTACGTAGAGTCTTCAACCATGTCTACAAATATTGATAACATGGAACATTGAAAGGTTGCCGAGGCATTGCATAACCCAAAGATAATTCGCTTGAATGCAAACGTACCATAGAGGCAAGTAAAAGTTGTGTTTTCTCAGTCCTCTGCTGCAATACAAATTTGATTGTACCCAGAGTACCCATCCAATCAATAATACCATCCTCTCCCGGCAAGCCTATCTAGCATTTGATCCATTAAAGGCATTCGAAAATGGTCCTTCTTAGTCCATGAATTAAGTTTTTGATAGTCCATATACACACGCCATCTGGTGACCAGTCGAACGGGGATGCAATTTTTTTTTCATTTTTTTGACTATTGTGATACCACCCTTTTTCGAAACATATTACACCGGGCTCACCCGCATGCTATTGGATATAGGATATATCATTCTCGTATCGAGCCACTTTGTAATTTCCTTTTTTTGACCGGTTGCATGGGTTGGTCTAATCTCCTTTTGTGCTCCACACTATTTATATGATCTTGCTCGAGTTTAATTTTGTGCAAGCAAATGCTTGGAACTATTTCGATAATATCTGCTATCGTCCAACCAACTTCAATGCTTCTACTTCAGAGGAGTTTAGGTCACTAGCAATAATGATTGGCAAAGTATGATTATTCTTACTTTTTTAAATAAGGTGGCTAGGGCTTCAATTTGATTTGGGTAGGTTCAAGAATGAATGGTTTTGCGGGTAGACTTTCTCGATTTTTAGATTAAGATCTAATTTAACCCGGTTCTTGGTGTTAAACCCAAGCTCGATTAAAGATGCTACCACCTCATCATACTCCTCCACTTCATATCTTTCACAATTCCATAGAATCCAAACTAAAGGGTCCTTCAACAAGCCTACATCAAAATGGTTTGACACTTCTCCATCAATAACATCAATCATCGAGATGACTTGTAGGTTCATTAGTTGTTTCATGGACTTACATACGTTAAGGGATACCTTCTCATCATTCAATCTAAACTTCATTTCCTCAAACTCCACATCTACCAACACCTTCCTGGTAGCTAATAATGGCCTCCCAAGGATACTAGAAATTTTGACTTCTATTGCACAATATAAATAACAAAGTCAACCAAGTAGATAAATCGGTCCAATCTTACTAGTACATCGTGGAGGACTACCATGGGATTTTTGATGAATTGATTGACCATGGTCAACTTTATTTTAGTGGAATTTGGCTTACACAATCCAAGTTTTTAAAATATAACGACATTAGGTTCACACTTGCTCCAAGATCACAAAATTCCTTAGCAAATGTGAATGTGCTGATGGTGCAAGAAATTGTAAAAGCATTGGGATATTTCTTCTTTTTGACATATGCATTTGTCATAATGGAACTAAAATGGTGAGTCACCTCTATGGTTTCATCCTCCAACAAATTTTTTTTAGATACCAAATTTTTCATAAATTTAGCATGCCCTGGTATGTCTTGCAATGCCTCAATAAAAGAATATTAATAGAAAGGGTACTAAATTTCAAAAACTTATTTAGCTTATCATGCTCTCCCTTTCTCAAGGGCCATTACGGAAATGAGGATGAATGGGATTTGATGGCATAGAGATAATTTGATGATCATTAACTTCCTATTAATAGCTCACCTTGATTTGGCTCTTCATCATTGTATCTCTTTCTCTTAGCCTTTGTCTCTTCCCCACTTTGCATTTCTTCACATTGGTTTTCCCTAAGATACCTTGATATTTAGCTTGCTTTTTCCTCTAGTTATTGTATGAAAATAGAGTAAGATGCAACCCTTTGGTAGATCATAGAGAATTCATTTTGCATCTCATACCCTATTTCTCTAGTCCCCTCAACACTACTTAAAATCCATGCCAAAATATCTCCATTCATCTCCTCTTTTCATTCATTATGTCCCAAGCTTAGTTGTTTTTGGTTCTGACCTTGATTCTTATCTTGTCCTTGTTGGGCAAGATGGAAACCCTCCGAGCTTTTAGACATCATACCTAACTTTTCACCAATCACCTCCTCCTTCGCGTCTTTATATGGTTCAACTTCTATTACACTTATCACCCTCACGCTTTCTATTTGGTCGCCTAACATATGCTCAAGTAGAAGTTTGAGGCATGATATCACTTTATCCATCTTTGCATCAGTCTCTTTCTCTTCATCTTTATTATCATAGTACACAATTGATGAGGAGGGAGCCCCCATGTCCACCTCTACATCCTTTATATACTAACCCTTACACCAAATTGCCACTTGGTCCAAGACTTTTAAAACAATTCCATATGATGAGTTAATCAACGATCCACTAAATGAATTGTACACTATAGCCTTATTTTGTTGGTTCAATTCTCTATAGAAGATTTGGAGAAGCATCTTCTCTGGAACCTCATGGGTGGGGCATTTCAAAAGAGTTTCCTTGAATCTTCCCAAAACATCATACCATGTTTCTTTATGATATTGGCAGGAATGAACAATCTCATCCCTAAGCCTCAACTTTCTAGATGGTGGGAAGTATTCACATAATAAAGCCTCCAAGAGACTTTTCCATGAAGTAATATATCCGATGGTCAAAGATCTTAGCCATATTACTTCCTTTCCCGTGAGTGACAATGGAAAAAGACATAACCGAATGGACTCTTGGGATATATGTTCAACTTTGAGTGGAGTGTATACTTCCATGAAGCCCTTTATGTGAGCATTCGGGCCTTGATGAGATTATCCCCCAAAGAGTCCTTTCATGTGGAGAAATTTCATCATTACACTTGTAATATAAAATATCCTATGCTCCTTGGTGGGGGGGAATGAGAATGGCACTTTCACTATCTCTACACCCAAAAATAAACCGAGTCCTCATGACTCATGATGATTTGGGATTAATAATGTTTACACAATGGTGGACCAAGTAAAAATCACACCCACAAGTACAATCTACATTTCACTTTCCAACAACGACTCTATTTTGATAATGCTTAACTCACTCCCATGTTGATGGGTGAGGTGGTCATTATCAATAACACAACTAGAGTTGGGGTCAAATCCAAATGGAATGAATTATAAATTTTGAGTCTTATGGGTGCTCTAATCACTAAAAGGGTACCCGGAGTGTCAATAAACATGACATATAAAATAAAATGGGGGGATGTAATTTTTGGTTGGTTTGAAACAATTTTTGACTACAATACACCAAAGTAATACTATTAATTTGAAATCAAGATTTAAGGAGATCTTGGGATTATGTATACTAAAAATTAAGCATGTGGTTGTTAATGGTTTAACATGAAATTTAGTTTTTGATTAAAGGGTAGTCTAGGTCTATAGTCATTATGGCCAATCTTTCAATAAAACTACAACAATTTAACCCATTGGCTCTTTCGAGCACCAAACAAGTGTATAAGTTATAATCAACCAAAATCACAATCAAGAATCCTTATTTCTAGGATGATGATCTTGACATGGATTACACTCTAATCACACTTATTTATAAGATTGAAAAAGGTAGTAAACCACAGGATCGATTGTATATCATGGCGTTGTTCCCATATAACCCTCTTTCAAGGTGTTATGGGTTAACATATATTCACCTCCATTCCTCTTTCAAGGATCCTGAAGGGTTTCCAGATTTGGGATTTTCACCACAAAATTCCAACTCATCAACCCAAGAATTGGTGGAATCCATACCTAACAACTGGAAAAAATGCAAATACAACAACACCCAAACCTATAACCAATTACACTTTAGTTTAGTATAATTCCAAGACTATAGAAGTTAGCTACTCATGAGATAGGAAAAAAGACTTCTATGAGGTATTTCATCCATGGTGTTCATGATAATAGAGGGTGAAAATAATCTTCAATCAACACTACAATGTAATTAATTTCCTCTTGGAATAATAATTACAATAACTACAAATAATAAATTCTTAACTCCCAAAATTCTATGGTTTTTCTCTCTCTTCACTCTCTCCCTTTAAAAGGGTTTTAATCCTCAATATAAGTCTTTGATTCAGTTATCCGGATTAACTACAATGCCCTTCATTCATTTATCCTACTGTGTCGCCATCATGGAGTTTCAACTGTGATCGTAATTACGGTCATGGTTATGATCGAGAGACCGCAGTATGTTGGAAGATTTGACAGACAATGATCGCCTTTTTCATTTTGCAAGCACATTACCCGAGACTAGATATGCTCCTTGGTTAATTGGTTGTGATCACAGTGCTCAAAACGCAACTGCAGTAACTGAGGCCACTTCTTCTCTGAATCATTACCAACATTTTCTTGATTCTTTTTATCATTTCAAGCCCCCATCCATATCTTCTCATCTCCTCAACTCTATGCCTACAAGGAGTGGAGATTTAGTGTGAATAATTACAATTATGTTTTATTGATTTCTTCAAAACAAGATAATGTGTATGCATAATGAGTGGTAAAATCATGACTTATCAAACACCAAAATCCTTATTACGCACTATCAAGGAAGGGTCGCCCATACACCTTTTTATCATGGAAACATAAAACACGGGATGAATAAAACCTAAACATACTGGAAAATCCACCTTATAAGCAAAATTCATAATTATCCTTACAATCTGGTGTGGACCAACATAACAAGGACTGAGCATCCCCTTTTTCTCAAACCTCATGACTCCTTTAACAGGAGACACCTACAAAAATGCCCAATCATTTACTTTTAGTTCCAATTCTCTTCGCCCTACATCAGTATAAGATTTTGGTGACTCCAAGCAGTATTAAATCTTTATAAAATCATTTTTACCATCCCTATTTCTTATTGAACACAGTTAGGACCAAACAATCTAGTCTCACCAACCTCAAATCACCCAATAGAAGACCTATACTTTCTACCGTAAAGAGCCTCAAAAGGAACCATCAGAATACTCAAATGATAAATATTCTTGTATGTAAATTCAATAAGAGGAAAATGATAAACCCAGATACCTTAAAAATCAATCACAAAGGCACTAAGCATAACCTCCAAGGTTTGAATAGTCCATTTCGCTTTTCCATCCATTTGAGGGTGGAAAGTAGTGCTAAGGTTCAACAGAGTACCAAAACCTTTCTAAAATAAATGCTAAAAATGAGAACAAAACTTCGTATATCGATCTAAAATAATGGATCCAGATGCATGAAACATCACAAAAATAGGACCCATGATAATTTCATTGGTTTTGGACCACTTTGGCTTGATACGACTCAAGAGAGTCACTCGTACCCCTTGGATACGAGTGGTAGGGTGGATAGGTGATTCAATCTTAACCTAGGAAGTATGGCAGGATTATCTACTACCTAAGGTATGAATCATATGGGTAAGAGTCATATGGGAGCTTATGATTGGTATAAGACAAGTCGTATGGGGCATGTTTAAGTTATCTAGTGTAATCTGTCCACCATATGGTTAGGACATAAGATTAAGTTTTCCACTCATACCCTTAGGTATAATTTAAGGAGGGTAAGTTGTATAGAAACCAGTAGGTAAGGTCTTAAAAAGTATAGGGTACGAGTTGGGGTATCACTCGTACCATTGGATACGAATGGTAAGGTGAGTCGTACCCCAGAACGTGAATTGTTTTAATTTTTAAGTCAAGGATAGTTTGGACATTTCCTACTCTTAAACCCTATGTACTCACATTATATAAACCTACATGGCCTTACATAACATTTATTACAGGATCATAACACATCAAATACTCTCTCAAACACGCACTTAGAAGATTAAAGGATAGGGTTTCTTCATATGTTTTTCAAAAGGCTCAAAGGCCAAGATTTCTTCCTTGAATCTTCATGTATAGGTCATGTACTCCTTCCCTCATTGTTATTTCAAAATGAATTCAAGTTTATTGTGTTTTAAATATTGTTTTATGAATCCATATTGGAGGATTTTGAAATATTGTTGAGGGTCTTTATGCATATGATTTTGTATGTGTTTAAACGATGTTTTAAAATATTTTTGGTAATGTTTTTCATATGTGGTTGGTCGTTGATTATTGTTTAACTAATGGGTCTTGAGTAAATCTAAGTATGGTGATTTACATATTGGTTTTTTCCTTGGTAAAGGTGTGTCCTAAATATGTTTGATAAAATGCCTCAAAGAATGTTTTTACTCTATTATTGAACTTTCATTGGAACTCTTGAATGGTTTGGTTTGCTTTGGTATAGAACTTTAAATGGTTTTGGATGTTTTTAATAGTTTAAATAATATAAATTATTTAAATACTTTGAATGGTTTAAAGGGTAAAGGTTTTGGTGGTCATAATTGGTCTATTTTGAAGACCTTGCAGTTTACATGGAAATACCCTAAGTTAATACATTAACAAAATTGGTTTAAAGGGTTTGGGAAGGTAAATATAATGGTTATGCTTGTGGGGAGTATGGAAGTCCCCTAAGTGGTTTAATATGGCATACAAAAGGGCACTTAAAAGTCCACTTAACCTAAATGGTTTGGCTATGGATACTACTTGCAAGTAAGGTTGGCATGACAATACCACTATTAATAGCCTTGATAAATAAATGACAATGTGATTGTTTGGACATGGTTTTAATTGGACACTAATAGCGGTATGTGTAGCTAAGCCATAAAAGGTGGAGGTTTCAGGGGGACCATAACTAGAAACTCATATTTGCCAATATGAGGTGGTCTGGATGATTGTAAGTGTGTGTCATATTTTATATTAGGGGATGTACTAGTCATCTCATTGGATATTTCTTGGTCGTGCAGCTACACGCACTGGACCCTTTCAGCAGAGAAAGCTGAACCCATATGGCCCGTGGGTAGTTAGGACAACAAAGCTATGCAGCCTAGGTAAAGGTTTTAAATACATGCTAAACCCAGTCCCTTTTCCTTGATCTTATATATATGTGTGTCTGTGTGTATGGTTATATGCAGTGGGTGATTTTTATTTGGTTTTATAAATGGTATTATTTTATCCTTACCCTAAGAACATGCTATCATTCACCTGTTAATCTGTCTACTGGCGGATGTATACCCATGCAATGTAGTAACCTGCCATTCTACTCCTCTTACTTAGTGATCAGATTTGGGTTCAGTTAATATTGGATTAAAGTGGTGAGCTTCCATAGTTTGGAAGGCATCTATTTTATGTCATGGTTTACTTTAAATAATTCTTGTCTTTCATAGACCTTAGTTTTTGGCTATGGTAGGGGGCAAGTCCAGAATAATTACGCTTTGGTTGGTCTAGAGGCTTTGTATGGACAACTGTGCACTTGAGTTTGGTATAGAGTATTTATGTTATATATGTTATATATATGCATACGTTGGATTATTATCTTAATTTTAGTTTATGGTTTCCGCATTGGTTCTGTTGGTTATTGGGTGGTTAGACTTGATTGGGTAGGTCTCAGTTGTAAATATATACCAGAGTCACCACATGGATAAACACACTATTTTGTTATGTGTTTAGACTTTAGCCAGCTTAAGGTATGTATTTTGTGGATGGGTTAGGTAATAAGGAGTGGTACTCGATCTAGGTTGGACTTGGGATATATATTATGCTTAGGACCTAGTTCGAGATGCGATATGTTGGTATCAAAGCTCTAGGTTTCATTTTCATGGGGTGTCCACAAAGTCGTGTCAAGTAGAGTCTTACTTATGGGTGTATCTTGCACCGCACTTATAAACAAGAGGCTACGACGAATTTATGAATGTTTCACTCTCTTGGTTATTCTACTTTTGGGCTATGGAGTCTTAGGTCTTCAACTTTTCTTTAGATCTTCTTTTGTTCACTCTTCGAATCGTTTCTTCTTAAAGATCTACAGGTTCTTGGAAACTTACCTGTCCTACTCAATGAGAACATGGATGGATCTAGTCCAACTTATGAGGCACAGACCTGGTTAAGGTTCACAACTTTTGGTTTTTCTTGTAAAGTCCCACCAATCTCCACTGACCCTATCTTGAGAGGAGAAACTCATTTTTGGTTTTCTTAAGGAGAGGTTCCCAATGTTGAGTTTTGACATTCTATTAATCTATGAACCGAGATAGTGGGAACTCTGTCATGCCAGTCCAATTCTATTGGTATAGGGAGGAATGATGTGAGGTTGGAAATAGGTAATGCATGAAGGTCTCCGTTCTCTGAACTAAGGGGTGGCACTATGGGGTGATACTTTAGATTTCGGTATTGGTTGGGATCATCTCAATGCTCTTACTATCCCTCAGAAGTTTGAGGCATCTTTTTATGCCAACACTATTGTGTTGAAAACTCTTTCCTTTGTGTTATGTATGGGTTATTTTGTTTGGGGTACTCTTTCTCTTGTGACCCCACTTGTGATTCTGTATTTTGGTTATGGTTCCAAGGTTGAATCAGACTCTTTTCTTCTTCTAATTTCACCCTGGTAGGTGACTCTTCAAATGCTAAAATAGTCTATGGGTGTGTGTGGTATCTACTAGTAGTAAAAGGGTATTGGTGGATTTGTTTAACTTGAATGTGGTGGATCTTGAAGTCATTCGGGAAAATGGATTAGTTGTAATCATGCTATTCATTATTATATTTTTTGGAATCTATAAGGATTTTCTTTAGGCTTTATGGTGAGTCGGTTATGGATTGGTAGGATGGTTTCATTCCCTTACTATTAAGGGGAAGATTACATCATATCTTAGAACTCGGAGATTGCTCTTCACAAAGAAGTGTCTTAATTACTTGGTTCGGGTTAAATATCCTAACTCAGAATGACCTTCTTTGGTTTTGTTTCGATGACTAATTAATCTTGTAAGGTTTTCCTTGATGACTCTCATGGTATATTTTTAATGGGGAGGTTGGTTTGGGATTGGTCTTATTTCAAACATTTGTCCAATTTCTATTTCTTATTTATAGAATAGTTCTGGTAGAGTTAAAGGAGCTTAAGGAGGTACTAAGGGATTTCTTAGATGGAGATTTCATCAGTCTTAGTTTTTTATGTGGAGTTTTTTCACACTTAAATGCATAAGGAAAATGGTTTGCTGGGAATGGATAGATTGTTGGTGGGTCACTAAGGAAGTTTAAGTGTCCTCCTTGTGGGGTGGACTATGCTTATGTATATTCTATAAGGGTACCTTGTTAGTAGTACATGGTGGTTGGTAGATCCTATCTTGAGTCTAGATACTTGATCTTGGTAAAAGGGGTATAATAGCTCGGGATAGCAACGCAAAAATTGTAAAGGTAAAATGGTATGGTGGATGAGGTTGATGACTTGAGGAATACAATAGTGGAAAGGTTGTGACTTACGCCTGGGATTTAGGTTGATCGAATATGGATTGGGGTTTAGTCATTCGACAGGTTAGATCATGGATCTTGCATGTATCTTTTTCCCTATGATTGTACTTTATTGTTGGCATGAAATCAATTTCTAAATTCATGGTTTTTGAAAATGGGGTTTTGGTACAATTGGAGTGCTTTGACATGATTACGTATTTAATTGATTTTCCGTAGAGTAGGATGCATTATTCATGCTTTATAAATGTTTTAAACAATGTGGGGATGAATGGAAATGGTAAATGAATTTTGGGGTACTATGGGTTCCCCAATTACTTGGTTTTGGTTTAGAAATTATATATCCTCAAACTATTTGTGAAATTTCCAATGAAGATGATTTTGTCATATGGTTTAACTATTCTTAAATCTTTGCATTGCTTAAACGGTTAAGGGAACATGAATTGGTTTTGGTTGGATTCAAATGATTTTGAAAAGGCCTTGGTGGCCTTAATTTGATTTTGAATGATTTTGGTTTTATTGGAAACCTTGGATTCAATATGTTCTAAATAGTCTTTGCATGTCATTGCTAGGTTCTAGGTGACCTTTGGGGTAGATAAGATTCTGGTAAAGGAAAATCAAGTTTCACTATTGTACATTCTTGGTGATACCCATTAGGGTGGAGTGTTGTGCTTGTAGGTGTAATGTTGTGAAGGTTGATGGTTAGTCTTAAATTGCTTCTAGAGTTTGACATTAAGGGAAGGTCGGTCTTCATATTCCAATGATTCTATCCTACCTAGGTTAAGAGAAGTACTCTACTAGTGTTGCATGCATTCTATTAGCGTGTAACACCCCACATTTCAGGCTAGAATAAAAACCATGATTTTGATGCGTTGATAATCTCGAAGGCATAAATCCTATGCCAATATGGCATGTTAATTATTTGCGTAGTTTGTGAATCCATTCAAGCTTGAATTTAGACCATAGAGGTTCTTCAACACAAGGACGATTTGAAACTATTTTGATCAATTAAGTTTAAGTGGATTTTGTAATTTATGTCAGATTTCATCGATCATAACTATCTGTATATATCGAATTAGAGGTCCTACTATGTGTCAAATGATAGGTCTTTGATTTAGCTTTCCAACGATACAAATTTTGCTAAAATCTGACACTCGAGCAAGAAGTTATGGCCTTTTAAAGTAGTAGGTGGCGCCTATGTAATTATAGGCGATAGCATAGGCGGCGCCTATGTACACATAGGCAATAGCATTGGCACCACCTATGTAAAGGTTTTAGGTGACTTAAACACTCCGTTTTTGGGACAAAATGGTCCTTTTCCACCCTTATTTAGCTATAAACACGAAATTCATTTCCCAAAGACCCCAAAATACACCTTCATTCATCCAAATTGTTCAAGAACTCTCTCTAGGGTTTCAAAATAAAAACCCAAGTAGTTCAAGATTCAACCATGGGTTTTCAAAATAAATTGAAGATTTGGAACCCCTGCAACATAAGCTTCAAGAAGCACCTATCATATTCTCATATAGAGGTACGTGGGGTTATCTCAAAAATCTCATGGGCTTTAAAAATTAATGTTTTCAAATGGGTGTTTTGAAATTATGAATATGATTATGTTTTAAACATTTTATGATATTAATTTGGCCCTTAGGCCTATTCCCACAGTGATTTGCTCTATGATATATGTATATGCACGTATTCTGAAAAGATGTTAACTAGAGAGCATAAATGATATGAAATTTCCTCTCTTGATGTGAAATTGTTTTAAATGTTCATATGATATAAATTGTTTAAAAACATCTTGAAGAGCATGACATGAAATGTTTTGAGAATTGATATGATTTTGACTTGAAAATGAGAAGGTTATTCATGTTGAATACAATGGTTGAATGAGAAGAATGATGTGATATTGATGGCTTGCAAGTCGGGTATGACGATACCCTACATAATATGATATGTGATTGAATCAGATGAAATTCGAATGCATTGATTTTACATGATATAGGTGGGTGCCTAAAGAAGGCATTGAGTGTATCAGATCATCGCTGGAAAATATATTTGCCGACATGGAAATTTGGTACCAGGCTAAGAAATCTTGTGTACTTGACTTTATGTCATTCTCAAATTGGGACTATACGTAAGAGCCCGGGCTAAGTGATCTTGGGCACTACCAGTGGATCGAGACACTATGCTTCGTGGTCTTGTGTGTCTCTCCTTCACTTATACTCAAATCTTGGCGGCAACCAAGGTTTGATAGTTGGTGTAAATTATGTAGGGTATTCCATTTAGCTCAGTTACATTTCATTGTTGTTGAAAAACTATTGCATTATGCCCATGTGTTTTCAAATGATTTGACATGAAATTGCTTTATAATGGATCTCAACTATATTATGTAAAGATATTATATTTTGTTTTGATATCTCGGCATGCCAGTACTTTTGTGCTGACCCCCTCTCCTCTCCAACCTCCTAGGTTCAGAGGCCCAATCTAGGGGTTAAGAGAATCAGTAGATCATTAAGACAGAGTTGCAGATACAAGTGGTGAGCCTTCTATGTTTTGGAAGGTCTTATGTCCTGCAGTCCTTTTATCTTATATTTTGTTTTGGGGTCTGCTGGGTGCCTTGTCCCAGTTTTCTGATAGACATTATTTCAGTCATGTAGTAGAGATTTTGCAGACGGTTTTAGAGATGTTGATTTAGATTGTGGGACTCTATTCCCCATTTTTATTTTCATATGATTCTTGACCATGTTTTTATTATATTATGTTTCTTCCACATTACTTTGATCATATGAATTAGGTGCATGATTACCAGACAAATAGGGGTGTTTTGGGCCTTCATGGTTTGAAATGCTCGTCATTGCCAGGCCCTGGTTTGGGTCGTGACAAACTTTATATCAAAGCACGGTTCATGGTCCCAGGGTGTCTGCAAAATAGCATCGAGTAGATTCTTGTTTATGGGTGTGTAGCACGCCATACTTATAAGCAGGAGGCTACAAGGCGTTTAGGAAATTCTCTCTTTCTTCATGTTCTAGTTTGTACAACAGAGTCAGAATATTCCTCCTTCATACTCTAATTTGTGTTATGGTGACATCCATACGAAAGTAAAATCATCCCGAATTCTTTCCTTACTTGGACATTCTCAGATATGTCTCATCATTGGGCCGATTCAAGTACAGAAGTTTAGAGTCTAAATGGTATTGTCCCTTCGGATTGCGTCATGTAAGATCTTAAAATTGTGCAAGGACTTGAGAAGAGTCCGTTATTGCTTCAGAGTGTATGGGTTCTATTATGAACCTTGATCTTGACAAAATCGTGTTTTTTAGCCTTCTGTATTAAGTATATTCAGCCCTTTTCAGAAATTTATCTTGCAGATGTCATGCTTAAGGGAAAAGATGTGTAGTAAAAGTGTCGGAATTGTATTTCAACCCAAATAGTAGTATAAGCTAAAGTGTCAGTGTCATGACCTGTTGGTAGCTAGTAGCTTGTGTGGATTGTATGATAATCTGTGGGGGAAATATTTGACTCAGATTTTTATCTATACAAAGTAAGATATGCATTCTCTAATTATGGAATATTGTGTGACAAGTTTCTATCTCTTGAAAATATTTTATCATTGTGTTGATGAAACTAAAAAAGTCTAGTGAAGCCGTGTGGGGCTCTTTCAATTCACTAGCATAGTTGACTTGTCATTCATCCCATTTTCTTGTTCAAAAAAAAATCAAAGTCTAGTGAAGTCGTGTGAGGCCTATTTCGATTCACTAGCAATTTGTCGTTCAACGTGTTGTTCTTGTGTTGGTTGAATATATGTATCGCTGAATCTTTTTGCATGAGATAGAGTTGGTAATGAAGTGATTCGTCTTTATGTGTTATTAGTAGAAGGTAGAGAAGGAGTTGTTGGTCAGGGTGATTTGTTGGTTGCTTGAATGTGAAAATGGCTATATTAGCGAGTAAGTTATGATTATAGACTTATGGTTGTTTGAGGAATTTGAAGGTAGTGTAAATGTACGCTTGGGTAATTAATTGTGATGTGAGAAAGCAGTATAAGTAGATACGATTGTACGGGGTTATAATATAAGGATAAGGTTGACCATGTCTATTATGAGGCTTTAACCCCCTTGACCCTCTTTTTCATTGGTAGTTGTAAACTAGTGCTACTTGTGAGAAGGTATGTAGTAGATTTTTGAGTTATTTGGGTCGAATGTCCCAATTTGATGGATTAGTATATTTATATTATGTTGAATTCTTCATTGGTGGTAATTGATTGATACTAAACTATAGACTTGAAATTAAATGGTGTGGTGGTAAATAGTGGCAAGAGTTTGATGATGCATGTTTTGTGGGATTAAATTAGTAGGATTGAGGTGCTGAAATAGTACATGCTAACGGATTATGATAAGGAAAACCGTTAGGTCATGATCGATTATTGTTGCTATGAAGTTCTAGTGTACTAGTGTTTCTTGATGTTTATTTCATGGTTTCCAAGTGAGAATCATGCATAAGGTTGGGTTATAAATCATACAATAGCACTAGATATAAAGTTTAAATAGTTAATGTCCATGAAGGTGGATGTGATGATTTCTTGGTTAATGATACTAGTTATATGGTAATGGAAGTGATCTAATAGGCTTGAACGGTGTATGAAATAGCTTAAGTTTAAGTTGATTCATAATGAAGTATAATGTTGTAGGTATGGTGGGTAAGTATGCCCAAGGCGATATGGAGTTGTGGCATTTCTCTAAGACTATTACATGTTGCATGTGACTAGTGGTACCGTTGAGTTGCTAGTTGGAAAAAGACTAGTTAGATGGTATATGGTGTTCTAGATAGCCATGTTAAGGAGCCTTGATGTGATCTTGATTCTCATAGGAGAGGGATATAAATTTTGAGTCGCAATATTGGTAGGATGTGTTGAAAGTGATATGGTTCATCAAAGGCTTGGTGATATCCATGTTAAGAGTTAGAATCTAAGTTTGAGTTTTGAAGGTTGAACCGATAGAAATGAGTGTGCAAGCATTATACTATGACTATTGGTGGCTATGGAAAGATAGAATGTATCCCAGAATGTAGTCATTCGGGTTAAGTTCTATGATATGCATGGATTGTCATTTTTTTCAGACCCTAGAATGCAGTAAGTGTAGTTCAGTTAGAATCTGGTAAAGGATCTCCCAAACTTTAGATGATGACGTGAAACTGAGGGAGAGATGATAAAATGAATGACCAAGTAAGGCTCTCAGATTCTAGTAGTGATGCAGTATGATTTAGAACATCAGAAAGTGAGGGTGGATCTCAACCAATTCCTACCTCAGTAGTTTTTTCGTTATCCGGATGCTTACTCATGCCTTACGATTTAGTTCTGTGATCATAGTTCATGATTTCGGTATATGATAGAGAGTCACGTACTCTTCCAGTTCCAAGATAATGAGTTCTAGTTCATTCAAGTAGTCGGAATCACATTTCTTATGTTATGAACTCTATTTGAGGTCATGCAGCTCTTGACACATGTACTTACTCTTTATAGTGTGATCAGTCCTATATAAAGATCTTTTCACGCTTGAGGGTCTTATGTTTTAACCTTTTAGTGACCCTTCCTATGCAATGATAGTGGTGATGATGTAAATGTTCTTGTTTATGGAAGGTCATAGTATGCTTGTTTAGATAAGGCCATAAGTATGAAGTAAGATTTGGGGCTAAGTTTGATATATGTGATGATTAGTAGAAAATTTGGTGTGTGTATGTTTTTAGGATAGCGCGTGGGAGTTATATTGATAATAGTTTAGAAACTGTGTTAAGTATGTATTTATGGGTGATTGCCTTGGAGTTAACATGTGGTTATAAATTAGGCTTGAATGACGTTTTAGGATTGTAGTGGAAGGTCGCAATATGCATTAGCGACTTCATAATAAGAGTTCAAAGTAATCATTGAAGTGGTAATGCATGTTATACTTAGGATGTGATCTTTAAAGGAGATATAGAAGATTGCATCATATGGTTTAGAATAATAGTGTGGTCTGGCATGCTGTATTTTTTTTGTGACTTAGAGTTAGACTTGATCACGGCGAAGGGATTAAGTTATTTTTGACATTCGTAGAAAGATTTGTCAATGCTCATATGAGAATTTTAAGCTGATTTGTATGAATATGATATTTAAAGGGAATGGTATAGTTATGGGATATTCAGGAAGTGCACTAAGCCTGAAAATAAGAAGTTGTATTGCCAAAGGTCTGAAAATTCTATCCTAATTTAGGAGTTATATGTCTATATTTCAGACTGCAGAGTAGTGTCAATGTTATGATTTTCTCAGTTGGATGTCTTGTGTAATCCATACCCAAGATTCATGGCTCCCTATTACCGTTAGAATTTCTTTAGAGAATTGTGCTGAAGAGATACTCTAGTTAAGTATGAGGGTGTAGTATAATTCAGTCTGTATGGCCAATAAGTCAGTTTAGCAGTCAGACTCGCATGACTTGTTTTCTCGTCTTTGCACTGATTCATGCTACTTGAAATCTCAGACATGCTACTATTCCAAGATAGAGTATACCAGTACTTACGAATATAGCCCAGTTCATGCATCATGCATTAAATTCAGATTCCAGATGTTCAGTTATGACTCAATTTGTAGGTTCCCTGTGCATCGCCTTAGTTTTTCGAGTATCTTAGTGAATTGAGAATTCATAGAGGGACATGGGGTCCCAAGGGGGAGATACCCCATTCAGCTGATGCATAGATTATTATTACAAGCTCCGCACCAGTCATCATTGCGTATTCAGTCATACGTTCATACGTCAGTTCAGTCAGATATGCATGTATTAGAAATGTATGTCCAATAGAAAAAGTTCAGCTTATCAGTGTATTCAGTTCTGCATTCATGAGAACAACTCAGTAACAAATCCATGCATCAGGTATGCATGTTCATTATGAGAATTCAGCTTATGAGTAGCTTCAGTCGTGTATTCTATGCATCAGATATGCACGTCCGGTATAAGAATTTAGAATATCAGTAGTTCCAGTCTTATAGTCATGTTTCAGATCAGTGCATTCTTTCTTAGAGAAATATATCATGTTCGCGTTATTCCATACCTCTAAGCTTCAATATATTCCTACCCATCATTCAAGGACAAATGATCCCAAGGGGGAGATAATGTAACACCCCGCATTTTGGGCTAGAATAAAAATCATGATTTCGATGTGTTGATAATACCGAAGCCATAAATCTTATGTCAATATCGCATGTTAATTATTTGCGTAGTATGTGAATCCATCCAAGCTTGAATTTAGACCATAGAGGTCCTTCAACTCAAGGACGAGTTGAAACTATTTTGATCGATTAAGCTTTAGTGGATGTTGTAATTTGTGTCAGCTTCCATCGACCATAACTCTCGGTATATGTTGAATTAGAGGGCCTACTATGTGTCAAATGATATATCTTTGATTTAGCTTTCCAACGATACCAATTTTGCTAAAATCCGACATCCGAGCAAGAAGTTATGGCCTTTCAAAGTAGTAGGTGGCGCCTATGTAAACATAGGCGATAGCATAGGTGGCGCCTATGTAAACATAGGCGATAGCATAGGCACCGCCTATGTAAAGGTTTTATGTGACTTAAACACTCCCTTTTCGGGGCAAAATGGTCCTTTTCCACTCTTATTTAGCCATAAACACGAAATTCAATTCCCAAAGACCCCAAAATACACCTTCATTTATCCAAATTGTTCAAGAACTCTCTCTAGGGTTTCAAAATAAAAACCCAAGTAGTTCAAGATTCAACCATGGGTTTTCAAAACAAAATGAAAATTTGAAATCCCCGCAACGTAGACTTCAAGAAGCTCCTATCATATTCGCATATAGAGGTACGTGGGGTTATCTCAAAAATCTCATGGGCTTTAAAAATTAATGTTTTCAAATGGGGTTTTGAAATTACGAATATGATTATGTTTTAAACGTTTTATGATATTGATTTGGCCCTTAGGCCTACTCCCAAAGTGATTTGCTATATGATATATGTATATGCATGTATTCCAAAAAGATGTTAACTAGAGAGCATGAATTATATGAAATTTCCTCTCTTGATGTGAAATTGTTTTAAATGTTCATATGATGTAAATTGTTTGAAAACATCTTGAAGAGCATGACATGAAATGTTTTGAGAATTGATATGATTTTGACTTGAAAATGAGAAGGTTATTCATGTTGAATACAATGGTTGAATGAGAAGAATGATATGATATTGATGGCTTACAAGTTGGGTATGACGATACCCTACAGAATATGATATGTGATTGAATCAAATAAAATTCAAATGTATTGATTTTACATGAGATAGGTGGATGCCCGAAGAAGGCATTTGAGTGTAAGGGCTCATCACTGGAAAACGTATTTGTCGACACAGAAATTTGGTACCAGGCTAAGTGATCTTGTGAAGTTGACTTTATGTCATTCCCAAATTGGGACTATAGGTAGGAGCCCGGGCTAAGTGATCTTGGGCACTACCAGTGGATCGAGACACCATGCTTCGTGGTCTTGTGTGTCTCTCCCTCACTTATACTCAAATCTCTGCGACAACCGAGGTTTGACAGTTGGTGTAAATTATGTAGGGTATTCCACCTAGCTCAGTTGCATTTCATTTTTGTTGAAAAACTATTGCATTATGCCCATGTGTTTTCAAATGATTTGACATGAAATTTCTTTATAATGGCTCTCAACTATATTTTGTAAAGATATTATGTTTTGTTTTGATATCTCTGCGCGCCAGTACTTTTGTGCTGACCCCCTCCCCTCTCTAACCTCCTAGGTTCAGAGGCCCAGTCTAGGGGTTAAAAGAATCAGTAGATCATTCCGATAGAGTTGCAGAGATAAGTGGTGAGCCTTCTATGTTTCGGAAGGTCATATGTCCTACAGTCCTTTTATCTTATTTTAGTTTTGGGTTCTGCTGGGGGCCTTGTCCCAATTTTTAGATAGACATTGTTTCAGTCATGTTGTAGAGATTTTACAGACGGTTTTAGAGATGTTGGTTTAGATTGTGGGACACTATTTCCCATTTTTGTTTTCATATGATTCTTGACCATGTTTTCGTTATGTTGTGCTTCTTCTGCATTACTTTGATCATATGAATTAGGTGCATGATTACCAGATAGATAGGGGTGTTTCGGGCCTCCATGGTTTGAAATGCTCGTTACGGCCAAGCCCTGGTTTGGGTCGTGACATAGCACTTATACCTAAGGTTCGCATTTTGCCTTTGCCTCATTCCCTGAATATGAGTCTTGACTCTACATTGCAATACTTATGGTATAGATGGTTGCGTTTCTTTTGTTGTCCAGTGTAAGGACTCCTTTCATGGTATGGTTTGTTCTAGATGATTCTTCATTATTTCTAGATGGTTGTTGTGAAGTACTCCATGCCTATGTGTCGTGTCTTATTTCAAAGGGGTCTTCATCTTTCTTTAGGTGTCATGGATAATTCTTGTACTTCGATTCCTTAATGACTCTCCTTATGTTAGGATGATAGTGTCTTGGCAAGAATGGTAACATTTTGTAAAGGAGAATGCATAAGTCCCTAAGTGGGGAAGAGTTTAAGGGGGTTACTAGGGTTACGATTTGAAAGTGAGGTAAGGTGGTTCTCATGATAAATGGTTAGTAAAGGAATAAGTTGTGAAAATACTTTGTGAAATTTTAATTCGTGTTTGATCTTTTGATGGATAGATCATACCGCGGGTATGTAAGCGGTAGACTTGAATGTTGTGATTGGTAAATATACCCATAGTTTAATTTGGTGCTTGAGAGGTTTGGTAAGTCATGGTTTTTATGTATGGTGTTTCTAGCATAGTGGTTGCATGGCTTTCATAGGTTGGGGGTTTTGGTTATAATGGTTGGATATGGTTTGTCCTTTACTTATGGTTTCCATGTTATAATGGTGATGAAACTGGAGTACTGTTTCAGGATAGATGTAAGGAGTAGAGCTCGGTGTCTTAAGTTAACTCTTTTGTGTTTTGGATAGGCTTGGACATGGAATTGGAGATGTATAAAATTGACTCAAGTAATCGTATTGATGTGTCTTGATAAATTCTAACAAGATTTGGACTTGTTCTCTAGCATGAGTCCATTCATCCAGTAACCTATATTGTATAGGAGTGTAAATGATTCTTGGTCCGTTTATTCCTTTTGGTGGTATTGGTATCTCAGATTCCTTGATCTTTATGGGGGTCTCAATGAGGATATTGGATCGGTAAGTTCACCGGTTGCGAGCGAAGGTATGGCTTCAGTAAAGGTTTGATGGTGGAACTAAAACTCCGAATAAGTCATTTGGAATGCAGAAGTGGCCATGGAGTCCAAGGATCCACATTAGTTCGTTGTTCCTGAATGGTTTATAAACTTTGTTAAAGGAGTCCAAGGATCCAACATACCTTTGTTTATAAACTTTGTTAAAGGAAAGGAATGGTTTCTCTTGCATCAATGTTTTCTAACTTAGTTAGAGGCCAGAATGATGGTGCCGATATGACTGTCTAACGGGCCGGGCCGGGTCAACCCGGAACCGGCCCCCTCTCTCTTACCGGGTTACGGGCCGGTTTTGGCCTTAACCGGTCCGGGCTGGGCCGGGCCGCACAGTAAAAAAAATAAAACCCACCCGGAACCGGCCCACTTAACCCAATCCGGTCAAACCCTCTAAAACTCGGTCAACCCGGTCAAACCCGGATAAAAACTGGTCAAATATACACTATATATACGCTATATACACAATCTATACATTAAATATACACTTCTATAGAAGATATATACAATGTATACATTAAATATACACTTCTATAGAAGATATATACACGTGTATACTTTAAATATACACTTCTATAGAAGATATATATAATGTATACATTAAATATACACTTCTATAGAAGATATATACACGTGTATACATCAAATATAAACTTCTATAGAAGATATATACACGTGTATACATTAAATATACACTTCTATATAAGATATATAAACATATACACATGTATACATTAAATATACAGTTGTATGGAAGATATTAAAACTTTAAATTGATAAATAAAAAAAAAATAAAAAACAACGACTAAGGAGAGAATGAATTTGTGGAATTTTATTGATTGCAAAATGATCCAAAATTTATAATTTACATGAATGAAAAATCTATAAATTATGCACCATTTTTCCAACTCATTCATGTTAATATTAATTGTAATTTGCAAAGGATAGTCGAAGTCAACGGGGGCAAATTCATGAATTGGACTTGATTCTGTTGAGTTCTCCCGTGAAGTCATAATTTCTTCAAGTTTGAGGTCGTCGCTTGGCTCTGGTTCCATTCCTTGGTTTCTTCTTTCTGCTCTAATCCAATCTCTAAGGCAAACTAAAACATTCATTGCGTTGCTTCCTAATGAGTGTCGGTTGTCTCCAAGCTGCTGTCGTCCCTGACTGAAGGCGCTCTCTGATGCAACGGTTGACATTGGAACATTCAAGATATCTCTGGCTAATCTTGAAAGTACAGGATATTGTGATTCATTATTCCTCCACCAATCCAGCGAGTTGATCCGTCGTCTGCGATCCTCTGGTGGCGTCCGCAGATAATATTTCAGCTCTTCCCGATAAGTTGATGTGTAAGCTCTCTCATCCACACTGTTCCAACAAGTTAAATCATAAAACGAATCAGGAAAACCACTATGTGCCGGCCTTTTAGAAGATGATGGCTCTTCGGGAGGATGCGGAGCGACAGTTGGACTGATATTTGTAGGTACGGGTGAATCAAATAAATCAGCATAGTGATTATATAATTTTTCTATATAATCTTTTGCATCAGCCGTAGCCGTCCACAAATCAGGCTGCTCTTGTTCAGACTCATGGTTAGTATTTATTTCTAAGTTAGCATAAATAAGAGTACTAAAGTGACACATATGATTAAATTTCATGCACGGATTTAACATAGCACCAACCAAGTAAATAGGGGGAATCGGGAAGAAATATTTTTTAAATTTTGTAAACATAGCGCCAACAGCTTCTTTATAACCTTCTTTATTTTTATATTGTTGGAGCAAACCAGAAATATCGGCTATATATGCCAAAATATTACAAACAGTAGGATAGTATGCACCGGAAAATTCAACCGTAGCTACATAAAATTTTTCTAAAAACTTAACAAGATCATTAATTATAACCCAATCAGAATTATGTAACATGCAATCAGCAGAATCAGCAAAAGAACCACAGTGTTGGTTAAAAGTTAGTGTAATAGGAATTCTATATTTATAACAAGTTTTTAAAAATTCATACGTAGAATTCCATCTAATATCAATTTCCTCAGGCATTAAAATCGGTGTAAGTCCATTTTCTTGACATTTAACTTTAAATTCTTTAATTCTCGCTCTACGATTATTTCCTTGAATGAAACCTACGGCAAGACGAATTTTTTCAATATAAACCTCAAAAAAGTCAAGACCATCTTTTACAATTAAATTATAGATATAACATGCACACTTAATATGGAAAATTTCAGGAAAGGGTGGAGATAACGTAGATTTTATTTTTGTTATAGCATTCTTGTTGTTAGAAGCATTATCAAAAGCAATACATAAAATTTTATTTTCTATACCATAATATCCGGCAATTTTAATAATAGAATCAGCAATAAATTGTCCAGTATGTTTGCGATCTTCATCATATAAAAAAGCAAGAATACGTTTTTGCATTATGAAATTACTATCCATCCAATGACAAGTAACGGTTAAATAATCATTTTTATTAACAGCACGACCAAGATCAGAAGTTAGGGAGAATCTACATTGAATATTTTTTAAGAATGTTGATAAATAAAAATAATATTGTGAATGGAGTTTAAAAATATCAGACCGACAAGTAGTTCTAGGAATACCATTAAACATAGGATTATAAATTGCTTGTATATAACGGATAAAAGCATCAGAAGAAGGAAAACTAAAAAGCAAACAACCCACAGCTACCATTTTAGCTATTTCTTCCCGGTCCCTCAATTTATTATACTTTTTCGCTACTTGACCGGTTGTTGGGTCCATTCTAGTTTGCGTTGACCCACCAACATCCCCACCACCTTTTGCAATATTTAACTCTCTTTTGTGATCTTCATCTATATGTCTCATTAACGTACCCGTACCCCCTTGCTTACCGCCACTTCTATGCTTATATATTTGTTGACAAATATTGCACTGCACCTCAATATCTGATATACGTTCAAAAAATTGCCATGCAATACTAGTTCTTTTACGGGGTTTTGGGGCACTGAGAGGACGGGAAGGGAGATTAACTGATTCAGATCTAACGTTAGCATCTCCTACTGCGGGTGTTTCAGCAATATTTTCATCATCTTCGTCTACATTAACTGCATCTACTTCATTTTCTTCTTCTATACCGTAATTTTCTTGAAATTCTACATAATCCATATCGTGAGCACCTACACCTATTTCTTCCTCAAAAGGTGTACCAAGCGGTACCGGAGGCGAAGTCACACGGTTATATCTATTACTTGAACTACCTCTACCGCTAATAATTCACTTTTTACTACCACTACCGCTTCCGGGACAAAAAATTTTAACAGCTTTAGCAGCGAGGTTTTTTAATTTATCCATAATATAAATTAAATTAAACTAAAAATATTCAAAATACACAAATATAATAAAATTAAATATTAAACAATTAATACAATAAATAAAAATTAAACGTAAGAGATGGAACGACAATACCAAATTTTGGAAGTATCCAAAGATTGCGACTTTAGAAACTTCCGCTCTTACTTTGTAAACGAAAAATTAAAAAATTAAAGTGAACACTTTGAGAAATTAAATATATTGAATATTTGAGAATTGAGAATTGAGATTTGAGAGAGAATGAGATTTGAGAGAGTGAAAAATTGTGTGAGAAATGATTTGAAGTTGTAGGGTATTTATAGATTTATTTTGAGGATTAAAAAATATTTTATATATATATATATATTTTTTTAATTAAATGGGCCCAAACTAGCCGTTTGGACCCAAAAACGGTAATATTACCGTTGGGACAACGGCTAGTTTGGCCCAAAAAATTAAAATTAATTTTTTTTTTTTGGTACCGGGCCAGGCCGGTTAACCGGCGGGCCTGGACCGGGCTGGTCCGGGCCGGGTTAACCGGGCCCAATTTAAAAAAAAACCGGACCGGGACCCGGTACCCTAAAGCCCTAGGGCTTCTCGGGCTGGTTCAAACCGGTCCGGTTTGGCGTTTCGGGCCGGTTCGGGCCGGGTCGGGCCGGGTCAGCCCGGCCCATTTGACACCTTTAGGTGCCGAGGTATAAATTGTGCTTGGGGTATATTGTAATCTTCTTATCTTGGTTTTTTCTCATGTCCACTATCTTGGTTGGAGGAAAGTTTGATGTGTGTTAATGTATTACCTCGTGTTTGTTCTTACCCTTTCCCTTGAAAATTTTGTTAGTTTTGGACCTTTTTTGCTCAATACAACTCAAGAGAGTCACTTGTACCCCTTAGTTACGAGTCGTAGGGTATCTAGGTGACTCACTCGTACCATAGGAAGTATGGCAGTCTTAGATACTACCCAAGGAATGACTCATATGGGTAAGAGTCTTATGGGAGCTTACGAGTGGTATAGGACTAGTCGTATAGTGTATGTTTGAGTTGTCTTGTGTAGTTTGTCCACCATAAGGTTGGGGATACGATTCACATTACCACTCCTACCCTTAGGTATGAATTAGGGAGGGTAAGTTATATAGAAACCAGTAGGTAAAGTCTTGGCAAGGTCGGGGTATGAGTTGGGGGTGTCACTTGTCCCCTTGGATACCCGAATGGTAAGGTGTGTCATACCCCTGGACGTGAATTATTTTAATTTTTAAGTCAAGGGTAGTTTGGATTTACTAATCCTAAACCCTTATTTCCTCATGTTATATAACCCTATATGTCCTTCCATAATACTTATTAAAGGATCATAACACATCAAATACTCTCTCAAACACTCTCTTAGAAGATTGGAGGCTAGGGTTTCTTCATATGTTCTCCAAAGGGCTCAAAGGCCAAGATTTCATCCGTGAAGCTTCATGTATAATGCATGTAATCCTTCCCTCGTTGTTATTTCAATTTAAAGGCATGTGTATTATGTCTTAAACGTTAGTTTATGAATCCATAATAGTGAATTTTGAAATATTGTTGAGGGTCTTTATGCATATGGTTTGGTATTGGTTTAAACTATGTTTTTACATGTTTTTTGTAATGGTTTGCATATGTGGTTTTTTTTTCATTATGATTTAAATAATGAGTCTTCAGTAACTCTAATTATGGTGATTTACACGTTGGTTTTGGCTTTGGTAAAGGTGTGCCATCAATATGTTCGATAAAATGCCTCAAAGAATGTTTTTACTCTATTGTGTAACTTTTATTGGAATGCTTGCATAGTTTGGTTTGGTAATAGAACGTTAAATTCTTTTGGATATTTTGCACAGTTTTAATGGTTTAAATGATATAAATGCTTTAAATATTTGGCATGGTTTAAAGGGTAAAGGTTTTGGTGGTCATGATTGGTCTATTTTGAAAACCTTGCAGATTACATGAAAATCTCCCAAGTGAATGCATTAACGAAATTAGTTTAAACTATTTGGAAAGGTAAAAGGCTAAATGGTTATGATTGTGGGGAACATTGAAGTCCCGTAAGTGGTTTAATATGTTATAAGGAAGGGAACTTGAAACTTCCATTAACCTAAATGGTTTGGCTATGGATACTACTTGCAAGTAAGGTATGTATGACGATACCATTATTAATAGCCTTGCTAAATAAATGGTAATTGAATTGTTAGGACATGGTTTTGATTGGGCACTAATAGGGGGTGTCTAGCTAAGCCATGGACGGTGGAGGTTCCGCGCGTACCAAAATTAGAAACTTATATTTGTCAATAAGAGGTGGTCTTGTTGACCGTGTGCGTGTGTAACATTTTATATTGGGGGATGTACTAGTTCCCAATGGGATATTGCCTAGTTATGCAGGCTACATATACTAGGACCCTTTCAACAGTGGCAGCGAAACCCATATGGCCAGTGGGTGGTTAAGTCAACAAAGCTACACAACCCAGATAAAGGTTTTAAATGTATGCTAAACCAGATCCCTTTTCCCTGCATTTATATATTTATATATATATATATATACGTATGGTTGTGTGCATTGGATTTTTTTTGGCTTTATAAATGGCATTTGGTAGATGAGTTGGATAATAGGGGTTGTCCCCGTTCCCAGTTGGACTTGGTATGCCCATTAGTCTAGGCCCTGGTTCGGGCTGTGATAGTGCATTATGCAACTTCACAATATCCTGAATGAATTTCTTAGCATAATCCTCTCCTAAGTGGTTAGTACTCAAAGGCATGAAGTGAGCTGACTTAGTCTACCTATCCACATTAACCCAATCAAATCATGCTTAATACGAGATAGAGGAAGACCCATAATTGTTGAAACCCTATGGGTTTTCTCCACAAAGTAAGGGACTAGGTCCCTCAGAATCAATCTTAGGAAATCAAAGAACAAAGTGAAAGAAAACTAAAGATAGTGCATAAAGAATAAAAGACACAACTATTTTTATGTGGAAACCCAGGATGGGAAAAACCACTGATTGACCTCACAAGCACCAACTAAATCCACTATATTCAACCTCCCGATTACAGTCTAGATTTCAACCTAACTCTAGGCTCCTTGTGCTAGAAGAAACTTCACTACCAGCTCATCTTGGTAACTCTACCAAGGACTCCCTCTACACTAATAAAATCTAATTAGCTTTACACTTAGGCAACTCTACCTTAGAATCACTCTCAACAAGAAAACACTACTCTTATAGCATGAGTAGTTCTTTTACAAATCAACACTCATTAACATCCACTTACTCTTTAAGCATATTACAAAGATAGGAACATGAGTAATGCTTGAGTTGTCTTGAAAATAGAGTTTTTGCTGCCTCACTTTCTACTCTTTAGAATATGAAAAAACCTGATTATTGAAGAGGCATCTATTTTTTTTTATACCTAGGTGATGATTAAGGATTGAAAGATTATTAGACCAGCTGTCCAGGGCAGTATAAAATAGCAAAAAATAGCACTTGTAAGGTTTTTACACAAGATGACAAAATATTAAGAAGGCGCGTGCAAACTGTAATGTACTTTGGATGTTTAGGGACCTGGTCCCTCATAGTTTAGCTGCTCATCATCAAAACTACATAGATAAATTTTCCCTTTTTTGATGATGACAAATCAATCCTTATAATTTGAGCATTAGAGAACATTAATCACATTTAATCATAGTGATTACTACCTGAAGATGAATGTCCCCCCTATTCTTATGCTTCCTTAATCATGCAACATAGGGACCTGGTACCTTCTTGTTATTTACAACAATTCTTCCCCTGTCATTTTGCACCTTTATTTCATTTGGTGGCTTTGCATTTACATACTTCTCTCTATTAGTATAAATCTCTTTTGGTCTGCATCTTTATTACCGGGTGCTTGGTCCCTACTACATGAACTTAGTATTCCCCCTTTTGGTATCATTGAAGAGGATTAACAGTAAACCAATAGTAAAGTAACCACTGATTAGTTAACTCATGGCCACTGGAGCAATACTAAAATAAAGAACAACTTTGCAATAAGAGATAACAAATAGTAACACAAAAAGCAAATATTCATTCATAAGTAGAGTAAGTATCAAAGTAGTGCATAATTTGAATGTTAAAAAAGGCCACATTGATTTTTTGAAGAGTTAACAAGTGAAGGACTGGGAAGAGCTTGAAGGAGTAGGAGCGGGTTGTTGTTAAGATGGCTTATCTATGCATTCAACCTCAGGATTTCATAAGTTAGGAGTGACAACTTTTTCCTAAGTTCACCATTATCAATTTTAAGCATGCTTATGTCACTAGGATTTCTTTTGAGAGATGCTGAATTTTCTCCTGAAGCTTGGTAATTTCTTCATCCTTGCTAGCTGACTTGGCCTTCAGTTTCTCTATTTACTTAAGTATCTATAATACCCCAGGAAATGTTTCGTTGAAAGTTTGTGCGTAAACGTGTTGGGTACTATCTTCTAGAATGAATTATAAATTTTTCGTGCAAAATGTCTAAGATTATGACCCACCATAGTGTAGAGTATCGAATAATTCCAACGATATATGGATCATCCAAAACAGACACCCAAGCGACGAGTTATGAACATTCCGATCGAACTGTGAATAGTAGTGAACAGTAAAACGTGCAGGAAAAAGTATTAAGGCCTGGCGTATTTTTGCTCCAACTTTAAATGATCATAACACCTCATACACAATGATCTGTTTGATATACTATATATCAACAAAAAGATATGAGAGTCCTCTTTCTAATGAAATTGGTTTCATCCAATTTGGATATCGGAGCAAAATGTTATGGTTGATCTACGTCAGACTATCAAAACAGTCCACCAAAGGACAGATTCAAGAATTATTTGATTTTTAGGGGCGTTTTGATCATTCTCCCACCCAAAATCCATCTAAACCCTATATTAAAGCCTATTAGAATCATTATATGTTATATTTCATCAAATTTCCTCAAAAAGAAAACCCTAAGCTCCTACATCCAACTTCAAGAACCTCCAAAGTTCACCATTAATTCTGCAAATTTATTCAAGATTCCACATTCCTAGTTCAAGAACCTCCAAAGTTCACCATTAATTCTACAAATTTATTCAAGATTCCAAGTTCCTAGTTCAAGAACTCCAAGAACCATCATTCAAAGGCACGATTAACATCTTAAAAATGAGTATCGATCTAAAGTTCACCATTCAAGGTATGTGGGCTTTTCAACAAGAACTCTCTTTTGTTCTTGTGCCCAAAAGTAATTTTCTTTACAAAGGCATGATTTTTATTTGATTTTTTATGAATTTAAAGCATGAACCCATATCTTATGATGATTATTATAAAATCTTGATGTTTATGATTTTGAAAGATGAATTTACATGTGCGAAGATATAAAGCATGAATCTTGAACGATATTTGTCATGATTTTGATATTTGGGTCGTGAATCCCCATTGAAAATTGTGTTTTTTTTGAGAAAATGTGTGTTATAGGCACGTTGATGTTGAATATTTGAGATATTTTGAATGATTTGACCTTTTGGTCTTAATGAAGTTGTTTTGAACTCGAGTGTGAAAGATATCCACAACGTGGTTGATTTTGATAGATGGAAAGCATGGTGGCTCCCGATGTATATTTATATATTACTGAAAGATTATTTTGTTGTGGATTGTCTTTGAAATGATCTGAGCTAAGTCTGGGAGAAATTTTTAGCACTGAGTTGGAGGTATAAAGCAACCTTACTTTCCTAGAACTACGTGCCCCCATAGGAGTAAGCCTACGACTGATTTATATAGTGATCACTAGTTTGTGTGGATTTGATATCGATAGTCCTACTCCAATGGCAATGATAGGATGGCTCTCCCCAAAGTGGGTTGTACGTTGGACTCCATGTAGCTCACATAGTTTATGTCGGTTATTGGATCTCCCAATGTGTGTGTGTGTTTCCTTGTGACTATGGTGAATGGTGAAGTGATTTGAAAGTGGAATTTTGAAAGTTATTTTTTTGAAAGATTTAAATGATAATTACATAATGAGAATTAATATTCTTGATGAACTGATAGTGATTGACAAATTATATGATGACTCACATGTGTTATTGTACTTATTTCATCCTCTCATGATTACGATGATTTTCTTCGGGCTATGTGAGTCTTTCATACATTTTGCATATTTCTTATAAATATTTATGATAATGATGTTTATAAAATTGCATACACCCGCATATACTCGATTTCTTTCTATGGTACTGACCCACATCTCCAGATGTGGGCTGTATTTTCTCGGAATGTAGGTTCAAGTGCTCAGTTCTAGGTTCGACAGTGATTCTTCGAGCACGCTATTCTACATCCTCTGTCATGGTGATTCCTCATGTTCCAAGGATGTGATGTCTGATGTTGGTTTCACGAAATTGTTTATATTTGATAACTGAGTATGTGTCAGTTGGGGCATGTCTCAATGGCTCGCTGGTTTTATTAATTTTCTTAGAGGCTTGTCAGACTAGTATAGATGTTGAGAGTTGACTAATAAGTTGTATTTTATTATCTTTCTGAAATTATTTTATTCTTGGATGATGATTACTTTGTTGATATTTGAGGGTTATTTATGAAAACCCTATTCAAGCACCGTGTGATGCTCTGGGACTTGTTTTCTGGGGCGTTACAAACTTGGTATCAGAGCCTAAGGTTTTAAGGTATCCTAGGGAGTCTGACAAGCCGCGTTAAGTAAAGTCTTGATCATCGGTGTGTAGCGCGCCATATCTATGAGCAAGAAGCTACAAGATATTTTAGGAAAAAGTGTGATTCTTTCTTTTAGAAGTCTATCATGCTTAAAGTGTCTCTCTTTGCTATTGAGTCTTGCTCTCTTCTTTCAAAAATATGCCTCCACATCGAGCGAGAAGAAATAATGATGGTCTGGGAATTCTGTGTCACCCAAGAGTCATTTTATCTCTTACCTCAAAGCTAGAAAGCTTATTTCCAAGGGGTGTATTTACCATTTGGTTAGAGTCAAAGACACTAAGTCTGAGACTACAACTCTCCAGTCTATTAACGTCGTCAATGAGTTTTCTGATATCTTTTCGGATGATCTCCCAGGGATACCTCCTGATAGAGAGATAGAGTTGGAGATTGATCTTCTTCTCGATACTCAGCCTATTTCTATTTATTCTTATCGTATGGCCCCTGCAGAACTTATGGACTTGAAAGAGCAACTCAAAGATCTACTAGATAAGGATTTCATAAGGCCCAGTGGTTCTTCTTGGGGTACTCCTGTGTTGTTTGTGAGAAAGAAAGATGTCTCTTTGCATATGTGCATTGATTACCGCCAACTGAATAAAGTCACCATAAAAAATAAGTACTTCCTTCCTAGAATAGATGATTTGTTTGATCAATTGCAAGGTGCAAGTTATTTCTCAAAGATAGACCTTCGTTCCAGCTGTCATCAACTCAAAGTTAGGGAGTGTGACATCTCGAAAACCTCTTTTCAAACTCGTTATGGCCATTTTGAGTTTTTTGTTATGTCTTTCGGGTTAACTAATGCCCCAGCAGCTTTCGTGGACCTCATGAATCGAGTGTTCAGACCATATCTGGATATGTTTGTCATAGTGTTAATCGATGATATACTGGTGTACTCCTGTAGTGAGGATGAACTTTCTGATCATCTCTGAACTATCTTGCAAACCCATAGAGATCACAAGTTGTTTGCCAAGTTCAGTAAATGTGAATTTTGGCTAAGGTCAGTTGCTTTTCTAGGTCATATCATTTCTTCCGAGGGTATTAGAGTTAATCCCCAAAAGACCAAAGCTGTTAGAAATTGGCCTAGACCTATTTCTCCAACTGATATTCAAAGTTTCTTGGGTCTAGATGGCTATTACCGTTATTTTGTTGAAATTTTGTCTCCTATGACTCGGTTGACCCAAAAGAAAGTGAAGTTCTTGTGGTCCGAATCTTGTGAGAAGAGTTTTCAGGAGTTGAAGACTCAACTCACTTCAACCCCTGTTTTGACTTTACCTGATGGTATTGATGGTTTTGTGGTGTACTGTGATGCTTTGAGAGTTGGGTTGGGTTGTGTATTGATGCAGAAGGGTAAGGTGATAGCATATGCTTCTAGAAAGTTGAAACCCCATGAGAAAAATTACCCCACCCATGACCTTGAGTTGGCTACTGTTGTGTTTGCTTTGAAAATCTGGAGACACTATTTGTATGGTGTCCATATTGATGTTTTCACTGATCATATGAGTTTGCAGAATGTGTTTACCCAGAGAGAATTAAATCTTAGGCAGAGACGATGGTTAGAATTGTTAAAGGACTATGATATGAGTGTGTTGTACCATCCGGGCAAGGCCAATATTGTGGTGGATGCCCTAAGTAGAGTGTCCATGGGTATTGTTTTGCATGTGGTAGAAGGTAAGAAAGAGTTGGCTCATGATGTAAATCATTTAGATAGATTGGGGGTTAGGTTGTTTGACTCTGCTGAAGGTAGTATAGGGGTTCAGAGTAGTTCTGAATCCTCTTTGGTTTCGGAAGTTAAGGAAAAGCAATACTTAGATTCTAGTTTGGTCAGACTGAAGGAGTCAGTCAAGGACCAAAAAGTAGAGGTTTTCTCCTAAGGGGGAGATAATGTGTTAGATTGCAGGGTAGATTGTGTGTCCCAAATATTGATGATCTGAGACAGAGGATTATGGCTGAAGCACACGGGGTGTGATATTCGATTCATCCTGGTGCCACCAAGATGTACCGAGACCTGCGGGAAATCTATTGGTGGAGTGGCATGAAGAAAGATATAGCATCGTTTATAGCTAAGTGTTCAACATGCCAACAGGTTAAGGTTAAATACCAAAGACCTGGTGGTATGAAGCAAGAGTTTAGTATTACCACCTGGAAGTGGAAAGAGATAAATATGAACTTCGTGATTGGTTTACCTCCTTCACGACGCCATTATGATTCTATTTGGGTTGTGGTTGGTAGGTTGACTAAGTCTTCTCATTTATTCCATGTTCATACTTCATATACTGCTGAGGATTACGCTAGATTGTATTTTTGAGAGCTAGTCAGACTGCATGGAGTTCCCTTATCTATCATTTCGAATAGGGGTACTCAGTTCACTTCGCAAGTTTGGAAAGCTTTTCAGAAGGTTCTTGGTACCCGAGTGCTTTTAAGTTCTACTTTTCATCTGCAGACCGATGGTCAGGCTGAGTGGACCATCCAGACTTAGAGGATATGTTGAGAGCTTGTGCACTTGACTTTAAGGGAAGTTGGGATGATCACTTACTATTGATAGAATTTGCTTATAATAACAACTTTCACTCTAGTATTGGCATGGCTCTGTTTGAAGCCTTGTATGGGAGGAAGTGTAGATCACCCATAGGTTGGTTTGAGGTGGGTGAAGCAGCTGTGAGTGGTCCTAATTCGGTATTCAAGGCTATGGAAAAAGTTAAGTTGATTAGGAAATGGTTGAAAACTGTGCAGAGTCGTCAGAAGTCATATACGTATGTTAGGAGAGACCTTGAGTTTGAAGCTGGTGACCTATTGTATCTGAAAATTTCACCCATGAGGGGGGTGAAGAGATTCGGAAAGAAGGGGAAGCTTAGTCCCCGTTATGTTGGTCCTTAAAAAATTCTTAGCCATGTTGGTAAGGTAGCTTATGAGGTCGAGTTGCCTTTCGAGTTGTCCTCTGTTCATCTAATATTCTATGTGTCCATGCTTAGAAAGCATATTAGTGATGCTGTGGTAGTGGATTCCTCTGTGAGTGCTGACATTCAAGAAAATCTTTCTTTTGATGAGATTCTTGTTGAGATTCTTGATTTGAGTGTCTGAAGACTAAGGAACAAAGAAGTTCCCTTGGTCAACGTGTTGTGGCGAAACCAATCTGTTGAGGGTGCAACTTGGGAAGCTGAGGCGGATATGTGATCTAAGTACCCGCACTTATTTTCCGCGAACTCCGATCAAGCCGAAGGTACCATTCTTTCCTAAATCATGCACTTTTTATAAAAGTTGCAGCAGTTCAGCTGTCATTTATTATGTGTTCAGCTATAGTTTCTTGAATTTATGCATTCTATGTTGCATTCGGAGCGAGAAACAATGTGGTGAGGAGTCTAACGAATAGTTTTGAGCTGTATGCTCTATTCCCTATCTAATCTTGGCATGTCTAGCATCATTCAAGGATAAATGTTTCCAAGGGGGGATGATGTAATACCCCGGGAAATTTTTCGTTGAAATTTTGTGCGTAAACGTTTTGGGTTCTATCTTCTAGAATGAATTATAAACTTTCCATGCAGAATGTCTTATATTATAACCCACCATTGTGTAAAGTATCGAATAAGCTTTCCAACGATAAGTGTATTATGCAAAACGGACACCCGAGGGACGAGTTATGAACATTCCGATCGAATCGTGAATAGTAGTGAATAGTAAAATGTGCTATTAAAAGTACTGAGGCCTGGTGTATTTTTTTCTCCAACTTCAAATGATCATAGCTCCTCATACATAATGATTTGGGTGATATAATATATATCAACGGAAAGATATAAGAGTCCTCTTTCTAATGAAATTGGTTTCATCCAATTTGGATATCGGAGTAAAACATTATGGTTGATCTACTTCGGACTATCAAAACAGTCCACCAAAGGACAGATTCAAGAATTATTTGATTTTTAGGGGCGTTTTGGTCATTCCCCCTCACCCAAAATCCGTCCAAACCCTATATTAAAGCCTATTAGAAGCATTATATATGTTATATTTCATCAAATTCCATCAAAAAGAAAACCCTAAGCTTCTACATCCAACTTCAAGAACCTCCAAAGTTCACCATCAATTCTGCAAATTTATTCAAGATTCCAAGTTCCTAGTTCAAGAACCTCCAAAGTTCACTATTAATCCTATAAATTTATTCAAGATTCCTATTTCCTAGTTCAAGAACTCCAAGACCCATCATTCAAAGGCACGATTAACATCTCAAAAATGAGTATCGATCTAAAGTTCATCATTCAAGGTATGTGGGGGTTTTCAACAAGAACTCTCTTTCGTTCTTCTGCCCAAAAGTAATTTTTTTTACAAAGGCATGATTTTTATTTAATTTTTTTACGAATTTGAAGCATGAATCCATATCTTATGATGATTATTACAAAATCTTGATGTTTATGATTTTGAAAGATGAATTTACATGTGTGGAGATATAAAGCATGAATCTTGAATGATATTTGTCATGATTTTGATATTTGGGTCGTGAATCCCCATTGAAAATTGTGTTTTTTTGAGAAAGTGTGTGTTATAGGCACGTTAATGTTGAATATTTGAGGTATTTTGAATGATTTGACCTTTTGGTCTTAATGGAGTTGTTTTGAACTCGAGTGTGAAAGAAATCCACAACGTGTTTGATTTTGATAGATGGAAATCATGATGGCTCCCGATGTATATTTATATATTACTGAAATTGTTTTGTTGTGGATTGTCTTTGAAATGATCTGAGCTAAGTCCGGGAGAAATTTTTAGCACTGAGTTGGAGGTATAAAGCGACCTTACTTCCCTAGAACTACGTGCCCCCATAGGAGTGAGCCTGAGACTGATTTATATAGTGATCACTAGTTTGTATGGATTGATATTTATAGTCCTACTCCGATGGCAAGGATAGGACATCTCTCCCCAACGTGGGTTGCACGTTGGACTCCATGTAGCTCACATAGTTTATGTCGGTTATAGGATCTCCCAGTGTGTGTGTGTTTCCTTGTGTCTATGGTGAATGGTGAAGTGATTTGAAAGTGGAATTGTGAAATTTAGTTTTTCCAAAGATTTAAATGATATTTACATTATGAGAACTGATATTCTTGATGAACTGAAAGTGATTGACAAATTATATGATGACTCACATATGTTATTGTACGTATTTCATCCTCTCATGATTATGATGATTTTCTTCGGTCTATGTGAGTCTTTCATACATCTTGCATATTTCTTATATATATTTATGATGATGATGTTTATAAAACTGCATACACCCGCATATACTCAATTTTTTTCTATGGTACTGACCCACATCTCCGGATGTGGGCTGCATTTTCTTGGAATGTAGGTTCAGGTGCTTAGTTCCAGGTTCGACAGTGATTCTTCGAGCACGTTGTTCTACATCCTCTGTCGTGGTGAGTCCTCATGTTCCAAGGATGTGATGTCTGATGTTGTTTTCACGAAATTGTTTACATTTGATAACTGAGTATGTGTTAGTTGAGGCATGTCTCAATGGCTTGCTGGTTTTATTGATTTTTCTTAGAGGCTTGTCAGACTAGTATAGATGTTGGGAGTTGACTAATAAGTCAGATTTTGTTATCTTTTTGAAATTCTTTTATTCTTGGATGATGATTACTCTGTTGATATTTGAGGGTTATTTATGAAAACCCCGTTGATTTGTGTTGAACTGAATGAAAATGGATCAAAAGGTTAGCTTGGGGCTAATTGTAGCCTTAAGCACCGTGTGACGATCTGGGACCCATTTTATGGGGTGTTACAGTATCTCCCTTTGATAGTTGTTACCTGGTTTGACACACTCAGATATGACCAGTGTTTTCATGCCAAATATCTGAAACACATATCCTTAAGTTTTTTAATCACGGATAATGCCATGATAATCTAGTAACTTGTTCAGCCAGTATCCATAAGAAATGCCATGATTTTAATTTTTTCCAAGAACCACTTTGTGAATGTGTTCTATCTTCAACACAGGCATATTAATGAACTCGAAGTTAATCAGGTATTCCATCACATATAAGTCAGTGCCAGAGGAAATGTTTTTCTTTTGTGGCCTAGGTAGGATTACTTTGTTTACAAAGTCAAAAATTTGTTGAAACTTACTCTTGAATGAGTTCCATTTTAGCATAACCATATATTTCTATTTGTCTTTGGATTTCTTTCCCTAGAATTCTATTGAAGGCAACTATTTGGAGACAATTCTCACCCCATATATAGGTTCTTCCAAAATCCTTCCTAGTGTTTCCTCATTTAGTTTTATGTTCTTTACTTGGACTTGTGCAGTTAGATGCTTCCCATCTTCTGAGAATTCCAAAGTGACATAGAATACCCTAACTATCTTATCAAAATAGTAGGAATAGGTCCTTTTATAAGATGTATCCAGCCTTGGTGTTTAACCAGCTCAACAAGTTCCATCATACCAAGTTCTGCTAGTATATTTGAATAAAAAATCATTCCAATTAACACCTTTTGATACTTCAACAACCTATTTCTATCCTCCTTGGATACTAACTTACTTTTCTCCCCATTCATTCATCTAACATAATAGATCATAGATTCTCTTTTAGCTACATTTCTCTTCTTGGGACCAGGTCCCTCAAGAGTTAGCTATATCTCAGCAAAACGTCCAGACAATTTTACAGAAATTTTTGGTGTTTTACTAACATTGATTTTCTTATTGATTAACTATGATTTTTCCTAGACTACTTTACAACAAAATGAGATTCTCAACGACCTAGGTTTCATCCAGAATAACATCATTAAAACAAGTTTAGAGAATCAAGGATTGTTTTCATTGACAAGTTTGAGTGATAAGGGAATTAAGCTTTGGAATAAAAAGAGAAGAGAGATGTTTTTCAGGAAGGTTTAGGAAGGGAATTTTCACAATACTAAGCTCAGTATCCTTTGAATGACAAAAAAGGGAAAGTCTCATCCATTAGAAGGTCCCTTTCTTGGTAGGGATATTTAGGATTTAGATTTTTCCTTTTGAGAGAAGAATGAGTGGTTTCACTAGGATTTAAGAGAACAATAGGCACAAGAGAGGGTTTTCTAAGGGTGTAGGATAGGATTAATGTCATATTTTAAGTGAGTCACCTTTCTTTACGAATTGGACAACTTTGTTCTGACAAAAGGACAGGAGGAACCAACTTTTATCAGGATAGAACAGATAAAATATGCATATACAAGATACTAACTTGAGAGACAGGACCAGTTCCCTCTCTAGTTTGAATGAATCTTCAGCTCTGTACTTGTCACATTTTTTCATCTTCAAAATTGTTCCCTTGGTGTATACCTGCAAGGTATAGTACTGAGTTAGACTAACATGTTATTAGTTTACCAAGGATACCTACCTCCAAGACATAGCCAATTTTGTGAAGAAAAACTGATTCATTTGATAGTAGGTTAGGCTTCTTTGATCAATATCATCATAATCTTATTAGATTCACTTCACTTCATGATATCCCAATTTATTCCAAAAATAGTTTTGAGGACCTGGTTCTAGACTTTGACATTCTTCAAATGTCCGAGTTACTTTTACATTGTATTAGAGTTGTTAGTTTTTTTACATCTTTGAGCTCAGCCTTGGGATAGGAATACTAATTCACACACGACACCTTCATCAGAAGTTTTTAGAGAGAGAGAACACAGTCAGACCTTCCACCAATAAGCTTTTCCTGACTGGGTCCCCTTCTTATGACTAGAATCATGATTACTTGTCTGATTTGGGAACTCACTTGAGTTTGAGTTCCCAGTAGTAGGACAATGGAGTGATCAAATTCTTCTTATCCTACCTAGGTAGTGATGAGTTCTTATTCACTTCTTTCAAAGACACGAAGACCCTGAGATAAGTACTTTTTTGCTGAGTGTATTCAACATTCCTTAATTTTGCCTTAATTCGGTGCTGACATCCTTCCTTCAAAAGTCCATTTCTTCCACAGTGAGTGCGGAAGGGTTTATTCCCTTTGCTTCTTTCATCATGACCAACCTTGACCGTAGACTTACCAAGTTAGAATATTTTTAGGTAGCCCAGACCTCTACCATCATTATCTCTTTGACTATTTAAATGAGAAAGGATTAGTGAGGAAGTAGTCCACTTAAGATAATTGTTCAGCTCTTCCTTCAGGCATACTAGTTCCCTCTCTAATTTTTTATTTTCATGCAGTGCTTTCATGAGGTATTGTTGTGAAGCTTTTAATTTCTCCTCAAAATTAATTTGAATCCTTGGGACCTCTTTCTTACATTTACTATCAAAACTATTTAATTTCTTTAGATTCCGTATTAGATTTAGATTTTCAGAGTTTATCCTTGTGAACAGCTCTTCAGTTTAAAAAATTTTGAGAGTTAGAGTAATCAGTTCATGTTCTTAATTCTCTACTTTTTCTTCCAAGGCATTTTTCTCAGCAGTTAATTCACATACAATTCTAACAAAACACTTGCAAGCATTTTTATCTTCCTAGTAGTGTAATTATCTTTATTTTCCTTAATATCAGATAGAGTTACCTCCTTTTCTTTTTCATCTTTTGTGCTTGCCCTGAGTGCAATCAAAGAATCATAGATAGCTTAACCCTCTTCTACTGCTAGCATAGAAACATCTCTAGCCTTTTCAACTTCATCTAAATCACTGGGAGAATCTCCCAATGTTTCTTGAGCTTATTTCAAGCATACTTAGTTGGTTCCTTCTTTCTTGAATTGTCAGAGACCTGGTCCCTAATATTTCCTTTGTACCTACAGTCTTAGTGTTATTTCCCTTTTTCGGATGCTTCCTTTTCTTTAGGACTAACTACTGATCCTCATGGATCTATCAATACTATTTACTAAATAGGCAACATCGATATCTTTAGAACCATCTGGGTCATATTTAAAAGTCGTCAAAGCCAGGGATTTTTCTTTTTTTGCTACCTTCTTCTCCATCTCTTATTGTTTCTTGAGCTCAAGGATCATTAGATTACTAATGAGTTCATCCATGGTGAAGATTTTGAGGTTCCTTTCCTTGGTTATAATATCCACCTTGGTTTCCCAAGACTTAGGAAGACCCAAGAATCTTTCTTACTTGCTTATACACTATGATCACCTCTCCTAAACTGTGAAGTTCATTTGTTACTGGGTGAATCTGCTATGCATATCTTGGATGCTTTCTCCTTATTTCATGGTGAAGGTTTCAAACTGGATAGTCAGTATATCCACCTTAGAGTCCCTCACATCAGTAGTTTTTCATGAGAAGTCCTCAAGTAATCCTAAATCTCATTGACATTTACACAAGCTGAGATCCTATTATATTTATCAGGCCCTATTCCACAGACTAACAATTTTTTGGCCTTGTAGTTTTTCTCAAACTTTCTTATATTTTCTTTATTGAACTCTTTTATGCTTTTGACAACCATTTCTTTCACATCTCCTTCTTTGACTTCTCTTACAAGAACATGAAGAACATCAAGAATTATGTCTATCAGTTCACTATCTTTAGCCATAACAAAGTCAAGCATCATAGATTTCCACCACCAATAATACTAACCATTGAATATTGGTTGTCTAATTGTAAATTTCCTTTCTTCTAGATTAGGTGGAGCAGGCATGCTAACTAAATCACTTTAAGTGTGAACCTTTTAGAGTTCTATAACTCTAATACCAATTGTTAAAACTCTGCGGGGTTACTCCACATAGTAAGGGACCAAGTCCATCAGAATCAATCATAGGCAATCAAAAAATAGAGTTTAGGAAATCTAAAGACAGTGCAGAAAGAGTAAAAGACACAAGGAATGTTACGTGGAAACCCAGGATGGGAAGAACTATGGCTTGCCCTCATAAGAACCAACAAAATCCACTATAATTAAACTCCTGATTACAGCCTAGATTTTAGCCTAACTCCAGGCTCCTTTATCTAGAAGAAACTCTACTACCATCTCATCTTGGTAACTCTACCAAGGACTGCCTTTACACTAATTAACTCAGATCATCTTTACACTTAGGCAACTTTACCTAAGCAACACTCTTAATAATAAAACACTAATATTATAACATGAGTAGTTCTTTTTCAAATCTGTATTCAAGAACATCTGCTCACTCTTTAAGCATATTACAAAGATAGAACATGAGTTATGCTTGAATTTTCTTGAAAATAGAGTTTTTGCTGCTCTACTTTTCACAATTTTGAATGTGGAGAAACCTGATTATTGAAAAATCATCTCTATTTTTTAGCTGGGTGATGATTAGGGCTTGAAATATCATTGGACAAGCTATCCAAGTCAGTAAAAAATAGCACAAAATAGCACATGCAAGTTTGTTACATAAGATGACAAAGCTATGCAGAAAACGTATGCCAATTGTACTGTACTTTGCACGTCCGGGGATCTGGTCCCTGAAAGTTTATATTCTAATCATGAAAAATACATATATTAGTAATGAAATCCATATTTATCATCTCCTATTTCCACATAGGGAACTCTATCTCTTGAGACATACCATTTGGTCTTAAGTGTTCAACCTTGACTTGTTGACAAACCATACACTTAACAACAAGATTTTCTACATCCCTCTTCATATTGTTCCACCATTAAATTATCTTCAGGTTGTGGTACATCTTCATCGAATCAGGATAAACTATATATATGGACTGATGAGCCTCAGTCAAAATCCTTTCCTGCAGCCTATCAACATTAGGAACACTTAATCTACCTTAGTACCTCAGAATGCCATCTCCTCAAATCTCAAAATCCATAATTTTTTGCTGACCTACATCATCCTTAATATGTATAAATATGGGATCCAAAGACTACGTCTCCTTCACCTCAGCACCAAGAGATGATTTCATCACTTCCTGAATAATAACTCTTTCATCCTCATAGTCCAAAAGATGAACTCCCAAGTTTGCCAATCTATGAATGTCCTTCACTAATACTCTTTCCTCCTTATCCACATAGAATATACTCCCCATATAAAACCTACTAAAAGCATCAACAACAACATTAGCTTTACCTAGATGGTAGTGGAGACTCATGTCATAATCCTTGAGGAATTCAAGCCACCTCCTCTACATGAGGTTCAACTTCTTCTGTGTGAATACATAATGCAAGATCTTATGATCTGAACAAATATCCACATGTACCAAACCCTTTATTAAAATTCTAAAACTTTACTTGAGCACCTTAACACCCCTAAACACAATTCAAGTGAAAATTTGATATTATAAACATGGAAATGTTAGAAATAAAATCATGGAAATTTTAAGGGTCTTACAAATGGTGGCATAGTTTTGGGACTCAGGGACTTTGATGATAGGTGAATTTACACGCCTAAAGTACTATATTTTACCCATATTTTAGCTAAGTTTTGAGGACAAAATATATAATTCATGCACTTTTAGTCCTTTTTCTTGTAAGTGAGCTAACAAACGTGATTAGTAAGTTTTCAGGTATAAATGATGCAGATTTCAGCATTTTATGGATAACTTGACGCCAAAGGAAGCTTCACGAAAGAAGGAGAGCAGTGTTTGGACGCCTATGGACTGAAAGTGATGCATGGAAAACCTGTCCCGGGTAAAAACAACATTTCTCAAGACTTTGGGGATCAGCAGTAACCTATTAGGATTAGGATAATAATGCAGTAATTTATTAGGATTAGGATAATGATGCAGTAACCCAGTAGGATTGGGTTAAGTAATACATTAACTTAGTAGGAATAGGATAGAGGTATTATAAATACCCTATTTTGCTAGAGATTTTTAATAATTCTCATTCTACTTCTTATTCCACAACTTACAAGTCGGATTCTAATTCTTCCATTAATTCTACTTTCTATTCTTCTTCTATTCATCTAATCAATTCTTATTTTTCCACAACAAGAGAAACGTTACTTTGCAAGGGAGTTCACACCTAACGCCTACCACACTCTACTACACGAGATCTTTATTGTGGTACAATGATAATGTCTATTGTGATTTCCTTCGCACTCATGAGTAACTAAACCTCTCTGTTGGGGTAATGGAAGCCTTATGAGATACTATCTAGTGCTATGAGTTTGTGAATTCGTGACACGTATGCTGCTTATATCATTATTCTCTTCATCTTAATGCAAATTCTTGTGGCTGCAGACACATAGAATAATGCCAGTATAGCATTGACTTGTTCAAAAGAAAAGTTATATGTCTGGAAAAGAGATAATGTCAAGGTAATAGGGTCCCATCCCCTATTAAAAAGTTAGTGCCGTAACTGGATTAACCTTTTGGAGAATTTGTACCATTAGATATGCTTTAAGCTCGAAAGAGTTATAGTGAAATAGTCCTTGTTTAGGTCGAAAGACGCTTGGATTTACCATCGAATACAATTCTCTATAAGCACATGCATGTCTGAATTCCGCATAACTCATAGCCAATAGAGACGTACAACTCATAAGGTGGACATAACCCCAACTTCTCAATTCTCATTGTTTTACATCGTACTAAATATTCTTTCTTTTTACTTTGCATTTTTCTGTTTTTACTTTACTATTTTGATTACATTATTTGCACATTAAAATCCCCCCTTTCACGAGACTTGCACCAAAAGTCTAATAATCTTTGCTTACTTATTGACCGGCTATTCCCTGTGGGATCGATACCCAACCCAATTGGGTTATATATTTGACAATAACCGCTTTACACTCTTACAAGAGCTGTAGATTGAGCGTTATCAAAAATTGGCGCCGTTGCCGGGGAATACGGTTGTCAACTAAGTTTGTGATAATTACTAGACCCTTTGGTCAAAGATTCTTGTACTTTTACTTTTAGTTTTTGTTTTTGTTCTATTCAGGTTCTGTTGACAGAATAGATGCACAACGTAACATAGAAAGAATGGCTGCTCAACAGGAGCAGGCTAGGTTAGCTGCATTGGCAGCTGCTCAAGTGCATCAACAGAATATTGATAACCCAGGTCGTGCAACAAATCCTGATGATGAGGACCTGGGCAATGAGGAGCTACTAAACCCATGGCATACTACTGAGGTGGCGACACCCATGCAGAGGAGAGATCGTCAAGCGCGATTGAGGCCTGATCGCCAAGCTGTGCAGATTCCTTTTGATGACGATGATGATGATTTGGATGAAGCTAGTGCCACAGGAGCCATTATTCTGCCACCCTTGGCACCTGGAGCAAAGTTCAATATCACTAGCACCATGATTCAGCTTTTGCAACTCAAGGGATTATTTGGTGGACTAGCAGGCGATGATCCGAATATGCATCTGATCAACTTTATTTCTACATGCAAGTCATTTGACAATCCCGGCATTGGTCAGAATGCAATTCTATCATACTTATTTCCATTGTCTCTGTCTGGGGAGGCAACTCTATGGTTGAATGGGCTAACTCCTGATTCTATTACTAATTGGAGGCAATTAAAAGACGCTTTCCTAGAAAGATTCTTTCCGCCATCCAAAAGAGCACAGTTGAGAGATGAGATCACCAATTTTCGAAAGCTTCCAACTGAAGCTCTCCATGAAACATGGGAGAGGTTCAAGACGAAGCTTATGCGGTGCCCAAATCACCATATGACCAATGTCCACTTGATGGAGATATTATACAGATCTTTGAATTCTGTGACTAAGCCAGTGGTAGATAATGAAGCAGGTGGATCATTTATGGACCTTACCTTTGGGCAGGCAAGCGATATGCTAGACCAGATGACAAAGCAAAGTAGAGCTTGGTATACCAGGGATTCTGAGGTAGCAAGCTCTACTGTATCTTTTGGCATGACTGCAGAGTAGAGGCGAAGACAAGAGGATCGTGACCAAGACATGGCTCACATGAAAATGCAGATGGATCTTCTTACAAAGCATCTATTATCAGGGAAGACCGAAAAAGTCAAAGCTGTTGCATCAAAAGGAAGCGAGGAATCCGATTCTGAGGAAGAAGCCAACTACTTGAACAATCAGGGGGTTTTCGAGGCAATGCCCAAGGAAACCAAGGTCGGAGCTATTATGATAATTCAGGATATAAGGAACGTGATCAAGGTAGTTGGAAGGATAAGACTGACATGAGTGGTTTGTATGTTCCTCCTGGAAGACCTGATGCCGCTGCATCTAGTTCTGGAAATATGTCAATGGAATATATGATGGCTAAACTATTGAAAGGAGTAGAGGCAACTAATACGGGAGTGAATGAGGTGAAGAACGACTTGTCCTGAATGAAGCAATTGGTTGACTCACATTCCACTTCTATAAAACAGCTGGAGCAACAATTAAGTCAATTATCTGCGGTATTCAACCAAAGAAAGGCTAGAACGCTACCCAGCAACACTGTTCAAAATCCAAGGAATGAGGGATCATGCATGGCTATTTCTACCAGGAGCGAAAGTGCAGATTTCGAAGAAGTCGATGATGGTGTTTGTAACGTTACTCCAATATGCATGCAGCCTGAAAAGATGGGAAATCTGAAGCAAAACGCAAAGAAAGTGGTGGAGAAAACTATTCCCCTTCCACCACCACCTTTTCCTCAAAGATTAAAGAAGAAAGCAGATGATACAAGGTTCAATAAATTCATGCCGATGTTAAAACAGCTGACCATTAATGTTCCATTGGTAGAGGCACTAGAACAAATGCCTGGGTATGCGAAATTTATGAAGGATCTTTTGACAAAGAAGCGGGCAGCAAGCTATGAGTTGAAAGATACTGTTCATCATTGCAGCGCTATTGCTACCCGATCACTAGTTCAGAAAAAAGGCAGACCCTGGTGCTTTCACTATTCCGTGCACAGTTGGATCTATGAATTTTGCTAAGGCATTGTGCGATTTGGGAGCAAGCATCAATTTGATGCCACTATCCGTCTACAGGAAGTTGGGGTTAGGCGATCCGACACCAACCAATATGAGGCTCGTAATGGCTGATAGGACGGTAAAATGACCTGTGGGTATCTTGAATGATGTGTTGGTGAAGGTTTCTTCATTCATCTTTCCTGCAGACTTCGTTATTCTGGATTGTGAGGTGGACTCTGAAGTTCCCATAATCTTGGGACGTTTTTTCCTTGTAATAGGAAGTGTGCTTATTGACATGAGAGCTAATGATCTTTTATTTTGGTTGAATGACGACGTGGTCCATTTTGATATATGCAAAGCAATGAAGCAGCCCAGCGATATGAATGTGTTCTCTGTAGCTGATGTTCATTATGAGGATAAGAAAGCATTATCTGTAGCAAAACAACTTACTGTTGAGCCATTGTCTGTTGCGCTACTGAATGTTGAGCATAAGGATAATGAAGATTATGAAGAAACTATATGTGCTCTAACAGAAATAGGGTCCTATTCTCATACTCCTAAATAGCCGGACCTTGATCTTGAGAATCAACCGTCACCAACAGCGAAGACTTCCATTGAAGATCCACCAATGCTAAAATCGAAAGAGCACCCCGATTATCTAAGGTATGTGTTCTTGGAAAGTGAAAATATACTTCCGGTAAGTATGGCGGATGATTTAAGTGAACAACATGTGGAGGCTCTCATCTCTGCTATGAAGAGATACAAGAGAGCCATGGGTTGGACTATTGATGATATCATTGGGATCCTTCTTGGGATATGTACGCACAAGATTAATCTCGAAGGAGATTACATGGCCACAAGTAAGCATCAGCGTCATCTGAATCCATTCAGAAAATGATGCCCCATCTATCTCGATGAAGTTTAAGTAATTGAGATAGCTATGTCGTGCCGCGACAATAAATCAAGCGCTTGGTGGGAGGCAACCCATCGTTTTTAATTGTTTTTGTTATTTTTATTTTCCTAGGATTTTGTTGAGCCACGACCAAAACTAAGGCGCTTGATGGGAGGCAACCCATCGTTCTAATCGTTTTGGTTATTTTTGAGTGAATGTAGGTGCAAGAGGTATAACGGAGGAGATTGGTTTCAAATTTTGATTTGGAAGTATTGCATGTTGAAGGTGGTAAGTTAGGAATGAAGAAGCAAAAGGCTATGGATTGGGCGTTGCTTATGAAAATATAGGCAACGAACAAGGCTAGGCCTATGTAAAACTAGGCCACGAACAAGGCTAGGCCTATATTATGGCCTAAGCTCTCGGAATCTAGTGTGCCATAGCATAGGCGCCGCCCATGCCTAAGAATGCCATAGCATAGGCGCCGCCTATGCCAATGCCTTTTGTCTCTGAATCTCATATGCCATGGCATAGGCGCCGCCTATGCCCAACAATGCCATGGCATAGGCATCGCCTGTGCTCAACAATGCTTTGCAAAAGGCGCCGCCTATGCCTAGCATAGGCAAAGCAAAAGGTGCCGCCTATGGTCACTTTTGGTCTCCAAATCCAATTTTAAATGGGTCAAAACCCGACCCAAGCTTGTCCTATAAGTAAGAGACTTAGTCTTAGACCAAAAACACATTGCAAACCTAGCATAAGCACCGCCTACCTCTCCAAATCCTCTCAAAAAATTTTCCTTTTGCTCTTTTACTTTGCAAGAACATCATCCGAGGTCATCAACCAAGTAAGTACTACTTTGTTCTTAATTTATATTCCGTAAGTACTACACTACTACGCATATTATGAATTGCTAAATCTTGAAATAGTAGAAGTGACTTGAATGTGGTTGATGTGTTGTGATACAATTAAGTGAGTGAAAGAATACGTAAGAATGATCTTAATATGTTTCCAACTTGAATTTGATTTTGATGCACTGTCATACTTTTGCGGAATTGACATGGTCATAAAAATTGCATAATCTTGTCAATAGAAAGCTTACATAGTGGAATAACTTGTTCATCAAGATGAGAATTATGGTTGACTACCAACATAGGAGTTGTGATTATTTCTAGATGCTATAACTTGATTCAATCCCTATGTAATAGTCTTGATATATCAAACATGCAAGTATTACCAAGATTACAAGAAGTATGACTGCACTAATTTTATTGTTGGAATATAGCACCTAAAACGTATGTTGATGAAGTCTGAGTGATCAACCACTTTCACTTCACTAGTCTGTACCAACAAACTAAGTGTGGGGTGGTGCCCCTACTGCTTGTTTATAGATTGTATCCATTGAGATGATTATAATATGAACATTGTTTTAGTCTCAGGTACAATGGCACCCAAAGCAAGACAAGGCAAAGATAAGGCTACCACTTCACAAAAAGGCAAGAAAAGAGGCCGAAAAGAGCAAGGAGAGTCCTCCTTGATGCAAGTACCACGCCGCATGTTCGGAATTAAATGGGTTTTAGAGGAGGAAGCAAAGGAATGGTATCGGAACAACAAAGAGAAGAAATATGTTCATGTGGACATGATAAAAAAGGAAAGCCTAGCAAAGAAAGAACCGCGCATGTTGGCCAAGATCATGGCGTTACAGCTTGATTTCATCTTCCAAGACATGGGAGAATGCAATATCGATTTAACAAGAGAATTCTATGCCAACTGGTCACCGAAAACCACAGGAAGCGAGGTCAAGATTCGGGGCCAAGTTTTACAACTCAATGTGGATTTCTTCAACTCCTTTCTTGGCTTGCCTGCTGTTGATCTATCACCATTCAAAGAGCTGTACAGTAGACCTCCATATAGAGCCATTCGACACACACTCTGTGGAATAAAATCCATGGCACGGTGGAGTAGACACAAAGACACCGGTCGACACAACACCTTCCCATATGTTCCTTTGAATAGAGAAGCAAAAATATGGTTGCGCATAGTCAAATCTTGCTGAATTCCAGGGACCCAGTACACCAAGATAACACGAGATAGAGTATTCTTGGTATACGCATTGATGACGAATGCCCCTATCAACATTGGGGCAATTATTTGATCTACAATGCGGAAGGCCAGGCTATACAAGCGATCCCACTTCATCTTTGGCAACCTGTTGACTACAATACTAAGGAAGGAAGACATCAAAGAGGAACCGGATGATCATAAACTCCCACACAACCCAAAGAAGGTTGACCTCACGAAGGTTAAAGATGATGAAACCATGCATGGCGTCAACCTTACTACTTCAGAAAGGCATGCTCGGGATGAGAGTTTCTTTCGCCATCTTTATGGCATGACTCAGTTTATAATGATGAGCGGAGGTCGTGTTCCAACTGCTGCAGAGCTCCAACAGCTGGATCATGACTATCCAATAAATGTGCATGCAAGGGAGATGTGTGGAGTAGGTACATATTTTGAGGAACATCTTGATGACGATGTGCCAACCGATGATGATCGACGAATGCCAGACTCCGACATGAAGGAGAAATTTGATGACGACGACTCCTATGATGATTCCGACGAAGGGGGTATGACCCTCGACATAGAGAAGGAGTCCGACTGACCAGGTTCTTCGTATTTATTTTCCACTGAGGGCAGTGTGTCCCGTCTAAATGTGGGGTGGTGGTATTTGCATGCTATACTTCTTTATCCGCATTTGCATTTATGTTTGTTTGCTTAGCTTAGTTTTTTTCATTTTCGTTTTTTTAATAGTTAAAGATTTTTTTTTAGTAGTTAAATTATTCTAATAGGCAGCATAAGATTATAACAAGAGTTTATGCTAAAATCATGACTATTGAGACGTTTAGGCTCTAATTGTTACTCACTATATGATATTGTGTGGTTCAATTCCTTCATCTGTTGGGTCAAGAGTCTATGCTACTCCCAATAAAGTCGACCATGTGCCTTGTGTGTGTGAGATGATAGTATATTCTATGCTTGTGGCTGATGCTAGAACTTGCCTGGTATGTATGTAAAGCGAAAATAAAGCGTGCAAGTTTAGGAGATGATTTAGGCATTTCTTTGGCAACTTATGATTGTTTACCTTCTTTTTACCTACCCGTGGACATTATCCTAGTTAACCCCTTTTGAGCCTTTAGCCTATTTTCTTTGACAACCTCATATGTAAGCCTAATCCATTTTTTCAAGACCATAATTTGATCCAAATTCCTAAGTGCTTTAAAGTGTAAAGCCATGTGACAAAATAAGAGGAAATTGGGTGAGTATGATGCTTTAGAATGTAATGGTGCTTGAATTTGTTATAAAAAATAATTGCTACCATAAGAGGTGTTATGAAAAGAAAAAAAAGGGAAAGGAAAACTGAAAAGTTAGTTATGTTCAAAAATTGAAAAACAAAAGAGGTGACAAAGGGAGGTAGATTAAAAGAAAGCAAAAAGGTTGTTTGAAAGAAAGTATTAATGGCATAATGTGATGTATTAAAGCGCTTAGGAACATAGTCACTATTTCTGGCCAAAATAGTCCTACCCGTCCCTTAGCCTACATTACAACCTGTAGAAGACCTATTTGATCCTAAGCTTAGCATTCTGACATTTAGTGGAGCATTACACTTAGGGCGAGCCTATGGTCATCAGTTGCAGCATATGAATTCTTTGTGAGAGCGAGAGCAAGGATACCCTTCTACCCATGTTTCGATAAATATACTATACTTGTGAGTGATTATGGGTAATATATTGTGAGACACATATGGTTGATGAGTTTTGGATAGTTGTGTATGATTCTTTGTGCCTTAACTTTTGAATATGAGTTGATCACCATCACGAGTCTATGTTGGAGGTTGAATTGTTTCTACTAATGATCAGAAAACTACTCTTGGTTAATAATTGTCGTGCTTGTCTTGACGAATATTTTGTGTTGTTATTGTGAAACCCTAAGTAAATGATTAGAGGGACATGATATTTTGTTCGAGGACGAACAAAGCTTTAAGTGTGGGGTGTTGATGATAGGCGAATTTACACGCCTAAAGTACAATATTTTACCCATATTTTAGCTAAGTTTTGAGGACAAAATATATAATTCATACACTTTTAGTCCTTTTTCCTGTAAGTGAGCTAACAAATGTGATTAGCAAGTTTTCAGGTATAAATGATGTAGATTTTAGCATTTTATGGATAACTTGACGCCAAAGGAAGCTTCACGAAAGAAGGAGAGCAGCGTTTGGACACCTATGGACTGAAAGTGATGCATGGAAAACCTGTCCCGGGTAAAAACAACATTTCTCAAGACTTTGGGGATCAGCAGTAACCTATTAGGATTAGGATAATAATGCAGTAATTTATTAGGATTAGGATAATAATGCAGTAATTTATTAGGATTAGGATAATGATGCAGTAACCCAGTAGGATTGGGTTAAGTAATACATTAACTTAGTAGGAATAGGATAGAGGTATTATAAATACCCTATTTTGCTAGAGATTTTTAATAATTCTCATTCTACTTCTTATTCCACAACTTACAACTCGGATTCTAATTCTTCCATTAATTCTACTTCTTATTCTTCTTCTATTCATCTAATCAATTCTTATTTTTCCACAATAAGAGAAATGTTACTTTGCAAGGGAGTTCACACCTAACGCCTACCACACTCTACTACACGAGATCTTTATTGTGGTACAATGATAATGTCTATTGTGATTTCCTTCGCACTCATGGGTAAATAAACTTCTCTGTTGGGGTTATGGAAGCCTTATGAGATACTATCTAGTGCTATGAGTTTGTGAATTCGTGACACGTATGCTGCTTATATCATTATTCTCTTCATCTTAATGCAAATTCTTGTGGCTGCAGACGCATAGAATAACGTCAGTATAGCATTAACTTGTTCGAAAGAAAAGTTATATGTCTGGAAAAGAGATAATGTCAAGGTAATAGGGTCCCATCCCCTATTAAAAAGTTAGTGTCGTAACTGGATTAACCTCTTGGAGAATTTGTACTATTAGATACGCTTTAAGCTCGAAAGAGTTAAAGTGAAATAGTCCTTGTTTAGGTCGAAAGACGCTTGGATTTACCATCGAATACAATTCTCTATAAGCACATGCATGTCTGAATTCCGCATAACGCATAGCCAATAGAGACGTACAACTCATAAGGTGGACATAACCCCAACTTCTCAATTCTCATTGTTTTACATCGTACTAAACATTCTTTCTTTTTACTTTGCTATTTTCTGTTTTTACTTTACTATTTTGATTACATTATTTTCACATTAAAATCCCCCTTTTCACGAGACTTGCACCAAAAGTCTAATAATCTTTGCTTACTTATTGACCGGCTATTCCCTGTGGGATCGATACCCAACCCAGTTGGGTTATATATTTGACAATAACCACTTTACACTCTTACAAGAGCTGTAGATTGAGCGTTATCAGACTTCTACTAAAGGTCTCATCCTAACTAATGGATGAGCATTCATACCTGTGTCCACTCAATACTAAGTACTACTCCCAATAGAACGACATTGATAATCTATAATGCTCGCTAGTGGTAATAATCTGATAACTAAAATAAATGTATTCTTTAAATGCATCCAAAATGGATAAACTAGATATTATAGCATTCAATAGTATATATATGAAATCCTAGGTAATTAGTTATTCATAACCTTCCATCTCTAAAGAATGCAACTACTCTATCAAATTCATAAATTGATCGAATTAATAAAATTTAATGACTCAGGTCCAACAATTATGGATTTCACAATAGAACTAGGGTTTAGGATCATGGTAAAATAATAACATTATAATTCATGCTAAAACAATGATCATAACTCAATGACACCAAAGTATTGAGATACTAATGAATTTACCAATATCTATAAACCCTAAATTATGAGAGAGAACTAAACTAGAAAGTTCAGTTAAATTTAGGACTTAATGGGAAAAAGTGAACCCATTGATAAAATCTCACATACCTAGAGATGAGAACCTTAAAGAATTCTATAGAGTTGAATGCATGATAAGATGTACCTTAACTGGCCCTAGGAAAAGAAAATAAACTTTTTTTTCTCTTTTTGAACTAAGTGTAGGATAAAATTATAAGTATTTGAAGCTTAAGGTCATATAAACCCCACTAATGACTCTTGTAATTTCCAAAATTATGTATCCTTAATATTAAAAGAGTGGGCTAAGATTGATTTGAACCTTAAAATTTCATAACTAGAAACTATGGGGAGGAACATAAGAGACCTTCCCACGATTGTAGGAACAACTAATGATCATGGTTTAAGCTCATGGTTGGGATTTGGATGTGAACTCTCTAGACATAATTAGATGAGCCTTGGCATAATTGTGATTTCTACCTATGGTAGTACCTTGGTTCGTATGTTTACTTGTTATGATAAGGGTATTTGTGGGACTTATGATTGTTCCTATGGATCGTGGTTCCCTATCGTGGCATGAGGGAACACTTTTTCAACTTTAAGGAGTTGGGGTTATCTTGATCAAAGGAAACCATTGTGTAGTTATTCAATATAACCATGGTCGTGGTTTTGTCTCGTGGTACTCATTCCATAATAGTGATTTATTGAAAAGGCCATAAATTTCTACTCTAATTTAGGATTAAGGCCAAATTAGATGTGTTGGAAAATTAATTCAAATATCTTCCATTTGATGGGTCTACAACTAAAAATTATAGATGAATCTAGAAGTTATGCTTATTTAAAGTTAATTACTAATGTGCCATGGTTTCATGGCACATTCAATGGTTAAAACTATAAAATATTCAAGTACTTAGGGTTGTTTTTGTAAGTATGATGTGTTTTTCTAGATATTTTGCAGAGAACTAGGTTTTGGAGCCTAACATAAAGAAAAGGAGTCAAAATCTATAGAGAAACCCACCACGAGGCTACCTACATAGAGTACGTAGAACCTATATGATGTAGGTAGCACCTATGTGTTGTAGATAGCTATCACATGTTTCAGAGTTGCAAATTTTAATGAATCAGAAACTATGTTGATGCACCTACTACCTACTATGGGTCACCTACGACTCGTAAGTACCACCTACAGTGCAATAAGTGCTATTACAAGTTCAAAGATTGGAATTTTAGAGAAAAGATATAGATTAGTAAAGACTAGGACCTATGACAGCCACCTACGACTCATAATTGGTGCTATAAGTGGCTACCGACTTAGTTTTCCCTTTATGTTTTAGATTAGATTTCCAAGGATTTTTTGTACTCTATAAATACTCTTTTTACTTTTTTGGTAAGTTTATGCACTTTATACTCTTACAAACATATATTAATTTCAAGATTGAATTTTTAGCTTGAACTCCTCTTGTTCTTGGTTTTTGGTTGATTAATCAATTTGAGACTTTGGGTTTTATTCTTCAATTATTGTGAGATCACTTCTACACTTTCATTATTAAATTCCATTGATTGTTTTTCAATATGAGTGGCTAAATCCCTTAGTTAGGGTTACGAGAACCTTAGAGTAATAACGAAGTAGGGAAAGTGTGAAGTTCTGCTAGATCATTATTTACATTTGCATTATGAACTTCTTTATTTTAATTGTTTTCTTAGCAATAGTCAATATCAAGAACCCAACTATATTTGAGATTGTTTTCACAAGAGTGCTTGGGATTGGGAAAAGAATATTACATCAGTGATTTGAGGCTATTAACCCTCATCTAATAACTTGAGACCCTTAAGGTGATAGTTGAATTGGTATTAGAGAAAAGGGTTAGTAAAGAGACACCCTAGTAATCACAAGGTAAAGGGTGAGATTTATCAAAGTGTTCAGAAGATAGTTGATAATGCCTACCTTGTAATATTCTCTATGTGTGGAAGTGAGATAGTTGGATTGAACAAAAAAAACCTACAGAGTTGGGTAGCCAGGGGGAATATAGTCGTAGAGTTCATCTCAGACTGTTTAAAACCAAAAGCACTTGCAATTTGTTACTCTTTATGGTTTACTATGAATTTTCCCCCATTCACTTTCTTGTACTACCGTCTACTTTAGAAAGTTTGAGAAAAGATTCGACCTATTCATCGTGGTATCTAACCCAACTATAATTTGACAATGAGTGCATTGTATCTTCTTGGAGGGTATAGCTTGGGTGAAATCAAATTATTGTGCCGTTGATGGGAAATACAATTGCTGGTTAGTTGATTTGAGTTGTTGAGATTCTTGTCTTTTACTTTTCTGTTCTTCCTGAGACATACACCGGGGTATGCCCATTACCAGGATTCAATGCAATCCCTTGATCCTATTTGATCCAAAGCTATAAATAATCCTACAACTGAATTATTGGATGTCACAACACAGTCATAAATCTCATTATGAGCTATATCAAGATGATCCATAAGATTTTCCTCCTCTACCTCCACAAGAGACAGTAGAGCTAACCACTGTGTGTGACTAGTGGAGAAACAACAGAAGAGGGATAATAATGTAACCCAATATGTATCTCAAGAGGAGATACAAAGGGAAAAAGTTGATCATCGAGCAGCACTCGACAGAGCTAGAAGAGATAGATATCCATTACCCCTAGATTTTTAGTTTTTGCTAGCTTATGAAGATCTAGATAAAGATATGGCATATTTAGAGACTATTGTAATTGGAGCAATCACTTCTTTTTGTTACCCTAGGGTATGAAGTTCGACATTACTAGTGTTATGATCCAATTGCTAAATTAGAAAGGTGTGTTTGCTGGCCTTTCAATTGGTGATGCAAATATACACCTCATGAATTTTGTTAGAATTTTCACTTCATACAATATACATAGGATAGATCAGGAAGCCTTGAGACTCAGGTTATTCCCATTCTCTCTAACCGGAAAAACTACATTATGGTTAGGGGAACTACCTTATGGATCTATTACTACTTGGGATAACTTTTAGAAGCAGTTCTTAGATCATTTTTTCCCTCATCTATAATGCTATAGATGAAGGAAGAGATATATAGTTTTAGGCAACTATATTTTGAACTAATTATATGGCATGGTTTTGGTTTAAGAAGAAGTTGATAGTGGTCCATAATCACAGAATTTTGGGGAGAAATTTACTAGAGTTTTTCTATTATTCCTTGAATACTAGTTCCAAAACTATGGAGAACACTATTACTGGTAGAGAATTGTGAACCTCCATTGGGAAGAAGCATTAGATATCTTAGATTGAATCTCTCTCACCAGCCAAGGGTAGCATACTAAGAAGGTCGAGAGAGTTGCCAACACTTATGTCATTGGGACTTCCACTGAGTCTAGAGTTAGTGATAATTTTGTGGCTCAAGAGGTTGCACAGATGAGGATCGAGATTGGGTTACTTAAAAAATAATTTGCAATAGTAAATTCTAAGAAGGTTAATTCCATGGATTAGCAGGGTAAAGCCTCTAAGTCATATGATTCTGATGCAAATAAAAAGGAAAAATAGCTAGGAAGAGAATTTGTGGGTTTTCAAGCTAAGGACCAATTGTATGCTTAAGATAACTAAAATTTGAGTAAAAGGAACAAAGGTTGGAACTACTTTGGGGATAGATATAAGGATCAAAGAAGAGAGAGATGCTGATTGGAGGCGTAAGGATGATTACAAGGAGAAGAGTGGTGTTTATATTATTCTAGGGAATAAAGACACCGAGTCAAGGATGAGGGATATGTTGTCAAAATTGGCAAAAAGTCAGGAAAGTCAAAAAAAATTTCTTAAGTAGATGAAGGTAGAAATTTTAAGGTTGACCCAGAAAGTGGAATTGCATGCTACTGCGATGAAGCAACTTAAATACCAATTTGTCCAGATGTTAGCAACCTCAAATCAATTTCAATCATGCACCCTTCTAGGTAATACTATGTAGAATCCTAAGAATGACAGTTACTTTTTAGATATCATCACTCATAGTGGTAAGGTCTCCGGTGATCCTCCCATGCCTATAGTTAATGACTCTAGGGATAAAGTTGTTGATGTAGATGAGTCACCTAAAGTGGAATCCAAAAATTTGGTGGCTAGTGCAGAGTCATCATAAAAATTAATAGGTGTTGATAAAGAGATATGTAATGATAAAGCTAAGGGAAAGGCAGATGAGCCGATTGTGAAGACCATCCCATGACCTTCCCCATCATTTTCTCAGAGGTTGAAGAAGATGAAAGAATAAGGGATGTATAAGAAGTTTATTGCTATGCTGAAAGATATGGGTATGAATATCCATCTTCTTCAAGTTCTGGAGTAGATGCCTGGGTACATGAAATATATAAAGGATTTGGTGACAAAGATAGAGTTGTTAGTTATTAGAATGCGGGTGGGCTGCATCATTATAGTATGATTACATCCAGATCTCTAGCATAAAACCATGGTAATCACAAAGCTTTCATAATTCCTTGCACTATTGGAACATCTAGATTTACCAGAGCTTTGTGTGACTTGGGTTCCAATACCAAGTTGATTCCATTGGTGGTGTTAAAAAAACTATGCCTTAGAAATCCTGAACCAATGATGATGCAGTTATTGATGGCAGATTGGATGGTGAAAAAGCTCGTGGTCATATCATATGATGTTTATGTTAAGGTGGAAAACTTTATCTTTTCAGCAAACTTTGTGAAGTTGATTTTGAGATAGCCATTATTTTAGGGAGAATATTTTTGTCCATGGGTAAAGCATTGATGGATATGGATAAAGAAGAGCTTTAATTCAGGACAAATGATTAGGAGGTCACATTCAATATTCACAAAACGATGAAGCAGTCGATGGATATAAGGGTGGTCTCAGTGATAGATTATGATGATGACCCTGGAGGTCAAGCTTTTGGATACCTTTATAAATTTTGAGTAATCAAGGTACTTGCATCGTGGTGTGACATTCAATCAAGCATTTCTTGAAAGGTAAACCAATGTATTATGTTATTTGTGCATTTGTGTTAACTTGTGTTAGTTTGATTGACGTTAAATCTACGTACCTAAGGTGCTGTGGAGCGATTTAAGGAATTAGGGATAATGCATGTTTAAATGTTAAGGGTGGGACTACTTATGGGTCTAGATGTCCTCTTGGAGTTTTTGTTGTCATGTCTCTTTTCTCTAGAGTTTGATATTAGTAGAGCTAACATTCTATGATATATTGTGTTTTGTTTCATAATATTTTGTGTTGTTTTTATTTAACTAAGAGAAAAATAAATACCTAAGGGTAGTTTATGTATTTTGTTTTGATGTGTTAGAAAAAATGATACCCCTCTAAAAAATTTATTTTTGAACTGTGTGATGTGTATATATATGTGACCACTGTAAATCTTGTTATGGCATTAGGATTAGGGACATAATAATCATAACTAGCATTTGAATAAATTGAATAGGTAGTAGTTTATGATATAACCCTATGCCATGTGTGTGTGAGATACTTATATATCTCCCCTTATGTGCTAAATCTAGAACTTTCTTGGTTAGTCTTGCCTAGGTTGCAGGATAGTCGGTTAGGAAAGGATCATGGGTCGTTCTTGAATTAGTTCACTTTTTGCCAAAATAACCTTCCAAATGTGAGTAAGTATCACTTGATCCCTATTTTAAGCCTATATAGACTATTTTTCTTGTTTCACCTTTCACCTTCCCATTTGAATTACAATGAACTTATTATGGTTTTGGTCCTCCTTAGACATTATACACCTCAACTCAGGAAAATTACCTAAGTTAAGGGTGGCTATCATAGGGGCACATAATTAGCAGTGGATATGAAAAAGGGCATAAACAAATAGAAAATAAAGTAGGGTTTGGTGTGGTTAAAAAAAAATAAAACAAAAATGAAAAAAGAATGAATATATGAAACCGCACCAAACCTAAATGAGCAATAAAAGAACTAAAAGGGAGAAATAAGGGTTGAATAAAAGAAAAGTTGTTTAACAAGTGTACCCCAACATAATTGTAGTGCCATACTTAGTAACAAAAATCTCAAATATACCATACGAACCCCCAAGCCTACATTACAAGCTGCGTAAAGTCCTATAGTGATCATGACTGGATTGTTTGAAAACTAAGGTAAAGAAAATAAGGGCAGGCCTATGGTATTTGATGCACATTGGTGGAAATTCTTTGTGAGTGTGTGTTCCTTGTGCTTGTCCCTGCATTAACATACATGATTTATCTGACTGAATGGAACTTCTTTGTTAAGAGGGCACTTAGGTTATGTTGCTAATCGTTTATCTGCTAGGGTAGTATGTTTTTTACATATACTTGATTATATGTTGCTAATGTAATTCCATAGATTGATTACCTTATGTTACATTTTTGGGCTGTATTGATTCACATTGTTTGTTTTGAAAAGTTAAAGTAGGAGGGGTAATGTTTATTGAGCTAAATTTCTGATTGACTGCCACAGGTATCTCAGGTTTCCCTTGGGTAAGCATCATTGTTGTGTTTTGTTATATTTTTGTTGCCTGAGGACATACAAACCTTCTAAGTTAAGGGTTTTTATGTTCCATGGTTTCATGGAACTTTTGATGCCTAAAACTGGATATGCAAGTACTTAGGATTGTTTTTGTAGATATGATGTGTTTTTGCATCTATTTTGCTAGGAATTAGGCTTTGGAGCTTAACATGAAGAAAAATAGTCAAAATATGTAGAGAATCCCATCTACGAGTCTATTTATATGGCATAGGTATCACCTATGCTCCATAGGTAGGTGTCATATGTTTTAGAGTTGCAAACTTTAGAGAATCAGAAGTTGTCTTGATGCACCTTCTACCTAGGATGGGTCACCTATGGCCTGTAGGTACCTCCTATGGAAACCGTAGGTGCCAATAAGAGTTTAGAGATTTGAAGTCAGAGAATAAGTTGTACAATAGTGAAATTGGTACCTACAACAACCACCTAAGTGGCGTAGGTGCTACCTACGGCCCATAGGTGGCGCCCTAGGTGACTACTGACTTAGTTTTCCTTGTATGTTTTGGATTATATTTCGATGAGGTTTATGTACTCTATAAATACTTTTCTAATGATTTCTAGTTATATTGTGTACTTTATACTCTTACAAACTTATATTAATTTCAAGATTGACTTTTGATCTTAAAATCCTCTTGTTCTTGGTTTTTAGTTAAGTAATTAATTTGATACCTACGTTTTTATTCTTCAATTGTTGTGAGATTACTTCGATGCTATCATTATTGAATTCCATTGATTTTTTTGCATCTATGAGCGACTAAATCCCTTTGCTAGGGATGTTAGAACCCTTACAGAATAAAAAAGTAGGGGAAGTGTGAGGTTCTGCTAGATCATTGTTTACACTTCCATTGTGATCTTCATTTTAATTTTTTTCTTATAGCTAGACAATGCTGAGAATCCACCTGTATTCAAGATCATTATTGAGATTAGGAAAATAAGATTACAATAGTAATTCGTGGCTATCAACCCTCATCTAATAACTTGAGACCCTAAAGTAATTGTTTAACATAGATGAAAGACAAGGTTTAGTAAGGAGACACCCTAAGACTCACATGATAAAGGGTGATATTTATCAAAACATTCACAAGACGATTGATAATATCTAGCTTGTCAAATGTTGCATGTGTGGCAGTGAGATAGTTAGATTGAACAGAAAAAACCTATGTTGTTAGGAAGCTAGGGGAACACAGTCCTAGTGTTCATCTTAGATTGGTTACAACCAAAACCAATCACAATTTATTACTATTTACAGTTTCATACTAATATCCCCTTCATTTACTTTCCTGCACTACCGGGAACTTCATCAAGTTTGAGATATAGATTTGGCCTATTCCTCATGGGATTAATCCCAACATAGTTGGGTTATTGTAATTTGACAGTGATTGCATTGTATCCTATTGGAGGGTATTGTTTAGGAGACATTAATTACTGCTTTAGAAATTGATTTGTAAGGGAGGTTTTGGATCGATTGAGGGTTAGGGGGTCCTTTTGGCCTTGGTACATGGTCAAATTCCCTTTCATATTGTTAAAACTTGATGACTTATCCCATATGTACATGAATTATAGTTGTTGCCCAGGCTTGGATTTCTCAGGGAGTTACTGTAAACTTCAGAGCATACTTCTTAACACTCATATTTTCTTTTTTTTTTAGGTTCATAAATTACTTATCCTTAAATTTCATCAATTCCCAATGAAAAAAATGATCAATAAAAGACTCAACAAAGTCTTCCCAAATAGACAATTCAACACTATCACCCATAACTTTTCCTACTTAGCATACCACTGGTAAGCTACCTCTTTCAACCAAAGGGCTGTAAATTCAACTCCCTTAGTTTCCTGAAATACATACCTCAAAATCTTCTCCGTCTCATTAATAAGATCTTGAGGATATTCCTCAACTTTGGATCCCATGAAAACTGATAGGTTAAGACATATACACTTTCCATCCCAATTAACATCAAAAGAACCAATAGTAGAATAAGCATTACCTAAACTACCAGACTGGGACAACACAATTTGTGCAAGTATATGGATCATCTATTTGAACTCAATATTAGAAACCTCAACCCACAGGGGACTAGGTATGGGTGTTGTTGTTCGAAGACCCCAGGGAGGACTAGTCAGAGATAGTGGAACCTTAGTAGAAGTAGTTGGACCAATCGTACAAACTCCATTAAGGGTCTATATCCCATTAGTAGGATGAACCTCTTTAGTGTTTGTCCCTATAGGGATAGAGTTTCTAGCAGAGGCCCTTTGGTTCTTAGTCATTTTTGGAGACCTAATCTGAAACATGGGAATTATAAAGAGTTATAAGAATTTTCTTAGAACTAGACTTTTTATAATAAACTAAACCATTAAAAAGGGAGACATTCCTAAGTTCCTTGAAGGATCCCTTTTATAAATATGGAACGTTACACCCCTATAAGGACTCTACTTGAAATGGATTTATAGACACCCTAGGACCTTGAATCGTGCTGAAATACCAAGTTTGTCATGTTCTGAGAATAATCCCTAGGCATAACAGGCTTTTCAGACCAATAAAGGTGCAGGAAGACCCCTTAGTATTTCATCATAACAATAGTCATAAATCAAGTACAGAATAATAGGCCAATATATATGAGGTTTAACTGAAGTAAGAATTGAAAAACCAAGTATTGAAATACGACATAAAATTATTTGTCTACAATATTCTACGAAGCATCTAACATGATGAATAAAAGTCTAAGCTGGAACATGGCCCTAGATATACCATAAAAAGAAATTTAGGTGATCAAAGTATGTTGGAATGAAACCATATGCCTTCTAAAATATGGATGGATCACTACTTAATAATAGTTGTCCCGAATGTATCATGATGTTGAGCAAAACCACCGAGGAATACTTCAAAACATATGTCATGAAAATATGTAGCATCCTGGGATGGTTTGTATGACGAGTAATAGTATGCGACCCAAGGAGTGCGACAAAACATGTTTATAAAATAAGACATAAAAATTATAACATCATTCATAATAAAGAAATTATGGGTCATGGGATGCTTAAGATAAAGATATAACAAATTAAAAACTTAGTTTTAATCTATGTCATTTACACTGACATCAAGCAACCCATGAGCTATATGGATTTGGTCCATAACCAGTTGGTAAATCCTCAATCAATCTTTGTCACATGAATTATGATTAGGCTAAAGGCAACAATAGTATAAAGACAACATTTAATCCCCATATAAAGGAAAGCATTTGTCGTCCTGTTAAGGAATAGGCATCCTTATGTTGGTAAAATATAGGCTTTGAGCATTGGTCACGAGGACATATGACTTCTCGGTGAACTACATTTTCTCTTTAATCCCAATTAAAATAATTATCATTACATTTATTCATAAAGTCGCTAATAAAACATTTACATTTTTGTACTGTCATTCCATGACTTTCAAGTCATTCATATCATGTCAAAATTATTATTATAAACATTTATTGACTATTAATCTCATCTTTAAATCCATAACATAACCATTAATGGATTTCCACATAACCATACCTTATTAACATCATTAATGCAAAGATCTGAACACACTTGACATGGCCCATAAATATTAAAGACTACATAATTAAATATCAACACTAGCAAAAGATAGGGATTTAAGTATTTCTTCCTATTAATAAAAATTCTAGATTCAGATAACAAAGTGAATGACAATAGAAAAGTAACCTTTTAACATCAACACACCGCAACAAGCTATCATGTTCATAAAATCACATATTTCAACCAATAAGTCCTAATTCAAGCTTTAACAATAAGTCCATTAATAATTCAAACAATTATTTATTTCAAAAAATAATTAACATCCCATATTTACAACTCACATAAACTACATTTATAATCAAGGAAAAACACCGAAATATATGTTTAGTTAAAAGGGGGTTCTTCAACATACCTTTTGATGGAAGGAATTTTAAGGAAGCTTGAGAGTAGAGCCTTTAAACTTGAACCTTAGTTGATTTTTTTCTTAGCATTTTGGAGAAGAGTAGAATATGTTTATGTCTAATAAAATATGTATTTAGGTAATTGGGATCATTTAGTATAGGCTGGGGCTAAATTTTAATCAAGTAAAGGACCAAAAAGCACTTAAAATATAAAATGAAAACAATGTCTCGTCAAGTAAGGGGGATACTCGATGCGATTTTTAAAGCTGCAGCGAGCATCCCCCCTAGAGTATCATGGTATCATACATGGCACACAACTCAACTCAAAGGGGAAATAAAAGACCCTCTCAACTAGTTGTGTGGTGTGGACCCCATGTTCTAAATCTCTTTGACATAATACACAAGCTTAGAATTACATTCAAAACTTCCACAACATCATCTAACTCACCCCAAATGATTTTTACTCATTCTAAAGTTAATGTAGACTCATTTTTATGCTCTAATAAGGCATTCAAACATATAGAGAATTATATTGCTACATGAGAAGTTATATGCGAAGTTCTCTAAGTACGACTTTTAGCTAGATTCTATTTCTTTCATAGGTCATGTAGTAACCAAGGAAGATATTAAGGTCAATCTGACCAAGATAATGACAATTCATGATTGATCTATACCTACTTCACCTATCAATATTTGGACCATTACTGGTTTAGTGAGCTATTATTGGAATTTTGTTGAGTGTTTCTTTCCTATTGTGGCTCATTTGACTAATTTGACCAAGAATAAGATTGTTTTTCTGGTTTATTGGCATGTGGTGAGAGCTTTCAAAAACACAGGAGTTTTTAATGTTGGCCCCTATCTTGACTTTGCCTAAATCAAGTTTAGGTTTTATCTTATTTTGTGATATTTGTTGTTTTGGGCATTGTACTGATGTATAAAGGTAAGGTGATTGAGTATACTTTTTGCCATCTTAAGCCTCACGGGAAAAATAACCGTACCCATGATTTGGATTTGGACGTAGTGGTTTTTGTGTAAAAGTTATGGCGATATTACTTGTATGGGATCTATTGTATGAATTTCTCCAATCATCATACCCTTTAGTATTTCTTCACTCAGCAGGATTTTAACATGTAACAGCATTGATGTCTTGAGTTACTTAAGGATTATGATTGCATAATTCTTTATTATCTAGCTAAGCATAATGTGATTGTGGATGCCTTAAGCTTAAAGACAACTAAATGGGGAGTTTAGCTCATCTTTTTACCTAAAAGCAACCTTTGGCCTTAAAGGTTTAGTATTTAGCTAACCAGTTGTTTAGGCTTGATATTTCTTCACCAACCATGTTAGAATTTGTTAAGGATATATCTTTCTTGATAGAGTAGATTTAAGCTCATCAGTTTGATAATGATAGATTGAGGGTGATTTATGATAGGTTATTGAGTAGCGAGACCAAGGAATCATCTCTTAGTTTTGATTGTGTTGAGGATTAATGGTTGTGTTTATGTATTTAGGGTTTGTGCATGTGTTAGATATATTTTGGAAAAGGCTCATTCTTCTAAAGATTAACCAAGGAGAAACTAGGATGTATCATGACCTTAAGTATCATCATTGGTGGGGTGGGATGAAAAAGGATACCATGTAGTTTATAGTGAAGTGCCTAACAGCTAGCAGGTATAGTATAAGCATCAATGACCAGGTGGTGCAATGTAGAGAATGTTCATTCCTAAGTGGAAGTAGAGGAAGATCGACAAGGGTTTTATTATTGTCCTATCCCAAACCTTGGGTAAAGTTGACTCTCTTTAGGTGACTGTGCATTGGTTAACCAAATTAGCATATTTTGTACCTATGAGAGAGAATTATAATTTAGAGCAGTTGGCTAAGATCTGCATTAGGGAGATTATTCAACTTCATGGTATCTTGGCATCGATAATTTTTAATAGTGATACTCAGTTTACCTCAAGTTTTTAGAGTACCATGTAGCATAAATTCAGTACCCAGCTTGATTTGAGCATGACATTTCATCATTAGGGAAATTGTCAGTCCAAAAGGACTATTTAGGTTCTACACAACATACTTTAAGCATGTGATCAATTTTGGTAGTCATTGGTTATTTTTAGAGTTTGCCTACTATAATAGTTACTATTCTAATATTTAAATGGGGCCTTTTGAGGCTTTATATAGGCAGAGGTATAGATCTCTTGTAGGATGTTTTGACTTTTTTAAGGTAAGACCTTGGGCATAGATTTGTTGAGGGGATTTGATGGAAAATGTGAGACTTATTCAGTAGAGGATAATGGATACCAATAATTGGTTGAAAAGTTATGCCAACTGTCGAGCATATGATGTATGTTTCATGATTAGAGATAAAGTTTCATAGAAGGTTTTACCATGAAGGGTGTGATGAGGTTCGAGAAGAAATGGATGCTTAGTTTAAGGTTCATTGGACCTTTAGAGATCCTTGAGAAATTTGGTGATAGGGTGTATAGGATAGCTTTGCTTCCACATCTACCAACTGCTCATATTGTATTCTATACTTCCATGTTGAAGAGATTACATCCAGATGCTACACATATGATTTAGTTGTGTTATATTTTATTAGATCATTTATCCTTTAAGGAAGAGTTAATTATTATCCTAGAATGAGAAAGTAAGAAGCTAATATCTAAGAATATTTATTCGATGAAAGTTTAGTGGAGATATCTCCCTAGTGAGGAGGTGTGATACCTCAAGTTTTTTAGAACTAGACCCTCTATGAGATAAACAGTTACATTAGCATTCCAATGCCACCATACTCACCTCAATCCAAGATTGAGATAAAATGTTACAGCCAAATTATGGTGAGGATGTTAAACTGCCAGTGACAGCGGCTTAGACCACGACTCGTTGCCTAACATAAAAAGTTATGGGAAGGACTCGTTTCCATGGTAGTGGCGAAGCCCAGACTTTGGTACCTTGATAATAAGTCTAGATTATGACTCATTGTGAGACTCAATGAGTCATTTTGAGAGATTAATTGCAAAAACAGTGAAGGACTAGATTGTCGATCCTTGGGTAACCACTCCAGGCCATGACTCATGGTCAGACCTCATGAGTCGTTACCCAACCTATGATAATTGTTCCTAGACTTTTCCTTCATATTTTAATTAGGGTCTTTTTGGTATTTTTCTCCCTCTAAACTCTTTTTCACGACTCAAAACACTTGGATGACCCTTTTTCCTTTCAGTTATTAAGATCAATCCTCACTTTTTCCTCTTTAACTCCCAAGGCAAGAGATATTAGGGTTTTATAAGGAAATCCAACCTTCATACTTCAAACTTCAAATTGTCTTCATTTTCCTATATACTTCAGGCATGTTTCTCATCCTTAACATGAATTTTACATAGTGGAATTTTTTTAATCATTATTCATATGATTTAATTAATGGGTTTGAAATGGGGTTAAAGGCCTTTGATTGATTATTACTTGAATTGTTTTCTCCATGTTTAAATATGTATTTCCTACTTTTAATTGATGGTTTTGAGACTAAATTGGTGCATTCTTTTAGTGGTCGAAATAGGGTACATGGGTTTCTTGAAATTGGATGAAATTTTTGTTAATAATGGTATTAACCTTAACCCATTATACAATCTTGGTTTTAAATATGGTTATTCAAATAATTTAACTTATTTCAAACCCATTGCATTGCATTAAAAGATAAATTGATGAATATGGTTTTGGAATACCCATGGTGAATATGGTTTTGGATCTTAAATAGAACATGTAATAGTTAAATGGACAAGTTTGGCATAATTGAATTAGACTGCAAGCATATTGGTATGATAACACCATATTGGAAAATTCTTAATAAAGACTCTTTAGTTAATGGTTGAGTTATGTGTAAACTATTTAAATTTGGTCTAAAGGGGAATTGTGTATCTCATGGTGAAAGTGTAGACCCAGGAAGACGAATACTAAAAACCACATTTGCCAATATGTGCTTACTGCATAATTTATATTTTTGATTGATATTTCCATAGTGTTTTTAGCCTTTCCTAGGTTTCCTTTATAGGTATGGCTAGCATACACTGGAGCCCTTTCGGTAGAGGAAGTCGGACCCACATAGCCCATGTGTGCTTTTAGGAAGGAATGAGCTATATAGTCCAGGTTAATAATTTAAACTCTCATATTCATGAACTTTATCCCTATCTCGATATCCTATATATATATATATAAATATTGTGTATGTTGTTTGTGACTATATTATTTGCAATTGCATTATTTTATCCCTTTCCACTTAGTTACATGCCAGTGCTCACCTTATTGACCATCCTCGAACGCTGCATAGTCTTATGATGTAGGTTTACAGAAATTTTTTATCACTCCTTTGTAGTGTTAGATGGCGTGGTTCCTCGATTGAGTTATTGTGAAGTGGTGAGCCTCCATCTTTTAGGGAGCCCTACCATTTCATTAGGTTTGTTTTTAGATTTTGGGAATTGTGAACTACCTTTATCATATCAGAGGTATGTCCAATTTTGTTTGGTATTATCAGTTTGGAGGCTTTGTGGACAAGTATTGGGTTGTTTGTTTGTTTTGATTCTTATAATTATCACTTGGATTCTATATACTTCTTATTGCTATTTTGTTTGACTTTTGCTATTTATATTTATATCTCTAAAGGTTAGGCTAAAAAGGTAGTCTCTGGTCTACAGTGGGATTGAGATACCTATAATGAGTAGGCCCTAGTTTGGATCATGACATGTTGGAATCAGAGCATAGTTTAGGGTTTCTGGGTGTCCATAAAGTTATGTTGAGTAGATTACCTTTTATAGGTGTGTAGTGCTCTATAATTATGGGGGGGCCATAAGGTTTTAGGAATGTTTTCCTTTTTTGTGTTCTATTTTAGGTTATAGATTCTAGTTGCAATGAAAATTCTTTAACTCCTGGTTTACTCTAATTTTAGATCATGCCTCCCTAAAGATCTGACGGTCGTAGATACTCTGCTGAAACCTCTGTTCCACCTAGCAATGATGTGGAGGAACTCACCCTATTTATGGAGTACAAAATTGTTCTAGGGTCCCTACTCTTGACTGTACCGCTCCACATGGGGTTCTAACAGTCCCTACTAGTCCTCTTCAGGCTTTGTAGTTTAGTAATACCGATGCTCACTCACCTCAGGAGGATATCTCTAAAATGGAGTTTCATCAGTCAATTTATATAATTGTCCAGCTGGTAGTATCACAGTCCATCATACTAATTATACTAGATTTTCTAATAGCTCATTTGATCTCACTCGGGTTTGCTAATTTATGAGGTTGAATCCCCCAACCTTTATAGGCTCTAAGGTTGAGGAGGATCCTCAAGCTTTTAATAAAAAGATAAAGAAGATTTTTTGGGTTATGCATCCTACTGATTCAACAAATGTGGAGTTTACCATCTATCAGTTGAAAGATGTGGCTCACCAGTGGTATAAAGAGTGGGAAGTGATAAGGGGTAATGATGCTAAGCCGACTATATAGGATAAGTTTTAAGGTAATTTTCTTGATTACTTCTTTCCACATGTCTTGAGAGAAACTAAGGCAGAAGAGTTTGTGACCTTAAAGTAGGGTAATATGAGTGCTATACAATATGCTCTAAAGTTCCAGCAGTTGTCCAGTTATGCTCTAGAGTTGGTGTCTAACATAAGCTATAGAATGAAAGTTTGCTTATTATTTGTCTCGTGATTTGGTGTTGGAATATAAGGCTGCTATGTTGAATAATGATATTGACATATACATGTTGGTATTTTATATGTAGCAAGTTGAGGATGAAAATAAGAAGTTGGCAGAGATGGGAGAGAGGTACAACAAGAAGTTTAGATATTCAGAGCAGGGTACAAATCAGTAGAATAGTGGGAGAGATGGTAGACAATGGATTAAGAGGAAGAATTATGGAAATTATTATTCAAAAACTAGTGCTTCTTATCCTAAGATCTTAGGTGATCATCATTTTTAGGCTAGTAGTGGTCCTAAGGTACAGGGTGCCCAGTCTCAGGTCAGTAGATCTCAGTCAGCCATACCTTACCCTCTTTGTCATTTTTGTGGATAGCCTCACTATGGATATTGTGAGGAGGGGAAAAACTTCTTTTTTAATTGTGGCCATCTTGGTCATATGCAGTGAAATTTTCATATAGCTAAAGTTGACACTGGAGCTAATAAAGTCCTAGTTGCCACTTCTTTGGCTCCTACACCTAATGGCACCACTTCAAATATCGACAGTGGCCGAAATCATCACTATGCACTTGCAACTCATTAGGAATCCAAGGCATCCTAAAATATTTTCATTGGTATGTTACAGCTCTTCTTCCATGATGTTTATTGTTTGCTTAATCTTGGTTCAACCGTATCTTACGTGAACCCTTATATGGCTATGCACTTTGGTGTTGGCCTTGAAGATGTTTCAGACCTCTTTTCTATTTCTAATCCCATGGGTGACTCCATTGTTTCTAGAAAAATCTATAGGGGTTTTGTGGTGTCTATTTTCTATATAGCTACATTGGTGGATTTTATTGAATAGATATGGTGGATTTTAATGTTATCTTAGGGATGGATTGGCTTTATTCATGCTATGTTTCTTTTGACTGTAGGACCTGAAAGGTTTGTTTCTATTTTCATAATGAACTAGTTATAGAATTGGAGAAGAGTTCCTTAGTTCCCAAGGGGAGGTTTATTTATTATCTTATAGCTCAAAAAATGATTTCCAAAGGGTATCTGTATCACCTAGTTTAGGTTAAAGATTCTAACTCCTAAAGTCCGTCTTTGCAATATGTCCCTGTAGTTAATGAGTTTCCTGAAGTTTTTTCCAATGATCTTCCTTGAATTCCTTCCAATAGAGAGATAGATTTTGTGATTGATCTTCAATCGGATACCCATCCTATTTTTATTTCTCCTAATAGGATGGCCTTGGCTAAACTAAAGAAACTAAAAGATCAATTGAAGAATTATCTTGATAAAAATTTCATTCGTCCAAGTGTTTCTCCATAGGGTGCTCATGTGCTCTTCGTATGGAAAATGATGGATCTCTTCGAATGTGTATAGACTATTGGTAGTTTAATAAGGTTAAAGTGAAAAATAAGTATCCTCTTCCTAGGATTGATGACCTTTTATATCAAATTTAGTGTGCTAGATGTTTATCTAAGATTGATCTTCATTCAGGCTATCACCAATTGAAAATTAGAGAGGATGATATTCCCTAGACTAGTTTCTGAACTCGGTATGGACATCATGAGTTTATGGTTATGTCAATTAGGTTGACTGATGCACTAGTTGCTTTGATGGATCTTATGAATTGGGTGTGCAGGTAGTTTCTGGATTTGTTTGTTACAGTCTTTATTAATGACATCTTGTGTACTCTAAAACTGAGAAGGAGAATGCCAATAACCTCAAAATTTTGCTCTAAAGGTCCAAAAATTGTATGGAAAATTTTTCTAAGTGTCAATTTTGGCTAAGTGTTGTCACCTTTTGGGGACATATTTCTAGTAAAAGGGAACAAGGTGGATACACAAAAAGTTGAGGCAATTTCAAAGTGTCCTAGACCCACGACTCCAACTGATATTAGGAGTTTCTTAGTCTTGGATAGGTACTATAGGAGGTTTGTGTAGAGTTTCTCATCTATTGTTGCTCTAATAAAACTAATTTAGAACAAGGTTAAGTTTCCAGGGTCCAAATCTTGCGAGGTAGTTTTGAGAAGTTGAAGGATAAGTTAACTTCTCGCTTGTTTGGACCCCATCCGATGGAACTAATGGGTTTCTTGTGTATTGTGATGCATCTTGTATTTGTTTTGATGTAGAATGGTAAGGTTGTAGCCTACGCTTCAGGATAGCTTAAGGTTCATGAGAGGAATTACCCAACTCACAATCTAGAGTTGGCAGCTATAGTTTTGGATTTGAAGATTTGGTGCCATTATTTTTATGGGGTGCATGTGGATAGTTATTCAGACCATAAAAGATTGGAGTATGCATTTACAGAATAGAAATGCATAAGCGTTGTATTGAATTATGCAAGGATTACTACATTAGTTTGAACTACTATCTAGGTAAAGCTAATATTGTTGTTGATGCTCTTAGCAAGTTGTCTATGAGAGCTTATCTCACGTTGATAAAGCAAAAAATGGGTTGGTAAAGGATTCATAGGCTGGATAACTTGGGAGTTTTTCTTTTATACTCTAAGAGTGGAGGAGTGATAATACAGGAAGTGGTTAAATCATTTTAGTGTTAAGGAGTGATGTGCTATAGAGATACAACACTATCGATGCTTAAAATGAGAAAAATATGCAAGTTTTTGAGTTTGTTTTGTTAGATATGATGCGTTTTGGGTATGTTTTGTAGGAAGTCATGTTTTGAATGCTAAGTTTATGAAAAAAGATGAAAGAAGGTGTTTTGGCTACTTATTAGAGCAATTATGTATATTCGGGACACTTTTCGGCTTATTCGTGATCAAATCATGTTTGGGAAGTGAAGAACAACTAAAAGGATGACTCTTGGCTCTTACTAAGTCAACATATGGACCACAAGAAGCACATATAGACCGCATGTGGACAAAGCAAGTACTAAAAGTCCAAAATCCCAAGATCTAACCTGTAGGATTTTTGGGTCCTGGCACTTACTCCTCCTACTTTCATCCACCCTGCAGGCCGCAAGTGCTACCTGTGCCCAGGGTCAGGGCGTAAGTGCAGACCATACGTGTCCACCAACCCTATTTTCTCCTATTTTATTTAGGCTTTGGTTTTAGGGTTTACATATGTACTATAAAACCCTTTATATGTTTTTTATTAGGAGTTACACACTTTTGATATTCACAAACATATTTTGATTCCAAGATTAGATTTTGATCTTGGGATTCTCTTGTATTAACTTCTGTTAATTAATTCATTTACCATTGTGGGTTTTCTACTTCTAGTTATAGTGATTTCATCTATGCTTTTACGTATGAATGTTATTGATTTATTCACAAGCATGAGCAACTAAAAACCCATAGCTAGGGTTATGAAAACCCTGGCAGATTGACGATGTAGGGGAAGTGCGGTTGTTGCATTAAACCTATACCCATGGCATGCATTGTATTTTCTTCACTATAATAGATTTCTTAGATGTTTCAAATGTTAGGATCCCACCTAGACTCTTGCTACTTACTACAAAAAAGGAGTAGTGACTAGGAAAAGATAATGACACTATTAATTTGGAGTTTAAGTGTCGATCCATTCTACTAGGTATTATCTAAGTAAGATGGTTAAATTTCATGTAATAACTAGAGACTCAAAAAGTAATAGTTAATTGGGATCAAGATAAGGGTTAGTAAAGTGACATCCTAAGCTCAAAAGTTAAATGGTGAAATACTTCTACTAGTCCAAACGACTATTAAAGGTACCTAACTTATTGATTATTCATACAAGGTATTGGGTTTGTTAAACATAGAACAATAAGCCTACAAATTTGACAAGCAAGGGGGAACATAATCATAGTGTTCTCTTACGACTGATTACAAACAAAGTTGATATTTGCTACTTTTTTGATACTGATAATAAAAACCCCCATTTCCTTTTCCAGTTCTGCTCGTTGATTACAATAGCTGAGAGACAAGATTCCACATAGTTACTTGGGATTCAACCTAAACCTTTGTCGGGTTACTTTATTTGGTAGCGACCATATCATCTTCTAAGAGAAGGTGTAGCTTAGAAGTCACCAAATTTTGGCACCGTTACTGGGGACTATGATGTTGATTTGTGTTTTGAAGTTGTTGCAGTTTCTAGGTTTTTCTTTTTATATTTATTCTCAATTAGGAATACAACGGTGTATGAGTAGCACTCAAAGTAAACACTATCCCTTACTCCCAATGAATTTAAATCCAATGAGGATCCTACAAACACCTAGTAGGATAATGGAACTAAAAAAATGTTTTGCCTCACCCTCCTCCCGAAGGAGTTTAGGTCATTGATGATCGTCATACTGGTGAGATTTTAGCTCAAGTTGAAAATGAGAGAAACATAGTATAAGAAGATCAATGCATAGCTTAGGAGGCAGAGTTAGCTGAGTAGAGACCAACAAAAATATCATCGAGCAGTACTCAATGGAAAACAAAAAGAGTTAGAGAAGGTCAACCACAAGTTATCTTAGCATATCAGTGTGTTTAACAGTATGAAGATTAATAATCTATGGGATATGTTGAGTCGGCTGAGACTGGAGTCATTATCCCTCTTGTTCTGCCTCCGAATTTCAAGTGCTATGATCTAGCTCCTATACTTGAAGGGTATGTTTATGGGGTTGCCTACAAACAACGCAAACATGCATCTGGAAAATTTTTTGGTATCATAACTTCTTATACTATACCTATGGTAGATCAGGAGGCACAACGACTGAGGTTATTTTCCTTCTTTCTTACTGGAGAAGCATCCTTATGGATAGGGGAACTTCTAAAAGGGTTTATCACTAAATGAAGCGAGTTACGCATTAAATTCTTGAACAAGTTATTTCCTCTATTTAGGGTATTGCAGCTCAAGGATGAGATTTATAACTTTAGGCAACTGCATTCAGAATCTATGTATGAGGCATTATTCAGGTTCAACAAGAAACTTAGCATGGTGCCCAACCACTGAATTTCAAGGACAAGCTTGTTGGAGATCTTTTATAGAGCCCTGACTATCAGTTCCAGAGCAATGATAAACACTATATCTAGAGGAGCCATCATGATATTATGATATTTATGGATTAGATCTCATTAACTAACTGAGGGTGGAAAACTCGAGAGGCTAAGAGAGGTTCTGATATTTATGCCATTAGAGCTTTCAGTTAGTAGCGAGTAAACGAGGATGCCAGAACTCAAGATATTTCACTATTAAGGAAAGACATTGGTGAGTTGGCCAAGCAATTTGCAATAGTAAATTCTGCAAAGGTTAATACAACAGAGGCATAGGGTGCAGCTTTTAGGGTACATAAGTTGAGTTAGAAAAGGAGGCAAAGTATGTAGATCATCAATTAGTGGGTTTTTTATCCCAAGGGAAAGGGAATCAAGGTCGGAACTATGATGATAGAGACAAATACATTCCACCTGGTAGACGAGATGCAAAATCAAGAATAGAAGAGATAATGGGTAAGTTGATAAAGGGTTAAGAGAGTCAGGAAACTTGCCTTAAAGAACTCAAGGCCAAAATTTTAGGATTGACTTAGAAGGTTGAGTCACATTCAATTGCTATTGAGCAGTTAGGGTAGTAATATGGGAAAATCTCTACTACTTTGGCCCAATGACAGACAGATGCCCTTCCTAGTGAAATAGTGCAGAATCCTCCAACATTGGTTCATTGTCTAGCTACTAACACAAGGAGTGATTCCACACTCGATAGGCACTTTTTGCCTGCTACTAATGAGATAAAGAAATATAATACTCCCTCTGTTTCATAATAAATGAATTGTTGGATTTTGGCACACAGATTAAGGAAAAGCAATAAATACATAAATTTAACATAACTTTCCATTTTTACCCTCCAAAAACCAAAACCTTTAATACCTTTTCAAAAGTTAATTAATTGTCAAATCATAAGGGTAACTTTGGAAAAAATTCAATGATTCACTTTTTTTGAAACACCAATAAATACAACAATTCACTTATTTCGAAACGGTGGGAGTATTATTATGGATGAGCCATCTGAAGCTGAGTTAGAGAAGGTGACTTGTAGTGATGATAAATTTTAAGAGTGATGATGGTGGCGACTGGGTTGCAGAAGAGATCCAAGATATAGTGCAGTAATTTAGCATGAATTTTAATACACCATCAGTAGAAAAGAAAGGGACCCATGTACAGTAACCATTCTATGTTCTATTGATCCTTATGACATTAATTAGGCCCTATGTGATTCTATAGCAGGAGTAAATATAATGCCATTGGTGATATAAAAGGTGTTGGGGTTAGGAGAACTCAAGTGTACATCTGCAAGGTTGTTGATGGCAACCAGTTAGAATTGTGTACAATATAGAGGTAAGGGTGGCATCATTCACGTATCCTACAGATTTTATAATTTTAGATTGTAAAGTGGATGGACACTCTCTAAATATCTTGGGTAGACCTCTTGTCCACTATTTAGGTATTATTTGATATGGACCTAGTGAAGATCACCTTCAAATGGAATAATAAGCAAATAGTATTGAATATATGTATGATGGTTCAGAAGCCTAAAGATATAAAAGTGGTAGCAGAGATAGATATTGTGGATGATGATGTGATTGTAATAGATGTAACTCTTGATAGGAGATTAAGGGTAGAAGCATTAGGAATAGGGATCATGAACGTTTACAGTGATAGGATAGATAAACATGATGAGATGGTTCATGCATTAGATAGCATAGGTTCTTACAAAAATGCACCTGAGAAGCTAGATCTTGACTTGAAGAACAGAATCACGCAGCTTAAAAAACCATATATTAAGGAGCATCAGTATTAACATTGAAGTCCCTCTCATCTCATTTGTAGTATGCATTCTTGAGGGACACCAAAACCTTACTGGTGATCATTGTTGTAGATTTGGAAAGAGCATAAGTGCAAGTTTTAACATCAGTATTGGGGAAATTCAATAAAGCTATATGGTTGACCATTACCAATATTATGGGGATTTCACTAGGTTCATGAACACACAAAATCCATCTTGAGTCGGATAGCATTCTCAGTATTGAGCACTAGAGACAACTAAACCCTCTTATATAAGAGGTAGTAAACAAGGAAATAATCAAGTAGTTAAATATTAGGTTGGTTTTTTATATTGCAGATAGCAATTGGGTAACCCCGGTTAAATGTGTTCCAAAGAAAGAGGGAATCATAGTGGTTCCAAATGAAAAGAATAAACTATTACCAATAAGGCAGTGACTGGTTAGAGGGTATGCATGGATTGTAGAAAGTTAAACAAGTAGACTCAAAAGGACCACTTCCCTGTGTTATTCATGGATCAAATACTGGATATAATAGGAGGTAGGGGTTGGTATTATTTACTTGATGGGTAATCTTGTTATAATCAAATAATGATTGCTTTCAGAACCAAGAAACGACTACTTTTACTTGCCTATATGGACCTTTGCATTCAAAAGGATGTCGTTCAAGTTATGTAATGCGCCTGCCACTTTTTAGATATATATGATATTCATATTCTCTGATATGGTGGAAGACACTATTAAAGTATTCTTATATGAGTTTTGAGTGGTTGGAGACTCATTCAAAGACTGTTTGGCCCATTAGGCTAGTGCACTATAGAGATATGAAGAATGTAACTTGGTACTAAACTAAAAAATGCACTTTATGGTGAAAGAAAGTATTATGCTAGGGCACAACATCTCCAAACATGGTATTAAGGTAGACAAAGAAAAAGTTGAGTTAATTAAGAAGTTGCCATAGGTAGTGTCAGTTAAAGGCAAACAGAGTTTTTTGGGACATGCATGCTTTTATAGGAGGCTCATCAAGGACTTTGCTAAAATACAAGTCCTTTGTGAAAGATTTTAGAAAAGGAGGTGTAATGATGCACAGTGGGTTCTTGAACCTTAAAAAATTTCTTAGATATCTGGTTTTTAGACATCATATGACTAAGGTGTACTAGTCGTATGATGGGGTGCAGTTGGTATGATCTTGTTTATACGCTAACCAGTATTGGCTGATGGGTTGGACTGGTTTCTGGTACGGGTATAACTTGGGTGGGTATGAATCGTATGGTGGGTAACAGTTTGAATGGTTTGGTTTCTCCATTACTTAATCTAAATCTTGGTAACTTAACTTGGATCTATGTACGAGTGGTTTACCATGAGCCGTAAGATAGGGTAAGAGTCGCACCATACTTCATATAGTGAGTAGTATCCATATCCTATTTGCTTTCCATTCTAAGGTGGGTATGGGTCAAGGTTATTGGTCATACAATAAGATATGACTTAGATTGGATGGTCATATATTAGACAGTGTTGGGGTCTAAAGGGAGGCCTAAGGTACGAGTGGTAGGTACCACTTGTATGGTGGAGTATAACTGGTATGAAGTGGTCAAACCATTCTACAGTATATTTATATAATTTAAGTGAGAGGTAATCTTGATAGTTTCCCACTTAGACTCTTAAGGCCCCATGACTTATAACTCTTTTGGGATATCATTTACCCTAATATTCTAATCTTAAACACTTAGAAACTCTTTGAAATTTTATCTAAGGCTCTTGGGTAAAGAAAGGCTTGGGTTTCATCAGGAGGATCAATTTTGGGGCTTGTACGGGTGATTGTTCTCCATCACTTTCGTAATCTAAGGAAAGATACTTCTGTCTTATTGTTAAATCCAATTAAAGTCATGTTTTATGAATTTTTTTCATGACATAATTGTTGTATGGTTTTGGATTTTCAATCATGTGTTGAGGGTTTTGGTTATAAATTCTTGGTTATGGTTTTCCATATTTTTAACTATGTATTTACATGTTTTAATGGTGGTTTGGACAATTGGTTGCATGGGAATGGTTAATTGGTAATTGGTTTTGGTTTTTGAAACACTAAACCCCTAACATGTTTGATAAAATTCCTATGAGAATACTTTTACTATATTGTTGGACTTTTAATTGAACTATTGCATGGTATAACTCTATAATGGAACCCTAAATGGCATAAATAGTTTAAATAGTTTTGAATGGTTAAATGGTATGGTTTGGTGGTCATGGTTATGGTTAATTAAACATCCTTGTGGGGTACAAGGAAATCCCCCAAGCAAACTTAGTAATGGTACACTTGTGAGGTACATGGGAATCCTCTAAGGTAACTCAATAATATAATCTATGGGTACATGGGAATCCCTTATTCATAAAAGATTGGCTAAGGAATCGCTTGCAAGCTATAGTTAGTATGACGAAATCACTACTTATAGCCTTGGTTAATAATAATGGAATAGTGGATTGGTTGTGTGGTAATGGTTTTTATTAGGCAATAACAGCAGGGTGTGATAGCTAACCATAAAGGTATGAGTCCAATGGGTGGACACTGAAAATTCATATTTTTTGATATAAGGATTGGTCATGCCGACCATATATGATACTTATGGGGTGCCCCAGAATCTCCTATGTACACTTGTACATATGTATCACAGAGGTCAAAGGGTACTCCAGAATATCCTACTCCTATGGTATCTCTAGTATGTGCGGAAATATGTGTTAGGGCCCGTTCAGGGGATTACACTAGACCCATATATCTCGTGGGTAGATTATGACGGTTGATAAACAGATACTTAGTTTAATGGTCTTAAATGCATGCTAAACCCAACTCTCTCTTCCTTGTATGAATATATATTATATATGTATGGTTATGAATGTGTTGGTTTACTTGGTTTTAAAGCTTGGTATTATTTCATCCTTATCCTAAGTCCATGCTAAAATTCACCCTCTAACCCGTCTTCGGGCGACTATATCCCCACGCGATGCAAGGACCGATCATTGTACTCCTCCTACTTAGTGATTGGATTCATGATCAGCTATTGGATTGAAATAGTGAGCATACATATTTCAAAAGGCTCCATATCATATCATGGATGTCTTTACATACTTCAGTTAGTTTATGGATATAGGTTTTGGCTATGGTTGGGGGCATGTCCCAACCGGATATTGGTTTTGCTTTGGTTGGAGGCATTGTAGAACTACTATGAGTTCGAATTGACGGTGTCGGTATTGGTGTCAGCCTTAGTATTAGCATTGGTGTTAGGTCTAATACCGTTTTACTGAAATAATGATTGTTCCATCCTTTTATGTTATGTTATGTACAATAACTTAGTTTTCTTATATTGGTTTGGTTATGGTTGTTTGTTGGTATTGGATGGTTGAACTTGTTCGCGGTTATAGACCTATCCTAAAGTCTAGAATTGTAATAAATGCTACTTTATTATACGTCAAAATTCATCCAACTCAGGGTATGCATATTTGGAGGTTGGGTTAGGTAACGGGGGTGGTACTCGTTCTGGTTGGACTTAGGATGCCCATTACAAAAAGGCCCAAGTTTGGGTCATATCAAGTTTGTATCAAAGCTTAAGGTTCATGGTCAATATGGAGACCATAAAGCCATATTGAGTAGAGTCTCTTGTAAGGCCATACTCATAAGAGAGAGGATATAAGGCATTTAAGAAATATTTCTCTTCTTTGTGTTCTATTTTGAAGCTTGGGGTTTGAAACCAAGAATCGTCTCTAATTCTAATTGTTTGCTTTTCAGATCTTGACTCGATGACCTAAAGTTTACAGAAACTCCTCTGTCGTACTGGGGATGATGTTTATGGGAAACGATCTACTCACGGATCTATAATCGGTCTAGGGGTCCAGTCCCTGATATTTCTGGAGTTTCACCAGTTTCTTCTAGCCCTCCTCAAGCTATTGTGATAAATGCTGAGTTTCATCAGTCAATTCATATGATTTCTCAGTTAGTAGCTTCCTAGGATTGATGTGGTGTATCTAGTATTCCATCCTTCGAAGCCACAAAGGTTGGTCAGTTTATTAAGATGAGTCCTCCAACCTTTACTAGTGTTAAGGTGGAGGAGTATCCTTAGGATTTTTTGGATGAGATGGAAAATATTTTTAGGATTATCCATGCCACGAATGTAGAAGGGGGTGGAGTTTGCATACTATCAGCTAACAATGTGGCATACCAATGGTACGAGGAATGGGATAAAGAAAAGAGTAAGGTTGATGAGTCTTATCCATGGGAGACTTTCTCGAATGCTTTTCTGGACCGCTTTTTTCCTTAAGAGTTGAGGGAAACGAAATCGGAGGAGTTTGTTAATTTGAAACAGGGAAGGATGTGGGTCAAAGAGTATGCCTTGAAATTTCACCAGTTGTCTAGGTATGCTTAGGAATTGGTGTCTGATATAAGGGCTAGGATAACAAATTTATCTTAAGGACTGTCTCGGGGTTTGATCGTTAAAAGCAAGACTGCATTGCTGATAAAGGATATGGATATCTCTAGGTTGGTTGCACATATACAAAAAGTGGAGAAGGAAAAAAGAAAGCAGACTGAGGTAGGTAAAATGCAGGGTACGATGTTTAAATTCTCTGAGCAGGGTGGTGGTCAACAACAAAGTGATTAGGATGGTGGTAAGTTATTAAAAAATAATTGGGGGAGTTTTAGTTCCTTCTCCACAGCTAGTTCTCCTTACCCCAAGCAGTCAGGAGATAGGCATCAGTAGGTTGGTGGTAACTTCAGGGCATAGGGTACCCAATATCAGGCTAGTAGGGATTAGTCAGCTTTATTATGCCCTCTTTATAGGATTTGTGGTCTGTTTCATTGGGGGTTCTGTGATGAGAGAAGGGACTGGTGTTGACACCTAATTGTTTCCCTCCACAACTACGATTAATCTCGAGTTTCATCGATTTTCAAATAAAATTGCAACAATTATTTTTTCCAAATAAATGCATTTTAAAATATGTATTTGGGCTAAATTTGTTATTTAAGTGATAATTGTATATTTTTGTATTTACATATACGAGATTGTATAAATGATGTCATTTAAATGAACATTTTCATCAATATCAAATTTTAATTAACGATCATCTTTGAAAATAAATGTAATGATCAAAATCTTGATTTAAATATAACTTATTCTCAAAAATAATTTATTCGGATAAATATGTGCTTGATTTTATCGAATCAAGAAGCTTGGGATTAAGTGAGGTATTAATTTGTATCGAATTTTGGTTTAATTTGGCCAATCTATTAAATTTGGCTATAATTGAAATCAAATTGGTCTTAATTGCAATGCAATTGGCTAATTGATTTTTAATTTGGATAAAATTTAAACGGATTCAACTAATTCTTAATTCAATTGGGGTTATCTATTAAATAACCCCAATCTTGAACCAATTAATTTAATCCCATTAACAGGCCCAATAGACTAGACCCCCAACATTGACCCAACTTAATTAATAACCCCCATCCCAAAACATCCTCCTGACCCGGCCTGATCCATCCTTATCTTCTCCTCCACCAATGATACAAACATATCAAACAACCAGCCCTCAACAGGCTCCCGTCAACCAAACTCAAAAACATTGCAACACACCAACAAGATCAACCGACCCCAAACCCGGTGTCAATGAAACCCAAATAGACCCATAACCCACTCGTCCTTGATCTTCTTCACGCGTCCCACTCTGATTTGTATGGAGGAAACGCTAAGAAACTTCTAGAAATCGATGTGTTGTCCTCTCCAACAATTCAATCCCGCATTTCTTGGGATAATGGTATAAGTCTAATACATATTTGGCCATTTTTCATTGGTTCTCTATAGGGATTGATTTTTCCCAAATCCTATTGGTCCACATTTCCATTTTTCTTCAAAGAATCCAAAAAATGGATGCGTCATGGATGAAAACCGAAGCATGGAAAGTTTGAAATTTAAAATTTCAAAATTTCCTATTATCAAAAATCCCTAATTTACCCCCGTATATAAACCCTAGTTGACTCTCTATAAAAGGGGAGTTTTAGAAGCAAAGAGGTGGTCGATCCCGGTTCAGGAGATTGGAGGGTTTGAAAAAATTTTGCGGCTCTGAGGGTCGAAATTTTGGGGTCTGGAAAATCTAGGTTCGAAACATTGGGTGATATTTCTTTTTGCTATCCTCTTCTTTCTCTTCTGAATTTGAAAAAGATGGGTTCGAAATTTTGGGGTGAGAATTTGGGGTTTTCAGAAAGAACTGAGAGTTGAAAGGTAGAGAAAAAAAAATTGGTTCTGAAAGATCGATTCGAAAGAAGCTGCTATGAGGTTTCTAGTTTCTCGATGGTGGTCGGAATCCTATCACCAACTCGTTCTCCCATTTTACTGCCCCGAACGAGGTAAACAAACACTCATCCCTTTTAATTTCATTGTTTGCTACTCCATCCCCCTTTCTCCGTAGAATGACTTATCTGTGAATGAGGCTAGGATTGTTTACTGTAGATGGATATGATGGCCTTAGGACTTGTTTTGGATCGTTGTTGTTATACATGAATCAGTTTTCATGTTGTAGTTTTTTTTATAATTTGGATGCCTTGAATAAACTCCCTGTTTCATGTTGATGGGACTGATTAGCCTCCATTTTATATTATGAAGCAGTATATACACATATATTGTTGAAATTCCGCCTCTTATTTCTAGATTATTATTTGGATTTAGTGTCCCTTTAGCTCGTGTTGGCCTAAATTGAGCTCTCTCAGTTCTTCATTTTGATCCCTTTGTATGTTGCTTTGTATTGGCTTAATCATACTGTTGTTGAAGACCACTGTTTTGGCCTAACTTTCCTATTCATAGTATTGTTAATTGCATTCCAACTTTTTTTTTTAAATACGATAAAATATCCTTCTTGTTCTGTGATTCATACTATCAATAAGAATTTTAGGTTTGGTTCGTAAATATGGGCATTGCGTCCGAGGACTCCTCCATGACACATCGAATATATAGAATATCCTTAGGGCATGTCAAAAGGAGGAGTAGGATGAATTTGGAAAGTGTGATTTTCTTTGCCTACTTTTGATCAGTTTTATTCATTGTGGTTAGTAATATTGCACGTTTGGGTCTTTTCCAACAACATTTGGACTAATGTCAAGCTTTCATTCCCCTATTTTCTCACACTCTGGTTACCGTTTTTATGGTCCTATTGCTATAGAAGCTAATTTTTGCTGCCTGCTTTAGCATGATTGTGTTTCAAAAAAGATAGATGTTTTTCCAAAACTAGTAGCTTGGTTACTTAAACGATCTCATCTTTTGTTTCTCTAGTTTTATAAGGAACTAAGACTTTTGAATTTTATTTGAGATGTAGTAATTTGAATTTTACCCTTTGCAATTTTATCTGAGATGTAGTAATTTAAATTTTTGCCCTTTGCATCTTGCTTGTGCTTGAGTTTGTCTAGCAGTTTGTCAATCAATTGGTCTATGTCGAATAAATGCTCTCTTGAAGTCATTGTTATTCCCTCCTGTGATTGAGTGCCTTTGATTAATTATAGATGACTTTTTCTTGAATTTTATAAACTGTTGTTCCTTTCACATTTTTCCTGTGTGCAAGTGTTTGCATTTATTTCGGTTCTCTTTGCAATTATAGGCATAAATTTTATAAAATGTTTGCAAGTGATTTATTTATTGTCAAATTATCAAGTCAAATAGGCATAAATTTGTATTGGATTCAAATGGTTTATGCATTTTTATCTCATTTCTGCGTGTCCATCTTGGTGCAGTGGATTAAGACACTCTTTTGTATTGGTGCAGTAGTTTATGCATGTTTGGTATTTAAAAAGAATACGAATTTCATAGCTTGTCAAATTCTTGGGCGTATGCTAATTTCTTCATTCTTTTCTTTGCATGCACCTACCTCGGAGTTCAAATGGATTCCTTTCCCTTTTGCATTTCATAAACGGGCCAATGAAAGCTCCGAGACCAAGTCCAAATTCGGTCATAGCGTACAGATATAAAGAGCCGAAAAAAGAACAAGTGAGTTCAAAACCCACATATTGAAGCGGTCAAGAGACTTGAAAGTCTCAGTTTCCATTTCATTTAGTTATTTATTTAATTAGTCATTTATTATTATCGTCTTTATTTATTTAGTTATTTATTCATTCATTCATTTGGGCCTCGAAGCCAAAGTTGTACTTAATACAGGTGGATCGAGACTCGAGCCAAAGGTTACAAAACTAGATTAGGATAGGTAAAATGGGCCGAAACCCTAAACTAGTTTAGGACAGGTTGATTTGGGCCCAATCGCCTAAATTCCTTACTTCCTCCCCTTTCCCCGGTTCTTTATGTTTGCTTGCCTTATATGCTTTGCGAACCTAGTTAAATCCTTAGTAGAGTCGCTAAAAATCTAGTTTTGCATAAACATCAAAGTATTTCTAAAACTTGTTTCTTTTCAAAAATCAACATTTTTCAAGGTTAATCAAAGTCGATTTTCAAACAGTCTGAATAACCGTAAGTTAGCGGATATTTTAGGTGCCTATCACCTTCCTAAAATGTTAATAGGAATCGCTTATCTAGAATCTGTAACTTAAAACAATTTTCCTGTTTTGAATCGTTTGAAGTAACTTTTATAAAGGTTTCTTAATTCCTTTTCAAAATTAAGTGGTGACTCTTAATAAGTCAAAATTTCTTCGTCAAAATAGATATGGCAACTCTGCTGGGGAATTTTAACAAGGTTCTAACCAAATGTTTGATTAACTGTTTAAGTGTTTAAATGTTCGATTCTGTAAAGTTTAACTATCGCATCTCATGGCATATTCCTACATTATTTAAACTGTTTTGAGGTTTCGTGGATATCCCGTCCCCTATTGTTCAATTCCGATAATGTGTTGGAAATACGAACGGCTTATTATCACGTGAGTCGTCTGATGGCTATTCGTATTTTCAAACTCAAGTTGTTCTCTTGAGAACCAGTGTTCAAACCCACTCTAGACACGTAGGATAGAACTAAACCAAAATTTTATTTTAGGCATGAGCCTAGGATGACCCAATACCCGAACGGGCTATTAGGCCCATTAAAAAACCCTGTCCTGCATCTATTAACCCCGAGTCAATTATTGACGAACCATATTTATGTGTTGAAGAAAATGGATGCCTGTCTAATTCAATCCATTATCCATTAGGGTTGGGAAAAAGATTGATTTGCTTACTTTCGTAAGAAGAATTGAAGCAAGTTAAGAAAGAAATAGATCCATTTGGAAGGTTGCCTCTAAGGCAAAGTTTGAACCTTAACAGATGTCACCAATATAAGAAATGGACAAAGCTAAGAGCACAAAGTCCAATAGAAGAAGCATTCAGTACTTAGTATCCCCTGCGTGGGACATTATTCCCTTTCCCTAAAGATTGTATCCCTTTTGTTCAAATTTTATAGACATTTATGTCATTTGTGTATACCTATGAAGATTTTTGGGGATAATGGATTGGCTTTGAAAAGGCGTATATTTTCTTCAAAATTCGTTAGGCCTAAACCCTTAGCTCAAACGGGTCACCTAATTAGGATGCACGTTTATTACAATATGCTTGTGTAATATAACTGTTTATGTGCTTATACGTGTTATGTTGATTCAAATCAAAGGCGAACTGATCTAATCCCATTTTCCATAGAACATCTCTAGGCAGAAATATACCCCACTATACAAAAGTCCGACCTAAAGTGCTCCAAGTCTCCCAAGTTTCTCAGAAAAGTTCGTAGTCATTCTTAAAACTTCCAAAATGATCGCTACCATTTTAGAAAAGTTGACTTTAGAATCAGAAAATGCCATTGTAGTTTTGAACAATGTAGGGCCTAATTTCTCCCCCGTGAGATACGTAGGCAGCCTTTTGGCCCAGCCCATATCTCCAAAAGCTCTGTTGTTCTCCATTTTCTTGAAGGAAGAAGAAGAGTTGAACCTTCCCGACAAATTCCACCTATCCATATCATTGAGCAAATTCCTGTTCATTGAAATCCTCGAGTCATCATTACTTCATGGATCAATTCGTGTGAGATGAGAAATAACTCTATGTGTTTACTTCCTACCTTATCATCTTGCTTTACTTATTACTAACAAAATCTAACACGTCAGCTTTTGAGTTATTTTTACTTTGCAAGTAATAGAAACTACTCTGTGTTGGCACAAAATAGCCCTACTTCACCAGATCAAAATGAATAAGAGATCTCCTTCTTGACTATAGCTTTGTTACAGGAAAAGAAAAATGACTAGTAGTAAAACTGGACTCTACCAATCATTTTGCAACCCTGTAAGTGATAGTCTCGAGGATGGAATAAGGGAAAATATGAGGGAAAAATTTTCCAAGACAAATGGGATCATGGAAGATTAATTGGAGGAAACATTGTTGAATTGGACCTCCACTCCGCTCATGACTCATCACCCGTTGTATAATAGTAACTTAAAACCGGCCATTGTTATGTCATGTCAAGAAGAAAATAATGGTAGCCCTAGAATAGTCAATAGAAGAGTCAAAGAGTTCTGAGAATCAAAGAAGCCTAATTTAGAGGAAACCGAGGTGGTTAACTAGGAAGGCGATAACTCCATTGGACATTTGATCCTTTGTTCTATCAATACAAACGCAATGCAAATGTCATGTCATCCGTAGAAGTACTTGTTTATATCCTATTAAGATGGATAAAAGTATTTTTTTTAGGGCCATTATAATTTTATGTACGAACTACGCTTGACCTAAATTCCCAAGAAAGGGATACGTAGGCAGCCTATGTCGGCTTCGGTCAACCCCTTAGGAAAATTTACCCTTTCCTTTTAGTACAAACTACGTTTGACCTGAATTCCCAAGAAAGGGATACGTAGGCAGCCTATGTCGGCTTCGGTCAACCCCTTAGGAAAATTTATCCTTTACTTTTAGCTATGAACTGCGTTTGACCTGAATTCCCAAGAAAGGGATACGTAGGCGGCCTATGTCGGCTTCGGTCAACCCATTAGATTTTTTCTATATATATCCCTAGCGTAGTCTTGAACTACGTTTGACCTGATTCATGCTTCAACAGGATACGTAGGCTCCCCAATGGCTCGATCACATAAAGCCAGGAAATTGAAACTAGGGCAGAACTTTCGAGAAGGAATCTCAAAAATTCATGAGAGAATATCAACATCCAACAAAGAGAATAAAGATCAGCAAAGACTTTATATCCACTCGAGTTGATATCATCTCAAACTACTTTAAAATGGGGCAGAAATTTTGAGGAAGGCCTCAAAATTTCCACCAAATATTGAAATATATTTCAATTTCCCCAGCACTAGAGGTTGAAATTGAGATTTAAGAATCACCACCTGTGATAAAGTCTAGGAAGATTGACTCTTCGTCTTTGATAAACATTCTGGAAGAGAGCCTCGACAATGCTGAATCCCTAGCAATCCTCCATCAAACGTCGGACATTGTCAGAATCAAGAGAAAGATGATCATTGAGATAGCACATGACATGAATGGCAGAGATTTTCTAAAGTTTTACAGGAGTTTTCAAAACTATTTTTTTTAAAATTAAGATTACTTTCAAAAATCTATATAAATTTTTTACTTAGTGATTGCTTAGACATCAATTAGAACCTGGAGTCAGGGGGTGGAAGTCCCAACATGACGGAGTACCCAAAAGATGGTATGGAGCAAATAAAGAATCCAAGAAGGTCAACACGGAGTAGTTTCACTCAAACTAATCATTTTCTGCGGATGAAGAGAACAATACACAAAATGAGAGTCTCTTTCAAAAATCCTCGAGCAAATTGGGAGCCACACCAGAGAACTAATGCCCAAGAACGGTATTTTTGGGTAGCCCTAAAAATGGGTTTAATACTCATTTATTGAGGACCTTTTGAATTGTCCATCTCATTTATTGAGATCATGGAGGACAAACAAAGGCATCTTCTTTTCTTTAAGAACATTGTACTTAGAATTTTTCTAAAAAATAGTCACTAGCAAAAGTGACTTCGTGTCTACTAAATATTTACCGTGAGCGCAAGTACATTCAAGGGAGTTGACACAATAAATACAGCAATCAAAGAATCACTTTATAGGAGGAAGAGTAGAAAGTCATCCTCAAAATTCGCCTTAAGCGAAACGGTATTTGAGTAATCCCCAAACAAGGGTTTTTGCCCCATTAGTTGCATTCGGAAGATTTGTTATCTAATAACTTCTTCATAAAAGAAAATATTAATAGCAGAATAATCCATTCAAATTATGATGCTCAGTATTTATTGTGAAACTATCATAAATCTTTATTCTGGTCACCAGCGAGAGCGACATTATGTCTACTAATCGTCTGCCTTGAGTACAGGTACATGTAGAAAGCAAGACGCAGACAAATAAATTCAGGTGAAACTGTTTTCATATCATTTCCAAGAGGGCCATTGCATATCATTTCCAAGAGGGCCATTCCATATCATTTCCAAGAGGGCCATTGCATATCATTTCCAAGAGGGTCATTGCATATCATTGCCAAGAGGGCCATTGCATATCATTTCCAAGAGGGCCATTTCATATCATTGACAAAAGGGCCATTGCATATCATTTCCAAGAGGGCCATTGCATATCATTGCCAAGAGGGCCATTGCATATCATTTCCAAGAGGGCTATTTCATATCTTTGCCAAGAGGGCCATTACATATCATTGCCAAGAGGGTCATTTCATATCATTGCCAAGAAGGCCATTGCACATCATTTGTCAAGAGGGCAATTGTATATCATCAACATTCAATATTTGTTGATGTGCTACACAGAAATGCTGGTGTTAAGGGTATCATCATCATTCAATATCTGTTGACGTGCTATACAGAAATGCTGATGTTGAGGGTATCATCATCATTCAATATCTGTTGACGCGCTAGATAGAAATGCTGGCATTGAGGATATCATCATTATTTAATATCTGTTGACATGCTAGATAGAAATACTGGCATTGAGGATATCATCATCATTTAATATCTGTTGACGTGCTAGATAAAAATGCTGGCGTCAAGGATATCATCATCATTCAATATCTGTTGATACGCTAGATAGAAATGTTGGCGTCGAGGATATCATCATCATTCAATATCTATTGACGCGCTAGATAGAAATGTTGGCATCAAGGATATCATCATTATTTAATATCTATTGACACGCTAGATAGAAATGTTGGCGTCGAGTATATCATTATCATTCAATATTTGTTGACGCGCTAGACAGAAACGTTGGCATCGAGGATATCATCATCATTCAATATCTGTTGACATGCTAGATAGAAACACTGGCATTGAGGATATCTCATCATTTTATAAATCATCATCTGAAATGCATCAAGAGCACACGATTTGAAAGGACGCCTTTAAGTCGCTATCTAAGAATGAATGATATATAAGATTTCCTAGAAATTGACAATTTAAGGGGTCATCCATAAGTCATATTATTTGAAATAGGATAGTATGCAAGATCACCTATGAGCTGATAGCCTGTAGGTCATCCGTAAGCCACAACAACATCCTAATTGGATAGTGTGCAAGATCACCCAAAAATCGATAGTTCAAAGGTTATTCATAAGTCGCAACTAAATCCTTACCGGAGAATATGCAAGATTATCAAATTGATACGTCTAAGGGTTCTCTATAATTCGCATCATATCCAAGATCGATTATGTACAGAATTACCCAAAGACTAACAATTTGAGAGATTATCTATAAGTCATATTGTATCTAAGGTCGGATGATGTGCAGGAACCCCTGAAAGCTAGCGATTGGAGGGATATCTATAACCCATCTCTTATCCAACGTCCGATAATGTGCATGATTACCTAAAAGCTAGAAATTCAAAGGATATCCATAAGTATCCTCATATCCAACATCAAATAATGCGCAAGATATCCAAAGATTGATAATTTAAGGAAAATTTATAAATCGATCCTCGGCTATAATCGGAGAGATTTTCCACATACAACAAGTGACATAGGTAACCAAAAGGGTTACCACACCAGCACAAGATAACACGATTGTAGGGACCGTTCTACATAAAATATCGTTGGTTGTCCAAAAGGGCCACCCCACTTTGAAGACATATTCAACCAACAAATGGCATAATTATACAACAACCAAGAGATTTGTTGTGTGTGTTATTGCTAGTAATTTCATCTGAAATAGGTACATGAAGAGATGACTCCTCTTTTCAGGCCACAACTCACGTAGATATATAGTAAAAGACTATATGCCTCTTTTGTGAATTATGTTTAGCACTAATAATTTTGTTTAAGATATTGTCGAGAGAATACAAGAGGATAAAAATATCAAATCAAACCTACAGGTGCTGAGGACTCCAAAAAGGATGTGGCACAACGTGGAACTCTTTCTTAGAAGCAAAACAGGGCATAGTCTAGAGAGGGATGTCAAACTCTCTGGACGCGAGCTAAAAGACGATCAAAACCACTATCCAACCACACCCCTGTTAGAAGGCATGTGGGAATTCTTGGATATTTTGGTTTCAGCTTCACCTTCGGGATATTTCTAAACTCATACCGAGGGTAAACTTTGATTTCTTTCAAATCTGAGTGATAACACACCTAGAGTTTTGGAAATTATGTCCAGGTAAATTCTTGCCTATAGATGTGAAGGATCCCACATTCATGGTTAAGAGGTTACAAGCCTCTTTTCCACAACTTGATCATTAACTTGTCACTCATCCCGAGCCAAAGATCGTCTAAAACAGAAGACTATCTTTTCTACCGATTGAATCGAACTATAAGCAGTCTAATTCTCTGAGTCCTGGGGATATGTAGGCTGGTATCTATGTAGAAAACTTGACTGCATTTCAACCTCCCCCCAAATCACTTTATTCCCCAGCTTCTCGATTTATCAAAAACTCTAAAACTGAGATGGCTGGTGCATGTTTTCTTAAAAATAGTTCTTAAAATCAAACTTTATGAACTACAAGTGGCCTGAATTCTTATGTAACTAAGATATGTAGGAAACATGATATCGAGGTTCGGCCATAACTCCATGAAACTAATGCGGAAAACTAACCTCTCATAGATACGAATTTGTAGTTGGACAAAAATTAGGAACGTCAACCTTCCTTTCAAATAAAATCGCAACAATTATTTTTTCCAAATAAATGCATTTTAAAATATGTATTTGGGCTAAATTTGTTATTTAAGTGATAATTATATATTTTTGTATTTACATATATGATATTGTATAAATGATGTCATTTAAATGAACATTTTCATCAATATCGAATTTTAATTAACGATAATCTTTGAAAATAAATGTAATAATCAAAATCTTGATTTAAATATAACTTGTTATCAAAAACAATTTATTTGGATAAATATGTGCTTGATTTTATCGAATCAAGAATCTTGAGATTAAGTAACGTATTAATTTGTACCGAATTTCAATTTAATTTGGTCAATCTATTAAATTTGGCTATAATTGAAATCAAATTAGCCTCAATTGCAATGCAATTGGCTAATTGATTTTCAATTTGGCTAAAATTTAAACGGATTCAGCTAATTCTTAATTCAATTGGGGTTATCTATTAAATAACCCTAATCTTCAACCAGTTAATTTAATCCCATTAACAGGACCAATAGACTAGACCCCCAACATTAACCCAACTCAATTAATAACCCCAGCCAAAAACATCCTCTTGACCCGGCCCGATCCACGTTTATCTTCTCCTCCACTAATGATATAAACACATCAACAACCAGCCCTCAATAGGCTCTCATCAGCCAAACTCAAAAATATTGCAACACACCAACAATCTCTATCGACCCTAGACCCGGTGTTAATGAAACCTGAATAGACTTGTAAACCACTAGTACTTGATAATCTTCATACATCCCACTCTAATTTGTACGAAGGAAATGCTAAGAAACTTTTAGAAATCAATGTGTTGGCCTCTCCAATGGTTCAATCCTGTGTTTCTTGGGATAATGGTATGAATCTAGTATGTATTTTGGCATTTTTCATTGGTTCTTAAAGGGGATTGATTTTTCCTAAATCCTATTAGTCCACAATTTCCATTTTTCTTCAAAGAATCCAAAAAATGGATGTGCCATGGATGAAAACTGAAGCAGGGGAGGTTTGAAATTTTGAATTTCAAAATTTCCTATTCTCAAAAAAACCTAATTTACCCCCGTAAATAAACCCTAGTTAACTCTCTATAAAAGGGGAGTTTTAGAAGCAAAGAGGGGGTCAATCCCGGTTCAGGAGATTAGAGGGTTTGAAAAAATTTTGCGGCTCTGAGGGTTAAAATTTTGGGGTCTGGAATAGCTAGGTTTGAAACATTGGGGGATTTTTCTTTTTGCTATCCTCTTCTTTCTCTTATAAATTCAAAAATGATGGGTTTGAAATTTTGGGTTGAGAATTTGGGGTTTTCAGAAAGAGTTGAGAGTTGAAAGGTAGAGAAAAATAAATTTTGATTCTAAAAGATCGATTTGAAAGAAGCTGCTATGAGGTTTCTAGTTTCTCGGTGGTGGTTGGAATCCTATCACCATCTCGTTCTCCCATTTTAATTCCCTGAAGGAAGTAAACACAAGCTCGTCTCTTTTAATTTCATTATTTCCTGCTTCATCCCCTTTCTTCGTAGAATAACTTATCTATGAATGAGGCTAGGATTGTTTGTTCTAGATGGCTATGATGGTCTTAGGACTTATTTTGGATCCTTGTTGTTATACATGAATCAGTGTTCACGTTGTAGTTTTTTTTAATTTGGATTCCTTGAAGAAACTCCTTGTTTCGTGTTGATGGTACTGATTAGCCACCATTTTATATTATGAAGCAGTATATACACATATATTGTTGAAATTTTGCCTCTTATTTCTAGTTTGTTATTTGGATTTAGTGTCCCTTTAGCTCGTGTTGGCCAAAATTATGCTCTCTCAATTCTTCATTTTGATCCCTTTGTATTGGCTTAATCATATAGTTTTTGAAGACCACTGTTTTGGCCTAACTTTCCTATTCATAGTATTGTTAATTGCATTCCCACTTATTTTGTTTAAATACGGTAAAATATCCTTTTTGTTCTGTGATTCATACTATCAATAAGAATTTGGGTTTGGTTTATAAATGGTGGGTGTTGCGTCCGAAGAATCCTCCATGACACATCGGATATATAGAAGATCCTTAGGGCATGTCAAAAGGAGGAGCAGGATGAATTTGGCATGTGTGTTTTTCTTTGCCTACTTTTGATCAGTTTTGCTCATTGCAGTTAGTGATATTGCACGTTTAAGTCTTTTCCAACAAGATTTGGACTAATGTCAAGCTTTCACTCCCCTATTTTTTTATGCTCTGGTAATCGTGTTTATGGTCCTATTGCTATAGAAGCTAATTTTGTTGCCTTCTTTAACATTATTGTGTTTCAAAAAAATAGATGTTTTTCCAAAACTAGTAGCTTGGTTACTTAAACGATCTCATCTTTTGTCTCTCTGGTTTTATAAGGAACTAAGACTTTTGAATTTTATTTGAGAAGTAGTAATTTCAATTTTGCTCTTTGCAATTTTATCTGAGATGTAATAATTTGAATTTTCGCCCTTTGCATCTTGCTTGTGCTTGAGTTTGTCTAGAAGTTTGCCAATAAATTGGTCTATGTCGAATAAATGCTCTCTTGAAGTCATTGTTATTCCCTCCCGTGATTGAGTTCCTTTGATTAATTATAGATGACTTTTTCTCAAATTTTATAAATTGTTGTTCCTTTCACATTTTTCCTGTGTGCAAGTGTTTGTATATATTCCGGTTGTCTTTACAATTATAGTAATTTATTTATTGTCAAATTATCAAGTCAAATAGGCATAAATTTGTATTAGATTCAAATGGTTTATGCATTTTTTTCTCATTTCTGCGTGTCCGTCTTGGTTCAGTGGATTAAGACACCCTTTTGTATTGGTTCAGATGTTTATGCATGTTTGATATTTAATGGAATGCGAATTTCATAGCTTGTCAAATGTTTGAGTGAATGCTAATTTCTTCATTCTTTTCTTTGCCTGCTCCTTCCTCAGAGTTTAAATGGACTCCTTCCCCTTTTGTATTTCATAAACAGGCCAATGAGGCCTCTCTTTCGAGTCAAGCTCTGAGACCAAGTCCAAAGTCGGTCATAGCACACGGATATAAAGAGCAAAAAGAAGTACAAATGAGTTCAAAACCCACATATTGAAGTGGCCAAGAGACTTGAAAGTCTCGGTTTCCATTTTATTTAGTTATTTATTATTATCATCTTTATTTATTAAGTTATTTATTCATTCATTCATTTGGTCCTCGAAGTCAAAGTTGTACTTAATCTAGGTGGATTGAGACTCGAGCCAAAGGTTCGAAAACTATATTAGGACAAGTGAAATGGGCCGAAAGCCTAAACTAGTTTAGGACAAGTTGATTTGGGCCCAATCACCTAAATCCCTTAATTTCTCCCCTTCCCCCGGTTTCTTATGTTTGTTTTCCTTATATGCTTTGCGAACCTAGTTAAATCCTTATAGAGTCGCTAAAAATCTAGTTTTGCATAAACATCAAAGTATTTCTAAAACTTGTTTCTTTTCAAAAATCAACTTTGTTCAAGGTTAATAAAAGGCGATTTTCAAATAATTTGGATAATCATAAGTTAGCGGACGTTTTAAGTGCCTAACAATTTCCTAAAATGTTAATAGGAACCGCTTATCTAGAACCTCTAACTTGGAATGATTTTCCAGTTTTGAATCATTTGAAGTAACTTTTATAAAGGTTTCTTAATTCCTTTTCAAAATTAAGTGACGACTCTTAATAAGTCAAAATTTCTTCGTCAAAATAACTGGTGCTTCAAATATGGTCATCCAGGCCATATGCTTAGAAATTATCAAGTTGGTAAGGTTGATTCGGGAGCGAACAAGGTTTCAGTTGGCAAAAATGATATATGCCCTTGCTTCCCAACAAGAGTCTGAGGCATCGCCTGATGTTGTGAGTAGTATGTTACAACTCTTTTCTCATGAATTGTATTGTTTACTTGATCCGGGGTCCACTCTCTCTTATGTGACCTCATAGTTGTGTATTTTGGTTTTAATTTTACGGTTATTTTGGATACTTTTTTGTTTTTACCCCGGTAGGAGACTCTGTGGTTTCTATAAGAGTCTATAGGGGTGTGTAGTGTCTGTTGTAGTAAGGAGATTTTGATGGATTTTTTTGAATTAGATATGGTGGATTTTGAGGTCATTCTGCGGATAGATTTGGTACACTCGTTATACATATCCTCAGATTGTCAAACCTGTAAGGTTGTCTTTAAGTTCCCTGGTGAATGTGTAATTTAATAGGAGGGTGGTTCCATAGCTACTAAGGGGAAATTTATATCATATCTTAGAGCTCAAAGGTTAATCTCTAAAGGGATTCTCTATCATTTGGTCTGGGTTAATGACTCTAACTTGGAAGGTCCTTCTTTGCATTCGGTTTTGGTGGTGAATGATTTTCCTGAGGTCTTTTCGGATGATCTTCCAAGTGGTCCTCTTGATAGAAAGATTGCATTTGGGATTGATTTGGTTCCAAACACTCGTTTAATATTTATTCCTCCTTATCGAATGGCTCTGGCTGAGTTGAAGAAACTCAAGGAGCAACTTAAGGATCTTTTGAATAAAGGTTTCATCAATCCTAGTGTATCCCCGTGGGGTGCACTCATGTTATTTATGCATAAAAAAGATGGTTCCCTGCGGATGTCTATTGACTATCGACAGTTGAATAAGGTAACAGTTAAGAACAGGTATTCTCTTTCTAAAATAGATAACTTATTTGCTCAGTTGCGAGGTGACAAATTCTTTTCAAAGATAGAGCTTCAGTTTGGGTATCATCAGCTTAAGATTAAGGTGGTAGATATCCCTAAGATGACATTTTCTACCCGATATGGCACTTTGAGTTCTTGGTTACTTTATTTGGTTTGACTAATGCCCCCACAATATTCATGGATTTGATGAATGGGGTATTCCATCAGTTTTTGGATGTATTTGATTGATGACATTTTGGTGTACTCTAAGAGTAAGGTGGATTATGCGAATTACCTCTTTGAAAAAGCAGCAGTTGTGTACCAAATTCATGAAATGTGAATTTTGGTTTAACGTTGTCACTTTTTTAGGTCATATTATTTCTAGTGAGGGTGTTAGGGTGGATCAACAAAAGGTAGCGGTGGTTAAAAAATGGCCTAGACCCAAGACTCCAACCAACATCCAGAGCTTCTTGGGTTTGGACAGATACTATAGGAGGTTTTAGGAGAGCTTTCAATGATAGATGCCCCATTGACTAAGTTGACTTAGAAGAAGGTAAAGTTTCTTAGTCGGATGCTTAGGAGGGTAGTTTCGAGAAGCTGAAGGATAAGCTAACTGCGACTTTAGTTTTGACCTTGGCTGAAGGTAATGAGGGGTTTGTGGTGTACTGTTATGCATCCCTGGTGGTACTTGGTTATGTTTTCATGCAATATGGTAAGGTAATTTCCTATGCTTCTAGGCAATTGAAGGTGTATTAAAGGAACTATTTTATTCATAATCTTGAATTATTAGCTATAGTATTTGTATTAAAACTTTGGTGTCACTATTTGTATGGAGTGAAGGTAGACATCTTCTCGGATCATAATAGTCTGCAGTATGTGTTTACTCAGAAAGAGATTAATCTCAGGCAGAGGAGATGACTTGAGCTTCTCAAAGACTAAGACATGAGTCTTCACTATCATCCAGGTAAGGCTAATATTGTTGCTGATACTCTTAGTAGGTTGACCATGGGGAGTTTAGCTCACTTGGATAAGGAGAGGTGGGAGTTGGTGAAGGATATTCACCTCTTGTCGAATCTTGAAGATCATCTTTTGGATTTTAAAAATGGTAGTATGATGGTGAATGGAGTGGTTCGATCATCTCTTACTACAGAAATCAAGGAGAAACAAATGCTAGATCTTATATTAGTAAAAATCAAGGGTGATGTAGGTAGGAAAAAGGTAATATTATTTGAGATCAGTGGTAATGGTACCTTGCAATACCATTAGATAATATGTGTTCATGACATTGATGGTTTGTGAGAAAGGGTATTGGCCAAAGTGCATGAATCGTGCTATGTTGTTCATCCTAGTTTGATAAAAATATTTCATGAACTCAAGGAGATGTACTAGTGGAATAGTATGAAGAAGGATGTGGCTAATTTCTTGGCCTAGTCTTTAGTGCGTCAATAGGTGAAAGATGAGAACATGACGCTTGGTGGGTTGTATCAAGAAATGGATTTGACAGAATGGAAATGGGAGGTGAATAATATGGATTTTGTTACCGATCTTCCTCAATCTTGGAATAAATTTGATTTGATTTGGCTCATCGTGGATAGGATGACAAAGTTGGCTCACTTTTTTCTACTGAAGACTACCTTTTCGGCTGAGGATTATACGAGGTTGTATCTTTATGAGATTGTGAAGCTATATGGGGTACCTATTTTTATTATCTTTGATCGTGGTATGCATTTTTCATCTCACTTTTGGCGGCCATTTCAAAAGGGGTTGGGTACTAAGGTTAGCCTGAGTACTGCTTTACACCCTAACATGGATGGGTAAGAGAATGGACTATTCAGACGTTGGAAGATATTCTTCATGCATGTGCGCTTGATTATGGTGGAAGTTGGGTTAAAAAACTAACTTTTGTAGAGTTTGCTTACAATAATACAATTATTCTAGCATTGGAATTGCCCGTTTTGAGGCATTGTATGATAGAAAGTATAGATCTTTTATTAGATGGTTCGAGCTTGGTGAGGTGGATATGTTTGCCCTGGATTTGGTTTATTAGGCTATGAAGAAGGTAAAGGTGATTTAGGATAGGCTTAAGGCTTCCCAAAGTCTCCAAAAATCCTATGCAATGTGAGGCATATGGACTTGGAGTTTGAGGTTGCGGATAGGGTGTTCCTAAAGGTATCTCTAATGAAGGGAGTAATGCAGCTTACGAAAACTAGGAAGCTCAGCCCCCAGTATGTTGGCCCTTATATGGTTTTAAGGATGGTCAATAATGTTGCGTATGAATTGGAGTTGCCTTTTAGTTTGAGCTCCATTCATCCGGTATTTGATGTCTCTATGTTTATAAAGTGTATAGGTGATCCTTCATCCGTTATTTCTTTGGAATGATTGGTTAGCTCAAATTCTCTATCTTATGAAGAGATTCAGTTGAGAACTTGGATCGACAGGTTCATCGGTTATGGACCAAGGATGTAGCATCGATTAAGGTTATATGGCGGAACCACAAGGTGGAAGATTCTACTTGGGAAGCGGAAGAGGACATGAAGTCCAAGTATCCACATTTGTTTTCTTCTCCGAATATTCATGCGGAAGGTATATGTTCTTAATCACATCTTTATTTTCTAACTTGGTTAAAAGAAGGTTGATTTCCTTGAATCTTTGTATTCTAACTTAGTTAAGGGTTGGAATGGTTATATTGGGGTGTAATTCATGCTTGTACTACCTTGTCTGACATTCGAGGATGAATAATCCTAGTGGGGGATACTGAAACACCCTGGGTTTTGGAACATTAGAAAATTTCCTAGATTTCTAGTTTCTAGATATCATAATACTAGGTGGTACTAGTCGTATGTTAGGGTAAGGTTGGTATGGTCTTGGTCGTGATTCTAACTAATGTTGGCTGGTGGATTGGATTAGTTTCTAGTGTGGTACTACTTTGGTAGGTAAGAATCATATGGTGGGTGATGGTTCGTATGGTTTGGTTTTTCCATAACTTAATTAGAAACTTGGTAACTTAACTTGGATTTAAGTATAAGTGGCTCACTATGAGCCGTAATATAGGGTACGAGCCGCACCATTAACTCGTATGGTGGATAATGTCCACATCCTTTTTTATTTCCATTCTGTGGTGGGTACGTGTTAAGGTTACAGGTCATATAATTGGATACGACTTGTCTTGGATGGTCTTATTTTGGACAGTGCTGGGGCCCAATAGGAGTCCTAGGGTATGAGTAGTATGTATAATTCATATGGTGGCATATGACTGGTATGGGGTGGTCGTACCCTCTTGAAGGATTTTTATACAGCTTAAGTGGGGGTAATCTTGACATTTCCCCACTTAACCTCTTAAGTCCCCATGACTTATAACTCTTTTGGGATATTATTTACCCTAATATTCTAATCTTAAACACTTAGAAACTCTTTGAAATTCTATCTAAGACTCTTAGGTAAAGAAAGGCTTGGGTTTCATCTGGAGGATCAATTTGGGGCTTGTACGGGTGATTTCTCTCCATCATCTTTGTAATCTAAGGAAAGATACTTCTTTCTTATTGTTAGTTCCAACTAAAGGCATGTTTAATGAATTATTTTCATGGCATAATTGTTGTATGGTTTTGGGTTTTCAATCATGTGTTGGGGGTTATGATTATAAATTTTTGTTTATGGTTTTCCATATTTTTAATTTTGTCTTTACATACTTTAATGGTGGTTTGGACACTTGGTTACATGGGAATGGTTAATTGGTAATTGGTTTTAGTTTTGTAAACACTATGCCCCCAATATGTTTGATAAAATGCCTATGAGAATACTTTTACAATATTGTTGGAATTTTAATAGAACTATTGCTTTGTATAACTTGGTAATGGAACCCTAAATGGTATAAATGGTTTGGAATGGTTAAACGGTAATATTGGTAGTCATGGTTTTGGTTAATTAAACATCCTTGTGGGGTAGAAGGAAATCCCCAAGCAAACTTAATAGTGGTACACTTGTGGGGTACATGGGAATCCTTAATGTCAACTCAATAATGTAATCTATGGGTATATGGGAATCCCTTATTCATAAAAGGTTGGCTAAGGACATTGCTTGCAAGATATACTTGGTATGACAATACCACTACTTATAGCCTTGGTTAATAATAAATGAAATAGTGGTTTAGTTGTGTGGTAATGGTCTTAATTGGCCAATAATGGTAGGGTGTGATATCTAACCATGATGGTGTGAGTCCAATGGAAGGACACTGGAAACTTATGTTTGCCGACATGAGTATTGGTCATGGAGATAATATATGATACTTATGGGATACACAGGAATCCCCTAAGTATACTTGTACATATGTATCATAGAGAGCAAGGGGTACTCGGGAATCCCCTACTCCTACAGTATCTCCGGTTTTTTGCGGATACACATATCTGGGCCCTTCAAGGGGTTACATTGGACCCATATAGACTATGGATGGATTATGATGGCTAAGCTACACATACAAGGTTAATGGTTTTAAATGTATGCTAAACATGGTTCCCTCTTCCCATCATGGTTATATATATATATATATATATATATATATATATATATATATATATATATATATATATATATATATATATATATGTATTGTTGTGAATGCATATGGTTGGTTTACTTAGTTTTAAACGATTTCATTATTTAATCCTTAACTTGAGTACTTGCTATCATTCACCCTCTAACCCAACTTTGGGCGATTGTATCCCCATGCGTTATAAGGATCGGCCATTCTACTTCTCCTGCTTAGTGATCGAATTTGGGATTAGCTATTGGTTTGAAGTAGTGAGCTTCCATTTTTTGGAAGGCTCCATTTTATATTATGGATGTATTTACATACTTTGGTCATTTTATGGATATTGGTTTTGGCTATGGTTGGGGACATGTCACAACTAGATATAATTTTTCCATTTGTTAGAGACTTTATGGAAATACTATAGGTTGGAATGGGCGGTGTCGGTACTAGTGTTAGCCTTAGTATTTGTATTGGTATGGGGGCTGATAACATTTTACTGACTGGTCTTAACTTTTAAAGGTAATGTGTTATGCAAGTAGTGGCCTTAGGAGCTGTTTTAGGTTAAAGAAGAGAAAAGATACTGCATGCCATTTACTATGCCGGCAAAGCTTTAAACCCCGCACTAAAAATTTATACAGTTACCGAATAGGAGCTACTAGCAGTGGTTTTCCCCTAAGAAAAATTACGATCTTACTTGATTGGTACTAAGGCATAGTTCACACTGACCCTGCAGCCTTGAGATACTTGATGTCAAAGAAAGATGCTAAACTAAGATTGATTTGTTGGGTTATCTTACTGCAAGAGTTTGATTTTGAAGTATAGGACCAAAAAGGGAAACAAAACTAGGTTGCAGACCACCTTTCCAGACTTGAGGAGGAGACCCTACAGTAACTAGGGGATGATCTTCAGATAGATGATGCTTTTACTAATGAGTGAGTGTTTGCGACATCTCAAGATCTGATTCCCTAGTTTGCTGATTTTGCTAACTATTTGGAAAGCGATCTTGTCCTAGAAGACCCACCCTTCTAGCAGCAAAGAAGATTTATGCATGAGGTAAGGAAGTTCTTTTGGGATGAGCCGTATCTGTTTAGGATATGCGTTGATAGTGGGATTCGGAGGTGCGTTCCAGAGGTAGAGATGATGAGCATTCTAGAAGCTTATCATTCATCACCAGTTAGGGGTCACCACAGTGGCACACACACTGCCCATAAAATTTTGTATTGTGGATTTTATTGGCTTTTAATTTAATAGGATGCTCATGATTTTATGAGAGCTTGTGACTAATGTTAGCGTCAAGTCAACATTTCCCTGCACTAGGAACTCCACATGACACCTATTCTAGAGTTGGAGTTGTTTGATATGTGGGGGATTGATTTCATGGGCTCATTTGTGAGCTCCTATTTCATGAGGTACATTATGGTAGCGGTTGACTATGTGTCAAAATTGGTGGAGGAATTGTGCTTTTAAATAATGAAGGTAGAAGAGTCACCGCCTTTCTAAAGAAATTTTTTTTCTTGATTTGGCACTCCACGTGCTATTATCATGACGGTGGGTCTCACTTGTGCAACCAATTATTCAAAGCACTTCTTGATAGATATGGTGTAAGGCATAAGGTGGTGAGACCTTACCATCTTCAGACAAGTGGGAAAGAGAAAGTCTCCAATAAAGAGATAAAGTCCATATTAGCGAAGATTGTGAATGCCAACAGGACTGGCTAGTCTAGAAAGTTAGACGATGCATTGTGGGCCTACCAGACAACCTATAAGACCCCCATAGGTGCCTCTCATATCAGATTGTATACTTCAACGCTTTCCATTTACCCGTTGAGCTTTTTCATAAAGCACTATAGGCATTGAAAAGGCTAAATTTTGAGTGGCGTGATGCTGCAAACTTGAGGTTGAGCAAGTTGAATGATTTGGATGAATTCTGACTCCATGCTTATGGGAGATCGACCATTTATAAAGAAATAATGAAAGTTATATCATGATAGAAAAATTGAGAAAAGAGTATTTGTACCCGGTGATTTGGTCTTGATGTAAAATTCAAGACTACATTTTTTTCCTAGCTAGAAAGTTAAGATATTCCCACATGGTGCCATTGGGATAAAGCATGATAGTGACATCCCATTTAAGGTAAACGATCAGAGGGTGAAGCACTACACGGGAAACCTAGAGAAAGTTAGCGTCTGTGGTTAGATGGACCTTGGCGAAGTCTGAGTAGCCAAGGAAGCTGAGCGACTCGTGGCGGTAAATCAGGCATTGTTTGGGAGGAAACCTAAGGTACATAGATGCTTAATGTGTCCCAGGTATATCCTTACTTCCCTTTGATTTATATCATTTAGCGCATTGGGGATAGTGCTCAGTTTTTAGTTGGGGGTGGGCATACTATGTTGTCGCGAGTTTTTATTACCACGATTTTTTCTATTGGTTGTGGTATGGCTACAGAACTGACAAGTCTAGGATAATTTATTTCTTATTGTGTTTTGTATTATATTGTTTTGTGTAATTAGGAGATTTTTAAGTAGTTAAGGAAGTAGTCATGTTTTTCATTGATTTTTTAGAAAAATAATACCCCTCTAAAATTTGTGTTTTAGAACTGTGTGAATGTATTATGTGTTAACATTATGGATCTTATTGTGGAATTAGGATCAGGGACATGATAATGTAATACCCCGAGTTTTCATGTTATAAACCTTTTATCTTTGTCTCATGAGATTAGATCCAGCGTAAAGCAATGGTTACTCATAAGTTGACACTCTCATTTCTATCTTAGCCATTTAGCTATTTTCATGAGAATTCATGCACTCACAGATCAGTTCGGTAGCTCATTATGTTCAAGATTAAGTGATTCAACTTATTTTAGTTGTGCATAATAGCGTATATCATCAGAATACACAATGTTTTAAGTTTAACTAGCCACATTCGAGGATGAATGTTTCCAAGAGGGAGATAATGTAATACCCCATATTTTTGTGCTAGAATTCTAACCGTTGTTCCTACGTGTCTAAGCTATAATCCAAATGATTTCCATGTTAATATAAGTTTCACGATCATTATCATAGTCTATGAAGTGGTTTAGAGGTGAAAAATTTTCATAGCAATGACTTTGAACAAAGTTAAGCTAAGAACATTTGATTCGTCCAACATTTGGTGTTTGATTCTACAAGGGTCTACTTTAAACGTATATAACTTTTTATATACGTGGAATTTTTAAGTTCTAGACAATCAAATTGTAGATAATTGAATTATCTTTCCAACGATACCAATTTTGCAAAAATCCGATAACCGAGTAAAAAGTTATGCCATTTTCCGTGTGAGGCAGTAAGACGACGCGATCTTGACGCATCGCGTTGACTTCACCTCGACATGAAAAACTGATGGGGATCCAAAGTTATTTTGCATTCTAATTCAATTCCAAAAGGGCCTAGGGTCACTTTAGTCAATTTCCCCACCCTTATTCCATCTAAACACAAAATCAAAGCCTATTACAAGCGTTTTAGGCAAAATTTCATCAACTTTCTCCCAATAGAAAAACTATAAGTTCAACATTCATCTCCAAGAAACTCAAGATTCCACCATGCTTTTTCCAAATTGTTGCAAGATTTAAGATCTCTAGACGAAGAGCTTCAACAATCTTCATTCAAGAGTGCAAGTAGAGTCTCAAAAAGCAAGCTTGTACATCTAGTTCATAATCTAAGGTATGTGGGGTTTCAACAAGGACAATTCTTTCGTCCTTGTGTGCAAAACTTATTTTAGATTACAAATTACTAACTTTTATGTGCTTTACCATGGAATTGAAGTTAGGGTTTATACCCAATTTGTATTATCTGAATATTATGATATTTCAAGTGATTGAATGTTGAATTACATGACTTTTCATATATTTATGCATGTAATACGATTTTTTGGATTTTACCTAATTAAGTTTAACCATGATATTGAGATTCTTGATCTTATTCTTTTGATAGTATTGAAGTATTTTCATGAAGCATGTTGAGCATGATGTTTTGCTACAAATTTGAATGTTTATACATGAATTCTAAATTGGGATTCATACCCATTATTACTATTTACAAGATTATGAGGTTTGAGAGATTTTGAAGATAAATTTCATGTCTATTCTCATATTTTCATACCTATTGCAGAATTTTAGATTTTGAGTTAAATTATTATTTAGTTCATTGACAAGCATGATTATTATGATGTTTTGACATAAGTTTGAAGCATGGGCTTTAAGCCCTAAGATTGAGTTTTGATATTTCAAGAAGCTTATATTTTTAGTATGCTTTGATAAGCAAGTTTTGATATCTTGATCCTCATATGAGTTTTGGAATCCACTTTACAGAGTTATTCATATAATCCTAAATGCGTAACTGGTTTCCTAATTAAACCTTATGCAAGTTTTAATTTGTATTTTCAGGAGATGAGCGTCGCTAATTAAAGGGAGTAGTATTTAGCACCAAGTTGGGTAAGTTACTACGATTTCATACCCCAGAACTATGTGCCACCATAGGATTGAGATTTGTGGGCCCGAGGCCGAGATAGTGATCACTGAGTGAAGGTTATACTCCCTAGCAAGAGTATGATGCCTCTCCCTAATGTGAGGTTTCTTCCTTAGGAGGACAAAACGTTGGACTCCATGTAGCTCGCATGGTGTATGTCGGTTAAGAGAGCCTCCCTGCTAGTAAAAGTAAATAAACAGCTTTTGAGTATTTTCCCTATTAGTTAAGAAAAGCTTTTGAAAATATCCCCTTAAGATCAAAATATTTTCCCTTTCAGATAAGTTATTTCTTTTCTACCAGTAAAGATAGTTTTAAAAGTAATTTCCCTAAAGATTTTAGAAACTAAGTGTAAAGGCTCACCAACTTATTCAGATATTGATTTACTTGAGATTTCAGTTACAGACATACTTTTAGTTTTCAGAGATAAAAAGGTGAGCCTTTTTCACTTAGCCTATATGATTTGTGAATGAGTACAGAATATAGATTTCAGAACTAAGTGAAATGGCTTATGAGATTTAGATTATATGTTTTACTATTCCTGATTTGTGCAGTTAGATTTTAGATTTACTCAAGCTATGTTAGTCATTTACATTTAGCATGCATGCATTTATAAATTATGATGATGAGATAATGTTTTACTTATGCATTACACCCCCATATACTCAGTACATCCTCAAAGTACTGATCCACATATATGCCTATGTGTTACATTGTATCATAATGTAGGTACAAGTCACTTTTAGACTCAAACAGTTGCAGATTCTAGCCTGTGAGATGAAAAGTCCTCTAACTTCAGGGTCTTCAGTTACACTTATTTAGATTCTTTACTTTCTCATTCATACGTATTGATTAGCGATATTTGGAGTAGCTTCCCAGTTGTCTATAGTCAGTATTAGTAGAGGCTTTATAGATAGACAGTAGAGTTAATATATTCAGTTTCAGTTTTCTTTGTAAAAGCAGAGTTGTAATCATCTGAATTCAGTTTTATATTTAACAAATTTTATAAAAAAAACTATCTTCCACTAATTTTGTATAGTTTTATCTATTTTATTCAGTTCCTTAAAAGTTATGCTAGTAGAAGGGTTATATTGCGGTCACTTATGATCCTAAGCACCGTGTGATGTCTCGAGATGTATTTTCGGGGTGTTACAAACTTAGTATTAGAGCCAGGTTCAAGTGTCCTTGGGTGTCTATGAAGCCGTGTCTAGTAGAGTCTTGCAGAATGATATGGAGACGTCTGTACTTTTCTTTAAGAGGCTACAGGGCATTTAAGAAAATTTTTCTTTCTTTCCTACTGTAGATCGTGTAGTAAAGTTTTTCTCTCAAAATCTCCTTTCTATTCACGTATCACCCTAAAATTTCCTCATTCTATACATTATTCTTGAGATTAACATAATTAGCAACTTTTAGTTCCTCTCCAGATAATGCTCTCAGATTCACTAGCAGAAATCTCAGAAGTCACTTAAAAGGGGCTTAGAGGAGCTCTCTAGTGAGTCATAAGTCCCTCAAGTTAAAAGTTTATGTCCTTATTCTTATGAGTTATTCGGTTAATATAGAGTAAGATATGTATCTAGATTCCTCATTAGCCTGTCAATATGGATAGTACTCAATAGAGGAGATATTGTGACTATAGATTGCTGAATAGAGTTTGTATTCATGAGATATTGAAAACTAGAGTGTTATGATTCATAAGTATATTGAATCTTCTTATAGTTGGAAGTGTGGGTTTAGAAGTATAGTGACAAGAAGGGTGGGAAAAGCGATTTATTGAATATGTATATAGCTGAATTTTTGCATATGGTTTAGTTAGTAATGAAGTGATATGTCCTTGTGCGTTAGTTTATTGAAATGTAGAGAAGGAGTTATTATTGAGGAGAATTGTTGTTTGCTTGAAGTATGAAAAGAGTTATTCATGATATTTAGTGTGTTAGAAAAGTATAGGTTATTGATGAAAGTACTTGTTGGTTGAGTGTTATTAATTTAGGCTTCCCTTGAGGTTGTAAAAAGGAGTTTAGTTGAAACTTATTGAACTATAAAAGAAGTTTAGGTGTATAGATGGGTGAATAGTAGTAATGGGTAGAAGGAGGGTGTAATATTGGATTGTAAATAAAATAGGCCTTATGATTTTGATCGATTGTTTTTATTTAAGGCTTTAGTGGACTAGTGTTTCTTAATGTCTTATTTTATAGATTTTGAGTGAGAATGGTGCTGAGGTTGGGTTGTAAATCATGTTTAGCATTTGACGTTAAGTTTGAATAGCGGATGATCATAAAGGTGAGAATAATGATTATTTGGTTATTGATGCTAGTTTTATGGAGGTGATCTAGTAGGCTTGAATAGTGTATGCAAGAGTGTAAGTGCATGCATTTGAAATTAAGTATGATGTAGAGGTGTGCCCAAGGTGATATGAGGATGTGTTATTCATGAAGTTTGCTTAGTTTTGTGTGTGGTTAGTAGTACCCTTAAGTTTCTAAGTGATAGGGGGCTAGTGAAATAGTATATGGTGTTCTTAATATCTAAGTTAAGGGAGTATGATTGATAATGTTGATCCTTTTGGTATAAGCTTGATTCTCATGGCTTAGAAATATAAGTATAGAAGTGTGATCTTAGTAGGCTATGATTATGTGTTTATAGATGTAGGCATGTTTGCAAATGAGGGTGTAAGTTTTTGATGATGATTATTAAAGCTAGAAAGTTAAGGATGGTACATGAATGGGTTGTTCAAGAATGAAGTCAGTAAGTTCGAAATATAGTTTATTCTTGTGAGTTTAGAATTTATACGTAGACATTAGAATGATGAAATTATGGCTATGGATTAGACCAAAAGCTTAAAATATTAGCTCTGACCTAAGGGGGATATGGTAGAGTGAAGAACCAAATCAAGTTTTGAGAATTAGATTGTGATACATGTCAATAAGAGTTATGATGAGATAGTGATCCCTTCTTACTCTAGAGTATTCCTTGGATTTAAGTCATTATATCACCAAATCCATGTCTTGCATGATAGACCTATGCCACATGCCAATACTTATACACATCATGAATGCTCAAGTCTATTCTCAGTTTCTAGCAATCAAGTAACATCTTCACTCTGTGATTTGAGTTATCCCTCATGAATCTATGAACTCTAGTCTTATGCTGAGTAGTTCATGATAAGTATGAACTCATGTTTCAAAGTATGGTCAGTTTTCAGAAACTCATGATCCTAGTACAATCCAGTTTATATCATGTATGTCCTCAATTCAGATCTCTTTGATAAATCCATGATGTTGATCCTCTATTCCTTAGGCCTCAGTTAAGTGTCAATTTACGTATAGTATCCTTCCATGCCTCAAGGTCTCATGTTCTAACCTTTTAGTGACTCCTCCTTATATAATAATAGTGGTGATGAGTAATTGTGTTGATGGGAGAGAGTAAGTATTTTTTATTGATGAAAGATAATTGTATGCTTGATTTAGATAAGGCCATAAGTGTGAAGTAATATTGAGGCCAAGTCCTTGATATATGTTGTGGTTAGTTGAAATTGGTGTGTGCTGTTCTTGGAGTAGTACGTGGGAGTTGTTGTGATAGAGGGTTAGATAATACGAGGAGTGTGCTATTATGGTTGTTTGTCTAGACGTTCATATATGGTTATAACAATAGGCTTAAATGTTGTGTTGGTGTATGAGTGGATGAATGTGGTGCACATTAGTTTCCAACCTTCCTGACCTTAGAATGTAAATCCATAAGTAAAATCATGATCGGGGTTATCAATAGCACATCTTGTGTAAATTTCAGATTTTTCGGGTGAGGTTTGATGGTAAAAATAGTAAGGTAACGCGATATGGCCACAATGCATCGTGTGTCACGTTGGTATGGGGCAACACGACATGTCACATATCATGTCAATTGTTCAGTTCAAATATGGTGTTATATGTCGAACCTCAAAATTTTAAGTTAGGCTTGACTATGGTAAGAAGACTTAGTTTAGTTTAGACCTTGGTAGATAGGTTTATCAATGCCCATGTGAGAATTAAAAGTTGAATCAAGGGAGTATGGTATTTAATAGGAATAGTATAGTCAGGGAGTATTCGAGAAGAGTTGCTAAGTTTGAAAGTAAGAAGTTGCATTGCCTAAAGCCTAGAAATTCTATCATAGCTTATAATGTATATGTATATGTCTATGTTCTAAGCTATAGAGTTGTATCAAAGTTGTGATTTCCCTAGTAGGATGTCTTGTTCAGATCATGCCCAAAATTTATTGCTCCCTAATATCGTTAGAAATTCCTAAAAGAGTATTAAAGAAATACCCTATTTGGGTGTGAGTATTCTGTATAAATCAGTCTGTGTAGCCAGCAGTCCAGTTTAATAGTCAGACAAAAAAATTTCTATTGTTTTTCAATTTTTGGTTTAGTCTAGTTTTACTACATGAAGTTTCCTGAGTATATCTATTCAAAGAGGTCATGAGTTTGTATCCATGTAAATTATGAAGTTAGTTCAGCACATGCATCATGCATCAGTTTCAATTTTGGATATTGAAGTCATGATTCAGTTCGTGAGTATCCTGTGTATCATCTCAATCATTTCCTAGTATTTCAACCAAATCAGTATCATTTAGGGACGAACGATCCCAATAAGGGGGTATTGTAATACCCTTAGTTTTCATGTTATAAACCTCTCATCTTTTTCTCATGAGATCAGATCCAGCATAAAGCAATGGTTACTCATAAGTTGACACTCTCGTTTCTATCTTAGCTATATAGATATTTGCAAAAGAATTCATGCACTCACATATCAGTTCAGTAGCTCATTATGTTTAAGATTCAGTGATTCAGTTTATTTTAGTTGTACATGATAGCGCATAGCCTCAGAATCCTCAATGTTTTCAGCTTAATTAGCCACATTCAAGGATGAATGTTTCCAAGGGGGAGATAATGTAATAACCCATTTTTTTGTGCTAGAATTCTAACCGTGTACCTGTGCGTCTAAGCTCTAATCCAAATGATTTCCATGTTAATATAAGTTTCACTATCATTATCATATTCTATGAAATGGTTTAGAGGTGAAAAATGTTCATTGCAATGACTTTGAACAAAGTTGAGCTAAGATCATTTGATTCGTCCAACATTTGGTATTTGATTCTACAAGATTCTACTTTAAACTTGTATAACTTTTTATATACGTCAAATTTTTAAGTTCAAGAACCACCAAATTGTAGACAATGGAATTAGCTTTCCAACGATACTAATTTTGCAAAAATCTGATAACCGAGTAAAACGTTAAGCCATTTTTCATGTAAGGCAGTAAACTAACGTGATCTTGAGTCATCGCATCGACATCGCTCGACATGAAAAACTGACGCGGATCCAAAGCTATTTTACATTCTAATTCAATCCTAAAAGGGCCTAGGGTCACTTTAGTCAATTTTCCCCACCCTTATTTAGTCTAAACACAAAATCAAAGCCTATTACAAGAACTTTACGCAAAATTTCATCAACTTTCTCCCAATTGAAAAATCCTAAGCTTAACATTCATCTCCAAGAAACTCAAGATTCCACCGTCCTTTTTCCAAATTGATGCAAGATTTAAGATCTCTAGACCAAAAGCTTCAAGAATCTTCATTCAAGAGTGCATGTAGAGTCTCAAAAGGCAAGTTTGTACATCTAGTTCATCATCTAAGGTATGTGGGGTTTCAATAAGGATAATTCTTTCGTCCTTGTGCCCAAAACTTATTTTAGATTACAAATTACTGAATTTTATGTGATTTCCCATGGAATTGAAGTTAGGCTTTATACCCAATTTTTATTGTTTGAAGATTATGAGATTTCAATTGATTGAAAGTTGAGTTACATGACTATTTCTATATATTTATGCATGTAATGCGATTTTCTTGATTTTTTCTAATTAAGTTTAAGCATGATATTGATATTCTCGATCTTATTATTTTGATGTTATTGAAGTATTTTCATGAAGCATGTTGAGTATGATGTCTTGCTACAAATTTGAATGTTTTTACGTGAATTCTAAATTTGGATTCATACCCATTATTACTATTTACAAGATTATGAGTTTTGAGAGATTTTCAAGATAAATTTCATGTCTATTCTCATATTTTCATACCTATTGTAGAAATTTTCAAATTTTGAGTTAAATTATTATTGAGTTAATTGACAAGCATGATTATTATGATGTTTTGACATGAGTTTGAAGCATGGGCTTTAAGCCCTAAAATTAAGTTTTGATATTTCAAGAAGCTTATATTTTTAGTATGCTTTGATAAGCAAGATTTTATCTTTTGATCCTCATATGAGTTTTGGAATCCACTTTACAGAGTTATTCATATAATGTTAAATGCATAACTGGTTTCCTAATAAAACTTTATGCGAGTTCTAATGTAGATTTCCACGAGATGAGCGTAGCTAATTAAAGGGTGTAGTATTTTGCACTAAATTGGATAAGTTACTACGGTTTCATACCGTAGAATTATGTGCCACTGTAGGATTGAGATTTATGGGCCCGAGGCCAAGATAGTGATCACTGAGTCGAGGTTATACTCCTTGGCAAGAGTATGACACCTCTCCCCAATGTGAGATTTCTTCCTTAGGAGGAAAAAACGTTGGAATCCATGTAGCTCGCATGGTGTATGTCGGTTAAGAGAACCTCCCTGCTAGTAAAAGTAAATAAACAACTTTTGAGTATTTTTCCCTACTAGTTAAGAAAAGATTTTGAAAGTATCCCCTTAAGATCAAAGTATTTCCCTTACAGATAAGTTATTTCTTTTCTACTAGTAAAGAAAATTTTTAAATGTAATTTCCCTACAAATTTTAGAAACTAAGTGTAAAGGCTCACCAACTTATTCAAATATTGACTTACTTGAGATTTTAGTTATAGACTTACAATTTTTAGTTTTCAGACATAAAAAGGTGGGCCCTTTTCACTAAGCCTATATGATTTGAGAATGAGTACAGAATATAGATTTCAGAACTAAGTGTTATGGCTTACGAGATTTAGATTATATGTTTTAGTGTATTCAGATTTCATATTTACTCAAGCTATGTGAGTCATTTACATTTAACATGCATGACTTAATAAATAAAGATGATGAGATAATGTTTTTCTTATGTATTGCACCCCCATATACTCAGTACATCCTCAAAGTATTGATCCATATATATGTCTATGTGCTACATTGTCTCATAATGTAGGTACAAGTCACATTCAGACTCAGATAGTTGCAGATTCCGGCCTGTGAGATGATGAGTACTCCTTATTTGGGGACTTCAGTTATACTTTTTTATATTTTTTACTTTCTCATTCATATGTATTGATTAACAATAGTTGGAGTAGCTTTTCAGCTGTCTATAGTCAGTATTATTAGAGGCTTCATAGGCAGACAGTAGAGTCAATGTATTCGGTTTTAGTTTTCTTTATAAAAGCTGAGTTGTAATCATGTGAATTATGTTTTGTATTGAATAGATTTTAGAAAAGAGTTATATTCCACTGATTGTGTATAGATTTAGCTATTTTGTTATGTTGCTTGTAAGTTATGCCAGTAGAAGGGTTAGTTTGGGGTTATTTATGATTCTAAGCACCGTGTTACGTCTCGAGACCCATTTTTGGGGTGTTACAAACTCGGTATTAGAGTCAGGTTTCTAGTGTCCTAGGGTATTTGTGAAGCCATGTCTAGTAGATTCTTGCAGAAGGATACGGAAACATCTGTAGTTTTCTTCATGAGGCTACAGGGCATTTAAGAAAATTTTCCTTTCTTTCCTACTCTAGATTGTGCAGTAAAGTTGTTCTCTCAGAATCTCCTTCCTATTCGTATGTCACCCTAAAATTTTCTCATTCTATGTATCATTCTTGAGATAACATAATTAGCAAGTTTCAGTTTCTCCCCAGATAATGCTCTCAGATTCACTAGCAGAAATCTTAGAAGTCACTCAAAAGGGGCTTGAGATGAGCTCTCTAGTGTTTCATAAGTCCCTCAAGTTGAAATTTTATGTCCTCATTCTTATGAGTCATTTGGTTAAGACAGAGTAAGATATTTATTCAGATTCCTCATTGGCCTTTCAATACGGATAGTACTCATTAGAATAGATAGTATGACTATAGATTGCTGAATATAGTTCGTATTCATGAGATATTGAAACCTAGAGTGTTATGATTCATAAGTAGATTATTGTACACCTTGCGTGTTAGTTTAGTGGAAGATTGAGAAGGAGTTATTAGTAAGGAGAATTATTGTTTGTTTGATGTATGAAAAGAGTTATTGATGATATTTGTTTTGTTAGAAAAGTATAGGTTATTGATGAAAGTACATTTTGGTTGAGTGTTATTAATTTAGGCTTCCCTTAAGGTTGCAAAAAAGAGTTTAGTTGAAACTTATTGAACTATGAAAGAAGTTTAGGTGTATAGATGGGTGAATAGTAGTAATGGGTAGAAGAAGGGTGTGATATTAGATTATAAATAAGATAGGCCATACGATTATGATTGGTTATTGTTATTTAATGATTTAGTGGACTAGTGTTTCTTGATGTCTTATTTTATAGCTTTCGAGTGAGAATGGTGCGTGAGGTTGGGTTCTAAATCATGTTTAGCATTTGACGTTAAGTTTGAATAGTGGATGATCATAAAGGTGAGAATAATGATTGTTCGATAGTTGATGCTAGTTTTATGGAGGTGATCTAGGAGGCTTGAATACTCTATGCAACAGTCTAAGTACATGTATTTAAGATTAAGTATGATGTAGAGTTGTGCCCAAGGGGATATAGGGCTGCATTATTCTCAAAGTTTGCTAAGCTTTGTGTGTGGTTAGTAGTACCTTTAAGTTTTTAAGTGGAAAGAGGCTAGTGATATAGTATTTGGTGTTTGTAATATCTAAGTTAAGTGAGTATGATTGATAATGTTGAGCCTTTTGATGTAATCTTGATTCTTATGGCTTAGAAATACAAGTATAAAAGTGTGATCGTAGTAGTCTATGATTATGTGTGTAGAGATATAGGTATGTTTGCAAATGAGGGTGTAAGTCTTTAATGATGATTGTTGAAGCTAGAAAGTTAAGGATGGTATATGAAATGGTTGTTTAAGAATGAAGACAACAAGTTCGAAATATAGCTTATTCTTGTGAGTTTAGCATTTATGTTTAGACATTAGAACGATGAAATTATGGCTTAGTTTCGAGGATATGGAGTAGACCATAATCTTAGAATATTAGCTCTGACTTAAGGGAGAGATGGTAGAGTGAAGAACCAAATCAAGTTTTGAGAATTAGATTGTGATACATGTTAATAATAGTTATGATGAGATAGTGATCCCTTCTTACTCTAGATTATTCCTTGGATTTCAGTCATTATATCATCAAATCTATGTCTTTTGTGATAGACCTATGTCATATGTTAATGCCTATAGACATCATGAATGCTCAAGTCTATTCTCAGTTTCTAACAATCAAGTAATATCTTCACTCTGTAATTCGAGTTATCCCATATGAATCTATGAACTCCAGTCTTATGTTGAGTAGCTCATGATAGGTATGAACTCACGTTTCAAAGTATGGTCATTTTTTAAAAACTCATGATCCTAGTGTAATCCAGTTTATATAATGTATGTCCTAAATTTAGATCAATTTGATGAATACATTATGTTGATCCTCTATTCCTCAGGCCTCAGTTAAGTGTCAAGTTATGTATAGTATCCTTCCATGCTTCAAGGTATCATGTTCTAACCTTTTGATGACTCCTTCTTATGTAATAATAGTGGTGATGAGTAATTATGTTGATGGGAGAGAGTAAGTGTTCTTGTTGATAAAAGATCATTGTATGCTTGTTTTAGATAAGGCCATAAGTGTGAAGTAATATTGAGGCCAAGTCCTTGATATATGTTGTGGTTAGTTGAAATTGGTGTGTGTATGTTCTTGGAGTAGTACGTGGGAGTTGTTGTGATAGAGGGTTAGATAATACGAGGAGTGTGCTATTATGGTTGTTTGTCTAGACGTTCATATGTGGTTATAACAATAGGCTTAAATGTTGTGTTGGTGTATGAGTGGATGAATATGGTGCGCGTTAATTTACAACCTTCCTGACCTTAGAATGTAAATCCTTAAGTGAAATCATGATCGGGGTTGTCAATAGCACATCTTGTGTAAGTTTCAGAGTTTTTGGGCTAGTTTTGATGGTAAAAACAGTGAGGTAATGTGATATGGCTGCAACGCATCATGTGTCGCGTTGGTAGGGGGTAACGTGACGCGTTGCATATCGCATTTGTAGTCCAATTCAATTATGGTGTTATATGTAGTACCCCAAAATTTTGAGTTAGGCTTGACCATGGTGAGAGGACTTAGTTTAGTTTAGACCTTAGTAGATAGGTTTATCAATGCACATATGAGAATTAGGAGTTGCATTGCCTAAGGCCTAGAAATTCTATCCTAGCTTAAAATGTATATGTATATGTATATGTCTACGTTCTAAGCTATAGAGTTGTATCAAAGTTGTGATTTCCCTAGAAGTTAGAACTTCCTAAAAGTCTATTTGGGTGTGAGCATTCAGTATGAATCATTCCATGTAGCCAGCAGTCCAGTTTAATAGTCAGACAGATAAATTTCTATAGTTTTCCATTTTTTGATTTAGTCTAGTTTTAGTACATGAAGTTTCCTAAGTATGTCCATTCCAAAAGGTCATGGGTTTTTATCCATGTAAATTATGAAGTCAGTTCAGCACACACATCATGCATCAGTTTTAGTTTTGGATAGTAAATTGATGATTTAGTTCATGAGTATCCTATGTATCATCTCAATCTTTTCCTAGTATTTCAACTAAATTAGTTTCATTCGGGGAAGAACTATCCCAAGAGGGGGATATTGTAATACCGCAATTTTTCATGTTATAAACCTCTCATCTTTTTCTCATGAGATCAGATCCAGCATAAAACAATGGTTACTCATAAGTTGAAACTCTCATTTCTATCTTAGCCATATATTTATTTTAATTAGAATTAATGCACTAACAGATCAGTTCAGTAGCTCATTATGTTCAAGATTCAGTGATTCAGTTTATTTTAGTTGTTCATGATAGCGTATAGCCTCAGAATCCTCAACGTTTTCAGCTTAATTAGCCACATTCGAGGATGAATGTTTCCATGAGGGAGATAATGTAATACCCCATATTTTCATGCTAAAATTCTAAGCGTCGTTCCTACGCATCTAAGCTCTAATCCAAATTATTTCCATGTTAATATAAGATTCACGATCACTATCAGTCTATGAAGTGGTTTAGAGGTGAAAAATGTTCATAGCAATGAATTTGAACAAAGTTGAGCTAAGATCATTTAATTCGTCCAACATTGGATGTTTAATTCTACAAGGGTCCACTTTAAACGTATAAAACTTTTTATATACGTGGAATTTTTAATCTCAAGAACCACCAAGTTGCATATAATTGAATTATCTGTGATGCCCCGAAAAAATTTTCCATTAAGATCTCGAACGAAAATGTGTTGAATTCTATTCTTTATCGTGATTAATAATTTTTCTATGTGGAATTTCTGGATATGCGACCCATCATCGCGTAGAGCATTGAATAAGATTTCCAATGATAAATGGATCATCCAAAAAGGAAACTCGACGATGAGTTGTGATCATTCCGATCTAACCGTGAATACTGGTGAACAGTAAATGTACAGGGAAAAAATACTGAGGCCAGGCAAAGTTTTGGGTTAACTTCAAACGATCATAACTCCTTGTACATAATGATCTGGGTGAGCTACTATATATCAACAGAAAGATCTGAAAGTCCTCTTTCCAATGAAATTAGTTTCATCCAATTTGGCCATCGAAGCAAAAAGTTATGGTCAATCTACTTTAGCCTATCAAAATAGTCCACCAAAGGACAGATTTGACATTATTTGATTTTTAAGAGTATTTTGGTCATTCCCACTCCAATCCATCTGGGTAAACCATGGATTTAAGTCCACTAAGAGCATTCAATAGCTCATTTTTCTCTAAAATTTCCTAAGGCTCAAACTCCAGCCCTACTACTCCAAATTTCATCCTTCTATGTCTCTTGATTGAACCGTAGAAATTTTAAATTGATTTGGGATTCGAGTTGATCATGTTAAGGGCTTCGAGAAGCACCCTTTATTTTCGTGAATAAAGTTTCGGAGTCGAAAGTTCATATTCATCTTTCATTTTTAGGTATGTGGGGCTTTGAACAAGATTATCCTTTAGATCTTGTGCCCGGTATTTTTGTTGAATTACATTGACATGATATTTTACATGTTTTACCATAAATTCGAAATATAGTTTTATATCTTATATTATTGTCCATGAGCTATGGGATTATGTCACCAGATATGTGTATGATGTTGAGATAGAATTATGTCCAAAAAGTATTTGATTATGAGAGTATGATGATTTAATTTGTTAAGCCTTGATTTATATTATTATTCCACTACTTCCTTATTATGAATTTATAATTGATATTGGAAATTCTATATCCCTACTATGGGTTGATAACTCAAGTACCTTTAAATGAGAGTTGGATGGCAAATTGAGAAATGTTGATAGTGAAGTTGCAATGAGTCTTGGTATTTTTCGGATGGTTTTGATGAGTTAAATTATTGAAAATATTATGTATTGAGTCTTCATATCCTTGTCCAAATGTCGAGTCAGTTATGGTTCAACGCATTGATACCTTGTTGATGTTGAGTAAGATAAAAATGTTCTGAGCTAAAATGTGTTGAGTTAGGAATCCACAAATTGATATGATTTGATAAATAAGAAAGATATTTGATTTGGTCTTTATTATAGACCCTTGTGATGTTGTGGTGGATTTCCTAACACGTTCTGATCTTGTTGGGGAGTAGTACTTAGCACCGAGAGGGAAATTTGATATTTTCCCAAACCTATGTCCCACCATAGGGTTGTTTGATGATGATATTATTGTCCAGAGAGCCCGATTATACTCCCTAGCAAAGAGTATGACGCTCCCACCAAAAGGGGTTTTAAACGTTGGTATTCCACATAGCTCACGTGGGGTTGTCGGTTATAGGAAACTCCCCTGTCCATAAGAGTCATGTTTACTGAAATACCGAGTCACTCCGAGTTTTGATGTGGTAACTTAAGTTGCCGATGATGATCTATAATGATTTATGAGTTTTTTCTCCTACATTTTCTATCTAAGATGTTATGAGTTGCATGATTCAATGTTACTCAAGCCAAGTGTGTCATTATGGTCCGTATGTACGTTTTTACGAAATTTATGATATTATTTATATTTTGCATGCGCCCCCACATACTTAGTATGTATCTTGTGCTGAACCACATATTTCTCTATGGGCTACATTCTTACCATGATATAGGTTCAGGTACTCAGCCGCAGCCGCGATAGTGATATCCGAGTACCGCATCTACGTTTCTTTAGTGGTGAGTCCTCATGGTTCGAGGACCAAGTTGCTAGTTTTGAGGTTGTTGTTTTGTGATTCCTTTGGTCTGTTGAGTCAGTTGGGGGTTTGTCCCAATGCCTCGTTGATTTTGATGTATAGAGGCTATGTCAGACTAGGGTATTGTTGGGTTGGTTTGTGTATAGACATTCCATATATGTATAGTCTAATGATATTCCATGTCATGTGCAATGTGATATGATATGTACTTATATATATCCTTAGCGTAGCGTGTACGTTGTTGTGTTGGAACCCAAGGGTAGTGTTTTAACTTAAAGGGTTAGCTTGAGGCTACGTGTAGCCTTAGGCACCGTGTGGCGTCTCAGGATAATATTTTGGGGCATTACAAACTTGGTATCAGAGCCTAAGGTTGTGAAGAGTCCTAGGGAGTCTGACAAGCCGTGTTACGTAGAGTCTTGAGCATCGGTGTGTAGCGCGCCACACCTATGATCAAGAGGCTACGGGGAGTTCTAGGAAAAGTTGTTTCTTTCTTTCTACAAGAGTCAATCATACTTACAACTGTTTCCTTTTGCTGTTAATTCGTGCGTTCTTATGACAGAAAATACCTTCACGTTGAGCTCATGGAGACAACAACCAACCTCAACCCGTTGATCCGTTACATGAGACGGTATCCCATGCCAAATTTCGGGCAGCTTTTCAGATGCTAGCCCAGGCAGTTACCGCCAATACTCAGGCTAATGTTCCACCTCCGTAGGAAAATAATTCAGCAGCAGCACAAATTTGTGACTTTATGCGGATAATCCACCAGAGTTTCATGGGTTGAGAGCAGGTGAGGACCCGCAGATATATGTTCATGAAATGAAGAAAATTACATAGATTATGCACGTGACCAAGGAAGAAAGTGTGGAGCTAGCTTCTTATCGGTTGAAGGATGTTGCCTATGACTGGGTGCAGATGTGGAATAAGGGTAGAGAAAAAGATACTGCTCTGGTGACTTGGCAATTGCTCCATGATGCTTTCTTGGATAGATTCTTTCCTCTTGAGTTACGGGAAGCTAATATAGAGGAGTTTATGAATTTGAGACAAGAATCCATATCAGTTAAGGAGTATTATCTTAAGTTTAATTAGCTATCGAAGTACGCTCCTAATATGATGGCTGACTTGAGGACTAGTATGAGCAAGTTTCTAACTGGGGTGTTGAGTTATGGTAAAAGAATGTAGATCTGCTATAATCAATAGGGAGATTGATCTTCCTAGGTTAATGATTCACACCCAACAAATTGAGTCAGACAAGATAAAGGAAAGAGAAAGAGTAAGATGGATTAAAAGAGTTAGATCGGAGCAACAGGGGTCTGGTCAGACTAGATTCTCTGAAGGGAGCTGCCCTCGGTTTTAGATACATCCATTTATACCTGTACCTTCCTCAGCTAGTGCTCCCATATACGGGGCAGGCAGGAGCTCGGGAATAGGTCGGTACCTTTTAGGTCTCAGGATAGTGTAAGAAATCGGCCTCATCCTCCTTCGTGTGCTAAGTATGGTAAGGACCATTTTGGGGAGTGTTATATAGGGCAACGGGGTTGTTTTGGTTATGGAAAGTTGGGCCACATACTTAGAGATTACCCGTAGGACAGACAGCGGAGTCATGATGCCCGTACCCAGAGTCAGGCTACCAGTGCCCCGCCTCCCATAGACCTTCCAGTTCCTTCTCAGGGTACTTTATCTAGTACTACTGGCAGTCAATGCCAGAATCGTTTCTATGCTATACTACCTCATCAGGAGTGGGAGGACTCTTTCGATGTTGTCACTGGTATGCTCCGTGTTTTTTATTTTGATGTCTATGTGTTGATGGACCCCGGTTTGAGTTTTTCTTATGTGACACCTCTGGTTGTAGTAAATTTTGAAACGGATCCTGAACTAATTTCTGAGCCTATTTTGGTTTTTACTCTGGTAGGAGAGTTTGTCATTTCTAAGCGGATGTATAAGAAATGTCCCATTACTGTCTTTCATTAGGTTATGTATGCTGATTTGATTGAGCTAGATATGGTTGACTTTGATATCATTCGGGGTAAGGATTGGCTTCATTCATGCTATGCGTCTATTGATTGTCGTGCCCTTGTGGTCAAGTTTCAATTTCCTGATGAACCTATCCTCAAATGGTCTGGGAGTTCTGTGATTCCAAAGGGTCGTTTCATATCTTATCTCAAAGCTAGGAAGTTGATTTTCAAGGGTTGCATCCACCATTTGGTTTGGGTTAAAGACACTAAGTCTGAAACCCCGACCATTCAGTCAATTAATGTTGTTAATGAGTTTCTTGATATCTTTTCAAAAGATCTCCCTGGGGTACCTCTTGATAGAGAGATAGAGTTTGGGATTGATCTTCTTCCCGATACTCAGCCCATTTCCATTCCTCCGTATCGCATAGATCCCGCGGAACTTAAAGAGTTGAAGGAGCAATTGAAAGATCTTTTAGACAAAAGCTTTATCAGACCTAGTGTGTCCCCATGGGGTGCACCTATCTTATTTGTGCGTAAGAAAGATAGTTCTTTGCTGATGTGTATTGATTACCGGCAGCTTAATAGGGTTACTATCAAGAATAAATATCCGCTTCCTCAAATTGATGATTTATTTGATCAATTGCAAGGTGCGAGATCCTTTTCGAAGATAGACCTTAGATCCGGTTATCACGAACTTAAGGTTAGGGAATATGATATCCCCAAGACAGCCTTCTGAACCCGTTACGGTTATTTTGAATTTCTAGTGATGTCTTTCGGGTTAACTAATGCTCCAACGGCTTTCATGGATCTTATGAACTATGTATTCCGGCCATATCTGGATTTATTTGTAATAGTGTTCCTTGATGATATTCTTATTTACTCTCAAAGTGAGGATGATCATGCGGATCATCTTTGAATCGTGTTGGAAACTCTTCGAACTCATCGGTTGTATGCTAAGTTTAGTAAGTGTGAGTTATAGCTGAACTCTGTAGCCTTCTTAGGTTATGTTATTTCTTCCGAAGGTATTAGAGTTGATCCTCAAGAGATAGAGGCTATAAAGAGTTGGCCTAGACCTATTTCTCCTTTTGATATTCAAAGTTTCTTGGGTCTAGCTGGTTATTATCGTCGTTTTGTTGAAGGGTTTTCATCTATCGCATCTCTTATGACCCGTTTGACCCAAAAGAAAGTGAAGTTCCTGTGGTTAGAATCTTGCGAGAAGAGTTTTCAGGAGTTGAAGACTCGACTCACTTCAGCCCTTGTGTTGACTTTGTCTGATGGTGTTGATGGTTTTGTGGTGTATTACGATGCTTCCAGAGTCGGTTTGGGTTGTGTATTGATGCAAAAGGGCAAGGTTATAGCTTATGCTTCCAGGCAGCTAAAGCCTCATGAGAAGAATTATCCTACCCATGACGTTGAATTAGCTGTCGTGGTTTTTGCTTTGAAAATCTGGAGACATTATTTTTATGGTATCCATGTCGACGTCTTCACGGACCATAAGAGCTTGCAGTATGTATTCACCCAAAAGGAGTTAAATCTTAAGCAGAGACGATGGTTAGAACTGTTGAAAGATTATGATATGAGCGTGCTATATTATCTGGGCAAGGCCAATGTATTAGCAGATGCCCTTAGTCGGAAGTCCATGGGTAGCGTAGCACATGTAGAAATTGGTAAGAAGGAGTTGGCCCATGTGGTACATCATTTGGCTAGATTGGGGGTTAGGTTGTTTGATGTTGCTGAGGGTAGTATAGGAGTGCAAAGCGATTTCGAATCCTCTTTAGTTTCGAAAGTGAAGGAGAAACAAGACAGGGATCCTACCTTGGTTAGGTTAAAAGAGTCAGTTAAAGACCAAAAGGTGGAGGTTTTCCCCCAAGGGGGAGATGGCGTTTTAAGACTCCGAGAAAGATTATGTGTTCCTGATGTTATAACTTACAGAAGAGGATTATGGCGGAAGCGCATGGTACTCGATACTCCATCTATCCTGGTGCTACCAAGATGTACCATGATTTGTGGGAAATCAATTGGTGAAACGGTATGAAAAGGAACATAGCAGAATTTATGGCGAACTGTTCCACGTGTCAGCAGGTTAAAATAGAGCATCAAAGTCCCAGTTGCATGATGCAAGAGTTTAGCATTCCTACTTGGATGTGGGAAGAAGTGAATATGGACTTCATATTTGGTTTGCCTCCTTCTCGCCACCATCATGATTTGATTTGGGTTGTCGTAGATCGGCTGATGAAATTAGCTCATTTCTTGCCTGTGCATTCATCGTATACAAATGTAGATTATGCTAGAATATATATTTAGGAATCGTCAGACTTCATGGAATCCCTTTGACTTTTATTTCTGACAGAGGTACTCAGTTTACCTCTCAGTTTTGTAAATCTTTCCAGAAGGGTCTCGGTACCCAAATTTGTTTAAGTTCTGTTTTCCATCCGCAAACAGATGGTCAGGCCGAGCGGACCATTCATACTTTAGAAGATATGTTGAGGGCTTGTGTTCTTGATTTTAAAGGTAGTTGGGATGAGCACTTAGCATAAATCGAGTTTGCTTACAGTAACAGTTTTCATGCTATTATTGGAATGGCCCCCATTGAAGCTTTGTATGGTAGAAGGTCTAGATCACCCATTGGTTGGTTTAAAGTTGGTGAGGCTGCCGTGACTGGATCGGATGCAGTGTTCGAGGCCATGGAGAAGGTTAAATTAATTCGGGAAAGGTTGAAAACCGCCCAAAGTCATCAAAAATTATACGCAGATGTAAGGAGGAAAGACCTTGAATTTGATGTTGGTGATTTAGTATACTTGAAAGTTTCACCCATGAAAGGGGTGAAGAGATTTGGGAAGAAAGGGAAACTAAGTCCCTGTTACATTGGTCCCTATAAGATTGTGGACCGCATTAGGAAGGTAGCTTATAAGGTTGAATTGCCCGCGGAGTTATCTAACGTCCATTCGGTTTTCCATGTTTCTATGCTTAAAAAGTCTATTGGTGATTCTGTTGTGATTGATCCTTCCAAAATCTCGGGTATTTAAGAGAGTCTTTCATATGAAGATATTCCGGTTGAGGTTTTTGACTTTCAAGTTCGTAGGCTAAGAAACAAGAAAGTTCCTTTGGTTAAAGTGCTTTGGCAAAATCAATCCGTGGAGAGTGCTACTAGGGAAGCCGAAGCGGATATGCACGCCAAATATCCCCACCTCTTTCCTACAAATCTTGAGCATGTTAAAGGTATCATTTTCTTTTGATTTAATCGTTATTGCTATGTTTATCTTGGCTTGTGTGTTTTCTACGATATCCAAAAAAATCTAGAATGGAGTATATACTTAGGCAAGATGATTTTTCTCTATATACTCATTTTCATAGTATTCTTTACCTACCTATCAACATTCGAGGATGAATGTTTCCAAGGGGGAGATGATGTGATGCCCCAAAAAAAATTTTGTTAAGATCTCGAACGAAAAATGTGTTGAATTTTGTTCTTTATCATGATTAATAATTTTTTGTATGGAATTTCTGGATATGCAACCTGTCATCGCGTAGAGCATCGAATAATATTTCCAACGAGATGTGGATCATCCAAAACGGACACTCGAGCGATGATTTATGATCATTCCGATCTAACCGTGAATAGTGGTGAACAGTAAATGTGCAGAAAAAAAATACTGAGGCCCAGGCGAATTTTAGGGTCAACTTCAAATGATCATAACTCCTTGTACATAATTATCTGGGTGAGCTACTATATATCAACAAAAATATCTGAAAGTCCTCTTTCCAATGAAATTAGTTTCATCCAATTTGGCCATCGGAGCAAAAAGTTATGGTCGATCTACTTCAGCCTATCAAAACAGTCCACCAAAGGATAGATTTAACATTATTTGATTTGAAGGGTATTTTGGTCATTCCTACTCCAATCCATCCGGGTAAACCATGGATTTAAATCCATTAAGAGCATTCAATAGCTTAAAGTATTTAAGTCCACTCCAATCCCACCAAATGTGCGATGTGATATGATATGTACTTAAATATATACCCTTAATGTAGCGTGTACATTGTTGTATTGGAACCCAAGGGTAGTGTTTTGGCTTAAAGGGTTAGCTTGAGGCTACGTGTAGCCTTGGGCACCATGTCGCATCTCAGGATGATATTTCGGGGAATTACATTATCTTTCCAACAATACCACTTTTGAAAAATTTCGATTATCGAGTAAAAAGTTATGCCATTTTCCATGTGAGGCAGTAAACCGACGCGATCTTGACGCATCACGTCGACTTCGCCTCGACATGAAAAACTGATGGGAATCCAAAGATATTTTTCATGCTAATTCAATTCCAAAAGGTACTAGGGTCACTTTAGTCAATTTCCCCCACCCTTATTCCATCTAAACACAAAATCAAAGCCTATTGCAAGCCCTTTAGGAAAAATTGCATCAACTTTCTCCCAATTGAAAAAACCTAAGTTTAACATTCATTTCCAAGAAACTCAAGATTCCACCATTTTTTTTTCAAATTGATGCAAGATTTAAGATCTCTAGACCAAGAGCTTCAAGAATCTTCATTCAAGAGTGCAAGTAGAGTCACAAAAAGCAAGCTTGTACATCTAGTTCATCATCTAAGGTATGTGGGGTTTCAACAAGGATAATTATTTCATCCTTGTGCCCAAAACTTGTTTTAGATTACAAATTACTGAATTTTATGTGATTTTCCATGAAATTGAAGTTAGGGTTTATACCCAGTTTGTATTGTTTGAAGATTATGAGATTTCAAGTGATTGAATGTTGAATTACATGACTATTTCCATGTATTTATGCATGGAATATGAGTTTCCAGATTTTGCCTAATTAAGTTTAAGCATGATATTGAGATTCTTGATCTTATTATTTTGATAGTATTGAACTATTTTCATGAAGCATGTTGAGCATGATGTTTTGCTATAAATTTGAATGTTTATACATGAATTCTATAGTCGGATTCATACCTATTAATACTATTTACAAGATTATGAGTTTTGAGAGATTTTGAAGATAAATTTCATGTCTATTCTCATATTTTCATACCTATTGTAAGAATTTTCATATTTTGAGTTAAATTATTATTGAGTTATTTGACAAGCATGATTATTATGATATTTTTTCTTGAGTTTGAAGCATGGACTTTAAGACCGAAGATTGAGTTTTGATATTACAAGAAGCATATATTTTTAGTATGCTTTGATAAGTAAGATTTAATATTTTGATCCTCATATGAGTTTTGCAATCCACTTTACAGAGTTATTCATATAATGTTAAATGCATAACTGGTTTTCTAATAAAACCTTATACGTATTTTAATGTATATTTCCACGAGATGAGAGTAGCTAATTAAAGAGAGTAGTATTTAGCACCGAGTTAGGTAAGTTACTACGGTTTCATACCCCAGAATTACGTGCCACCTTAGGATTTAGATTTATGGGTCCGAGGCTGAGATAGTGATCACGAAGTCGAGGTTATACTCCCTGGAAATAGTATGATGCCTCTCCCCAACGTGAGGTTTCTTCCTTAGGAGGACAAAACATCGGACTCCATGTAGCTCGCATGGTGTATGTCGGTTAAGAGAACCTCCCTGCTAGTAAAAGCAAATAAATAGCTTTTGTGTATTTTCCTACTAGTTAGGAAAAGCTTTTGAAAGTATCCCCTTAAGATCAAAATATTTTCCCTTACAGATAAGTTATTTCTTTTCTATTAGTAAAGAAAAGTTTTAAAAGTAATTTCCCTAAAGATTTTAGAAACGAAGTGTAAAGGCTCACCAACTTATTCAGGTATTGATTTACTTGAGATTTAACTTACATACTTACAGCTTTTAGTTTACATACATAAAAAGTGAACCCTTTTCACTTAGCCTATATGATTTGAGAATGAGTACAGAATATTGATTTCAGAACTAAGTGTAATGGCTTACGAGATTTAGATTATATATTTTACTATTCATGATTTGTTTATTCATATTTTAGATTTACTCAAGCTATGTGAGTCATTTACATTTAGCATGCATGACTTTATAAATTTTGATGATGAGAGAGTGTTTTACTTATGCATTGCACCCCCATATACTCAGTACTTCCTCAAAGTACTGATCCACATATATGTCAATGTGCTACATTATCTCATAAAGTTGGTACAATTCATATTTAGACTCAGACAGTTGCAGATTCCATCCTGTGAGATGATGAGTCCTCCTACTTCGAGGACTTTAGTTATACTTATTTATATTCTTTACTTCCTCATTCATATGTATTGATTAGCAATAGTTGAAATAGCTTCCCAGATGTCTATAGTCAGTATTAGTAGAGGCTTCATAGACAGACAGTAGAGTTAATGTATTCAGTTTCAGTTTTCTTTGTTAAAGCAGAGTTGTAGTCATGTGAATTTAGTTTTGTATTGAACAGATTTCAGAAAAGAGTTATCTTCCACTAATTTTGTACAGATTTAGCTATTTCATTCAGTTGCTTATGAGTTATGCCAGTAGAAGGGTTAGCTTGGGGTCACTTATGATCCTAAACACCCTGTGATGTCTCGGGACCCATTTTCGGGGCGTTACAGATAATCACTTGCTAAAATTTTTGTAACACCCCGACATCTTCTTAGCTAAATTCCGTCCATAAAAAGTCTAAGCATTAGCTTTTAGAATGATCTAAATTAATTTTCATGTGGAATTTCCTAGATTTTAACCCTTCATTACGTAGATGACTGAATTAGCTTTCAAACGATATAAGATTCGTCCAAAACGAACCCTCGGTGAAGAAGTTATGAATAATTTAAAGTTCCAGTCGTAAACATTATCATTTTGGTATCTAGCGTGTCGCGGAGAGTGTCAAATTGACAGTCGTCAAATTCTAGTGAGGCTCCGCGGTGGTCGCGCATCGCGGAGGCACTCAATTTCCCACACGTCGAATTCCAGTGGACCAACACGATTGTGGCGCATCTCGGTGGAACCCAAAATTGGGTTTTTAAGTTCAAATTTCCAGATCCATTTACGAGTCATTAAGGGTAATTTTGACTTTTTCCTATCCTTTAAAACCGTCCAAACAAAGGATTTAGGATATGCTTGAGCAACTTAACCCTACTTTCATCAAAATCATCAAGAATCCTCTCTAGAGCTTCAAACAAGAACTTCAAGAAACTCAAGATTCAACCGTGGGTTTTCAAAATCGATTGAAGATTCGAAATCCCCAGATCATAGGCTTCAATAAACACCCATTGTTTTCCTATTTTGAGGTACGCAGAGTTTTTCTAAAAATCTCATGGGCATAGAAATCATGATTTTAAGAAAGGGGTTTTCAGATTTATGAATACATTCATATTTTAGAAATCTTGACGGTATTGTTTTGGTCTTTTGTCCTTCCCCAAATTGATTTGAAATTATATATATACGTATGCATATGTTTTATGATTTATGAATGAATTGAGAGCATGACGCACATGAATCCCTCTCTTGGTATGATTTTCCCAATTTTCTTATGATATAGATTGTTTTGAATGCATCTTGAAAAGCATGATATGAAATATCTTGTTTAATGCTACAAATTGATTTATGGTTTTGAATTTGAAAGAGAGGGTTGTGCATATTGATAAATATTGAAAATATTCATATAATGAAAGAGTGCATGATTTTGCCAAAAGCACATGACCACCATATGTTTGAACCATCTCAGCATAGTTTTGACTTGTGTTCTCGGAACATAAAATCTTTTATATTATTTGTATGTTTAGGTGGCCTGAACTGTGTTTTAATGAAAGAATTATGCATGATGTGTTATGTCTTAGAAATAGGACTTGCAAGTCTTGGTGTGACGACACTAATTCAGATTATGCCATGATAATTTAGAACAGATTTAATGCATGTTTGAAATCAGACTTTTCAGATATTGAAACTAGAAACATGCATGATTTAGAACAGGATAAAATTGGGCATAAAGAGAGTTTATGTGGTTCTCCGAAGAAGGCGTGAGTATTAAACAACTCATCGCCCAAAACTGTGATTTGCCGATCTGGATTTATTTATTACGCAAGCCTAGAGCCCTGTGGCATATCAGATTCAGGAACTCCAACCCTTGTGGCACACTTGGGTTGGGGTCTTCCCCACCGAGTCAATGGCGGATCCCATACCGCCCGTGGAATATCAGAATTGTACGAGAGTGCCACCTAACTTAGAAGTAATATACATAGTAGAACTTGCATTGACAGGCAGGTTACATGTTTTTCAGAAATGCGCCTATGTGTTTCGAAAGCCACTTGATGTATAATGTTTTGACAAAGTTGTTTCCCAAACTATTTTATTATATATAAGCTTTATTTTGGATTTCTTTGCGTACCAGTACATCTATATTGAACCCCTCCCCCCTTTCTCCTTCCAAGTTTTAAGGCTCAGTCTAGGGATCCAAAAAGGCAGTAGATTCGACAGACAGAGCTACAGTGATTAGTTGGTGAGCCTTATCTATTCCAGAAGGCTCGTCTTTCAGATTATGTCCCTTATTATCATTTTAGTCTACTGGGGGCCTTGTCCCAGTTTTCAGACAGTTGTCTAATTTTTCTGTAGTAGAGATTTTGCAGACTGGGTCAGATGTTATTAGACGTAGTTGATTTTCAATTTTCATACTTATGATGAATTCAGAATTGATGATGTTTCTGTAGCAGATTATGTTTTCGCATCTTCTTTATTTACATGAATGTGTACATATTTACCAGATAGAGAGGGATGTTCCAGGCCCTCAAGGTTCGGGATGTCCGTCACGGCTAGGCCCTAGTTTGGGTCATGACAAACTTGGTATGAAAGCACAATTCATGGTCCCAGGGTGTCTGCGAAATCGCTTCGGGTAGAGTCTTGTTTATGAGTGTGTAGCGCACCACACTTATAAGAAGGAGGCTACTAGGCATTTAGGAATGTTTCTCTTTTTTGTGATTTAGTTCATGCTTCAGATTCTAATCTATCCCCTAATCAATGATCTCTTTCTTTTCAGAAAAACAAGTTATGCCTTCCCGTCGCACCAATATTAATGCTCAAGAGGACGAAGTCCGTCCCACTCATGGGATGAGGACATGTAACAAAGATCATACTCCAAAACCTGTCACTACTCTGGGAGTCTCTTCAATCCCAACCAGTCCACCTAGGGCTCCTCGAACTAATGTTAACCATCCCCCGACTACTCAGATGGATATTTTGAATGCAGAATTCAGACAATCTATTCATATCCTGACACAGGCGGTGGCTAATCAGGCCCAACAATCAGAAGATGTTGGGTCTGTACCTATTACATCTGAAGCTACTAGGGTGGATCAGTTCATGAGAATGAACCCACCTAAGTTTACTTGCACTAAGGTAGAAGAGGATCCGTAAGAATTCATAGACGAAATGGAGAAGATTTTCAGAGTGATGCATGTGGATCAGGTGGAAAGTGTTGAGCTAGTGACATACCAGCTAAAGGATGTAGCGAACCAATGGTATAATGACTAGGAAGAGGCGAAGGGTGACATTGCTAAGCCCACAGTGTGGAATGAGTTGGTGGAAGCGTTTCTTGACCGGTTCTTTCCTCTAGAGTTGAGGAAAGCCAAAGCGGGGGAGATCATGAACCTTAAAGAGGGTAAGATGAGTGTTCAGTAGTATACTTTAAATGTTTAATCAGCTAGCCCATTATTCTCCTAAGATGACGAGCAGTATGAGAGCTCGAATAAGGAAGTTTGCTTTCGGCCTTTCAAATGATCTGGTGCTTGAATGTCAAGGGGCGATGCTAAATAGGGAATTGGACTTTTCTAGGCTGATAGTCCACATACAACAGGTTAAGGAAAAGAAGAAGAAGAAGATAGCTGAGTCAACAGAGAAGGACAGGCAGGCGAAGAGAGCCAGATCAGCAGATCAGAACCCCATTCAATAGCAGGGTGGTAATTGGGGTAACAAATGGCAAAAGAAGAAGTTTTGGGGCAAGACGCAGTCTACAGCTAGCGCCCCAATGCCCAGACCTCCAGTTGATAGACGATATCAGAGTTTTCAGGCCAGCCAGGGACCCAGAGCTCAGGATACTCAGTTGCAAAATAGTGTGTCTCAGTAGTACCATTCTTATCCGCGATGTGAGACTTGTGGTAGGCATCATCCGGGAAAGTGCCAGTTAGACTCATCGGTGTGTTATTTATAAGGTTAGACGAGACACTTCCAGAGAGAATGTCCCTCTGCTAGGAGGAATATTGGTGGAGCTAAGTCTCAGGCAAACTCTTCTACATCACCACCGCCACAAAAGGGCACTAATTCAGCTGTCGGGAGCGGTCGTAACCGGCTGTATGCTCTGATTAATCGCCAAGAGGTGGAAGCCTCACCAGACGTAGTCACTGGTACGTTACAAATCTTTTCCTGTGAGGTATATATATTGCTTGATCTTGGATCTACCTTATCTTATATGACCCTATATGTAGTTGTTGGTTTTGGGTTTGAACCCGATGTAATTGTTGAACCTTTCTTTGTTTCCACTCCGATGGGAGATTCGATTGTGGCTAGAAGGGTGTATAAAAATTATGTTATGTCTATTCTTAGTAGGGATACTATAGCCGACCTCATAGAATTTGATATGGTTGTTTTTTATGCTATCCTAGGGATGGACTGGCTCCATCGGTGTTATGCCATACTAAATTGTAGGACCCGAAAGGTTACCTTTTCTTTTCCAAATGAGCCAGCAATAGAGTAGGAGGGGCATTCCTTAGCACCTATAGGGAATTTCATATCTTATCTTAGAGCCCGTAAACATATTTCCAAGGGTTTCTTGTACCATCTTATTTTCGTTAAAGATTTTAACGCCGAAAGTCTCCCCCTTTAGTCTATCCCAGTAGTAAATGAATTCCCAGAAGTTTTTCTAGATAATCTCCCAGGAATTCCACCTGATAGGGAGATAGATTTTGGCATTGATGTGTTGCCAGATACCCATCCTATTTCTATTCCGCCATATATAATGGCTCTTATAAAGTTAAAAGAGTTGAAAGAACAGCTAGCAGATCTCCTAGATAAGGGTTTTATCTGACCTAGTGTTTCTCCTTGGGGTGCACCTATACTCTTCGTGCGAAAGAAAGATGGTTCCCTGCGTATGTACATTGATTACCGCCCATTGAATAAGGTCACAGTGAAAAATAAATATTCTCTTCCTAGAATTGATGACCTTTTTTATCAGCTTCAGGGTGCTAAGTGTTTTTCAAAAATAGACCTTCGTTTGGGATATCATCAGTTGAAAGTTAGAGAGTCAAACATTTCTAAAATAGCCTTTCGAACCAGATATGGTCATTATGTATTCTTAGTCATATCTTTCGGGTTAACCAACGCCCCTGCAACTTTTATAGACCTAATGAATAGGGTCTTCCATCAGTTCCTAGACCTGTTTGTCATAGTTTTTATTGATGAAATCTTGGTTTACTCTAAAAGTAAGGAAGACTATGCCAATCACCTCTTCACTGTTCTTCAAACCCTCAACGATCATAAGTTGTATGCAAAATTCTCTAAGTGCGAATTCTAGCAAAATGCTATTGCTTTCTGGAGGTATATTATGTCTAGTGAAGGGATTAAGGTTGATCCCCAGAAGATTGAGGCAGTAAAGAAGTGGACCAGACCCACGACTCCAACCGACATTCAGAGTTTCTTGGGTTTGGCCAGGTATTACCGAAGGTTTTTAGAGAGTTTCTCTTCTACAGCTACTCCACTTACTAAGTTGACTCAGAAAAAGGTAAAGTTATTATAGTCCGACTCTTGTGAGAATAGTTTTGAGAAGTTGAAAGACAAGTTGAATACGGCTCTTGTTTTGACTCTTTTGGAAGGTACAGAGGTTTTTTTGTGTACTGTGATGCATCCCGTGTGGGACTTGGGTGTGTACTTATGCAGCATAGAAAGGTGGTGTCTTATGTATCTAGGCAGTTAAAGATGTATGAGCGGAACTACCCCACTCATGATTTGGAATTAGCAGCTATGGTGTTTGCGCTTAGAATTTGGAGGTATTATCTTTATGGGGTGCATATTGATATTTTCAATGACCATAAGAGTTTGCAGTATGTTTTCTCACAGAAAGAACTAAATCTCAGGCAAAGGCATTGGATGGAGCTTTTGAAAGACTATGACATGAGCCTTCACTATCATTTGGGTAAGGTAAATATGGTAGCCAACGCCCTCAGCAGATTGTCTATGGGTAGTCTTTCTCATGTTGAGGAAGGGAAGAGAGAGATGGTGAAAGATATTCACTAGCTTACAAATCTAGGAGTACGACTCTTGGATTCTGAAGATGGGGGAATAGTTGTCCATGAGATAGCTACATCTTTTCTTTGTGCGAAAGTTAAAAAGAAGCAGGTTGAAGATCCCATATTGATGCAAATTAAGAATGATGTAGGTCAGCAGAAGGTGATGTCATTTGAGATAGGTAGTGATGGTATTTTGAGATACCAGGGTAGATTATGTGTACCAGATATAGAAGATTTTTGGAATAGAATCCTTAATGAAGCTCATACTTTGAGGTATGTTGTTCACCCAGGCTCTACTAAGATGTACCAGGATCTGAAATCTTTGTATTGGTGGAATAATATAAAGCGTAATGTGGCAAACTTTGTTTCCAAGTGTTTGAATTGTCAACAAGTTAAAGTAGAACAACACATGAGGCTAGGTAGTTCTTCCTAAGAGATAGATTTGCCCTTGTGGAAGTGGGAGATGATTAATATGGACTTCATTACAAGGCTTCTGAAGTCCCAAAACCAGTATGATTCTATTTGGGTGATTATAGATAGACTGACCAAGTCAGCCCATTTTCTGCCAGTCAGGACTAACTATTTGGGAGAGGATTATGCCAAGCTGTTCATTGCAGAAATAGTTTGTTTGCACGGTGATCCTGTGTCCATCATATCCGATTGAGGTACACAGTTCTCTTCTCAGTTTTGGAGATCCTTCCAGAAAGGATTAGGTACCCAAGTGAACCTAAGCACTATTTTTCACCCTCAGACTGATGGGCAGGCCGAACGCACCATTCAGATCCTTAAGGACATGTTGAGGGCCTGTGTGATTGATTTTAAAGGTAGTTGGGTAGAGCACTTGCTGTTGATAGAGTTCGCGTATAATAACAGTTTTCATTCCAATATTAAGATGGCACCATTTGAGGCACTGTATGGGAGAAGATATAGGTCTTCTATAGGATGGAATGAAGTAGGTGAGATGCAAATGTTTGGGCCCGATCTTGTTCTTCAGGCAATGTAGGATGTGAAAGTCATCAGAGAATGACTTAAGACGGCTCAGAGTCATCTGAAATCTTATGTCGGTTTTAGGAGAAGAGATTTAGAGTTTGAGGTCGGTGATTGGGTATCTCAAAAGTTTCTTCTATGAAGGGAGTCATGCGATTCGGGAAGAAAAGTAAATTGAGTCCTCGCTATATAGGACCATATCAAATTTTGAGGAGAATAGGTGGTGTTCCATATGAGTTAGAATTGCCTGCCAGTTTAGGTTTTGTCCATTCGGTATTTCACATATCCATGTTGAAGAAATGCATTGGAGACCATTCTTTGGGGTTGCTTGTAGAAGAGATCAAGGTGACAGCCTCCTTATCATATGAAGAGGAACCTATTGTAATCCTAGATCGTCAGGTCCAGAAGTTGTGAAGTAAATAAATAGTTTCAATTAAGGTGTTGTGGAGAAATCAAAAAATTAAAGAAGCCACATGGTAATCAGAGGATGATATAAGAGAAAGATACCCACACCTTTTTGACCCAGTAAATGATAGATTTGAAGGTACAACCCATACCTAAATCTTTCTATGCTTTCATATGCTTGGAATCGTGCTTGTCTATTTTTCGCATCATTATTCGGGGATAAATGATCCCAAGGGGGGGATATTGTAACACCTCGATATTTTCTTAGCTAAATTTTGTCCATGGAAAGTCTAAGAATTAGATTTTAGAATGATCTAAATTAATTTTCATGTGGAATTTCCAAGATTTCAACCTTTCATTATGTAGATAACTGAACTAGATTTCCAACGATATAAGATTCGTCGAAAACGGACCCTCGGTGAAGAAGTTATGAATAATTTAAAGTTCCAGTCGTAAACATCATCATTTTGGTGTCTAGCGTGATGCGGAGAGGGTCAAATTGACAATCGTCAAAGTCCAGTGGGGCTCCGCGATGGTGGCGCGATGCAGAGGCACTCAATTTCCCACTTGTCAAATTCCAGTGGATTACCATGATTGTGGCACGTCGTGGTGACACCCAAAATTGGGTTTTTAAGTTCAAATTTCCAGTTTCATTTAGGAGTCATTAAGGGTAATTTTTACTTTTCCCTAGTCATGAACATAGCCAGGATTATGACCCATGCTCAGCAGATAGAAGAGCAAAAGAATAAGATAAGGGAGAAGCAGAATAAGAGAGTAAGGATAGGTAGTTTCAAATTTGCTCAGCCTAAATTAGAAGGAGGGAATCATTCTCAATTCCATCTTAAGTCATCCGTTCCAGCTCCTTATTTAGCTAGTTCTCCAGTGCCAAAATTCAGAGACGGCAATAGAGATAGGGAGCTAGGACCTAAGTCTTAAGGCAATGTCAGCAATGCCCGAACTAATCCTCTTTGCCAGACTTATGGTAAGAACCACAAGGGTGTTTGCAGAGATGGCAGCGATGTCTATTTTGGATGTGGCAAGCCAGGCCACAGAGTCTGGTATTGTCCCTAGTCAGGTTATCAGGGTCAGCAAAATCATTCCTCAGCCCAGTCCGGTCTCCCAAATCAGGAGGGTGCCACTTCCAGTGCTACTAGTGGGCAATGCCAAAATAGACTTTATGCTCTCCGATCCCAGAAAGATCAGGAAAATTCTCCTGATGTGGTTACTGGTACGTTACAGATCTTTTACTTGCATGTTTACGCTTTGCTAAATCCAGGAGCTTCCTTGTATTTCGTTACTCCTTACATAGCAGTTGATTTTGGAGTCAATCCTAAAATTCTAGCAGAGCCCTTTTCAGTCTCTACCCCAATGGGAAAAACTATCTTAGCTCGACGGGTATACAGGATCTATCTAGTTATGATATTTAAGAAAGTCACCTCAGTCGACTTAGTCGAATTATAGATCACTGATATTGATGTCATTCTTGACATGGATTAGCTTCATTCCTGCTATACCACAGTCGACTGTAGAAATAGAGTTGTCCAGTTCCAGTTTTTGAATGAACATGTCCTAGAATTGAGGGGTAGTACTTTAGCTTTTAGAGGTCAGCTTGTTTCCTACCTTCGATCTAGGAAAATAATATCTAAAGGATGTGTTTATCATCTTGTTCATGTTAAGGACTCTAGCTCCAAGACTCCCAGTCTTGAATCAATCCTCGTTGTGAATGAATATTCATATGTCTTTCCCGAAGATCTTCCAGGAATTTCTCTCGAAAGGGAAATAGTCTTCGGCATTAATCTTCTTCCAGATACTTAGCCTCTATCTATTCTGCCATACAGAATGGCACCAATAGAAATCAGAGAATTGAAAGAGCAGTTGAAGGATTTCTTAGATAAGGTATTCATCAGACCCACTGTATCCCCATGGGGTGCACCAGTCTTATTCGTTTGCAAGAAAGTTGGTTCTCTCAGAATGTGCATTGATTACAGTCAGCTCAATAAAGTCATGGTCAAGAATAAGTATCCACTTCACCGAATTAACGACTTGTTTGAACAACTTCAGGGTGACAGTTATTTCTCAAAAATAGACCTCAGATTAGGCTATCATCAGCTTAGAGTCAGAGAATGTGACATTCCAAAAACAGCCTTCCATACTCGATATGGTCACTCTGAATTCCTAGTCATGTCCTTTGGTCTTACCAATGCCCCAGCAGCTTTCATGGACTTGATGAACTGTGTGTTCAAAAAATACTTGGACATGTTCATCATAGTCTTCATAGATGATATTATGGTCTATTCCCGCAGTGAGCGTGACCATGCAGACCATCTTAGAATCATGCTTCAAACTCTCAAAGATCATCAGTTGTTTGCCAAATTTAGTAAGTGTGAGTTTTGGCTAAGGTTAGTAGCATTCCTTGGTCATATACTTTCCAGTGATGGCATTAGAGTTGATCCTTAAAAGACCAAAGCAATAAAAAATTGGCCCAGACCTATCTCTCTATTAGATATCAAGAGTTTCTTAGGTTTGGCTAGCTATTACAGAAGGTTTGTTGAGGGATTTTCTTCTATTGCATCCCCTATGTCCAGATTGACTTATAAAAAGTCAAGTTTCAGTGGTCAGATCCTTACAAGAAGAGTTTTGAGGAGTTGAAGACTCGACATACCTCAGCTCTAGTTTTGGCTCTTCCAGATGGTTCAAATAGGTTCGTAGTGTATTGTGATGCATCTAGAGTAGGTTTGGATTGTGTCCTTATGCAGCATGGTAAGGTCATAGCCTACATCTCTAGACATCTTAAACCCCATGAGAAGAATTATGCAACTCATGATCTTGAGTTATCAGTCGTAGTATTTGCCTTAAAGATTTGGAGGCATCATCTATATGGAGTTCATGTAGATGTGTTACCAGATCATAACAGCCTTCAGTATGTCTTTTCCTAGAAAGATCTTAATCTTTGTCAGAGGAGGTGGTTAGATCTCTTAAAATATTATGACATGAGTACCCTTTATAATCCGGGCAAGGCCAACATAGTGGCCAATGCTCTCAGTGGATTGTCTATAGGTAGTTTTCCTCATGTTGAAGACAGTAAGAAGAAGTTAGCTCAGGAATTCAATCATCTTTCCAGACTAGGTATTCACTTAGTTGATATAGAAGAGGGTGATATATGGGTTCAGAGTAGTTCAGAATCATCTCTAGTTTTTTAGGTGAAAGAAAAGCATGATAGAGATCCCAGCCTTATCAAGTTGAAAGAGTTAGTCAAGGACCAAAAAGTAGAGGTTTTCTCCCAAGGGGGAGATGGTGTATTAAGTTGTTAGGATCATCTTTGCGTGCCAGGTGTAGATGACTTGAGGTAATGAATTCTCGCAGAAGCGCATGGTGCTTTCTATTCTATTCATCCAAGGGACACTAAGATGTACTCTGACTTGCGGGAGATCTATTGGTGGAGTGGGATGAAGAGAGATATCCCAGAGTTTATGGCTAAGTGCTCTACATGTCATCAGGTTAAGATAGAGCATCAGAAGCATAGTGTGCCTATACAGGAGTTCATTATTCCTACTTGGAAGTAGGAAGAAGTAAACATGGACTTTGTGATGGGTTTGCGTCGTACTCGCTATCAACATAATTCAATTTGGATCATTATAGATAGGATGACCAAATCATCTTATTTTCTTCATGTCCATACCTCTTATTTCAGTCGAGGATTACACCAAACTCTACATCAGAGATTTGGTCAGATTACACAGTGTCTCGCTATCTATTATATCAGACAGAGGTACCCAGTTCACCTCTTATTTCTGGAAAGCATTCCAAAAGGGTCTTGTTACCCAAGTTCATCTCAGTACAGCCTTTCATCCTCAGACAGATGGTAAAGTGGAAAGGACCATTTAGACTTTAGAAGATATGCTAAGGGCGTGTGTAATTGATTTCAAAGGTAGTTGGGATGACCACTTTCCTTTGATTGAGTTTGCATACAACAACAGCTATCATTCTAGTATTCGGATGGCTCTATTCGAAGCTTTCTATGATAGGAGGTTCAGATCTCCAATCATTTGGTTTGAAGTTCGTGAGGCCTCAGTTATAGGGCCTGACTTATTATTCGATGCCTTAGAAAAAAGTCCAGTTATTAGAGAAAGACTCCGGGCTGCTCAGAGTCTCCAAAAGTCTTATACAGATGAGCGTAGAAAGGATCTCGAGTTAGATATTGGTGATTATGTATATCTAAAGATCTTTCATATGAAGGGAGTGAAGCGATTCAGCAAGAAGGGAAAGCTCAGTCACCGATATGTCAGTCCCTTCAAAATTCTCAGTCGTTTTGGCAAGGTAGCTTATGAGTTTGAGTTGTCTTTAGATCCAGCGTCAGTTCATCAAGTATTCCATGTCTCTTTTCTCAACAAGTGCATAGGTGACCCAGCAGTTTTAGTCCCTATTCAGAGCATAGATATTTAGAACAGCCTCTCTTATGAAGAGATTTCAGTCGAAATCTTAGACTATCAGACTCACAAACAGAGGAACAAAGAAGTCCCTTTAGTCAAAGTTCTTTGGTGGAATCAATTTGTTGAAGGAGCTACTTTGGAAGCAGAAGTAGATATGCTAACCAAGTATCCTCACCTCTTCTCCGCTAACTCAGACTCATCTCAAAGGAACAGTTCTCCTTACGTTTTTCAGTTTCATATTTAGATTTCAGTTACAAGCTTGGATTCAATTCATGTTCAAATCCCCATTATAAACTTGGTATTAATTACCATTGCATGTTCATTAAAGTATTCAAGAGTCAGTTCAGTCAAGTATTCAGGCATTAGACATGCATGTTTAGTAAAGAAGCTCAGCTTATCAATAATTCCAATCATGCTTTCATGAGGAACAGCTCAGTCAGATATCCATGCATTAGACAAGTATATTCAGTATAAGATTTTAGTATACTTGTAGTTCCAGTTATATAGTTATGTTTCAGATATTCACACCCCTTAAGTAAGTCCAGTCCATCAGTATTCTCAGTCTAGTCAGTCTCATTCGAGTACGAATGTTCCCAAGGGGGAGATTATAATACCCCATACATTTCTAATCTAGAAAATAAACCATTGTTCCTACGTATGAAACATTATATCATGTGATTTATATTTGAGTACATGAATTACAATGAGTATCCTAGTGAGAAGAGAGCTTATGATGTGTTAAGTGTGTTCATAAGAGTCACTTAGAGTAAGGCAAGCTAAGAGCTTTTGAATCCATCAAGTTTTAGTGTTTGATTTTGTAAGAGTCATATTTGAAAAAGCATAACTTGGTGTATATATGGTATTTTGGAATATTTAGACCCACCAAATTGTAGAGAATCGAATTATCTTTCCAACAATACCAATTTTACCAAAATCCAACACCCGAGCAAGAAATTATAGATTTGCAAAGTGGAGTGTGTTGCCTAACAAATCGCCTAAGGCTACAGGAATGGTTATGCCATAAGTTTTGCGATGCACAACCTAACTTATGCCATAAGTTGTGCGACGCACGACCTAACATAGGCGATAAGTTGTGCGCCACACAACATAACTTACGCGATAAGTTGTGTACCGCATATCTTATTGCCCAAGTGACATAAACACCCCATTTTTGAGTTATTTTAAGGGCATAATGGGTATTTTCCACCCCTATATAAACCTATAACATGGAATTTATCCCCAATTCAACCAAAATATAGTCATATCTCTCAAAATTCTCTCAAGAACAAGTTAGGGTTCTCAATTAGGGATTCAAATTCAAGAAAATTCCACTGTAAATCTTCATAGAATCACGTACTAAGGTATGCATAGTGTTCATTAATGGATTCCTTTCATCCATGAAACCCAAGAATCAAGTTTTAAGTTATGGATTATGATATTCATGTTATGGGTTGATTATGTTCATGTGGTTGTTGTTGTATGATTCCAAAGTTGGAATCTTTATGTGTTTTTATGAAAATATGTTAGCATGTGAGTTGAAAACCATGAATTTTAGTTGGTTATGATATGTTAATTTGATGAATATGCCATGCCTTAAGATATGCAACCTAAGTGTTTGATAAAATTCCTAAGAGACTAGAAATTATGTAATATATCTCAATTGTGATTTATGTGATGGATTCATCTTTTACCCTTATGTTCAAATGACTCCCATCCTATTGATATGCAATGTAGATGTTGTTTGGAATGCTCATGATGTTAGAGTATGAAATTTTGACATTGAGTATATGCATTCCTACCATGTACAAGATTATGATAACCATGTACTTCACGAAATCCCCAACTCAGTGTATTATGGATTGTTGATATTGGTCATGTATTCAAGAATGTCATGCCTTGTCAGTTTCCTTCTATCGAAGTCCTGGGGTACTTGTACCCAAAAATTTAGCTATGTGCCTAGAGCCAGTGTCATGTTTTCATGATATCCTCAGTCAAGGTATGTTTAGTAAATTCAATAAGTCATGTGACTCAGGAAAACTCAGTAAACTCAGTAATCCTGTAATCTCAAAAAGCTGAGTAATTTAGTAATCTCAGTAGTATTCCATCAGTCAACGAAACTTAATGTACTCAGTCTAGTTCATTTCAGTTAATCATGTTCAGTGTCTATTAAGATGGGAGTAGGATTTAGCACCGAGTGAACCCAAGTATGAGGACACACACTGACAGTTGAGGGTGTGATCCTTAGAAGTAATCCTTGTATTCCAGAACTATGTAGCCAATATAGGTTGAGACATCAATACTGACAGATGAGGGTTGATAAGGTGGATAAACACTGTTAGATGAGGGTCCCACCATTCTCAATTGAGGACACTGCCAGATAAGGGTCACTCACAGCTTGTCTTTACTAGTGGCGCGGTATTGACACCCTTATAATTGCGGTTATAGATTGGACCCTAACTCAGCTATAATACATTATTTAGGGTATTTCGAATAGATGACTACTTCCCACAGGCTCAGTCTCAGTAAAAGAACTCAGATAGTTCTTCAGATTTTAGGATTGTCAAATACAGTCAACTCAACACAGTACGAAACTCAGCTAGTTCCATCAGAACCTAGACTGTCAGATTTAGTCGCTCAGTATTAATTACATCAGTTATCAGTAACTCTTGTTATCAGTAATCAAACTGTATTATCTGTATCATCATGAATTTAGTTACTGTCACTTATTCATGCATGTATTCTCATGTTCATGTTATACAGTTAGTTGTTCATGCATTTGAACCCTTTGCATTCATCCTACCTCACATGCATACCAGTACATTCAATCATACTGATGTATTTCCACTATGGTGTTTTATTCTATACCATAGGTTCAGAATCACGAGCTCCAGAGCATCAGTAGTATTTTAGTTTCAGCAATCAGAGGTAGCAGTGAGTCCTCATCCTTCGAGGACATGATCATTACTTTATTTCAGTAGTTGGAGTTAGTTGGGGACATATCCCATCAACTCCTTATTCAAACAGTTTAGTTTTAGAGGCTTTTCAGACTACAGTATGTTTAGACAATTTTATTTCAGTTTTTTTGGGTATTGAATACCATACTTTCAGATGTTATGTTTTATCAGTTTTGAACTTTATGGCCTTTCATCCTCTATTTCTGCATTTATACAATATATTATGCAGTGTTCAGGTACAGATATCAGTCATGGGTTAGCTAGTGGTCCTTCAGGGTCATGAGCACCGTATAGCATTTTGAATACCAAATTCGGGGCGTTATAATATATTCCCATGTTGTATCTCCCTATTTCTTCTCCCAAGATCACAAGGTTGACAATATATGTATTTTACGAGTGATCAATCCATAAAATAATTAAAACAGAATAACAAACAATCAAAGATGATAAGAAAATCTAACAAAATTAATCCCAAATAATAGTACTCATATTCTTGGCTTTAACCTCAAAAAAAGGGTTTTTAGACGATAACATTCATAATCACGATCCAAATAATTGAATACATGATATGAATAATTAAAAGCTAATTAAATAATAAAAACCTAAAAAATACATGTAGCAAACTCCAAATAATTCTCCTCCATTCCATAATTGTCCAAGTATATTCTCCAAAGTTGTCCACTAAATTGTCCAATGTTCTTTTGGTACTTGCCCATACCATGAAACACATCATGCGTCGCACATAGTAGTGCCCCAAAATGAAGGCTGCGTCACACGCCTCTACTGGATTTTGCATCTCAAAATTTTTCTAAGGCATGGGGGCACTAAAATACAGCATGCGACGCACGCTCATCGCACGCACACACTGGATATTACGTCCCAAAATTTTAGGTATGTCTCTCATCCCATCTTTCATCCCTTGTATCGTGGTGTATTTCTCATGGATTTCCAGCCTTTATATCATGATTAGATCATGGTATTCAGATCATAAAGCTTCCTACATACTCACACACCACATATTAGAGATCAAAACAACTCAATATCCTCAACGATGAATCAAAACACAAGCGAAGACTCGGCTAATTCGCAATGATTTTCAATTTATGTTTCAACTCTTGACTTATTCAAATTAAATTTTTTACTTTAAAAACAAGTTGCTCCACTCATAATTACATATTTAAACCATTTGGAACAAATTAAACACATTAGAATTAAATGAAACCAACTAGACATGCAACTAGCTCAAGCTAGTAAAACTAGTCTTCTCGATTAAACTCTAAATGACTCAATTAAATACAAACTATTTTTCAAAAGACTTGGAACATTGTAATCACGCCCTTAGACACTAAAATGCTTATTTATATCAATATTAACATGTTAATCACACAAATTTCTCTAAAGAATATAGAATAGTAATACTAGGATGCATAAATATACCCAACATCAATGACATGTCTCAAAAGATAAAGTTTCCCATTAATAAGCTGGATATTATTAATATGGATTTCACTACGGTTCATCCACGATCTCAAAATTAGTATGATTCTATATAGGTCATTGTGGATAGAACGACTAAGTCTGTTTATTTGTTACCGATAAAGACCAACTACTCAGTAGAGGATTATGCTAAGTTGTTCATTTAGGAGATAGAAAATTTGCATGGAGTATTGGTATCCATCATTTTAAACTGAGGTGTGCAGTTCTCTTCTCACTTTTGGCATTTATTTCAGAATGGTTAGGGTACTCAGGTGAACCTTAGCACCATTTTGTACCATCAAATGGATGGAAAAGTAGAGCGTACTATTCAAACTTTAGAGGATATGTAAAAGGCCTTTGTGATTGATTTTTAAGGTAATTGGGTTGACCATTTTCCTCTTACTGAGTTTGCCTACAATAACTGTTACTATTTTGGCATTCAAATGGCTCTTTTTAAGGCTTTTATGGTAGAGGGTACATGTTTCTTATTGGATGGTTTAAGGTGGATGATACTATATTATTTGTCCCTGACTCGGTTATCCAAGCAATGGATAAGGTAAAAGTGATCAGATAAAGACTTAAGATTGCTCAAAGTCGCCAAAACTCTTATGCAAATATGAGGCATAGTGAGTTGAAGTTTATAGTAAGTGATTAGGTGTTCTTGAAGGTCTCTCCTATGAAAGAAGTGATTGGAATTTGGGAATAAGGGTAAACTCAATCCCCATTATATTGGTCTATATTATACTATGAGGATAATTAGGAATGTCACTTATGAATTATATTTACCATTGATTTTGGCTTTAATTTACCCCGTTTTCCATGTTTTCATGCTTAAGAAGTGTGTGGGTGACCCTTCTTTGATAGTGCTAGTTGAGGATGTTGGTGTTGAGGATTCGTTATGTTATGAGAATGCCCCGGTTAAAATATTTGATAGATAAGTTCATAGATGAAGGAACAAGGATGTAGCTTTGGCAAAGGTCCTTTAGAGAAATCAAAATATGGAGAAAGCTACATGTGTATCTGAAGAAGACATGAATGCAAAGTACCATTCTTGTTTCCAGAAATGGTTGAAAGTGTTTTGGGTATGATTTTTGTTTCAATATTGTTGCATTTTAATTTGTCCTTGATTCTGATTGCATTCTTTCTTTTATCGTGCTAAGGGCATCTTAACTTTTCATTCGAGGATGAATGATCCAAAGGGGGAGGGGGTAATGTGATATCCCAAGTTTTTGATAACTAAACCCTCTATGAGATAAATAGTTTGATTAGTTTTCCAATACCACTAGTCTCTCCTTAATCCAATACCAAGGTAAAAATTTATGGCCAATTCATGGAGATAATGTTAAACAGCCAGTAATAGTAGCTCAGACCACTATTCATTGCATAACATAATGAGTCATGGGGAGGACTCATTGCCACGATAATAAGAAAGCCCGGACTTTGGTCCCTTGATAATGAGTCCAGTGTACGATTCATTGCGAGACACATTGAGTCATTATGAGGGACCCATTGTCAAAACAGTGAAGAAGTAGATTATCGATCCTTGGGTAATGACTCAAGGCCATGACTCATTGCCAGACCTTATAAGTAGTTACCCAAGTCGTGATAACTGTTCTCAAACTTTTTCTTTATATTTTAATTAGGGTTATTTTGGTCTTTTCCTCCCCCAATATTCTTTTCCACGACTTACAATACTTGGGTGACCCTTTTTCCCTTCAGTTATCAAGATCAAATGTCACTTTTTCCTCTTTAACTCCCAAGGCAAGAGGTATTAGGGTTTTACTAGGAAATTCAACATTTAGGTTTCAAACTTCAAATTATCTTCAATTTCTTCTATACTTCAGGCTTGTTTCTCATCCTTAACATTAATTTTACATTATGGCATTTATTTAATGATTATTCATATGATTTAATTGATGGGTTTGAAATGAGACTGATGGTTTTTAATTGATTATTACTTGAATTAAATTCCCTATTTTTAAATCTATATTTCATGTTTTTAATTGATTTTTTGGGACAAAACTGGTGCATTGTTCTAATGGTTGGAAAGGGGAACATGGGTTTCCCCAAATTAGATGAATTTTGGCATAATAATGGTCTTAACCACAACCCACTTTACAATCTTGGTTTTAAATGTGGTTATTTACATAATTTAACTTGTTTTGAACCTATTGCATTGCATTAAAGGACAAATAGATAAATATGGTTTTGGAATGCCCTTGGTGGCCATGGTTTTTTATTTAAATGGAACTTTGAAGTCTAATGGTTAAATGAATTGGTTTGGCATAATTGAATCAGCTTATAAGCATATTGGTATGATAATATCATGTTGGAAAATCCCTAATAAAGAGTTCATAATTAATGGATGAGTTATGTGTAAAGTATTTTAATTTGGGCTTAAAGGGAATTGTGTAGTTCACCGTGAAAGTTTAGTCCCGAGGGGACTAACATTGGAAACCAAGTTTGCCAATTTAGGGTTCTAAATGACCATGTGCTTAGTGCATACTTTATATTTTGGATGGCTACCACCGTGGTTTCCTTAGCCTTTCCTCGATTTCTTTTGTGTGTGCAGCTAACACACACTAAGGCCCTTACGATAGAGAGAGACAGACTCATATAATCCATGGGTGCTTTTAGGATGAAAAGAGCTATATAGTTAAGGTTAATAATTTAAACTCTCATTTTCAAGACTTTTTTCCCTATCTCAACATCCTATATATATATATATATATATATATATATATATATATATACATATGCACAACATATTTATAAATATATAATGCCATTTCCAAAAATCCAGTCAGAAACCATATGCACAACATATTTATAAATACATACATATATATATATATACATACATAGATATATATATACACATACATATATATATATATACATACATACATATATATACATATATATATATATTTATATATTTATAAATATGTTATGCATATGGTTTCTGACTGGATTTTTGGAAATGGCATTATTTTATCCCTTCCCCTGAGTTACATGTAAGTACTCGCCAACTGACTATTCTCGGACGCTGCATTATTACATGATGTAGATTCGAAGGATTTTTTTGTCAATCCTATGCAGCATTAGGTGGCGTGGTTCATTGGTTGATTTGTTGTGAGTAGTTAGCCTTATCTTTCGTAAAGCCCTACCATTTTATTAGGTTTCTTTTTAGATTTTGGGAATTGTTAATTCCCTTTGCCATATTCAGGGGCATGTCCTGACTTAGTTTAGTATTCTCGGTTTAAAGTCTTCATGAACAAGTATTGGGTTGGTTGTTTGATTTGATTCCTGGAATTATCACTTGGTTTATTTATCCATCTTATTGCTATTCTGGTTGTCTTTAGTTATTTACATTTATGTGCTAACTAAGGGGATGGTCTCTGGCCCACTATGGGCTTGAGATACTCATCATAACGAGGCCCTAGTTTGGGTCGTGACAAGTAGATACTTGGGAGGATGAGTCTAATATAAGGTGTAGATAGCCCCATCTCCCTACCTCTTCAGGTATTTTATTTGCTTTTTTGTTCGATGATGAACTAGGGTTGTATTGGTGGATAGTGTAATAACCATGGTAGTGATTGCTTTCCTTTTTATGTGCTTTGATTCTTTTTCCCATCCTTATAGTTGTGAAATGTTATTTGCAAGTTGTGGGGATAGCTATCACGGTCCCTGACATATTCGGTTGTAATTCAGGAGAGTTTGAGACCATTTGAGGATTTAAAAGACATAAGTTTGACTTTGGTTTGTATTTTAAGTATCGAGTGCCAAATGGCAATTTTTACTATTTCATTAGATCTAAAATATTATATTAGGACAGGAGCATAATTAGTTCGAGTCCCAAGCCTTTATTTTACATTTTTACCCTTCATTCAAAAACCACTTAATATAAGGGTCCTTAGGGCTAATTTATTTTAAATGATATTTTTTAAAATTTGATAGTGACATTGAGTCTGAAACAACAAAAATTTTCGAGTATCATATATTTTTTACTTCTGCGAGGTCCCAAATGAATCTCGATGGTTCATTTGGAGACATACATTTTCATCTCTTATTGTCAGGACTGGTGCAGCCATTATAGGGGTCACTTGGTAGCCTTAGCAATATTACCTAGGTGGACCATGAACCACCTTAGCTAAGGCCCAGATTCATCAGACATCGCCTTAGCGATATCTTTCATTGCCTTAATGCAACCGCCTTAGTGGTACATAAGGTTCCATAATGGTCACATGCATGGCAAGTGACTATCACCCTAGTGGTAGTCTAGGTTCTCAAGCAACGTTGCTAAGGTAATGATCGTACCGCCTAGGTGATGTCACTGATATAAATTCCAATTTTTACCTTCTTATTTCATTCTTCCTTTTCCAAGCTTTGGGGCCTTGGTTTTGATAAATTCAAAGAGGGTTTTTTATTGATCTCTTGTGGGTAACCTATAACTACTATTTCCATTAATTTTTATTGATTTGATCTTCAAAATAGCTTTAAATCTTCTTTTCAAACTAGAATTTAGGGATTTTTTAGGTAAACTTTTTAAAAGGGTTAATCAATTTGAACACAAATGTCAACCATTTTTGCGTGAGTACTCTTAAATTCTTTTGACTTGGGGAACATATTTCAAAAATAAAATTCTAGTTTCACCCTTTTTGTGTTTGAACCCAGTTTTTGAACTAATTAGTACTCAATTCAAATATAGCTAATAGGGGTATCATTAGCTTCCTTTTGAGGAAAAAATCATGTTTTTGATAGTTTTAGCTCATAGCAAAACCATTCATAAAGGAAAGGCTCTACATTGAAGGCTCAAGCTTGGATTTTACTTTTCGAGATAGGTAAAGGCTTGACTTTCTTTAGACTGTACTGAGTAGTTAACGTTCTTGTAAAGCATGTTATGAGTTATGAATTTAGTCGATGGGGTAGTATATTGGAATTATATTTATTATCGTGTTCTCGTGTGAGGTCTTATTAATTATTATTGGTGACTTTGAAGGAATATAATTGTGGTAATGTCCGAGTAGTAGCTTTATTTGACATTATAGCCCTTATTTGTGCACTAATTTCCATGATTACTTGTGTTGCCTATGTGGGGGCTTGAATAGATATTATAGGCCAGATTATTTTCCTTTATCATGATAGTAATACCCAAAAAAGGTATTTTAAGATGATATTATTGATGTTTGCATGACTATTCACTTTAGTGGTGTCAAGAAGGGCTTATATCATGGACTATTAACATATTGAGAAGATTTTGATATCATGTATACAATTATTGAGTTGATTCATTATCATCATATTAACTTGATTATGAGCATTCATCCTCATCTTATTCATTCATATTTATAATAACTGGTACTACTAAGAAACACTTAATATAATCCTTGATCCATAAACATTATCCAAAAAGGTGAATTGAGATATGAGAAGGTATATGGGTTACAAACTCCCCATGGGTCATGTATTAAAGAGTTGAGGATCTCAAAGTGTATACAAAAAGCCATGCGATGGCTTACCATCATCATAATCACATCATCATTGCATTGTGTTGCATTACATTTGTAATGTCCTGATTTTGGTGACTTCTGTGAATTATTCATTTTATAAGATTTGACCATTTTACCCCTCCTCATGGTTGTTTTGTGCTATTTTTGTAATACGGGATAACTGGCATTGTTCCTAATGCATTTTAATTTAATTTGTGTAAGTTTATGGTTTTTAGAGGCTAAAAAGGCTTTATAATTGACTTTGGTCAACATTTATTAATTTATGCATCAGATAGAAAAATGGACTGCTCCAGCAAAATTGGAACAAGAATTGTAGGTTGATAACATGGTTTGTGTGGTTTTACAACTATTATGTCTCATTTTGACCATAAGTTTGGAAAGTTCTGAAATTAGGTTTCGACGGTCAACTTTGTTAAAAGAATATTTTTTTCAAAAATCTAATATCATTATTGAGTCTAAAAAATCAAATTTAGTCTAGTAGGATAGTTTTTTTGCATTCTCGAGATTTTAGATGAATCACGAGGGGTCCATAGAGACTTAGAACTCTCTAAGTCTCCAGCTGATGCACCACTCAGTTGGTGCATCTACTTAAGAGACATTTTGGTAGCTTAAGCAGCCTGTCTTGACATCCAAAGTGTCACTTAAGCAACAACTAGTTTGCTTAAGTGACACTCGAGTCACTTACACAGCACTCACAAACCAGGACGGTATCGCAAAAGCGACACCTAGTATATATATATAGATATATATACCCTTTCATAATTTTTCACCATTTTTGAGACTTGAAGCTTGGTTTTCGAGTTTTTGGGAAATTTCTTTCATTTTTTAGCTTAGGTCAGTTCCAAATCCCTATTTCTATTATTTTTCTTCGATTCTTATCATTTAAATCTTGTTAAAATTTTAAATCAAAAGTGGAATTTGGGGATTTTTTCTCAAAAGGCCTAAATTAGAAAATTTTCAATTTAAACCCTAATTTTAACTTATTTTTCAATTAGTTTTCTCCTTTAGGTTCTTTTAATCATGGGAAATATATCTTTGAACTAAAATTCTGATTTTACTCTTCTTCTTTTATAATTCATTTTGGGGGTCCGCTTAAACCACATCATGGAAATGGGTGATATGGGTATCATTGTCTTTATTTTAATGCACTGATTCCATATTTGTATGTTTCAGTTGATTTTAAGGTTGTTTGTGAGGAAAAGGCTTTGTAGTTAGCACTTTATGGATTGGGATTCTGTCATTTGAGGTCGATTTTGGCTTAACATTTTTTAGGCTGGTTGGGTAGTTAATATTGATATAAAATAATGTCATTGGTGTGGGAACTAATCATGGAAATGACTTTGTTATTATGGTGTGCTCATGTGGGGTCCTTTATTATTATTTGGTGTTTTTGAGACATTATTTGTTATATGTGACCATGCGGGATCCTATATGATGTTATTGTGCTGGAATTTATGTAATATGTCATCTTCTTCTTGGTGAAAAACTATGTAAGTTGGTATTTGTATGGTAACAATTGGCATATTATTGTATATCTTGATATATTTGGTTTATGACTATATTGGATTCATGGATAGTTGGCATATTTAGTGGATTTTTAGCTCACGTGGTTGGTAAATTTGTTGGATTTTGAAATTCTCATTCTGGTAGATTGTGAGCATTACATCCTCATATCATATACATTCATTAAACATTGGTATCACATGGAAAAACTAGTTTTTTCTGATAGAAAATGTGACATCTTTAAAAACTTTTTACCGATGTATGTGCCAGAGAGAAGTTATGTATATTGGACTGGTACTGTATATTGGATTGTATATGGGTTAATGAACCCACCAATAGGTTATACCTTGGGAGCACACCTCGATAGGTGTATACTAAGGTTGTGCGACAACCTTGTACATCACATCATTATCATTTTTATTGCATTTTTACACACTGTGCTTATTTTGTATTGTATTTTTGTTCTTGATGTGAAATTTCCCTATTTGTGTCCATTTCTTATTTTTGCATTTAGTATATGTATATATTGTAGAATTGTTAGTGGAGACGCTACAGGCTACTATTTTGAATATTTTTTACTGCAGGTGACATGCCCATAGTGTGTATTTTATATGCTTTATATTCTACTTTGCTCGGTCGACCTATGATACCTACTGAGTACAAATTTACTATGTTCGCCCCTATTGCGCCCTTTTGGTGTAGATACATATATGAGTGAGCCATATGGTAGATGCTTTAGGCGGTGATTAGAGTATTTTTGAGGTAGTAGGTAGTCTATGCTTCCATAATTGATCTACTACCTTCTCTTGATTAGTGTTTTCCTTATTGTGATATCTAGAGATATATTATGATCCTTTTGGACTATCAATTGTATTTTTTGACTTTGATATGAATTCAATTGTTTCTTATACTATGACACCAGATTTTGGGAGATTTATGGTATCTTTATTATGTATCTTTCCACTATTATTGTATATGTGTTGTTTTCTTCATTCTATAAGTCTTACCAAGGGTTTTGTGTTGCTTTTCACTCTTTGTAATAATCTGGGTGATAGTTTTACTTACCAAGGCTTGTCGTGACAAGTGACATCATGACCCTTAGTTTTTGGGTTATGACAAATTGGTATCAGAGCTACGGTTCATTGGTCTCGTTAGTGTAAGAAAAAGGTGTCGAGTAGAGTCTCACGGATTGATATATAGACGTCTATATCAATCTTTTGGAGGCTATAAGATATCATTAGGAAACCTTCCTTATTTTATTCTATATCATGCAAATTTTTCCATACATTATGTTCTAAGTTATATTTCACAACTTTTATGTAGATGGTGAGGACTAGATCTCATGAGGTTAGAGATGTTGATCCATCATCCGAGGAGAGAGCTCAGTGTAGAGGATGAGTTGTAATTCATGAATGGTCCTAAGGTAGCGGATAGGAATGAGAAAATGCCTTGTCCAAATGTAATACTAGGGGCTCTCCCCTAATCCTCAAGTTGCACATGCTGGAGATATAGAACGTACTCTGGTTCAATAAATATTTCTACCCTAGTCTTATAGAGGTTATGGATTCATATGCTGACTCATTTGGAGGATGCTCTTTGAGTGCACCTAGTGTTCCACTAGCTTTAAGTATTTTACCTCCGTCTATACCAGAGCCTGCCAATGGTTTTCCTTTGATTATGAGTGTGGATCCTCCAGTGGCACAAATATTTGCTTATGGTACTCCACAGACTCCGAGTTTCGTTCTTTCTATGCCGACCTCTGAGTATGGTATTCCAAGATCAGGAGTTTAGCCTTCATTTATGTTGCCCCCTTAGGTGGGGTCTCAGACAGCCAAATTTACTAGGACTAATATTATTGTGAGTATAGTTATATCTTCTGAGGATCAGAAGAGGTTTTAAAGATTCACTCATTTAGGTCAACCTAGGTTCAGCAATACTGTGGAAGAGGATGCCTATGAGTTTTTGATTGATTATCATGAGAAATTAGATAACCTTAGATCACTTGAGTTGCATGGAAATGAATCCAGTGATTAGTAAAGGTCACTTGTAAGTTGTATACCTCTTGGTTCACCAAAGATATCTTGGAATCAGTTTCATGAAGCCTTTTTAAATAGGTTTATTTCTTACAGTTTGAGAAATCATATAAGAGATGAGTATGATCACTTAGAGAAGGAATCCATGACTATTACTAAGTATGAGTCACGTTTCCATGTCTTATCAAGATATTCATATACCAATATTGCTAGAGTGTTTGAGAAGATTCAAAAGTACATAAAGGGGTTGGATATTTTGCTTCAGCTTGCTACTGCCTAGATGACAATGTTAGGAGAGTCATTTCAGAGTATAGTGGATCATGCAAAAATGACAGAGTATTTTCTTTGAGCATCTCAAGAAGGCATTAAGAGGATGTGATGTCAGGGAAAGTTCAAAGGTAACACTCCTCGCGGTTGAGATTTTAGAAGTTTTCATGGGTATCTTAGTAAACCAGTGTAAGGCAGCCTTGTAAGTTCAGGTATTGGGTCTTATAGTTTAGTAGCTTTAGGTGGCCATTCTAGCTTAGCCGTACCTCCCCTATTGAGTTAGGTCCCAGAGGTTGCTTTGTGTGTGATAAGGTTATCCATGTGGCTAAGGATTGTTCTTGACATATTTTTAGGCCTACTCTTATATTAGTAGTGAGAGGTAGAGGTTCTACTAGAGGTACATAAGGTAGAAGTAGTAGGTATTGTGGTCGTGGTCCGAGGATACTCAATGGTTTAGTGGTCGTGGATAGATATATGTTATACCCGCTAGACCAGAGGCAAAGGCTTTCAACGCTGTCATCACTAGAATTATCTCTATTTGTTTTATATCTACATCAGTGTTACTTTATTCATGGAAAACTTCTCTTATGTGGCTGCATATTTTTCTTTGGGTTTTGATTCTACTAGTGAGCCTCTTTCCATACCTATTCATGTATCTACCCTGTATGAGACTCTATAATGGTGGATTGGGTGCACCAATCTTATATTATAACCTTAGTTGGGTATGAGATGGGTAGATCTGATTATTCTAGATATGATAGATTTTGATGTTATCTTGGGTATGGATTGGTTAGCTCCTTATCATTTTGTCATAGATTGTTATGCTAAGCTTCATGACCTTAGCTTTGTCGGGTGTACTAAGGATAGCTTGGAAGGGTGTACTTCATTTAGGTCCTAAGAGAGTTATATCTTACCTTCAAGATCAATTCTTGGTTAAGAGGGGATGTTTATCTTATTTAGCTCATATTTGTGATACTAGTGTTGTTTCCCACCCCCTTTGGATTCTATTTGTATTGTCCGTGAGTTCAGGGATAATTTCCAAAATTGCCTGGTTTGCCTCTGGATCATGATATTGACTTTTTTATTTATGTTGAGTTAGGCACCAAGCTTTTCTATTCCTTCTTATAGGATGGCCCAATAGAGTAGAAGGAATTGAAGGATCACTTGTAGGAATTATTTAAAAAGGGATTTATCAAACCTAGTGTATCACCTGAGGGTGTGTCTATCTTTTTTGTGAAGAAAAGGGATGGGTCTATGTGTTTGTGTATAGATTATCATCAGTTGGATGAGGTGAAGTTAAGAATAAGTATCATTTTCCTTATATTGATGATTTGTTTGATCAACTTCAGGGTGTTTCAGTGTTTTTGAAGATTGATATTACTTTAGAGTATAGTGATTAAGGATTAGAGCATCAGACAATCTAAAGATAGCTTTTCAGACTCAGTATGGTCATTATGAGCTCTTGGTCATGTCATTTGGGTAGACTAATACCCAATCCACGGTCATGGATTTGATAAACTGGGTATTTTAATTGTATCTTGACTTTTTGTTATTATATTTATAGATGATATCTTGGTTTGCTCCAAGAATGAGGCTGACTATGAGGAGCATTTATGGATTGTACTCCGGCGATTGAGATATGAGAAGGTGTATGCTAAGTTCTCTAAGTGTGTATTTTTGTTGGAGTTTCTTTCTTTCTTGGGTGATATGGTGACCAAGTATGGTACTATGGCCGATTTGTCCAAGGTTGCAGCAGTTCATGATTAGGCTAGGCCTACATCTCCTACGTTGATTTAGATTTATATTGGTTTAGCAGATTACTATCAGCATTTTGTTGAGGGTTTTTTATCTATTATGGCTCAGTTAACCAAGTTAACTCAGAAGAATATTTCCTTTAAGTGGTCCAATTCTTGTAAGGCGAGGTTTCAAAAGCTTAAGAATTTATCAACATCAACTCCCATCTTGACTTTGATCAAGGAGGCGTGATACTTATCGTATGGGTTTAGGTGTTGTGTTTATGTAGGAGGGTAAGGCGAATGCTCATGCTTCTCATTGGTTGAAGCCCTATGAGAGAATCAACCTATCCTATGATTTGGAGTTATGTTCAATTATATTTTCTTTAAAGTTGTGGAGGCACTACTTTTATGGAGTATGTTGTAAGATTTTCTGGGATCATCATAGCCTTCAGTATTTATTCACCCAGAAAGATCTTAATATGAGGTAGTGTTATTGTCTTGAGTTGCTTAAGCAGTATAACCCTACTATTCTCTATCATTCGGGCAAGGCTAATGTGGTTACGAATGCCTTAAGTTGAAAGTCAACTAGAATGGGTAGCTTAGTACATCTTTTAACCCAAGAGAGGCCTTTTTCCTTAGAGGTTCAGTCTTTGGCTAACTAGATAGTTAGGCTTGAAATTTTGATACCTAGATGTTTTTTGACATTTGTAGAGGATATGTCTTCCTAGATAGAGCATATTTTGGATCATTGGTTTAATTATATTTAATAGAGAGAGATTCGGGATAAGGTACTGAATGGAGATGCTCAGGAAGCCTCATTTGATCCAAATGGTGTTTTGAGAATTGGAGGCTGAGAGTGGTTTTAAAATGTGGGTGATTGGATTATATTGATTTTAGAAGAGGCTCATTATTATAGGTATTCAATTCATCCCTGAGTGACTAAGTTGAATTATGATTTAAGACAACACTAGTGGTGGGGTGGTATATGGAAGGATATAGCATATTTTGTATCTCGTTGCCTATGTTGCCAGTAGATAAAGGCCAAGCTTTTGAGGCCTGGTCATTTACTTTAGAGGTTACCCATTCTCGAGTGGAAATTGTAACTGATCACTATAGACTTCATCACTAGGTTGCCTCACACTTCTCATAGTTCTGACAATTTTGGTTCATCATGGATCAACTAACCAAATCTGCTTATTTTATTACAATTTAGGTTTCTTTCAATACTGAGAGGTTGGCATCATATCTATAAAAATGAGATAGTTTATCTTTATGGTGTGTCGGTGCCTATCATCTAAAATCGAGGTTCAGTGTTCATATCTCACTTTTGGAAGACATTTTAGGAGGAGTTGGGTAACCTAGTGGATCTTAGCATGGATTTTCACCCCCATACTAACGATTAGTCAAAACTGACTATTTAGGTTTTGGAAGATATGCTCCACACTTATGACATAGACTTTGGAGGTCAACGGCAGCAGCATCTAGCTTTGTCAGAATTGTTATATAATAATAGCTACCATTCCACTATTAAGATGGATCCTTTTTGAGGATTTGTATTGTAGGCATTACCGTTCTCTAGTTTGTTGGTTTGAGACTTCTAATATTACACCTCGAGATATGAATAGAGTTTGGGTCATTCAGGATAAACTTCAAGCGGCTCAGAGAAGGCAGAAGTGCTATGCAAAACATAGATTTCGTGCCTTGAGATTTAGTGTTAGTGACCAAGTCTTTCCTTGTTTGTCTCTCATAAATGGTGTGATGAGGTTTGGGAAGAGAGAAAAGCTTATCCCCAGGTACATTGGACAATTTGGGATTCGTCGGAGTATTGGGGATGTGGCTTATGAGTTAGCATTTCCCCCAGATTTATCAGTTATCATCCAGTCTTTTATATTTCCATGCCTTGGTATAACATTAAGGATAAGTGTCATGCCATTCATTGGGATTTGCTGCAATTAGATGAGCGGTTGTCTTTTGTTGAGGAACCCATCTACATTTTAGCCAGGGATGTTAAACTGTTGCATTCTAGAGATATTCTAGTGTTAAGGTCTAGTGGAGACACCGACCTGTTTATAAGGATACTTGGGAGGTCGAGTCTTATATGCATAGTAATAATCCCTAGTTTTTTGCTGATTCAGGTATATCCTCTTTCCTTTAGTTCAAGGATGAACTAGATTCTAAGTGGTGGATGATATAATAACCTGATTTTTGGTGATTTTTGTGATTTATTCATTTTTTGTTATTTAACCATTTTACCCCTCCTCGTGGTTGTGTTGTAGCATTTTTAGGGTATAGGGATGATTGGCACATATCCCAAAGCATTTTGATGTGATTTGTGTGAGTGTATGGTTTTTGGAGGTTAACAAGGTTTTGTAGTTGATTTTAGTCAGCATTTATTGATTTGTGCGTTGGATGGCAAAATAAACTATGCCAGCAGATATAGAACGTCAATTTTAGATTTTCAACATGGTTGTTGTGGTCTTACGACTTTTATACCTTATTTTGACCCTCAGTCCTAAAAGTTGTGAAATTAACTTCAGGGGTTAATTTTGAGTAAATGATTTTTTGCAAAAATCTAATATTGCCATTGAGTTTGGAGCATCAAATTTAGTCCAGTGGAATAGTTTGTTTGCATTCTCAGGATTTCAGATAAATTTTGAGGGGTCCGTGTAGACTTGAAACTCTCCAAGTCTCCAGCTGATGTACCACTCAACCGGTGCATCCGCTTAAATGATATTTTTGTCTCTTATGCAACAGTCGGGTTGCTTACGCGACCCTCGTGGACCAAGTGGGTATCGCTAAAGCAATATTTGGTTGCTTAAGCAATGTCCTCTTAAGCGATCTGGTGTTCACTTAAGTGACACCTCATATATATATATATATATACCTTTTCGCGATTTTTCACCATTTTTGTGACTTAGAACTTGGGGTTTTGAGTTTTTGGGAAATTTCTTTTATTTTAGAGCTTGCGTAAGCTCCAAATCCGTATATCAATTATTTTTCTTTGATTCTTGTCATTTAGATCTTGTTAAAACTTAAGTTCAAAAGTACATTTTTGGGACTTTTGCCATGAAGGACTATAATAGAAATTCTTTTATCCAAACCCCAATTTAAACCCATTTTCAACTGGATATTTTCCGATCGGTTCCTTAATCGTGGGAATTTATTTTTGAGCTAAAATTCTAGTTTTACCTTTCTCATTTGAAAATCCATTTTGGGAGTCTGTTTTGACCTCGACCCAAAAATGGGCAATACGGGTATCATTGGCTTTCTTTTAATGCATAAATTTCATATTTGTATATTTTAGTTGAGATGTTCTTGAGGGGAAGTGCAAGACCATTAAAATTTTAATTATTTTATCTTTTGATCTTCTCGTGTTTGTAATATCAATTTTTGACTTGAATTATGTTTAGGAATGTTAAAAGGGTAATTTGGGAAAGTTTTAGAATTTTCAGAAAGGGTTTGAGGCTATTTTAGAACTTCGAGGAAGCGTACCTCTGCATTATTTTCGTGTCATGGAGGTTACCCTCCACGAAATTGGTGTATCACGGAGGATAACCTCCGTAATAAGGACGTGCCACGCCAAGGGTAAATTTTATCCTGTTTGTTTTTTCTCACTTAAGGGTGAGGGACTTTTGGTCTTTTCTCTTTTTCCAAGACTTATGAATATTAAAGGGACAATTTTTCTTCAGCTTTCAAAGATCAAACTCTACTTTATTTATCTTTACCTCTCCAACCAAGAAAGCTTAAAGATTTCAATATGCATTCATCATCTAGGCTCTAAACTCATAATTGGCTTTGTATTTTTTTACATTTCAGGCATGTTTCTCTTCCCTAAACTTTAATTTCACATTTTGGAATTAATTTGATGAATTTTTATGTGATTTAAATAGTGGCTTTTGAAATTTAGTTGAGGGATTTTGGTTGATTTGGATTGAATTACTTATCTCATGATTTGAATTAATTATCCATGATTTAAATTAGTCTTTTGGGGGAAAATTCTACATTAATTAAATGGTTGGATAGGGAACATGGTTTTCCCCAAATAGGATGAATTTTGGCTTGGAATTGTATGAACTTCGACCCACGTTGTAAATTTTATTTTAGCTATGGAAAAATTGCATGGTTTAACTTTCTTTTGAACTCAATGTATTGTATTAATGGAAAATGGTTATTTAAATAGATTTGGATAGCCTTGGTGTCCATGGTTTGGGTTTTAATGGAACTTGGGAGTTAATGTGGTTAGGTGAATTGGTTTCGTATATTTAATTTAGTTTTCAAGCTTATTGGTATGATGATACCAAGTAGTAAAGGCCTTAACAAATAACTCCTGGGTTATTGGTTGGAATTAAATACTAAATAGTTTTAATTTGGTCCTAAAGGGGGTCTTGTAGCTCACCATGAAAGATGGAGGTCTCGGGAGGGCAGGAGGGACTTATACTAGAAACCATGTTTGCCGGTGTGGGGGTCTTTTTTACCATGTGCCAAGTTCATACATTATATATATATATATATGTGTGTGTGTGTATGTATATATGTATTGGAATGGTTGGAGCTTTGGTCGTTCCTCATATTTTTCTGGTTTGTGTGGCTAACATGCGTTGGGACCCTTTCAACAGGGGAAGCTAAGCCTATATAGCCCATGGGTTCACTTAGGATGGATAGAGGTACGCAGTATAGGTTAATGGTTCTAGAACTCTCATGCTTAAGACCCTTACCCTATCCTAGCATTATATATATATATATATATATATATATATATATGTATATATGAATGTGCGCATATGGTTTTTGACTAATTTTAGATGTTGCATTTTATTATAACTTTCCCTAAGTTTTATGTTAGTGCTTATCCCACTGACCGTCCTAGCATGCTACATCATTTCATGATGTAATGTCTGAAGACATTTTTGTTTCTCCTATGTAGCGTTAGGTGGATTAACATGTTTGTTGAGTTGCTATGATAGTAAGCCTCTATACTTCAAAAGGCCTTATCATTTCATCATTCTCTCTTACTTTCAGAGTAATTTGGATACTTTTGGTCATAGTTGGGGGCATGTACTGATTTGGATATTATTCTAGGTTATAGAGGTATCGTAGACATATGTGGGTTGGTTGGCTAATTATTTTGACTCTTTGATATCATAGAGTTATTTATTCATCTATTATTTTGGTTTAATTGGCTTCCACATTGTTATTATTAATTATTATTATTTTTTTAAGGTTGGGTTAAGGGGGTGGTCTCCGGTCAATAGTGGACTTGAGATACCCATCACGCCAGGCTATGGTTCATTTAGAGTAGTTGGGTGTCCACAAAGCCTATTGAGTAGAGTCTTTTTATGAGCCACACTTATAAGAAGAAGGATACAAGGCATTTAGAAATATTTCCCTTTCTTGCGTTCTATTTTAGGTCTATAAAGTCTAGTGTTATAAAACTTCTCTACATTTCATATCAAGCCTCCCTGAAGATCTGATGTTTGTAGAAACTCTTCTGGCAACTCTACTCTACCTAAGGATAGTGTGGTAGTGACTTTCCTTGTGTATGGAGTGCGAACTCGGTCTAGGGTCCTTGTTTCTGATTGTGCCGCTCCAAATGGAGTTTCACCATTACCTACTAGTCCTTTTTGGGATTCTCAGGGCGGTGATTCTTATGATCAGTCACCTTAAGGGGACATCTCTATTAGTGGTATAAAGAGTGGGAGCAGTTGAAAAGTGATGATGCAGAGCCGACATTATGGGATGAGCTTTCTGGTGCTTTTCTTGATCATTTCTTTCCTTAAGAGCTGAGAAAAGCTAAGGCTGAGAAGTTTGTGAATCTAAAGTAGGGTAAGATAAGTGTGAAAGGGTATGCCTTGAAATTTTAGTCGATGTCTCATTATGCTCCAAAGCTGGTTTGAGCCAGAGATCTAAGATGAGGAAGTTTGCTTTTGGGTTGTCCAGTGACTTGGTACTGGAGTGTAAGGCTGCAATATTGAACAATGATATGGACATCTCTAGACTTGTGGTTTATATGCAGCAGTTATGTGTTACCCTATGGGGTCTTATATGATGTTATTGGGTTGGTATTTATGTATTGATTATCTTTTTGTTGGTGAAAAGCTGTCTAAGTTGGTATTTGAGTGGTATTAAATGGCATACTATTGCATATCTTGTTCTATTAGTTTATGGACTATATTGGATTTATAGAAGGTTAGTATATTGAGTATATTTTTGGCTCACATGGTTAGTGTATTGTTTGGATTTGGAAATTCTCATTCTGGGTTGTTGTGATCATTATATCCTCATATCATATACATTCATGAAACATTGGTACCACTGTAGAAATATTGTCTTTTTATTATAGAAAATATGACATCTTTAAAAATCCTCTATCAATAAATGTGTCGGGTAGAGGTATAGACATTGTATTGATATTGAATATTAGATTATATATGGGTTGACGAACCCCCCATGGGTCTTACCTCGGGAGCACACCTCGGTAGGTGTATATGGAGGTTGTATGATTAACCTCATATATTATAACATCATCATCTTCATTGCATTTTTACACATTATGCACATTTTGTGTTGTGTTTTCGTTCTTAATGAAATATCTATCAATTTGTTTCTATTTTTTGTTCTTGTATTTGGTTATGTGTATATTGTAGAACTGTTAGTGAAGACGGTGGGGGCTACCGTTTGGGACACTTTTTTTATGCAGGTGACGTTCCCATAGTGTGTATTTTATATGCTTTATTTTCTTTTTTGCTTAGTCATCCTATGATACCTGCTGAGAACAAGTGAACTATACTCACCCCTACTCCCCCCTTGCAATGCAGAACCAGGTACAAGTGTGTCGCATAGTAGCTAATTCGAGCAGTGATTGTAGTATTTTCGAGTGGTGATTTTAGTATTTTTAAGGTAGCGGCTGGCCTATGTTTCAGAGTTGATCTACTGCCTCACCTTATTTAGCTTATCCTGTGTTTTTTATCTAGAGACAGATTATGGTCCTTTTGGACTATCAATTGTATATTTTGACTTTGAGATGTATTCAATTGGTTCTTACACTGTAACACAGAATTTTGGGAGATTTATGGTATCTTTGTTATGTATCTTTCTTCTATTACTGTATATATATATGGTTCAGCTTTGTTCTAGAAGTCTTACCTTGGGTTTGGGTGTGGTTTTTCCTTTTTTGTATCAATTTGAGTGATAGGCTTACTTGTCAAGACTTGCCGCAACAAGTGCCATCATGACTCTTAGTTTTTAGGTTGTGACAACATCGTTGTTTTTTCCTTAATTGTTGTTGTGTGTAGTTAGTTTTCTGAGTTATATCATGTGTCTAGGTTCATTTATTGTCTTTATATCGTTGAACTATTAGTGGAAATAGTGTGATCTACAGTTTAGATACTATTTTATTAGCAGGTGACGTACTCATTGTACAGTTTACTTGTACTATTTACAACTTTGCTCAGACATCCTATAATACCTACTGAGTATAAGTGGAACGTACTTACTCTTACTATTCCCTTTTAGTACAAATCCTAGTATGACCATGATAGTTGAGATGATATTCAAAGTATGGGTGAGCTCTGGAGTTTGGGGCATTCTTTTGAACCTCTTTTATATTTAGGAGTTGACATATGCCCAGACGTAAGAACTCATGCTAAGTTATGTTAATGCTAGAATGGCCCTGTACTTATAATCTATGTGTTAGATGCTTCACACCTAATGTACCATATCTTACTTTGCATGCCCTATCTTGAGTAGTGAGACAAATATGAGTCATAATTGAGTAGTATCTCTCCTATTCCCGAAGCTCATACTCTAGTACCTTAGTGACCTTTCTTATTTTATGATGATGATAATAGTGATGCAGATTAGTAATGATTTCGACAAGAGAGTAGATGTTCCTTGTTGTCAAAATTTTTGTATGGCATCTCTAACTAAGGTTGTAGGTGAAGAAAGAAGAGTGATATTAATTTTTGTTATATGAAATGGTTATACATAGGGTATATGGTGTAAATATCTATAAAGGTGATTAAAGTTGCAAATTTTAGGTGTGGAAATTCTTAAAGGGTGTGTATTAATGATAGACTAGAATATTGTGATTAACAGATATGAAACTCGTGAACTATATGGTTAGTACTCCATGTTAGCACTTAAAATTGTTTGACTATGATGATAAGATATAGTAGTATTGTTGGAAAGGATGGGTTATAGAGTCATATAGCTTAGGCTAACACGATCACACTATGTGTAGCACCTCTTAACTCTAGGTTAGGCTTAAACATAAAGCACTATGCAGTTAGACTCAAGATCTTGTAGTTAAATATTTCATGGGGGATTTTAAGTTGAAATGATGAAGTGTGGTATTCATATGAGAAAGCATAGTTGAGGAGTGTCACAAAATTTAAGGGTTATTGGCCATATTATTTAAGTCATGGCTTCCTTTCCTATGTCTAGAAAAAACATTATTTCATATCGTGTATTAGTATTGACTGATACTTATGATTTCCAAAAGTTCATGCCTTATGTTATTATGATCATGTTCTATAGAACTCGTGTCCGATTTGATGTTCAGTCCATGTCTCATGTATCTCATAATTCGTGCTTAACCAATTTGCTCAATAATGTCATGAATCCTTTCATGACATAATGAGTGAAAAGTGAATTGTTGATGTGAAGTCTTAACCCTTATATCTTGATTATGGAACTTCAATAAGTGTTTATCCATCATTCGAGTACGAAGGATCTCAAGGAAGAGATATTGTAACACCCGAAATTTTTGAATTCCAAGGAGAAGATATTGTAACACCCTAAATTTCCAAACCACGACCCAAGCCATTCTTTAAATGTGTATAAACCCAAACCCTGTGATTTCTAATGTTTCTTAGGTGTTGAGAACAATTCTTTATTGTGGGGAGAGCTTCAGATATGAATTAAGCTAAAAAGGAACCTCTAGCACCAAGTTGAGATGAAAGTCTCTTTCCGATTGAGTTTTAAACTAAGATTTTACCAAGGTCAAAATAAATCAAGCATAACTCCTTAAATACGCAGAGTTCTGTATCTTAAGACCTGCCAAACTAAAGGTCTTTCAGTCTTCTTTTCGACATTGTAGACTATTCATCAATCCATTATGGGAACAAAAAGTTTTGATCATTTTATCAGAGGGTATTCATCTGCTAGCGACCGGCGAACAAAGTTGATGAATCCTCAATTGCGTGATGGCCCATCAAGTTGGTAGCCAAGCCTAACCATCAAGCTCAAAACTTAACAAAAAATTAATGGTATGGATAATGGCCCAGCAAGGGAATAACGGTTCATTACCTGGATTATCGAATTTGATTTTCAGAAGCTTTTAAGAATTTTCAAAGGGGTAGTTTTATCCTTTCTGTCACGACCTCACCCACCAGATCATGCGGGAGCCGACCTAAACCTATCCCTGATAGAATAACCTTAAATTACCCTTAACGTAATTAATACAGAAGAGTAACAGTGTTAAAAGTAATCCTTAAACTTGGATATCTCAATAGCACTAGGAAATCAATTATCATTATTCAATTTACTCCTTATACAATATAAAAATGTGGAAAGTAAGTAATGAGGAATCCTCAGAAACTAGATTAAATTGGTACAAGAGCACAATACAAGGAGTAAGCACATCCATGATACATCCCTTCAGAATGAAAATGGTAAGAGCTATTGCAGAGTGTGGGGTGTCATTACTAATGAAACTCTGACTAACCTACACCATGGCTATACCCCCGATTAGACATATAGTAAGTGTAGCATCAATACAACCACATGTACTAGTAAGAATCATCGATCGACTAGTGTTAGAAATAAATAACATCAATAACAAATATAGAGAGATCCTAGCATCAAGTAATGTTCTAGTTTAAATAACAATTATAGAATCACTATCACCCCACTTTAGCATCTTTGTCACCTACCTGTCTTTTAACGTTTTCATATATCTTTGTCCTTTGACTACCAATTCCAACCTATGCCTCTTCTACTACCCTTGACTATCTAATTCATATGGTATCTATAATTCTTAATACATTTCTTCTCCCAATTTCCCGGATAACAACTACCACAAGATACCACTAACTACAATACTACAAAAAACCTTAGAGTTTTAACAGCTCTACCCTATCACAACCACTCATCCCAAGGGGTTGTAGATTCTTGTCAAACAACTGGTCCGCAAAAGAAACCCGTTATACTCTTAAACACTCCTTTCCACAATTCATAAAATCACAAAATCTATGAAAATATTTAAATTAAGTGGAATCGCATGTAAATGCATATGAATAAGTGTATGTATGCAAAATGTGTGTCATATCTCCTTATCCCTTCTTATCCATACCATAAACATCATCAACATCACATCATATCGATGTAGTATACAACACATATCACACCATATCATATCCATATCAACACGATACCTAACCCATATTACAACATACATATTTGTATTGACGTGGTTACTGACCCATATCACAATGTATAGTATTTGTAGGCATGGTAACTGACCCATATAACAATATATTATATTTTTATTGGCTTGGTACCCACCCATATCACAATATATCATATCCATACCAGTGTGATACCCTACCCGTATCATAAGATATCATATCCTTACCGGTGTGGTATCTGATCCTTCATTATAAATATCATCATAATAAATTTGAGTATAAGATGCAAACACGAATCATAAGTCATGAAAAAAGAAAATCACAGTTTTTTAGTTCACAAGCCAAGCCATTGTCTTACAACAACCATCTAGCTCATTTGATAACTATCATTAGGTAACATACGTATTCAACTATCATATATCATACACCCCTGTGGGGCTGCCATAATCTAAGTCCGCACAATACCACACTTCCTCTTTGTCCACCCACAAACTCACATTCCCTGCTATTATCTCTTAATTTCTAACTACTTCTAATGGAAATTCTATGGTGCACATCACTATATTACCTATTTTATTATACTCATTAGTATTGACACCCAATTTTGATTGCCCGATATTCCTCTTAGGCGGCTATTTTAGCAAAATTATTAATTTCAAATGTAGTAATTTTTACACATTATTTTTGTATCGAATAGATATTGACATGTCACATTTATGATTTAAAAAGTATACAAATTATTTTATTATCATTTTTTACAATTTATCAGTTCAAATACGACATTTTACATAATTTTATTGAATTATTTTTTTTTCTCGTAAATATGCACACTCACAATTTACAAATACATTGCCTAAGTTTTTCATTATTATTACCATTATTATTATTATTATTATTATTATTATTATTATTATTATTATAACATTTATCAAATAACAACCAATTTTAATTTATTTAAATTCTTGCCTTTTTATCCAATTTATAACACTCTTAGCCTAATTTTATCCAACTTATTACAATTCTAGCCACATTTAACTTAATTTTAAAAATATCAATTTATCTTCTTATCCTTTTAATCTCGGTCATAGATCAAGATCGACCCAACGGCTGAGATCGCATCCCACTCTTTCCTCTTTAAGCTCAAAACAAAAAACCTAACAGCCCATTCTTCAGAAATCAGCCACACAAAATTCTCCCCCTTCTCTATACTCTCTCTCTCTCTTCCCCTCTCATAAACCATGGCTGCCACCTCCACTGGCCGGTAAAGCCCGGAGCACCACCCGTCACCTCCCTTCCTCTTCTCCGACGAACCCATCACCGCCGCCACCTTCCACCAGCGCTGCCAACCCTATCGCCACCGCCGCCGCCCTTTGATTTTCCGGCGAATAACTAACTATGTGAAGCCACCGCCGAACCAGTAACCTCCTTCCCCATCGCGGCTCCATATCCAGCTACCACTGCACCAAGACGCTTAACCGCGCCACCAGAAGCCCTCAACAAACTCCAGCCCACCGCTGCCTCTCCCAACCTCGTCGGCGAAGGCTCCAATGAGCCAATCAGCCCTCTCATCTCCATGTCGATGCTCGATTTTTGCCAAAAATATTATATTTCATGATGGATTCATCAAATCCGTCTCAGGTTTGTTATTTTGTTCAAATTTCTTTTTTCTACTTCTTTATTTATTTTCTCTTTTGATCGATCTTATTAGACTTAAATTGATCATGAATTTTGAGTTGTTTTAATGTGTTCATGTTTGCAGACCAACATCCATGAAAAATGCATAACTTTTGTGGATTTTAAGCAAACAGTTATAACTTTGATTGCGAAAGTTTGATTTAGTTGATTGAGTTATTCACATGATTAAATTATTAGAGTTATCCTGTTGGTATGTTGTGAATTTTGGCCATCTTTGTGTCTTTGTGTTGTTACTTTGATAGAAGGTGTTCTTTGATATGACTATGGACTGATTCAGATACAATTAGCATAGCGTTACTAGGTGTAAATTGCGTGACTTTTGATAAAGGGTTTGACACTAGTTGATTCACTCCTAATTGGAATAACCTTGACGCCTAGTTAATTTTGATAAAGGGTTTGATACTAGTTGATTCACTCCTAATTGGAATAACCTTGATGCCTAGTTAATTTTGGTAGATTATAAATTTTTTCCCCTTCCCTTTATATGACACTTTTGTTACTTGAATAGGTGCGGTAAATACATAATTGGTGCGTTTCATTGAAATATAATTGATTTGCTTAATTGACATTTTACTTTTTTTTTATTTGACTGAATTGGGTATTTTAAGTGTGATTTTATATATATGAAAAACTCCCTTGATTGACTTCATCCAATATTTCCCTCTTCCTTAATTGATTCTGACTGATTTTTGAATATCTCTTTGCCCTTTTCTGTTGTGGCTAATTGACTCTGACATATTGTCTTTTCTTTTGACTCTTTATCCTCTCACTATATAAATAGACCTTCTTTGCCCTTTTCTGTTGTGGCTAATTGACTCTGACATATTGTCTTTTCTTTTGACTCTTCATCCTCTCACTATATAAACAGACCCTCTTCCTTAATTGATTCTGACTGATTTTTGAGTATCTCTTTTCCTTTTCTGTTGTGACTAATTGACTCTGACATATTGTCTTTTCTGTTGACTCTTTATCCTCTCACTATACAAACAGACCCTCTTTTCAATTAGTGGACAACAATCATGTTCCACTTTCTCTGCTTTTACTCTCTGAAATAAAAAGAACAACTAGCTATTCTAATAGAAAAAAAAGTACATATTTCTCAAGCTGTGTGGCGTTTCTTCTTGAGTTTTATGGAAGTATTCTGTATCTCACCATTGGGAGTGCTTTACTTCAACAACCTTCTAATTATTTATTTTATCTACTGCTCACTAATAAGTCCTCAAATCGATGTAATCTTTTTTTATTATTTTTTGTTTATGTTGATTGCATCATGTTAAAACCTTTAGAAAGCATGTCTATAAGAATATTTCGATATTTTCTACTAGATGCTCCAGTTTTCTTGCTATTATATCTTGTCTCGTAGGTTTAAATAGACAATTATGGAGTTTCAAAAAGTCGTCGGAATGTTTAAACTAAATATGTTATTCTTTATAGCTAGTTGTTTTTCTTTCTTCTTATTTTATATTATGTGGTCTGTAATATTACTATAAAGATATTATTATTGTAATGATAATTTTAGAGACTGCTTGGGGCAGGAACTTACGTGCTCTATGAATAGTATAGATAGGCACAACTTAGATTTTATGTTTGTTACATGCTACGTGAATTATTTAGGCACATAAAATTAGAATTTATTAACACATGAATCGTTTAGACACTTTTATTAATTGATTCGCTTAGAAATCTTTCTCCCGACATATTAAATTGAGTTTATGCATGCTAATACCTCTTTTGACATCTCCACATTGAGTTTAAGCATGGTAACATTTTTAGTACGTTGGCCTACTACGTTAAATGTTTGCATGTTAAACACTATAGCTTATTAACTTCGCATTGCATGTTTTGGCGTGTTAATACAATTTAGGCATATTAAAACAAGTTTGAGCATGTTAATATTGTGAGCATGTCAATAATTAATTTTTGCATATTAATACACTTTTAGCATGTTTAGACACCCAGATTAAGTATATCATTTCGTGTTTTCGACATGTAAACAATATTTAAGCATGATAATATGGTATGCATGTTAACAATTATTGTATGCATATTAATGAATTCTTCAACACGTTAAAAGATGTCAAAAACTGAAATTAATTATGTTGTCGCATAGCATATAAATACAAATCTAAGCTGCTAACATTTTTTAGAGCATGTTAACATTAAATTTCTACCCGTTAATATATTTCGACATGCCAAAGTAGTATAGTTTACGCGTGTTAAAACAATTAAGTTTCGGCATGTTAAAATAATAGATTTTAGACATTTTCAGCATGTTATTGCATTTTCCAGCATATATTAATATGAAATTTCTGCACCATTAGCATAATTTTTAGCATGTTAAGCATTAGGTTTTAGGCATTTTCAGCATGTTATTGCAATTTTAGCATGTCAACATGAATTTTCTGTGCACTAATACAATTGCCAACATGTTAAAATGTAGGTTGTTGAGCATTTTCAACATGTTAAAACACTAAATTAAGTAGCCTTAGCATGTTAATGTATTTTCAATATTTGTTAATTTCTTATACTCTCATTAGTTTATAACACTTGCACAATGAAAGTCGTGAGCATAACTTCTTGACATATTTACCGCACTTTGACATCCTCTTTCAATAATTTGACAACACATTGTTACAGACACTCTCCCTTTAAAAATCCCAAAAAGAGTGATCATGTCAAATTCCGCTTTTCGCAAGAAAAACTGGGGCGCGACAGAATGACGACTCTACTGGGGATCTTAGGTTCTAACCATTACGAATTTGTGCTTTACGTGGGATTATCTCCATTTGTTTTGATAATTTTTGACATCCTGATTTATTTTTTATATGTTCTTTTATCATTTACTTACACCATGATTTATTAGTCCTTTCTCCTTTTCCCATTTTATGTGTTTTTATATGTCTCCATATCTATCTCATTTCCTTTTTCCCTTTTTATTGTTTATGCGTTATCATGTTCATCTATATGCATGTTATATTTCACTATGTGCTATGTGTTATTGCTTTTATATAACTGGCATTCCGCTCATACTTTCCTCCAATTGGAACTTTTTTTACGAATGGTTGCGTAGGTACACAGACGTTCTTTCCTAAACACCCTATGGGAAATGCCTTGTGGATCAATCGATCAGCGGTGCGTAACAGTCACAAAATTTCCCACTCGAGGGAACCATGTCATAAACCGACTCTTTTCCATTAGGTCTTGGCTACATATTTCTTTTATTAAGGAATATGCATTCCATTCAACGTCGGATGTCTTGGCATCCTTGACGCATTGAATGTTAGTCTCATTCAAAGTCCAAAGAGTTTCACGATCTCAAAGGGACTCACAATTATTTGCTATGTGTTGCATTTCTATGTATGTATTGATATCTTGCCTATTTTGTTGTTTCCGTTCTTGCTTTAGTCACTCCTTACTTTTAGTATTCCTCACTTTAGAACTCTTTACTTTTATAATTCTTGTCATGTTAGGACCCTACAATGCACTCTTAGGGCCTATTCAAAATCCACTAATTTATCCCTACTTGCCATTCAACTTCTACAACCCTCAAAATTTTGAACTACGTCCGACCTGATTCTTGTTCTAACAAGATACGTAGGCAATCCTTTACGAGGGTACGGTCTTTCTTTTCCCTTTCTTTTACAAAACATTCTAATATTTGAAAATGCGAATCAAACTTATTCATTCAAATAGTTTTTCTATGAAAACATATTCTCCATTTCTTTCACCTTTCCATAATGTCATAAGGGTGCAACTTAGAAGCTTTTCTTTGAATCATTCCAACAATTTTTCACAATTTTTTTAACTCTCAGACATTTCAAACTAAATACTTTAAAATTTTCAAAACTTTTCAAATCTTTAATTCTCCCATCCACTCCAAAACAATTTCTTTAAACACTTTATGTGCATCTTTTAAATAACTTATCGTTATCAGTTTTAAGTACAAACTTAGTACCTAAGTCTTGCTTGGAGCCTATCTTCTACTTTTGATGTCAAGTCATTTCTGAAGCTTAAGTTCTAACCCACCCATTCTTCCTGAAGTCCTCCTTGACAAAATGACTCATATTATCATATTGTATATTTTCTTATTGGATCCACTCGCTCCTATTTTGTTCAAATTGCTATTTTATCAAACATTGGCTCGTTTGAAAATCTGCGATATGACAAATATGCTCAATATTTCAAAAAATTTCATCATTTTCTTCTCGTCCAAGGCGATACACTGCTTGAATTGTATCTCTTTATTCTCGCCCTATCCCTACCAACAACAAATATTTAGGCTATGTTTCTTGTGATCGTGATAAAGTAATTCGAACCAAAGATTGAGCAAATGAGGTTAGGAATTCGTAATTCCAAGCTTCTATGCGTCAGGCTTGGATTATAATATCATAAGTCACATATATTTGTCATCCTCAACCTACCTCGGACTTAATAAGGCTCAGTACATTATAGAACATGTTATTCTTGCATATTAACATGTTTAATTTTTCACTATATATCATATTCACCTTACTAACTTGACTTTTTTTTTTCTTTTTTTCTTTTTTTTTTTAATTTTATTTATTTTTTTCTCCCACGCTCAAAGGATTGATTCGTGCATTCTTTTATCCATCAAGGCTCGGTCTCCTTCTCTTAAAGCTTAGTCACCAAGATAGAAAAATCGGTGATAACAATGATACTAGAAATGAGCATAATGAGATGATCTTACAAATGGAACAAAGAATCCTTGAACTAGAAGGGAAATTGTCACAAGTCCATAACTTATCTAATCTACCGTTGCTTTGAATGCTCCTTTCGAACCATAAGTTGAGGGTAACACCACTATTGAATCCCATCCTACCTTCACAAGTCATCCCGTACCATCACTTTCTATTTCACTACCCCAAACAATTCAAGTCATGTATACACGTTTCCTAAACATAACCCATATCCATATCCTTGCATACCATAATACCACACTTATCCAGCTCCACTAAATTCGCAAACAACATCATATGTCCATAATATGCTGCCAACAGATACCACAAATATGCCTAATTTTCATGATCCAAGTAGCTATACTTTAATTCAAGTTATGTCAAAACGACTTCATTCACCCACTACCACTATAAATTCAAACCTCCAGAAAATGCATCCCTTATACAATCTGTGGTTGAAAGATTGGAACAACTTGAAGGCAATAAGTGGTTGAAAGGGCTAAGTTATGAGGACCTATGCATGCACCCTGATATTGAACTGTTGAAGGGGTACAAAACTCCTAAATTTGAATTGTATAATGGGACTAGAGATCCGAAAGTCTATTTGAAACTATACTGCGACAAGCTAGTAGGAGTTGGTAAAAACGAATAGATTCTTATACAGTTATTCATGAAGAGTCTCACTGGAGATGCTTTGTCATGGTATGTCACATAAGATGCAACAAAATGGTCAAAATGGACCGACGTGGCCTCTACTTTTATAAAAAGATTTGGTTTTAATGTCGAGAATGCGCTTGATTAGTTCTACATTCAAAAGTTAAAGAAGAAACCTACAAAATCATTCCGAGAATATGGAATGAGATGGATACATAAAGCTTTCAAAGTGCGCCCTCTTTTAGATGAAAATCAAATGAAGGAATTTTTTATTCACGCCCAAGAGCCACAGTATTATGAAAGGATGATGCTTATAGACAATCGAAAGCTTATTGACATCATTAAATTAGGTGAGAGAATTGAAGGTATTAAAAATGACATGATAATGAATTTGGAAGCGCTGCAAGCGATTAAGACTTCAAAGGCCGATGAGAATAATGACATGAAGGAAGTAAATCTTGTCTTGACTACGCAAGATCCTAAAACCCCTCTGGTTTACCCAATACCACTTGCTTTGCTTCAATACCAAACACCCATATATCAAGCACCTTTATATCCATTTCCCCCACCAACATACAATTATCTCATATTATCTTATAATCTTACTAACTCTCTTGCACAACCCGCGTATCTTCAAATTCCTCCAAATACATTAACTTATCAAAACCCACCAACGAATCTACAACCCAATAAATTCATCACACCTCAAGCCAAGCTTCAGAAAAATCAATCAAGGCAGTACATTCCTTTGGCTGAGCCTATAGACCAACTTTATGAGAGATTAAAGGTAGATAGTTACATTACTCTAATTCCTGCAATTGTAATGAATACATGTGCAAAATGGATTGATCATTTGAAAGTTTACGCTTATCATTCAAGGATGACAGGCCACACCACGGAAGAATGTCGTGCTTGAAAGGACAAAATTCAAGCACTTATTGATACAAAGGCGATAAATGTGGCGAGGCCATATCTTAATTAAGCATTGGTATCTATCTAACATTAAGGAAGTGGTATCACATTGTTTCCTCATTCCAAGCTCTAAAGCACTTGAGTTACTATAATCTTTACATTTGCTTGGAACAATATGAATTTCTTCTATGTAATTTGAACTACATTCGACCTGATTTCCATTTAAGAGGGATATGTAGGCGTTCCTGTGGAGTTCGGTCTTATCATAATGAAATTTTCATATTCTCCTGAAGCATGTAACTAGGGCAGAATTTTTGAAAGGATTTCAAAAATTCTATGATTCTACAAGTTTAAGACGGACAAGACATATAACTGGGGTAGAATTTTTGAGAGGGTCTAAAAAATTCTATCAAGAAGCATTTCAAACAAATTCAAGGATAGCAAGATTAAGGCCATGAAACTGGGGCAGAAATTTTTGAGGAAATTTCATCAAGGATTGCATCTCAAGAAAGCGATATAAAAACAATGGATCCAGGACCTGAATAAAGGAACTGACAGAGACACGAATAATCTTTCCCCCCTTTTTTAAGACTAATAATTTTTTTTGAGCGCAGGAATAGAGTGACGAGTACAAATCTTGAGTATGCTATACACCATCAGAAGATATAAGGTTAAGTATTGTCGTCTTATATTCTGAGCGGGTGAAGCACTACCCTCTCGAGAGAAACTGTTTGAGGCTAAGCATTATCCTTGAAAAGTTAATCGGGTTAAGCACTACCCTCTCTCAACAAGTTTATAAAAAACTAAGCTTTGTTTTAAAAATTTGATGGAGTTAAGCACGACTCTATCAAGAACTCTCTGAGGCTAAGCATTGTCCTTGGAAAGTTAAGTGGGTTAAGCACTATCCTTTTTCGAGAAACTGACTGAGGCTAAATATTGTCCTTGAAAGTTAGTTGGGTTAAGCACTCTCGAGAAATTATCCGAACTAAGCATTGTTTTGAAAATTTGATGGAGTTAAGCATGACTCTATCAAGAACTCTTTAAGGTTAAGCATTGTCCTTAGAAAGTTAAATGGGTTAAGCACTACCCTCTTTTGAGAAACTGACTAAGGCTAAGCATTGTCCTTGAAAGTTAGTTGGGTTAAGCACTACCCTCTCTTGAGAAATCATCTGAACTAAGCATTGTTTTGAGAACTCAATGGAGTTAAGGACTACTCTATTAAAAACTCTCTAAGCCTAAGCATTGTCCTTGGAAATTTAAGTGGGTTAAGCACTACCCTCTTTCGATAAAAACTCTCTAAGGCTAAGCATTGTCCTTGAAAGGTTAAGTGGGTTAAGTATTACCTTGTTTTGAGAAACTGACTAAGGCTGAGCATTGTCCTTGAAAGCTAGTTGGGTTAAGCACTACCCTCTCGCGAGAAATCATCCGAACTAAGCATTATTTTGAAAACTCGGTGGAGTTAAGCACTACTCTATAAAAACTCTCTAAGGCTGAGCATTGTCCTTGAAAAGATAAGTGGGTTAAGCACTACCCTCTTTCGAAAAAAATACTAAGGCTAAGCATTGTCCTTGGAAATGTTTAAGCTCTACTCTCTCTCAAGAAATTGTCCAAGACTAAGCATTGTCCTCTTGGAGCCGATCGATTTACTCAAAGACGAACACTATTTTCTAATACTGAACATGTTAAGCACAACCGTCCTCGGCGTTATTAAATGCTACTGCATTACTGGACATGGTGTGGATTAAGCACAACCTCTTCAAAGAACAAACCATTACTCTCTCATAACAGATACACTTTTTTATCTTCTCTTACCATTATTGTTATGGTTGTTTTTACTACATTGTTCAATCTTCTATACATACATATCCGTGCTAATCATTTTATCCAGTTGAGCTAAAAATGACAGGACTAATTGGTACAGATTACTCCATCACGAGCAACCAAGAGCTTATCCCATGATTCCACAGTGCATCGAGAAGCCAAAGAGTTGATTCCATGATACAACAGATTCGCTTTCTTATTATCACACTCACTTTATGTTAATCGATTGCTTATCTTTTACATGCCCTAACCTTTGTTATCTAGTATATGATAAAATAGGCAGGTAAGGAATAACAAACAGAGAATAATTTTCCTTCCTGTTTTCAAAATATCACCTCATCTATTCATCCATCAAATGAACTCATCTTAAAAATCACCTGCTTTTAGTTTGCACATCCCCCCTCACATCATCATTTCAAAACATATTCATCCCATCTCACTGACCAACAACATCTTTGTTGAATATCCGTCCTTTATCATTTACACTTTTTAGGAATATTGTTCATTCCTAAATCCAGAACTACAAACAGCCTGATTCTCATAAAACCGGAGATATGTAGGCAACTTGAAACCTAAGCCTCGGCCATACTATTTTTTAAACTACCCCTATGCTTTCATTCCAACAAACCCTCCTCTCGGTCAGACAAAATTGACTACTATAATAACTTTTGTTGCTCGATAATTCTTTCATCATTTTCAAGCAACGAAATTATTATTATTATTATTATTATTATTATTGTTATTTTGTTATTATTGTTGTTGTTGTTGTTGTTGTAATATTTATCAAATAGCAACCAATTTTAATTTATTTTGCCTAATTTATTTAAATTCTAGCCTTTTTTTCAACTTATAACACTCTTAGCCTAATTTTATTCAACTTATTACAATTCTAGTCATATTTAATTCAATTTTAAAAATCTCAATTTATCTTCTTATCCTTTTAATCTCAGCCATGGATCAAGATCGATCCAACGGCTGAGATCGCATCCCACTCTTTCCTTTTTAAACTCAAAACAAAAAAACCTAAGAGCCTATTCTTCAGAGATCAGCCGAACAAAATGCTCCCCATTCTCTCTACTCTCTCTCTTCCCCTCTCAGAAACCATGGCTGCCACCGCCACTGGCCGGCGAAGCCCGGAGTACCACCTGTCACCTCCCTTCCTCATCTCCGACGAACCCATAGCCGCCGCCACCATCTTCCACCAGCGCTGCCAACCCCATCGCCGCCGCTGCGAACAACCAACTGTGTGAAGCCACCGCCGAAACAGCCTTCTCCTTCCCCGTCGAGGCTCCATATCCGGAGACCACTTCACCAAGACACTTAACCGCGCACCAGAAGCCCTCAAAAACCTCCATCCCGCCGCCGCATCTCCCAACCTCGCCGGCGAAGGCTCTAACGAGCCAATCAGCCCTCTCATCTCCACGTCGATGCTCGATTTTCGCCGGAAATATTGTAATTCATGACGGATTCGTCAAATCCATCTCAGGTTTGTTATTTTGTTCAAATTTCTTTCTTCTACTTCTTTATTTATTTTCTCTTCTGATCGATCTTATTAAACTTAATATGATTATGAATTTTGAGTTGTTTTAATGTGTTCATGTTTTCAGACCAACATCCGTGAAAAATTCATAACTTTTGTGGATTTTTAAGGATACAGTTATAACTTTGATTCCGAAAATTTGATATAGTTGATTGAGTTATTCACATGATTAAATCAGTAGAGTTATTCTGTTGGTATGTTGTGAATTTTGGCCATCCTTGTGTCTTTGTGTTGTTATTTTGATAGAAGGTGTTCTTTGATATGACTATGGACTGATTCGGATACAATTAGCATAGCGTTACTAGGTGTAAATTGGGTTTGACACTAGTTGATTCACTCTTAATTGGAATAACCTTGATGCCTAGTTAATTTTGGTATATTAAAAAAAAAATTCCCTTCCCTTTATATGATATCTTTGTTACTTGAATAGTTACGGTATATACATAATTTATGCTTTACATTGAATTATAATTGATTTGCTTAATTGACATTTTTTTTCATTTGAGTATTTTAAGTGTGATTTTATATATATGAAAAAATCCCTTGATTGATTTCATCCAATATTTCCCTCTTCCTTAATTGATTCTGACTGATTTTTGAATATCTTTTTTCCCTTTTCTGTTGTGGCTAATTGACTCTGACATATTATCTTTCCTTTTTGACTCTTTATCCTCTCACTATATAAGCAGATCCTCTTTTCAATTATAGGACAACGGTCATATTCCACTTTCTCTGCTTTTACACTCTAAAATAAAAAGAACTACTTGCTATAATAGGAAACAGATACATATTTATTTTATTATTTATTTTATTTGCTGCTCACTGATAAGTCCTCAAATTGATGTAATTTTTTTAATTATTTTTTGTGTATGTTGACTGCATCATGTTAAAACCTTTAGAATACATGTCTATAGGAATATTTTGATGTTTGCTACCAGCTTGTCTCGCAGATTTAAATAGATAATTGCGGAGTTTCGAAGAGTCACCGGGATGTTTAAACTGAATATGTTATTCTTTATAGTTAGTTATTTTTCTTTCTTCTTCTTTTGTATTATTTAGTCTGTAATATTACTGTATAGACATTATTATTGTAATGATAATTTTGGGGACTGCTCGGAGGCGGGGACTTACGTGCTCTATTAATAGTATAGATAGTCACAACTTAGGTTTTATGTTTGTTACGTGCTACGTGAATTATTTAGGCTCACAAAATTAGGATTTATTAACACGTGAATCATTTAGACACTTTTATTTATTGATTTCTTAGAAATCTTGCTTTAAGGTTTTTTAATTAACACCCGACATATTAAATTAAATTTAGGCGTGCTAATACCTCTTTTGACACGTCCACATTTAATTTAAGCATGGTAACATTTTCAGCATGTTGGCCTACTATGTTAAATTTTTGTATGTTAAACACTACAACTTATTAACATGTCATTGCATATTTTGGCATGTTAACACAATTTAGACATATTAAAACAAGTTTGAGCATGTTAATATTGTGAGCATGTCAATAATTAATTTTTGCACATTAATACACTTTTTGCATGTTTAGACATTCGGATTAAGTATGTCATTTCGTGTTTTCAACATGTAAATAATATTTAAGCATGATAATATGGTATGCATGTTAGCAATTAATTGTATGCATATTAATGAATTCTTCAACATGTTAAAAGTTGTCTAAAATTGGAATTAATTATGTTGTCACATATTTTAGCATATAAATACAAATCTAAGCTGCTAACATTTTTTAGAGCATGTTAACATTAAACTTCCACCCGTTAATATATTTCAGCATGCCAAAGTAGTATAGTTTACGCGTTAAAACAATTAAGTTTTGGCTTGTTAAAATAGTAGAATTTAGACATTTTCAACATGTTATTGCATTTTCCAGCATATTAATATGAAATTTCAGCACCATTAGCATAATTTTCAGCATGTTAATGTAATTTTAGCATGTCAACATGAATTTCCTGCGCACTAATACAATTGCAAGCATGTTAAAATGTAGGTTTTTGAGCGTTTTCAACATGTTAAACACTAGATTAAGTAGTCTTAGCATGTTGATGTATTTTCAATGTTTGTTAATTTCTTATACTCATTAGTTTATAACACTTGCACAATGAAAGTTGTGAGCACAACTTCTTGACATATTTACCGCACTTTGACATCCTCTTTCAACAATTTGACAATACATTATTACATACACGAATCACAGTTATCTTTTGTCATATTAATCAATTGTTGAACACTTCGATATCCTGTCCTTAGGTTAATGACAAAATAAATAATTATTTGCCTTTGCATGTTTATCACATTAATCAACTTTAATTAACAAAGAGGCTAACTTGGGATAATTATGTGCTACGTGACGTCCTACTTGTAACACGTTTTGAGTCCTAGGCAACATAGCTTTTTTTTTTCTTCTAAACCACAAAACCAAAATAGCAAAAGTCAAATGCCTCTTGGACGATAGGTGGGACGATAGGAATTACTAAAGACGTTAGTTTTATCGTTGTCTTAGAACATCTTTAGAGTTTTCAACCAACCTAGGTGGGGTGGGACGGATAGTCATTCGAAAGTGATGATCTCCAACAGACATTAAAGGTAAGACATATGACTTGTCTAAGAGTTCTACCAATAGGTTGGATGATGATTAAATAAGTTGGGGTTCTGATCCGAATGAGATCAAAATCATTTCTTTCTTTGATTTGACGAGTTCTTTTCTTTCTTTTATTTACCTTACATGCTTATTTATATAGGGTAGTTAGTTTGTTACATAAGCAATTCCCTTTTGTCATTTCTTTCTCCTCGCTTGTCTTATTATATATTTTACTGATTTTGTCACTTAGATAATCAACAATTAGAAATAACAAAATAACATGTGTTTGCTTATTAATTACTTCATCACTTAGTTAACAATTAAGTTAAAATATGAGACCTTTATTTGATCACGTAGAATTCCCACATAAAATACGAATTCAATTGGGAACCACCTTTGTGGACCTCGAAAGGTGACCAACACCTTCCTTTTGAGGTGATTTGAGCCCGTACTCGAATTTCTAGTGAACTAAGATAAACAACAAAAATAGGTTCGTAGTAGCCTAGACTGGCGCCTTAATGCACCTTAATTTGTTAGGTAGTGGTTGTTCATACTCTTCCTTTAACAATCCCAAAAAGAGTGGTCATATCGAATCCTGCTATTCGCGAGAAAAAATGTAGCGCGACAATTAGTTGCATGATTTGATTGTGATAATAATTAACCCTAATTTTCCATGTGCTCCTTTTTACTGTGTTTCATAAATCAGTTGACCATTTATAAGGTTTAGCATTATTTAGGTTAATATAGTTTCCTCTTGTTATCCTCCAGACTCATTTGACTTTCCACTATGCCCAAAGCCTTGGAAGGTATTTAAGCTACATACATTTGTTTTGCGATTACACTCACCTCTTATCACCTTGAATGTATCAACATATTGTACGAGAATATCATATATTTAATACCAAATTGGATTATAATGTGTTCGTACATTTCGTACATCCAACATCATGTTCGAAGGCCTAATGCATGATGCTCCCGATATTACTATTAACATTAAATAAATTTAGCTTAAGTCTAGTAAACCATAACTTACCTTTTAGATGAAACATACCCTCTATAAAGAGGGTGAGCTAATCCATACTAACTTAACATACTTCCATGTTAGATTCCCTTAGGTGTGTCTCAAAATTACCCTCATAAACTTTGACCTTTGAAATTTGATGGTTGGGGAGATGGAATTTTTAAGGTTATTTTGTGAGGAAGGGGACGACATAGGGGAATAATAAAAGTAAGGGGTTTTAAATCCCTTAGGTTGGATATTGCCCATTGTCGCTGTATCAATTTCTATTACCACTGCAGTGGTTAAACAATCGATGTTGAGGCCAACAATAGTCCAACCTAATTTCTTTTTGGGTCTTTTCCCAATCCCCATCCTCTTTGGTCCTCATTTGCCTTTCTGTATTAATTTTTTTTGGCTCAATTTGAGCATATTTTTATCATACATTATTTTTGTGTCATGTTCACATGTAATAATAGTTTGGGTTATTACATTAGGTATCAATTTATCCACAGTTCATCTCAGAATGGTCCTCTAAGGTTGGGTTTTGGACACTTGCATAATTACTTAAGGAATTCCAACTATAATGGGTTATTGAAAGGAATGCTGCAACACTCAATAGATAGCTTACATACCTCTCCATTCTACAATTAATTGTAGATAATTGGGGCCCAGGTTTTGGCATGACAGTTGTTGCAACACCCTTAAAGTCGTACATAATTAATTCTTGTGATCATCATCCACTACAGTTACTCGAAAGAACACTACCATAATTCATGAAAATTCAGGATGAAACAAACATTGGGAGAATTTTATTGCTACAGAGACTAGTTCTCGTTGCACCGGTGACTAACCGCAAAGCGGTTTATGAATTGCTGCAGTATTGGGCAGTAACTTTTCAATTTCTATTTTTTTTTCACATTTGAATTTTTTCCTTCCCTCTCTTGGTGTCCTTATATGGTTCTAAACTAGTTGCTATGGCATTTATAGGACTATAATGGCTCAACAACAACCTTCATACCACAGATTTCCAAACACCAAATATCCTGACCATTGTGAGGATAGGTTGCATAATGGAGTTTCCTTTTCGACGGAGCATGATGATGACTAATGTGGAGGAAGAGTTGTTGGGATTCCTCAACTAATAGAAAGCTTTTGCGTGGGAGATGTTAATCGATCCTGTCCCTTAACACAACGTAGAGTTCGGTTAGGGGTTTTATGCTAATCTCTTAATCATGGATTGATCGGTACCTTTCCCTACTGTTCATTTTAAAGGAAAGAAGGTCCCAATAGATGTGGAAAACATAAATTATACCTTGGGTGTCCCAACACTTCAAATGACTCATTTGAGGCAACAATTCAGGCATTAGACCTAGAGTGGGTGGTCGGGGTCTTTCCATTGGAAAAATGAGTTGTCGAGGTAAAATGGTCCAGTACTAGGGGGACTAAGAGCACCTATCTCTCAGTTGAGGCTAGAGTGTGGTTATGGTTGGTGTTCTAGGGAATTTTCCATTGGAAATATTACATACGTGACCTTCCGCTAGGAAATGGTGGTGCTATATGCTTTTGTAGGGATTCGAGTAAATGTCGAAGTGTTGATTATGGATGAGTGGCGCTACTTTTATGTTTGGTAATAGTAAGTAAAGGAACTTTTCCTGCCGCCTTTGGTCACCACACTCTCGAATAGGGTAAACTTGCTTCAAGAAGTTTAGGACACTATGGATGACTGTGAGGTGATATATAACCCATTGTAAGATAGGGGAATTCGAGGGGGGAGTAAAAACAAGAAAAAGGTGGGGGAAGAGGGTGAGGGTAGTCTGGCTGGTAGGCCTGGAGAGTCGAGTACCCCTTTTACTCAAGCTCCCATGCCTCTTAGTGTTCGGGAGGCTGACCTTTCTGAAATTTAAGGCTATCAAGAGAGTTCTCACTGCCGCCTCCTGGATTGGCTCCTTCAAGATCTACTGCCCTCCCTTGAATCGATTCACACTTACGTGGAGCTGTGAGAAGATATGACTTAAGAAAGAAAGGAGTGGCGTTTCCATGATCGCATGCTTGTAAGAATATGGAAGTTGGTACAAGTGATGTTCGGGTGCACCTCTCCCCTCAAGAAGTTGTCGTAACTGAATAGAAAAGATGCCAAAGAGTTCTCCTTCCTCAGTGGCATGGAGGAGGAGGGCTCGAATGCTTTGAGCCTTGGAGATAGTGCCACCGACTAGATTTTCTCTCTTCCCCCATTTTTATGTTTAAGTACCTTTGAATTTGGGTTGCCCCCTTTTTGGGGCTTGCAACAAACAAATTCTCCCTTTTTATTTATTTCTCACACTTTAAATCGCATTTAGTTTATACACTTTCTATAATAATTGTTCTAGTTGGTACTGCATGTAGAATTGATATTTGTCGTTTTATTACTTTGAAAATAACATTATTTTTCAAAAGATGCAAAATCACAAAAACAAGGGAAATACCTAGCAGGACATAGCCTAGTGCCACTGTAACGATTAATCTTACCGCTAAAGTGGAGGCAATGATAGCCTCTAGTAGCTTTGCTTTTGTTCCCTTACCTAGTCTAAGGCCTCTTTTCTACATAACCCACTTCCTATACATGATCTAGTAATGTAATAATCTCTTGTTTATGCATAATATAGATTGGTGTCACAATTTCTATTGCTTTCAGACTGCCCCCCACACAATTGTCATTTATCAAACAAATAGTGTTTCACATTCGTCAATCTTTTTACTTAATTAACTATCCTCTAAAGTGTTCCACCAATAGTCAATCACCTGGGTAGTAAGTAAGGAATCGGGTAAAAGTCAAATAATACTTCAAATCACAGAGAGATGCTAGCTCAAGTCACAAAAATGAAGACATTCTTGAGATCACACTCAGTCCTTAAGTCCACCAGTTTGTTTGGCTACAAATCAAACAACTACATACATACTATCAACTAATCATATCTGAAAGTTTAAGCATCTCAAGAAAGTTTCATAAATTAATGATAACAAAGAAACACATAACACATTGCAATGCCTTGTTGCATCACTACAAGTACCTAATGCCATTCTAACAAATCATAACAATCCACTTTCTATGTTTCTTATTAGCCTCTATTCATTGAACGTTCGATTCTAACATTACTATGTTTAGAGATATTAATTGGAACCAACAAGTCCCAGTTGTGATTTTTGAGATACTAATGGGAATTTTTCTATACAAATTAGACTCAAGGTGGGAACACAACACTAAAATAGCATAAAAGGAGAGATGAAAGTTAAGCTGATCCAAGATGCCTTGTAGTCTCCTACAAAATTATGTGGACGTCAACAAACTAATCGGTAGTGCTTTACTCAATTTGTTCTTGTACTAGAAGACTGGTAACTTAGGCTTTAATACCATCTTATCATGACCCTATCTGCCGAATCATGCGGGAACCTATTGACACCTACCCCTGATAGAAGAATCCTTAATACCCCACCATGTAATTAATGGGGAAGTGTAATAATTTTAAAAGTAATTCTTAAACATAGTTCTCTAAAAATCAAAAGAAAATCAACTATAATTATTTAATTTACTCGTTATACAATTTCAATCAATGTATTTGGTTCAAAAAAGAAATGTTGAAAATAAGCAACAATGAATCCCCAGAAACTAGTCTAAACAAGTACAAAAGTAATAGATAAGGGGTAAACACATCCATGACATAGCATCCATGCAGAATGGAAAGGGAAAGAGCTACTGCAAAGTGTTATTCGTTGCTACTAAAGAAACTCCAACTAACCTCCACTAATGTTATACCTCTGATTAGAGGTATAATAAGTGTAGCATCAATACAACCACACATACTAGTAAGAATCATTAGCCGATTAAGATTAGAAACAAATAACATCAATAACAAATATGTAGATCAAGTCCATTATTGATTCAAAATATCAATTATAGAAACACTATCACCCAACTTTAGCATGTGTATAACCAATCTGTCATTTAATATTTTTGCATATCTTTGTCCTTTAACTACCATTGCGGGCTTATATCTTTTCTATCCTTAACTAACTTATTAATATGCTATTTAGAATTCTTAATCTACCTATGTCCATAATTTCCCCGATAACAACTACCACAAGGCACCACAAACTACACCATTGCTAAAAACTTAAAGTTTAACAACCCTACCCCACCATAACTGGACTACCCAAGGGACCTTAGATTCTCATCAAACAGTTAGTCCGTACAAAGAACCCCTTATATTCTTATAGACTTCTTTCCATAATTCTTCATATCACAAATATCTATAAGAATATATAAAAAATGTGGAATCACATGTCAATGCATATGAATGAGTGAATGTATGCCAGATGTGCATATCATCTCTCATTATTCTTTCTCATCCATCTCATAAACATCATATAATACCAGTGTGGTACCTGAACCATATAATAATATATCATATACATATTGGGATAATACCTAAACCATATCACACCACATCATATCCATACCGGTGTGGTACCTAACCTATATCAGAACAAATCATATTCATACCGGCGTACCCAACTCATATAATAACATATCATATCCATACCAGTGTGTTACTCGACCCATATTACAGAATATTATATTTCTACCAATATAGTACCCAATCCTTTATTAAAAATATCATCACAACACATATGAATATGAGATACAATCACAAATCATAAGTCATGCAAAAAGGCAATTGCAGATGTTCAGTTCATGAGTAAGCATAAGCCAAGAAAGTCTAAGTGTTACATCAACCATCTAACTCATTTAATAACTTACATTAGGTTACATACGTACTCTTAGCCATCATAAACAATACACCCTTATGGAGATATGGTAGCTTAAGATCATACTATCCCACACTTTGTCTCTGTCCAACCCTCGACTCACACTCCCCCCAACCTCTCTTCAGTCCTAACCACTTCTAATAGAAATTCTATGGTTGACTTCACTATATTATACTTTTTATTCTACTCATCAATCGAATGATTTGATTGCGATAATAATTAACCCTACTTTTCTATTTATTTCTTTTTACGTATTTCTGAACCCATCGACCATTTATGAGGTTTAGCATTACTGGATTTTATCTAGTTTCCTTTTATTATCCCTTACATCCTCATTTAACTTTCCACTCTTCCCAATAGCCCTATAAGGTATTTAAACTACGTACCTTTGTTCCACAATTACACTTGCCTCTTATCTCCATTAGAGTATCTACATAATGTACAATAATATGACTTATTTAAACCTTTCCATTTTATTATATATCCATCCATCCAACTCTATGTCCGAAGGCCTAATGCATGATGCTCCTGATATTACTATTAATGTAAATGAATCTAGATCTAGTATAATTTCTTCAAAGTAAACCATAACTTACCTTTTCAACGAAACATGTGACTTCGAAGAGGGGTGAGATGACCTACACATGCCAAGTGTATTCCTATGTTGGGTTCCCATTTTGTGTGTCTCAAACCACCTTCATGAATCCTAGCCTTTAAAATCTAATGGTTGAGGAGTTATGATTTTCCAAAGTTTTTTTAGAGGAAGGGGGTGACTTAGGAAAATAACAAAAATGATGGTTTTTAAAAATCCCTCAGGTTGGCTTTTGCTCGCTACTACTGTAGCAATTCCCATAACCACTACCCTGATACTACTTAGAGTTTAACCGATCTTTGTAGTGATGGCGGCAGTCCAGCCTAATTTTTTATTGGTCCTTTTGGCCCAATCCCCTTTCGGCCTCAATTTAACTTTTTTGTTTTTTTTTTCCGATTTGAGAATATTATTTATCATAAATTATTTTTGAGGAATTTTCACACGTAACAATAATTTGAGGCACTACATTAGATATCAATTTACCCATCGTTCATTCCTGAATTGTCCTAAGATGGGGTTACAGACACTCGCACAATTACTCAAGGAATTCTAACTACAGTGGGTTACTGAAAGGAATAATACAACACTCGATATTGCACTATAATAGATCTTCATTCTATAATCAGCGTTGCTTAGTGTGTCTAATTTTTGGCATGATGGTTGTTGTTGCGCCTTCATAGAAGTTGTACATAGTTAATTCTGATGATTGCCATCCACTAAAGATACCCAAATAAGACACCATTCCAAAATACATGGAATGTTGAGATAAAATTAACAATGGGAGGATTTTACGTTGCATTGGTAACTAGCTGCAACAATGGTTTACTACAGTTCATGTTCGGAAAATGTTTACTTCCCCTATTTTTCATCCAACTCTCAAAACTCTCTCAAACGTTTCTTTAAAATCTCCCACATCAATTATTTCAAGGTAACTTCCCCATCTTCACTACTTACTTTAGGTACTTCTCATTAAAGAATTATAGGTTTACGTTAGAATATAGAAATTTAGAGGAGTTTTTGGTGAAACTCCTTGAACTTAAACTTGGTGGTGTTTTGAATGAAATGAAGAACATGTTAGGATCTCTAATGTCTAAAACTCTCCTATAATGTGATAGAAGTAATGCTGATATATTTCTTGGTGGATTTTGGCCATAGGAGGGGTGAGAGGTAAATGGTCATCTTCTCCAATGGAATTGAGTAATTTGGGGATAATTTCAAGTGTTGTACACTCCAATTTTTGTGTTAAAAGGTTCATGGGGACTTCACTAAGTTTGATCTATACTTAGTACTCCAAATCATGGAGAGATAAGTCATAACTTAAGTCACAAAAATAAATACAATCTTAAGATCACACTTGGTACACATCGTACAGCCACACACACTATCAACTAATCATATATGAAGGATTAAGCATCTCAAGAAAGTTATCATATATTAACAATAACAAACAAAAACATAAGATATTGCATTGCCTTATTGCATCACCATAAGTACCTAATGCCATTTCTAACACAAGTCATAAGAATCCATTTCTTATGTTCCTTATTAGCCTCTATTCATTATATGGTTTATTCCAACATTTTCGTGTTAAGAGATACCAATTAAGACCAACTAGTCCAAATTGTAATTATTGATATACTAGTGGGAATATTCTATATACCAACTGGAATCAAATCAGGAAGACAACATTGAGATAGCACGATAGAGAGAAGAAAGTAAAATTGATTCCTAGATGCATTGTAGCCTCTTATAGATTGATGTGACTATAAACATGCCAATTAGTAGGTCTCTTCTCAATATTTGCTCTTGTTATGGGAGATTGATAACCTAGGCTTTAATATCATCTTGTCGCAACCCCACTCACTGCATTATGCAGGCACATACTTACACCAACTCCAGATAGGAGAACTCTCAATACCCCATCACATAATTAATATGGAATTCAATAATGTTAAAATTAATCCTTAAATTTGGTTATTTTATTAGAAATAAGAAATCAACTATAATTATTCAATTTATTTCTTAAATAATATCGACCAATACATTTGATACATAAATGAAATACGAAAAAATGAGCAATAATGAATCCACAGAAACTAGCCTAAATTGGTACAGGATAACTAGAAAAGGAGTAGACACATCCATGAAAAATAAAAAAGGCAGGAGTTGCAGCAGAGTTATTGACGTTGCTACTAAAGAAACTCCAAAAAACCTGCACCATGGATATACCCCTAATTGGAGAAATATTAAGTGTAGCATCAGTATAACCAGATGTACTAGTAAGCATCATTGACTGATCAGGGTTAGAAACAAACAATATCAATAACAAATACAGTGAGATCATAAAATCAAGGAAAGTTCTAACACTTAATCCTAATTGTAAAATCACTATCACCCCACTTTAGAATCTCTATGACCTACCTATTATTTAACATGCAACATCCCAGATTTTGGCCCTGGAAAATACTTGCGTTTTTGAACTCACTACTCTAATTACGACTTACCGAATGAGTCATAAGGTCTTCTTAGGGTCGTTGAGATTGAGATAAAGGGTGACCATTGAAGGTTGTATTTATTTCTACATTGGTTACGATTTGATCATTTTGAGTCATAAGGACTCATTATGAGTCGTAAGGTATGACTCTTAGGCAAACTAATATTGGTGACAAACTATTTTTCTTAATCATGACTAGGCTCAATGAGTTGTATAGTGTGGTCACGAGTCGTAGGGTGTGACTTGTAACCAAACTAGTGTGATGGTCCAAGCTTCTGCAATGGTATGATTAGGATCCTACAAGTCGTAGCATGTCCACACGAGTCGTAAGGTGACTCGTGATTATTGGAGATAATTTTTAATATTTTAATTAAGGGCACTTTGGATATTTTCCTATTTCTCCACTTAAGACCCACGACTTAAAGATAATATTAGGGACATTATTCTCAACACTTAGCAAAGTGAAACATACTCATTGCTCTGTCAAATCCCTAAGTCAGGAACACTAGGGTTTCTCTTGGAATTGGCAAGTAGAGCTTTCAAGGGTTGATTTCTATACGTAATTCTTGATATCTTAGGCATGTTACTCATCCCTTAAACTTTTTTATTAAATCACGTATGTAAATGGTTGTTCATATGTATTTGAGGATGGTTTTTGATATGGTTGAGGGTTTTGAAATGAATGTTATTTGAATTGAATTTTCATTATTTTATATGCATTGTTCATGCTTTATCAATGATTTGAACTAATTGGGTGCATGGGTATTGGAATTGGAAAGGGGGTCGAGGCATTCCCCCAATTAGATGATTTTAATTTATAATTTGGTTTGGTAAATTATGTTCCCTCAACCCACTTGTGTAATTGGCTTCGAATATGATTTGTCACATTGTTTGGCTTACTCACTTATATTATTGCATTAGATAAAAGGTTAAATGGATGAAAATGGTTTTGAAAGCCTTTTTGGCCATGTTTTGATATTAAATTGAAAGCTTGGGGGTCGAGGTATTTCTCTGAGTTGATTTGATAACTAAAAAGGGGTTGAGGCATTCCCCAAATTTGATTTAATGAACAAAGGTGTTCGTAGAATCCCCCCCATTGATTTAATTAATAAATAGGGTTGAGACATTTCCCCAAGTTAAAGGAATTATGATGTCATAATTATAAGCTTGCAAGCATAAGGGTATGGCGATACCTATGATGTGCCTTAGAGTTTAATTCCTTGGTTAGTTAAATTGATGGGTTAGTTATGTGAAACTAGTTTTCGTTGGGCTTAATAAGGGTTATGTAGCTAACTCATGAAGGTGGAGATCCTGAAGGACCGATATTGGAAACTCATGTTTGTCGGTGTGAGGGTTGGTCTTAGTGACCATATGCATGGTTCACACTATATCGATATTTATTTGTATCCTTGATTGATATGGGATCGTGGCATTCCTTGATCTTCTTTGATACCTCTAGTTCATGTGGCTAACATGCACTGGGCACTTTCAGCAAGGGAGCTGGACCTATATAGCCCATAGGTGTCTTTTAATAATGGTTAAGCTATATAGTCCAAGCTAATATTTTACTTTCACATTAAGCCTTGTTCCCTATCTCAATATCTTATATATATATGGATATATATATATGTATGTATGTATGTATATATATATATATATATATATATATATATATATATATATATTTATGCATGCATTTGAACATGTACATTGAGTTTGGACTAGATTTTGAATTGGCATCATGTTACCTTTATCCTCAGATACATGCTAGTGCTCAACTCGCTAACCATTCTTGGATTCTATTTTCCCATACGATGCAGGAACCAGAGGCACTTCTACTTTTCTTACATAGTGATAGCTAATCTTGGATCATTTGTGAGTTAGCTTGAAGTGTTGAGCCTTCTTCTTCTAGAAGACTATTGTTTCTTGGTTTATTTTATGTCATAGACTATTCCACATGGTTTTTTTGTCTACCGTCAGGGGCATGTCCTAACTTATAATGATTTTGGTCTGTGTAGATGCTTTGTGAATTACTGTGGATTAGGATATTGTCTGAAGTTTCTTTTTTCTGAGTTTCCAAACTTGTTATATGTTTAGAACTCAGCTTATCTTGTTATATGTTTGGAGTTCATCTACTGCTAGCTGTATTGTGTTTTGTCTGGCTAAGTAAAAGGGTGGTCTCCGATCCTTGGAAGACTTGAGATACCCATCATGACTAGGCCCTGGTTTGGGTCATAAAAAATTGGTATTAGAGCCTTAGGTTTATGGTCAATTAGCTATCCATAAAGTTGTGTCAACTAGAGTCTCTTTTATGGGTATGTATTGCGCTACACTAAGGGAGAGGCTACGAGGCATTTAGGAATGTTTTCCTTCCTTGTAAAATTACTTTGGGCTATAAAGTCTAGAAGGTTGAAATCTCTTCTAATTTTTTTTGTTCGCATTTTAAATCATGCCTCTCTAAAGGTCTGATGCTCGTGGAAACTCCTCTATCCCACCTGAGGACAACACAGATAAAACTTGTCTTACTTATGGGACATAAACCTAGCCTAGGGCCCCTGCTTTTAATTATCTCTATGGAGTTCCACCAGTACCTACTAGTCCTCATCCAGATCCTAAGGATGATGGTACTTCTGCCTTAATACCTCAAGGGAATGTGTATAATGCTTAGTTTCGCTAGTTGATTTATTTTCTTACCCACTTGGTGGCCTTCTAGTCGTGTCATTCTAAGTATGTTTCTCCTATCACTCCTTCTTTTGAGGCCATAAGGGTTGGTCAGTTCATGAGATTGAGTCTCCAACTTCACTAGTTCCAAGGCTGAGGAGGATCCTCAAGGGTTCATAGATGATATGGAAAATATTTTCTGAGTAATGCATTATTCTAACTCTGAGGGTGTGTAGCTCACCACATATGAGTTGAAGGATGTGGCATATCATGTGTTTGATGAGTGGGAATAGTTAGAGGATATAATGTTGAGCTAGCTATGTAGGATAACTTCTCTAGTGTGTTCCTTGATCGCTTCTTTCCTCAGGAGCTAAGGGAACCAAAGGTTGAGGAGTTTTTTTGATTTAAAGTATGGAAAAATGATTGAGAAGAAGTATGACTTGAAATTCCATCAGTTGTCTTGCTATGCCCTGGAGTTGTTGTCTTCTATGAAGGCTAAGATGAGGAAATTTGCTATGGGCTTATCTCAAGGCTTGGTATTGGAGTTTAAGGCCACCTTGCTGAATAATGGTATGGATAATCTAGGCATGTGGTATATATATATATATATATATATATGGTTGAGGACAAAAAGAAGAGACAAGCCAAAATAGGTGAAAGGCAGAGTAAGAAATTCAGGTATTCTGAGCAGGGTGAAGGCCTAAGAATATTGGTAGAGATGGAAAGAATTGTTCTAAGAAGAAGTAGGGGAAATCTGGTTCTTATTCAACGTCTAGTGCTCCATATCCTAAGCCATCTAGTGATCATCATTTTCGAAACAATAGTGGGTTAAGGCACAGGGTCCCAATCTCAAGCCAGTGAGGCCTAGTCAACTCTATCATATCCTCCTTGCAGATTTTATGGATAGTTGCATCTTTGTTTTTATGATGACGGGAGAAATAAGTGCTTCAGATATGGCCAACCTAGCCATATTCAAAGGAACTATCCTACAAGTGATGTTGCTACTGAAGCTAATAAGGTTTCAATTTCTACATCTTCAGCTCCAACACAAATGCATGCTACTTTTTGTATTGGAAATATTCAGAATCATCTGTATGCTCTTGCTACCCATTAAGAATCTGAAGAGTCTTCTGATATTATCATAGGTACTTTACAACTCTTCTCTTATGATGTGTATTGCTTACTAGATTGGGGGTCTACTATTTCTTATGTGACCCCTTATGTGGCTATTCATTTTGGTTCTGGTCCTGAATGTATTTTAGATCCCTTTTCTGTCTCTACCCCAGTGGGTTACACTATTGTGGCTAGAAGGGTCTATAGTGGCTGTGTGGTATCTACCTGTGGTAGGAAGATGTTGGTGGATCTGATAGAGTTAGATATATTAGATTTTGATGTGATATTAGGGATAGATTGACTTCATTCATGTTATGCGTCGCTTGATTGTAGAATACAAAGGGTCTGCTTCTAATTCTCAAATCAACTGGTGATTGAGTGGGAAGGGAATTCCCTTGATCCTAAGTGTATGTTTATTTCTCATCTTAGAGCCCAAAAATTAATTTCCAAAGGGTTTTTATATCACCTAGTTTGGATTGAGGAATCTAATTGTGAAGGCCCTTCTTTGTAATCTATCCTTGTTGTCAATGAGTTTCTTGAAGTGTTTCCCAATGATCTTCCTGGTATTCCTCCTAATAGGGAAATAGACTTTGGGATTGATCTTCTTTTGGATACCCATCATTTCTCTGTCCCTCCTTATAGAATGGCTTTGACTGAGTTGAGAAAACTCAAAGAGCAGTTGAAAGATCTCCTTTATAAGGGTTTTATTCACCCTAGATCTCCTTGATAAGGGTTTTATTCACCTAGTGTTTCTTCATGGGCTGCTCCTGTTCTTTTGTACGTAAGAAAAATGGTTCCCTTTAGATGTGCATAGACTATTGAGAGTTGAATAAGGTGACTGTTAAGATAAGTTTCCTCTCCCTAGTATTGATGGCATGTTTGACCAGCTTCAGTGTAATACCACGTACTTCTACCTAGCTTGAAATTGTCCCGAGTATGTTAGAAACTTACTTTGAAAGATGAATCCATTTTTATATACGTGGAATTTTAAGATTTTCACCTTTTATCATATGGGAAATTTAATTATCTTTCCAACGATATCAATTTCGTCCAAATACGGTATCGGGGTAGAAAGTTATGGCCATTTTATAGAAAGTAGTCAAAACTGCCCAGGTGCGACTATGAGGGCCAACAGACCGTTGAGCTAGTGATGGACCATCGCCCAAACCATCGCAGCGGAGGCAGTGATACCACTTTCTGCATAAGGGCGACGGTTCAGGCCGGCTGACTGTCGAGCTAGCGACGTACCATCACCCAAGCCATCGCAGTAGAGACAGTGAACCCCTATTCTGCCCAGGTGCAACGGTCAGGACCGATGGACTGTCGACCTAGCGACGGACTGTTGCATAGTTTGTTTAGTTATTTTAAAGTCATTTTTAAAGGGTATTTGGGTCTTTTCCACCCGTTTTAACCCCTAATTATATCATACCAAGGCTCATAAGTTTATTATCCATCTACAATATCAAATTAGGGTTTTCTCTCAAAGATAATCCCCTATAACAAGATCCAAATCCTTCTTCAAGAAACTAAGAGATACAAGTTCTCCAAGTCCAAGGACTTCAAGAAACTCACAATCAAGGTATGGCATGTGTTGATTCATGGATCCCTTTCACCCGTGAAGCTCAAGAATATCTTTTCAAAATCCAAGATTTGTGTGTTTATGACTGTTCATGATTTAAATTGAATTGAAATTCATGTTCATGATGTTGTGGGATTTTGATTCATGTTTTAAATTACATATTTCAATGATTAACCCTAGTATATGATGATTTGCATAATAATCATGATAAACCCTTCAAATTTGCAAATTTATCTATGCAACCATGACAATTCGATGCATTTATGATGGTATAACCAAAGTATGTTCCCCATGTGATTGATTAAATGCCTATGTGAAGGAAAAGTGTCATACTAGTATGATAATATGAAATCTCCATTCATGTACAAGTTTATGCATGTCAAATGTTTTGATGAAATGATTTAGTCAGTGAATTATGGATACATGTGTTACCCTTATGGTGCTTTAGAACTTGTACTTCATGAAATCTCCAACTTATTATGTTATGGATTGTTGATGTTGGTCATGTATTCAAGAAAGTCATGCTTTGTCAATTTCTTTTCATCGAGTCCTGGGGGTACTTGTACACTAAAATTTAGTTGTGTGCCTAGAATCAGTGTCATGTTTTCAAGATACTCTCAGTCAAGCCATGATCCATAGAATTTAGTCAGTCTCATGACTTAGGAAAACTCAGTAATCTCAGTAGTATTCCGTCAGTCAACGAAACTCAGTTAACTTAGGCCAGTTCAGTTTAGTTAATTATGTTCAGTATCTATTCAGGTGGGAGTAGAAATTAGCACCGAGTGAACCCAAGGATAGGAACCCACCTGTTATATGAGGGTGCGATTCTTAGAAGCAATCCTTGCATTCCAGAACTACATAGCCAGCGTAGGTTGAGACATCATAGCCTGTTATATGAGGGTAGATGAGGTGTCTTAACCTGTTATATAAGGGTTCCCACCATTCTCACTAAAGTTACCTGTTATATGAGGGTTACTCTTAGATTGTCCTTACCAGTGGTGCGGTATTGACACCCTTCCAATTGGGGTTACAGATTGGACCCCCAACTTATCTATATTGCGTTATTTGGGGTATGTCGTTTAGATGAATAGTTCCCATAGTTTTAATTATAGAATCAGGACTGTCAGATACAGTAAATCAGTCTCAGTAATAGAACTCAGTTCTACAGAATTTAGGACTATCAGATATAGTCTGCTCAGAACAGCATGGAACTCAACTAGTTCTATCAGAACCTAGACTGTTAGATACAGTCACTCCATATTAGTTATTTTAGTTATACAATTATCAGTATCTCATGTTATTAGTATCAGTCTCAGTAATCATGTTATCATCCAACTCAGTTATGGTTATTATGTATTCATGCATGCATTCTCACGTTCATGTTATCCAGTCAGTTAGTATAATTTATGCATATGAACCCTTTGCATTCAGCCTACCTCACATGCATACTAGTGTAGTCAAACGTACTGACGCATTTACCCTATGGTGTTTTATACCATAGGTTCAGAAGCACGAGCTCTAGAGCATCAGTGGCACTCTAATCTCAGCAGCCAAAGTTAGCAGTGAGTCCTCATCCTTCGAGGATATGACCATTACTTTATTATCTCATTAATTAATTTATTTCAGTAGTTGGAGTTAGTTGGGGAGATGTCCCTCAACTCCTTATTCAGAAAGTTTACAGGCTTTTAGACTAACATGTTCAAACAGTTATTTCAGTTGTTTAGATATTTCATACCCCCTACAGATGTTATGTTTTATCAGGTATGTTATAGGTTTTAACCTTATGGCCTTTCTGCCTTTATTTCTACATTTATACAGTATATCATGCAGTGTACAGGTACATATATCAATCATAGGTTAGCTTATGGTCCTTCGGGGTCATGAGCACCATGTGGCGTTTTGGGTACCAGACTCAGGGCATTACATTCAGGGTGCTAATTACTTTTCTAAGATTGATCTTCGATCTGGTTATCATTAGTTGAAGATTAGGGAGGAGGATATGCCTAAGAATGCTTTATAAACCCTGTACTACCACTATGAGTTCTTAGTCATGTCTCTTAGGTTGAACAATGCTCCGACGAAATTTATGGATCTTATGTAATGAGATTTCCTTAAATTTTTGGATTTATTTGGCATTGTTTTTATTGATGACATCTTGGTATATTCTAAGAGTGAGGAGTATCATGCCAATAACCTCTGTAAAGTACTGCAAATTCTTAAGGATCAACAGTTTTATGCAAAGTTCTAAAAGAGAGAGTGTTGGTTTAATGGTATGACATTCCTTGGACATGTTGTTATAGTTAGGGGATCATAGCGGATCCCTACAAAGTTGAGGTGGTTAATTAGTAGCCTAGGACAATAACTCTAACCGATATTCGGAGCTTCTTATATTTAGGAGGTTTGTGGAAAGTTGCTTTTTGATTGCTACTCCGCTGACTAAATTGACTCAAAAAGGTAAAGTTTCTGTGGTCCATATAGGAATGGGTAGTGTATTGATTCAGTGTGGTAAGGTTGTCGCATATGCATCTAGGTATCTTAAGGTGTGCGAAGAATTATCTAACTCATGATTTAGAGTTGCCGGTTGTGGTCTTTGCATTGAAGATTTGGCACCACTACTTGTATGGAGTTCATATTGTCATATATTCAGACCATAAAATCTTATAGTATGTGTTCATCCAGAAGTATTTGAATCTTAGTCAAAGAAGAGATCTTGAGTTATTCAAATATTACGACATAAGTCTTCATTATTACCCACGTAAAGCTAATGTGGTTGTTGATACTCTCAGCAGGTTATCCATTGGGAGATCATATCATGTTAACAAGGAGAATTGAGGTTGAGTGGATGATATTCACTATTTGTCCAATCCTGGACTTCATCTTTTAGACACTGAGGATGGAGGTGCAATTGTGCAAGAGATGGTGAAGTCATCTCTTAGTGCTGAGGTAAAGGAGCAAAAATCTTGGGATCCTACGTTGATGGAGATTAAGGATGATGTAGGTTAGCAAAATGTCATAACTTTTAAGATAAGTGGAGATGCTATCTTGAGGTACCAAGGTAGAGAGTTTATTCTCGATATTGATGGGTTGTGGAAAAGAATCTTGGCTGAGGTTCATGAGTTAAGGTACACTGTCCATCCTAGTTCGATGAAGATGTACCTAATTTGAAAGAGATCTATTGGTGGAATAACATAAAGAGGGATGTGTCTAATTTTATGGTAAAGTGTATGGTTTGTCAGCAAGTGAAGGTGAAGCACTAAATACCTAGTGGTCTGGCTCAAGAGATTGAGTTTCTTTTGAATGGATGTGGAAAATAATTAAACTGGACTTTGTTACTAGTCTTATGCTTTCTTGAAGTCAGTTTGATTCGATTTAGGTCATCATGGATAGGAAAACTAAGCCCTCTCACTTCTTGCTAGTGAGGACTAATTATTCTGCAGAGGATTATACAAACTTTTCATTCAGGAGATTGTCAAGTTGCATGGTGTGCCCATTTCTATTATATCTAATCGAGTTACATAGTTCTCGTTGCATTTTTTACAGTCATTTCAGATAGTTTTTAGAACTAAGGTAAACCTTAGTACCACTTTCCACCATCAGACGGATTGACAAGTGGAAAGGACCATTCTTATATTAGAGGATATTCTAAGGGCTTTCATGATTCATTTTGGTGGTAGGTTGGTGAGCATTTGCCTATCATAGAGTTTGCATGTAATAACAACTATCGTTCTAGTATTCAAATGGATCTGTTTGAGGCTTTGTATTATAGGAGATGTTGTTCTCCTATTGGGTGGTTTAAAGTTGGTCAGACTAGATTGTTTGGGCCTGACTTAGTTCATCAAGCCATGGAAAAGGTGAAGGTAATTCGGGATTGACCTAAGTCTTATTAGAGTCTCCAAAAGTCCTACTCGAATGTGAGGCATAGGGAATTAGAGTTTGATGTTGGTGATTAGGTGTTCTTAAAGGTGTCTCCTATGAAAGGGGTGATGAGGTTTTGAAAGAAGGGAAAGTTCATTCCCCAATATGTAGGCCCATACTTGATTGTGAGAAAAGTGGGCAATGTGGCTTATGAGTTGGAATTGCCTCCAAATCTAGGTTCTAATCATCTGGTGTTCCATGTTTTAATTTTGAAGAAGTGCGTAGGTGATCCTTCCTTGGCTGTTCCCTTGTAAAGTGTTGGTGTTTCGAATTCCTTGTCTTATAAGGAAGTCCTTATTGAGATTTAGGATAGGCAAGTTCATTATTTAAGGAAAAAGGATGTGGCTTCGCTGAAGGTTCTATGGAGTAATCAAACTATTGAGGAAGCTACTTGGGAAGCTGAAGAAGACATGAAGTCCAAATATCCATTCTTATCCTACTTTTGATATCGTGCTTAAGGTATAAGGAATTTATGGTTGTGTTCCTATATTAAATCATGCTAAAGGATACCTTGACTCATCATTAGGGAAAGAATGATCATACGGGGAGAATGCAACACCCCAGATTTTGGTGCTAGAAAATTCCTGAGTTTTTGAACTCGCTGCTCTAATTATAACTCACCAAATGAGTCATAAGGTCTCCTATGGGTAATTGGGATTGAGTTGTAGAGTAACCAGTGAAGGTTGTCTTTGTTTCTACTTTTGTTACGATTAGATCATTTCGAGTTGTAAAGACTCATTACGAGTCGTAAGGTATGACTCATAGGCAAAACAGTGTTGGTGCCAAATTCTATGCCTTAATCATGACTAGGATCAATGAGTTGTATGGCATGGTCACGGGTTGTAGGGTGTGACTCGTGACTAGTGTGATGGTCTATGCTTTTGCCTTGGGTACGATTAGGACCCTACGAGTCATAGCATGTCCTCACAAATCATAAGGTGAGTCATGTTCACTAGTGATAATTTTCATTATTATAATTAAGGGCACTTTGGATATTTTCCTCTTTCCCCACTTAAGATCCATGACATAGAAGCATAATGGGCACCCTATTCTCAAAACTTAGCAAATCAAAACATACTCGTTTCTCTCTCAAATCCCTATGTCAAGAATGCTAAGGTATCTTAAGGAATTGACAATTAGAGCTTTCAATGGTTAATATCTCTTCGTAATTCTTGTTATCTCAGGAATATTACTCATCTCTTAAACTTATTTTACTTATAGCATGTATCAATGGTTGTTCATATGGATTTGAATATGGGTTTTGATATGGTTGAAGTTTTTGGAATGAATGTTATTTGAATTGAATTCCCGTGATTTTATATACATTGTTCATGCTTTATCAATGGTTTTGAACTAATTAGGTGCATGGGTATGGGTAATGGAAATGGGTTGAGGAATTCCCCTAATTTGATGATTTTGGTTTGGTATTTATCTTTGTAAATTGTGTTCCCTCTACCCACTTGTGTAATTGGCTTAAAATATGATTTGTCACAAGTTTTGACTTACTAACATATATTATTGCATTGAATAAAAGGTTAAACGAATGAAAAATGTTTTTGAAAGCCTTGTTATCCATGTTTTGATATCAAATTAAAAGCTCAGGGTCGAGGCATTTCCCCTAGTTTATTCGATAACTAGAAATGGGTCGAGGCATTCACCAAATTTGATTCAATAAACAATGGGGGTCATGGGATTCCCTCGTATTGAATAATGAACAAAGGGGGCCGAGGCATTCTCCCCAGTTAATAGAATTGTGATGGCATAATTATAATTTTGCAAGCGTAAGGGTATGACGATATCTATGGTGTGCCTTATAGGTCAATTCCTTTAATAGATAAATGGATGGGTTAGTTATGTGAACTGGTTTTAATTTATTTTAATGGGGGTTATGTAGCTAAGTCGTGAAGGTGGAGCTCCCAAAGGACCGATACTGAAAACTCGTGTTTGCCAGCATGAGGGTTTGTCTTAATGACCATGTGCATGGTTCACACTATTGATAGTTATTTGTATCTTGGATTGAATTTGGGTCAGGTCATTCCCTGGTCATCCTTGATACCTCTGGTTCGTGAAGCTAACACGCACTAGGTCTCTTTCAACAGTGGGAGCTGGACCTATATAGCCCGTGAGTGCCTTTTTATGACGATTAAACTACATATTTCAGGCTAATGTTTTACTTGAATACTAAGCCTTGTCCCTATCCCAGCCTCTTACATATGTATGTATGTATGTATGTATATATATATATATAAATATATATACACACATATACATATATGTATTCATGTATGTGAACATGTACATCGAATTTGGACTGGATTTTGATTGACATTATTTTACACTTATCCTGAGTTACATGTTAGCGCTCAACCCCTAAACGTCTCCGGATGTTGATATCCATGCGATGTAGGAACAGAGACACTTCTATTTTTTATGCACTATGATAGGTGATCTTGGATTGTTCATGAGTTAGCTTGAAATGGTAAGCCTCTTTGTTCTAGAAGGCTATTACTTCTTGGTTTGTATTGTGTCATAGACTATTCCTTATGGTTTCTTTTGGCTACTATAGGGGGAATGTCTTGACTTAGGATGATTTTGTTTTGTGTAGAGCCTTCATGGATTACTGTGGATTGGGATGTTGTTAAAATTTTGAAGTTTTTTTTTTTGAGTTGCCTATCTTATTTTATGTTCGGAACTCATCTTGTCTTGTTATATGTATGGAATTTATCTACTGCTAACTGTACTGTATTATGTTTTGCTAGGTAAAGCGGGTGGTCTCTGGTCCCTGTTGGACTTGAGATACCCGTCACGGCCAGGCCCTGGTTCGGGGCACGACAAACATTTTCATATGTATTTGTCTTTTTGTAATACCCCGTACTTTTCCTATCTTGAAAAGTTTTCCAAGAATGTTAGAGGCTTTCTTTGAAAGATGAATACACTTTTATACACGTGGTATTTTCAAGATTTTAATTTTTTATCATGGGGGGAATCGAATAAGCTTTCCATAGATACCAAATTTGCCCAAATCTGACACCCGGGTGAAGAGTTAGAGCTTTTTTTAGTGAGACAGTGTATCACCAGAGCCTTCAGTGCGTCACGGAGATAGCTCAAATGTCAATTTCCAGTGTTGCTCCGTGATAGTGGCGCGTCATGCCAAACTCCCAGGTTGCAAACAAGGGGGCAACGCGATAGCTCCGTGTCGCGCCACCATGTAATTTCCCATTTGTCACTTTCCAGAGACACGGTGCGATAGCGCTACGTCGCGCCAAGGATGAAAATAGGGAAATTTTCTTAGAAATTAAATGCGCATCCAAGGTTAAAAGGGTCAATTTTCCACCCCTATATATACCCAATAACACGTGATTTAGTCATTCTTCACCCAAAATATACTAGTTTCTCCCAAGTTTCTCTCAAGAACAAGCTAGGGTTTCTATTGGGGATTCAAATTCAAGAAGGTTTCACCGTCAATCCTCATGATATCACGAACTAAGGTATGCGTAGTGTTCATTCATGGACTCCTTTCATCCATGAAGCCCGAGAATCTCTTTTCTAAGTTTAAGTTTATGGATTTCTTTATGAATTTCATGTTGGGTTTGTTTTGTTTATGTTGAGGATGATCAATTGAATTCAAATCCATGTTGGGTGATCAATTTTATATGGAATTGATTTGTATAGATGTATTTTCATGTGAACCTATAAATAAATGCTAGGATGATGAAATTAGAGATGAATCATGATGATTAATTGTTATATAATGTTGTCTGCATGTGCTATGCCTACCATGGTATGATTAAATGCCTAGATGAAGGAACAATGCCCAACTAGTATGATATCATGAATGGCCAACTAGTATGATATCATGAAATCCCCATGTATGTACAAGCTTATGCATATCATATGTTTGATAAAGTGCTTCAATCTATGAATTATGAATTGTGTTGTGGGTCATATGATCAAGTAAGCCATGCTATGTCAGTTTCTTCTCATCGAGTCCTCGGGGTACATGTACCCGACAATTTAGCTATGTGCCTAGAGCCATGTCATGTTTTCAAGATACTCTCGATCAAGCTATGATCCGTAGAACTAAGTCAGTCATATGACTCAGGATAACCCAAAAATCTCAAAAATCTCAGTAATCTCAATAGTTCAGTATTCTCAGTGATCTCAGTACGCAGTAATCTCAGCAACCTCAGTATTCCCAGTCAATCTCAGTAGCTTCAGCACTCTCAATCAGTCCTCAGAACTCAGTACTTTCTGTTAGTCAATGAATCTCAGTAAATTCAGTTTAGCTCTGGTAAACAATACCATTAGAATCAGCTCAATTCAGTTAATTAGTTCAGTATCTTTCAGATGGGAGTAGGATTTAGCACCGAGCGAGCCTAGGGATGGGGACTCACCCACTAGATAGGACTGAGATCCCTAGAAGAAATCCCTAAGTTCCAGAACTACGTAGCCAGGATAGGTATGAGATGTCACCTATTAGATAGGACTGACATACTCAGGGATCAGCCGTTAGCATAGTTAAATGTATAGGACTGATCCCAGGGGTCACCCACTAGATTAGGACTGACTCCACAACAGTTTTCTTTATCAGTGGCGCGGTACTGACACCCTTCCAACTAGGGTTATAGGTTGGACCCTGTTAGCTTAGTATGGGGCATGTCGGTTAAATGATTACATCCTACAGTTTCAGTTACAGAATCAAGACTGTCAGATACAATCAATTCAGCCCAGTAGTATAGATTTAGAACTGTCAGATACAGTTAATCCTTATTATTATAAATAGACCCCGGGATCACCCACCAGACAAGACTAATCTCAACTATGGTCTATCAGTATTAGTATCATCAGAGGTAGAGATCACCCGCTAGATATGACTGATCTCAGATTCAGTTACTCAGATACAATACAGAACTCATGTAGTTCCATCAGGTTCAGGACTGTCAGATGTAGTCACTTATGTTATTAGTTGTATCAGTTATCAAAACTTATGTTATTATCATTCAGCTTCAGGACTGTCAGATACAGTCAACTAGACCAGTTCTTCATAATCAGAACTGTCAGACACAATTATCCATATATTACAATGTAGTATCAGTCCCTCACTATTCAGTAATACAGTATCAGTTTTTCAATCATTAGTGACTTAGATATCAATGTCAGTAGACTCAGTAGTTAGAACTCAGTATTCAGTTCTATCATGATCTCAGTTACAGTTACGTATGCATGCATGTATTCTTACGTTCATATTAGTCAGTCAGTTAGTATTGTTCATGCATATGAACTTATTGCATTCAGCCTACCTCGCTTGCATACGAGTACATTCAAAGTACTGGCGTATTTGCTCTATGGTGTCTTATACCATAGGTTTAGAAGCATGAGCTCCAGAGAACCAGTAGCATCCCAGTTCAGCGATCAGGAGTTAGCAGTGAGTCCTCATCCTTCGAGGACATGATGATCACATTACTATTTCAGTTTTCAGTTTATTACAGTAGTTGGATTAGTTGGGGATATATCCCATCAACTCTTTATTCGGACAGTTTAGAGGCTTTCAAACTACAGTATGTTCAGACAATTATTTCCGCTTTCAAACTAGTTATGTACTAGTATTGAACCTTATGGACTTTCAGTTCATGTTTCCGCATTTACGATATTATTACTATTATTCAGTGCTCAGTTTATAGATATCAGTCTTGGGTTAGCTTGTGGTCCTTCGGGGTCATGGGCATCGTGTAACATTTTGGGTACTAGATTCGGGGCATTACACTTTTGACTACCCATTACAGCTTACACCTCATTTACCCTTGACTAACTTATTGATATGGAATCTACAATTCTTAATAAATATCTACACCTAATTTACCTTATAACAACTACCTCAAGGCACCATGAACTACACCACTGCTAAAAACTAAAAAAATTAACAACCCAACCCTAGCACAATAAGTCCACCCAAGGGATCGTGTATCATCATCAAATAGATGGTCTGCAAATGGAACTCCTTATACTCTTATAGATTCCTTTCCATAAATTACCACATCACAAACATCTATAAGAATATATAAACAAATTGGAATCATTTGAAAATGTGTATAAATAAGTGCATGTATGTAAGATGTACACATCATCTATCCTTATCCCTTTTCATCTACCTTCTTATCTATCTCATCAAAATCTTTAACATTACATCGTGCTAGTATTGTACTCGACACATATCAGAATGTATCATGTATGTACTACTACGGTACCCAACCCATATCATAATATATCATATTTGTATCAGCATGGTACCTAACCCATATCATAATATGAGCCCATTTGGATAGGATTAAAATCTGGTCAAATCAGCTTTTAATCTCCTTTTTAGCTTTTTTAAGTGTTTGGTAAAATTAAAAAGTGATTAAAAAATGCTAAAAAATCATTAAAAAGGGCAAGAAGTGAGAAGCTAGGTACCCCCAACTTTTTATTTTTCAGATTAAAATACTTTTAGGTTTGACAAAAATAGTTATCTTTTTATCCTTATATTTTCCTCCAATTCCATATATACGTTGAACTTGTAGCACTTAAATATAGTCTTTCTTTGTTCTTATCTTGGTTGCTTCTCTCCATCTCTTTCCTCCAATTTCCTCTTCATCTTTCTCCTTTGTTTTCAGAGAATCCATCATTATATCTGAGGATAATATTTTAACTTAGCCAAATTATTATGAGCTTGCAATATAACAATATAATACTATTTTTATATAAAAAAATATCCTAAGTTTTTTATTTTTTAATATTTTAAAATTAAAAAGTAAATTATATTTATAAATTGACCTTAGATAATCACTTTACGCTAAAAGTGCATTTAAATAGAAATATATTTGAATTATTAGAATTAAAAACTATAAATAATTCATCGTACTTATGTTGTTAACAACTTTAAGAATATTTAAGTCATTTTAACAACAAAAAAGTGTTGAGCATCACTTGTTAACCAAACACATCAATAACTTTTTTTAAGTTTCAACACTTATATCCAAACACTCATCTACTTAATTTATAAGCACTTATTTTAAGCTTTTAATCACTTAAGCTAAAAAGCTATTTTTTAAATCTTATCCAAACGGTCTCTATATCATATTTATATCGACATGGTACCTAATTCTTTAATTTAAATATCATCACAATGTATATAAATGTGAGATGTAATCACAAACCATAAGTGTAATGACCCTTACGATTGTTTTACTTATTTTCCTAAATTTTTAGTGACTAGATATTTTCTCTAACGGCCCCAAATTATTTATGGCGTGCTAGAACTGATAGTTCGATTTTTGGGTGGTTCGTTTGATAATTTTAATGATAATAAATATATTATGAAATATTAATCTTAATTGACATTTGATAGAAGTATAATTTATTATCCTATGTGACTGTTTAAAATTTTGTAGTTGTAATATATTGATATTACTTTATTAATAATTTTATAACTTATTAATATTTTAAGTGGAGAATCTAGATAAGTTAAAATATTATTATTATTATTATTTAATAGAGGTTTTATTATAACTTGTCTATTAACTTTTGTATATTCAAAATATTGTATAAATTTTACTATGCAATATCCATGTACATAATCCATGTACATACATAGAGGGACAAATATATTCCCTTTACACTGTTACCTCTACCACACGTGTATATGAAGGAAGTGGCCATCAGATTACTCATATAATGTAGTGGCAGAAAGTAAAAGCAGGTGGGTATTAATAGTGTTTCACATCATTTTTCACTAATTATTAAGTATTACTTCTTTTGGATTTCCCTGAATCACTAAAATAAGTATTGGTTCTTAGTGTTTCACATCATTTTCCATTAATTATTAAGTATTCTTTTGGATTTCCTTGAATCACTAAAATAAGTATTGGTTCTTATCCTTGCAAACACAAGTTAAACAAGTCCCTATACAATTTATATTTCTATTATTACGTCTGTGTGTATATGAGCATATATGTGTTATGAAAAATTAAGATTAAAATCAATTATCCACATCAAAATATTTTAGCTCGGTTCTAGTGGACACTATTCAGAGGCTTTTCGGAGAGATTTTTTGTTTTGGCGTAAAAGTAGGCTAGGCTTACCCTATCTTTAGATTGAGCTTATTTAAGGTAATTATGTACTATTATGCTAATTTTGGAGAAGTACTTATAGTTTGCATATCATTTAATATATATATATATATATATATATATCATGCCTTATTTACTCAATTAGCATCCTGTTATTTACTCAATTAGCATCCTGTTTTAGTAAATTTTGGCCCCTAATCTTTTAGTATGATATAACATCTATCACTTTAGGACATGGAATTAAGCTTCTTAACCTCACAGTCATCCCTTTTTAGTAAGACATGTGAATGGTTATTTAAATAAACTTTAGTTACGATTTAGGGTCAACATATACTTTATTTCAATCATTGATTATGAATTTCGATACCACTTTGGCATTGTTTATGATATGGTTTGGGTTTTAATTTTAAAGTTGGGTATGGTTACTATGAGTTTCAATTCGAGTTTGACATCTAGTTATGAGTTAGAGAGTTCTGGTACTGATTATTATTGTTCTAGGAGTTGTGGTTTCTTTGAGTTCTGGTTCGAGTTTAGAATCTGATTATGAGTTCTATTATATATTATATATGTTGCCTCTTATTACTACCCACTATCTCTTATTTGAATTTGGCATATTGACTCTTGTTATTATCCACCACTATCAGTTTGAACTCAGTGTCCGGCCTTTTGTTACTATCCATTAGTGTTGGTTCAAGCCCGGTGCACATTTGGATGGCTACTACAATTTCACGGGTTTGGTTAATTTATGGATTATTTATACTTTTCTATAAAATTATTTCTTGTGTGTCCCACCGGCTTATGGGTGCACAGTTGTGTTAATTGTCTTCTTTAGTGTGCCTAGCAGATTTATGGGGGCTCAGTTAGGTTAAGTTTAATTTGATTTTTATTACTATGTTATTTATCTTCTTGTATCACTTTTACTTATTCCTATATTTTATTTGAGAAGCTCGATAGTAGTTTTCTTTTAAATCTCTTTTTAAAGCTGACTTAGATTACACCCTCGCATTTTAGTTATACTTTTTCAATATTAAGATCAGTTGGCCGATGATTCCTACTAAGTACCCATTGCTTTGTTATTCATACTACACTTCTGCATCTTTCCACTGATGCATATCCGAGAACTAACAACTGGCATTGACATGAATCCTACTTTCTAGTACAGATTTGAAGCAGGGTAAGCTTGTTGTCGTTCGAGGTTGATCCTCCTCTATCCATTCCAATTTAGTGTTTTATACTAGAGACTGATTACATATATTGTGTAATTTGGACTTTGTCTAATACTCAGGATAACTTTTAGTAGTGGCTCTACTACAGACCTTACTAGGTCTTGGGAGGGATTCATTTGTATATTTTTGTCATTTTCTTTCGCTATTTAGATGTACTTTATATGTTTTATGCTTGTTTTTTTGCTTATTATTACTAATGGTATAATTATATATAGTCTTTATTGGTTTCTACCCGTTAGATCATGACCTATTTTTTTTGGGCTATAGCTTGACTTGTCTACTTGTGAGATAAAGGCTCCATCATGACTTGAGAAATAGGGTCGTGACAACTAAGTATCAGAGCCTAGTTTTCACTGGTATTATTGGTACTAGTGACAATTTTTAGTATTATCCTGTGGATTGGTATGGAGACTTATGTATCCTATCTTCAGGAGGCTACAAAATATTTTTATGGAAAAATCTCATTTTCTTGATCCATTTTTGTATGTTGGGTCTGAGTTAGTTTTAAATTTTTATTGGTTCACTCCTTGTGCAGATGGCTAGGACCACGAGGATTGAGAGCCGAGAATTGGGACCTCAAGCTCGCTACTATAGTTTTGGTTATGGGCCGAGGTTGACCCATAGGTCAGGGACAGGATAGAGCATCAACCTCAATTTGAGATCAGGCTAGGAATCCATCAACTGATTATATCATAGCTCTTGATAATGAGATAGATCTAGGTATTCAACTACCAAAGCAGCAAGTGAGCCAGGGGGCAACTCATGCTCCACCTGGTTTTATACACACTTTGGTCTTACGAGATGCATTAGTATTGTTATTGGGGTTAGTTGGAGGTCCATCGGCTGAGAAAGTTGACCAATTCAGATTTGTACAATTAATCAATAAACCATCCAATTCTGTCCACTGAACTTTTCATTTACATTCAAGAATATTACACAATCACAAATGTCGTTACATATCACAATAAACAAAAAATGAAAACTCTTCTATGAAGTGAAATTGGTTTTCATCGACTTTGTGCCGTCTATCTCCATTGAAAGAAGCCAATAAAAGGACCAGTATTTACACAAACTCAGATTCATCATGATTTTTGTCCTTTTTTATATAGGTTTTTTACTCATCGTCTTCTTGTCATCAGGTTTCATAAGTTGCACGGGGGCTGCTGGTATCCTGATCCACCACTCTCTAACCCGTCGAAGATCTCTCTCACTGCTCATTTTCCTCAGGGGCATATTGCTTGTGAAAGACTCCAAGAAAGCCAAAAGAATCAAATATTTAAGTGGCACAAAAGCAAAAGCCAAGGACACGATCACCAGTAAAAGAGCTGTTCTGTCAGTTGCCTAAAGATGATGAAAATAAAATTGAAACAGTAAGATACCACCAAGAGTAAATACTACACGTCAAGTGTAACTAGAAAGCTGTAACTTAACAATGATTTTTATAGATTCCTTAAGTAGCGAGTGCAATAATTTCAGCTTAGAGATAACTAGTAATTAGATAACTTCTAAATTCTTAAGTTTGTATAACACCAAGGGAATAAGGACATTCAAGTTGTCTAGACTATCATTTCAATTATTGCTGTAAAAAATAGCACCAGTATCCAATTTCTAGAGCTTCTTCAAGTCCAGCTATTGCTACCACATTCATTAGACTTTCACTTTAACCAATTGCCTAAAAACTATGTTGCTCACTCTTCAAAAATGTAATCGCGTGCGTGTCGGATCCTCCAAGAGTGTGTCAGATCGTCCAAAAGTAGTGCATTTTTGGAAGATCCAACATGAGCACTACTACATTTTTGGAGAGTCCGAACAACTTATCTTATAAATACACCATTATGGTGTAGGGAAATGAAGTTTTCCCAAAGTTTATTAAGGGAAACAAACGACGACTCAAGTTACTACTTCCTTAATCACAATAGGATATCTAGGTTGTGCACAAAGGGAATTCATCTGTATCGTGAGGATTCGCGACGACTAGTGACTCAAGTCGTAGCCGTTAACTTGTATCGATCCACCTTTGCAAGGAGAAACTTGTAAGTCTCCTAAACTAGTATCTAAATTGAAATGCTACGCCTACACTTACGTTCTGGTAGTCGACATGATTGATATGCACAACATATTCTTAGGGTTTTAATATGTTAACCTCATAACTTAATTGTATTATTTCATGTTTGTACTTGCCTATTCTTTGCATGACCTTGGGGCTTGCATAAGGCTCAGTCAACAGCTTTCCAACGATATGAATAAGATAATTTTGTCCATATATTTATTGAGAAACTAATTTTAACGTTTTTAAGATTTTATTATCTCGAACTTAACCACAAAATTTTAATAATCCGTGTTTCATACAATTTTTACGCAAATTGAGTTGGGTAATCACTTATCCACATGTTCTTTAGCAAAATTATTCAATAGTGATTATCATTGAAAATTTAGGTCAAGAATTTGTTTAAAACAATATTAATCATTTTTTTCATTATATGGATCAACTTTTGAATGTTTTTTCTTGGATTTGATGATCAAGTCAGTCCCAATAACCCATTGTTTAATGGAAAAAATTTGGCTGGAAAATAAGCTTTTGATCGCATTTTCAACAGACCTGTCGGTGGGAGACCACCGTTTAACAATTTTTGGCATCATACTACTGATTTCTTGAGCAATTAATGCTTGAAACCATTCCTAAAATATGTTTGGGACGAAATTGTGCTTTGATTGGATTAAAACGGCCAAAAAGTGGAGAAAATTGGAATTCAGGCGGTTGACTGGTTTCTCAATAAGTTGGGTTGGGCTGACCAATTGGGTGAAGGTGACCACCCTTGGTGTCTAGTGAAGTCCACTCTCGGTTGAAACTTGTCGTGGAGAGTGCAGCTCACCCTTAGATCTCCTTTCGATGATTCTCTCTTGGTCAAAACTAAATTTCTGATTTTCATATTTTTTTGAATTATTTTTTTGCTGAAAAATATTTTCCTACTCCGGATAGATCAATTCTACACTAATTTGTCAAATGATATGCTTAATAACGGGCGGAACCCTTTTGGAAAATAATAATTATGAATATTTTTTTTATGACTCTTAGAGAATGTCTATGTGAGTCCTCCTTAGATGTCTATGAAAAATAAATATCCTACTTTCTAAAAAATTAGGTCTAAAGTTAATTTTCTTCTTAATTTATACTTGGAAGGTACGAAAACCAATTTGTTAGTCTATTGATATGCAAGTATAACCAGAATAAGATAAGAATCATCATTGATATGTGTATGTTTTTGTATATATATACCTTTTTTATGTGGCTTCTAGTATATAGACCTTATTTTAGGAATAAAAACACAGAAAAGGACAAATATACCTTCAAACTATGATAAATGATATGCATATATCATGGTCATACTTTAGGTACACATATGCTCCTACCGTTAATAAAATGGTATATATATGCCCCTCACACTAACGGTAGGGACATATGTGTACCCCAAAGTATGACAGAGGGTATATATGTAAATTTATCATAGTTCGAGGGTATATGTCCATTTTCCGTATTAATTTTTTTCTCAAATAATTAACCCTACCCCACAACCCGACCCAATAAACTCATCAAACCCGATTGCAAACCAACTTTATTTTTTGTTCCAAACCCAATACTCCCGATATTTTACTCTTAAACGTGAATCTCATCAAATTGCAGTGATTGATCACTGCTACTAGTTTGTGTTTACTGATTGAAGGGACTGGAGATTAGGCTGGAGGTGCCCGAAATTTCACTGAAAATTGAAACGCGAGGGGTTCAATTTATTTGGTGTTGTTTTGGGGTGTTATGGGTTAATGATTTTCTTTTTTGAAACTGATAGTAGTAAGTCTTATTGTATTGTTAGTGTATATCATTATAGGGATGAGAAAAACGCGTCTCTTAGATAGGCTTCTCTTGGACTTCAATGGGACTCAGTCAGGCAGTGGGTTTATTAGATGAGATAGAGGGTTTGAGTTAATAATTTAAAATAAAAAATTAAAACGGAAAAGGGACACATATACCAATGAACTATGATAAATGATACGTATATATCCCAGTCTTACTTTGAATACACATATACCCCTACCGTTAGTGTGAGGGATATATAAATGACGAAGGTATATTTGACCCTTTTCCGATAAAAATTTTGTGCCTATGCTTTTATTTGGTGATTCGGCCTGAGTGATTTGGTCAACTTTTATGTTTATGTTTATTAGCCCTGTGAATATGCTAAAGTCACATATGTGTATATGCCAAAAACATTAAACATGCGGGTCAAATTATAACGTTGAAACTGCGAATTCTACAAATGTGTAGAATTATTGTGCTTCACAAAACCCCATGGCTATTGATTTCAAAAATATTGTTATTGATCTTATCAAAAGTGAAAAGCGGTAACTGTAGGACTTTAAAGACTTAAATTGTAATATATGCTGGAAGAACAAAACGTTCTTAATACTAATGCCGAGCAGTTTCACCTCTTATTTGCTGGCAACTATGGAAGAGAAGAAATACCATCACACATGGTGGCAATGACCAGGAAGAGAGTGATACATGACATCAACCATAACTTGTATCAGTTGGCAAGAGTTAAAAGTACCCGGCTCAAAGAATTTGTCATCCAATTGGCCAAAAATTACCTAATTCTTGGAAGGGTACAGACCACATGTCCAATGCAAGTGACTGCAGTGGAATTTCCTCCTATAGGATAGTTCAAGTGCAATACAGATGATGCATCTAGAGGCAATCCTAGCATTAGTTCTGCTGCCTTATGTTTGTAACAATCCATTCGGGTCATATTGAACTAGCTAAGTGTATGTGATTTGACAAAAACCATGTTTGATCCTGTTTCGTCGTGTAACACCCCCAAAAAAAATTAGTTTCTTGTTATGCAGCCTTTCAGGAACTTTTGAGCCCAAAAACTAAGTCGTTTGACCCTTAAATTGATCTGAATCTTAATAAAAACAAATATAGCCTTAGACATGGTCGCCAGTTTTCAGTTCAGACTTATAGTTATTTTGTTTTGAGATAGCCCCTTGTCCCAGCAAACTTATTCAGTTAAGATATTAGCGGCTTCATTAGTCATTAGTTAATTTAGTATTATCATTATTCCAGTTGTTATCAGCATTTGATTATAAAGTCCATTTTATATTCAGAAGATTAGCCCATGATATTATCCTAGCATAATTCAGGATTCATTCTCAGTAGCATGTCAAGCCAAAGGTCCCCTCAGACCACTTGTGACTTCGGGTGCCAATCACACCTAGGGTGTAGACATGTAGGTTAGATATTCATCCCAAATGATGGAAAATCAGATTTGAGTTACAAGGCATCGGACTGCTCGTTAAGCAACGTTTGGTGAAAAAATTTATGGGTGTTTTACGAAAATATTATGCAAAAGTTAAAAATTCGTCCAAGTGCCAAAGTGAGGAACCTCGCTCCACAAGGCCCTCCTCCTCCCTATGGGCTCGCGCCGCAAACCTCTCCCTCACTCTTGGCTTTGCCAGGCAACCCCCTTCTAATCCCTGTAGGACTTGGTCAAGGCTCAATAAACACGTCCCTAGCTCGAGAATTTCATTCCACTATATTTTTAGCCTACTTTTGGAGAGAAACCCTAAGTCTTCTCTCAAACATCTACGGAGAGCTCCCACTAAAATCATTCGATTCTAACACCGATTATACCATAAATTAACATACGAATCATCATCCTAATCCGTAATTCGTAGATCTTGAGAGTTCGATTCATGGGCATTAAGGGGGGATTTTCTTGGATTATTAGAGGAACATCATCACTATATTTTAAGCACATTTAGAGCATTCTTAGCAAGGATTTGAGGTATGCCTAGTTTTCATAAACTCAAATCTTAAAGTATGTCCATTTTTCCAACTAAATCTTCTCGTGAAGTATGGAATAATCGACGTATGTCTCTTTTAAAACGTTTTAACCAAAAAAAGGATTTTAAAAAAAGAGACAAGCTCGCATCAAGTCCTAGTATTTTGATTTCATTCTATAATATGAACTATCCCCATAACTGGCATTACTTCAACTTGATTTCAAAGTGATAACTTTAAAGCATGATCTTGCTCTATGAACAAACTATGACTTGAAGCATGATTTAATGAATTTAAACATGGTATTAAAACTTGAGAAACAATTTGTTCCTATATTAATGAGATAATGATTGTGAAGCAAACATTCGGTTACTAAGCCATGACTTATGATTTGTGATTGATATGCCATAACTTCTTATTTTTGGTTGATATGTCATGATCCAAATTGTCTATGTTTGATTAACCCTATTTTTGGATGCCCCTTAGGAGATTACCCGGGCAGTGGGATGCCGGTAAGAGATACCCCTATATTGGGAGGCCTGCATCTCTAATTTGGGATGCTCCTACACTGGGAGGCGCTCGCCACGTCGGCAATGGTGAATGGAGAGGCGAGCGCGGTATAGTCGCATCTTGTCATCGTGGTGCTGCAACATCCAAAGAGAGATACATTTACGAGAAAGGCGACATGGCGAGGCGACAACGGCCTCGCCTTTTTAATTTTTTTTTTTAAATTAGCATTTTAGGGTTAAAAGCTAATTTTAGGGCCTATTTTCCTATTTTGGCTCTACCAATCGACGGCTGCTACCATCTACTATCTCACAAGTCCGACTTCAACTCCATCGACCGGAGACTCCAGCTACTTCGGTAAGTATTGATTTTTATTATCTCTTTTCTTCTTCTTCTTAATTTTGAGCTAGGGGTCTATCAGAAACAACCTCTCTATCTCACTTTTAAGGTAGTGGTATGGACTGCGTACACTTACCCTCCCCAGAACCCACTTGGTGGGAATATACTAGATATGTTGTTGTTGTTGTTCTTCTTCTTCTTCTTCTTCTTTTTCTTCTTCTTAATCCGACGACTCGATTGGCATACTAATTTTTTTTCTCGTTTTCTCATTTTAACTTTTTGTATTAATTGTCCCTGCACTTTCAAAAGGCGACCGCCTCGCTGCTCGCGGCCTTGTCGCCTTTCGCCGTCCAAAACACCGGGGATACCGGTAAGAGATGCCCTTATTCATAGGGAGGTGTTTGAGTCACCCATGAGTGGGATGCCATGTTTGTATCGCATTCGAATGTAGGACATTTTTATACTATCACCATGTGTACAAACGTTGACTAAAAGGGTTAATATGAGTTTTATCACGACTTATTATTGTGAGAGACCCAAATTACCTCAAAACTCTATTTGTGGTTGAAGCTTGGCTAGATGTTAGTTATTTTAGCATGCTACCAAATGACCACGAGAGATTCAGTTTGGCAGGGGATGACTAGAAAAGTGATATGGATACAAGTTGAGAGAATCGTGAAAAAAGGAAGACCACTGATGGAATATCCTTAAGTTTGTGTTTGTTGGTACTAGTTATGACTTCTGAGATATGATTGTGAACACAAGAAACTATGATACATGAGATCAAAATGAGATGTATCAATGTGATTCGGATAAACTAGGCACTAGGCATACTTCATATGACCTATATGATGACTTTCATGACGGCAACGATAGGCTATAAATTCCTAGAAGATGTATAGAGAAGTCTCTCATAATATGTCAGTTGCACAACCAATTATCCGATATGAAATAATGCAAGAGAAGTTAAAGGAAAATATGTTTTCCTTAGCTTGGTGAAGCTTAAGCACTCCCATATGTGTGAGTTAGAGATGATGAAAAATATTATTGGTCCAGTCCACCCATAAGGGGTGCTAGTAAGTCCACTAGTTAACCTTACACTTAAACCTTAAAGGGTTGACTATAAATAGTTAAATACACCATTATAGGTGTACGGAAAGAAGTTTTTTCTAACGTTTCTTGCGGGAAACAAATGACGGCTCGAGTTGCTACTTCCTTGCATCACAATAGGATATCTAGTTGTGGACAAACGGAGTTCATCTGTATCGTGAAGATTACGACAACGACCAATGACTCAAATCGTGGTTGTTACGGATCCGACACTGCAAAAAGAAACCTGCAAGTCTCCTAAACTAGTAGTTACAAATGAAATGCGTTAACTAGCTATTCCATCACTTCCATGTATGCATTAAATATCTCAAACCATGACGTATAATACACCGACGTATATTGACTCTTCAACATTATCAACGGTAAGAAAACAACTTTGTATCAAATGTCTAGAGCTTATCTGAGGTCCAACTCTTTCTTGGCTTTCACAATCACTTTATATATGCATTAAACATCTTAAATAAACAAAGTACAATCCCCTCCCATGTATTTTGTTTTCAAGTTATACCTATGCTAAGAGTAAAGAAATAGCAATATCAAACCAAAATATTGGACAGGCTAATAGCAATTTAGGTTGAAGAATACAAATGGTAATACCTGAGGAAGAACAGCAAGAATGAGAGCTCGTACTTTCAGCAGAATAATGTTGCCACTTTGGATTAATGCCTCGAGTTGACTAATAGCCTCCTGCAATATCAAAAGCTGCTCAACAGCATTCTTTGGAGGAGGAGCTATGATTTTTAGAGGTTCTAATGGCTGCCTTTTCCTCACATTCCTACGCCAAAACATGACAACTGCAAGCACAACCAACATCACAGGCAATGCATATTTTATCCACCCCCTGAATATACAAAATGAAACATTTCAGAACAGCTGGGGATTACAAGAGAAGGATAGATTCAGTATATTTTAGACAGATGGAAACAACACTGTTCTGCCAAAAGTCAGAAAAGCACAGTGAATTTCCGGTCACATCAAACCTAAGGAACCTGATCAATTTCCATTTCACCTTAAGCAGAAAGGATTATAGTGGAACTGAATCGTACTCCAACATTACAACACCGGGAAATTACTTTGTATGCTAAACTTGATGTAGCAACAAAAATAAGGAAAGGGAGAAAGGGGTATAGAGAGAAGTAGTTGAGATGAGAGAGAAGAATAAGAGAGAAAGAGGGAGAGATCGTTCATTAGGTATTACTCATAAAATCTTCCAAACAAAGTTTATGACAGTCTGATTAAACTCCTAAAACTACATGAACGCCTATCTCTAAGTATAAAGATACGAATATGTAAAACCATATCTGTAATCAATGAATACTCCCTCTATCCCAATTTATATGACACTTTCCTTTTTAGCCAATCCCAAAAAGAATGACACATTTCTATATTTTAGTAACAATTTAACTTTAAAATGTCAATTTCACCCTTAACGAGATGATTTATAGAGCGCACACACTTGTAACTTATTTTAGACCACAAATTTCAAAAGTCTTCCAACATTTACATTCCGTCCCCAGTCAAATTACATCAAATAAATTGGGACGAAGGAAGTAAAACCTTATTCCTAACTAAAGACAAGTTATCTATTCAGTTTTTTACTAAAAACAACTACGGATATGCTTTAATTCCACGGAAGTTGGGGTCGGCTATATGAGTCTTCACTAACCATGTCAATCCATTTAAAACCATTCCTAACTAAATAATAAAGATAAATAAGAATTAAAGAAAATAAGAGTGCAATCTAAATTGAGTTACATCATACTTTCCTGATCGGCAAAAGCTCAGGGAACGGAGGAGGGGAAATAATAAGGGATTGTCCATCCACACTGGTGTAAATTTAAAAGAATTGTCTCTAGATTAACTCATTGAACATGAAAATGAAAGCAATACAAAATTTTGTAATATTATTCTTTTCATGACACCTCATTCTTCTCTTTATTCCTCTTGTTGTCTTTTTCTCGTTTTTTCCCCATTCTTCTTTTTTTCCTTGAAAATTTCTTTTTTGGCCTCAACAATGTTCAAAGTGAAGTGAGCTCATTCATTAACCCCTCGCAACTAGCCAGTCGCGCAAGGGATAGTTAATCTGGATCCATTTTGGCCTACACAATCCTTGGTGCTCTATGTACCTTAAAAAATGAATTAGCACCTACTTCACGAATTCACAAGCTAACTGATTTTTTTATAGGTCACAACCCAACTGAATTTTCCATCTTCATATTCTCTTTTTTAGGGGGAAAGGTAACTTTATATTCATACAAAAGCCTTCATCACCCAAAAGTGATGAAGGTAGGGTTACAACCCATACTCAGTAGGATTACAATCCACATAATGAGCTATCGATTTACAAATTTCCCATGAAATCAACTAAATGTTCAGTATCTCGCACCCTATCTTGTTTAAACCAAAAAAACTGAAGATCTTATTTAATCCTAATCTTCTGAATATTGCTATCACTGACCTCAAAACACCTCCCGTTTCTTTACTTCCATATGGTCCATCATATGCATGTTGGTACACTCTTCCACCAATCGTCAATGGATCCTCTTCTCCCAACTCCATTCCAGCACTTCAGCAGCTCAAATAAGTGCTTGGCATTACGCAGTTCACCCCAAGTATACAAAAGAACATGTTCCACAAATTTGCAGTTGTTTACAGTGTAAGAAAAGGTGCGCATTGACCTCATCTTTTAAACCACACATGAAACACCTTGAGCAAATTTGTAAACCTCCTCTTTAAAGCTTCATGAGTAGCAAGACAGGCTCTTCTAATAACCAACCAGAAGCAAGGTGTTTAACTCATAAACCTTTTCCCATGAAGACAGGCTCTTCTAATAACCAACCAGAAGAGGTTTATGAGTTAAAGGCTCTTCTAATAACCAACCAGACAAAACAAGATACCTTTACGGGAACTTTGATCTTCCAATTAGTTTCCAAGGTGATACAAGATAAACAAGGAAGACATGGAATCACACACCAAAACAGTCCACTAGTCAAGAAACCGAGGACTATCTTGGTGACCACACTCGGATTCGCTAGTTATAACAATAATGGAGAGAATATCACGTGTTAAACACAATAATCAGCCAGCCCCAAGCTAAGATTAACAACAATATATGAAGCACAAGATGAACATAACAATGTGAAGAACAACAACAAGACAAACGACTTACAATACAAGATACCAAACCGTGACAAGATTACAAGAATGTAAATGATAGAAAGATAGACATACACTACTACAAAGTCTAAGAACCTAATGTGTTCTCAAACACAAAGACCCTTAACAATTAAAGTAGCAACACCTACACTCTTCAAAGAACACAAGAGGGAACTCAATCCTTCAAGCATCCAAGGTTCCAAGCAAACAAACAACAAGAGTGAATTCACACTCTAATTGTTACCTAGTTTTGGCGAAGCCCCTTTTGAGAGAGAACTTGTGTGTTTCAAGAGTGAGATACAATATTCAATGTCAAAAAAAAGCTGAAAACTAAAACCCTAGAATGTTCTTTTTATAGTGTATTACATAATAGGAGTTAAAAGGGCAAAAAGGCCCCGCAATGATGGGGCGCCCCTCTAGTGCATGTAGTGGGCTGATTTGGTGTGTATTTAGGTCCTATTTGCACTTCATTTTGTACACACCAAGCCTCGGGCCCAACACACACTCTCTTAAATCCATCTAGGTGATCACACTTGTATCATCCTCTCCATCATCTTGAGAGGAATTTGTCCACAAATTCAAGCAATCATCACAAGTTCCCCTCTTCGAATCATCTTTTCAATGCTCCTCCCAAGGTTAGGATGTTCAACCAAGGGTTCCATGAGTTCATCAAGCATGCACCTTGGACGTACATGTTCTATAACCTGCACATAAGAATGGATGCAAGGCAAAGTGCTAGCATCTTGGCTAGCAAGCAACAAAGGGCCTTTGTGGGCAAATCCCACAACCCTAACTCTCGACATCTCTTCTTCTTCACCTTCCTCACTCTCGAATTCTTCGTCCACACCTTCACTAAGCATGACACACCTTGCCATATACATAGGCACTACACACTCTCCATCAATCGGCCAAATATCTTCCCCACCTTCATCGATTTCCACCTCGGCTTCTAGCTCTCCATCTTGAGCTTTTTCATCACACTCATTCGATTCAAGCCCCACCTCCTCACCAAGGTAATACAATTTTCCCTTTCTAAGGATTACATTCCTCCGATTTGGGCATTCACTAGCCTTGTGCCCCCACCCTTGACATTTAAAACATTGAAATCCCTTAGGACGAGAAGTAGAATTTGGTTTACCTTCGTTTCTTAGGGGATACCTTTGGGCAGCCTTGGTTTCGGATTGGACAACCTTGTTCTCGGCTTGGTTGACATTGGATGAGTGCTCTTGATGTTGGTGCCAATCCAGGGAGGGTTGTTGGTGATTCTTGGACTCGGAAGCTGAGAGCTCTCTCTCAATTTCCAAGGCCTCTTGGAAGATGCCATCGATGGTGTCAAACTTGTGGTCATCCGAGTAGCTATGTCCCTATTCAACCTGACTTTGAAACATATAATGTCATGGCTCACTTGTTCTCCTCGATGGTCAAGCTTCAACATCAATTGCTGAAATTCACCATAGTATGCCATGACACTTTTGTTTCCTTGCTTCAAGTTATACAACTTGGCAAGAAGTTCATGTTTGTAGCCCTCGGGTAGGTACCTTTGACGCATAAGGTACCTCAATCTAAACCATGGAGGTGGCTGCCCGGCAATCAACACAGCACTAAACCGCTTCACATACTCCCACCAAGTGTTTGCATATCCCTCAAAGTGAGCGATAGCATAACAACTCTTCTTCTCTTCGGTTAGGTCATTCACTTAGAATATATTATCACACGATGACTCCCAAGCAAGATACGCATTGGGATCACTCTCGCCCTAGAAGATTGGAAAACTAACTTTGATGGTATTGATACCTAACTCCCGGGTTTGGTGACCACCCCTCTCCTCTCGGCCTAACTCACCTTGCCTACCTCTTACCTTTTTTTTCCCTCAAGTGAACATCACCATAAGCTCCATAACCCCCATGTCGTTCCTCTCTACCATAACCCTCAACATGATTTGGTGGATTTGGATTAATTGGATTCGGCTTTGGAGGATAGTACGGCCTTTGGTTCAATGGAGCTTGGATTGGAAAGTGTGGTCTTTGGTTAAGTAGATGGCTCGGGTTTGGAGGTATTTGGGTTCCAAATCCGTCATGTTGGACTTGGAGAAGTGGAGGGATGGTGGGTCTATCATACTCATGGTTTTGAGGAGCAATTGGTGGTTGGCTCGGTGATTTGTTCATTTGGTGTAACATTTCAGGGGAGATAGTAGGGGAAGGGTTTTGAGGAGTTGAAGGTCGGGAACTTCTTTGGCTTTCAAACCCGTTCTAACCTCCCACTCATGGTAGACACATCCCCCTTTATTATTGCCAAATCCCCTCTCACGGTACCAATTTCCGTCTTCAATCTCTCAAGTGTTCGGGTGATAGCCTCAAGGAAGGCTTTCATAGTGTCAAGAGTACTGTTGTCCGCGGTTTGACATGTGGACACTTCCATTGCGAGTACCTAATAAAAATATCTAAAAAACAGCAAACAAATTAGTTCAATTAGTGGTACATCTTACCCTCCCAGACCCCACTATGTGGGAATACACTGGGTTTGTTGTTATTGTTGGTGCCTCACCATACTCACACACTTCGATTACCTTACTCGTAGCTTCACTAGTGTTGTAAGCCAGCTAAGGAATCCGTGAGGAGCCGAGGATTGAGTCTACTCTTGTCCGGATTTGATTTTAGTTTTGAAACTCAAACAAATATCGTAGGATGAGAGCCAAGAACTAATCAACGAATCAAAACAACAAAAGGTACACAAATAACGCTAACACGAACAACCAGGCACAAAACTGACTAACAAGCTAGTAGGAGATTACTAGGTCGTCAATTAGTGTTCAAACCAACAAACGAAACAAAGAAGCAATATGATGAAACTAAGAAATCTAAAATTTGAACTCAAAAAAAAAAAATGTTGCGTGAACAGTAATTTAGTGATGTGGCAGTCCACTATTGGCCTCGGTTTTGTCAAAATTTTACTCTCTAAATTCAAGTCTTGACCAATTTACAACTTGAAAATGGTGGATTTGGTTAATGGAGGGAAATTTGGTCTTGGAGCTTCTTTTTCAAATTCAAAACAAGACTAGACTTCTTGGTACTTTCTCCTTGAAACAAGGTCCTTAAATCAAGGAAAGTAGGTGAAAAGTAGTGGTCAAGTCTTTGAAGTGATGTGAACAAGTCTTTCACCTTTTTAGATCTATTTGCACTTTAAAGCTTAATAAGATGATGAATGTGGTGAAAACTTCAAGACCACAATAACAACATCAAGAACAACCAACAACAATCTCTCCAAGAACAACAACAAGTTCACAACAATTCGGCCAACCCACAACAACAACAACAAGAAGATTGTCCACACAGCCACACCTATGTTCACAGCAACAACTTTAACAAATTCAAGTTCAAGCTTAGATTTGGACACTTTTAGTGTTGGTGAGAAAGAAACCAACACTTGAAACACTCTAAACAAACAAAATACTACCAGATCTAGCCAATAAAAACAAGAAAATCTCGGCCAAGACACAGCAAGACACACTTTTCGGCCAAGAACACAACAATGGACAGATTGCTATTTTCTGGAATTTTCAGCTTTTCAACAACTTTTTTTTTGTTTTTTTGTTTTTCCAACTCTCTAACCCAAGATTGATCTTGTTAGTATAAAATCAAAGATGGCTTTGATACCGAATGATACAAGATAAACAAGGAAGACACGGAATCACACACCAAAACAGTCCACAAGTCAAGAAACCGAGGACTATCTGGGTGACCACACTCGGATTCGCTAGTGATAACAATAATGGAGAGAATATCACATGTTAAATACAATAATCAGCCAGCCTCAAGCTAAGATTAACAACAATATATGAAGCACAAGATGAACATAACAATGTGAAGAACAACAAGAAGACAAACGACTTACAATACAAGATACCAAACCGTGACAAGATTACAAGAATGTAAATGATAGAAAGATAGACATACACTACTACAAAGTCTAAGAACCTAATGTGTTCTCAAACACAAAGACCCTTAACAATGAAAGTAGCAAAACCTACACTCTTCAAAGAACACAAGAGGGAACTCAATCCTTCAAGCATCCAAGGTTCCAACAAACAACAAGAGTGAATTCACACTCTAATTGTTACCTAGTTTCGGCTAAGCCCCTTTTGGGAGAGAACTTGTGTGTTTCAAGAGTGAGATACAATATTCAATGTCAAAAAAAGCTGAAAACTAAAACCCTAGAATGTTCCTTTTATAGTGTATTACATAATAAGAGTTAAAAGGACAAAAAGGCCCCTTAATGATGGGGCGCCCCTCTAGTGCATGTAGTGGGCTGGTTTGGTGTGTATTTAGGTCCTATTTGCACTTCATTTTGTACACATCAAGCCTTGGGCCCAACACACACTCTCTTAAATCCATCTACGTGATCACACTTGTATCACAAGGCCAGTTCCTCTCCTCTCCCAGTAGCAAGACATGACTGTAAACATGACTGTAAATACTCCTGTATTGTGTAACTTCCAAATTGGTCTGTCTTGTCCTATAGCATTGTTTGAGGCATTGCTCAGAACCTGAAGAAATTCAGCTACTCTTTCCATCTCCCAATCATTTAATGCTCTTCTAAATATTAAGTTCCATCCTTGAGGCTCCATACTTGAGATACTTCATCATTTTTCGGAAGGCATATAATGTACAAATGTAGGAATAGAGTTCTAAGGGTGTCCTCACCCACCCAGTGTTCATTCCAAAACTCTGTTCTCATTCCATCTCCCACCTAAATGTGGCTATTAGTATCAAACGGTATCCACTGCCTTCTGATAGTATTCCACACACAGCATCAAAAAGTGCCCACAACTTCTTCGGTTGTCCAGCTTCACAAAGCACCATATTTTTCTGTGATGAGTCTCCTCCACAAAGCCATATCTTCATTGCAATAACTCCACAACCACTTTTGAAGAAGGCAAGTGTTCCGTGTGCTAAGATGTTTTAATGCCCATACCTCCTTGTATCCTGTTGAGGGTTACAACTTTCCATTACCAAATTATATCCTCTTTTCTCCTTGCCATAAGAAAGTTCTTCTCAATTGATTAATCTTCTTCTCTATGCTTCTAGGAATGGGGAACAAGTTCTTCATGAAAGTAGGAAGGGCATCCATCATTGATTTTATTAGCGTCACTCTGCACCCCCCACACCACACCACCCCCCACCCACGCACCCAAAAGAGAGGTACCGACTCTTCCATCTAGACAACTTTTTATGCACCTTTCCAACACTTCATTCCATACTTCAAGTTCTTTATTTCAAGCCCCTAAAGGTATTCCAAGATACTTGGTAGGTAGTGAAGCTACATGGCAACCGAAGTTCGCAGCTAGTAACTGCAGGTTGTCTACCTGATTTATTGGGAATAAGAAACTCTTGTACCAGTTGACATGTAACCCTTGACATGCAACCCTAATATGCCTTTAAAGATAGTTAGGATTGCTCTTAGATGTCTCATCTGTTCCACCTTTGCATCACAGAAAATGAGTGAATCGTCAGCATAAAAAATATGTGATCTCCACAGCATTGTCTCTATTTGTTTGAGCACTGCATCCCTTTATCCACCTATTCTCCCCTTCTTTCCTGACGATATGGTTCGGGCCCCCATGGCTAATCAAAATAAGAACGGTGATTTGGGATCACCCGGCCTAAAGCCCTTTGGGATTTGAAACCCTTCGTGCCTCCTTTGATGATGACAGAAAATTTCACTAGGTATACAAAATTTACTCCAGTTAATCCATTTATTACCAAAACCGACTTCCTTTATAATTGGTAAAAAGGCCCAGTTGACATTATCATAGGCCTTTTCAATGCCAAGCTTGCACATGATGTCAGGTGTCTTCTGTTTTTCTCTTGAATCCACCAGTTCATTAGCCATAAGAGCTACATCCATTATCTGTCTGTCTCCCTTTCAAGAAGGCTAATTGATGGTCATCCACCAATTTACCCATTATTGTCTACAGCCTTTCAGTCATGATTTTAGAAATGCTCTTATATACACCACCTATCAGACTGATTGGTCTGAAGTCTCTCAATTCCTCTGCTCCTGGTTTCTTAGGAATTAATGCTATAAAGATAACATTAAAGAATTTCTCAAAGATTTCCTTCTAATGAAAATTTTGGACAGTCATCATTAGATCCCTGCTTAAGAGTTTCCCAGCATGCTTTGGAAAAACTCATTGTAGATCCATCTGGGCCAAATGCTATGCCACCATCATACAACTTAATTGTCTGGATCACCTCTTCTTCTGTGAATGGTCTTTGTAGCCAGCCTTGTTCTTCCTGGGTGATTTTAGGACAATCAGCAAAAAGTTGGTCTCTAGACTTTCAGACGCTAAACACAAATTTTTATAGAACTCTACCATGGCTGTTTTTATTTCTTCAGGTTCTTGAATCTCTTCTCTCCTCACTACTAGTCTTTCAGTAGTATCGTATCTCTTGTGAGCAATTGCCATTCCCTGAAAGAACTTAGTGTTCATGTCTCCTTTTTGCAGCCATAGGAGTCTGGATTTTTGCCTCCAGCTATCCTCTTAGCCAAATCTTCCAACTCCACTATGATTGTTGCTCATATCATCTCCTCTTTTGTAAGGTCTCTGCTGTCTTGAGTCAAATCCATCTCGGCCAATTTCACTAAAGTTTGCATTGCTCCAAGCCTTGATCTTTTGCTTCAACATCCTCAACTGGATGTTTAGTTTGTGATCAAGGCAGACATCCACCAGAAAGTCATCCACCGCCCATGAACCAGATCCTTGAAGCCTTCTACCTTGAGCCACCAATTCTCAAATTTGAAATAAGCTCTTTTCTTAGCACCCACACTCCAACAGAATAGGACAATGGTCAGAAATCACTCTAGGCATAATCCTTTGTCTGATGCTTTTGAATGATTCGTCCCATTCCATAGAGTAAAGGAACCTATCTAATCTAGTTGCACTCTGATGATTTGCTCCCTAAACCAGGTGAAATTCCCACTTTTTAAGTGGAGATCATGGAGTTTCATATCTTCTATCCACCTTGAGAAATCAGACATTACATTTGTGATTCAGTTGCAGCCCCTTCTCTCCACCATATACCTCATTGTTCTGAAGTCACCACAAGTTACCAAGGGACCACCACAAAATTCTTTAACAGCTGCAATTTCTTCCAAACACTCTAGCTTTCCATCTCTGCTATGTGCTGCATATACTCCAGTGAAGTTGGATGTTCATGTTCCAACTGAAAGAATTCTGCACAGACACCAACATATATGTGATAGAATATCACTCTGTTTCTACAAGCTCCCCTGTCCAAATTCTACTATCCCACATTAGCAATACTCCCCACAACAACCACAAGCTTCCATGAATCCACACCTCATCCACGTCCCAGGCCATAACTTTTTAGCTACATTCTCCACACCTTGTTAAGTTTTGTTTCTTGCAGACAATATGCATCTGCCTTCCACTTCAGTAAAGAGGACTTCACAAGTCTTCTACTTACATCATTGCCTCCTCCCTTACTCTAGCCATACAGTGATGTATTTGAAATTTATGAAGAGTCACAGCAGATTTCTATTACAAGGTAATGTGGAATGGGATGGGATGACAATGCACATCCTAAAAGGAGCATTTCTGTTAACTGTTTATTTAAATAAAAAGGTCATCTATATCAATAAAACTAGAATTTCAAGAGCCAAAGAGTTGTTATTAAAATATTGCAGGAAAAATTATTTGTATAACCTTTCGACATCTTGGACTTGAGTTCTGACTAACACATAAAACGAGGGAAAAGTTAAGTATCAGGTACCTGATTATTGCATAGCTTACAAACACTATAAATAACATTGACTTCCATGGATCTTTCCATGAAGCTAATAGTTGAAGGTGGCTAATTGGTTTGATAAGAGGGAAAAGCAGCTCCTGTGAAGAAATTAATTTTTTAAAAGTGTCATCCTGAGGAATGAAGAAATATTATGTAGTAATAGCTCTGCAACTAACAAGTTTCTAAGCAGTAAGCAGCAATAACATATCACAACTCAAACATTATGGCATCCTGCGGAATGGAGAAACATTATGTAGTAATACTCATTTCAAAATTCAAATTTTACAATAACAATCAAAGCCAAAAAAGTATCCCTATTTATGAAGTGATACTTTCAAAGTTAGGGTGCAAGAACTCCATAGTTCTAATCTATATCTATAATCTATAATTAATCTATAATCTATATGTATAATATATTAAAAGTGTGAAGGGCCTTCGAAATATTGTTTAAACTTTTTGCTTCACTAAAATTCTCTGTTTTAGACAAAATTGTCTTTTCACTATTTTCATAATATTTAAAAATTTAAAAATTAATTAAATATTTATAGTAAAACTTTCCTTATTAGAAGCCTTTAGAAGTAATGACAATTAATACCTTTTTCATTAGTTTAAGAATTTTAAAAATCTATTTGATTACTTAAATTAAATAAGTGGATAACAAAGTTCAACTTAGAAAAGGTAACAAACGTTCTTTTAAAAAAAGACAAATTCCACTTAGAAAAGATAACAATTTCTTTTTTAAAAAAAAAAAAAACTCTTGAATAAAATTTTGACATTAAAGATTTATTTTTTTAATATTTAAGGAAAAAAAATAGAAGTTCCAATTGTATTGTGCATCTATTTCAAATTTTCGGTTAGTACATTTTTCATATTTACCATACATTCAATTCTTTGATTCGTAATTACAAATTTGCTTTATTTTTGGTTAGATACTTCGATTTGATTTTCATATTATTATTAACTTAACTTGGCCATGATGTGATTTGTTTTTTCTTACTTTCACCACTTAAATTTGGTGTAGTTGTATTTGAAAAGTGATTCGAACTTTTTGCACTTCATAAAAAATATTTACAATAGACAAAATCGTTTAATTTTAATAATCAGAAGCTACACGTGCGGCTAAACTAGTTACATTAAAAGCATGAAGGTCCTTAGGAATGTTGATTGAAGTTTTTGCCCTTCATTAACAGATTCTATAATACACAATTGTCATTTACTATTTTCTTAAATTATTAAGGATTCTTTTACTTGTATTAATTCTTTCATCGCATACTTAATTTATTTTATTTTTTTTCTTTTGTATTACAAGAATTTAACTTTACAAACATATACTAATTATGTGTCTGAGCCTTATGTGAGTTAGTAAGAAAATAAAACATTAGCATAAATAATTTGCTTAGTTAAAAAATAAAACACTACCATAAATAATATTATTCGCAAAAGAAGAATAAAAAATCTTCCATATTCATTTTTTACTTTTGAAATGGTAAAATCTTCCATATTTTAGTAATCCCTTTCTTGGAGGGAAAAGAGTTGGACTTCTATATATTGAGGATCCTTCCTTTCTACAACAACATAATAGCATCCACAATGTAATCCTCAAAGGAAGTCTTTTTTAGGGATTATCTCCCAATAGGTTTTATACTTTTTTATATTAGTCATATAAAGGTCAATTGACCTTGACCAACCAATTTAATATATTATGAAATTTTTTATAATTCTCTTTGTTATCAGTGTTCAAGGTTTCTTTTTTAGCTTCACACAATGCACTCTATTTTGACCCCAATAGCGTGATCATAATTTGAATTCAATTATATTTTAAGGATATATCAACAGCTTGGACTCACTAGATGATTAATACGAGCATGGTTAGCATGGGGCACATTAGAAGGGGTTTCTACATATGGATGATAGTTCGGAGCCCGGAGGAAGCCATAAAGCAACAAATACACAAGGCCATGAGCGATCAAAATGCCAATGCCATTTGGGAAATAAAGAAGGCTCTTGTGGGTTATTTAATAGTCACTAGTGGACTATTTTTGTAATAGGCTATTTGTGAGAAGATAAGGACGATAAATAGTTGTCTTAGCTATTTTCTTTACTTAGATTTTGGATGCTTGAATTGTCTTGAATAGACTTGATATTTAGTTACTGTAAGTTAGGGTAGTAATGGGGTTCAATTTCAATTGTTAGCTTAGATCGAGTGATTAGCGTGGATTTCCGAATTGCTTGTATTATCTTCTTTGCTTGATTGATCATTGAGTTATCATATTGTTGATTCAATTTGATTTCTCATGCATTTGATTGAGTTTGTGTCTCCCTTGATTCAATTGTTGTTCAATTGAGTCATTCTTTCTTCACTTCTCATATTTATTTCTCAACTATCTTTTCATTTTGTTATTTAACTATGTTGCTCGGACTCACCGATTTTGCCGTTGAACACGTCTCGACACAGGACTGAGCCGAGTATGGGTGCTTCCGCCGTCTCTAATTCGGTCAAACGATTTCAAATACGTTGACCAAATTGAAGAAGAAATTTGATGGGAAACATTCAATAATAGACCGGTTACTTACCTGAAAAAATTCCAACCAACGACTTCACCGGAATAGAGACGGCATTGTTGATGTGCCACCGCCATCGCCGATAAACCATCGTCGTCGTTGTCACTCCTCCCTTTCTTCCCACCTAAATCGGCGTCGGTGTTGGTTTCATTGTGTCGGTTCACTATGTTGGCATCACTGTGTCGGCATTGGCGTTTTATTTGTTTGTGTTGTTATATACATACATATACATACATACATATATATATATATGTATATATAGATACATATACATATATATATATATATACATACATACATACATATATATGACGAAATACATATACAGGCCCCTGAACTATTTCACTTTTTCTGTATAGGCACCTCAATTAAGCCAGGTACCTATTGAACCCTTTACTCATTCATAAATTGTTTCAATTGAGCCCAATTTGCTGACGTGGCAAAAAATAAAAATGTGTGCAATACACACGTTGATGATGTGGCAAAATAACGAATTAAATAACGACACGTGGCATTTTGACTTAAAATAATTATAAAAATAATTTCTAATATAATTAAATCTAAATTATTAAAACAAAATCATTAATTACCCACCCCCACCCGCAAATGCACCTACCCGATCTGCCCTCCCCCTTCTCTTCCCTTCCAAACTTACTTTCACCATTTTTTAGTAGACAACTAAAAGAAAAAAAAATATTCTCCATTTTTTAGCACAGACAAATAAAAAAAATAAATAGTATCCTCTTCTTCCTTTCCAAACACCTCTTTCTCCATCTTTGAGCACAAACAATCCATCTTTGAGCACAAACAAGTAAAAAAAAAAAATGATATCTTCTTCTTTTTCCCTTCCAAACATTTCTTTCTTCATTTTTTAGCACAAAAAAAAGTGATATCTTCTTCTTCTTTCACTTATCCGCGGTGTTTTTTAACAATAAAACCTTCAATAATAGCTTCCGTAATTTGAACAGTGTTTTGATTATTCCCAATTTGAACCAAACTGGCTTCCGTACGTGCTTCAGTAATGGCTTTCGTAATGGCTCGAATTATCAGTAAATTCAATTTCCCCGACTGTAACAACGCCGTCACACATCGTGAAATTGACTTCTCCGGTAAGCAGCGGCGTCTTTTCGGCTCTCTCCTTAACAATATTTTTGTCAAATTCATAATGTGACCAATTCGTTTCAGAAGGAAAATCTCCGTCAAGTACGACGATTTCTACTTTTAATGGATACGGAAAATTGAGGGAGTATGTGTGTGTAATTATGTGTGTGGCGTTGTGAAAGAATTCTTTGTATGTAAAAAAATGGAAAATGGTGAGTTAATGGAGAAGAAAAAATGAAAAATGGTGAGTTATGAAAAAAAAGATATGCTATTTTTTGCATGCAAAAAAATGGAAAATAGTGAGTTATGAAGATATGCTATTTTTTGTATGTAAAAAAAATGGAAAATAGTGAGTTATGGAGAAGAAGATGATGTTATTTTTTGTATGTAAAAAAAATGAAAAATGGTGAGTTATGGAGAAGAAAATGATGCTTTATTTTTCTTTTTATTTCATTAATATATCTTTTTTAATTGGTTCGGATTTTATGTTTAATTTATTTTTATTAATTATGGTCTAGGAGAGTGTATTACACATGCCACGCCATGTCAGTGTCACGTCAGCAATTGTGCTCAATTGAAACATTTTGTGAAGAAGTAAAGGATTCAATAAGTATCTGACCTAATTGAAGTGCCTATACGAAAAAAGTCGAATAGTTAAGAGACCTGCATATGTATTTAGCCCATATGTGTGTATATATATATGTATGTATATGAATCTATATATGTATGTATATGTATGTAAATAAAAACAATCAGTATATATTTTGACAACAGCATGTCGGTTCATTGTGGTTTTTAATTTTAAATTCTTTATAATATAAATACAATGTATATTACTATATAATCATACGTAAGTTACCCTAGCATTAAAAAAAGGAAAAGTTCTCCGAATTATACTTAATTTTTTGGTAAATATACGTAAGTTAAAATTTTAAAAAAAGTTCCTAATACTAATAATACTATTCTTAATTGAAAAGTAAAACCAATGACAAAAGTAACTAAAAAAATAAATCTTAATCCCCATGTGTCAAGGAAAAATAAATTGATTTGAACTTGAGAAAAGTTTAAAATTGTCTTCATCAATAACATTATAAGTAAAACCTCGGTCAAAAAAAAAATTAACCAAAAAAAATCGATTATTCTTTATCAAATAATATGGCACCATTTGCATCGGGTAGTCAAAAGGAAAAGGTCCTATGCGACCAACAAAAAGTATAGGAGTAGATTTTGATGACAAACCATTATGGATTCACATAAAAGTAATTTCAACTGCTCCCAATAATGATGAAAATAAAACATGATCATGTAACTATTGCAATAAACAAGTTATTGAATCATATAATAGAGTTAAAGCACATCTCTTAAGATTATCAATTATCAAGTCATGGAGTTCAAATAGCGAAGTTCAAGGTGATACATTGAGAACTTTGAAGATGGAGCAAAAACAAGCTGAAAAGAAAAATTCTTCAGTTCAAGTTGATGCAAGAAAAAAAATTGCTTATGTATCTCTTTCAGAGGGTATTGATTTACTTCAACATTAAAAAAAGAGTTCAAAAAGTGGAGCTATAGGAAAATCTTTCGGCATCCATGAGAGGAATACTGTCGACTGATTAGCAGCTAGAATGTTATAAGCATCAGGTTTATCATTCAATTATGCAAATTCTCTATACTTAAAAAAATATTCGAAGTTTTTAGCCGAAAATTCAATTACCGATTATATCCCCCATCATATAATAGGTTGAGAACAACTCTTTTGAATCAAGAACATACTCACATTAATAGGAAGTTGCAACCAATTAAAAATACATGGAAAAAGAACAGATTGTCAATTTGTTCGAATGAATGGTCTGACACTAAAAGACGACCTTTGATCAATATATTAGCATCATCTAGTGGGGGTCCAATGTTTTTAAATTCAATAAATTCTAGTAGGTGCACAAAGGATGGAGAATATATTGCTGATTTGTTTATTGAAGCAATGGAAAAAGTAGGTCCAAATAATGTCGTTCAAGTTATTATAGATAACACAAGTAATATGAAACTTGCCGATACTATGGTGGAGGAAAAATTTCCTCGTATACTGTGTTGTTCATTGTTTGAATCTAGATTTGAAAAGTATGTGCCATCTGATAAATCGTCTCACTTTACTAACTGAAAATGGGTCTCAGAGTTACTTAGCTAAGTGAGTAATTTGAAGAGCTTTGTTGTGAATCATGACATGGCACATGCAACTTTTCAAAAGCATTTAGATTTGTGTTTATTGAAAGTTGGTAAAACAAGATTTGCATCATACATTATTATGACGACTCGTGTTCGCAAAGTAAAATCCTCTTTAGAGAAGATGGTCATGGATGATGAATAGAAGAATTACAAGGGGATAAGGGAATTGAAGTCAAAAGTTAAGAAATTAATAACTGATGAGAAGTGGGATAGTATTGACTACTTTTTGAAATTTACGGAACCTATTGTAGATATGCTTAGAGATGCCAATTTAGATAGTCCGAAATTACATCTCATTTATGATATATGGGACTCAATGATTGAGAAGGTTAAGAAAATAATATTTGAGCATGAAGGGGAAGATCTCATTTCCGACCAATCAAACTTTTTTTATTCCATTCACAGTGTTCTTGTGGCTAAGTGGAACAAAGCAATACCGTTTTACATCTATGGCACATTTTTTGGTTCTCAAATACTATCATGAATCGTGGCATCTAGGAGAGAGTGGGATTCAACGAGTAGCTCCTAATGAAGATATAGAAATTTCATCAAATAGAATCAAGTTTTTTCAAAGGTATTTTAAAGATTCTAATCAAATGAAACAAGTCTCATTGGAGTACGAAAAATTTTGTGGCCGATGAGGTTATTTTGGTGAGCCTCATGTGATTGATGTTATAATGTATGAAGATCCTCTTTCTTGGTCGGGAAATCATGGTGTCTCGACTCCACTTTTGCAACAATTAGCTTTCAAGTAGCTTACTCAATCGGCTTTTTCCTCCTGTTGTGAAAGAAATTGGAGCACGTATTCCTTAATGCACAACATCAAGAGAAATAAGTTAGCAACTTCAAGAGTCACAGCTTTAGCGTTTGTATTTTATAATCTACGATTGCTATCTCGCAAGAAAGAGAAATAATAAATGGGCCGAGCAAGTATTGGGATGTAGGTATGTCTACATTTTCTTTATTATTTTCCTTAATTATTTATTTTGAATGATAATTTTTTTCTTTGTCTATATAAAAACTTTTTAATGTATCCATTCTTTTTAAATTTATTTAGGTGGAGATCAATTTAATGTTGACGAGACAACTAATAGTTAAACCAAGCTATCAATAGATAAACCTCAATTGGAAGGTGTGGTCTTTGCCGAAGAATTTGAAGACTTGTAAGAAGTTGAAGAAGATGCGGAAGAGTAGTTAACTTAAGTAACTTGATAGCGGACATTTCTTTTTGTTTTGTTAGTTTTGAATTAATGTTTTAAGTTGGGAAGCTTTCTTGTTTTTGTTCAATAACGGATTTTTAGAATATCTATAATTCTGCATTTATAATATTTAATGTTTTAGCCGAATCCCCGTTGTACCAGTATCCACACTCGAATTCGCACCCCTGAATCTTAAAATTTATATTTTGATGAATCCGACACTCGAATCCGCACCCATGTCCGAGCAACTTAGTTATTAAATTCCGCGTTTTCGATATCGATTTTAGTTGTCTAATTAGTGTCTCATTTTGGATTTTGGTGTCAAAGCTTAGGCTAAAGAGTTGTTCCAACAATTCTTAATCCTAGGTTCGTAAATCTGAAAATCATGCAAAAAAAATGATCAAAAAAATCCAAAAACTTGTGTTTAATTTGTAGTTTTTAACACTAGATTCTTATTCTCTAGTGTTTTTTGAGTCTAGAGCTGAAATTTACGTTGATTTGGAGGTGTTTTAAATTTTCACCATCGTTGAAGGTAAAAAGCTTAAAGGTGGTGAAGTGGGTTTGTTATTTGAGGCTAAAGTGGGCTTGAAAAGCATCGGGATTTGTTCTTCATAGCAAAGGGTGCCCAAATTTCGAATTTTGTGAAATTTGAAGCCAAAAAAAGTTACGAAGATTTGAAGTTCATGGCGTTCTTTATAGCTTAAAAATGGTGAAAATGAGTTTATGTTTGGCTTGGAATTGAGGAATAAGAATTATTGGGATTTGTTCGTAGTGTTGAAGGAGCTCGTGTTCAAATTTCGCGAAAATTGAAGTTAATTTGAGCGAGTTATGAATTTTTGAAGTTCACAAATGTTCATAGTGTTCTTCATGAAATTTATGAGGCCGTTTGGCCATAGATATTTTTTACTTTTTTCCGGAAAATTTTTTCACTTTATGGAATCATGTGTTTGGCCATAGATATTCCAAAAACATTTCAAAAAATTTTTGAATAAAAGTGAAAACAACTTTTTGTTGGTTTCACTTTTTTTCAACTCCAATTCCAAGTTTTTTTTTATTACATATAACCCTAATTTTTTTAATATTACATAAAAGGCCCTTAAATGGTTTAGATGAGTTCTGGAGAAAATCCGGAAAGAAAGACATTTTTTATGAACAACAAATCAAGTCCGGACACATTTTTGAAAGACATTTCTTCTCGGTAAAAGACATTTTTGAACAACAAATAAAGATTTTTAAGTTGTAGGTATATTTTCATTTTTAAGCACAGGACCCCTTCCATCATTGATGTGAAATTCTTTTCATTCATGAGTATAATCAGTAGATAAATTAGTTGGGCAATTTTGATAGTTTTAAAAAGTTTGGGGTATAAAATTAAATTTAAAAAAGACTTTTCAAAAGTCAAAACACATCTTTCAAAAATACATGGCCAAACACAACTCTAACGTCAAAATTTTTTAGTTTTTATTGCCAAACGCCTACTATATTTCTTAAGGAAGATTCTTTAAGAAGTGTTATTTGATCCAAAAAAACAAAAGGAGATAGCATAAAGGTGTTTGTGGGCCAAAGAGTACAAGAAATATCTGAAAAATTGAAGGAAAAAAAGGAATTTGCACCAAATCAACATGCCTGATGTCAACGCTTCCGTCAGCACAGCCATCCAGCTGTGCACGCATCAGCAATCGTCAGCCAGCCTGCTTCAGACGCATCAGTGAGCCGTTTCTCTACACGGCTTCCGCATCGGCTCCAGCCATTTCTGCAGCAGCTTCTGCCCCTCCAGCTGTCCAGCATCTCTCAGCCATGGCTCCAGGCCCTGAAACCGGCTCCAGCGCGAGCCAGACCCTCCAAAAACGGCTCCAGAGGCCTACAGCTCCATTTTTAAGGCAGTTTCAGCTATTTCCTTCAATTCTTGAGCATTTCTCCATAGATTTCAACCAAATGTCTTCCTAAATATTTTTTCTAAGACCAAATCAATTTGTAGATTACCCTACTAGATATTATCAAGTTCTTTGGGTCCAATTTTTTCTTGTGCTTTTCTAGTATTGTTTCGTTGATAATTTTTTTGATTCAAGTCTGTTAGTTTTATTTGAGTCGTCCTTCTTTCCAAAGTCACAAACATCTATTCCACAAGGATAGATAACCTTGAATTGATTAAGCATAGCTAGTAACACTATCAATTTGGAAAAAAAGCCATATAAGGTGAGTCGAGAGTTCGTATAAAGAGTGACGTGAGGCTTTTATTACTAACTTGTTAGCTAGTTTTGTAGGTACAAAAGGTAATATAAGGGAGAATGTCATCCATAGCTTCGAATTGTTATGGAGATGACATTAGTGACTATTCTTATAGTGACATGAACAATGAGTATAGTGATGATGAGCCATATGAGGGTTCTTTGAGTAATTATGAGCAAAGTAATGAAGCTCATGAGTATGATGGTGAATTCAATGAAGGACATGATTGGCACGACCCGAACCAGGGCCTTGTCATAATGGGCATATCTCAAGCCCAAGGACCGGAGATCACCCTGTTACCCAATCCAACCAACCAACATATACCCTAAGTCGGATGAATTCCGAATATATAACAAGATAAGGTGATTAACAACACCAAGACTTTGGGATAGGTCCAAGACCATGACCAACCCAAACAAGTCTAACCGTCCAATGCCCAATCAACAACCATAACAAAACCAAAATAATGACCAAGTCCATATTTATTCCATAACGTACCCAAGTCCACAGTTTATCCATACAAAACCTCTAAAAGAAATCCAAGAATATCCGGTCGGGACATGCCCCTAACCATAGCCAAAACCAATGTCCAAGTCTAAACCAATAAAGACATAAGAAGATTCAAAGCAAGAAATGGAGCCTTCCAAAGTATGGAAGCTCACCACTTAAAGTCAGCACAAGTTGTTCTCGAGTCCAATCACCGAGTAGGAGGTGTAACAATAAGACTAAGACCAACACCTACATCGCGTGGGTATAAAGCGTCGAAGACGGTTAACGGTTGGAGCGCTAGCATGTAACTCAAGGATAAGGATAATATAATGTCAACAGTTCAAAACCAATCAACCTATGCATATCACCAATGCAATACAAACATATACATATATACCATATCGGGATAGGAAACAAGATTAACATGAAATTTGAAATCATTAACCTGGGTTGTGTAGTATAAACGTCATATAACGCACCCAAGGGCTATATAGGCCCAGCTCTTCCCTAGCTGGAAGGGCCCCAGTGCGTGTAGCCGCACGAACCAGAAAATATTCATGACCTCATATGCCTATATGGGGGACTCGAACCTCTCGACATAATCAAGGTAACTTAAGCACCAATACAGGTATCATGGGGGACTCGAACCTCCCATTCATATATTCATTCAGGGGACTCGAACCACTCGGTCATAAAGACACCCACACTGGCTAGCACTGTTTCCAGTGTTGGTCCTTCGGACTCCACTATCACAGCCCTGTTATACATCCTGCTTTAAAGCCCAATTTAAAACCATGATTTCACATGCACAATCTTTAAGCCAATTACTTATCAAAGGCACTTCGTTGGTATCGTCATACCAACACCATTTGCAAGCATACCACATGCCATTACCATTATCAATCAACCAATCATTCATTTGACTTTGGGACTCGAATCCATTGTCTAACAAAGACACCCATTCAATTCAAAGTTTAGAGACTTGAACCCATTGTCTAGTAAAGACATAAATCAATTTAATGTTTAGGGACTCAAACCCTTTTAGCCAATTAAACCACCAAGGTTACCATTTAAATCATTACATGGCCAACAAGACCTTTACAAAACCATTTACCAACCATCCATATTCATTAGGCCAATGCGTTAGTTCAAAACATCACTAACATGTGACTAGTTTATTCTCCTAGGCATTTTCGCAAACACTTTGAAGGCATACAATTACCAAGACCAAAACCAAAGTAAAAACCATCAAGTTTAGGGTTACCCATGACCCATTTGTTAAACCACAATTACTAAGCACCCACATGTGCAAACCATCACTAAAAACATGTATAAAACACAATTTAAACCAAGAGTAAACAATACTCAACAATATGCATCAAAACCCTCAACATTGGTTTTCAAAACCACAATTTATGAATCATAATCAATGTTTAAAACACATGATATTTGAGAACTAACAATAAGGGAAGAGTCACATGCCTTATTCACGAAGATTCGCGAAAGAAACTTGACCCTTGAGCCTCTAGATGAACACTTGAAGAAAACCCTAGCCCAATCTTCAAGAGAGAGATAGAGAGTGTTTTTGGAGTGTTTGATCTTTCAAAAAAAGTGTTATGAAAGGCCATAACATGTTATAAGACGTGGGGACTTAGGGGTCGTTTGTAGATTGTATAAGACTAATGCAAAATACAACAACAACAACAAACCCAATGTATTCCCATCAAGCGGGGGTCTGGGAAGGGTAAAATGTATGCAATCCATACCGCTACTTTCGAAGAGGTATAAGAATAATGCAAAATATGGTATATTAATAATGCTTGTATTAGCAATGCTTGTGTTAGCTATGCTTGCGTTAGTTATGCTTGTATTTTTCAAATGCAGTGTTTGGTTCGATGTATTAAATAAAAATAACATGAACTACATAATTTCTAAAAAAAAAAAAATTTTTTACGTAATACCTTCAATATATATGTTGGAAAGGATGCGAAAATTTTTTTGAGGGATAATAGTGTCTTCACGCATGTTGATGCATGCATTAGATCCAGTGCATTACTAATGCCATAGATTTTGAGGTATTAGTAATGCACACCTTAATACACAATAGCGCGTAAAACTAATGCAAGCATTATTTATACATAGGGTAAAAAGATATACCAAACAAGGTATTACTAATACACATTAAACTAATGCATGCATTAACTTTCCAATACACTCTACCAAACAACCCCTTAAGGATTTTGGGGTGGAAAATGTTTGAAACATAATCGCAGAAGGGTACGACCACACCACCAAACCGTACCCCAACATATAAGTGGTACCCACCACTCGTACCTTAGGCATCAACTTGGACTCCAACACTGTCCAACATACAAGTTCCTAGACCAACTCGTACCCAATCATACGATTGGTACCCCCCAACCGTAACCTACGCAGAATTCTCTAGGCTAGACATAGGAAATCATACGATTTAGTACTATACCCCTCGTACCCTAGCTTACGACAAGTAAGATGTCCACCCGTACCTTGGACAAAATGCAATCCAAACCACACTGATCATCATACGAGTTGAGGACCCTAAATCGTACCCACATCATACAACAAGTACCCACGAGTCGTATGATGTCAGTGAGCTCAAAATCAAGAATTTTCCAAGGGTCAGTTTCAATTCTCCCCCACTTGGATCATTCGTCCTCGAATGACGGGTAAAGGCAAGCACAAGCACGAGTTAACACATTATTACACATCAAACTAACCTTTAACCAAGTTAGAAAACAAAGACATAAAACAAGGATATTAAGAACAACACATACCTCAAGCACGAATTTCCAGAACGGAGAACAAATGTGGATACTTGACTTCATGTCCTCTTTCACTTCCCAAAGTAGCTTCCTCAACCCTATGGTTCCTCCAAAGAACCTTTACCCAAGCCACATCTTTTGTCCACAACCGACGTACTTGACAATCCAAGATCTCAACTGGGACTACTTCATAAGATAAGGAATCCAAGATACCCAACCCCTCCAAAGAAACAACCGATGAAGGATCACCCACACATTTTCTCAACATAGAGACATGGAAAACCGGGTGAATGGAGCTCAAACTAGGAGGCAACTCCAACTCATAAGCAACATTGCCAACCCTCTTCAAAACCAAGTACGGACCAACATACCGGGGACTAAGCTTCCCCTTCTTACCAAACCGCGTCACTCCCTTCATGGGAAATACCTTCAAGATCACCCAATCGCCAACTTTGAACTCTAACTCCCTACGTCTCCCATTCGCATAGGACTTTTGGCGACTTTCAGCGGCTTTCAACTTATTATGAATCACCTTCACCTTCTTCAAGGCTTGGTGAACCAAATCAGGGTCAAACAACTTACCCTCACCAACCTCATACCACGCAATCGGAGAACGACACCTACTATACAATGCCTCAAAAGGAGTCATACCAATGCTAGAGTGATTATTATTGTAAGCAAACTCTATAAGAGACAAGTGGTCAACCCAACTACCACCATAGTCAATCACAGAAGCACGAAGCATATCTTCCAATGTTTGAATGGTCCTCTCCGCTTGTCCATCCAACTGCAGGTGGAAAGCGGTACTAAGGCACATCTTAGTTCCCGAGCCTTTCTGAAACAACTTCCAAAAATGCGATGAGAAAGAAGTACCACGATCCGAAATGATAGAAACAGGAGCACCATACAACTTCACGATCTCCGCAAGATACAACTTAGCATAATCCTTCGCTGAGTAACTAGTCCTCACAGGTAAGAAGTGAGCGGATTTGGTCATCCTATCCACAATGACCCAAATCGAATCACATTGATTTCGAGACCGAGAAAGACCGGTAACAAAATCCATATTAATTACCTCTCACTTCCATTTGAGAAACTCAATCTCTTTATGCAAACCCCCGAGTCTCGTGTGCTCAACCTTCACTTGTTGACACACCATACACTTAAGTCACATCCCGCTTCAAATTGTGCCACCAATAGAACTCCTTAAGGTCATGATACATCTTCGTAGAACCAAGATGAATAGCATAATCAGATACATGTGCTTCGGCCAAAATCCTTTCCCTCAATCCATCGATATCGGGAATACATAACCTACCTTGGTACCTCAAGATACCATCACCACCTATAACAAAGTCAACAACCTTTTGTTGACCGACATTCCTCTTAATCTTCATCAAATCAGGATCCAACATTTTCTTTTCATCTCAACAACAAGAGACGATTGTGACACCGGATGCACAAACACACCACCATTCTTAGAGTCCCTGAGGCGAACTCCAGCTCCCTATGAGCTCATAGTCGCTAAGAGGAAGAAAAGCTTATTCCATCAGGGGAAACCGAACTCAAGTGAAGTTAAGCCGAGTCTGCTTCGCACCTTTGCAACCGGGCATTCACTGTCAGTCACTCTTAAATCTACCTGGTATGGACCGCTAAATCGATAAGGCTAGCCAAACGATGAATGTCCTTCACCAACTCCCGCTTATCCTATCCACATGAGCTAGACTCTCCATGGATAACCTGCTAAGAGCATCAGCAACACGTTAGCTTTACCTAGATGGTAATGGAGACTCATATCGTAGTCCTTCAACAACTCAAGCCACCTCCTTTGCTTGAGATTCCACTCTTTCTGAGTAAACACATACCGGAGGCTTTTATGGACAGAAAAGATATCAACATGAACCACATAGAGATAGTGACGCCAAATCTTCAATGCAAATACCACAACTAACAACTCCAAATCATGGGTAAGGTAGTTCTTCTCATGAACTTTCAATTACCTAGAAGCATAAGTCACCACTCTACCATGCTGCATCAACACACAACCAAGCCAAACACGAGAAACATCACAATACACTACGAAGCCATCATTACCTTCGGGCAAGGTCAAAACCGGAGCTGAAGTCAACTTATCCTTCAGTTTCTCAAAACTACCCTCGCACGTATCCGACCATAAGAACACCTTCTTCTAGGTCAACTTGTCAATACGGCAGCTATAGTTGAAAAACTTTCCACAAATCTCCTATAGTAACCAGCTAAACCCAAGAAGCTCCGAATATCGGTTGGAGTCACAGGTCTAGGCCACTTCTTAACCATTGCAACCTTTTGTGGATCTACCATGATCCTCTCACTAGAGATAACATGACCAAGAAAAGTCACAGCATTTAACCAAAACTCACATTTAGAGAACTTGGCATACAAACGTTGATCCTTCAAGGTCTGCAACACAGCACGAAGGTGATCGACATGATCCACCTCACTCTTAGAGTAGACCAAGATGTCATTAATGAAGACAATGACGAACAGATCCAGAAACTGACGAAAGACCCTATTTATCAAATACATAAATGCTGCCGGAGCATTGTTCAACCCAAAAGACATAACTAGGAACTCATAGTGACCATACCGGGTCCTGAAAGCAGTCTTAGGGATATCCACCTCCCTAATGTTAAGCTGATGATAACCCAACCTAAGATCAATCTTAAAGAAACAGTTCGCACCTTGAAGCCGATCAAACAAATCATCGATCCTAGGAAGAGGATATTTATTCTTTATAGTCACCTTATTCAGCTAACGATAATCAATACACATCCGAAGGAAACCATCCTTCTTACGCACGAATAAAACAGGGGCACCCCAAGGAGACACAAATAAACCCTTCATCTAAAAGATCCTTTAATTTCTTCTTAAGCTCCTTCAACTCAGCCGGAGCCATTTTACAGGGAGGGATAAAGATAGGACAAGTGTTCGGAGCAAGATCAATCCCAAAATCAATTTCCCTATCGGGAGGAACACCAGGAAGATAATCATGGAAAAACTCGGGATACTCATTTACCACAAGAACAGATTCTAGAGAAGGACCTTCCGAGTTAGAATCCTTAACCCGGACCAAATGATACAAACACCCTTTGGAAATCAACTTTCGGGCTCTAAGATATGCGATGAACCTCCCCTTAGGCACTAAAGAACACCCTTCCCGTACAATGACCGACTTATTAGGGAATTTATACATGACCTTACGGGTCCGACAATCTAATGAAGCATAGCACGAATGCAACTAATCCATCCCCATTGTGACATCAAAGTCGATCATATCTAACTCTATTAAATCCACGAGATTTTCTCTACCACTAACAGATATCACACACCCCCTATAGACTCTTTTAGCAATCACAATCACCAAACGAGGTAGAAACAGAAAAAGGATCCGAAACACACTCGGGACAAAAACCAAAATGCACAGCCACAAACGGAGTCACATAAGAAAGAATGGACCCTGGATCAAGTAAACAATACACATCACGAGAGAAAAGTTTCAACATACCAGTAACGACATCGGGGGATGCCTCAGAATCCTGACGAGACGCAAGAGCATATAATCGATTCTGGCCAGTGTTGGTACCAAAAGCAGAAACAGATGCAGAGGCAACACCCTTTGGTGCAGGAGCAGATAAAGAGACAATTGGGACCTTGTTTGCCCCAAAAGCCATTCTAACACGACAGTTACACTGCATGTGACCAATCTGACCACAATAAAAACATTTGTTCTTCCCTTCCTCATAGAACCCACGGTGCGACCGCCCACAAAATTTACAAGGAGGGTGGGATGGAGCCGATTGATCCCCACTAGCCTGAGTTGGGCACCCTGTGCCCGAACCCTACCATCATGCTAAGACCGACGATCACCCGAGGAATTCGAGTAAGGAGTACTAGCCGTGGAGAGAACCAAAATTCCCCTACTTCTTCTTAGGCCACTTACCACCATCTCTACCACTCTGCTCAGAAGGCCTAAATTTCTTCCCCTGCCTCTCACTAAACTCAGCCTGCTTCCTTTTCTCTTCCTCCACTTACTGCATGTACACCACCAACCTAGAGATGTCCATGTCTTTGATCAACAAAGCAGCCTTACTCTCAAGTATCAACTCACGAGACAGTCCTGAAGCAAACTTACGCATTCTAGCCCTCATGCTAGAGACCAACTCAGGAGCATACCTGGACAGCTGATGAAATTTCAAGGCATACTCCTTGACAGACATCCTACCTTGCCTCAAATTCACAAACTCTTCCACCTTTGCCTCCTTCAACTCCTGAGGAAAGAAGCGGCCCAGAAACGCACTAGAGAAATCCTCCCACAAGGTAGAACCAACATTCTCTCCCCACGACTATTCCCATTCTTCGTACCGTTGGTACGCCACATCTTTCAATTGGTAGGCAGCAAACTCAACACCTTCAACCTCCGAAGCATGTATAACCCGGAAGATCTTCTCCATTTCATCAATGAAACTTTGAGGATCCTCCTCAACCTTTGTACCAGTAAACATAAGAGGATGCCTAAGTTACTTGGACTCTTCACTTTCAGTACCGCACCCATGTCGACACGACATGGGTGTGGGATCCGTTTGACCAAAATCGATTGGGAAAGTACGGACAGATTTAAGAAGTTATGCAATCAAAACAAAAGCTAAGATGAAATTGAAGAAAATGGAATGCCGTGTATATAGAAATTTTTATGTTATTCTTTTCTTTTTATCTCCTTTCAGGACATTCTTCTTGGAACAATATTTTGCCCTCTAATTTTTCACATAATATCTCATAATTTATGTTTAATAACTCTACTTTTAGATATTTAAACTACTTTTCGCCGAATCCCAGCACTCGTATCCATCTCCCCGAATCTTTAAATTGAGACCGTGAAGGATCCGACCTTTAGATCCGTACCCGTATCAGACACCCGCACCCGAGTCCGAGCAACTTAGGAGGATGCAACCTCATGAACTAGCCAACCCTTGTGGCCTCAGAAAATGGAGTAATAGGAACACCACGCTCAGACTGAGACACTACCAACTGAGTCAACAGAATAATGGAGCGACGAAACTCAGCATTAGTAACCTCCCCTTGAGGCGACTGAGTATGAGTAGCGCCCTCAGGAGTAGGGTTAGTAGGGACAAGTGGAATCCACGAGGACAGTCAAATGCAGCGAACCTTAACCGGGTCTAGACTCCAGAGGTTGAGCATGTCCCATTAACATTGTCCCCAGTTAGGACAGAGGAGTTCACATGAACATCAGATCGTCTTGGAAGCATGATCGGAAAGGTGAGCAAACAGAAATCAGAAGGATCCAAGACCTCAAACTCCATAGCTCGAAGTAAGACAACAAGAAAGTGAAACATTCCTAAATGTCTCATAGTCTCTCTTATAAGTGTCGTGCGTAAACACCCACAAAAGAGACTCTACTCAACACGACTTTGTGGACTCTCAATTGACCATGAACCTAGGCTCTGATACCAACTTGACACGACCCAAACCAGGGCCTTGTCGTAATGAGCATCTCAAGCCCAACAACGACCAAAGATCACCTCGTTACCCAATCCAACCAACAAACATATACCCTGAGTCGGATGAATTCCAAATATATAACAAGATAAGGTGATTAACAACACCAAGACTTTGGGATAGGTCCAAGACCATAACCAATCCAAACAAGTCTAACCGTCCAATGCCCAACCAACAACCATAACAAAACCAAAATAATAACAAAGTCCATATCTATACAATAATGTACCCAAGTCCACAGTTTATCCATATAAAGCCTCTAAAAGAAATCCAAGAATATCCGGTCGAAACATGTCCCCGACCATAGCCAAAACCAATGTCCAAGTCTAAACCAATAAAGACATAAGAAAACTCTAAGGAAGAAATGAAGCCTTCCAAAGTATGGAAGCTCACCACTTCAAATCAACACAAGTTGTTCCCGAGTCCAATCACTGAACAGGAGATGTAAGAATATGACAACACCTGCATCGCGTGGGGATACAGCATCGAAGACGGTTAGTGGTTGGAGCACTAACATGTAACTCAAGGATAAGGATAATATAATGCCAACGGTTCAAAACCAATCAACCAATGCATATAACCGCTGCAATACATACATATACATATATATCATGCCGGGATAAGGAACAAGATTAGCATGAACTTGAAATCATTAACCTGGGCTGTGTAGCATAACCGTCATATAACAAGACACCCACGAGCTATATGGACCCAGCTCTCCCCTAGCTGGAAGGACCTAGATCATGTAGTTGCAAGAACCAGAAATATCCATAATCGTATATGCCTGTATGGGGGACTCGAACATCCCAGCATAATCAAGGTGACTTAAGCACCACTACATATATCATTGGGGACTCGAACCTCCCATTCATATATTCATTTGGGGGACTCGAACTACCTGATCATAAAGGCACCTGCACCGGCTAGCGTGGTTCCAGTGTTAGTCCTTCGGACTCCACTTTCACAGCCCGAATACACATCCCGCTTTAAAGCCCAATTTAAAACCATCATTTCAGATGCATAATCTTTAAGCCAATTACTTACCAAAGGCACTTCATTGGTATCGTCATAGCAACACCACTTGCAAACGTACCACATGATATTACCATTATCAATCAACCAATCATTCATTTGACTTTGGGACTCGAACCCATTGTCTAACAAAGACACCAATTCAATTCAAAGTTTAGGGACTCGAACCCATTGTCAAGTAAAGACATAAATCAATTTAATGTTTAAGAACTCAAACACTTTTAGCCAATTAAACCACCAAAGTTACCATTTAAATCATTACATGGCCAACAAGGCCTTTACAAAACCATCTACCAACCATCCATATTCATTAGGCCAATGCCTTAGTTCAGCATACCATTAATATGTGACTAGTTTATTCTCTTAGGCATTTTCACAAACACTTTGAAGGCATACCATTACCAAGACCAAAACTACAGTAAAAACCATCAAGTTTAGGGTTACCCATGACCCATTTGTTAAACCACAATTACTAAGCACCCACATATGCAAACCATCACCAAAAACATGTATAAACACAATTTAAACCGAGAGTAAACAATACTCAACAATATGTATCAAAACCCTCAACACTGGTTTTCAAAACCACCATTTATGAATCATAATCAATGTTTAAAAACACATTATATTTGAGAAATAACAATGAGGGAAGGGTCACATGTCTTATTCACAAAGATTCACGGAAGAAACTTGACCCTTGAGCCTCTAGATGAACACTTAAAGAAAACCCTAGCCTAATCTTCAAAAGAGAGTTTTGAAGTGTTTGATCTTTCAAAAGTATGTTATAGGAGGCCCACAACATGTTATAAGGTGTGGGGACTTAAAAGGGTTTTGGGGTGGGAAATGTCCGGAATACCCACAGCTTAAAAGCTGAAAACATGATCGCAGGAGGGTACGACCACTCCACCCAAACTGTACCCTAACGTACAAGTGGTACCCACCACTCGTACCCTAGGCATCAACTTGGACTCCAACACTGACCAACATACGAGTTCCTAGACCAACTCATATCCAATAATACGATTGGTACCCCCCTAACCGTACCCTTGGCAGAATTCTCTAGGCTAGACACGGGACATCACACAATTTAATACTATACCCCTCGTACCCTAGCTTACGACAAGTAAGATGTCCACTCGTACCTTGGATAGAATGCAACCCAAACCACACTAATCATCATAAGAGTTGAGGAACCTAAATCGTAACCACATCATACAAGAAGTACCCACAAGTTATATGATGTCCAGTGAGCTTAAAATCAAGAATTTTCTAAGGGTCAAAACTAGGGTGTTTCAATGATAGTCCAAGAGATTATGATTGACATGGTGATGAGAATTACCACATTGGAGACAAATATGAGATGCATCGAGCTTATGGCTTTTATGATGAACATGAAGGAGTAAAAGTATCTTAAGATGAATTTGATAGTAAAGATGAAAGGTATATGTGTTCTCATATTACACACCGTGGTGATGAAGACAATGTGAGGCACGATTTTTTCTCCCACATGTCTTATGAACTCTTTGTGAAGGATTGTGATAGAAGGGGTAGTTGTGGGAATGAATTACCCTTCTTGTCTTGTGCTACTTACTATCCTAGTTGAGGGGGTATAGATGTGTGGGTGGAGCCAATTCAAAGAATCATGTGGACCATAGTCAAAGAACATTCTCTACTTCTTATGGTGCAAGAACTTGTACTTCTTTTACTCATTCCAATGTGACTAGTTCTCCATATGGTAATGATGTTGGAGGAAGGGTGGGAGGATCAATGAGCCATAGAAGTAGACGAAATTCATTGTTTCAAGAAGTGTATGACTCGGAGAGGCAGATTCTTGAAATAAAAGTTACAAGTGCACTCCCAATTGAGAATCCTAGTACTTTGAGGATGAACAAATTGTTTTTTTTCATGCTAATAACTCTTGAAAGATCTCTCAAATGGTCTCCAACCTTGATACCAAGTAGTCGAAAGCAAAAAAAGCTATTCCTTATGGAAATATGCTTGAAGAGGATCTAATAAATGAAATGATAGCCGCTCCTAGCAACCCAAAGTGGAAGTTAGAGGTGAAGGGATCCTAGGAAATTCTAAGCACTTGTCCTAACTCCAATAAAATAGAGAGACAAAAGATCAAGAGAAGTGAGTGTTTGATATGTGACAACTCTAGAGAGGAAAAATGAGAGGTTGTAAAGAATGATGTGAGAGGGTTTGTCAAAACCTTATACCAACTTTTGTAACTTTTCTTTCTTTTCTAGTTGTCTTAGATTCTTGTGCAGGTATCCTTGGAGACAAGCCTAGTGAGGCACCTCGAGCAATGAAGAATCATGGGATGCTAGAAAGCTTTCCAACAGAGCAAATATTCTCCAATGTTGAAAAGCAAGGTGAATGCAATCCTTCCTATGAGCTACAAGGTAACAAAGCTAAACCTTACACTTTGTCAAAAGTAAAAGATCCTTGTGTGGCTAGTAGCCAATTGAGTGTAAGAGATGGCATGTATATGTGTGAGCTTAAAAATTCCTTGCCTTATGATGATCTTGATGACACCTTGTTACATAGTGATAATATATTTGTTACGAGTGTTCATACACTAGTTGATGTTATTGACGACCGAATTGATTCTTCTTATAAGATCAATTTGTGTCCCCCTAGTGTTGACACTTGTGCCTTGATTCTTTTTCATGTTTTGATAACGTGCATATTGAGATGTGGATACAGTAGTTGGCCCTATTGATGACTGAATTGATTCTTCTAGTACGATCAATTTGCATCCACCTAGTGTTGATACATGTGCTTTGAATGATAGTTCATTATTAATTGATATTGGTGTTAATCAGCTCGTGCGTAATAATGACCCACTAAATGAGGAGTTTTGTGATGAACTTAAGGAACCTCAATTTAGTGTTAGCATTGATATAGTTGGTCATGCAGATAATCATGTGAAGTCATTACGTCGAAATAATGAATCCTTGAATATGATCCCATTTCTTGTTCTTTTTATGAGGATTTTGAAGTGGAATGTGTTCAAGGATAATTCTTGTTTGAGGTTGACATGACTAATGAAGGTGAAATGCATAGTGGTGTGTCATGGCATGATAGAAGTGTAGCCCCTCTTGAAGGCTACCAAGTGATTGAGAATCCACTATGGTATGATGACACATTTTCCGAAAATAGAACTCTCTTCTTGAAAGATGATAGTACCTCTATTAGAGGGGTTAGTGGTCAAAAGAAGAGAGGTTGTATGTTCTCCAATGACCCCTTCATTCTTGAGTACCTTTAATTGATCAAGGCCTTAATGCTTGTGGATAAAAGGGTGATTCTATAGCACACCTTAGATGAAGTTCATTTAAGTAATACCCTTCCTTACTATTTGTTTGCATACGATAACCTTTTTCTCAAATGTGGTCTCATACTTGTGAACCCCAAGGCAAATGTATCATTGCCTATGCTATGTTGGGAGTTGCCCATGTTCTTGCATCCTTGGTTGACACACTTGTGCTTAAGTTGTGTGGACCACAACTAGTGGGTGCTAAGTTTGCTTATTTGTTTCTATGATAGTCCATGGATATTGAAAGCTCCATGTCACCTTCATAAGGTTGGACAAGTTGAAGTTTCAAATGGGACTCTTGGAAGTATGCTTCATACTATGCTAGGAGGGACTCCAACGCATTAGGAGTATTATTTGATATGTACTGATTTGACTCCTAATAGATTCCTTGACCATTCTAGTAACTTGGGTTCGTTGGTGCAGTTCCTTTCTCAATAGAGAGGGTTGTTTTGTGCTTAAAATGTCTCTTCTTAATTCTCAAAAAATGTCTCATTCTTATCTACCGGTGTCCTTATCTTTTGGCACGCCCTACATGAGAATAGTGTAACACTTTTCGCTACTACCTTTTTGTTTATGATGATACCAATGATGGTATGGAATTTGTTTTGTATGGAGGAAGAGAAATGTGGGTTTTTTACTTCTTTGACACAAATGAACCCTTATGGTTGATTTCCCCTTTTTTCAAATGGGAATCTTGGAAGCATGCTTGATACTATGATAGGAGGGACTCCAACTAATTGGGAATATAATTTGATATAGAGTGATTTGACTCCTAATAGATTCCTCAACCATTTTAGTAGCATGGCTTTGTTGGTGCGCTTCCTTTCTATGGGAAGTTGCTTAACAGAATGGGTTGTTTTGTGCTTAAAATGACCCTTATTATCTACTGATCTCCTTATGTTTTGGCATGCCCTAGATGAGAATAATGAGCTTAACACCTTTCTCTACTACCTCTTTGCTTATGATGATATCGATGATGGTATGGATGATGGTATGAAATTTGTTTTGTATGGAGGCAGAGATATGTGGGTCTTTTACTTCTTTGACCCAAATGAACCCTTATCGGTAATTGCCCCCTTTTTGGTGAGGTCTTACTATGAGGCGATGAAACAATTGTGTCTTATGGCTCCTAAATCATATGTGATATCATCTCTTGGGATTCTTGATGCCATTAAGATCTTTGTGGTTTCCTTGTCTCATGATGTTGCTTGTAACCAATTCTTTTGTAGCTTATATGATGAATGGATCTTATTCAACACGAAGGGTAGTTGGTTGTATTTTAAATGTATGCTTCCTTGGCAAGTTGGTGTGATTGATAACCCATGCGCTAACCCTCATACTAGGAGGATATGCTTGTTGTTTGTCATTCTCATGTTTTTGCAAGGTTCGGATTCGAGGACGAATCATTTTAAAGAAGGGGACGATGATACGAGCATGGTTAGCATGGGACACATTAGAAGGGGCTTCTACATATGGATGATAGCTTGGAGCACAGAGGAAGCCATGGAGCAACAAATACACAAAGCCATGGAGCAACAAATACACAAGGCCATGAGCAATCAAGATTACATTTGGGAAATGGAGAAGGCCCTTGTGGGTTATTTCTAAAATAGTCACCTTTAGACTATTTTTGTAATACGCTATTTGTGAAAAAACAAGGATTATAAATAGTTGTTTTAGCAATTTTCATTACTTAGATTTTGGATGATTAAATTGTTGTCTTGAATAGACTTGATATTTAGTTACTCTAAGTTAGGATATTGGGTTGAATTTCAATTGTTAGTTTAGATCGAGTGATTAGGGTGGATTTCCAAATTGCTTGTGTTATCTTCTTCGCTTGATTGATCATCGAATTATCATATTGTCAATTCAATTTGGTTTCTCGTGCATTTGATTGAGTTTTCTTTCTCCCTTGGTTTAATTATTGTTCAACTGAGCGTTACTTTCTTCACTTCTCATCTCTTATTTCTCAATTATATTTTAATTTTGTTGTTTAATTCCACGTTTTCGATATCGATTGTAGTTGTCTGATTAAGGTCATTATTAACGACACAATCCATGTGAACATCGTTATGCTTCTTAAAGGAGATGAACAAGGGTGTACTGAGAAAGAAGAGGAGGTGAAAGAGTTGTCATTGTGCAGCTCTAACCAAATTCATTATATATTATTAATTTATTGTTTAATCTATAAAAGTAGGTTATGCAGTATGTAAAAGAATCAAAATACCCTCCCAAGCTATGGTATTATTTCTTCTTTTTTCCTTTGTTATTGGGTATGTATCATACAGATCAATATTATGTATAACTATACATTGGTTATTAAGTAATTTCTTATCTATCTTTCAACGTACGTAATTTCATTAATTATTTATTGCCAATTTTATCAACTTTCACATATTTCTAATATTTGTTTGCGCGCGGTTTAATTTGTTTAGCAATCAGATGTTAAGAGTGCAATTAGAGAAAAAAAAAAGTGCAATTAGAACTAATGTTGAAAAGAGTTTACAAAGGACATGGAAAGGAGTTCAAGCTTTTTTAAGTCTTATTAGAATTTCCTTTTGGCTGATCTTTCCTTTTTTTTTTTAGGCTTCAATTTTTTAGAATTTTGTATGAAGGAAGTGACTATACTACATTCTTCATCTCTACAAGTTTCACATGATATCAAATTATTTTGCATGCAACTGCTAAATCAATGTAATAACACTCAATTTTAAGGCTTTAGAAATATAGGATTGATATTAATCATTTTTACAGGAACTCAATTTTTAAGAAAATTTATTTAATAATGAGACACGCAAAACAAATTGTTCGCCTCTTTTACCATTAAGAATAAATTTCACACTGGATAGAATTGTAATTTATTACTTTCCTTATTGTTAAAATTATGCATTCAATTAATATCCAAATATTTAGGACTTCAAAACCAAATAAATTTATATTGTGCACCATTTTTCTTTTTGAAATTGAATTTATATTGTTCACCATAAAAAAGGAAAAAAGGAGGAATACGTGAAAAACTCATAGCGAAATTGTCGTATGTTCTAGCTTTGTGGACAGAGTTACCTGGTATTCCGTGGAATTAGTGAGGGCAAGCTGGCCATGACACCACGGTTATAAAAAAAAAATACAAAAAATGTTGTATGATAAAAAAGGAAAAGCAAGAACAAAATAAGTGGAGAACTCATTCTTTGATTAGTACATCTAATGTAGAGTAATTGTCCTGGGTTAAAAGGAGAAATTATTTGGAGAATATCTATGGCATTTATTAATTTAATATCCCTATTAAAAAGCCTAAAAAATCATTGGCTACTATCGAAATTTCTATTCTCCATGGACACTAAGGTTTAGTTTCCTGGCAAAATAGTTTTCAAAGCAAAATAGTTTAAAGTCATGAAGCTCCTTTTTTTGTTTTTTTTTTAATGATTGTGGTGTTCGGGCCAACTTGCGTTTTTAAAATTAAATTTTACACTAGATACATAAAATAGTTATTTAATTATTTTTAATTTTAAAATCAACTAAATTTTATATATTGCTAAAAAAATTTCAACGTAATAGCCTAAAATCATGAAATTTCTTTGTAACATGTTAGTTGACTTTTTTACATTTAAAAATAGGGAAAAGGGTCCAAAATATACCCAAACTTCGATGAAATTTGTTGCAACAGGCCTAAACTTTGCGGGGGTACAATGAACCCCCCACCAAACTATTTATTAGTATATTTTAATGACGTTTATAAGTTAATAAATAGATAAAAATTATTAATAAATAAATAAAAAAGTTTAGTGCAAATAAATGTCAGTAAAAAACGCTAATAAATAGTCTAGGAGGGTCATAATACGCTAATAAATAGTCTAGGAGGGTCATAGGATACTCACAAAGTTCATGCGTGTTACAACAAATTTCATCAAAGTTTGGGTATATATCAGACCATTTTCCCTTAAAAATAATATACGTCTTTTTATTTTTAACATGTACACACGTGCACGTACGCTAAATCTAGTTTAACACTAATAAGAAAAAACAACCAAAGGGAGCCACAAATAAGTGGAGCCTCTAACTACTCTAAAATCAAAGATGTTCAGAAGACATACAAACAGTAAACAACAATCATGCTACCTTCTTAATTCCCTAGAAAAATAGACTGCAGTTTTTCAACTTTACACCGCTTTTAACTATAGGATGAACTGAAGTATTCACTATATAAGATAGTTTTCCTTTATGCAGAAGTGCACTTAGCAGGGATCAGCTATAAAAGAGAACAAGCAGCAGCAACCTCCAGAATCACAGGAATGATACATTAAGCAAAATAAAAAAATAAGAAAATCAAAGGCAAAGGGTTCATTTATACCTGCATTACAGCTAAATTAGTATCAATTCCTTCAACTTTGACTTGGTCAACTGTTGCCTGTGCAGCTTCAGCTCTTCCAATGTTTTTTATTGACTGCTTGACAGCATTTTCCAGAGGATTTACCTCACCAACAAAGACATCTCCTACTAAAGTTGTTGCTTCTCCAATTAAGTCGACCTCCTTGCATGAGATAATTCCAAGTCTACATAGTGACACCCGTGATACTGGGTGTATCACCTGTCTCCTTGTACTAGGAGAACTCAATAATCCTCGTCGATTGCCGGAAGATTTCATGAGTTTCAAGCGGCTTGATAAAGTTTCCAAGATCGCATCTCCTCTAGGAAGACTTTCTGCCAAGTTAAAACACAGTAGGGTTTTGTAACTGGAACAAGATACCTTAAAAGCCTCTCTTACTGCCCTGTATCTGTAGATTCCAAGAACAGCCCTAGCAAGTGCTTCGGACTGCTGACCCTCTTTGAGATTATACTTCCGAGCAAAATTGTGAACGTGGAAGATCTCGAGACAGATATCCAACCAATAGTCACGTCTTGAACTTCCTTTAAATTCCGGAAATTCAAAATATACAGGATCCACCCTGTATTAACTTAAAGTTATAAGTCCCTGGTGAGTTAAAGTATATAGCTTCAACTGCAAACATTAAGCTTACATAGATGAGGACTTGTACATAACAGCTTTGTCAAAAAGGCGAGCACCTAAAGGTCCAGTAAGCTCAGGCTTAATGATCTGTTTCAAGTCGGATGCTAGATCATATCTCACTGCTTTATCATATAAGCCCATTCCAGACTCGAAGTAGAGAGCATAGTTGGTTAATGTCAACCTTCCTGGATGAAAAAGAAGGTGGAAGAATAAAGCATCTTAGCAACTCAATTAAGCTTTTAGATGGGATGGTTACACATTTCAATATGTTATTAGAGTACGCAAAGGTCCTTCTTTCCAGCCTCACCGCCACCTATTACCAAAAAAGAATATTCACATGATTGGTCTATGCAAAAAAAATCGGACTCACATGTGAATGGACGTGTTGAAGTCTTGAAGACAAAATTAAGTAAATAATAATGTGCTCTCTAACAGCTTAAAGCCAATGTTGTGAAAAGATCAGTTTAAGCAATGAAGCGAAGCGAGGCGCGGGTCGGGCAATGCAAAGTGAATGAAGGGGTCGCTTCTATCCCTGAAGCGTGAAGAGAGGTAGCAACGACGTGGTCGCTTCTTGATTTAAAAATGCAGCTTTTCTAAACAAAAACAAGAGGTAGGTATCCTGCACCCTGAGGACTTATAATCGTCATACACGTTCAATCTAATTTGCTCAGACTCTCCAAAAATATTGCCGCACCCGTGCCGGATCCTTAAGAAATACACTATTTTTGGAGGATCCGACACGCAACCGTAGACATTTTTGAAGAGTCTGAGCAACTTAGCGTTCAATATCAGGCGCAGATGATTCATCTCCTACACCAGACCCGACGCCTACTGCAGACTTGTCTCCTCCTAATTAACCGACTGCATTTCGAAAAGGTATATGATTCACTCGTAATACTAACTCTCATTAGACTCTTTTAAGTTATCTTCGTTTGTCATCAATCCATTACGCCTTTGTATCATCGTTTGTCTTCAACTCATTATGCCTTTGTATCATCTTTGTCCTTTGTTTCCATCCATAAGTCTACATGCGCTCATCCAGGATGGCGAAAAGCTATGATTGACGAGATGTCTTACTTTACATGCGAGTTGTACTTGGGAGTTTGTTTCTCTACCTCCAGGTAAATCTATTGTTGGTTGTCATTGGGTTTATATAGCCAATGTTGGTTAAGATGGTCTTGTCAATCGGCTTAAGGCTCGCCTTGTTGCTTAGGGGTATATACTCAGATATTTGGGCCTCATTACAATGATACTCTCTCTCGTGGCAAAAATTGCACATGTCTGTCTTTTTCTATCACTAGTTATGGTCCACCATTGGTCTCTTTAAAAGTTGGACATTAAGAATGTTTTCTCCTGACCTTAAGAAGGAAGTTTATAAGGAGCAACCACCTAGTTTTGTTGTTCAAAGGGAGAGTAGCCAGTCGTGTCGATTGCGACGGTCATTTTATGGTTGAAACAATCACCTTAAACCTGGTATGGGAAGGTCAGCACACTAATTCAGGATTTTAGCATGACCCATAAAGAAGTTGATCACTCTGTGTTTATCAATATTCTGGTCCAACTCTGTGTAATTTTTTAGTGGATTATGTTGATGATATCGTTATTACCAGCAATGAACAGGGTGGTATCACTAATCTAAAGCAATAGCTCTTTCGGCAGTTCCAAACTAAGTAGTTGTTTGGCCATGAGAATTTTTTCACTTTTTTTGAAAAATTATTTCACTTTTGTGAAAATAGTAGTGTTTGGCCATAAGAATTCCAAAGTGTATTTGGAGAAGTGAAAAACAAATAAAACTTGTTTTCACTTTTTTCACTCCTACTTCCCTCACAAATTTCAAAAACAACTCCAATTTATATTCATGGCTAAACACAAATCCAACTCCCTCTAAAAAAATTATGATTTTTATGGTCAAACGGGGCCTAACAACCTAAGCAGATTGAAGCACTTTCTAGGTATTAAGGTTGCTCAATCCAAAACAGGTATTGTTATTTCGAAACGCAAGTATGCCTTAGACATTATTGAGAAGACAGGAAATGATGGGATGACTCATTAACAATCCTATGAGTACCTGAATGTTGAACTACTGCCAATTCGGGTATGGGGGGTTGCAGTTACTGATCTTGGAAGATATAGGTTGTTGGTTGGTAAGTTGAATTATCTCACAGTGGTTACACCTAACATTTTTTTACACGTGGGTGTCTTACGTTCATTTATAGATACTTGTGAAAGTCATTTTCATTTATAGATTCTACTTGCGAAAGTCATTTTAATTTATAGATTCTCCTTGTATAAGTTATTGAGATGCAGTCTGCATTATTCGATATATAAAGTCAACTCAAGGTAAAGGACTACTCTTTAAGCATCAACGGCATGAGCAGATCGTTGGATATACACACAATGATGGAGCAGGATTACCTTCAGATAAATGCTCTACATCTAGATATTGCGTTCTAGTCAAACACAATTTAGCGTCTTGGGAGAGTAAGAAATATGGTGTAGTTGCTCGATCTAGTGCAGAAGCATATATCGAGCAATGATTGTGGCAACTTGAGAGATAGTTTGGATTACACAGTTGCTCAGAGAGCTAAACTTTGAAGAAATCAGTTAGATGGAACTTATGTGTGATAACCAAGTGGCCCTTCACATCGCATCAAATCTGATATTTCATGAGAGGGCCTAGCACATTGAGATGGACTATCACATTGTCAAGATACACTCCAGAGATATTGCTACAAAATTGTGTGAAGTCAATCGATCAGCTTGCAGATATTCTCACCAAGTCTCTCACTAGTCCTCGTATAAATTATATCTATAACAAGCTCGATTTGTGACTTGTATACATCATCTTAAGGGAGAGTGTTAGAATAGGAATGGGATTTGAATATAGTATCCTACCTGGAAAAGGATTGTTGTGTAGCATATATAAATAGGGATCATTGTAACTATGTAGATACACAATTCAATAATATTTTTCTCCATTATTTCTCACATGTTTAATATGGTAAAATTTAGAGCTTCTTATAGAATTTTGAAGAAATGCAAGATTCACATCCTCTCGGCATTGCTGCCACTTGTCACTTCCTAAACTCGAAAACTAAGTTTTCCAAAATCTGCAAACAAATTGTTTTCAGAAATTCCTTCTTTATACATGCAATTTTCAACTTTCCGTTTCAAAGCAGAGTTAGTCAATAAATTCAGAAGCATCTTTTTGTTGCATATTTCAAAAGAAATAAACTATCGTTGATGATTTTAGCGTAGTTATAGTATTCAAAGCATCAGACATGCAATCATTCTTCGAGAAAAAAAGGCAATGGCTTACCAGGCCATGCAGATATTCCAATATGTCCCAAAACAGGTTGTGTGGGAACTGTACCATCCACCTCTAGCATTGTCTCTTCCCCTGCAAGCGAAAGGTTGGACACCATTTGAAGTCCATTGAAATTCAGGACAGCCTTTATCACCCTGCAGTAAAGAATACGATTAAGGATATAACTTATTAGTAAGAATTCATTAAGCCCCAGATTTTAATCTGGATATACCTAGACGTCATATCAAAAGCAAGTTTACAAGTGCATCCAAATAATGTATGTAAAGTTCCTCAAACACATATTTATCATGACGATTCTGCTAACATGGTAGAGGGAGGGAAAGAGAGAACACCCAACTGGAGACTGATATATGATTCTTCCTGCTCATGGAAAAATTCAATCATATAGTTTATAACACAAATTAGAAGGCCAGAATCACAAAAATTCTCGTCTGATGCTTTTGTTAATAATTAATTTTATAAATAGGACTGCTATCAGATAACTATATGAAGGGATCTATTTCGGCTCTAATATATACTAATCACACCTAACCAATAAGCTTATAACATTTGGACCATATTCAGAATAGAAAATAGAAAATAGTTTGCTAGAGTGAGACTCCCCGTTCTTTCTAACTGTTGTTCCCAGAACAGGTCGTTTGAGATCATAGAATGCAAAATTGAGACAGATTGCTGATACAAGTGGGTCGAAAGCAGATGAACTGTGTCAGACGAACTCCGATAAACTCCTTATGTTTATCTATCTTATCAAGTCCTACAGCAAATTTCAAAGGTCCAGGCAAACTTTGCAGGAGATGGAGAAGTGGGACAAGTGCACGAATCTTTTGGTCTTCTAAAAAGCCAATGATTTGGGGGAATACGTGTGAATTGTCGCAATAAATGGAACCAGAAGGAGCATGACAATAATCCCCAAGATCATCCAGAGTAAAAATATAACATAACGAAGAAAATGCAAAATGGCATACCCGAGATTTCAAGATATGCACTATCACTATGCATGAATCTTTTCATATTAAACAATATCTTAAAGCGACTTTCCAAGTTAGATCAAACTAATGCTTTACCATCTTTCGAGCATCAGGAGAACTCCATCTCCACTCACAATGAAAGTTCTTAAGTTTTCAGAGAAAGTTTTTTCCTTTACTGAGAACTTCAATCCAACCAGTCAAACCTCGTTAGAGCAACCGTTCGTTATAACAGCATTTCTTCGGAACCGTTTTTTCATGTTATATTTTATTTCTACATAATTGCATTCTACCTATAACATTAGTAACATTCATTGTAACGGTAGACTCTTTGTAAAATTACTCCTCTATAACAGGCATATTCAAATATTGTGTAATACTATTTTGTATAAAATATATAAGATATAAAAGTGAATTATTAAAATATTTATGGTAATCACCGTTAATATAAAATATATAAGATATAGTAATTTTAAATTATAAATATCCACAAGGAAAAAGAATGCATTTAAATCGTGCCCAATAGTTATGGTCATAACTTCGTGAGGATAGACTACTCGTAATGACCCTCCAGGTCATTTTCATCTTTTTCGTGCTTTTCTGTGTAGAGCGTTTCCTATAGCTGTCCCAAGTCATTTAAAACTTGTTGGGACTAACAGTTCGGTTTTCGAGTAATTCGTTTGATATTTATGTTAAATTTTCCTGTTTGGGGGCTTTTGAAGTTGAAAAAATGGTCTCGGGCCAAAACTTCAGGTAAATGACCTCGGATGACAATTCTAACAACTCCATTAGCTTCGGAATATCGATTTAAGGATAGGGGGACCTTTGATTCAAGTTCCGAGGCTTTCGGGCTCGTTTTGGCTATTGATTCTAAATTGGTAAAAACAAAACATGGGGTGTAGGACCCACTTTTTGTCGAAACAACCTCTGTTGAAAATTCCGATGGTTCCTTCAGTCTGGAATGCAGAAATTGGCAAGTCAGCATAGCTCGTTTGCATGCACGGGATTTCGAACGAAATCCCAAGCACCCCGTCCAAGAGTCCTTTTGGACTTAGCAAAAATTGTTGGTGCCATGCAGCTGGTGGACCCGCTTAAGCGGCTTGGAGACTGCTTTAGCAGCTAAGCACCGCTTAAGCAGAGTCTGCCCAGCTTGGCAGTGGTTGCTTAAGAGATGACCACTTAAGCAGTCATATGGTTGCTTAAGCATCAAATGTTGTGTATTATATATATGTTTTCCCCTTCAATTGTCAACTCACAATTTCTAAGTTTAAAACTTCATTGTTGATAGTGTGAGCTCAAAAATAGTGGGGAAATCTTGAATTGAAGCTGGGAATAGCTAGGGGCGTTTAAGTGATCATTTTCCCATCGTTAGCTCATAAGTTCCCGGCCTAAATCTCGTTAATTCGATAGTTTACTTCTTGTTTTTGTTTTAACTTTCCGGACTATTTGAACTCGAAATCGAAGGTTGGTCATGCCCAATTTTTTAGCACAAGCTCATTGTTCCTCGAGGGACATTATTACGATTTCAATTTTGAATTATGCAAACGAACGCCACGAATTTTTTTTGCTCAATTTCTGATCAGGAGCGTAAATTCATAATATGGGTATCGTTGTTCTCGTCTTGACGCCTACATTATTATTGTGATAGCGTGGCAGCGGTTGGAGGCTTCTCGAAAGGGAAAAACTCCAACATAGAGGATTTTGAGTGCATTATACGGCGTCCAGGTAGGCTAGGCTTACCTTTCTTTAGACTTTACTCTTTTACAGTATTGGTATGACATTGCGCTAATTATTGGTGGGTTGCTATGCCTCGGATAGTTGTTCCGTGGATTCCTGATTATTTTAGCCGATATAGGGGCCTTAGGATGAATTTCGGCCTTGATTCCCTTAAATCAGTAGTTTCTTCTCTTTTAGAACTTATCTTAACATACCTCGAGGCCCTTGGGACGAGATTTAGATGTCTTAGCCTAGGCTTGGGTAGTTGCTTGCCTTCGGTTGGGTTCTGGGGACTTGCAGTTAGCTTTAAATCTCCTGTTAAAATAGGTTAATTTAGGACGGCGCCCATTTTAAATATAAATAGTGATAGGATTGCTTCGAGAGGCTGGTTACTGGAATTTGGTTGACTTGTTTGTTATATTATGCTCATTAGCTTCGGATCCTAGGTATTTTAATATTTTGGCCTTAAATTGCGATTTTCATCTGAATAAATGGAACTTTGTACTTTTTAAAGAATTTGGCCTTCTAAAATGGAAAAGAGGACTAGTTAGACATGATTTTAACCAGAACTCTGAATTATCACTACTTGTTGCATATTTAGATGTGGTTAGTCCAACACCTGGTATTACTGATTATTATCTATTAGCTTTGGCTCGAGTTCGGAATTCATTATTACTGATCTCTAGTTGGAAATCCGGTTAGAGTTCGGTATGATTTAGGGTTATGGCTGGAGGAGGAATACACGTTACGCTAATCGCACATCCTGGCTCATTTTCACGTTTCTTACTATTGTACTTGGTTTTATACAGGTATTACTCCTTGTTTCCACCCATCGTGCTTATGGGGGCTCGGTTGGGTTTTGTTGGGTTTATAGGGGTCCAGTTAGGTTATAGCTAGACTTTCAGTTTGCTCTTGAGTTATTTACTATCCATTATCACATTTGTTAGCACAACTCGTTATTTCCCTTCTGACTCCCTTTGTTATTGCCTCTTAGTATAGATTCACACTTTATTATGCTTTTACTTATATTGAGCACAGTCGGTCTATGATGCCTACTAAGTGTCCCATGTTTTTGGTACTTATCCTACGTTTCTGCATCTATTTCACTAATGCAGACCTTAGTACGAGTCATCGTCATTGACAACATTCTCGAGCAGAGCTATAGATCAAGGATTAAGGTGATTTCATCATCCGGAGCTAATCCGCCTCCTGCTTTCATCATCTGGAGCTAATCCGCCTCCTGCTTTGTACTAGTCTTATTTTCTATCTTCGAAGACTACTTTGTATATTTTTGTACCCTGTTTAGTACTCCTTGTATGTAGTGACTCTTGCACTGGGCTTACCTTGGGGGATTCATTTTGTATATTTTGTCCCTTCCTTTCTTTTTGTATGTCATGCTTGTATATTTCTCCCTTGCAGTTGCTTTAAATTACTGGTTTATCTTTGTTTATCTCTCTTTTGCCTGGCAGCCGGTTACTGGCCACTCCGGGCGATGGTTTTGGCTTATCTACTGGTGGGTTGAAATAGGTGCCATATTGCCCCGAGTTTTGGGGGATTTGACTTTATTACGTTCATACTCTTTTTGTTTTTTGATTAATTTGGTTAACAAATTCATTCCTTCTTCTTGGTCCAAAATTGTTAAAAAATTAGTATAGTTTTGTTTATAACAGCTAAATGAGATGTAAATGTCAAATGTCAGTACACATATATAACAACACCTTAGTATAGTAAACATAAAATTTTCACACAAATGTTGCCCCTATATCAAGGTTTGACTGTAATCTCAGAAGATCTGATTTCTGTAACCAGCTTGATTTCAATCATTTGTGAGGAAGTAAATTACCCAAAGAATAATAAGGTAAAGTGGAGTCGAACAATTAATGCTCAAGAATGGCGCATACTTTTCAAGACTCCGAAGGTACTTGTCGTATATAAGAAAATGGAGCCGGTGACCTGAAGAACTTGTTAGGACATCAAAAAGATTGTGAACTGTTATAATTTCTGCAACAATAGCGCAGGCAGGAGCTATCCGTGCGAATGAATCTGCACCAACTGTCTTTTTATCATCAACCTGACAACAAACGAGAAATAAAATAGATAAAAAGAAGGCAGTTGAAAACTTCTGGACTAAATCATATGATGCCCTTCTAAAAAGATTCTTTTTGCAATTCAACGCAACCACACGAAAGAACATATTTCTTTTTCTTTGGTTACAAATGGCTTTCCAATTCTATGGCCTTCAAAGAGGATAGAACCTTCTATAGTGGAGGTGTACAATTTTTGTCACTCAAAGAAAGTAGTAATCTAAGAAATTCTACTCCAATACTAGATACTCCCTTCATCCCATTTCATGTGATGCACTTAGACTATGCATGGAGTTCAGAAACATGGAAACAATTTAAAGATTTTGTGGTCTAAACAATCCATAGATATTTGTGTGGCTATAAATCATCTCTTTAAGGTAAATGGGAAGCTTAAGTTAAAAATTGTTTATAAACATAGAAAGGCATCATCCTCCTGTGGGCAGACTAAGAAGGAACGTGCATCACAAAAATTGAGACAAAGGGAGTATTAAAGGGCAATGTTAAATCAGTTACAACCTGAACAGCCATGTTTGTGGAATCCGAATAAAACAATGACCAGCTATCTTCATCCTCCACTTCCCTCTTATCAGAAGTAGCAGTTTCCTGTGAAGACATCTTCATGACAGTACTGTTAGACGGTTCCACTTATAAATGGATTGCCAAACCTATGGCATAGCAAGCAAAATTTAGAAAAGAAAGCAATCTTGTAATAGAGTATATCTCATGTAGTTTAGTACTTGATTTCCAACACCAGGGGCCTCCCATGCTAGCATCATGTCGAACATCAACCGACGGAAATCCTTATCGCTCAGATAATCAGGACGGTCGGTTGCAACCTGAAGAGCTTGGAAGGAGCAAAATTCCAGAAAGTTCCTTGCATACACTAAGGGTTGTTTAACATCATCAGGAAGATCTGAATCAAATTGATGTTGCAACTCTTCAATCTCTACCTGCAAAATCCTGCAGTTGAGGCACGATAAACAATAAGTGATAAGATATCTCATAAACCAATATCTTAGCTTATAGGAATGATTAGAACTCCAGGGGCATTGTGGCAAGATTTTCACCAAGTCACCTCTTTTTCGATTACTATAGAAAAAGTAAAAAAGAAAAAATCCACCACCGAGTTCTTTCACGAAAAGGCTTAGGATGCATTTAGAATAGAATCAAGTTTGTCTATTGATTATTGTTAAGAGTCCCACATTGGTTGGGGAATAGATGGTGGTGTGCTTATATGGACTTAGGCAATCCTCCCCTCCTAAGCAATCTTGTGGGGTTGAGTTAGGCTCAAGAGTCATATTTTTACATGGTATTAGAGTCGGTTCTTTCCTATTTAAGTCCCATGTTATATTGTCCTCCAGTATGGCTTGGGCGTGAAGGGGTTGTTAGAGTGGGTTAGAGTCCCACATTGGTTGGGAAATGAATTGGTCTGCTCATATCCCTCATGAGCTAGCTTTTGAAGTTGAGTTAGACCCAAGTGTCATATTTTTACAATTATGAACAGAACAGAAGAACATACAGTAAGCAGAAATCTATAATCTTAGGAAATTGATGGAGTTAATTTATTTTTTAAGAAGCTGGAGGTTGTAGTAACCAAGCTGATTGGGCAGATTCTTTTCCACGGACAGCTAAGGCAGATGAGGGATGCCTGTAAAATCTTGTCACAACGTGGTTTATCGTGGAAGAAGCCATGAATTGTGGCGACAACGGCTAGGTGCTACACATATTTCATGATCCAAGGCCAAGCTCAAGGAGATGATCATTAAGGCCCACATGAAGGCCCAAAGGAGCTGATTTTGCATGCCCACATAGAGGCCCAAAGAAGCTGATTTTTCATGTTGCAATTACACATGAAAATCAAGCCAAATGGGACTGCACCTACACGTGAGAACCATGCCTAAAGGGGCTGGAAACACAAAACCAAACTTGGATGTAATTGTGGTGCTTATTTTGTCATTTTTTCCTTATTCTGTTAGGGGAGAAGTTCGGCATTATTTTTCCATGCTTTCCTAGTTTAAAATATCCTTGTTAATTTTTTCTATCTATTATTTACATAGAAGTGGGATTTGAATCACATGTTATTTGGGATAGGTTTCCCTTAAATAAGGGTCAATTATATTATTTTTCATTGGACAGCAATATTATTAATTGAAAGTTTCTTTTCTTTACACTTTTGTATGTGGCTACTTGGGATTTATTTAAAACCTTATAAGAACGATTCTTTAAGAGGTAAGATCAATTCTTTAACATGATATATGTTAGGTTCTTAATCACAAATTAAATAAGGTAATTAGTCATATACTAAGTATTGTCTCTAATTAAGTTACCAGTTTCAAAAAAAATATACATATTGTTTCTAATTTCTCGAAATAGGGTCTAGATCACCTTTTGATCGAAGTTCTTGAATTGACTCTGTTAGTGTCATAATTAGGTTTGATCCACAAATTTTTGAAATTCGTAGCACTTGATTCCAAAACTTGGGGATTTTGTTCTAAAATTCGCTTGTCTTTAATTCCTTGTTTTTAATCTTCGTATTTTTGCTCCAGCATTTTTTTCTATTTTTATTCAAGTAACCCGATTCTTATTACTAAAGTTTAGGTGGATTCAGGGAGCACTTCTAACATCCTACATTACCAAACTGTGAAGGAGCTTGTTACCGAATTATTATAGGATAATCCCTTGAGAGTAAGAGTAGCCGATGGAAATCAAATGTTAGGTCATCAGAGTTGTTCAGATGTCAAATTGAAGGCAAAAGGATTGAGTTCCTTGACAAATTTAGACTGCTCAAACTGGAAGGTCGTGAAATGGTTCTTGGAGGGGATTGGATGAGACCATACAGTCCAGTCACTTTTGCCTATCATCACTATCAAATCATAGTCAAAAATGCTGAAAATTTGAAGGAGCGAGGGAGATACAGGAATGGAAATACTAAACCAGATTACAGATCACAGATAAATCAATGGGAAGGATACTGAGGAAAAGTCAGACTTTGTTAGCTCACCTAATGCTAGCCACCAGGGAATTGGAGCTGTACTAACGCAAGAAAAACAGACCTACCACCTACTACAGCAAGCCCCTAGCCCCAAGACGTGTGGGAAAGCCAATATATGAGTAGGAAGACATGGCAGTAACAGCAGCCATAAACAGATGGAGGCACTACACTCAAGGCGGACATTTCATCATTAAGAGTTGTGAGAAATATAAGAGAAAAATATCATTGAATTGTTGTAACTACATTATTACATTGAGGCCCTATTTATAGACACTATATTCCAATCCTTTACCAAAAAGGACACTACATTACAATCCTTTTCCAATTAGGATTCTATATGTTATTTCTATTCCTACTCATATTCTAACACTCCCCGTCAAGCTGGTGCATAGAATACATATGTACCAAGCTTGTTATGGATGTAACTAATACGAGGATCAGTGAGGGACTTGGTGAAGATATTTGCAAGAAAACTAATGAGGACTACTCTGAACGTCTGCGAGACCTCAATTGAAAAGGAACAAATTGAAAAGGTGATCTGAAAAGTAATAAACAATGCTTGAAAGTCGATCTGTCAATGGAAAATTGTCAAAACTGATATAAAATATATGGGTCATCTCGAAATCAAGAGATGAGTTGATTTTGAACAAGAAAGTCACCGAAGAACGGGCCGGAACACGCTCACGTGCCGGATTATTAGATTTGATGGCTGAAAAGTGGTCACAATCGATGGAAAAATTATATGGATAGGGTCGGAATGATGGCACAACCCTACTAAGAAAGACAATTATATAGGTGGGGTCGGAATGATGGCACGACCCCACTGAGAAATAGAAATTATATGGGAAGGGTCGGAATGACAGCACGACCCTACTGGAAAATAAAAATTATATAAGTAGGGTTGAAATAAAGGCACGACCCTATGCTAATCAGATTTGACGAGTCACTGTAAAGACGAATGGAACTACGCAATCAGATCCGGGGAGTCACTAAAAAGACGCGCATTGCTATGCAAATTAAATATGAGAAGTAGTCCGAAGAGATGCACGGTGCTACGCAAATCTAATATGAGAAAGTAGTGACCGGATTAGATGCACGATGCTACACAAATCAAATATGAGAAAATCGACAGTGGAAAGATACACGACAACCCAACTTTTGCTACCATAATCATTGGCCAAACAGGCAACATATGTGGATTATATTATAGCCTCCCACCGACAGCGGAAACTCTTTGATTCTTTACCATGATCGTGGAAGTTCTGATACAATGTGAGAAATATAAGAGAAGAATATTATTGAATTGTTGTAACTACGTTATTACATTGAGGCCTATTTATAGACACTCCATTCCAATCCTTTTAATTAAAATTCTTTTCCAAGTAGGATTCTATTTCCTATTCCTAGTTCTAAAGAATGGAAGGATTGTCCAAGTCCATAGAAGGAGACCAATTACCCATCCTTTTTCCGATGTGGGATACTTAACACTCCCCTGCACGCCCAGACCTCGTTAATTAGAGCGTGGACGATATAATATGGGGGCCCAACATCGGGGAACAAAGATTTAGGATGGGTCTGGCACTGATACAATGTAAAGGATGGATTTTAGGCCTAACTCAACCTCAAAATCTAGCTCATGAGGGGAGGATTGTCCAAGTCCATATAAGGAGACCAATTACCCATCCCTTTTTCGATGTGGGATACTTAACACTAATCATATTCTAACAAGAGCAACCATTTCAGTTTTAAATACTTGAAGTAGAAAGTAAGTACAGTCACCCAGCAAAAAGGCCAAACTAAATTACTTGAATTGAATTATGAAATCCAATATAGGAAAGGTTCCGAGAATAGGGTGGCTGATGCACTATCCAAGATACCAGAGGACCAAGGAGAGACTTATGCAATCTATGGTGTCCTTCCTACATGGATACAGCGGTGAAAAAGAGTTATGAAGGGGATGATCTGGTTGAAAGGATTATAACAACAACTGTAGTCAATTAAGGAGCCAATTCTCACTATAATTGGTCACAAGGAATGTAAAGATATAAGGGGAAGATATCCTTAGGGAAAACCCAGCTTAAGGAAACAAATTAAACGCCCTACAAGCTAATGCTCTTGGAGATCAGCTGTGAAGAGCTTACAACTCTGTTTTACTAATAGCCATGAAGAAAGATGTACAAAAGAAGCAAAGATGAAACTGTAGCAGACCTAGGATTACTGCAACCCCTATAAATTCCCGCACTAGCTTGGAGTGATCTTGGATAACATAGAAAGGTTACCTATGTCACAACATAAAGATGTGATATTGGTTGTTGATAATAGATTTACTGAGTATGGGAAATTCCTGAAGCATTCATTTACAGTTATGCAAGTAGTAGAGTTATTCCTCAAGGAGATTAAAAGCTTACATGGATCTCCTAATACTATGGTATCAGACAAGGATAAGGTGTTCACTAGTCAATTCTGGCAACACTTACTCATGGCAGTAGTGACTCAACTCTCAACTGTGTCTAAGCACTGGTTATCACCCTGAGATCGATAGAGAAACTGAAAGATTGAATAGATGTGTTCAAGGGTTCTTGAGAGCCATGGGAATGTCTAAACCCAAGCAATGGGCAAGCACCTATCTGAATGCTGGTATAACACAAATTTTCACACCTCACTGCAGTGCACTCCTTTTCAAGCATTATATGGATATGAACTTCCTCAACTTCCTATAGGGCCATTTCCTTAATCTCCAATCCTATCAGTTGAGGACCTCATTCAACAAAAACTAAAAGTTCAGAAGGTCTTGAGCTTAGTTCAAGCCCAAAACTTGTATGCAATTAAGAAGAGTGAGAGGCAGTTTAAAGTTGGAGATTAGGTATATCTGAAACTGCAACCTTATAAACAGATGTCAACTGCAGCCAGGAAACAACTTAAGGTGAGTCCAAAGTACTATGAACCCCATCAAGTTATCCAAAAAAAGAAAAGGAGCAGTGGAACACAAGCTGCAATTATCAATCATTCCCCAATTCATCATGCGCCTCATGTGTCATTACTGAAGAAGAGATTTGGGCATGCAATACAACCTCAGCAGCAGTTTCCCTTGGCGGGAGAAGATGGACAGAATTTGGTTCAACCTTGTGTCATTTAGCAGATAAGGGTGGTGACGGAGAATAATGCAGCAGCAATCAAGGTGTTGGTATAGTGGAAAAATTAGCTCTTCTGATTTTGTGCAGCAAATAAATGCACATCCTTGAGCACAAGGATGATATTGAAGATTTGTGGAATGTCATGACCTGGGATCAAAATAGAGAAAAGGGAGAAATAAATGCAAGAAGCAACGTTGTTCAGAGGGTTTTTCGTATTAATATTAACAGTAAGACAAGTTTCAACTCTCAGTTAAATAAATGAAGCAAAGCGGATGGCCATGATTAAAAGTGGAGGAGCGCAAGGATTTGTTCTGCAGGTATAAATACATCAATTAGATGTGGAGCGCTGTGTGAAATCTGGTCATTCTTATTCCCTTCCAGCGCACCTATGTCTATCTCAGATTCCTCTCGTTTTGCTGTTTTTCTTCTCGTCTTCCCGTCATCTCCTCCTTACCAAATTCTGTTTTTTGAGTTACAACATCTATGGTAATCGTGGATGGACTGAATTGCAGAGATGATGGACATATTAGTTTCATTAGCTAGACATTGATATTTCAATTTAGTTGAACTTTCGGTAGTAATTTCTACTGGTTTTAGCTGAGAATTGTGAGACTATATTGTAGTGCATTTCGATTTTCCTGTAATTCGTTGGTAAGTACGGAATTTAAGCTCATTACTCTCATGCATACAAACCCATACTAAGATGCAAACTGAACCCGGTCATGCTAACATAAATATTAAGTATATTCAGGAAACCATCTTCTCCGACCTGCATTGATCAAAATTTCAGCAGCGATAGCAACCTCATGCCTTGAATAGTTCAGTTGTATTACAGTGAGAATAAGCTACAAATGTAATGAGAAAGATGGAATGAGAAGGATTTTACTTGCAAGAACGAGAGACAACAGAATTAGCGAGTGGAGATAGAAAAGGTAAAGGCTGGTAAGGCGGAGTCGTGGCAGCACCTTCACTGTCACCGTTACACTTTTTCCAGTTGAAAGAGAGTATGGATTTCAACGCTAACAAACTCTTTCTCTCCTTCCCATTCTTCTTCTCATCTTTACTTTTCCCCACTGCATTCTCATTCCCCGCCATCTTCGTCTTTACCTTTCCTACTTCACAGCTCAGATCCACCGCCGCCTGATAAATATAGGGCCCGTTTGGCCATAATTTTTTTGGGGAATAGATCAAAAATACCACCTTCAACTTTAAAAAATTAGTCAATTTTATCCTCCGTCGTACTATCAGGCTAAATATACCCTTGTTGTTAATAAAGTTGTTATCTATATCCCTAAAATGGATGAAAAGCCCTAAATCAACTAAAATTATTCAATTTTTGAAAAAAAAAAAAAAAAAAAAACTAACCCAATTTAACCCGCTCCAACCCGACCCATCTAACTTACAACCCAAACAACCTCCCAATGCAGTTGTGCTCTTGTTGTTCCTCTCCCTCTTCATCCCAATTCCGGTCCTTCAGCTTTCTCTTCCTCTCCATTTTCTACCCTTTATATTTTTTTAAGTTTAAACGTGTCAATTGCATCGGGCAGTGGCAAATTAAGCACCACAGTGATCCATACTTTCTTCAATTTCTCACGGTGAATGAGAGCTGGAAATTACTTCAAAAAAAGTATTTCAAGGAGAGATTTGTCCATCGGAGCTACTCGGAGCAGGATTACGAGTAGCTAAAAACTGCAAGGGATTACCTCTTGTGATCGTTTTGACTGTTGGTATTATTGCAAAACAAATGCGACCCTTTTTGTGGCATGAGATTGCAAAAGATTTAAGTTCCCATGTTTTAGAAGAGCAAGGCACGAAGATTATAGAATCAAGTTATAACTTTTTGAAACACCATTTAAAGTCTTGTCTTCTTTACATGGGATTGTTTCGAGAAAACTACAAATTTCCGGTGTTTAATTTGCTGAAGTTGTGGATAGCTGAAGATTTTGTACACGGCATCATGGGTTTAGAGAACATGGACATGGAGGAAGCATCGAAAACTTGCTTGAACGATCTGGTGAACAGAAGCCTAGTAATTGTTTTTGAAAGGAGAGAAATAATGGTGAGATAATATACTGCACCATTCATGATATTGTGTGTGAATTTTGCTTAAGAAAACTTCCAAAAAAGCAATAGTAAGTTAGATGGGTCGGATCGAAGCGGGTTAAATTGGGTTAGGTGGTTTTTTAAAAAAAATTGAATAATTTTAGTTGATTTGGGGCTTTCCAACCACTTTAGGGGTATAGATGACAACTTTATTAACGGCGAGGGTATATTTAGTCCGATAGTATGACGAAGGTTAAAGTTGACCAATTTTTTAAAGTTGAGGGGTATTTTTGACCCTTTTCCCATTTTTCCCCTTTTTTTCAATTTTTTTTTTCACTTTTTTCACTTATTCAAAAATTATGGTGTTTAGCCATGAAAATTCAGAAAATTATTTTGAAGTTGGATTCTAAAAAGTGAAAACTGTTATAAAACAATATAAATAAAGAACAACAAGAATAAATAGAGAAAAGAAAGATACTTCTTTATATGAACAAAATAATTCTATTTATAGAGTAAAATACTCATAGTTTCTGACTAAAAGACAGATACTTCAAATTATGATAGATACCAACTAGATCTTATTATAGATCTTATTAGATCTTGATAGACATTCACTATAATTTAAAAACATTTATAACACTCCCCCTTGAATGTCTAGATAGATAATGTGTCTCGTTAAAACCTTACTAGAAAAAATTTAGTGAAAAAAAAATCTAATGAAGGAAAAAGAGTACACATCTCTAACAATACGCATATAAGCTGCCTCATTAAAAACCTTACAAGGAAAATCAGTGGGATAAAACCTCGTAAGGAAAAAAGAGTACAACGCGTATTAACTCCCCTAATGAGAAAATCCTTGAGCTTTTGCATCCCGATCTTGTGCACCATCTTCTTGAAAATTACAATTGGGGGAGACTTGGTTAATAAATCAGCCGCATTGTCACTTGAACGAATCTGTTGCACGTTAATATCACCATTTTTTTGTAGCTCATGTATGTAGAAAAGTTTTAATGAAGTGTGTTTCATTCTATCTCCTTTTATGAATCCTCCATTAAGATGTTCTATGCATGTTACATTCTCTCTGTATAAAACTGTGAGTCCATTGCCACATTCCAAACCACATTTTTCTCGAATGACATGTATCATGGACCTCAACCATACACATTCTTGGCTAGCTTCATGAATAGCTATTATCTAATGATGATTTGATAAAATGGCTAGATAGACTGATTTGTATATCTCCAAGATATGGCAGTACCCCCGCACATGAACACATAGCCTGCTTGAGCTCAAGCTTTATGCGGGTCAAATAAGTACCCAACATCAGCATTATTAATATAATCGGTACTACAATCTTTAGAATAAAATAAACTCATGTATTTTATCACATTTTGATGTCTCCTAGTAGGAGCAGAATTGACTAAAAAGGTTATATCAAGCCTTGTAGTATTTGCAAGAAACACTAGTGCATCACTTGCACTAAGATATAGCAATCTATTGCTTTTGAAAACTCTCCAAGAATTCCAATAATTTTCAAGCTATAAGTGTAACACCTCGATTTGCTAAATCGAAATGCAACACAGTGCTCATGACCCCGAAGGACCACAAGCTAACCCATGACTGATATTTATACCTGTATACTATATAAACTACTGAATAATGCAAAAACATGCACTAAAAGGACAGAAGGTTCAATACTGAACATAACATGGATGAGATAACATCTGTGGGGTAATACAATACCCAAAACAAAATTGTAAACACTGAAGTCTGAAACATAATAGTCTGCATCTAGTTTGAAAGCCTCTACTATCTGAATAATCTGAATAAAGAGTTGATGGGACATGTCCCCAACTAACTCCAACTAATTACTAATCAATGAAATAGTGGAGAAATAATCATGTCCTTGAAAGATGAGGACTCACTTCTATTCTGACTGCTGAGACTGGAATCTACTGCTGATCTGGAACTCGTGTCTCTGAACTTATGGTGTAACATAAAAGGAAAGCACCATAGCGCAAATGCGCCAGTATAATAGAATATACTGAGTATACATGTGAGGTAGGCTAATACAAGGGTTAACATGCATGAATAATACTAGCTGATTGTATAACATGAATACGAGAATGCATACATAAATATGTAATTATAGCTGACACTGTGATATCGTGATTACTGAATCTGAATACTGATGACATGACATACTAATAACTGATATAACTGATAGCATAAATAGTTGTATTTGAATGTAACTGATAACATGGGTGACTATATCTGACAGTCCTGAATCTGATAGAACTATCTGAGTTCCTTACTGTATTTGAGTCGACTGTATCTGACAGTCTTGAATTTGAAGAACTATCTGAGTTCTTTTACTGATACTGGTACTGAAACTGTGGGAGGTAGTATTTAACCGACATGCCCTTGATACACCATTATGGATGAGTTAGGGTCCAATCTGTAACCCCAATTAGAAGAGTGTCAATACAGTTCCACTGGTAAGGACAAGCTGTGGGCGACCCTTATCTGATAGTGTCCTCAAAAGAAAACGGTGGGGCCCTTATCGACAGTGCTTATCCACCTCATTAACTCTCATCGAATAGTGTTGATGTCTCAACCTATGCTGGCTACATAGTTCTGGAATGCTAGAATGACTTCTAAGGATCATAACCTCATCTGATAGTGTGTGTCCCCATCCTTGGGTTCACTCGGTGCTAATTCTTACTCTCATCTTAATGGACACTGAACATGATTTACTGAACTGAACATGAGCTGAGTTACTAAGTTCCGTTGACTGACGAAATACTACTAATATCTGACAACTGACTGAGTCATAAGATCATGAAGATTTTTCCTGAGTCATAATACTATCTGAAGTCTAAGGATTCATAGCTTAACTGAGAGTATCATGAAAACATGACATGACTCTAGGTACACAACTAATGTTTCGGCTACAAGTACCCCCAGGACTCGATGGAAGAAAACTGACAAAGCATGACTTACTTGAATACATAATAATCATTATAATACATTTACTGAAGCATTTCATCAAACATGTGATAGGGATAAGCTTGTACGTACATGGGGATTTCATGATATCATGCTAATTAGACATTTTTCCTTCATCTAGGCATTCAACCAAACACATAGTAGGCATAGAATGCGTAAACAACATCATACAACAATTAACTGTCGTGATTCAATTCCAATTTAATCATTCAAGGGTTTAGTCCTAGGGTTTCATGAATCTATACCGTTATAAATCAACCTATATGGAATTTAACACTCATTCATAGAATACAATCAATTACTCATTATCAACATAAACAAAAGTAGCCCAATCATGAACTTCATAAGAAAATCCATAACTTGAATTTAAAAGAGGGATTCTTGGGCTTCATGGACGAAAGAAGTCCATGAATGAACACTATGCATACCTTGGTTCATGATTTTGTGAAGATTGACGTTGAAACCTTCTTAAATTTGAATCCCCAATAGAAACCCTAGCTTGTTCTTGAGAGAAACTTGAGAGAAAATAGTATATTTTGGGTGAAGAATAGCTAAATCATGTGTTATTGGGTTTAAATAGGGGTAGGAAATTGACCCTTTTAACCTTGGACGCGTCATTTAATTTTAGTAAAAATTTTCCAAATTGGGCCCCTGGAGCGACACGGTGTTATCACGCTGTGTCACTGGAAATTGACAATTGAGAAATTGAGGGATGGCACGACGCGAAGCCATCGCATTGCCCCTTCCTTTGAGACTTGGAACTTTGGCGTGACGTGGGAGAAATCGCGCTGAGACACTGAAAAAAGGACAATTCTGAATTTGAGCACTGGCGCAATGCGCCATAATCGCAGACACCTACTGGAAATTGCCAAATTCCATTTCCTCTTGTGGCGTGCCGCGCCACTGACTAATATGGCGTTGTTTTACGACGGAAACTTGAAATAGTCATAACTTCTTATCCGGTTATTGGATTCAAGCGAATCATATATCGATGGAAAGCTTATTGAATTTTCCATATGAAAAAAAGTGAAAATCTTGATTATTCCTCATGGAATAATTATCCTTTAGAAGCTAATACTAGGTATTCTTGGGATGAAATTTGCTAGAAATCTTCGGGGTATTACAATATCTCCCTCTTGAGAACATTCATCCTCGAATGAGACTAACTGAGAGGGGAAACAATAAGTTGAACATGAAATGAACATGAATAACTATAACATGATCTCATGACTGACAAGCTGAACATAACATACTGAACATGCATATCCGATGGATGTGTAACTGATTCATGAATGCATGACTGAATGTTTCGAGGAACTAAGTTTCTCATAATGAGAATGAATTTCTGATACATAATTATATAACTGAGCTGATACATGAATGCATGACTGAATATGCAATGGTACTTGATACCAAATTTATACTGGGAACATGAAACTGAATACCAAGTTCGTGATGAAGACTGACCATGAAACTGAGTAAGCTTAAGGAGAGCTGTTACCTTGAGCTTGATCTGAGTTGGTGGAGAAGAGGTGAGAATACTTGGTACGCATGTCTGCTTCTGCTTTCCAAGTAGCTTTCTCGACGGGATGATTTTGCCAAAGAACTTTAGCTAGAGGGACTTCTTTGTTACTCAATCTACGAATCTGATAGTCTAAGATTTCGACTGGAATCTCTTCATAAGAAAGACTGTTCTGAACATCAATGCTCTGAATAGGGATTACGACTGGTGGGTCACCTATACACTTCTTGAGCAAAGAGACATGGAAGACTGGATGAACTGAGGCTAGATCTGAAGACAATTTGAGCTCATAAGCTACCTTGCCGAAACAACTAAAAATCTTAAAGGGACCGACATATCAGGGACTGAGCTTTCCCTTCTTGCCGAATCTCTTCACTTCCTTCATGGGAGAGATATTTAGATAGACATGATCACCAACCTCAAACTCGAGATCTTTTCTATGAATATTTGCATAAGACTTCTGTCGGCTCTAGCAGCCCGGAGTCTTTCTCTGATTAACTGGACTTTTTCTAAGGCGTCGAATACTAAGTCTGGACCTATGACTGAGGCCTCACTAACTTTGAACCAACCAATTAGAGATCTACATCTCCTACCATAGAGAGCTTTGAATGGAGCCATATGAATATTGGAATGATAGTTTTTGTTGTATGCAAACTCAATCAAAGGCAAATGGTCATCCCAACTTCCCTTGAAATTAATTGCACATGCCCTTAGCATATCTTCTAAAGTCTGAATGGTCCTTTTTGCTTGACCATCTGTCTGAGGATGGAAGGCTGTACTGAGATGAACTTGGGTATCGAGACCCTTTTAGAATGCTTTCCAGAAATAAGAGGTGAATTGGGTACCTCTTTCTGATATAATAGACAATGAAACACCGTGCAATCTGACCAACTCCTTGATATAGAGTTTGACGTAATCCTCGGCTAAATAAGAGGTATGAACTAGAAGGAAATAAGCTGATTTGGTCATTCTGTCTACAATGACCCAGACTGAATCATGCTGATAACGAGTTTGAGGCAAACCCATCACGAAGTCCATGTTCACAACTTCCTACTTCCAAGTAGGAATACTGAACTCCTGCATAGACCCACTAGGCTCTGATGCTCTATCTTAACTTGCTGACATGTAGAGCACTTAGCCATAAACTCTACAATGTCTCTCTTCATCCTACTCCACCAATAAATTTCTCGCAAGTCGCGGTAGATCTTTGTGGCCCCTGGATAAATAGAGTAGCGCGCACCATGTGCTTCTACAAGAATTTGCTGCCTTAAGTCGTCTACACCTGGAACACAGAGACGATCCTGATAATGCAAAACACCATCTCCCCCTTGGGGGAAAACCTCAACTTTCTGATCCTTAACTGTCTCTTTCAACTTGACAAGGCTGGTATCTCTATCTTTCTTTTCTTTCACCTCAGAAACTAGAGATGATTCTAAACTACTCTGAACACATACACCACCCTCTAAAGAATCGACTAAGCGAATGCTTAGTCTGGTAAGCTGATGGACTTCTCGAGCTAACTTCTTCTTACTATCCTCCATATGAGAAACATTATCCATGGATAGCCTACTGAGAGCATCGTCACTACGTTGGCTTTGCTCGAATGATAGAGGACACTTATTCATAGTCTTTCAAGAGCTCTAACCACTTTCTATGATGAAGATTGAGATCTTTTTTAGAAAAGATATACTGAAGACTCTTGTGATCTGTGAAGACATCTACATGAACTCCGTAGAGATAATGCCTCTAAATTTCTAAGGCAAAGACTACGACTGCTAACTCAAGATCATGAGTAGGATAATTCCTCTCATGGGGTTTAAGCTGTCTGGAGGCATAGGCTATGACCTTACCATGCTGTGTGAGGACGCAACCCAAACCTACTCTGGATGTATCACAATACACCATGAACCCATCTGAGCCATCTGGAAGAGCTAAGACTGGGACTGAGGTAAGTTGATTCTTCAACTCCTTAAAACTCTTCTCGTAAGGGTCTGACTATTGAAACTTGACTTTCTTCTGAGTCAATCTGGACATAGAGGATGCAATAGATGAAAATCCTTCAACAAACCATCTGTAATAGCCAGCCAAACCTAAGAAACTCCTGATATCTGATGAAGAGATAGGTCTTGGCCTGTTTCTTACTGCTTCGATCCTTAGAGGATCAACTCTAATGCCATCACCGAAAATAATATGACCAAGAAATGCTACTGACCTTAGCCAAAATTTGCACTTACTGAATTTGGTGAATAGATGATGATCTCTGAGAGTCTGTAGTACTATTCTGAGATGGTCTACATGATCGCGCTCAGTGCGGAAATAGACCAGAATATCATCTATGAAGACTATGACGAACATGTCCAAGCACTACTTGAACACGCAGTTCGTCAAGTCCATAAAAGTTGTTGGGGCATTGGTAAGACCAAATGACATGACTAAGAATTCAAAGTGACCATACCGAATATGGAAAGCTATTTTTGGAATGTCACTTTCTCTAACTCTAAGCTGATGATAGCCGGATCTGAGGTCTATCTTAGAGAAATAGCTGACACCCTGAGGTTGGTCAAATAAGTGATAGATTCTGGTAAGACGACACTTGTTCTTGACTGTGACCTTATTGAGTTGGCGGTAATCAATGCACATTCTGAGAGAACCTTTTTTTTTGCACAAATAAGACTGGTGTGCCCCACGAGGAAATATTAGGTCTGATGAATCCCTTATCTAAAAGGTCCTTCAATAGTTCTTTCAATTCTTTGTGTTCTGTTGGTGCCATTCTATATGGCGGAATAGAGATAGGCTGAGTATCTGTAAGAAGATTAATGCCGAAGTCTATTTCCCTTTCGGAAGGAATTTCTGGAAGATCTTCGGGAAGGACATCTGAATATTCATTCACTACTGAGACTGATTTAATACTGGGAGTTTTGAAACTAGTGTCCTTAACTCAAACAAAATGATAGGCACATCCTTTAGATATCATTTTCCTTGCTCGAAGGTAGGAAATAAGCTAACCCCTGAAAGTGGATACACTACCCTTCCACTTAAGGATGGGTTCATTTGGGAACTGAAACTGGACTATTCTATTTCTGTAGTAGACTGTGGCATAGTAGGAATGATACCAGTCCATGCCGAGAATGACATCAAAATCAGTCATCTCTAATTCAACTAAGTCTTTTGAAGTGACTTTCCAAAATATCATAATCGGCAGTTCCTGTATACCTACTGGGCACTGATGGTTTTACCCACTAGGGTAGAGAATGAAAAGGGCTCTGCTAGGATTTCGGGATTAATTTCGAAATCGCCTGTAATATAGGGAGTAACAAAAGTCAGAGAAGCTCCTAAATCTAGCAAAGTATAAACATACATATGAAATATCTGTGACGTACCAGTAACTACATCAGGAGAATTTTGTTGATCTTGTCAGGTCTAAAGAGCATATAGTGTAGTTGGGCATTACCCGTTAGTAGCACTGGTGGTGGAACCCTGCTGATTTGGGCGATCAGACTGAGCTGAGGAGCGGAGATGACTCTGATAACCTAACTGAGGGCAGTCTCTAACTCTATGGCTTGGATTTCCATAACCAAAACAAACATCACTGCCAGCTCTGTAAGCACCCTCGTGGTTCTTACCATAAGTCTGACAAAGAGGATTAGTTCGGGCATTGTTGACACTACCTTGAGACTTAGAGCCTGGCACTCTATCTCTGAACTTAGGAGCTGGAGCATTGGCTGAAGAAGGAGCTAAAACTGATGACTTAGGACGAAATTGAGAACGGTTTCCTCCTTTTGATTTAGGCTAACTAAAATTGAAGCTACCTGTCCTAACTTTCTTATTCTGCTTCTCCCTCATCTTAATCTTTTGCTCCGCAATCTATTGAGCATGAGTCATAAGCCTGGCTAAAGTCATGTCACTATTCAGCATGGTGAATTTGCACTTATTAATCATGCTATCATTCACCCCTAAATGAACTTACTCATCCTTGCCCTGCTATCTGCAACCATATGAGGGGCATATCTAGATAATTGAATAAAATTAAGAGAATACTCTTTCACTGTCATATTGCCTTACCTGAGGTTGATGAATTCTAACACCTTAGCTTTCCTAAGCTCTAGGGGAAAGAATATATCGTGGAATGCAGACGTAAACTCCTCCCACTCAACTGGCCCTGTATCATCTGCCCTCTTTGAGTTCCACTGGTTGAACCAAGTGTGAGCAACATCCTGCAACTGATATACAACTAACTCAGCACTCTCAACAGTAGTCACCCCCATGATGACTGTCACCTTCTGCACCTGATCTAGGAATTCCTAAGGGTTCTCATCTGTCATAGACCCGAGAAAGAATGGAGAATTTATTTGGGTGAAATCCCGAATCCTGGATGCATCTGAATTGGCCACTGGGTTGGCCGGAATGACAGCTGGTCGCTCATTATGGGCAGCTACTAATTGAGCAAGAGTGGTAAATGCGGTCCTGACCTCCACATGAGAAACTTGATCGCCCAAAGGTTCTTCAGGTTGAAGGGCTGACTAATTTCTTCTCTTAGGAGGCATATTCTGAAATAAAGAAAAGAAGTAAATTAGACTGATATATTGACTTATAATTATACTTACTGGCACGACATGAATACTGAAAGAAGGAAAACTATTCTGAAACATCTTATAGCCTCTTGCACATAAATGTGACGCGCAATACACCCATTCACAAGACACTACTAGATGTGGCTTTCAGACTTCCTAGGACTCTATTAAACCTTAGGCTCTGATACCAAGTTTATAACACCCCAATTTGCTGAATCGGAATGCTACACGGTGCTTATGACCCCGAAGGACCATAAGCTAACCTATGATTGATATTTGTACCTGTATACTATATAAAATACTAAATAATGCGGAAACATGCACTGAAAGGCCATAAGGTTCAATACTAAACATAACATGGATGAGATAACATCTGTGGGGTAATACAATATCCAAAACAAAATTGTAAACACTAAAGTTTGAAATATAATAGTCTACATTTAGTCTGAAAGCCTCTACTGTTTGAATAATCTAAATAAGGAGTTGATGGAACATGTCCTCAACTAACTCCAACTAATAACTAATCAATGAAATAGTAGATAAATAATCATGTCCTCAAAGGATGAGGACTCACTTCTATTCTGACTGTTGAGACTAGAATCTACTGCTGATTTGGAACTCGTGTCTCTGAACCTATGGTGTAACATAAAAAGAAAGCACCATAGCGCAAATACATCAGTACATGGAATATACTGAGTATACATATGAGGTAGGCTAATGCAAGGGTTAACATGCATGAATAATGCTAGCTAACTGTCTAACATGAATGCAAGAATGCATACATAAATACGTAATTGTAACTGACACTATGATATAGTGATTACTAAATCTGAATACTGATGACATGACATACTAATAACTGATATAACTGATATAACTGATAACATAAATAGTTGTATCTGAATGTAACTGATAACATGGGTGACTGTATCTGACAATCCTGAATCTGATGGAACTATCTGAGTTCTTTACTATATCTGAGTTGATTGTATCTGACAGTATTAAATTTGAAGAACGATCTGAGTTCTTTTACTGAGTCTGGTACTAAGAATATGGGAGGTAGTATGTAACCGACATGCCCCTAATATGCCATTATGGCTGAGTTGGGATGCAATCTGTAACCCCAATTGGAAGGGTGTCAATACCGTTCCACTGGTAAGAATAAGCTATAAGGGACCTTTATCTGATAGTATCCTCAAAAAAGAATGGTGGGCCCCTTATTTGACAGTGCTTATCCATCTCATCAATCCTCATTGGACAGTGTTGATGTCTCAACCTATGCTGGCTATATAGTTATGGAACGCAAGGATGACTTCTAAGGAACACACCCTCATCTGATAGTATCTGTCCCCATCCTTGGGTTCACTCGGTGCTAATTCCTACTCCCATCTGAATGGACACTGAACATGATTTACGAAACTGAATATGAGATGAGTTACTAAGTTTCGTTGACTGACAGAATACTACTGATATTTGACTACTAACTGAGTCATGAGATCATGGAGATTTTTCCTGAGTCATAAGACTATCTGAAGTCTAAGGATTCATAGCTTGATTGAGAGTATCATGAAAACATGACATGGCTCTAGGTACACAGCTAATGTTTCGGGTACAAGTACCCCAGGACTCGATGGAAGGAAACTGACAAAGGAAGACTTACTTGAATATATAGTAATCATCATAATACATTTACTGAAGCATTTCATCAAACATGTATTAGGCATAAGCTTGTACATACATGGGAATTTCATGATATCATGCTAATTAGACACTTTCCCTTTATCTAGGCATTCAACCAAACACATAGTAGGAATAGAATGTGTAAACAACATCATACAACAATTAGCTGTGGTGATTTAATTCCAATTTAATCATTCAAGGGTTTAGTCCTAGGGTTTCATGAATCTATACCATTACAAATCAACCCATATGGAATTGAACACTCATTTATGTAATACAATTCAATTACTCATTATCAACATGAACAAAAGCAACCTAATCATGAACTTCATAAGAAAATCCATAACTTGAATTTAGAAAAGGGATTCTTGGGCTTCATGGATGAAAGAAGTCCATGAATGAACACTATGTATACCTTGGTTCGTGATTTCGTGAAGATTGATGGTGAATCCTTCTTGAATTTGAATCCCTAATAGAAACCATAGCTTGTTCTCGAGAGAAACTTGAGAGAAAATAGTATATTTTGGGTGAAAAATAGCTAAATCATGTGTTATTGGGTTTAAATAGGGGTGGAAAATTGACCCTTTTAACCCTGGACGCGTCATTTAATTTTAGTAAAATTTTTCCAAACTGGGCCCCTGGCGCGACGCGGTGTTATTGTGCCGTGTCACTGTAAATTCACAATTAAGAAATTGAGGGATGGCGCGACGCAGAGCCATCGCGTTGCCCCTTTCTTCGTGACCTGGAACTTTGGCGCGATGTAAGGAAAATCGCGTCGAGACACTAGAAAAAGGACAATCTGTATTTGAGTGCTGGCGCGATGCGCCATAATTGCGAATATGTACTGGAAATTGCCAAATGTCATTTCCTCTTGTGGCGCAGTGCGCCACTGACTAATATGCTGCTGTTTTATGACGAAAACTTGAAATAGTCATAACTTCTTACCCGGTTATCGGATTTAAGCGAATCATATATCGATGGATGGCTTATTGAATTTTTCATATAATAAAAAGTGAAAATCTTGATTATTCTTCATGAAATAATTATCCTTCACGTTAGAATCTAATACTAGGCATTCTTGGGACGAAATTCGCTAGAAATCTTCGGGGTATTACAAAAGCTTATACAATATAAGGATTCTAAATAAGTTTCCTAGAAACTTTTATATGCTTCAAACATTTTGAATCCTTAGAAAGTGTTCATTTAAATTTTGACATGTGACAATATTCAACAGTTCATATGTGACATCTTCAAGTGCCTGGACTACAAATCAAATAAGTTTTACACTTACCAAGATGTATCCTTTCATGTCACTTGATAAATGTTTCTATGTCAGCATGCTTAAATAAATGTAGAATTTAGATCCTTGTAATCTCTCATAATACTGCGTAAATATTGTATCAATGATATTGATGATATATTATTTCGTATCGGTTCACAATGTGACATAACTTTTCATGGCTCTTATAATTTCCCCCTTATGTTAGGAAAACTAACATACATTCTTCATATTGTTTGAGGAATCCATCTTTGTGCATCATGATATATTCATTAATCGTATACCGCACATCAATTATTAGATGGAATAATTGGTTCCTGACCTTGAACCAATTGAGAGGAAAGAAATAATCATAATTTATTGGTCTAATGTATACAAGTGCTATTGTATGCAACATATCATATTTCAGGCCAACACATGAAGCTTTTTTCTTATTAGTAATGGTTTAGCTATTTATCGAAGGCATTCAATGCCAAACCATCATCATCAAGATGGATTGTCTTGATTACACCATCTGAAAGTTATTCTCTTAACTCAATTTTATTGAGCAATCAACTTTATAAATGTCAAACTACAGGTTGACAATGAACGTACATGTAATCATCTTATTGATGCATCTTTTCAAGATATCACATGATAGGTGAACGAGCTTTTATTCACCTTTTATACTTTTTGAATTTTAAGGGATCCAATCCCAAAATTAGTTGGTCCAACCAACTTATCATGAGAAAAAGCAACATTAAAAGCTCAAGAAGAATTTTCAAATTTTTCAATATGTATTAAATACTTAATATGCACATCTATGGGATATCACAATAGTTCATGTCAACTTATGAACTTTTATATTAGTAAACTCCAAGTTTACTATGACATGTACTTTTTTCTTTAGTAAATTTCATATTTACTATTATATGAATAAATTTTAGATTTACTTCTTTAGAAGTTGATTTCAAAATAAATCTTCTAAGTTATTCTGCCTCATTCGGAGGTGACTTGTAATATCATCACAATCAAATACACGTTTGAATTAAAAAGCTTCTCATTCTCCAGGAATGAAATATAATCGTGCCTTAAACCTATCAAATTATAATAGCTTATAACTTCTTTCAAAATATCGCTAATTCAAGAGCAAATTGAGGTATGCATATAGTGTAGAGAAATTTTCTTTTAACATAACTTTACTTATAATCACAATAAGTATGTGAAAATATCATCACCTGTCTTCTTTAAGATATATTATGCACTGCTACAACATTCACTTCAAGAATGAAGCAAGTTGTCAACTTTCAAATTCATCATATATTGCTACCATTTTTACTTCATGGAGCATATCAATGGAATATCGTGACTTTTCATCAAATATTGCCTTAGCCATCATAATATAATTAATATGGTGCATTGAGATTCAAACTCAACGTCTTAGGTATAAATCAATGGGACTTAAACCCAATATATTATCATCTTTTTGATGATATTGTTCTTGAAGAATAAATTTAAAACATAAATGGTTCCAAACCATTTTTTTTCCTCAAATCCAACAATAATTATATCATTTAGTAGAAAAAGACAAATACCATAAGAAATTACTAACCTTGAATTTACTTTTAAATTAATAATATCACCTTTTTTGGTAGAGTCTCGTGCTGATAACGTGTTATAAAATAATATAAATAAAGAACAACAAAAATAAATAGAGAGAGAAAAATGAGACTTCTTTATTTATCTTGAGGGATAAGAGATCTTCTTGATTCTTGATTGAGAATATAATAAACAAAATCCCTCTATTTATAGAGTAAAATACTCCTAGTTTCTGATTAAAAGACAAATACATCAAATCCTGATAGATATCAATTAGATCTTATTATAGATCTTATTAGATCTTGATAGATGTTCACTATAATGTAAATACATTTATAACAAAAACAATTTTTTATTGTTTTCGCAATTTTTCACTTCCATTTTTAACTTTCATTATTATTACATATAACCTCAATTTTTAAATTTTTACACAAAACCCTCTTATAACTACATCCAACCACTAAGAAAAAAATATTATTTGTTTTCTATGGTACAACATCATTTTTAATTGTTACAGATATTCTAATCTCTTTTTCTTCTTTTAACCAAAAGTTACTAAGTGGGTGTTTGGATTAGGCTTATTTTTAGGTGTTTTTAATTTGTAAGCATTTTTTCAATTTTGATAGTGTTTGGCATAGTAAAAAAGTGTTTTTAAGCACTTATTTTCAAGTCAAAAAGTATCAATATAAGCCAAAAGTCAAAAATAGGATAGTACTAATTTTTGACTTATAAGCTCCTTATTAAAAGTCAATCCAAACAAGCCCTAAGTTGACTTTTTGAAAAAGTTTTTTGATGAATTTTTAATATCCTTTATAGTACTAACTTTTATTTTTATCCATTCTAATAAAAATATTACATTTTTTTATTTGATAACTAGTAAAATTATTCGCACTTCACACGGTTATATAAAAATACTTAGTAACGTTCTTTTTTAGAAATTTAAGACAAAATATATAGATTTTTGTGTGTGTAATCTTTATGGATTCTGTCATTTCACTGATTCGTACTAAATAACGAACTAATGAATCCCCTTCTTGTTGTCATTGAACCTGTCTATTAGAATATATATATATATATATATATATATATATATATATATTGCTTAATTACATATATCGAAAAAATTAAAAACGTAAACATTTTTATTAAAAATTGAGCTTGGAGAAACTTTATTTTCATTGTCAGACATTTTTTTATAAAGGAAAAAGAGAAAGTGTTATGAAATATAAAGTAGAGGAAAAAATGGATAGAGAAGAGAGAATAATTCTTATTTCTCAATGAGAGTGACGGATGAGGGGGATGATTTACAATGAATAGAAGAATAGAACCCCTCTATTTATAAGAAAAATTCCTCCTAGTTTCTCTTCAAAAGATAGACATTCCATCTCTTGATAGACTCTCACTAAATCTTGATATATAGATACTCAATATATCTCGATAGATATTCATTACATCTTAATAGATACTCAATATATCTTAATATATATTCACTATATCTTGATAGATATTCGTTATAAATGTAAATACATTTATAACACCCCCCTTAAATGCCTAATTGATAGATAATGTGTCTCGTTAATACCTTACTAGAAAAATCCTAGTGGAAAAAAAATACAGTGAAGAAAAAATAGTACGCATCTCTAATAATACGCATTTCGATTGCCTCATTAAAACCTTTACAAGGAAAATCCAGTGGGACAAAATCTTAAAAGAAAAAAGAGTACAACGCGTATTCGTCCCCCCTCCCGATGAGAACATCAATTTCGAATCTTAAATATTCACATTTCAATCTTATGCATCATCTTCTCAAAAGTTGTAGTTGATTGAGACTTTGTGAATATTAGTCATGTGATCACTCGAACAAATTTATTACATATTGATATCACCATTGTTTTGGAGCTCGTGTATGTAGAAAAATTTTGGCGAAATGTGCTTCGTTCTATCTCCTTTTATAAATCATTCTTGAGTTGTACTATGCATGTTACATTATTTTCATGCAAAATTATGGGTACTTTGTTACATTTTTCTCAAATGAGATGTACCATTGACCTCAGTCATATACATTCTTGACTTGTTTTATGAATAGCTATCGTCTTAGCATAATAATAGGGTAATTCTTCTCATGGAGTTTAAGTTGTCTGGAGGCATAGGTTATGACCTTACCTCTCTGCATGAGGACACAATCTAAACCTACCCTGGATGCATCACAGTACACAACAAAACTATCTGAGCCATCTGGTAGAGTCAAGACTGGGGCTGAGGTGAGTCGAGTCTTTAACTCCTTAAAACTCTTCTCGCATAAATCTGACCACTGAAACTTAACTTTCTTCTGAGTCAATCTGGACATGGGGGATACAATAGAAGAAAACCCTTTAACAAATCGACGGTAATAGCCAGCTAAACCTAAAAAACTCCTGATATCAAATGGAGAGATGGGTCCAGGCCAGTTTCTCACCGCTTTAATCTTTTGAGGATCAACTCTAATGCCCTCACTAGACATAATATGGCCAAGGAAAGATATTGATCTTATCCAGAATTCATACTTACTAAATTTAGCGAACAACTGATGAGCTCTAAGTGTCTGAAGTACTATTCTGAGGTGGTCTACGAGAGTAAACAAGAATGTCATCAATGAAGACTATGATGAACATATCTAAGTACTATTTGAACACTTGGTTCATCAGGTTCATGAAGGCTGCTAGGGCATTGATAAGACCAAAGAACATGACTAGAAATTCGAAGTAACCATACCAGGTTTGGAAAGCTATTTTCAAAATGTCACATTCCCTAACCCTGAGCTGATGATAGGCTTGATCTGAGGTTTACTTTGAAAAATAGTTGGCACCCTAAAGTTGATCAAACAAGTCATCGATTCTAGGAAGTGGATATTTATTCTTGACTGTGACTTTGTTCAACTGATGGTAGTCTATGCACATTCCAAGAAAACCGTCTTTCTTACGCAAGAATAAAGTAGGTGCGCCCATGGGGAGACATTGGGTCTGATGAATCCCTTATCTAGGAGATCCTTTAACTATTCTTTTAACTCCTTAAGTTTTACTGGAGCCATTCTATATGGCGGAGTAGATATGGGCTGAGTATCTAAAAGAAGGTCTATTCCAAAGTCGATTTCCCTTTTGGGAGAAACTCCGAGAAGACCTTCAGGAAATACATCTGTGAATTCATTTACTACTGGAACCGATTCAAGAGTTGAAGTTTCTGAGTTAGAGTCTTTGATTCGCACAAGATGGTAAATACCCCCCTTCGATATCTTCTTTCTCGCTCTAAGGTACGAAATCAGCTAACCCCTAAGAGCTGTGGTACTACCCCTCCATTCAAGGACTGGTTTATTTGGGAACTAAAAATGAACTATTCTGTTTCTACAATCAACTAAGGCATAGCATGAGTGGAGCTAATCCATGTTGAGAATAATGTTAAAATCCATCATCTCTAACTCCATGAGATCAACTGAGGTAACTTTCTGAGATATTTTGACCAGATAGTTCCTGTATACCTGTCTGGCTATAATGGAAATGCCTACTAGGGTAGACACTGAAAAAAGCTCTGTTAGAGTTTTGGGACGACTCTGAAGTTGACGGCTATATATGGAGTTACAAAAAATAGAAAAGCTCTAGGGTCTAGTTAAACATAAATATGTAAGTGAAAGACCTACAACATTCCAGTAACTACGTCAGGAGAATTTTCCTGATCTTGGCGGGACTGAAGAGCATATAATCTGTTCGGACGTTGACCACTGGTAGCACTAGAAGTGGCACCCTGCTGAGTCAGGCGACCGGATGAAACTGACGATTGATGGGATTGGCCCTATTGGCGCACATCCCTACCTTTCTGAGCAACTACCCAGCACTTTCGAATCTGATGGCCTGGCTTTCCATACCCGAAGCATACATCACTACCCGCTCTATACTCACCCTAATGATGTCTGCCATTTTCTAACATAGAGGATTTGTACCAGCACTGCTAACACTGAATTGGGACTTAGTGCCTGGTGCCCTATCCCTATTGTTATTTTTGAATTTGGGTACTAGGGCACTGGCTGAAGAGGGTGATGGGGTTGTAGACCTCTGATAAAACTAAGGACAATTAACACATTCTGACTTTGGCTGATTGAAATTAAAATTATCCATCCTATCTCTCTTATTCCCTCTCTCTCTCTCCTTAATCTTTTTCTCTTCTATCTGTTAAGCATGGACCATTAGCCTAAACAAGTCCATCTCACTAATAAGTATTTTAGTCCTGTACTCCTTGACCATACTATCAGATACGCCAGACATAAACTTACTCATCTTGGACCTATTATCAGCTGTCATATGAGAAGCGTACCTAACTAACTGAGTAAACTTGAGGGAATACTCCCTCACGCTCATGCTGCCCTGCCTCAACTTAATGAACTCTAACACTTTGGCCTTCCTAAACTCCAATAGGAAGAATCTGTCTAAGAAAGCTATGGCAAACTCTTCCCACTCTATAGGCCCTGCATCAACACCTATATCTACCTTCCATTGCTTAAATCAAGTATGGGCTACATCCTGCAACTGGTATGTATCTAACTCAGCACTCTGACTAGATGTCACCCCCATAGCATCCGTGACCTTTTGAACCATATCTAAGAATTCTTGTGGATCCTTTTTAGACTTGGATCCCATAAAAGAAGGAGGATTCGTCCAGGTGAAATCCCAAATTCTAGTTGTAGCAGTATTTGCCACTAGGTTAGCTGGAACAACAGTTGGTTGTTCATTCTGTGTTGCTACAAAGTTTGCTAGAGTAGTGAACGCAACTCTGAATTCTGTATAAGAGACATGCTTATCCAGAGCATCTGCCTGGATGGGCTGAGGGGCTGGCTGGTTTCCCGTTCTTCTTCTGTTTTTCTTGGGAGGCATGTTCTTTAAATGGAAGGAAGAAATAGATTAGACAGAGAGTTTAACTTGAGCTCATACTCACTCATACGACATGAATACTGAAAGAAGAAAAACTTTTTCCGAAACTCCTTGTAGTCTCTCATCAATAAGTGTGGTACGCTACACACCCATACATAAGACTTTATTCGATGCAAATTTCAAACTTCCTAGGACACTTTAAAACCTTAGACTCTGATACCAAGTTTGTAACGATTCGAAAGTAAACCCTGGGTGTCACACGGTGCTTACTGTCCCGAGGGACCACAAGCAAACCCATGAGCTGGTACCTGTTATGAGCACTGAATAATAATATCATAATTATGGAAAATATCTGATATTACCATAAGGTTTTATCACTGAATTAATACTAAAACATGAATCTATAGAAAAACTGTCTGAATTTGATAAAATACTGATAAATTGGCATGTTAACTGAAAGTCTAAATACTGGATAACTGACTCTAATGTCAGAAAAAACTCTAAAACTGATTGACTGAATATGAGATGATGGGACAGGACCCCAACTAACTCTGCTAACTACTGAAATATAGATATAAAGTAAAATAATCTATTCTCAAATGATGAGGACTCACCATTGCTACTGTACTGCTGATAGCCTGAGGAGTGAGGTCTAAGCGTGGTCAGGGAAGTGAGCGTCAGCACCTATGATATAATACATCATAGCGCCAAAAAAAGGTATTCGATTAGTACTTTGAATGTACTGGTATGCTAAATAAGGTAGGCTGATATGTTTGGTTTCATAATCAGAACTAATAATTAATTTGAATATGCATGTAAAACATAGAGTACTGAGTAGAGAACATGGAATCTGTAGCTACTAAAAATATGGAGAATCTAAAAATACTGAGTACGCATGAAAGTCTATAAATACTGGAGATACGTGAAATTCTATAGACACTGGGGATGTATGACCAAGCTTCCAACACGTATTGAGTAAATCTATAAACTAAAATACTGAAAAATATTGATGTATGTATGCTTTGGTCAAGCAACCCCAAAACTGCATAACTAAACTGAGACTATAAATGAGACTATATCTTAGACTATGGGAGGTATCATCTAACCGATATTCCCCAATTTGAGCTAATCGGGGTCCAACCTGTAACCTCAGTTGGAAGGGTGTTAATACCATGCTGCGGGTACTAACGATGGCTGTGTAGATCCACTAAACTAATATAATATCAAAAGGATTAAGGGTGTCAAGCCTGAACTGATGGGTGACCCTTGCGAGATAGTCAATCTTAATCTGATGGGTGACTTCTAAAACCCTACGCTGGCTACGTAGTTCTGGAGTATAGGGACTGCTATTAACGACTCTACTGATCTGATGGGGAAGCCGCCATACCTATACTTGCTCGGTGCTAAATCCTACTCCCAACTGAAAGACACTAAAATACTAGAATGTTCTGAGTTTATCTGACTGGTAACTGACTGTTCTGATAATGCTTATAGTATGTTCTGAAGACTATTCTGTAATATACTGATACTAGACTAAGTAAACATCTATGGATTTCAGGTATTCAATACCCCCAGGACTTAAAACAATAATAGTAAAATGACACTAAAGCTTGAAGGACAAAGCATGAAGACTTTTATTTAAATCAATCACTCTTGTAGGCATTTTATCAAACACTTGTAGTTCAGGGTTTAAAACAATCATAGTAATGCCATGGAACTTATATGAATAGCGTGAATTCAACATAATAGTACTAAATCATGGTTTAATTCAATAAATAATAATATTAAAACATAGAGAATTGAATAGTAACAATAATTTCATGGTAATATGGTATAAAATCAATAGTGAATGGCGATTCATGGATGCAATCATAATTTAAAACATAATAACTTGAAAAGATTATAACTTGGTGATTAAAATGGGTTACTTGGTCTCCATGGATGAAAGAAATCCATGGATGAACATCTAACATATCTGGGATAATGAATTTCTTAAAGTTCTGGGTGAGTTCTTGAGAATTGGCCTTGAAATTAAGAGCTAGGGTTTCTTGTTCTTGAAAAGGGGATCTTTAATTTGAGAGGAATTGAATAATGAATGATTATTTAGGTCAATTGGGGCTAAATTTTGTGTTTTAGTATGAGTTTAGGGCTTAGGAAAAAGACCCAAATACCCTTTAACAAATTTAAAACGTAAGTTGAAAACCGACCATCCCGATTTTTGGCCTTGGTATAATGCACCACTATCGCACCAAGCCACTAGAAATGGATAATTGTGACCTGGAAAAACATCGCAATGCGGAGCTATCATGGTAAGCCTTTGGAATGCCAATTTGGCCACCTCCGCAACGCGCTAATATCGCGGAGGCCCACTAAAAATTGCCAAACAAAAAATTGGACTACTCCGCGATGCACCATGATCGCAGAGTCATACTAGAAATTAACAATTGTTATTTGGACTTTCTCCACGATGCGCTAAGGGTTAAAATGATACGTTCTAATGACTAAAACTTAAAATTGCCTTAACTTTTTACCCGATTATCAAATTTAGGCAAATTTTATATCGTTGGAAAGCTAATTAAATTTCTTATGCAATAGAAGGCTCTAAATTTAAAAATAATAAGTGTTTCAAAAATTTTGTATATGAATACTCATGTATTAGGACTTAGATTATGCTAGAGAAATACGGGGTGTTACATTATGGTTTGATTATGCTCTGAGTATGAGTGACTCACTAAGAACTATAACGATATGTCATGAGTTGTTAAGTCTCATTGTAAGGTATCCAGTGTAAGTCCCAATTTGTATTCTGTGTTGACTATACCTGGACCCTACGAGTTGTATGGTCCTATTACGAGTGGTGCCATTGATTTGTAAAGTTAATAGTGTAGGATGCCTTGGTGGTACTACCGTGGTTATGACTCATGGTAACGGTTCGTAAGGAGTGGCTACGAGTTAATGCTTGACTCATAACCAAAGGTGACCTTTTTCAGCTTTTAAGTTGAGGGAATTCTAGATATTTCTCCTTTTAACCAACTTGAAACCCACATTTTATAACTCTTTTAGGGTGTCATTATCTCTCAGAAACAATCTAAGTAATGTTTTAAATACTCCTAAATTCTTATGGTCAAGAACACTTAGTATTTTTAAGAGGTTGATCAATTAGGGTTCTTAATAGTGATTTCTCTCCGTACATCTTACTGTTACAGGCATGTTACTATTTCCTTATTGTTAATTTTTTAAAAACATGTATTTTAAAATATTGTCCATGAGATGTTTATGTTGGTTTTAAAATAAGGGTTGGGGTTTTTGAATGGTTATTAATTGAACAATGCTTCCCATGGTTTATATATGATTTCCAAGATTCAATTATGGTTTTGAACTTGTGTGTGCATGAGTATGGTGGATGAACTAGGGAGTTGTGATTTTCTCAAACTTGTGACTTTTGAAATGGTTATGTCCCCATCCCCAAAATGTGAAATTGGTTTTAATTATGAAAACTGTTAGAATTTGTAAAATTGAATTAGTCTTGAACTATTGCATGATATAAAAAGGCATTTTTAATAAAGTGGTATGATTTAGTGAACAAAGAGAGTCGGTGTCTCCCATCTTGTATTAATGAACAAATAGAGTTGTTTTCTCCAAGGTAATGAGAATTATTTTGTCATGTTGTTGTTACCTTGCAAATGTAGTTGGTATGACGATACCAACAATGTATGCCGTAATATGGAATGTGTTTAAATGAATGGGTATGTGTGGTATTTATTTTAAGTAGGTGCTAATAATGGTTGTGTAGCTGATCCATGAAAGTGGAGGTCCGAATGAATAATACCAAAAATCGTGTTTTCCGATGCGAGGATCAAACTGATTAGAGAGGTTTGAGTCCCCTTAAATTATTACTCCCTCCGTTTAAAAAAGAATGACCTACTTTTCTTTTTATCCGTTTAAAAAAGAATGACCTATTTCCTTTTTTGGCAATACTTCAGCTTTAACTTTCCACATGGCATGTTTAGAACTACAAGATTAAAGGGCATTTTGGTATATTTGACACAACTTTAATTTAAGGCCACAATATTTAAAAATCATCATTATTTTCTTAAACTTTGTGTAAGTCAAAGTTGGTCATTCTTTTTGAAATGGAGGGAGTATATGCTTGGGTGCTTATGTCATCTTGGTATTTATTGGGAGGTTTAAGTCCCCTGTGTGCATTTATATGAGATTATTCTTCGGTTTGTGCATCTACACACACTGGGGCCTGACCAGGGGGTGAGAGTTGTGGCCCATTTAGCCTGTCATTACTATTATATGACGGTTGAGCTACTAATTCAGGCCAAAGTTTTAAAGTGCATGTTAAGTATTATTCCCTTTCCTAGTGTATGATATATATGTATGTTTATGCATTTGATTATGTGCACTAGTTTTGAATGATTTTAGATATTACGATATCTTTATCCCCGAGTTACATGCTAGCGTTCACCCAGCTAACCGTCGTCAGATGTTGTATCCCTATGCAATGTAGAAATTAGTCATACTTCTACTCCTCCAGCTCTATGAATTCGATTTGGGATCAGCTAGCGAGTCAAATTAAAGTGGTGAGCTTTCATACTCCGGAAGACCCCATTTTATGATTATGGTTTCCTTTATATACTATTCCTTTGGAATTGATTTTTGGCTATTGTCGAGGGCATGTCCCAACACTTTATTAATATTCAGTTTTAGATTATTATTTAGAAGGCTTTGTTTGGACTACTGTGGCTATTAGGCGGTGTCGGTCGGTTATTTGGATAGTTGTTGGTGGTCGATTATAGACTGTCTTGTTATATGTTCAAAATTCAGCCAACTATAAGGTGTGGTGCGTTTGGTTTGGTTAAGTGTAGGGGGTGATCTCCGGTTCACGTGGGACTTATTATACCCATCACGGCTAGATCCTGGTTCAGGTCAAGAAAAATGTGGTATCTGAGCCAATGTTTTATGTCATTGGGTGTCCAATAAAGTCATGTCAAGTAGAGTCTCATTTATGAGTGTGTAGCGTGCCACACTTATAAGGGAGAAGTTACTAGGCATTTAGAAATGTTTCCCTTTCTTGTTGTTTTATTTCAAGCTATAAAGTCTAAGGTCTTGAGTCTTTCTAAATCTTATTTGTTTGTTTTATAGGTCATGCTTCCCAGATGATCTGAAGCTCATGGAAACTCCTCTATCCTAATTGAGGACAATACTGATAAGACCACTTTGCTTATAGGGTACAGACCCGGTCTAGGGGTATAGTTCCTAATTGCCCTCTTGGAGTTCCACCGATCCCCTCTAGTCTTCCTCGAACTCCTCAGGCTGACGTGTCAAATACAGAATTTCATCAGTCTATTCATATGTTGGCTTAGTTTGTATATTCTAAGTCTGAGCATGTAGCTTTTATTACGCGATCTTCTAAAGCCACAAAGGTTGGCCAGTTTATGAATTTGAGTCCTCCCGTGTTAACTGGTGTTAAGGTTGAGGAGGATCCTTAAAACTTTATTAATGAGAAGGAGAAGATCTTCTGGTTCATGTATGCTACTAATGTAGAGGGTATAAAATTCACAGCCTATCAGCTGAAGGATGTTGCATACTAGTAGTATGAGGAATGGGATCAGTCTAGGGGAGATAATGCTGAATTCGCACTGTGGGATAATGTCTCTAGTGCCTTTCTAAACCGCTTCTTTCATCAAAAGTTGAGGGAGGTAAAAGCGAAAGAGTTTATTAATATAAAACAAGGTAGGATCTTGGTCAAGTAGTATGCCATGAAATTCCATTATTTTTCCCGATATGATCTCGAGTTAGTGTCTAGCATGAGAGCTAGAATGAGGAAATTTGCTTCTGGGTTGTGATGCATCGTGGAAACACGACACTTTTGATTCTTAAAACAAGGAATTTATGCTTGGACTTAGGTTATTTTGGTAAGTACGATATGGTTTTATGGTTATTGCAGGTGAAACAAGTTGACAATGGTCTTGGAATAAAAATGTAAAAAATAGTGTTGAATATGGAGAAGGCTTATCATCTTATGAGTCGAGCATATCAATCCTAGATTCGTTATATGAGTTATGAGGAACAATCATAAAGATAGAAGAAGCCAAAATTAATATTTAGAGTTGAAGTCACAGAAAAATATGAATCATAATATCTGATTACGACTCGTAACAAGAAGTCGTAAGAAAACCAGGTCCAAATGCTGACAAGTGAAGGCCACAAGTAGCAAGGACTAAATACGACTTGTGGTATTGAATCAAAAGAACAACAGAAGCTTGAAGCCTTGAAGATCAGTTAATGGATTACTTATGATTAGCACTATACAACTTGTAAGAAGACCTTATAAGTGGACTACACGAGTTGTATCTTGTGCTGACATACTTTGCCTATCCCATTTTTAGTAAGACTTTTTTATTATTTTGAGACACTATAAATATCTTAGGGTTATTCCTTTATTAGGTTATGCACTACTACTTACTTTTACATTACTTTACATACTTTGATCGTTGAGATTTTGGGGTTTTATTCAATTAAAGACTTTGAATTTTCTTTCTCTTATTATAGTGCAATTAATTATATGTGTTCTATATTGATTATCATGGATTATCGCATGAACATGAGCGGATAATTTCTGTGACTAGGGTTATGAGGAATGATGGCAGATTAACTGCGTAGAGGAAGTGTGAGATTCATTTATTTTATTGTGATTGCATGTATCTTAATCTTCTTTATATTAGTTGACCTTAGAGCTACTATAGAAGCTTGAGGATTGCCCGTATTCGAGAACATCCTCACAAGGGAGTTTGAGATTAGGAAAATGGGATTAATATAGTAATTTGAGATTTAAGTCCTTCTAATAATTCTGCCATCTTATCTAATCAACTTGAGACCCAAAAGGAGAAAGTTAAACTCAGGTTATAGGAAAGGAGCAATAAGGCGACACCCTAAGACTCACAAGATAAAGGGTGAGATTTATTAATGTGTTCACAAAATGATTGTTAATACATAGTTTGTCAACTTTACATATAACGTAGTAGGATAGGTGAGTTGAATACGAGAAGTTTATGAAGTTGTGAGGCCAGGGGGAACACAGTCCTAGTGCTCGTCTTCTACTGTTTACAAACTCAAACATTCAAGTTTGGTTACTACTTACTTTTGACTTCAAAATTCCCCAATTTACTATTCTGCATTACTTGTGGATTTTGTCAAGTTTGAGATACTGTTCAACATTTTCCCTTTGGGTTCAACCCCAACCTTACATTTGATATCGACCGCAGTATACTTCATAGGAGGTTAGTTTTGGGCGATATCAAATTTTAGCATTGTTGTCGGGGAAGGCGATGTGAATTATTGATTGAAGTTAGTGAATTTCACGGGTTTTAATTATTTTTTTTGATTTAGTATATGTCCAAAGTAAAGGCAATTCGCCCAAAAAAATTCTTCATACACCGAGAAGGATGTTAGAGCAGGTAAGTAATGGTATTCTTGTTGGGGTTCGATACCCTCAGATTATACCTCCTCCCCCTCTTAATGATCCATAGAATATTGTAGATAGACAGGCTAAACAATTTTTAGCAGAGGCAGCTGAAGAGGCTAGATTAGACAAGGAGGCCATGTTAGCTGAAGAGGCTAGGCTAGCTCAGTAGGTAGAACTAGCCAGGCTAAGACAAGTGGTTGAGTGTCGAGATAGAGTTCAAAGAGGCAGAGCTCCAATAATTTTTGCATATCAACATCTTCAACCATATAATGAAGATAAGAACATGGGATATATTGAGCCTACTAAGACAAGAGCCATCATTCCTCTTGCTCTACCTCCCAATGTTAAATTTGACATTACTAGTGTAATGATCTAATTTCTAAACCTCAAGGTTGTTTTCTTGGTATCATCAAAAGATGATGCAAAAATGCAGCTCGCTAAATTTACTGGGATCTGTATGTCATATACTATTCCGAGGATTAACCAAGAAACTTTGAGGTTGAGATTGTTCTCATTTTAGCTAACTGGAGTAGAATTTCTTTGGTTAGGGAAACTTTCGAGAGGTTCAATCACTACTTGGCATGAGTTATGTAGGCAATTTTTTGAATAGATTCTTTCCTCCTGCAAGGATGTTACATTTAAAGAATCAAATTTATAATTTTATATAACTACCTACAAAATCTACGTATGAGGCGTGGCTTAGGTTAAAAAAAAAGCTGAGAATGGTACCTAATCATAAAATTACATGGTCTAATTTGTTGGAAATCTTCTATAGATCACAGAATATTAGTTCTAGAGCACTGATGGATACGATTTTGGGAGGTACATTTATGCAACTATGGTGGGATATTGAGCAAGAGATGCTAGACGATATTTTTGTACCTAGTTTAGTTTGGCACACTAGAAATGCTGAGAGAGGTACAGGTATATATTGAAACACCCTGGGTTTTAATCCGTAGAAATTTCCTGAGTTTTGGCTTTTGGACATCATACGACTAGGGGGTATTAGTCATATGATAGGGTATAGTTTAGTCGGTCTTGGTCATATGTTAACCAGTGTAGGTTGGTTAGTTTTTTTCCAAGGTACGAATGGACCATACTAGTCGTATGTTAGGGTACTAGTAGTATGATGCCAATCGTATGTTTCCCTATGTCTACCCTAGAGAAGTCTATTTTGCCTAAGGTATGTATTTAGGGTACTAATCTTATGGTTGTGTACGAATTAGCCTTGGTGGTAGTATGTAGGACAGTGTTAGGTCTAGGGAGAGGCCTAGGGTACAAGCTAAGTGTAACACCCCGAGTCTGTTACCCCGAATGCTACACGATGCTCATGATATCGAAGGACCACAAGCTTACCCTTAGCTGATATCTGTAACTGAGCACTGCACAATATATTATAAAAATGCAAAAAACATGCCATAAGGTTCAAATATCTAAAATACAACTGAAAATTGAATACTAACACAACTGTCTGAACATCTAGTTCAAAAAGCCTCTAAAATATCTGAACTGTGGAGTTAATGGGACAATCCCCCAACTAAATCCATCTACAGAAATACTGAATCTAATGTAATGCTGAAATTAGAGAATATACTCGGATGATAAGGACTTACTGCTAAGTCTACTGCTGCTGACTGAATTTGAACTTCTAAGGATTTTTGAGAGTTCGTGCTTCTGAACCTATGGTATAAAACACCATAGCGTAAGAGAAAAGTATGAGTTAGTACGTGAGAATGTACTGGTATGCTAGATGAGGTAAGGCTAAATGCAAAGGCTCATATGTATGAACTAAAGTTGACTGAATAACATGAGTATACTAAATGAGGAAGACACGTATGTACGCATAAACTATAACTAAAATCATAGTAACACTGAATACTGAGTTCAAACAACTGGATTACTGATAACTGGGTTTACTGATGACTATTATCTGAATTTACTGATACTGAATTCTGAATACTGATTTACCGACATCTAATTTTAGTAACACTAGGATACTGAATAACTGAGTCTACTGATATTGATAATAATTTACTGTGTTGGAGATTAGTCCTATATAGCGGGTGATCTCTGAAATCTACGAAACTATCTAAGTTCCTTACTATGCTGAGTGACTGTATCTGACAGTCCTGAATCTATATAACTGAACTGAGTTCTATCACTGAGACTAAATCTAAAACAGAGACTATGGGAAATAGTTATCTAACCGACATGCCCTGAATCTAAACTAGTGGGGTCCAACCTATAACCCCATCTAGAAGGGTGTTAGTACTGTTCCACGGGTAAAGACAACTACTATGGAGTTAGCCCTAATATAGCGGGTGACTCCTGAGATCAGTCCTGCACTAACGGGTGATCCCTAAGTATGCCAGTCCTATCTAACGGGTGGTATCTCATATCTATGTTGGCTACATAGTTTTAGAACTTAGGGATTACTCCTAGGGATCTAAGTCCTATCTAGCAGGTGATCCCCCATCCCTAGGTTCTCTCGGTGATGAATCCTACTCCTAACTGAAAGACTCTGAACTGATTCTTAGACTGAACTATTACTGATTGTACTAGTTAACTGAACTGGACAGAGGTTGCTGAGTTTCATTGACTGATAGAATACTACTTAATTTTGTTATCTGGCTGAATACTATTGAGTTCTGAACTGAATACTTGAATACTATTGAGGTCTTCACCGCATACTGAATAGGAATAGACTAACACTGAGATTACTGAGTCTTTCTATGTTCTGTAACTGACTGAGTTCTACTGAGCATGGCATGACTGAGATTATCTTGAAAACTTACTCGACTCTAGGCAAACAGCTAAATTATCAGGTTCAAGTTCCCCCAGGACTCGATAGCATGTAAATAGTAAGACATGACAATTCTTGAACAACATACAATACTCTATCATTCACCATACAATCAATAAGGCATCTCTTCAAGAACTTGAAAATCATAAACTTGTACATGCATAGGAATGCACACAAATATCTCATAATTCATCTAATAAGGAATGCACATGAATAGGAATATATGCAACATAGCATAATTCATTCACTAAGTCCTTTCAACAGACACTAGGCTTGCATTAACTTATATATAATTGGGGATTTCATACTAACATGCTATAATGACTCTATTTTCTTCACATAAGTTTTTTATCGAACATATAGGGAGCATGCTTTGGTTATACAACGAATTCTACACCTAATTATCATGGATACATCAATCAACATACAATTTGAAGGGGTTTTATCATGAATATCACATAAATATCACATACTAGGGTCAAAGCTTGGGGCTTTGTAACCACAACATGAATTAAAATTAAACAACAACAAGAACTTCAATTTCAATTCACACGAATCATGAAAAACTCAAATATATATAATCTTTGAATTTAGAAAATTATTCTTTAACTTCTTGGGTGGAAGAGACCCAAGAATCAATACCCAACATACCTTCATTCTTGATTTTACGAAGATTGACGGAGGAATTGTCTTAAATTTGGATCCTCAATTGAAAATCCTAACTTGTTCTTGAGAGAAATTGTGATAAACCACTATGTTTTGGGTGTGATAAGGCTGAATCTCATGTTTATGGGTTTATATAGGGGTAGGAAATTGACTGTTTTGTTCTTGAAAGCACAGAGGTAGAATACTAAAATTTTTGGGCTAGGGGAGTACTTAGGACGGCGCCCTGCCTAGCCCGGGGGATTATCCTAGGCGGTGCCCTGCCTATCCCGGGGGACTAGCTAGGGCAATGCAGGCTAATCACCCGAGCTACAATTTTGGGCAACCAAACATGCCCTTATGCTATTCAAAAAATTCTAAAACTCACTCGAGATATACTATTTACTTACCCCATCGTGAATCAACTTAAAAATCACCAAACGAAGGTTGGGAAGGTTATTAAATAAATGATCAAAGTTTGAAGGCTTATGAAATGAAAAAGTTCCAAAACTTAGTCAAATTTTCTAAGTATGAAGCTTCTCTTAGCATACTTTAAAGAGCTCCAATGACTTAGAAAATTTGTGGGATATTACTGATAGACTAACTAACTAAGCTGAGATTACTGATAGATTGAACATACTTGGGGGACGTGAACATCTAAAACATGACTACATAACTGGAACTGCTGATATACAAAAAATTTATACTGAGCATGCATATCTGATGCATGGAATACATGACTGAGTTGATTCTCATGAAAGCATGACTAAAATATGCTATGATAACTGATACTAACTTTGTAAGGAACATCTGATCATACAACTGAATGGGTTCAAGGACATGATAGCTTCGGGGAAGTATAGGGTATCTCCTCCTTGGGCCACTATGTCCCTCTAAGAATGCTTACTTTATTGAGATACTGGAAAAACCAAGGCGATGCACAAGGCACCTACGAACTGGATCATAACTGAACCTCGAGAGTCTGAAACTAATACATGATTTATGAACTAAACTGAACTTGCAACTACTGGGACTTTCTATCTTGGAATAGTTACATTCTTGAGATTTCTGATAATATGACTAGATGGAAAAATAGAAAACAAACTATACGAATTTGACTGCCTGATTGCTAAACTGACTTGCTAGCTTTACTAACTCTAGCTGAAAACTTAAACTCAAATGGGAGCAAGAGATCTAGCAATGCCTGTCATGAAGATGAAGGACTTATAATGTACCAAATCTATGTTAGGGAAACTTTTCTGCACATGACGAGTTTGGAGTGCATAAAATCTGTTCTGATGCTGACCACTTGCGGTACAGGAAGTGGCGCCCTATTGACGTAAATCTTTACCCTATTGAGCCATAATTCTACACTCCCGCAGCCTGTGGCCTGGCTTACCGTAACTGAAACATACCCCGCTGCCTGCTCTACAAGCACCTATGTGATTCTTACTGTATTCTTCATAAAAAAGATAGGTACAATCATTTTTCACACTACCCTGCGTCTTGGAACTTGGCACTCTATTATGACTGCCATCCTTAAACTTTTGTACTGGTGCACTAGCTGAGGATGGAGTTGGGACTGAAAACTTCTGACTATGTTGAGAATGGTTACCACCTTGTAACCCTGGCTGAGAAAAACTAAAACTATATATTCTGGCTTTCTTACTCACTCTCTCTATTTTCTTAGCTTTCTCTTCCTCAATCCACTAAGCGTGCATCATCAACCTAGAAAGATCCATATCTCTATTGAGCATAGCAGTCCTACACTTTTTAACCACCAACCCTGACACACCGATCACAAACTTACCCATGCCAGATCTAGGGCCAACCATCTACTCAGGGACATACTTAGACAACTAGTTGAACTTTAGGCAATACTTCTTCACTGTCATGGAGCCTTGACTTAGGTTCACGAACTCTTCTACATTAGCTTTCCTCATCTCAAGTGGTAAAAACTTATCTAAGAACTCATCCTAAAATAGCTGCCAAGTCATGGGAGCTGTATCCTCCCCTCTACTCTTCTTCCACAACACAACCTTGAGCAATATCCTTAAACCTATAGGATGCCAATTCTACACTCTTCTCTTCAGACACATATATAATTTGGGTGATCTTCTTTACCTCCTCAAGATAAAGTTGGGGGTCCTCACCTGCTATTGACCCAATGAATTCTGGCGGATTTATTCTTATAAAATTTCTAATCCTAGCTGTGGCTGAATCCCCATCTTGCTGAGGTGAGGCTGCACCCTGACTGTTACTATAAACATTAGTTTTCATAGCTTGGGCTAGCGCCTGAAATGTTGCCCGAAACTCTGCATGTGACACATTCTCATTCGGAGGATCTACGGGCTGAGGTGGATGGTTATCATTTCTATGCGCATTAGCTCTGCGAGGAGTCATATTCTATAAATGAAAGAAGGAAATTGATTAGATTGAGAGTTTAACTAGAGCTCATGCTCACTCGTACTACATAAATACTGAAAGAAGGGAAACTATTCCTAAAACATCTCATAGCCTCCTGTACATAAATATGGTGTGCAACACACCCATGCACAAAACTCTACTAGATGCAGCTTTTAGACTTACTAGGATACTATTAAACCTTAGGCTCTATACCAAGTTTGTAATGCCCCGAGTCTGGTACCCGGACACTACACGATGCTCATGACCCTGAAGGACCATAAGCTAATCCTCAGCTGATATCTGTAATTGAGCACTACATAACATACTATAAAAATGTGGAAAACTTGCCATAAGGTTCAAATATCTAAAATACAATTGAAAACTGAAACTAACACAACTGTCTGAACATCTAGTATGAAAAGCCTCTAAACTGTATAAACTGTGGAGTTGATGAGACAATCCCCCAACTAACTCCGTCTACTGAAATACTGAATCTAATGCAATACTGAAATAAAAGAATATTCTCTGATGATGAGGACTTGCTGCTAAGTCTACTGTTGTTGAATGAATCTAAACTGCTAAGGATGCTTAGGAGTTTATGCTTCTGAACCTATGGTATAAAACACCATAGCACAAGAAAAAAGTATGCATTAGTACGTAAGAATGTACTGGTATTCTAGATGAGGTAAGGCTACATGCAAAGGCTCATATACATAAACTAAAACTGACTGAATAAATGAGTATACTAAATAATGAATACATACATGAACGCATAAACTATAACTAAAATTGTAGTAACACTGAATACTTAGTTTAAACAACTAGATTACTGATAACTGGGTTTACTGATGACTGCTATCTGAATTTATTGATACTGAATTTTGAATACTGATTTATTGACATTTGATTTTACTAATATTGGGATACTGAATAACTGACTCTACTGATATTGATAATGATTTAATGTGTTAGAGATCAGTCCTATCTAGTGGGTGATCTCTGAATTCTACGAAACTATCTAAGTTCCTTACTATGCTGAGTGACTGTATCTGATAGTCATGAATCTATATAACTGAACTGAGTTCTATCACTGAGATTGAATCTGAAACTGAGACTATGGGAAATAGTTATCTAACCAACATGCCCCGAATCTGAACTAGTGAGGTACAACTTATAATTCATGTTGGAAGGGTGTCAGTACCTTGCCATGGGTAAAGACAATTGCTATGGAGTTATCCCTAATCTAGCTGGTGACTCCTGAGATTAGTCCTGTACTAACGGGTGATCCCTGAGTATGCCGGTCCTATTTAATGGGTGACATCTCATACCTACGCTTGCTACGTAATTCTATAACTTAGGGATTGCTCCTAGGGATCTCAGTCCTATCTAACGAGTGAGCCCCCATCCCTAGGCTTGCTCGGTGCTGAATCCTACTCCCAACTGATAGATACTGAACTAATTCTTAGACTAAACTATTACAAATCTTACTAGTTAATTGAACTGGAATGAGGTTATTGAGTTTCGTTGACTGATTAAATACTACTGAATTTTGTTATCTGACTGGATACTACTGAGTTCTGAACTTAATACTTGAATACCATTGAGGTATGAACCGCATACTGAATAGAAATAGACTGACACTGAGATTACTGAGTCTTTCTATGTTCTGTAACTGACTGAGTTCTACTGAGCATGGCATGACTGAGATTATCTTGAAAACTTACTCGACTCTAGGCAAACAGCTAAATTATCAGGTTCAAGTACCCCCAGGACTCGATAGCATGTAAATAGTAAGACATGACAATTCTTGAACAACATACAATACTCTATCATTCACCATACAATCAATAAGGCATCTCTTCAAGCACTTGAAAATCATAAACTTGTACATGTATAGGAATGCATACTAATATCTCATAATTCATCCAATAAGGAATGCACATGAATAAGAATACATGCAACATAGCATAATTCATTCACTAACTCCTTTCAACAAACACTAGGCATGCATTAACTTATACATAATTGGGGATTTCATACTAACGTGCTGTAATGACTCTATTTTCTTCACATAAGCATTTTATCGAACATATAGGGAGCATGCTTTGGTTATACAACATATTCTACACCTAATTATCATGGATACATCAATCAACATGCAACTTGAAAGGGGTTTTATCATGAATATCACATAAATATCACATACCAGGATCAAAGCTTGGGGATTTGTAATCACAACATGAATTAAAACTCAACAACAACAAGAACTTTAATTTCAATTCACATGAGTCATGAAAAACTCAAATATATATAATCTTTGAATTTAGAAAAGGATTCTTGAAGTTCTTAGGTGGAAGGGACCCAAGAATTAACACCTAACATACCTTAGTTCTTGATTTTAGAAGATTGAAGGAGGAATTTTCTTGAATTTGGATCCTCAATTAAAAATCCTAACTTGTTCTTAAGAGAAATTGTGATAAACCATTATGTTTTGGATGTAATAAGATTGAGTTTCGTGTTTATGGGTTTATATAGGGGGAGGAAATTGATTGTTTTGCCCTTGAAAACACGGAGATAGAATGCTAAAATTTTTAGGCTAGGGGATTACCCAGGGCGGTGCCCTGCCTAGCTCGGGGGATTATCCTGGGTGGCGCCCTTCCTATTCCGGGGGACTAGCCAGGGCGGCACGGGCTAATTGCTTTGAGCTACTATTTTAGGCAACCAAACATGCCCTTTCGCTATCTGAAAAATTCTGAAACTCACCCGAGATATACTATTGACTTGCCCCATCATGAATCCACTTAAAAATCATCAAACGGAGGTCAGAATGGTCACAAAATAAATCATCAAAGTTCGAAGGCTTATGGAATGAAAAAGTTCCAACACTTAGTCAAATTTTTTAAGTGTGAGGCTTCTTTTAGCATGCTTTAAAGAGCTCTAACGACTAAAAAAAGTTATGGGGTATTATAATAAGGGTACCACTCGTACCCTAAGTTATGTTTTGGGGGATCACACCTTCCTTCGGGAGTTTTATACAGTTTAAGTTGGGGTAATCTTGACATTTCCCCTCTTAACCTCTTAAGGCCCCATGAATCATAACATACTTGGGACATCATTTTCCCTATTATTCTAATTTTAAATACTTAGAAACCCTCTCCAATTCTCTCAAGGCTCTAGGTTAATTTGGGTCTTAAAGGGTGCCACCATCTTCATAATCTAAGGCATGTTACTCCTCCCTCATTGTTAGTTCCAACTAAAGGAATGTTCTATGTATGATTGTCATAGCATAATTATGGTATAATTTTGGGTTTTGAATATATGTTGCAGTTTTTGGTCGTAAATGGTTTGGTTATGGTTTTCCATATTTTGATTATGATTTTTATATTTTAATAGTGGTTTGAACATGTGGTTACATGGGAATGGTTAATTGGTACTTGATTTTGGTTTTGAAAGCTATATGCCCTCAACATGTTTGATAAAATGCCTATGAGAATGTTTTTACTATATTGTTGAACTTTTACTGAAAACTTTGCATGGTATAAAGTGGTAATGGAACCCTAACTGGTTTGGTAAGTCTTCAATGGTTACAAGGTAAGGTCTCGGTGGTCATGGTTATGGATTAATTGAATACACTTGTAAGGTACATGGGAATTCCCCAAGCAAACTTAATGATGATCATCTTGTGGGGTATATAAGAATCCCTCAAACAACTTAATAATGTAATCTAAGGGTACATGAGAATCCCTTCTTTAAAGCGGATAGCTAAGGACGTTGCTTGCTAGTTATGGTCGGTATGATGATACCACTACTTATAGCCTTGATTAATAATAAATTAAATTGGTGGTTTGATTATGTGCTAATGATTTTAATTGGGCAATAATGGTGGTGAATGATAGCTAACCATGAAGGTGTGAGTCCAATGGACGAACATTAGAAACTCATATTTATCGACATGAGTATTGGTCATGGCGACCACATATATAATACTTATGGTGTACACAAAAATCCGCTAAGTTACACTTGTATATATATATCATGAAGAACAAAGGGTACACGGGAATCCCCTACTCCTATGGTATCTCCAGTTCGTGCGGCTACGCACATCGGGAGCCATTCAGGGGGTAACACTGGACCCATATAGCCCGTGGGTAAATCTAAGATGGTTAAGCTAAATATTCCCATGTTAATGGTTTAAAAGTATGCTAAACTTGGTTCCTCTCCTGGCATGGATATATGTATATATATATGTGTGTGTGTGTATGTATGTATGGTTGTATATGCATATAGTTGTTTACTTAGTTTTAAAGGTTGGTATTTTTTTATCCTTATCCTGAGTGTATGCTAGCGTTCACCCGCTAACCCATTTTTGGGATCTGTATCCCATGTGATATAAGAATCGACTATTCTATTCCTCCTACTTAGTGATCGGATTTGGGATCAACTTTTATTGGATTAAGGTGGTGAGTTTTTATAGTTTGAAAGGCTCTATTTCTTGTCATGGATGTCCTTACATACTTTGGTCATTTTATAGACTATGGTCCGGGGCATATCCCGATCGGATATTGTCTTACTTTTGGTTAGAGGATTTATGGTACTACTATGGGTTGGTATAGGTGGTGTTCGCAGTGGTGTAAACCTCGACATTGGTATTGGTATGGGGGTTGATACCATATGACTTTATTTGATTTATGATTGTTCCATTTTAGGTTGGATTATATCTATAAACACATTGGGTTATTGTCTTGGTTTGGTTAGTTATTAGATGAATTGACTTGGTTGGGTTGGTTTAGGAAATAGACTTATCCCAAGGTCAGTATATCTATAAATATGCTATCTTATTATATATTTAGAATTCATCTGACTTAGGGTATGTGTTTGGAGGTTGGTTGGGTATCGAAGTGGTCACCGGTCCTGATTGTACTTGGGATGCCCATCACAATAAAGCCTTAGTTTGAGTTGTGTCAAGTTGGTATTACAGCTTTAGGTTCATGGTTAATTGGGAGTCCATAAAGCTGTGTCGATTAGAGACTCTTTTAAGGGTGTGTAGCATGCCACACTCATAAGAGAGAGGTTACAAGGTATTTAGGAATGTTTCTCTTTCTTGTGTTTTTTTTGAAGCTCCTAGAATCTTATCTAGTCCCTATTGGTTCACTTTTTAGATCATTCCTCGACGATCTGATACGTATGGAAACTCCTCTATCCCAATTGGGGATGATGTTAATGGGACATACTCTTCCCATTGGATCCATACTCGATCTAGGGGTCCAGTCCCTGATTTTTCTAAAGTTCTACCGATTCTCTCTAGTCCTTCTTAGGCCATCATGATGAATAAAATTTTCGTCAGTTGATTCATATGATTGCTTTGTTGGTAGCTTCTTAGGTTAAGCGTGGTGCATCTGTTGTTCCATCTTATAAGACCATAAGGAATGGTTAATTCATGAGTATAAGCCTTCTAAATTTTACTGGTGTTAAGGTGAAGGAGGATCTTTAGGGTTTTCTAAATGAGATGGAAAATATATTCAGGGTTATGCATGCCATAAATGTGAAAGGGGTGGAGTTTGCTGCCTACCAGTTAAAGGATGTGGCATACCAAATGGTACGAGGAATAAGATAAGGCAAGAGGAGAGGTTGATGAGTTATCTTTGTAGGAGACTTTCTCTAATGCATTTTCAGACCATTTCTTTCCTCAAGAGTTTAGAGAAGCAAAAATAAAGGAATTTGTTAATCTTAAATAGGGGAAGATGTCAGTCAAAGAGTATGCCTTAAAGTTTTACTAGTTCTCTCGGTATGCTCCAGGTATGGTGTCTGATATGAGGGCCTGAATTAGGAAGTTTGCTATGAGTCTATCTCGTGAGTTAATACTTAAAAGTAAGACTGCATTGCTAATCAAGGAAATAGATATCTGCGTTTAGTTTTTTATATGCAACAAGTGGAGGAGAAAAGAGAAATAGGATGAGATAGAGAAAAAACAAGCATAGAAGTTTAGGTTTTCTAAGAAAGGTGGTGGGAAATAATAAAGTGGTAGAGATGGTGGTATATGGCTAAAGAGGAGTGGAGAAGTTCTGGTTCTTTCTCCACAGTTATTTCGCCTTACCCCAAGCTATTGGGAGATAGGTGTCAGTAGGGTGGTGATAATTTTAGGGCATAGGGTGACCAATCTCAGGCTAGTGAGGCTCAGTTGGCTTTATCATGTCCTATTTGTAGGTTTTGTAGTCAGTTGCATTGGGGTTTCTGTGATAACGGGAGGGACATGTGCTTTAAATATATTCAGTTAGGCCATATGCTTAGAAACTGTCCAGTTGGTAAGGTCACTTTAGGAGCGAACAAGGTTTTGGTTACTTCATCTTTGACTCCAGAACCAAAAAGTGCACTATCTAGTTCCGGCACTAGTCGGAATTATCTTTATAGTCTTATTAGCCAATAGGAGTTTGATACATCGCCTGACGTCGTGAATGGTATATTGCAGCTCTTTTCTCGAGTTGTATATTGTTTACTTAATCCAGGGTCCACTCTCTTATGTGACCCCCTTTGTGGCCGTGCATTTTGATTTTAGTTCGGTGTGTGTTTCAAACCCTTTTTCTATTTTTACCGCAGTAGGTGACTCTGTGATTGCTAAAAGAGTCTATAGAGAGGGTGTGGTATCTGTTGGTAGTAAGGAGACTTTGGTGGATTTGTATTAATTAGATATGGTTGAATTTAATTTTATTTTAGGGATGGATTGGTTGCACTCATTCTAAGCTTTTCTAGATTGTCGAACCCATTGGTTTGTCTTTAAATTTCCTAATAAACCTATTATTGAGTAGGAGGGTGGTTCCCTAGATCCTAAGGGAAAGCTTATATCATATCTTAGAGCTCGGAGATTAATCTTCAAGGGTGTCTCTATCATCTAGGCCAGGTTAAGGATTCTAACTCAGAGAGTACTTCTTTACATTTAGTTACGATGATGAATGAGTTTTTTGAGGTCTTTCCTAATGACCTTCCTAGTGTTCCTATGGATAGATCTTGTTGTAGACACTCGTCCAATATTTATTCCCCCATATAGAATGGCTCCGGCAGAGTTGAAGGGGCTCAAGGAGTAGTTAAAGGATCTTTTTGATAAGGGTTTTATCCATCCTAGTGTGTCCCCATGTTTTTTATAAGGGTTTTATCCATCCTAGTTTGTCCTCATGGGGTGCACTGGTGTTGTTTGTGCATAAGAAGTATGTTTTCCTTTAAATGTGTATTGACTACCGATAGTTGAATGAGGTAACAGTTAAGAACAAGTATCCTCTCCCAAGGATCGATGAATTATTTGATCAGTTGCAGGGTGCCAAATTCTTTTCTAAGATTGATATTTGATTCATGTATCATCAACTTAAGATTTGGGAGGTAGATACCTCTAAGAAAGCTTTCCGCACTCGGTATGGACACTTTGAGTGCTTGGTAATGTTGTTTGGTTTTACCAATGCTCCTATGACATTCATAGATTTGATGAGTAGGGTCTTCTGTTAGTTTGTAGATCTATTTGTTATTGTGTTCATTGATGATATTTTGGTGTACTCTAAGAGTGAGGTAGATCATGCCAATCACCTCTGTGTTGTATTGCAAAATCTAAAAGAACAACAGTTGTATGCCAAATTCTCTAAATGTGAATTCTCGTTAGACACTGTCACTTTTCTGGGCCATATTATTTCTAGTGAGGAGATCATGGTGGATCCACAAAAGTTTACGATGGTTAAGAAGTGGCCTAGACCCACGACTCCAATCGATATTCGAAAATACTTAGGTTTAGCTTGCTACTATTGGAAACTTATGAAGAGTTTCTTGTCGATAGTAGCCACATTGACTAAATTAACTGATAATAAGGTTACGTTTTTATGGTTTGATGCTTGTGAGGGTAGTTTTGAGAAGTTGATGGATAAGCTAACTTTGGCTCTGATTTTGGCCTTGCTTGAAGGCACTAATGGATTTGTGGTTTACTGTGATGCATCCCGTGTGGGACTTGGTTATGTTCTGATGCAACATAGTATGGTGATAGCCTATGCTTCTAGGCAGTTGAAGGTGAATGAGAGGAATTATCCTACTCATGATTTGGAGCTGTTAGCAGTGGTATTAGTATTGAAAATCTAGCGGCATTATTTGTATGGGGTGCATACGGATATCTTTTCTAATCATAAAAGCTTGTAGTATGTGTTCACTCAGAAAGAGCTTAACCCCAGACAAAGAATATGCTCAAGATTCTCAAAGACTATGATATGAGTCTTCACTACCATCCAGGTAAATCTAATATTGCTGCTGATGCTTTTAGCATGTTATCCATGAGGAGTCTTGCTCATGTAGATAAGGAGAAACGAGAATTGGTGAAGTTTATACACTATTTAGCTAACTTGCGAGTTCACCTATTGGACTCTGAGGATGGTGGTGCATTTATTTAGAAGGTGGAACAGTCGTCTCTTGGTGCTAAAATCAAGGAGTGTCATGTAGGTGGGCAAAAGGTGATGGTATTTAAGATTAGTGGTAATTGTACCTTGCGATACCAAGAGAGGTTATGTGTTCCTGATGTCGATGGGTTATTAGAAAATATATTAGATGAGGCTCTTGAATCGTGCTATGTTGTTCATAGGATATTAGATGAGGCACTTAAATCGGGCTATGTTGTTCATCCTGGTTCAACAAAAATATATCATGATCTCAAAGATATGTATTGGTGAGTGGTATAAAAAGTGATGTGGCTGATTTTATGGCTAAATTCATGGTGTGTCAACAAGTAAATGTTAAGAACATGATGCTCGGAGGATTATATCAAGAAACTGAATTGTTAAAATGGAAATAGGAAGTAATCAACATGATATAGTTACCGGTCTCCTTCGATTTCAAAATCTATATAATTTGGTTTGGGTCATCGTGGATAGGATAACAATGTCATCTCACTTTTTGCCAGCGAGGACTAACTTTTTGGCTCAGGATTATATGAAGTTGTATCTTTATTAGATTGTGAAGCTGCATAGGGTACCTATTTTTATTATCTCTGATCGTGGCATGCAGTTTACATCTCACTTTTGGCGGTCATTTCAAAAAGGGGTAGGGACTATGGTGAGTCTGAGTACTAATTTTCATCCATAGTCAGAAGGGCAATCAAAAAAGACTATTCAGATATTGGAAGATATGATTCGTGCATACGTGATTGACTATGGTGGTAATTGGGTTAAGCATCTACCCCTTGTAGAGTTTGTTTACAATAATAGTTACCATTTTAGCATTGGGATGGCCCTTGTTAAGGTGTTGTATGATAGGAGTTATAGATCTCCTATTGGGTGGTTCAAGCTTGGTGAGGTAGACCAGACATGGTTTACCACACCATGAAAAAGGTAACAGTGATTCGTGATAGGCTTAAGGTTGTCCAAAGTCACCAAAAGTTCTATGTGGATGTTAGGCATAAGGACTTGGAGTTTAAGGTTGGGGATCAAGTGTTCCTAAAGATGTCTCCTATAAAGGGAGTAATGCGGTTTTAGAAGAAGGGGAAGTTTAGTCCCCAGTATATTGGTCCTTATATGATTTTGAGGAGGGTTAGTAATGTGGCGCATAAGTTGGAGTTGCCTTCTAGTTGAACTCCATTCATTCGGTATTCCAGGGTTAGTAATGTAGCGCATAAGTTGGAGTTGCCTTCTAGTTTGAACTCCATTCATTCGGTATTCCATATATCTATGTTGAGAAGGTGTATAAGTGATCCTTCAACGGTTGTTCTTTTAGAAGGATTAGGTATCTCAAATTCTCTGTCTTATGAAGAGATCCCAGTTAAAATCTTGGATCGGTAGGTTCGTCAATTGCGAACCAAGGATGTTGTCCCAATTAAGGTTCTATGGCGGAACCACAAGGTGGAAGAGGCTACTTGGGAAGTGAAAGAGGTCATGAAGTCTAAATATCTGTTTCTATTTTCTGCTTTTAAAATTCATGCAGATGGTATGTGTTCTTCATCATACTTTTGTTTTCAAACTTTGTTAAAAGAAATATTAATTTCCTTACATCTTTGTTTTCTAACGTGGTTAAAGGTTAGAGTTGAGGTGTTGGGGTGTAATCATGCTTATACTGCCTTGTTCCATCATTCGGAGGTGAATAATCCAAGTTGTGGAGAATTAAAATACCCTGGGTTTTGATCCTTAGAAATTTCTTGAGTTTTTACTTCTGAACATCATACGACTAGGGGGTACTAGTCGTATGATATGGTATGACTTGGTGGATCTTGGTCTTCTGTTAACTAGTATAGGTTGGTTGGTTTCTGTCCAAGGTATGAATGGATCATACTTGTCGTATGTTAGGGTACTAGTAGTATGATGCCAATCGTGTGTTGCCATATTTGTAACTAGAGTAGTATATTATGCCAAAGGTATGTATTTAGGGTACTAGTCGTATAGTTGGGTATGAATTATCCTTAGTGGTCGTATGTTGGACAATGTTAGGGTCCAAGAGGAGGACTTGGGTACGAGCTAAGGGCACCACTCGTACCCTAGGGTATGGTTTGGGGGGAGGGTCTTACCCTCTTACAGAAGTTTTATACATTTTAAGTTGGGGGTAATCTGGATATTTCCCCTCTTAACCTCTGAAGGCCCTACGACTTATAAGATCTTGGGTCATCATTTACCCCATTATTCTAATCTTAAACAATTGGAAACTCTCTCAAATTCTCTCAAGGATCTTGGATCAAAGAAGGCTTGGGTTTCTTCAATGAGGTCAATTTGGGGCTTACTAGGGTTGTTTCTATCCACCATCTCGTAATCTAAGGCATATTACTCCTTCCTCATTGTTAGTTCTAACTAAAGGCATGTTCTATGTATGGTTTTCATGGCATAGTTATGGTATTGTTTAGATTTTGAATATATGTTAGGGGTTTTGGTTATAAATGATTTGGTTATGGTTTTCCCATGTTTTAATTATGGTTTTCATATTTTAATGTTAGTTTGAAAATGTGGTTGCATGGGAATGGTTAATTTGTATTTAGTTTTGGTTTTGAAAACTATATGCCCTCAATATGTTTGATAAAATGCCAATGAGAATGTTTTTACTATATATTATTGAACTTTCATGGAAAACTTTTCATGGTATAAAGTAGTAATGGAACCTTAACTGGTTTTAATGGCCTTTAAAGGTTAAATGGTAAGGTTTTGGTGGTCATGGTTATGGATTTATTTGATACACTTATGGGGTACATGGGAATCCCCCAAGCAAAATTAATAATGATCATCTTGTAAGTTATATGGGGATCCCCCAAGCAACTTAATAATGTAATCTATGGGTACATGGGAATCCCTCATTTAAAGAGGATGGCTAAGGATGTTGATTGCAAGCTATAGATTGTACGACAATACCACTACTTATAGCCTTGGTTAATAATAAATGGAATTGGTGGTTTGGTTGTGTGCTAATGGTTTTAATTGGGCAATAATGGCGGGGTGTGATTGCTAATCGTGCAGGTATGAGTCCAATGGATGGACAATGAAAACTCATGTTTGTCGAAATGAGGATTAGTCATGGCGACCACATATATAATACTTATGAGGTACACGGAAATCCCATAAGTTACACTTGTATATATGTATCATGGAGCGCGAAGGGTACACAAAAATCCCTTACTGTTATAGTATCTCCGATTCATGCGGCTACACACATCGAGGCCCATACAGAAGGTATCGCTGGACCCATATAGACCATGGGTAGATCGAAGATGGTTAAGCTACACATTCCAAGGTTAATGGTTTAAAGGTATGCTAAACTCAATTTCCTCTCCCGGTATGGTTATATATATTTGTATGGCTGTGTAGGCATATGGTTGCTTACTTGGTTTTAAAGTTGACATTATTTTATCCTTATCCTGAGTGCATTCTAGTGGTCACCCGCTAACCCATCTTCGGGCGCTGTATCCCCACGTGATGCAAGAACCATCCATTCTACTCCTCCTACATAGTGATCAGATTCGGGATCAGCTTGTGTTGGATTAAAGTGGTGAGCTTCCATATTTAAGAAGGCTCCATTTCATGTCATAGATTTCCTTACATACTTTTGTCGTTTTATAGACTATGGTTTTGGCTATGGATAGGGGCATGTCCGGATCAAATATTGTTTTACTTTTGGTTAGAGGCTTTGTGGGACTTCTATGGGTTGGTATGGGCGGTGTCGTAATGGTGTCAACCTTTGCATTGATATTGGCATTTGAGCTGATACCGTATGAATTTATTTGATTTATGATTGTTCTATTTTATTTTGGATTATATATATAAACACATTGGGTTATTGTCTTGGTTTGGTTGGTTATTAGACGGATTTACTAGGTTTGGTTGGTTTAGGAAATAGACTTATCCCAAAGTCAGTATATGTACAAATATTCTATCTTGTTATATGTTCGGAATTCTTTCAACTCAGGGTATGTTTTTTGAGGTTGGGATGGGTATGGGGGGTGGTCCTTGGTCCTAGTCGGATTTGGGATGCCCATCACGACAAGGCCTCGGTTTAGGTCATGTCACATATGCTATTAGAGCAACTAATAATTATGGAGTGGGTCATGATTTACTAGTGCAAGAGGTTGCCCAACTCTGTATAGGCATTAGTCTTCTTACAAAACAATTCACAACAATGAGTTCTTAGAAAGTGAATGTAGTATGGGTGCAGAGTTTTACTTCTAGAACTTATGAGACCGAGTCCGAAGAGAAAACGAAGTATCTTAATCGTCAGTTGGCGAATTTCTGAGCCCAAGGGAAAGAAAATCTAGGTCGTAACTATTACAATTATAGATTCCAAGACAGGATCAGAGACCGAGATAGTGATTGGATACACAAAGAGAACTACAAAGAGAAGAGTGATAGATATGTTCTACTAGGTGGTCAAGATTTTGAATCTAGAATAGAGGAAATTTTGTTGAAACTAGTCAAAGGCTAAGAAAGTAAAGAGAGTTGTCTTAAGGAGATTAAGGCAGACCTATCAGGTTTGAATCAGAAGGCTGAGTCATATGTTACCTCAAACAACTGGAGCAGCAGTATGGACAGATGTCGGCCATATTGAATCAAAGGCAGCCTGACGCTTTTCTAGTAATACGTTGCAAAACCCAAAGAATGATAGTCATTGCCATGCCATACCACTCAGAGTGGTAAAACCACCTTGGATCCGCCTATACCTACCTTTATCGATTCAACGAATAAAGATGATCATGTTGATTTTAAGAGTAGCAACAAGCAAAATAAGGGAAAGGATACGACCGAGGAGCCTGTTTTTGAAGATATCCCAAGACCTTGCCCTCCAATTCCTTAGAGATTGAAAAAAAACAAGAAGAGGGTAAATATCAGAAGTCCTGTCTATGTTAAAGAAACTGTCTGTTAACATTCCACTTGTTGAGGTGTTGGAATAAGTTCCTAGTTATGTTTCTGAAAGATTTAGTCACCAAGAAACGGACAGTCAATTATGATCCAACTGACAATGTTCATCACTGCAGTGTTGTTGCTACTAGATTGTTGGTAGAGATGAATGAGGACTTGGGAGCTTTCACCATCCCATGCACCATTTGATATTTTAATTTTGCTTAGGTACTGTGTGATCTGGGAGCTAGTATCAATCTCATCCACTAGTGGTGTTTAAATAGTTGGGTTTGGGAGCACCAAAACCTATATTTATGAGACTAGTGATGGCAGATCGGACGGTGAAAAAACCAGTTAGTATTCTATGTGATGTATTGGTGAATGTGGCTTCATTTATCTTTTCTAATTTTGTGATACGATATTGTGAAGTATACTTTCAAGTTTTGATTATTTTAGGCAGGTCATTTCTAGATACAGGAAGAACGTTGATTGATATGGCATTAGGACATCTGATATTCTTGATCAATGATGAGAAAGTGATATTCAATATATGCTAATCCATGCAACAACTAGATGAGTTGAGGGTAGTATCAGTGATTGATGTTTCTGAGAAGGAGATAGTCTCATTCCATGATCTTGATGCAGTAACTAATTGGGATGGTACTTTTGAGGCTGTTTCTATTTAAGAAAGGCTGGGTGTTGAAGCCTTAGTACCAGTGATTATGAACTTCGACAGTGATGGTATTGACGACTATGATGAGATGGTATGTCTACTTTATAAGAGTGGTTCTTATAATGTTGCATCAAAGAAACTTGATTTGGATTTTAAAAATAGAACCACTCTACCCGCTTGCCCGTTTATTGAAGAGCCACCCATCTTAGAATTGAAGGCCCCCCCTTCTTATTTGCATTATGCATTTTTGGGGGATAATAACACTTTTCTAGTAATCATTGTAGTTGACTTGATGCAGACAGAAGTAAAAGCTTTATTATCAGTGCTACAAAGATTCCAGAGGGCCATTGGTTGGTCCATTGCAGATATTGTAGGTATTTCGCCTAGTCTTTGTACTCATAATATCCAACTTGAACTAGATTGTGTTCCAAATATAGAATATCAGTCCCAACTTATCCTCCAATGCAATAGGTGGTAAATAAAGAGATAATCAATTGGTTATTTATCGGTGTAGTATATTCCATTGCTGATAGCAAGTGGGTCTAAAGAAAGGTGGTATTACTATTGTGCCTAATGAGAAGAATGAGCTAGTGCTAATGAGACCAGTCACCGGATGGAAAGTGTGTACGGATTATAGGGAACTAAATGTATGGACTCAGAAGGACCACTTTTCTATGCTTTTTATGGACCAAATACTTGATAAACTAGTGGGCATATGGTAGTATTATTTTCTTGATAGGTATTCGAGATACAACCAAATCACTATTGCACCCAATGACCAAGAGAAGACAACCTTCACTTGTCTTTATGGTACCTTCACATTTAGACATATGCCATTCGAGTTGTGTAATGCTCCCACCCTATTTCATAGATGTATGATGTCAATCTTCCCTAATATGGTAGAAGACACCATCGAAGTATTCATGGATGAATTTTTGGTAGTTGGTGATTCTTCTGATGATTGTCTGGTTCACTTGGAAAATGCTTTTCGTAGATGTGAGGAATGCAACTTGGTACTTAATTAGGAAAAGTGCCATTTCCTGGTTAAAGAAGGCATTGTGCTTGGGCAGAAGATCTAAAATAGGGGTATAGAGGTAGGCAAAGCTAAGATTAAAATGATCGAGAAATTACCTCCGCCAATTTTTGTGAAGGCTATTCAGAGATTTTTAGGTTATGCGAGTTTCTATAGGCGATTCATCAAGGATTTCTCAAAGATTGCCAATCCTCTTTGTAGGCTTCTTGAGAAAAAGGTGAAGTTTGATTTTGATGAAGCATGTTTTAAGGCTTTTGAATGTCTAAAAGAGAAGTTGATGACAACTCTTATCATCGTGTCCCATAATTGGTCCTTGCCATTGAAGATTATGTGTAACGCAAGTAGAATGGCCTTAGGTGCTGTGCTAAGACAACGAAAAGAAAAGATCCATCATCCCATATACTATGGCAGCAAGTCACTAAAACCTGCTTAAAAGATCAACACAGTTACTTAATACGAGTTAGCAGTAGTTTTTGACTTTGAGAAATTTCGATCTTATTTTATTGAGACAAACGTAGTTGTATATACTGATCATTCAATATTGAGGTACTTAATGGTAAAAAAAATGTAAATCCTAGACTGATTAGGTGGTTCTCTTGCCACAAGAGTTTGATTTCAAGGTCAAGGACAGAAAAGGCACTGAGAATCAAGTTGCAGATAATTTCTCTAGATTTGAGGAAGAAGCTATACAGAAATTTAAAGATGGATTCGAGATTTATGATAGTTTTCTAGATGAGCAGATATTGTTCGCTTCTCAAGATTTAATTCCATGGTTTGCTTACTATGCAAATTATCTAGCATATGACCTAGTCCCAGAAGACCTTTCATTCCAGCAGAGAACGAAATTTATGTATGAGGTAAGGAAATTTTTCTGGGATAAGCCTTACTTATTCCGAATCTGTGTAGATGGGGTTATTCGTAGATGCATCCCCAAAGTGAAGATGATGAGCATCCTTCAAGCTTGTCACTCTTCACTAGTAGGGGGTCACCATGGAGGAACTCACAGAACCCATAAGATCTTGCAATGTTGGTACTACTGACCTACAATATTCAAGGATGCTCATGTGTACACTTTAGCTTGTGATCTATGCCAGCGGCAAGGTAATATTTCCAGGCGCCATGAACATCCTATGACCTCTGTTTTAGAATTGGAGTTGTTTGATGTAGGGAATGTAGATTTCATGGGACCTTTTATGAGCTCCTTCAAGATAAAGTACATTCTTGTGGCAGTGGATTACATGTCAAAGTTGGTGGAAGCGGTAGCGCTCCCCAATTATGAAAGAAGAAGTGTCACTACCTTTTTGAAGAAGTATATCTTTTCTCAATTTGGCATGACGCGTGCAATCATTAGTGATGGTGGATCACATTTCTATATTCGCCTATTCAAGCATCTGCTTGAAAAGTATGGAGTAAAGCATAAGGTGGAAACACCTTGCCATCTACAGACTAGTGGATAGGTTGAGGCGTCTAACAGAAAGATAAAGTCCATTTTGGCAAAGACTTCTAATGCCAATACGACTGATTGGTCAAGAAAGTTAGATGATGCATTATGGGCCTACCGAATAACTTTTAAGACTTCCATTAGTGCTTCTCCTTATCAGTTGGTGTATGGCAAGGCATGTCACTTTCCTGTTGAACTTGAACATAAAGCATTATGGGCATTGAAGAACATTAATTTTGAGTGGCAGGATACAACAAAGTAAATGATGAATAAGATGAATGAGTTGGATGAATTCTGACTCTGGGCTTATGAAAGTTCTACACTTTACAAAGAGAAGCTAAAGTTGTATCATGATCGCAAAATCGAGAAAAGAGTATTTAAGCAAGGTGACCAGGTACTTCTATATAACTCAAGACTCCACTTGTTTCCAGGTAAGTTGAAGTCTAAGTGGTATTGTCCATTTACTATGACAAGAGTGTTTCCATATGGTTCTTTGGAATTGAAGTATGATGGAGATGCCTCGTTCAAAGTTAACGGGAAAAGGGTAAAGCACTATATGGGTAACACTGAGGAAATTAGTGTGATTTTTGACATGGACCTTGGTGAAGTCTGAGTAACCATGGCAATTGTGTCATCCTGTGACGTTAAATTAAGCACTATATACAAGGCAACCCATGAGGCTAGTTAGTGAAGTTTGAGTATTCATCTTAGCCTCGTTGTGTCGCAAAATTTAATCAAGTGCTGCGTGGGAGGCAACTCATGTTTTGTACTTAATAATTTATAGAAAAATATGTGTGTTCAGTGTGCAGGGTTTAAGATTGCAGATTAGAGCCAGAAATTCCAGTAAACAAGGTCATATGGTCTGGTCTCTTCACAAGTTGTAACCTCTGGTTATGACTCATCACCTTGAATCGTAACCAAACTTACCAAATCAAAGGTCGTGGTTCAACTCAACCTGGATCAGTGTTTTGAAAAAATAGGGCACCCAAATTGGGTACTCGATATTCCAAACAAAGAACTCCATCCATTGTTGCCGATGTCTTAGCTCGAACAACACAAAATCACTCCAAAGCCTAAATCGACCATTCTTCCTAAACTTTGAAAATTCATCAAGAATTTTGGTAAAAAGGTTTTTGAATTTAAGAATTCTATAACCTCAACAACCTAAGTAAGTTTTTGAGCTTAAAAGTTTTGTGTTTCGAGTTAAATCTAAAAATAGTTGTAGGTTTTTGAATTTCTTCAAGTTAAATATGTGTGTATGTGAAAAATTGAACCCTACTGCATGAAATTTAACTCGAAATGTACTATTAGGAGTGAACTCAAATTTGGTACTTTTATTGTGTGTTTTGGATAAATCTGGGGTGTTAAAGAGTGCATTGAGGGTAGATAATGTGGGGTTAGTATATTAGAACCAATTCAATCTAAACCCCTATGTCACATTGGATATGGGTCTCCTAATGACTCGTAACTACACGTAATAATTCGTTATAAGATTTGTAACCACTGGTAACATAGAGGAGTAGAAGGTTGTAGGTTCTGATATCATAACGGCTCAGCTATGGGAGTAGTAACCAATCACTATAAATCATAACAAGAGTCATAATAACTGGATAGGTTGGAAATAATAAGAATTTGTTTCTGATCTGCTTATGAGTGTTGGTAACGAGTTGTAAACTATCCTTACGACATGTTAGGAGGACTCGTAAGCTGGCCAGCGAACATGAATGAATACACTATTTACCTTACGACTCATTCATATGAGTCGTACCAAGTAGTCATGACTTAGACTCCCCGATCGTAAGAAGTCCAGTATAGACACACTGACATCAATCATTCCAGTTATTTTTTCTATTCTTTAGACACAAATAATTGGTCTTGTGCAACAGGTACTAATGGTTTCTAAATGTGACTCATCAAAGAAGAACAACAAGAACAAACCAGCCCTGATGTCTGACTACTAGCTGATAAACGAGGAAATCGATGAGTCAAGCAGTGACCTTAAGGAATACTTACTGAAAGGGAAAGCATGCCCAAGGGAAAAACAACCTCGGGAAAAAAAGTCATCACAGGAGAGGGTACATCTCCAAAGGGATCCAAAATGAAAAATCTGATCACTTCACCTTCATACTCACCATCATCTATTGAGCATGACGATGATGGGGAAAAAAGTAGAATTTGATGGTGATGGAGGTACTGAAGTCTCAAGTTCCTACAAGATGGAATCGAAGAATTAGTGTGAGATCGAGAATGATGTGACCCCTATGGACATACAGGATTCACCCTAAATCTCTTTATCCATTAAACTTGCTCTAGATCCCATCATTGAGTGGTGGGGCTACCCCAATGTGCATGATACGTAAAATGGCGGGATAAGGATAAACCTGCTACTAGAAGAATAAAGAGGGGTATCTATCTAGAAAGGAGGTTAACCAAAATAGACATGTCTGAGATGCCTGCGTTCGATAGATTTTAGTAGTGTAGATTCCAGTGGATGACCTTAGAACCAGGAAAGTTTAGTCCTGCGCCTACAAAGAAGAATTAAATAGACTATATCTACAAGAAAATTTATGGAAAGGTGGGGACCCAATCACATCATTGATGATTCGGGGAGTGCGGGTGAACATCTCCTCGTTGACTATTTTTAGGTTTTTAAAAGGACCTAATTTCCATCCACCAGCAAATACCTCTAAGATAAAGTACCACATCGACAAAATGCAATAGTTTACAAAGAAGCAGATGGGGTCAAAAGATAAAATGAGGCACTTTTGGTGGATAACAGGTTTGGTTGCTTTGAATGGGATGAAGTTAGTCATGTAGTGGGTGGCCCAAGAGTAAACTCACACTAAAATACCAAACAAACTTTGAGTTTTAAGGTCAAGGCGTGATGGATGTTGGCTCGGCATAGACCGTGTCTCACTACTTGGGATAATGTGCTTAATCCAATTCGTACGACATTGATAGCAGGACTCATGGTGGGTTATGAGTTTGATGTGAGTTAGTTATTATCAAGGGAGGTACAAGACCTAGCAGTGGGCGGTAAGAAACTGGTTCTGGCATTTCCATGTATGATCACCCAGTTTTTCTTGGTAGTAGAGGTGCCAGAATTTTCTGAGTTTGATTAGTTTATTGAGCCAAAGAATACCATGAACTTGGGGATAATTCAGGATACAGTTAATCCTATAACCAGGCAGGCAAAATTAGGTGCAACATTGCTAGCTCCAGCAATGAAGAGCAGAGGACAAAGTGCAGAAGCTGCTGGAGTATATGATGTCCCAGTTAAGGGAGGCCAGTCTGAGTCACTATAGTCTGACGCAATGGGCCAATCTGACATTGCAGTTTCCCCATTTGTTGCAGCCCTATGACCATCATCAGCCAAATTTCCACCACCAGACTATGTGATTCTTTCCTAGGCTAGTTTAAATGATATTATTAAAAGGTTGGGAACCGTTAAAACAAAGGTAAAGTTGATGGAAGATGGTGTGCAATCCTTGGTTAAAAATAAGCTGGAAGAACAAAGCAGGAGAATCTAATAAAGATTGGATACTTTTGAGTATAAAATGACGCGTTAGTTGTGAAGTAGCCAAAACTCTAATATTGCAGAGATAAAAGCCGAGGTCGCCAAGTTAAAAAAGCTGGTCAATGATTTGTATGACAGGCCATTTATCCTTGCACCTATGATAATGGAGTTCGAGCCTAAGATAGAAGTTGAAAATATCTAGAGTATTCTAGTGGGAGAAGAAAGTAGAGAGCAAAAGAAAACGAAACACCAAAGCATAAAAAAAGAGAATCTTAAAAAAGCAAAGAAAGATGGTTTATAGAGTGAGAAAGACCGATAGGTAAGGGTCCTAGAGATGAAATCGAGTGCTGGTAGCTCGAAACCTAGAAAGTGTAGATGTTGAGAGGACCCACAATGTACCCTCGACACCAACTATACCAGCGAACGTATTGGCCACAACCGATGCTACTATTGCTGAGATTGTCTCGCCAGCTAATGGGACTATTATTGAGAAGAGTGGGGCCATATTTGAGGGTCTTCATGCTGATTCAATCTGACCAGTCGCCTAGGGTGCCCAGGTATCTTTTCTATCCTTAATTTACATTGCTAAATACACTGAGGATAGTTTATAAGATTTAGATGGAGTGAGGGTGTACCACAGTCGCCATGAGTATTGGTTGGTGTGTTTCCAAACCCATAGGACATAATTTGAAATATTTAACTGGTATGTTTCTCTGCAAAATATTTAACGAAGGAGAATGATTTGTATAAGCAGTTGGCAGTTTTTGTGGAAACTGATTCTATTCTGCTGAAAAGATTATACCCCTCTGAAATTTTTGTGATATGTTATGTGATTTTTGTGTGCATGTTACTGTTAAGAATCCCTTAATGTTACTAGAATTAGGAATGAAATAACAATGGTATGCAGATGCATAAATTGGATAGGTAGTGACTAACAACATGACCTTGTACAATGTGAGTGTAAGACTTTACTCAGTTCCCAGTGTGTGTGGAATCTAGAACTTACCTAGTTGCTTTTACCTAGACTGTAGTATTGTTAGTTGGGAGATGATCATAGAACATTCTTTCTAATTAGTCCACTCAAGCCTAAATTCCAAACCAAAGGAAATATGAACCCTTTGATCTCAAATTTGAGCCTAATTGACTCATTTTTGTTTACATCAATTTCACTTTCTCATTTCAACTCAATGAACCTATTTTGGCCCTAGTCCTCCTTGGATACTATGCACCTCAACTTAGGCAAATTGCCTAAGTTTAGGGTGGCTATTATAGGGGTGCATAGGAAAAAATATGTATCAAGAAAGAAGTGTCGAAATAAAAATAAACAAGAGAAGGAACTGTGAAAATAAAAGAAAATAAAAGAAAAAGAAAATTGAAAGAAAAGAAAGAAAATGAGAAAATAAAATTGCTCCTAGCCAACAAATAGGCATGAATGAAATGGAGAAATAAGGGTAAAATCAATAAAAAGATGGTAGAAAAAGTGGACCCCAAATAAAACGTAGTGCCAAGTAGGTTAAGCCACTTAAAAGATCCCTGATATACTTTAACCAACCCTACGCCTACGTTACAAGCCTAACAAAGTCCTTTAGTGATCCTAGTCTGACCGTTTAAAAATTTAGGTAAAGATTATAAGAGCAAGCCTATGGCATTCTGTGCACTGGTCGAAACTTCTTTGTGAGTGAGAGTGTCTCTAGACCATCCTTGAGATAATAAAAATGAATTAAGTTGAGTAAAAGGGACTTCTCTGATTGTGAGAGTGCACGAGTTACAATGTTAAGTTACTTATATGTCTAGGTAGTGTGTATTAATTGAGCCTAGTTATTCGTTGCTAATTTGATGCAATTATTAGATTTTCGCGTGTTACACTGTCACACCAAGTCATTATACCAGTAGTTTTTTGATCAATAAGATAAAAAGGGGGTAAAAAGGATAATTTTTGAGTTGATTACGTAACTAATTGCCTAATATATTGCATGGTCTCCGAAGTTAAGCATCGTGTATTTATGGGTGTAAATTATAGTTTGCCCGAGTACATGTGAAAGTCTAAATTGAGGGTGTTGATACTGTGTGGAAACACGACACTTTCAATGCTTGAAATAAGGAATTTATGCTTGTACTTAGGTTATTTTGGTAGGTATGATGTGGTTTGTGGTTGTTGCAGGTCAAACAGGTTGACAATGGTCTTGGAATGAAAATGTAATAAAAAGTGCCGATAATGGAGAAGACTGATCATCTAACAAGTCGAGCATATCAATTATAAATTTATCATAAGAGTCGTGAGGAACGGTCATAAAGATAGCAGAAGCCAACATTAATATTAAGAGTTGAAGTCACATAAAAATATGAGTTGTAAGATTGAATTACGACTCATAGCAAGAAGTCATAAGGAAACCAATGTCCAAATCCCTAAAAGTCCAAGGTTCAAAGATTAACGAGTGAAGGCCATGAGTCGTAAGGACTGAATAGGTCTTGTGGTAGTGAATCATTAGGACAAAAAAAGCTTGAAGCCCTGATGATTAGTTATTGGAGTACTTAGGATTAGCTTTGTACGACTCGTAAGAAGACCCTACTTGCGGACTACACGAGTCGCACCTTGTGTCGCTATACTTTCCCTATTCCATTTTTAGTAGCACTTCTTTATTATTTTGAGACACTATAGATATCTTGGGGTTATTCCTTTATTAGGTTACACACTACTACTAACTTTTACATTACCTTACATACATTGATCATTGAGAGTTTTGGTTTTTATTTGATTGAAGATTTTGGATTTTTTCTTTCTCATTATTGTAAAATTACTTTTATGTGTTCTTTATTGATTATCATAGATTGTTGCATGAACAAGAGCGACTAATTTCACTGACAAGGGTTGTGGCAACCCTGGTGGATTAACTACATAGAGGAGGTGGGAGATTCATATATTTTATTATGATTGCATGTATCTTAATCTTCTTCATACTAATTGACCTCAGAGCTACTATAGAAGCTTGAGGATTGCCCGTATTTGCGAACGTCGTCACAAGGGAGTTTGAGATTAGAAAAAAGGGATTAACACTTTGAGATTCACATCCATCTTATAATTCTGCCATCTCATCTAATCAACTTGAGACCCAAAAGGTAAAAGTTGAACTGATGTTATAGGCAAGGAGCAATAAGGCAACGCCCTAAGACTTATAAGGTAAAGGGTGAGATTTATCAATGCATTCACAATACGATTGATAATACATAGATTGTCGACTTTACATGCAATGCAGTAAGATAGTTGAGTTGAACACGAGAAGTTTACGGAGTTGAGAAGCTAGGGGAACATAGTCCTAGTGTTCGTCTTCTACTATTTACAAACTCAAGCATTCAAGTTTGGTTACTACTTATTTTTGACTTCAAAATCCCCCATTTACTATTCTGTATTGCTTGTAGATTTTTTCAAGTTTGAGATATTGTTCAATGTTTTCCCCGTGGGATTGACCCCAACCGAGTTTGGGTTACTATATTTGACATCGACCATGGCATACTTTATAGGAGGTTAGTTTTATGCGACATCAGGTTATCTCATAATTTGATCCAAGAGAGTATGGCTACCTTGTTGAAAGAGGATATGGATATCTCTAGATTGGTTGTGTATATGTAGCAGGTTGAGAAAGAGAAAAAAAAAACAAGCAGATATAGGAGAGAGGGTGAGAAAGAAGTTTAGTTTTTCTGATCAAGGTGAAGGTTAGAAGCAAAGTGATAGAGATGGTAGAAAGTGGTCTAAGAAGAAGTTGGAGAGTTCTGGTTCTTACTCTACTACTAGTGCCCCTTATTCAAAGCTGTCGAGTGATTATTGTTTTCGGTAGGATAGTAGGCTTAGGGAATCGGGTGCCTAATCTCAAGCTAATGGGGCTCAGTCTGCTCCATCATATTCTCTTTATAGATTTTGCGGGCGGGTCCACCATGGTTTTCTTGAAGAAGCAAGGAACAAGTGTTTTAAATATGGTCAGATTGGTTATTTTTAGAGGGATTGTCCTTCTAAGGTTTATTTGGGGGAAATTAAGATTCCCGTTGCCACTTTATCAGCTCTGCATGAAAGAATGTTGCTTTTTCTTCCAATACCGACACTGGACGAAATCACTTGTACGCTTTTGCTACCCGCCAGGACTCTGAAGCATCTCCTAATGTCGTCACTGGTATGTTACGACTTTTTTCTCGTAAGGTGTATTGCTGGCTTGATCCGAGGTCTACTATTTCTTATGTGACCCCATTTGTGGCTGTACATTTTGGTTTTGGTCTCGAGTGTATCCCTGATCCCTTTTCTATTTCAACCTTAGTGGGTGACTCTATTATTACTAGAAGATTCTATAGGGGTTGAAGGAGCTTAAAGAATAGTTGAAAGGCCTCCTTGACAAGGGTTTTATCTATCCTAGTGTGTCTTTATGGGGTGCTCTTATTTTGTTTATTTGTAAGAAGGATAGTTCGTTTTGAATGTGCATCAATTTTCATCAGTTGAATAAGTTTACGGTGAAGAAAATGTATCCTTTTCCTCTAATTGATGAGTTTGACCAGCTTTAGGGTGATAGATATTTCTCTAAGGTTGATCTTAGGTTTGGTTATCATCAATTGAAGATTAGGGAGACAGATATTCATAAGACTTCCTTTCGAACCCGGTATGGTCAATATGAGTTCTTATTTATGTCTTTAGTTTGACTAATGCCCCAGCGACATTCATGGACTTGATGAATAGGGTCTTCTATTAGTTTTTGGATTTGTTCGTCATCATGTTTGTAGATGATATTTTAGTGTATTCTAAAAGTGACGAGGATCATGCCAATTACCTCTGTATTGTGTTGCAGACCTTAAAAGATCAACATATGTATGCTAAATTTTCAAAGTGCGAGTCCTGGTTGAAGCTGTTACTTTTTTGGGTCATGTCATTTCTAGTGAAGGGATCATGATGGATCCGTAAAAATTTGCAGTGGTTTAGAAATGGCCTAGGCCTACGACTCCAACAAATATTTGGAGCTTCTTAGGTTTAGTAGATTACTATAGGAGATTTGTGGAGAGTTTCTCGACTATAGCTGCCCCGCTAACTAAGTTGACCTAGAAGAAGGTGAGGTTCTTGTGGTCTGATGTTTGTGGGGGTAGTTTTGAAAAGTGAAAAGATAAGTTAACTTCAGCCCCAGTTTTGACTTTGCCAGATGGGATCGATGGTTTTTTGTCTATTATGGTGCATCCTGTGTGGGACTTAGTTTTGTGTTGATGCAGCATGGTAGGGTGGTGGCCTATACTTCTAAGTAGTTAAAAGTTCACAAGAGGAATTATCTAATTCATGACTTGGAGTTGTTGGTTCTGGTGTTCGCATTAAAGATTTGGCATCACTATTTGTATGGAGTCCATGTAGATATCTTTTCTAATCATAAGAGCCTGCAATATGTGTTCTCCCAAAAGGAGTTGAATCTCCGACAGAGGAGGTGGTTTGAATTATGGAAAGACTACGACATGGGTCTCCACTATCACTAAGGTAAAGTTAATGTGGTTGTTGATGCTCTTAGTAGGTTGTCCATGGGGAGTCTAGATCATGTGGATAAGGATAAACAGGAGTTGGTGAAAGATATTCACCATTTGGCTAACCTTGGAGTTCGTCTCTTGGACTCTAAGGATGGTGGTATGTTGGTGCAAGAGGTGGCAAAGTCATCTCTTGTTGCTCAGATAAAGGAGAAACATGTATTAGATCCTGTCTTAATGAAAATTAAGGGGGATGTGGGACAACAAAAGGTTGTTACTTTTGAGATCGGTGGAGATGGTATCTTAATATACCAAGGTAGATTATGTGTTCCTAATGTAGATAGGTTGAGAGAAAGATACTGGTTGAGGCTCATGAGTCGCATTATGCCATTTATCCTGGTTCAACATAGATGTATCATGATCTTAAGGAGATTTATTGGTGGAACAATATAAAGAACGACGTGGCTAATTTTGTGGCAAAATACATGGTGTGTCAGTAAGTGAAGGTTGAGCACTTAAGGTCCAGTGGGTTGACTCAAGAGATTGAGTTGCCTATATGGAAATAAGAAATAATTAATATGGATTTCATTACCAATTTTCCTCAATCTCAGAGCCAGTTTGATTTGATTTGGGTGATCGTGGATAGAATGACTAAGTCTGCTCACTTCTTGCTAGTAAAAACTAATTATTTGACATAGAATTATGGGAATTTGTTTCTCCAAGAGATTGTGAAGTTGCACGGGGCACCTGTTTCTATTATGTCAGATAGTGGCATTCAATTCTCATTACCTTTTTGGTATTTGTTTCAGAGAGGTTTGGGAACGAAGGTTAGCGTTAGTACTGCTTTTCACCCGCAGTCGGATGAGAAAGTGGAAAGGACTATTCAAACATTGAAAGATATGATTCGGGCTTGCATGATTGACTATGGAGGTAGTTGAGTTGATTATTTGCCTCTTATAGAGTTTGCATATAATAATAGCTACCACTATAGTGTTGGATGGATCCCTTTGTGGTGTTGTATGGTCAGAGATGTAGATATCCTATTAGGTGGTTTGAATTTGGTGAGACGGAGTTTTTTTGCCCAGATTTGGTTCACCAAGAGATGGAGAAGGTGAAGGTTATACGGGATAGACTCAAAGTTTCCCAAAGATGGCAAAAGTCCTATGTGGATGTGAGGTGTAGGGAGTAGAGTTTAGTGTTGGAGATTGGGTGTCCTTAAAGGTATATGCCCTGAAGAGAGTAATGCGGTTTGGGAAAAAGAGGAAGCTCAGACCCCGGTTGTCGGCCCGTACTTTGTCTTAAAGAGGATTGGTAGTGTTGCATATGAATCATAGTAACCCTCTAGTTTGAGATCTATTCACCCAGTGTTCAATATGACAATGTTGAGGAAGTATGTGGGTGATCCGTCACTGATTGTGCCTATCATGGATATTAATATTTTAGATTCCTTGTCATATGAGGAAGTCCCTATTGATGTTTTGGATTGGCAAATTCGTTGGTTGCGGATGAAGGACGTAGCCTTGGTAAATGTTCTATGAAGGAACCACAAGGTTGAAGAGGCTACTTGGGAAACCGAAGATGACATGAAGTCTAAGAATCCATTCTTGTTTTTCACTCCGGGTAATCGTGCTTAAGGTATATGTTATTCCTAGCATCTTTGTTTTCTAACTTTTTTAAAGGTAAGAGTAGAGGTATATAGAGTCAAATCATGCTAGCAATTGCCTTGACCTGTCATTCGAGGACGAATGATCTAATAGGGCGAGAATTGAAACACCCTAGATTTTTGGACTTTGAAAATTTCCTGAGCTTTGAGTTTACTGCCCTGGTTACAACTGGATCCTATGAGTTGTAGGGTGTTTTGAGGATTCATTGTGACGAGTCATAACCAAACCAGTAAGTTTGTGGCTTGATTCTACTGTAAGTACGAGTAGCACACTAAGAGCCATAAGGATATATTATGAGTCGTTAGGTGTAATCGCAGCGTGTCCAGTATAAGTCCCAATTTGGGTTCTATGTTGACTACGACTCGTAAGGTCAATAGTATAGGGTACATTAGTGGTATGGCCGTGGTTACGACTCGTGGTGAAGAGTCGTAAGGAGTGGTTACGAGTCAAAGGTTGACTCGTAACCAAAGGCGACCTTTTTCAGCTTGTAAGTTGAGGGCATTCTAGATATTTTCCCTCTTACCCAACTTGAAACCCACTTCTTATAACCCTTTAGGGCGTAATTATTTCTCAGAAACAAACTAAGTAATGTCTTAAATACTCCTAAATTCTCAAGGTCAAGAACACTTAGGGTTTTGAAGAGGTTGATCCATTAGGGCTCTCAAGGGTGATTTCTCTCCATAAATCTTACTGTTACTGGCATGTTACTCTTCCCTCATTATTAATTTAATAGAATAATTTGTTTTAAAGTATTATCCATGAGATGTTTATGTTGGTTCTGAAACAAGGGTTGGGGTTTTGAATGGTTATGAATTGAACAATGCTTCCCATGGTTATATATGATTTTCATGCTTCAATTATGGTTTTGAACTTGTGGATGCATGGGTATGGTGGATGAATTAGGGAATTATTATTTTCCCAAACTTGTGACTTGTGAAATGGTTTTGTCCCCATCCCAGAATGTGAAATTGGTTTTATTTATGAGAACTGTTAGAATTTGTAAAATTGAATTAGTCTTGAACTATTGCATGATATAAAAGGCATTTTTAATAAAGTGGTATGATTTAATGAACAAACAGACTCGGTTTATCTTACCTTGTATTGATGAACAAAAGGAGTTGTTCCTCCAAGTTAATAAGAATTATCTTGGCATGTTGTTGTTACCTTGCAAGTGTAGTTGGTATGACGATATCAACAATGTATGCCTTAATATGGAATATGGTAAAATGAATGGGAATGTATGATACTTGTTTTAATTGGGCTCTAATAAGGGTTGTGTAGATGAGTCGTGAAAGTAGATGTTCGAGTGACCAATACTGAAAATTGCATTTGCCAATGAGGGGGTCAAAGTGACTAGGAAGGTTCGAGTCACACCTATTATTATTTCATGATTAGGGAGGTCTGAGTCCCCCCGTAAATTATTTTATGATCGGCTGCTTAAGTCACCTTGATATATATTGGGAGGTTTGAGTCCCCCGTGTGCATATATATATATGAGATTATTCTCTGATTCATCTGGCTACACACACCGAGGCCTGACCAGGGGGTGAGAGCCCTAGCCTATATAGCCCGTGGATACTATTATATGACCATTGAGCTACATAATCTAGGCTAAAGTTTTAAAATGCATGTTAAGCCTTATTCCCTATCCCAGCATGTGATATATATGTGTGTGTATGTATTTTTATGCATTTTATTATGTGTATTAGTTTTGAGTGATTTTAAACTGTTGATCATGTCGTTATGTTATCCTTATCGCTGAGTTACATGTTAGTATTCACCCCACTAACCGTCTTCGAATGCTGTATCCCCATGCGAGGTAGGAATTGGCCATACTTCTATTCCTCCTGCTCAGTTACTTAGATTTGGGATCAGCTAGTGAGTCAAATTAAAGAAGTGAGCTTCCATTCTCCAGAAGACCCAATTTCTTGATTATGGTTTCCTTTATATTTTGACTATTCCCTTGGATTTGGTTTTTGGCTATTGTCGGTTGCATGTACAGTCACTTTATTGATATTTAGTTTTGAATCGTTGTTTAGAAGGATTTGTTTAGACTACAGTGGCTATTGGGCAGTGTTGATTGGTCGTTTGGTCGGTCGTCGGCTATAAACATACCTTGAAAACTTTCTTAGACTATTGCATGCTATGTTGTTATATATTCGGAATTCAGCCGACCATGAGGTATGGTGTGTTTAGTTTGCCTAGGTGTAAGTGGTGATCTCCAGTCCACATGGAACTTGAGATACCTATCACGGCCCGGCCTGGTTTGGATTATAATAAAGGTGGTATCAAAGCCTAGGTTTGGTATCAATGAGTGTCCAACAAAGCTGTGCCTAGTAGAGTCTCGTTTATGGATGTGTAGCAAGCTACACTTATAAGGGAGAAGCTACGAGGCATTTAGGAATGTTTCCCTTTTTTGTTGTTCTGTTTCAAGCTATAGAGCTTAAGGTCTTGAGTTTTTCTAACTCTCATTTGTTCGCTTTACAGATCATACCTCCCAGACAATTTAAAGCTCATGGAAATTACTCTGTCCCACTTGAGGACAATGCTGATGGGACACGCCCTGCTTATGGGGTGCAAACTCGGTCTAGGGGTCCAGTTCCTAATTGCACCTCCTAGAGTTCCACCGGTTCCTTCTAGTCCTCCTCGAACTCCTCAGGCCAACGTGTTAAATACAGAATTTTGTCAGTCCATTCATATGTTGGCTCAGTTGGTAGCTTCTCAGTCTGAGTGTGTAGCTTCTGTTACTCCATATTCTAAGGCCATAAGGGCTGGCTAGTGTATGAGGTTAAGTCCTTCTGTGTTCACTAGTGTTACGGTTGAGGAGGATCCTCAAAACTTTATCAATGAGATAGAGAAGATCTTCCAAGTTATGCATGCTACTAATGGGGAGGGTGTAGAATTCTCAGCCTATCAGCTGGAGGATGTAGTATACAAATGGTATGAAGAATGGGAACAGTCTAGAAAAGATGATGTCGAATCCACACTGTGGGATGATTTCTCTAGTGCCTTTATGGACTGCTTCTTTCCTCAAGAGTTGAGGGAGAAAAATATGGATTTTTTAATCTAAAATTAGGTAGGATGACCGTCTAGGAGTATGCCTTGAAATTCCATCAGTTGTCCTGATATGCTCCCGAGTTAGTGTCTAGCATGAGAGTTAGAATGAGGAAATTTGCTTCTGGGTTGTCTTGTGATTTGATCCTAGAGAGTAAGGCTACCTTGTTGAACAAGGATATGGACATCTCCATATTGGTTGTGTATATGCAGCTGGTTGAGGAAGAGAAGAAGAAGCAGGCGAAGATAGGGTAGAGGCAGAGCAAGAAGTTAAGATTTTCTGATCCAGGTGGAGGTCACAACAACTTCATTGAGCAAGCAACTTTATGAATGTCAAACTACAGGTTGACAATAAACGTACATGTGATTATCTTATTGATGCATCTTTTCAACATAAACATGATAGATGAAAAAGCCCATATTCACCTTTTATACTTTTCAGATTTAAGGCATTCAATTCCAACATTAGTTGGTCCAATCAACTTATCATGAGAAAAAACTAATATGAATAATTCATGAAGAATCTTCTAATTCTTCATTACATGTCCAATACTCAATACGCACATCATTGGGATGTGATAATCATTCATGTCAACTTATGAACTTGTTTGTACTAGTAAACTTAAGTTTATTATGATATGTGATTTTTGCTTTAGTAAATTTCAGATTTACTATTATATAAATAAATTTTTGAATTTACTACTTTGGGAGTAAATTTAAGAATAACTCCTCTTAATAGTTCTGCCTCTTCTGGAGGTAAGTTGTGATACCATCACAATCAAGTTATGTTTATATTAATAAGCCTTACTAAATATTATCAAATTCACCTTAAGGAATGGATCCGTACTTATAACAATTGAAATTCTCATTCCCCAGGAATGGAATATAATCGTACCTTAAGTCTATTAAATTTTAATAGCTTAAAACCTCTTTCAAGATATTGCTACTGCAAGAGTAGATCAAGACCTACATATAATGTAGAAAATTTTTCTCTTAACATATCTTTCACAATATATCATATATTGGTACCACATTCACTTCAAGAATGGAACAATTTGTCATCTTTCAGATTTATTATATATTGCTACCACATTCACTTCATGGAATGGAGCATATTTAATGGACATATTTCATGATTTTCATCAAAAACACATTATTTTGCATAGACATCATTATATCATCAATATGATGTATTGAGATTCAAACTCAACTTCTTATCCATATAAAGGCGTCTTATACATAAAATTGATGGATTTTAAACCCAATATCTTATGTCACTTACCGAACCAGGGCCTGACTATGACGAGTATCTTAAGTCCACTAAGGACCAGAGACCAACCCCATATTGCCTAGCCAAACAGGATATAACACTCCTAGTAGCGGCTAAAATTCGGACATATAACAAGATAGAGAGTTGATAACTCAAAGACATCTAAGCATGTCAAAATCAATACCCAATCCACAATAACATCCACAAAGCCTCTACAAATTCAAAAATAATTTAAGTCGGTACATGCCCCTGACCCTGACAATGACAATGATAATGCTAATGTGAATACTTTAATTCCAGTTTATGAAGAGAAACCAATGGAATGATCAATTCTTTCTGAAAATAGAAGATCTCCACTTCACTAAAATGGACGATGAACCGAGCTGAACCATCAAACACTGGATGAAAAAGTAGAATTGCCTTTAGACCTTGTATTGTGTGGGGATACAACGTCCAGAGATAGTTAGCGGGTTGAGCACTTGCATGTAACTCAGGGATAAGGATAAAGTAATGAAAATTTAAAAATTCAGTTCAACTCAATGTACATGTTCACATACATGTGTTCATACATATATAGTTATATAAAATACTGGGATAGGGAATAAGGCTTAACATGCACTCTAAAACTTTATAACCTAAATTATGTAGATTAACCATCATATACTAGTACCCATGGGCTATATGGGCCCCAACTGTCACCCTTTGGTCGTGCCCCAGTGTATGTAGCCGTACGAACCAGAGAATGATCTCATATATATGCACGGGAGGCTCAAACTTTCCAATTATATACTAAGGTGACTTAAGCACCTGATCATGTAATGTATTATGGGGGACTCGAACCTACCAATCATATAATAAGGCAGACTCGAACAACTCGGTCATAAGTTAGGGGACTCAAACCCCAGCTTTAAGACCCCTGCACCAACAAATGTGATTTCCAGTATTGGTCCCTCGGTGCTGCCACTGTTACAGCCCAGCTACACAACTTTCTTTTAAGCCCCAATAAAATATTTATCACACATTCCCATTCATTGAACCATAATACACATTTAGGCTTACATTTTGGTATCATCATACCAAATAAATTTGCAAGATAATATCAACATGCCATTTGAATTCCATTAACACGGGAGAACAACTCCTTTTGTTCATTAATACGAGGTGGGGAGGTCACCGAATCCTTCTGTTCATTAAATCAAACCATCATGTTTCAAATAACCTCTTTATATCATATAATTGTTCCAAAAATAGTTTAATGCCCCTTTACTCGTACTCAAAACCGTTTCCATAAAATTTGTGTTGGGGTTATTACTTATTCAATTATAAATATTCACAAAATTTGTGTAAATCACAATCCCTTAGTTTACTCACAATACCCACATCAAATTGATTTTGAAACCACCATTTACAATATAACAAAATACATATGTAAACATGAAACATCACATAAACAACAAACATTCAAAACCCTTAATCCATGTTCCCAAACCAACATCAAAACCACGTGGAGAATTATTTAAAACACTTGCTTTCACAAATTAATAGTTGGGGAAAAGTAAAATGCCTAAAATACCAAGATTTATGGAGAGAAATTAACCCTTAAGCTCTTTGATGACGAACTTCTTGGAAACCTTAAGTATCTTGAATTTGAAGAATTTAGAGAGGAGAACTATTTAAAACACTTGCTTTCACAAACTAATAGTTGAGGTAGAGTAAAATGCCCGAAATACCAAGATTTATGGAGAGAAATTAACCCTTAAGTTCTTTGATGATGAACTTCTTGGAAACCCTAAGTATCTTGACTTTGGAGAATTTAGAGTGTGTTTTGAGTGCTAAAGTGTTGAAAATATCGTCCTAAGGTTGTTTTATGTCCGTGGGTATTAAGTGAGAGAAGAGGGAAATTTCCACAACTTAAAAACTAAAAAATTATCATCAGTGACTATGGGTCACTATACAACTCGTAACGACTCACTACGACCCATCACCACAAGTCTTAGCCAAGACGGTAGCTGAAGGACCCCCCTCTAGTAACCCTACAACTCATACTGTATGACTCATAGGGTCCTAGTCATGGTCAAAATAGAATACTTTGGGCATCACACTAGTTTGGGTACAGATAGGACTATACGACTCATTTAGAGTCTTTATGACTCATTAGGAGCAACTCATAATTAGGAGAGTAACTAAGGCTACCTTTATTGTACATTCTATAATTGGGGTCCTATGACCTGCAATGACACATCACGACTCACAGGGTGAGTCATAGTTAGGACAATGATTTCAAAAACTCAAAATTTTCAGTGGCCAATACCCGGGGCATCATATTCTCCCCCTGCTTAGGGTCATTAACACCCGGGGCATCATATTCTCCCCTTTCTTAGGATCATTCATCCTTGAATGACAAGTCAAGGCATCCATTATCATGATTTAATGAAAAATCACACCCATATTTACCTTTAGCAAAGACAAGAAACAAAGATGTCGAGGAAATCACAATTCCTTTAACAAATTCAGAAACAAAGATGGTAAGTTTAATACATACCTTAATCACGAGTATCCATAATGGGGAACAAAAATGGGTATTTGGACTTTATGTCCTCTTCAAATTCCCAAGTAGTTTCGTTAAACTTTTGGTTCCTCTATAGAAACTTCACCAAAGCCACATCCTTAGTCCGCAACCGATGAATCGTGACCTCCTCCTACGACAAGGAGTTCGAAAGACTAACACTTTATAATGGAATCCTCAGTAAAGGATTACCTGCGTACTTCCTCAACATCGACACATAAAAAATTGAGTGAAAAGAACCCAAATAGGGAGGCAACTCTAACTCATAAGCCACATTACCCACTCTCATTAAAATCAAATAAGGACCCACATAACGGGACTAAGCTTTTCCTTCTTTCCAAACCTCATCACTCCCATCATGGGAGATATCTTCAAGAACACCTAATCGCCAACTTAAAACTCAAACTCCCTTCACCTTACATCTGGATAGGACTTTTGGAGACTTTGGGTAGTTTTAAGACTATCCCAAATTACCTTTACCTTCTCCATAACCTAAAGAACCAAATCAGGTTTGAACAACCCAACCTCTCCAACCTCAAACCACCCAATAGAAGTACGACATCTCTTTCCATACAAAACCTCAAATGAAGCCATCCTAATTTTTTTGTGATAGATATTATTATACGCAAACTCTATAAAAGGCAAATGGTCAACCCAACTACTATAATAATCAAGCACACAAGACCTTAGCATATGTTCCAAAGTCTAAATACTCTTATCCGTTTACTCATCCATCTGGGGATGGAAAACGGTGTTGTTGCGGTCTATTGCATACGCAAGTGCACATGATTATACAATTAATATAGAGATTTAGAGAGTCGAATATCGTACCCACAAAGACTACTTAACTAGAAATTCTACTAACTTTAGTTTTGATAATAATGTATTAAGTGTTTCAAAGGATCATGATGATTTTGAAGATTTAAGTAATAATATAATTAATAAAAAAAGAACATTGTGTGACAACAACAATATAAGCAAGGTTGTAAACAATACTAGTGAGAATTCAAGGGTTGAGAAACTTTTAACAATCTTACAAATACCTATCCTATCGAAGATAGTTGATTATCATGTTATTGATTCGCAGGATTTAGAGTATGATCATGGTCTCTCGATCCTCTAACCTTCTACCTACATGGATATTACAACTACATCGTTGAGTAGGGATACAATAATCCATTTAGATACATTAAGATGTCATCTTGCAAGTGAACCAAACAAGGATTCTTGAGATATCTCTATCCTAGATGCTAATTCAAATTCTTTATGTTTTAAAAGAATAAGAACCTTGCTCCTTAAACTCTTTGATCTAACCTATGATTCTTCTCTAAAATTCACAAAGGAATATAGGTGTATTTTAATGATGGCCAATCATCAAAATAGTAAGAATAAGAGAATAATATTAACCCATGATAATTCAACAATAAACTACTCTATGAATATCAAAGTGTAATCATGTTTTCAGCCTCAACCCCAGAACAAGGGTGTTTAGTCACTCATGTACTTAGTCATAATCATCATAGATGAATATAGGATAAAATCCATAAATAAACTAAATAAAAGAACATAAACCCTAATTAAAGTGTTTTACTGCCTCCCTCAAAGTTTTAAAGTCATCCAAGGTGTCTAACATCAAAGTTCAAGTGTCTTATTTATAGGAGGACAATTTGGCTATTTTGTAAACTAGGTCTGTGTCGCCCCTTTTATTCCATGGATTAGGGCGTGTGACATGGAATCGTAGCTGTGAAATATTGGAAATTTATTTTGTAAGCCATATCTATGTCCACAATACCCCTCTCATAGCGTTGACCAAGTTCTGCGATGCCCCATGCATTTATGACCTCAATCTGACTTCTAAACTTATCATGTGCATTTGTCCTTCCTTCCCAAACCTTGTGGTTTTGTTTACACTTTATTTCAAGCTTATGTATCATCCATATATATTTATAATAAACTTACCAAAGATCCTATAACATCAAACACCATGAATTAGATCTCAAAATAACATAATATCAAGGACAACGAACTAGAAACTTAAGCTAAGAACTAGTTTTGCCCTTTTCATCTTTAAATTCTTGTTCAACTCTAGGATTGATCCAATTGGATATTGAAATCACAAATTTAATTATACAATAATAACCATAGGAACCAATTGTAATACCCCAAAACTTTTCTAGCTTAAACTCGTCCCAAAAAAGTCAAGAAATAGCTTCTAGAATAATGATGTTTATTTCATGTGTAATTCTTTAGATTTGGACTTTCCATGACATAGGAAATTGAATTATATTTCCAAAGATATAATATTCACCTAAATTCGATAACTGTGCAAGAATTTATGGCTATTTTAAGTTTTAATCGTAAAACACCGTCATTCAGACCCTTAGCGCATCACGAAGATGGGTAAATTCCCAATTGTCAATTTTTAGTAACCTAGCATGATTGTGGTGCATTGCATTAAAGTTCCAGGTTCCAATCTAGTGGGATAATGCGATGTCTTTGTATCGCAGAGACCCCCAAAGTCCCATTCATCAGTTTTCAGTGAGCCACCGCGATAGTGGCACGTTGCGGTGGCCCATAAAATCGGGACTCCAGTTTAATTTTTTCAGTTTCATTCAGGAGTTAAAAAGGATATTTTGGACTTTTTCCAAGCCTCCAAAATCATCCAAACATTAGATTAAAGGCTATTACAAGCATCTTATGCTATTTTTCTCAAAACTTCTCTCTATCATAAATCCTAAGTTTCAACAACCAATCTCAAGAAACCCATGATTTCACCACTCTTTTCTAAATTAAATAAAAATTTAAAGATGTCCAACACAATAATTTCAAGAATTATCATTCAAGAGCACAAATAGAGTCCCAAAAGCAAACTTGTTCTTCTAGTTTATCGTCTAAGGTATGTGTGGTTTGAACAAGGATAAATCTTTCGTTCTTGTACCCAAAAACTTACTTTAAATTACAAATTGCTGAGTTTTGTATGATTTTCCATGAAATCTAAGTTAGGGTTTATCCCTAATGTTGCTAATTGCATGATTTTGAGATAAAAAGTGATTTGGATATTGAATTACATGTCTACTTTTGAAAGTTAATATGTATGATCATATTTTCTAGATTTTAAGTTGACTTATGAATATTTATATTATCAAGCATGAAACTTATGGTGTTTGACATAAAATTGAACCATGGGTCATTAAGCCCTAGGTTGTATGTTGAAATTTTGAGAATGACTATGATTTAAGCATCTTATGATTAGCTATTTTTAGATTTTGATAGAAAGATTGATTCTTTTGATTCTAAGCTAAGATAGGAATCCATATTATTCACTCAAGTTATGATATAAAGCAAAGAGAAGCATAATCAATTTCACTTATAAACCTTTTTGGTTATTTTTAAGGTGGTTTTCCTAAAAGTTCTGAGCAATAAGTATGAGAGTAGTATTTAACGCCGAGTTGGATATGATTCCAAGGTCTCATGCCCCTGAACTACAAACTATCGTAGGTTTTAAACGCCCATAGTGGGCTAAGAAAGTGATAATTAAAGTTAAGGTTCTATTCTGATGGAAAGGGTAGAACTACTCTCTCCAATATGGGCAAGATGTTGGACTCCATGTCAGCTCACATGGTTTATGTCGGTTATAAGAAACTCCCTGAGTCCCTAGTCCTTGTGTCCTAAGTTCCCAAAAGAAGTCCCTATTTCCTAAAAAAGTCTATTTGTTTTAAGTCTTAAGATAAAACCTTATATTTTGAAGGCTATGGTTTTTAAGAATTCTTAAAGTCTTGAGATGAGGTAATTCCCATTACAGCTGACAAGATAAGGTAGTAGTTTTTATAAATATCAGATTTTAGAACTAAATGTTATGGCTCACTAAACTTAAAGTTTGAATTGCTATGCATATTACATATTTCAGTATTTTAGACATTCCAGCTCATGTGAGCCATTCACGTTTAGCATGCATTATTTTCGGCTATAAATTATGATGATGATTTACTTATGCACTACACCCCCATATACTCAGTACATCCTCAAAGTACTGATCCACATATATATCTATATACTGCATTTTCTTATAATGTAGGTTCAGGTGCTCAGTATCAACAACATGAGTAGTTCGAGCTTCTCTATCTACACTTCCACAACTGGTGAGTCCTCATGGTTCGAGTACCTACTCTTTTAGATTTCCAATCCTTATAGTATTTTGATTTATCATTTCCAGTTTAGTTTGAGTTAGTTGGGGGTGTATCCTAATGGCTCTTTTGTTCTTTATTAGTAGTAGAGGCTTGTTAAACTATGAGTTTGTTGCAGACTATTAGTAGTTGTTATTAAGACATTATCTACCATTTATTCTTTTCTGTTTTGGGTATAATACAATATTACTTCTTGACTAAATTATCTTAAAGTAGGTTCAGACCTAGTAGTAGGCTAAAGGGTTAGCTTAGGGCTACTCGTAGCCTTAAGCACCGTGTGATATCTCAGGATTAGATTTTGGGGCGTTACAAACTTGGTATCAGAGCCTAAGGTATAAAGAGTCCTAAGGAGTTAGACAAGCCGCGTTATATAGAGTCTTGATTATCGGTGTAAAGCGCGCCACATCTATAAGCAAGAGGCTATGGGACGTTTTTAGGAAAACCCTTTCTTTCTTTCAGAATCTATCGTGCTTGCAACTGTCTCTATCTTCTATTAACTCATGCTATTTTATGATAGAATATGCCTCTTCGCAGAGCTAATGCCCATAGGAATGATAATTAGCCACCCCAACCTGTTGATCCCCTGAATAATGTTGTCTTTCAGATGTTAACCCAAGTGGTGACTGCTACTGTTTAAGCAAATAATTAAGCTGCTACTCCTCATCAACAAGGGGATGATGTATCCATATCCATACTTCGTTACTTTATGAGGAAGAATCCACCTAAATTCTTTGGGTCAAAAGTAGGTGAGGACCCACAGTTGTATCTTGATAAGGTAAAAAACATCACCCAAGTTATGCATGTAACTAAAGAGGAGAGCATAGAATTGGCCTCTTATAATTTAAAAGATGTTGCTTATGATAGGGTGGTCATGTGGAAGAAAAGTAGAGGTGAGAATGCAACTCTAATTAGTTGGCAGGTATTTCAGGATGCTTTTCTTGACAGGTTCTTTCCGCGTGAGCTACGGGAAGCCAAGGTTGAAAAGTTTATGAACCTGAGGCAGGGCTCGATGACAGTGAAAGAGTACTTCCTTAAGTTCATCCATCTATCTAAGTATGCTCCTAATTTGATAGCGGACACTAGGTCCGGTATGAGTAAGTTTGTTACTGGGGTGTCGAGATTGGTAGTCAAGGAGTATAGGACTATCATGCTTATCGGAGATATGGACCTTGCTAGGTTGATGATGCATACTCAACAGATTAAAGTAGAAAAGTAGAATGGAAGGGATAGATTTAATAAGAAGGCTAGAATTTGACAGTTCGGGTATGGTCAGACTAGATCCCATGGAGAGAATTGCCTTCAGTTGCAGAATCATTCAGCTATGACCACACCTTCTTTAGCTAGTGCTCCTGCACCCATAAATAGGCAGGAACAGTGGGGTAAGGACACCTCTATGTCCAGATCTTAGAATGGTGTAAGTGGTAGGCCCAGTTATCCCACATATGCTAAGTGTGGTAAAACCAATCCCGGTGAGTGCTTGGCCAAGTAGAAGGGTTATTTTAGTTGTGAAAAGTTACGCCATAGACTTAGAGAGTGTTTGTATGCTAAGAAGGGAAGCCGAGATGTTCGTCTTCAGACTCAGGCTACCAGTGCACCAGCTCCTATAGTTTGCCCAGCCTTTTCTCAGGGTACTTCATCTAGCACAGCTGGCGGTCAGTGCTAGAATTGATTCTATGATTTTCCATCCCACCAGGAGCAGATGGATTCACCAGATATTGTTATTGGTATTCTTCGTGTCTTTCATTTTGATGTGTATGTATTGTTGGATCTTGGGTCGAGTTTATCTTACGTGACCCCATTAGTTGTTGTACATTTTGAGATAAATTTGGAGAACATCCCTGAGCCTTTCTTGGTTACCACCTCTATTGGTGAGTCGATTATTGCTAAGTGAGTTTATAAAAAGTGTCCTATCACTATCCTTCATAGAGTCATGTTAGCAGACTTGATAGAGTTGAACATGGTTGATTTTAATATTATTCTTTGTATGGATTGGCTCCATTCTTATTATGCAACCATAGATTGTCGCGTTCGAGAGATGAAGTTTCAGTTTCCAGATGAGCCAACCTTTGAGTGGTTAGGTAATTCAGTGTCTCCCAAGAGTTATTTCATATCTTACCTTAAGGCCAGAAAGTTGATTTCTAAAGGTTGCATTTACCATTTAGTTTGAGTTAAAGATACTAAGTTTAAGACCCCAACTATTTAGTCAGTCAGTGTAGTAAATGAGTTTCCTGATGTTTTTCTAGAAGATCTCCCAAGGGTACCTCCCGATAGAGAGATAAAATTTAGGATTGATCTTCTTCCGAATACTTAGCCTATTTATAATCCTCCCTATCATATGGATTCCGCAAAACTTAAGAAGTTAAAAGAGCAACTCAAAGATCTTTTAGGTAAAGGTTTCATAAGGCCCAGTGTTTCTCCATGGGGCGCTCGTGTCCTGTTCGTGCATAAGAAAAATGGTTCTTTGCGAATGTGCATTGACTATCGTTAGCTAAATAAGGTCACAATCAAGAACAAGTACCCTCTTCCTAGAATTGATGATTTGTTTGATCAATTGCAAGGTGCAAGTTATTTTTCAAAGATAGACCTTATATCCGACTATCATCAGCTTAGAGTAAGGGAGAGTGATGTCCCAAAGACAACCTTTAGAACTCGTTATGGTTATTTTGAGTTTTTAGTTGTATCATTCGGGCTAACCAATGCTCCAGTAGCTTTCATGGACCTTATGAATCGAGTGTTCAAACATTATCTAGACATATTCATCATAGTTTTCATCGATGATATTCTTGTCTACTCTAGTAGTGAGGATGACCATAAAGAACATCTTAGAATTGTCTTGCAAACTTTTAGAGATCACAAATTATTTGCCAAATTCAGCAAGTGTGAATTTTGGGTAATGTCCGTAGCCTTTCTCAGTCAGGTTGTCTCCGACGATGGCATTAGAGTTGATCCCAAAAAGGCAGAAACTGTAAGGAATTAGCCTAGACCTATATCTCCATCAGACATTAGGAGTTTCTTGGGTTTAGCTGGTTATTACCTCTATTTTGTTCAAGGTTTCTCGTCTATTACATCTTCTATGTCTAGATTGACCCAAAAGAAAGTTAAGTTCCTATGGTTAGATTTGTTTAAGAAGAGTTTTTAGGAGTTAAAGACTCAACTCACTTCAGCCTAGTCTTAGCATTACCTGATGGTATGGATGTTTTTTTTGTTTATTGTGATGCCTCTAGAGTTGGTTTGGGTTATGTATTGATGCAGAGAGGTAATGTTAGAGTCTACGCCTCTAGACAGTTGAAACCTCATGAAAACAATTACCCAACCCATGATCTGGAATTAGCTGTTGTGGTGTTTGCTTTAAAAATCTGGAGACATTATCTGTATGGTGTGCATGTTGATGTCTTCATGGACTACAAAAGCCTACAGTATATGTTTACCTAGAGGGAGTTGAATCTTCGCCAGAAGAGATGGTTGGACTTGTTGAAGGATTATGATATGAGAGTACTATACCATCCGGGCAAGGCCAATGTAGTAGCAGATGCCCTTAGCGGGTTATCTATAGGTAGTGCAACTCATGTGGAGAAAGATAAGAAGGAGTTAGCTAGAGAAGGGCATCGTTTGGCTAGATTTGGTGTTAGGTTGCTTGATACAGCTGAAGGTAATATTTGGGTTCAGAGTAGTTTCGAATCTTTCCTAGTTTTGGAAGTGATGGAGAAGCAAGGCGTGGATCCTAATTTGGTCAAATTGAAAGAGTCAGTTAAAGACCAAAAGATAGAGGTTTTCTCCCAAGGGGAATATGGGGTGTTGAGGTACCAGGATAGATTATGTGTGCCTTTTGTTGATAAGTTGAGGTAGAGAATTATGGATAAGGCGCATGGTGCACGATATTTTATTCATCCCGGTGCAACCAAGATATACCGTAACTTGGGGGAAATCTATTGGTGGAGTGGTATGAAGAAGGACATAGCTGAGTTTGTAGCAAAGTGTGCAACTTGTCAATAGGTTAAGGTAGAGCACTAAATACTGGTGGTACATTGCAAGAGTTCAGTGTTCCTACTTGGAAGTGGGAAGAGATAAAAATATGGATTTTGTGACTGGTTTACCCCAATCGCATCATCATTATGATTCAATATGGGTTATTGTAGACAGATTGACTAAGTCAGTACATTTTTTGCCGGTGCACACGTCCTATACTGCTGAGGATTATGCTAAGATATATATCTGAGAGTTAGTCAGATTGCATGGAGTTCCCTTGTCTATCATTTTGGATAGAGGTACTCAATTCACTTCCCAGTTTTGGAAAGCCTTTCAGAAGGGTCTCGACACCCAAGTTCATCTTAGTTTTGCCTTTCATTTGCAGACAGATGGTCAAGCAAAGAGGACCATCCAAACTGTAGAGGATATGTCGGGGGCATGTGCTCTTGATTTCAAAGGTAGTTGGGATGAGCATTTGCCATTTATTGAGGTCGCATATAATAATAGTTATCATTCTAGCATCCAGATGGCCCCGTTTGAGGCTCTTTATAGGAGGAGATGTAGATCACCCATAGGTTGGTTTGAAGTGGGTGAGGCTATTTTACTTGGGCCTGATGCAGTGTTTGAAGCTATAGAGAAGGTTAAATTGATTAGAGAAAGGTTGAAGACAGCCCAGAGTTGCCAAAAATCTTATGCATATATGAGGAGAAGGGACCTCGAGTTCGAGGTTGGTGATTTGGTGTATCTGAAGATTTCACCCATGAAAGGGGTGAAGAGATTTGGCAAGAAGGGGAAACTTAGTCCCTGGTATGTTGGTCCTTATAGAATTCTGAGTCGTGTTGGGAAAGTAGCTTATGAGAAGAAGTGCGTTGGTGACTCCACAGTCGTAATTCCTTTAGAGAGTTTAGACATTTAGAACAACCTTTTATACAAAGAGATTCCAATTGAGAGTTTAGATCATCAGATCCGTAGACTAAGGAACAAAGAAGTTCCCTTTGTCAAAGTTCTTTGGTGGAACCAGTCGGTTGAGGGCGCTACTTGAGAAGCCGAAGCAGATATACGATCCAAGTACCCTCATATTTTCTACGCAAACTCAGATCTGGATGAAGGTAATACTCTTTCTTGATTCAGTCCTTTTCTAATAAGATATTCAGCTATATAATCGTCTTCATGTAAGTTTATGCACTCACAGATTTACTCAGAAGCTTAGAATCATTTAGATTCAGTTATTCAGTTCATTTCTGATGTGCATGCTACCATATATTCTCATATTTCTTAAAAAATTCAAGTTTAACTAGTAACATTCGAGGATGAATGTCTCCAAGGGGGAGATATTATAATACCCCAAACTTTTTCTAGCTTAAACTCATCCCAAAAATGTCAAGGAATAGCTTCTAGAATAATGATGTTTATTTTGTGTTTAATTCTTTAGATTTGGACTTTCCATGAAATAGGAAATTGAATTAGCTTTCCAACGATATAAGATTCACCTAAATCCGATAACCAGGCAAGAAGTTATGGCTATTTTAAGTTCTGGTTGTAAAACACCGTCATTAAGACCCTTAGTGCGTTGCGGTGATGGGTAAATTCCCAATTATCAAATTCCAATAGCCTAGCGTGATTATGGTGCATCGCATTGAAGTTCCAGGTCCCAATTCAGTGAGACAACACGATGGCTCCGCATTGCGGAGACCCCCAGAGTCTTATTCATCAGTTTCCAGAGCCACTGTAATAGTGGCGCGTCGTGGTGGCCCATAAAATTGGGACCCCAGTTTAATTTTTTTCAGTTTTGTTCAGAAGTTAAAAAGGGTTTGGACTTTCTCCAAGCCTCCAAAATCATCCAAACATCAGATTAAAGGCTATTACAAGCATCTTATGTTATTTTTCTTAAAACTTCTCTCTATTATAAACCCTAAGTTTCAAAAACCAATCTCAAGAAACCCAAGATTTCACTACTCTTTTCCAAATTAAATCAATATGTCAAGATTTCCAACACAAGGATTCCAAGAATTATCATTCAAGTGCACAAATAGAGTCCCAAAAGCAAACTTATTCTTCTAGTTCATCATCCAAGGTATGTGGGGTTTGAACAAGGACAAATCTTTTGTTCTTGTGCCCAAAAACTTACTTTAAATTAGAAATTGCTAAGTTTTGTATGATTTTCCATGAAATCTAAGTTCGTGTTTATACCCAATGTTGCTAATTGCAGGATTTTGAGATAAAAAGTGATTTGGCTATTGAATTACATGTCTACTTTTGAAAATTAATGCGTATGATCATAATTTCCAGATTTTAAGTTGAATTATGAATATTTGTATTATCAAGCATGAACCTTCTGGTTTTGACATGAAATTGAAGCATGGGTCATTAAGCCCTATGTTGTATGTTGAAATTTTGAGAATGACTATGATTTAAGCATTCTATGATTAGCTATTTTCAGATTTTGATAAAGAAAGATTGATTCTTTTGATTCTAAGCTAAGATAGGAATCCACATTATTCACTCAAGTTATGATATAAAGCAAAGAGAAGCATAATTAGTTTTAATTATAAACCTTTTTGGCTATTTTTAAGGTGGATTTCCTAAAAGTTCTGAGCAATAAGTATGGGATTATTATTTAGCATTGAATTGGGTATGATTCCAAGGTCTCATGACCCTGAACTATGAGCCACCATAGGTTTTAAAAGTCCATTGTGGGCTAAGAAATTGATCACTAAAGTTATGGTTCTACTTCGATGGCAAGGGTAGAACAGCTCTCCCCAACGTGGGCAAGACATTGGACTCCATGTCAGCTCACATGGTTTATGTCATTTATAAGAAACTCCCTAAGTCCCAAGTCCTTGATTCCTAAGTTTCCAAAAGAAGTCCCTATTTCCTAAAACAGTCTATTTGTTTTAAGTCTTAAGATAAAAGCTTATGTTTTGAAGGCTAAGGTTTTTAAGAATTCTTAAAGTCTTGAGATGAGGTAATTCCTCTTACAGCTGACAAGATAAGGAAGTAGTTTTCAAAAAGATCAGATTTTAGAACTAAACTTTATGTCTCACTAAACTTAAAGTTTGAATTGCTTTTCCTAATTACATATTTTAGTATTTTATACATTCCAGCTCATGTGATCCATTAACGTTTATCATGCATCATTTTTTGGCTATAAATTATGATGATAATTTACTTATGCATTACACCCCCATATACTCAGTACATCCTCAAAGTACTGATCCACATATACATCTATGTGCTACATTGTCTTATAATGTAGGTTCAGGTGCTCCGAGCATCTCTATCTACACTTCCACAGTTGGTGAGTCCTGATGGTTTGAGGACCTACTCTTTCAGATTTCCAGTCTTCAAAGTATTTTGATTTATCATTTCCATTTTAGTCCGAGTCAGTTGGGGTCCTGTCCCAATGGCTCTCTAGTTCTTTATTAGTTATAGAAGCTTATCAGACTATGAGTTTGTTGCAGACTGTCAGTAGTTGTTATTCAGACATTATCTACCGTTTATTCATTTCAGTTTTGGGTATAATACAACATTACTTCTTGACTAGATTATGTTAAAGTAAGGTTCAGACCTAGTAGCAGGCTAAAGGGTTAGCTTGGAGCTACTCGTAGCCTTGAGCACCGTGTGACATCTTGGGATTAGATTTCGGGGTGTTACACCAATTTCACACACTATAATTCATCGAGATCAACTAGAACAACACCTAGCTCAAGCTTGTAACACTAGTTTTCTCATTTGAACTCTAAGTGACCATCTTGAGCACAAACTTGTTTGAAAGACACCTTAAACATTGTAATTATGTACTTACACATTTGAATGCTTAATTATATCATTATTAGCACATTAAGCATACAAGTAGTCCTCAAACAAGACTAAACAAACCCGGATAACAACATTGAGGTGTATAAATCCACCTCAGATCATTACCCCACACTTGAAGCCTTGTTCATCCTCAAACAACTCCTTACTCTAAGCCTCATAATTATAAGAGACTCAACACTTTTACTATACGTAAAATACTCAAGATAGTACTACAATGACTACACAGAATGAAAGTTTCTACACTAAGCATGTTACAAACACAATTGACAGTTCAAGAATACTACTCTAAAACATCCGAGCCTTAAGAATTGACTCACCTAGTTGGTAACCTCATACATATTGTTCGATTAAAGAGATTATACAAATCACCTAACTATTATCAAGCATGTGCCCTCACAATAACAGAGTTACACATAATCACTCACATAAATGCAATTTATTACAAATTGGGTACAAGAATCAAATTATGCTCACTCTCGCAAAGAATTCACAAGTTACACATGATGAATCATAGGGTTGCCCTTTGTGTAGTACTCCACTAATATCAGAATGTTAAGGTTCAGGACCAAGTAGGTCTTTAATTATTATAATGTAGTCTAAGGGACGGGTATGAACTATTTTGATCAGGAATAATGACTATCTTCCCTAAGAGCTTTACATCATACTTTTCATTTAATTCACCTTTAACAACCACTTTCCACAACTTCTATCTACCCACATATTTTGTTTATCCCTATATCATTAAGCCTATTCATATATACTATGGTGTGAGTATTCTCTATACATAACTTGATCAATTTGAACAATTTTTTTTACTACACAACTTTCAACCACAACACATATCAATTTTTTAAACACTAATGACTATTACTTAGGGGCTTCAATTTCACCTTTTTTCCTACTTAAATTTCAAACTTGTTAACTCAATTAGATTTTAACTAAAGCGCTTAGGAGCTTTGGATCAAATTAAGGTCAGTCAAAGTAGGGGATACAGGCTACATATAAGGATGCCAAAGAAAATAAGCTAAAGCCTCAATGGGGTTAAATAGGATTATGCTCAAGGTTAGGTAAAAAAGGGTATGAATCAAGGCTATCAAAGAATTTCTTATATTATCTCCTAAACCCCCACTCTTTATTTTGCTTTTCATATAAATCAGGTAAGTTCTAGACATCACATGCAACAAGGAATACACAAAACCTCACACACACATGGCACATGCTCAACTCAAGTAGGATCATTATAGTCTCTTAACCAAACAATCACATGAATTCAACATTAAGCCAACAAGTGCAAGAGTCATAATCAATATCCTAGGAGTCTCAAAAGTAGTAATTCACACAATTAACATGCTTTTACAACCGAAACACTGGTATCATGCAGTCATACATACCACTAACAAGAATATCTCACTTACCTAAAACAATTTTTTTTACCCTTCTTCACAACCTACTTTACATTACACACCCCTATGATAGCCACCCTCAAATTAAATGATTTGCATTAGTTAAGGTGCACAATGTCCAAGGAGGACCAGAGCCAAAATAGGTTTATTGTATGTAAAAATGGGAATTTTCTACCCCACACTTAAAAAATCTATTTTGTCCCTAAACTATACTTAAAAGTAGAGATATAAATACTCCCTGAGGCCTCTAGGCCTAGCTAGTAACATATTTATACATCAAGAGGGTCTGGGGACCCACACTCAGTCTTCGTATAGCCCTTATCTCAATTTTTTCGGTACTCAAACTTCCCATTAACCTATGACTCAACAAAAACAAAAGCTATGTGAAGTAAAAACTAAAAATATTAAAAATAAAACCTACCGTAACTTGGGTTGCCTCCTAAGAATCACCTGATTTAGTGTTTCAGCATGACCCACGTCATTCTTAGCCATTTTCCATCATTCTCTTCCTCCTACTTGGAGGATATCATATTATTTATTTCTTACATCTTGATTGTGATCTCTCAAGGTCAACAACTCTCTCAACAATATCCTTTTCAATATTATCAATCTGCTTCAGTCTAGGCTAGGGTATTTGTGTCTTGGTCATCTTAATAAGGAAGTATGAAGAGGTCTTTGGTGAAATAAACTCCACCACCCCATACTTATCCCTTTAAATCACTGTAATCATGCACAAATCTTTGTAGTAGTATAGTGCATTGAGTAGTTAGTAAACTTTGAAAACTGCCTCTTTATCATCCAACCTTATTGTGAATGTGCCCTCTCTTACATCAATCAATGTTCCTCTTGTTTCCAAGAATGGACGTCCCAAAATGACCGGTACTCTTTCATATGCCTGAAAATAAAAAATAATAAGGTTAGTAGGAATAATAAACTTACCAACCTTGATGAGAACATCCTCTATGATTCCTTCAGGATGGGCTAGGGTCCAATCTGCCAATTGAAGTATCCTAAATCTCAGTTTCGGCTTCTCTAAACCCAGAGTATTGAACAAGGAAAGGGACATCAAATTGATTCTTGCCCCTAAATCACTAAGTTCCTAGACCACCTTACTGTTGCCAATTTGAACAGGGAGCGTGAAACTCCCAGGGTCTTTGAGCTATTTGGGCATCTTCTGCATCACCATAGAACAACACTCCTCAATGAGTGCTACTTTCTCAACATCCTGCCGCTTCACTTTGTTAGTGACTACGTCCTTCAAGTACTTAGCGTACTTGGGCATTCCCTGCAAAACATATAAAAAAGGAAGGTTAATGTGAAGCTCTCTGAATGTGTCAAAGAACTTCTTAAAGTATGCATCCTCCTTTGATTTTATAAGCCTCTGTAGGAAATGTGGTGGTGGTGTCTCCTTCACTTGTTCATCAACTTTAGTTTTTGAGTACTCAGACTTCCTCAAATTTTCAGCAACTTTGTTATCTACCTTTTGAGGAACCAACTCCGCATTTACCTCCTTAGTTGTCTTTAGAGGGTATTCATTAAGCTCTTTACCATTTCTCAAAGTGATTGCCATTACTTGTTTAGGCGATTTAGTATCACTTAGAAAATCACTTTGAGGCCTGGCATTTTGCGTTCCTGCTATTTGACCTATCTACTTCTCCAAGTTCTTTATAATAATTTGTTGGCTCTTCACATCTACTACCAACTGTGCTTGGGTAGCCATAATATTCTTCAACATCTCTTTAATATTTCCTGTATGATCTATGGTATAATTACCTTGAACCTGCTGCTGCTGAGTTTGATTAACTGGCCCACGGTATTGATTTGCATTTTGTGTCTGATTTCCACCCCATGAGAAATTGGAATGTTTTCACCAGTTTGAATCGTAAGTGTTACCAAAGTTATGCTAACCTTGACGATTAGCATTCCCCATATAATTTAAAGACTCTAGATTAGCCTCTCAAGTATCCACTACATTCTTACTGCTTCTACAAATCTCACACTACGTATTCACTTGATGAATTGCATTAGCTATTGTTGAAAGTTGTGTAACCCTAAATTTTATATTGATGAGCTGAGTAGTTAGCTGATTTTGTAGTACAACAATCTGAGCTGATATAGCAGTAATCTGGTCTATCTCCAACACACCTGCAACCTTCTTTGGAGCATTTCTTGAGTCAGCATACCACTCAGGATTCCCTTGTGAAATCTGATTCAATAGTGTGTATAATTGGTCATACGTCTTCTCAAGATCTTTCCCACTTGTTGCTGAATCTAAGAAAATATTGGATTTGGCTTAAGACCCTCTATGAAAGTATGAACCAGTACATCATTAGATTGTTGATAGTGAGGGCAATTTCTAAGCATACCTTTAAATCTTTCCCAAGCTTTGTAGATTTTCTCATTCTTTCTGCCTAAAATATAGAATCTCGCTCCTTAAATTTGTTGCCTTCCCAGATGGAAAGAATCGAATAAGGAACTTTCGAGCCAGATCATTCCAGGAAGTGATAGAATTTGGTAGTTCATCATATAACCACCTCTTTGCTTCCCTAATTAGAGAAAAAGGGAAGAGAGTTAGTCTAGTATAATCAGTAGATACCCAGTAGGCATATAGGTATCATGATTTACAAGAAGGTTTGTATGTGCTACTCTGGGTCTTCATGTAATAACCCTAAAAATTGTCCACTTGAATACAACAACTACACCATATTTTGCTTTCATTCAAACTGACCACCCATCTATAGCTTACGGATGGAATTAGTAGAATGGTTTGTAAGTACGATTTCCACTTCACCAATAGGTCTGGCTTTTGCTCGAGCAGGGGCAGTTAGAATCACCGGAGCTAGGGCTCGTGCATTATTTGGATCAATAAGACTAGGATATCTTTGATCCGCCATTTGAACTTCCTGAATTTGATAGTGAGCTCTTCGCTTCTGATAAAATGCCTGTTCTATTTTCGAATAAGGCTTTGCCAACTCTTAACATCTTGCCAGTCCGGTACTTTGCTAGTCCTGCAAAAGTCTGCCTCAAAGATTAAGTTGTTAACACTTAAACTTATTTTCAAAGAAAAAATTTAGAACATTACTAATTATTTGAGTCCCCGACAATGGCGCCAAAAACTTGTTGCGGTCTATCGCACACGCAAGTGCATGTGATCGTACAAGTAATATAGTCACTCAGAGAGTTGGATATTGTACCCACGAGGATTAGTTAACTAGAAATTCTACTAAATTTATTTTCGATGATAGTGTATTAAGTGTTTCAAAGGATCAAGATGATTTTGAAGATTTAAGTAATAGTCTAATTAATAAAGAAAGAACACTGTGTGAAAATAACAACATAAGCAAGGTTGTAAACAATACTAGTGAGAAACTCTAGAGTTGAGATACTTTTAACAATCTTACGAATCTCTATTCCTATTGTAGTTTACTATTGGGTTATTAATTCGCAGGGTTTAGAATATAATCATGGTCTCTCGATCCTCCAATCTTCTACCTAAATAGACATTACAACTACATTATTGAGCGAGGATACAATAATCCATTTAGATGTCTTCCTGCAAGTGAACAACACAAGGCTTCTAGGTATATCTCTATCCTTAACGCTAATTCAAATCCTTTATTTTATACAAGAATAAGAACCTTGCTCCTTACACTCTTTGATTTAACCTATAATTCCCCTCTAGATTCACAAAGGAAAATATGTGTATTTTAATGGTGTCCAATCATCAAAACAGTAAGCACAAGATATTAAGAATAACCCATATGATAATTCAACAATAAAATACTCTATGAATATCAAAGTGTAATCATGTTTTCGGACTCAACCCAGAACAATAGTGTTTAGCCACTTATGGACTTAGTCATAATCACCATAGATGAATGCAAGATAAAATCCATAAATAAACCAAAGTAAAAGATGAAAAAATCGGAAGTGTTTTCCATACACCCTCAAAGTTCCAAAGTCGTTCAAGGTGTCTAACATCAAGTTCAAGTGTCCTATTTATAGGAGGACAATTTGGCCGTTTTGTAAACTAGGTCCGCGTCGCCCCTTCTATTCCATGGACTAGTGTGTGCGGTGCAGACTCATAGAGGTGAAACACTGGAAAATCATCTTTTAAGACATATCCATTTCCGTGATGCCCCTCTCATAGCATTGACCAAGGTCCGCGATGCCTTATGCATTTACGACCTCAATTTGACTTCTAAACTTGTCTTGTGCTCTTGTCCTTCCATCCCAATCCTTGTGGTATTGTTTCCACTTGATTTCCAGCTTGTGTATCATCCATATATTATAAAAATCTCCTCACCAAGGATCCTATAGCATCAAACACCACAAATTAGAGCTCAAAACAACATAATATCAAGGACAACAAACTAGAAACTTAAGCTAAGAACTAGTTTTGCCCTTTTTGATCTTTAACTTCTTGTTCGACTCTAGGCTTGATCCAATTGAATCTTGTACACTATAAACATGTTGTTACACATGTAATTATACAATAATAACCTTAGGAACCCATTACACACACTAGAATTCATCAATATCAACTAGAACAATACCTAGCCCAATCTAGTAACATTAGTTTTCTCATTTGAACTCTAACTTGAGTACAAACTTGTTTGAAAGACACCTTAAACATTGTAATCAAGTACTGACATACTTGGATACTCAATTATATCATTATTATCATATTAAGAATACAAGTAGTCCTCAAAATAAGACTAAATAAGCTCGGATAACAACACTGAGGTGCATAAATCCACCTGAGATCAGGGGGATAAGGTTCACCTTAGTTTAACCTCTCTGAAAGGAGTGCCAAAAGTGAGATGAGAACTAAGTACCCCAATCAGATATAATAGAAATAGGCACACCATACAACTTGACAATTTCCTAAATTAACAACCTCTCACAATCCTCAGTAGAGAAATTAGTCTTCAATGTTAAGAAGTGAGCGGACTTGGTCATCCCATCCACAATGACCCAAATTGAATCAAACTAATGGCGAGACCTTGGAAGACCAGTAACGAAATCCATATTGATCACTTCCCATTTCCATGTGGGCAACTCAGTCTCTTGGGACCACCTACTAGCTCTCAAGTGGTCAACTTCACTTGTTGACAGATTATGCACTTAGCCATAAAACTGGCCATATCTCGCTTCATGTTAGGATGAACAATGTATCTCGATTCATGAGCCTCAGCGAACATCCTCCCTCACAGCCCATCAATATTGGGGAGACACAACCTGCCTTGGTATCTCAAGATACCATCACCACCAATCTAAAAAACTATCATTTTTCATTAGCCCACATCACTCTTAATCCGCATCAAGGTTAGGTCCAAAACCTACTTCTCTTTCACCTCAACACTAAGGGATGACTTTACCACCTTTTGCACTATCACACCCCCATCCTCAAAATCCAAGAGATAGACTCCAAGGTTAGCTAACCAGGGAATTTCCTTTACCAACTCTCCCTTCTCCTCATCCACACGAGATAAGCTTCCTGTAGATAACCTACTACGAGAATTAGAAACCGCATTAGCTTTACCAAGATGATAGCGAAGGCTCATATCATAGTCCTTGAGCAAATTAAGCCATCTCTTTTTCCTAGATTCAACTACTTCTGGGTAAACATACAGTGAAAGATCTTATGATTTGAATAGATATAAACATGAACCCCATATAGATATGGTGCTAGATCTTCAAAATGAAGAACACAACTAATAATTTTAAGTCATATGTCGGGTAATTCTTCTTATGAAATTTTAACTGCCTAGAAGCATACATCACCACCTTACCATGCTGCATCGGAACATAACCCAATCTCATACGGTATGCATCACAATAAACCATGAAGCCGTCAATACCCTCTTATAGAGTTAGAACCAAAGCCGAAGTCAAATTATCCTTTAACTTTTCAAAACTACCCTCACAAGTATCAATCTATAGGAACTTTAACTTTTTTGAGTCAACTTAGTCAATAGGGAAGCAATCGAAGAGAAACTTTCCATAAACCTCCTATAATATCTGGATAAAACCAAGAAGCTTCAAATATCAGTTGGAGTCGTGGGTCTAGGACACTTCTTAACCACTTCAACTTTTTGTGGATCCATGATCCATTCACTAGACACAACATGACCCAATAGGTCACAATATTTAATTAGAACGTACACCTAGAGAATTTAGCATACAATCATTGATCCTTAATGGTCTGAAACACTATGTGGAAGTGATCGACATGATCTTCCTCACTCTTGGAATACACCAAAATATCATCAATAAATACAAGTACAAGCAAATCCAAGAACTAATGGAATACCTAATTTATAAGGTCTATAAACATTGTCGGGGCATTAGTCAATCCAAAAGACATAACCAAGAACTCATAATGGCCATATCAGGTATGAAAAATAGTCTTAGGGATATCCACTTCCCTAATCTTCAGCTGATGATAACCTAACCGAAGATCAATCTTAGAGAAGTACTTAGCACCCTAAAGCTGGTCAAACAAGTCATTAATCCTAGGAAGAGGATACTTATTATTCACTATCATCTTATTCAACTAACGGTAATCTAAACACCATTCAGAGGGACCCATCCTTTTTACACACAAAGAGCACAGGAGCACCCCACGGGGAAATACTAGGACATATAAAACCCTTATTAAGAGGGTCTTTTAACTGCTCCTTAAGTTCTTTCAACTCAACTGGAGCCATCCTATAGGGAGTGATAGAGATAGGACGAGTGTTTGGAAAAAGATCAATCCTAAAATCAATCTCCCTGTCAGGAGAAACATCAGGAAGATCATCGGGATAGATTGCAATGAAGGACCCTCGAAACTAGAATCTTTAACATAAACTAAATGGTATAGACACCCTTTGGAGATCAACCTCCGAACTCTAAGAATACGAAATGAATCTCCTCTTAGGAACTAGGGAGCTACCTTCCCATTCAATTACCAACTCATTTAGGACTTTAAAACTAACCCTTTGGGTCGTATAGTCAAGAGATGCATAGCACGAGTACAACAAATCCATCCCCCAAATCATATAAAGTCTAATATGTACCACTCTATCAGATCCACTAATATCTCTCTACCCTGGATAGATACTATGCAACCCCTATAAAATATTCTAACCACAATAGAGTCACACACTAGAGTAGATACAAAAAAGGGATCTGGAGTACACTCGAGGACAAAATCAAAATGAATAGACACATAAAGGGTCACATAAGAAGGGGTAGACCTCAGATCTATCAAACAATACACATCACGGGAAAAGAATTGTAATGTACCAGTGACAATATCTGGAGATGCCTCAGATTCCTAGTGAGTGGAAAGAGCATAAAATGATTCCGACCAATGCTGAAGATCGAAGCAGCATCCTTTGGTATAGAAGCTGAAGACGTGGCAATCAAAACCTTATTAGTTCAACAGAACCCTGACTGATGGACAATCCTATTATAGGTGGCCCAACTAACCATATTTAAAGCACTTATTCCTCTCTTTATCATAAAATCCGTGATGAACCTACCCATAAAATCGGCAAGAGAGATAAGACGGGGATAACTGAGCTCCATTAGCCTGAGACTGGGCACCCTGTGCTCTAAATCCACTATTTCTCTGAAAATAACGATCACCGGATGACTTAAGGTATGGAGAACTACCTGTAGAATAAGAACAAGAATTTCCCCACTTTTTCTTAGACTATTTTCCTATATTTCTACCACTCTACTGCTGACCTTCACCCTGATTCGAATGCCAAAACTTCTTTTCTACCTCTACCCAATTTATGCCTACTTCTTCTTTTCCTCCTTGACCTGTTGCATATACACCACATATCAAGAGATATCTATATCCTTGTTCAAATAGGCAGCCTTGCTCTTCAAGATCAGATCGCGCGATAACCTGAAAGCAAACTTCCTCATCCTCTCTCTTATAGAAGACACTATCTCAGGAGCATAATAGAACAACTGGTGAAACTTTAAGGTATACTCCTTAACAATTATCCTGCCTTGCCTCAAATTTACAAACTCCTCGACCCTTATTTCCCTCATCTCTCGAGGAAATAAATGAATAAGAAAAATACCTGAGAAGTCATCCTATAGTGCTAAATTTACATCATCATCCCTAGACTAATCCCACTCCTCTTACCATTGATATGACACATCTTTTAGTTGATATGTGGCAAAATCCACACCTTCGGAGTTAGAAGAATGCATAACTCAGAAGATCTTATCCATTTCATCTATGAATCCTTGAGGATCCTCCTCAACCTTAGATCCAGTAAAGGTTGGAGGATTGAGACTCATAAACTGCCCAGGTTGAGTAACCTTAGAAGAACTCACAGTAGTACTGGCAGGACTCATTTGACATGATTGAGATATCACCAACTAGGTGAACAGATAAATAAATAGATAAAACTCAGCATTAGAAATATCTCCCTGAGGCGATGGGGCATGATCATTATCATCAGGAGATTGAGTCATAGATTGGGCCTGAACTCCATAAGTAGAATGAGCTCTATCGACATTGTCCTTAGATGGGACAAGAGTGTTTCCACGTGCATCATATCTTCTTAAAGGCATAATCTAAAAGTCAAACAAATAAGGATTAGAGGAGATTTAAGACCTTGACTCTATAGATGGAAATAGAACAACAAAAGAGAAAAATATTCCTAAATGTCTCGTAGCCTCTCACTTATAAGTATGGCAGGCTACATACAAATAAAAGAGATTCTAATTGACACGATTTTATGAATTCCTAATAAAACTAAACCTAGTCTGATACCATCTTTATCACAACTCGAACCAGGCCCTGGCTGTGACGGGTATTTCAAGTCCACTGAGGATCGGAGACTACCCCTATATTTCCTAGCTAAACAGGATATAACACTTCTAGCGGTGACTGAAATCCAAACATGTAAGAAGATAGAGAGGTAATAACTCAAAGAAATCTAAGTATGTAAATATCAATACCCAATTCAAAGTGAAATCCACAAAGCCTCTACAAATTCAAAAATAATTTAAGTTGGGACATGCCCTAAACCTTGATAAGGACAATGACAATGATAATGTTAATGTGAACTCTTTAATTCTAGTTTATAAAGAGAAATCGATGGAATAATCAAGTCTTCCCAAAAATAGAAGCTCACCACTTCACCGCAAATGATCGATGAACCAAGCTGATTCACCTAACACTGTGTAAAAAAAGTAGGATTTCCTTCAGATCCTGTATCACATGGGGATACAACATTTGGAGAAAGTTAGTGGGTTAAGCAACAATATGTAACTTAGGGATAAGGATAAAGTAATGACAATTAAAAAATCTAGTTCAACTCAATGTACATGTTGATATAGATATGTGCATACATATATACTTATATAAAATTCTGGGATAGAGAACAAGGCTTATCATGCACTTTAAAAAGTTAGCCTAGATTGTATAGCTTAACCATCATATAATAGTACCCATGGGCTATATGGGCCTAGCTCTCACCCCTTGGTCAGGCACCAGTGCGTGTAGCCACACAAACCAAAGAATAATCTCATATATATGCACAGGGGACTCGAACCTCCCAACCATATACTAAAGTGAATTAAGCACATGATCATGCAATGTATTATGGGGGAATCGAACCTCCCAATCATATAATAAGGTGGACACAAAATACCTAGTCATAAGAAAAAGGACTTGAACCCAAGGTTATTTAGACCCCCGAACCAGTAAATGCAGTTTCCAGTATTTTTCCCTTGGAATCGCCACTTTTACAGCCCATCTACACAATTCACTTTTAAGCCCCATTAAAATATTTATCACACATTCCCATTTATTGAACCATAATACACATTTAGGTATACATTGTTGGTATTGTCATACCAACTGCACTTGCAAGGTAATATCAATATATAATTTGAATTCCATTAGCTCGGGAGAACAACTTTCTTTGTTCATTAATAAAAGGTGGAGAGGACACCGGGGTCCTTAGTTCATTAAGTCAAACCATCATGTTTCAAATAACCTCTTTATATCATGAAATTGTTCCAAAAATAGTTTAATGCACTTTTACTCATGCTCAAAATCGCTTCCACAAAATTTAGGTTGGGATTATTACCAATTCAATTGTCAATATTTTAAAAAAATTTGAAAATTATAATCCCCTAGTTTATTCATCATACCCATGCATCAAATTGATTTCAAAACCACTATTCACAATATAACTAAATACATATGTAAACATGAAACATCACATAAACAACAAACATTCAAAACCCTCAACCAATGTTCCAAAACCAATATCAAAACCACATAGAGAACTATTTAAAATACAGTCTTTCACAAAGTAATAGTTGGAGAAGATTAACATTCCTAAAATACCAAGATTTATGGAGAGAAATTAACCCTTGAGCCTTAGAAGACCAACTTCTTAGAAATCCTAAATATCTTGACCTTGAAGAATTTAGAGAGTTTTTGAGAGTATCTTGAGTACTAAAGTGTTGAAAATAATGTATCAAGGGTGTTTTATAATCATGGGTATTAAGTGAGGGAAGAGGAAAATGTCCAAAATGCCCCTAACTTTAAAGATGAAAAATTATCGCCTGTGACTACGGGTCACTATATGACTCGTAAGGACTCATTACGGCTTATCACCACGAGTTGTAGTCGAGACAATAGCTGAAGGACCCCCTTCTGGTAACCCTATGACTCATTATGTGACCCTACGACTCGTAGGGTCATAGTCGTAGTCAAGACATAATCCTTTGGGCATCATACTGGTTTGGATAGGGATAGGACTATACGACTTGAGTTTTTATGACTCACTAGGAGCCACTCGTAATCAGGAGAGTAACTTAGGCTACCTTTACTGGACACCCTACCATTTGGGTCCTATGACCCGCAATGACATGTTACGACCCGCAGGGTGAGTCATAGTTAGAACACTGAGTTCAAAAACTCAGAATTTTTCATGGCCAATACCTGGGGTGTCACATATTATCATCATGGTTCATCGAGACTCTTAACCCGATGGCCTATCCTTTTTTTGTGATAGAACTTGAATTTTTCATCTTACCCTCAATCAACTTATAGTTCAAAGTGCAATTGGACTTGTCAACTCATGTCCTTACAAATATAGTTACTTTTCATCTTTTATAAACTTTAGCATGAATAAATATAATATACATCTTCTATTGACTACTTCTTTAACATGAAAGCAAACAATGTGACCTTTATTTGCCAAAAGAAAAGTAACCACGAAAGAAAACTACTCTCTTACAAAGTTGTACCGAGATCACTACTTGAGCATGTGAGCAAATATGATTCAATGATCAAGAACATATAAAATAGTAAATACTTATCTTATGAAAAGAATTTTATCCTTGATACGTGCATTGACTGAGTTTGGTACTATAGGAAAGAAAATTAGATCTCACATAATAAATTAGCCACTCGAATTCTAATAACGTGTTATGAAATATAAAGTAGTGGAAGAAAAGAATTGAAAGAGAAGAGAGACTAATTCTTATTTCACAATGAAAATGAGGGATGAGAGGGACGATTTACAATGAATAGAACCCCTCTATTTATAGGGAAAATTCCTATGAATTTTTCTTCAAAAGATAGGCATTCCATCTCTTGATAGACTCTCACTAAATCTTGATAGATATCCATATGAATTGATAGATATTCACTACATCTTGATAGATGCTCAATATATCTTGATAGATATTCACTATATCTTGATGCGCACATACACACATATATATAATAAAAACGGATAGTCTAGCATGAGGTTATGCCAAGTGACATCTTAAGGACTAGCAATTTACAACCAAAAACTATTTGTGGATGATTTAATTATTTTATATTAATTTCATATTTATGTTATATATATATATATATATATATAATAAAGGAGAATAGTCTAGCATGAGGTTATGCCAAATTACATCTTACTAAATAGCATTTTACAACAAAAACTATTTTGTAGATGATTTAATTATTTTAGGTTAATTTCATATTTATTTCATATTGTGGTAAAAAACAACTAAGTTTGACTTTCATTGGATGAAAAAATATTAAGATTGACTCTTATCGAATAAAAATATTAAGATTGTTTAATTGTTTCATATTATTTTATATTATGATTATTTAATATCTCAAGTTCTTCATATCTATCTATCTATCTATCTATCTATCTATCTCTCTCTCTCTCTATATATATATATATATATATATATAGGATTAAAATTCTGTATACAAGATAAAGGAGGATGCTTATTAACAAGAGACGGAATAATGTTGTTTAAAGATCTAACTTACACACCTGTACAAACAAAAATATTACCAACAATACATAGAACCCTAAGCACCACTAAAAGAAAATTAGGAGATTTACTTCCAGAACCTTGCTGTGAGGACTGTACAAACAATACCTGCAGCAACCTGTCAAGAGAAAACATGGAAGAAATTAAAAACTATATGTTGTTAAATGCAGAAGGACAAGAATGCCTAGAGAATATAGAAAAAGAATATACAATAATAAGTATAGAAACCCAATTCTATAACTTCAGGAAAGGGATAGATAAAATAGGAATAATAAATAGTCCAAAGGACTTGGATAATATAATATCTATACTAGATGAAATGGAAATAATAGGAGAAAGACCATTAGCTCATTGGGATGCCAATGAATTAATGTGTAAATTAGACATAATTAATCCGGAGTATACTATCAAGACCGCCCCCATAGAAGCAAATAATGAAGACACTAATGAATTTGATATACAGATTAAGGAACTTTTAAAATTAGGAGTCATAAGAAGATCTACATCTAGACATAGATCAGCAGCCTTCATGGTACGAAATCATAGTGAGCAGGTAAGAGGAAAGGCTAGAATGGTAATTAATTATAAGAGACTAAATGATAATACAAAGACAGATGCGTATAAACTACCAGACAAAAATGAACTAATAAATAGAATCCAAAATAAACGAATCTATAGTAAATTCGATTGTAAATCCGGTTATTGGCAAGTAAAGATGCATCCAGAAAGCATCGAATGGACTGCATTCACATGTCCAGGAGGACATTTTGAATGGTTAGTCTGATACCAAAGTGAAAATGTTTCGATATTTTAAATGTTTCAATAGTTATAAATAATCAAGGTGGAAATTCTCGTGTTGTTGTCTTATCAAGTTTGTAAATCCTACTCAGTACTCCCTCTCTTTCATAGTTTCTTCATTTTTAAAGCTCTTATACCATATATTTTCCCCAGATTTTTACCCCCTTTTTTTTTTTTTTTAACTTACCCTGTTCATTTCTTCCTCCTAATCTATGTTCTTAACATCATACTTCTTTAACCACACCCCGGAACATTGTTACCTGGCAACTAACATTCGTCCTATGTCTATTCTGCAGACTTGGCGGACTATCAAGGCCAGAATTCCTAGGAATTTACAGGTTAATCCATCGTTGCTATTAAGAAATTAAGAGGCTAACCATATACTAAGGGCAAGAATTTTTAGAAAGGAATTTTATAATTTACATGGTATGATATGTAGATGTATTTAAAACATGGATAAAAATTATAACAATATAACAATACTATTTTTGTGGGGAAAATACATAAGTAAGAACTTACATGAAATAACTAGAGGAGAGGTTTCCCTTTCGGGAACCCCCTAAAGAGCTGATAGAAACCTTGAAGCTTTTATTAAAAAACAAGTTAACGTTTTTAGAGTTTATACAAGGAAAACCAGGTTGAACTATGTTTTTGGGAGAAGGGATTGATACATTTTTGTTGGGTTGGAGTTGGGTGATTTCTCTACTCTACTTAGTTTCTGAAATCGCTCGCCTTATATAGGCAAATATTTCAGAAAGGAGTGGTCTAAAAACATACTACGTGGCCATCATAGAGTGGGCCGACACTAGTTGATAAGGATAAGAAAGAAAGTTCCAATAATGCAAGTCGGGTGCTCATTGGGCCCCATCGTCACATGCATTGTTAAACTTCTTTCAAACTTATCTGGACGCGTGCTTCATCAGTTTTTCTTTCTTTTCAGAAAGTAGTGATAAAGGAAGCACTCACAGGACATAAAGTGGGCATCCCCACCTGACATATATATTTACAAGACATAAAGTGGGCATCCCCACTTGACTTATTCCTATAGTACTGTGTTTGTCTTCAAGTGTCCAAGTTGTGCAGGGCGATTGAATCAAAACTCATTCCTGAGTCATCATCCTCATACGGATCCTGTGCATCTTGGAAATTAAAATTATTGTCTTCATCATCTCCGTCTGAATTATTGTCTTGCTCTTCATTTGAGTCGAAGGGTTGTTCTGGAACAATTCTTTCTGAACTACTGGGCTGTGCTGTAGATTGTTCATTTACGTATTTGTCTTGAGTCTGGCTACTGAAAAATTTATCTAATGTTTGTTTAATTATGGTTTCTATAGTCTGATTTTTTCTTTTGGCTGCTAGAGTCTTTCTAAGCTTATTTTCTGATTTTGTTAATTTAGTTTTTGATGAAGAACATCCTTCATCTTCACTTTTTGGCAAAGTGACAGCCATCAACGGATTTGTTTTGTCTTTACCGGCTACCGTTTGAGCCGGACTAGCTGTACCCACATCCGGTACAGTGGATTTCTTAGCATTTAGAGGGAAATGCACACCCTTCTCATCCATTTTTTGAGGAGATGGAGAACTCTGTTCTGGCCTTGTCTGTGTCTGAGCATCCGTCCTATTTGTAGAGTGCTGCTGTTTGAGTCTGACTTCTAGCATCTGAATCTGCTTAATTAATCTATTGTTCTCCATGATAAGGGACTCCTTTTGAGTATTCAAGGATTTGAAGTTGTCAGTCATGGAAGAGCAATGGTCATAAAAAATTACTTTCCCAGTATCTTTCTGTATATTATATTGTGGAAACTGATCTGGGTTTTGTCTAAGGGAAGGAGAAATATAGTAATTTGGACCTAAGTATCCTCTGGCATGGTTTGTAGCTTCAGTAAAATCATTGAAACCTTTAAACAGAGGAGTTTTAATGCCTTGTATGGAGTCTAAAACTTCTAACCATGTTTGAAAAATACCATTGGTTTTGCCATGTATTACCACGTAATATTTAAAACGAGGTTTATTTTTCTCTGACATGTATTGACATAAGGCGTTCATAGAAGCCATAAAATGATGGCGACTTTGTTTATTGTATGAAATCCATAAATTGTCTACTAAACAGTTCTGAGTTCTATCTAAAACGTAATCTGGTCTAACTCTAAATGACATATTACTTTCTGGAAATGCTACTAAGTTAAATGGTCCGAATTGAATTCGTTCCAATGTCTCTACGGCTTCTAAGGGTCAAAATGTAAATTACCTAGCATTGTCTGTTGATAAGTATCTGAAGACGAAGCTACTCCCTTTCCTTTGTCAGCGGGAGGTTGTCTTGTTGGTCTCATTCTGAAAACAAATAAGTAACATTAGGCTTATTTGTTTATTCCTAGCTGAAGTCTACTTAGTTGATCTGCCAATGCATTTTCTTTACCTTTAATATGTTCAAATACTATGTTTTTATATATAGATATGGTATCTGTGAAATTTAACCATCTTCTTCTACTACTATTTTTATCATTAATTTTTTGATGAAATTTAACTATTGCCTCACAGTCTGTTCGAACTAAAATTTCTTCTTTGTTTAGTATGTATAATTTAAAACTGTTTAAACCATATATTATTGCTAATACTTCTAAATCGATGGCACTCATATTTCCTTTTTCCTTGTAAGCGCCACTTTGATACCCACAAATTTGTTCTTCATTTTTACTGCTATATTTATTGGGTCTTGCCTTTAAAATAGCTCTCCATTCGAGGTCACTACCATCTGTTTGAATAATTAAATAATCAGACTCTAAAGGAATTTTTAGGTCTGGTATATTTTTGATTTTTTCTTTAATATTTTGAACTAATTTGATATCTTCTATATTAAAATGCTTTTGTCCTTTACTACCAGTTTTAGCGTATAATGGTCCAGCTATTTTGCCTAAATCTTTAATAAAATTTCTTGCGTAATTTACTAATCCTAAAAATTTTTGTAAATCCTTTGTTGTTTCTAATTTGTCTGGCATATCTAGAACCTTTTTTGCTATATGGGGTTGTAGTTTTATTTTTCCATTACCAAGCGTTATTCCTAAAAAATTAATATAGGTTTTACATAACTCCATTTTTTTTTTTGCTTACTATTATGCCATGTTTAATAAATAATCTAAATACCATCTGTAAATGTCCTAAATGTTCTTGCATGGTTTGGCTAAATACTAAAATATCATCTACATATACAAGTATAAAATGCTTATATTCTCCGAAAATATTATCCATTTTTCGTTGAAAAATGGGCGGAGCGGTTTTTAGTCCAAAAGGCATGACTAACCATTCAAAATGTCCTCCTGGACATGTGAATGCAGTCCATTCGATGCTTTCTGGATGCATCTTTACTTGCCAATAACCGGATTTACAATCGAATTTACTATAGATTCGTTTATTTTGGATTCTATTTATTAGTTCATTTTTGTCTGGTAGTTTATACGCATCTGTCTTTGTATTATCATTTAGTCTCTTATAATTAATTACCATTCTAGCCTTTCCTCTTACCTGCTCACTATGATTTCGTACCATGAAGGCTGCTGATTTATGTCTAGATGTAGATCTTCTTATGACTCCTAATTTTAAAAGTTCCTTAATCTGTATATCAAATTCATTAGTGTCTTCATTATTTGCTTCTATGGGGGCGGTCTTGATAGTATACTCCGGATTAATTATGTCTAATTTACACATTAATTCATTGGCATCCCAATGAGCTAATGGTCTTTCTCCTATTATTTCCATTTCATCTAGTATAGATATTATATTATCCAAGTCCTTTGGACTATTTATTATTCCTATTTTATCTATCCCTTTCCTGAAGTTATAGAATTGGGTTTCTATACTTATTATTGTATATTCTTTTTCTATATTCTCTAGGCATTCTTGTCCTTCTGCATTTAACAACATATAGTTTTTAATTTCTTCCATGTTTTCTCTTGACAGGTTGCTGCAGGTATTGTTTGTACAGTCCTCACAGCAAGGTTCTGGAAGTAAATCTCCTAATTTTCTTTTAGTGGTGCTTAGGGTTCTATGTATTGTTGGTAATATTTTTGTTTGTACAGGTGTGTAAGTTAGATCTTTAAACAACATTTTTCCGTCTCTTGTTAATAAGCATCCTCCTTTATCTTGTATACAGAATTTTAATCCTATCACAAAGTCTGATCCTATATTTAAATTCCTAGCTAATATTCGGTTTACCTTATAGACTGGGTTGTAAAATTGATTGCAAGTATTTAAAAAACTTATCTGTGCATTCTCTATGTAATAGCGACTAATATTTTGAGAGCCATCCATTTGAGTGGCTAGTATTGGTCTATCTAGTATTTTTATTAAGTGTTCTGGTACTATTGCTTTATTAATTAAACAGCTAGTACATCCCGGATCTATTAGGGCTAAAGTTTCTATTTCGATATTTTGTACTTTAATTTTTACTAAGACTTTAATGGTTGAAAATTCTTTATCTTCATTACATATTAAATTTGTATCACTATACATAAGTTCTGCTTCTAATTTTTCTAAATGTACTGTTTCTACCGTTTCTTGTGTATCAGCTTCTTCCTTAGTCTTTCCTTTTTCTAGAGTAGTTAATCTTTGTTCTAAATCATTTAATCGGGTCTCGAGAGTAGATACTCTTAAGTTTAGGATTTGATTATGATTATATTTCAGTCCATTACTCGTTTGTGATTCTACTTTAATTTTTAAAATATTTTCTATACAATTTATACATGCTTCTAGGTAACATTTCTTGCATTTTGCTCTATTTTCTTTACTTGGATACCAACTACATATACTGCATCTATTACTATCTAAACCCTTATTTCTTTGGAAATCATGTTCACAGTTCTGATCAACATTCATTAGGTTATTTATTGTTAGGTTTTGTAAATCTAAATCGTCTATTTCTTGGCCTAATTCATTGACTAAATTATCTTCTTCTGATTCAGAAGAGTCGGATTTTGAGTTATCTTTATCAGTTATATCAATACTTATTATGGAATAGATACTCTCTGTGTCTGACATATATTCATCTACATTTAGTAAAGTTTCTTGGAAATCTTCTATTAATTGTGAATTTCTTGTTCTATTGTTATTTCTTTTTGGGCATACATTAGCTAAATGATCTATGCTGCCACACGTATAACATTCTAATTTATTTTTATAGTTTCTATCATTTCATATTTTCTCACATGTCTATCTCTGTTTAGCCAAGGTTTTTTAGCTTTTGATTTTCTTAGAAAGTATCGTTTTCTACTATATGGTTTCTGATTATTTTTCTTCTTATACTTCCTATGTTGTTTCTGATCATAATTTTGAGTTGTGTATATAACTGATTTACAGAAATTCATTTCATTTTTCTTTAACTGTTTTTGTATTTGTATATTTGTGCATTTTTCAGTTAAGATATCCATTATATGCTGGGTTCTGTGTCCTATTGTCCATTTAAAATGTGGGTTTGCTGCTACTCCATCTCTTTTATACCATCTATCTTCTATTTCTCTTCCTAAAGCTCCGGGTAATTTATTAAATAATTTTTTACCCAAATCTTCGTTGAAGGTATTTCCACTGACAGTACAGTAGTAGAAGTAATCTTGTAAAAACTTTTTTATGTATACCCAGTGTGAAATACTGAGTTGTTCTAACTTAATTAAGGCTTCTTTTTGTAGAGCTATTAATCCACTATTTGGATCTTTTCCGGTTAGTAACATATGCATTTTATTTGTAAAATTATAAGGATTTGGACCCATACTTAATAATATTTGAAAGTCATGTGGACAGTTAGTCTTGAAACTCTCCCATGTAGCTTTGGCAGATTCTCCTAAAAAGGTTTCTAAATATTTGTACATTGTTTCTACGTCCGTTTCTGTGTAATGTCTTGAGTAGTCAGCTGCAACAATTCCTTTCCATAAGTCTATTACGGTATCCCACATTTGAGGGTCATGTGCGGCTATATTTAAGATTTTACCTTTACTACCTCCTTCTTGTAATTTAATTGGTTCTTCTATAGGCATTCTTTTTCCTGCTGGTTTTATATATTCTCCTTTAATTTCTGTATCTTGGTTTACCCTTATTGCTGGTCTTCTAGGTACATTGCCGGTGCTATAATCTATTGGTTGTACATTCTGATTCGTCTGTTGGAAGGGGCTAGCACTTGAAGAGCTAGCTGGTTCAAGTTCAGCTAATTCTTTGTAACTTATAGTGGAACTTAGTATTGATATTGTATCTTCTTCAATCTTATTATAAAAAGATTCATTACTTCTATATCCTAAATTATCTTTTCGTTCTAGACAATTTTTGAAATGTTCTATGCATTCGTTTATTTTCATGTCATCTTTTTGGCATCCTTTGCATTTAAAAGTTATGTTTTTATATTCGTCTGCCAATTTTTCTGCTTTTTCTATAGCTATATCTACTTCATATCCCTCTTGTAAAACTTCTATATTCATAAATTCACTTTCTGTTTCTATATTACTTTCTGTTTCATCATCGTCTAGATTTCTTTTTGTTGTATAATTATAGTTTGTAAATCTTACTGAGGTTTCTCCCTTACTTGTAGTGTATAGTAAGTGAGAGTCTGGTGTAAACGTTTTTGGTTTTGTGAATTTATTTAGATTCCATTCTAAACCCGCATATATTTCTGGGTCTATTTTTATTGGTTTAATAAGGCTTATTCCTTTATTTCCCATTATCTCAACCACATCGTCTACTTTTAATTTAAATTTTGTGTTACTACTTAGAGTTAACTTACCTATGAAACCTATGCACATTAATAAATTATTTCCACTATTCATTTCCTCGTATCCTTTAGTTTGGATTCCTATTTTAATATTTCTTTCGAATTCCTTTAGATTCATTAGAAAATCTGGACTAATATAAAAAATGCCTCCATTATTAGTCATATCTACTTCTGTTAATCCTATTATGGATTTTTTAATATCTGACCATCTATCATCATAAATTGTTATTAAAACTTTTGCTCCTAAGTTTTTTCTTGTTAATCCTTTTATTCCTATAACAATTAATCCCATATGCATTAAAAATCTGGGGAAAATATATGGTATAAGAGCTTTAAAAATGAAGAAACTATGAAAGAGAGGGAGTACTGAGTAGGATTTACAAACTTGATAAGACAACAACACGAGAATTTCCACCTTGATTATTTATAACTATTGAAACATTTAAAATATCGAAACATTTTCACTTTGGTATCAAAGCGAGAAGGTTTTGGGTAATAACTCGCAAAATATAATTATAACTTCTGTATGAAACAACATAGATCCTTTCAAGACATAAGGAGTAGCTATTTTTTCTTATATCACGAATATAAAAAGATTCGCGGCATAAAACAAAGAAAAATTCATTTAGAAGAGAGTCTAGAAAAATTAAAAACAGCTTGTAGACAAAATAAAAGAATTAATAGATCTAGACGAGCTTATGAACTAGCAAGTACTATACATTGGGAAATACAAGGTTGCCAGAGTGATCTTGAACATTGTGCTAGAATAGTAGAGTGGATCAGAATACAAATAAGAAATAAAGCCTATCAACTAGGATAGTAGATGCCAATAAGATACATCCATTATATTAGAGAGGTACAACGTCAATACTATAGGGAAATAACTTACAAATGGGAAATCACTAAAATACGAAAGCAATTTATAGAAAAACTAGAAAAACTCGATAAAGAGATAAAAGGGTTAGAAGCAGATATTAAAAAATATAGAAAAACAGAAAACTACGAAATAGTTGCTATAGGAATAAACCGGTACAAAAACCTTTTAATTGATGAACGATCTAATTTAATAGAAACTATAGAAGAACTAGACGTAGATTTAACCTGGTCAAAAAATAGATTACGATATCAAACTAAACTAAGTAAACAATATCTTAGCCTAAATCATCTAGGATAAAACATAGCTTCGATAAAGAGATTAGATTACTTAGATCTTAGTTTTCAACCAGCAAAGAAATATAGAATATTAAAAGATCATTCTACAATAAGGTGTAATTTTAATCAAGGAGAACACCTCTTACATTCCGAAGATAAACAATATAATACAATAATAGACTTTTTAATAAACTTTAGTGAGAAGACGCAAGAAAAAGATAACCATATAGTAAGGACTCTAGAACAGATAGAAGTTACTCAAAGTAAACATAAGAAAACGTTAGAAAAAATAGAACAGAATTTAGATTATTTAAAATCACAAGAACTAGAAATAGACAGGAAAATCCAGTATCTAAACCATAAATTTAATTTAGAACAGATACCTACAAAAATAGAAATAGAAAAACTAATAAAAACATTAGTAGAAAAACCAAAAGAACTAGAACTAAAAACAACACAATTAATATCTACGCTTATCGAACAAGTAGAAAATATAACTAGAGAAATTAAAGATTTACAAGAAGTAACAAAAAGATTAGAAGAAATATCGCTTTCATGAGTGAAGAGGATATAAACTATTTAAAAGCATTACAAAAATCAAGAATCCATCATAGTGAACCAGAGGGATTGTCTAGATACATACCAACAAGTGTAACAGACAAAACTCTGCTAAAACAAAATAATACCATAATAGAACTATTAATAGATTTGCATAGAAAGATAGATTGTTTAATTAAAGACAAAGAAATAGCTACAACACCAAAGGAACCAGAATTACCTAAAAAGATAGATATCTTAATAAAAGATAAAGAAGCCAAAGAAAAACAAAATCCTATTTCAGAAATAGACAAACTTGTAAATCAATTAAAACAAATTGAAATAACTCCTCAAAACGAACGTAAGAAGATAATAAGAAAACCACAAAAATGGACCTTTTATCAAATAGACGCAGAACCATCCAAGGACAAGGAGAAGATAGACAAAGAGTCGTCAGTTTCTCAGAAAATAGGATAGGAAATAATAACATATTATCTAGAATATGTAGAAGACAATCTAACAGAGAACAAAATCAAGAGCTTAATGAAATAATAGATGTAGATAAAGATTTACAGATTTTTCAACAACATCAGTTAAAATTATTAAATCCTAAGACGTTATATAATGCAGGATATTTTTCTTCAGATAATCAATTATATAGACAATATAGGGAAGAACAAATATCAGCTTTAGGAGAAGATTTTAAAATATTAGACTTAGTAAATACTAATTCACTGAAACACATAAAAAATAGTAAAATGATTTTAATGCATATGGGATTAATTGTTATAGGAATAAAAGGATTAACAAGAAAAAACTTAGGAGCAAAAGTTTTAATAACAATTTATGATGATAGATGGTCAGATATTAAAAAATCCATAATAGGATTAACAGAAGTAGATATGACTAATAATGGAGGCATTTTTTATATTAGTCCAGATTTTCTAATGAATCTAAAGGAATTTGAAAGAAATATTAAAATAGGAATCCAAACTAAAGGATACGAGGAAATGAATAGTGGAAATAATTTATTAATGTGCATAGGTTTCATAGGTAAGTTAACTCTAAGTAGTAACACAAAATTTAAATTAAAAGTAGACGATGTGGTTGAGATAATGGGAAATAAAGGAATAAGCCTTATTAAACCAATAAAAATAGACCCAGAAATATATGCGGGTTTAGAATGGAATCTAAATAAATTCACAAAACCAAAAACGTTTACACCAGACTCTCACTTACTATACACTACAAGTAAGGGAGAAACCTCAGTAAGATTTACAAACTATAATTATACAACAAAAAGAAATCTAGACGATGATGAAACAGAAAGTAATATAGAAACAGAAAGTGAATTTATGAATATAGAAGTTTTACAAGAGGGATATGAAGTAGATATAGCTATAGAAAAAGCAGAAAAATTGGCAGACGAATATAAAAACATAACTTTTAAATGCAAAGGATGCCAAAAAGATGACATGAAAATAAACGAATGCATAGAACATTTCAAAAATTGTCTAGAACGAAAAGATAATTTAGGATATAGAAGTAATGAATCTTTTTATAATAAGATTGAAGAAGATACAATATCAATACTAAGTTCCACTATAAGTTACAAAGAATTAGCTGAACTTGAACCAGCTAGCTCTTCAAGTGCTAGCCCCTTCCAACAGACGAATCAGAATGTACAACCAATAGATTATAGCACCGGCAATGTACCTAGAAGACCAGCAATAAGGGTAAACCAAGATACAGAAATTAAAGGAGAATATATAAAACCAGCAGGAAAAAGAATGCCTATAGAAGAACCAATTAAATTACAAGAAGGAGGTAGTAAAGGTAAAATCTTAAATATAGCCGCACATGACCCTCAAATGTGGGATACCGTAATAGACTTATGGAAAGGAATTGTTGCAGCTGACTACTCAAGACATTACACAGAAACGGACGTAGAAACAATGTACAAATATTTAGAAACCTTTTTAGGAGAATCTGCCAAAGCTACATGGGAGAGTTTCAAGACTAACTGTCCACATGACTTTCAAATATTATTAAGTATGGGTCCAAATCCTTATAATTTTACAAATAAAATGCATATGTTACTAACCGGAAAAGATCCAAATAGTGGATTAATAGCTCTACAAAAAGAAGCCTTAATTAAGTTAGAACAACTCAGTATTTCACACTGGGTATACATAAAAAAGTTTTTACAAGATTACTTCTACTACTGTACTGTCAGTGGAAATACCTTCAACGAAGATTTGGGTAAAAAATTATTTAATAAATTACCCGGAGCTTTAGGAAGAGAAATAGAAGATAGATGGTATAAAAGAGATGGAGTAGCAGCAAACCCACATTTTAAATGGACAATAGGACACAGAACCCAGCATATAATGGATATCTTAACTGAAAAATGCACAAATATACAAATACAAAAACAGTTAAAGAAAAATGAAATGAATTTCTGTAAATCAGTTATATACACAACTCAAAATTATGATCAGAAACAACATAGGAAGTATAAGAAGAAAAATAATCAGAAACCATATAGTAGAAAACGATACTTTCTAAGAAAATCAAAAGCTAAAAAACCTTGGCTAAACAGAGATAGACATGTGAGAAAATATAGAAATGATAGAAACTATAAAAATAAATTAGAATGTTATACGTGTGGCAGCATAGATCATTTAGCTAATGTATGCCCAAAAAGAAATAACAATAGAACAAGAAATTCACAATTAATAGAAGATTTCCAAGAAACTTTACTAAATGTAGATGAATATATGTCAGACACAGAGAGTATCTATTCCATAATAAGTATTGATATAACTGATAAAGATAACTCAAAATCCGACTCTTCTGAATCAGAAGAAGATAATTTAGTCAATGAATTAGGCCAAGAAATAGACGATTTAGATTTACAAAACCTAACAATAAATAACCTAATGAATGTTGATCAGAACTGTGAACATGATTTCCAAAGAAATAAGGGTTTAGATAGTAATAGATGCAGTATATGTAGTTGGTATCCAAGTAAAGAAAATAGAGCAAAATGCAAGAAATGTTACCTAGAAGCATGTATAAATTGTATAGAAAATATTTTAAAAATTAAAGTAGAATCACAAACGAGTAATGGACTGAAATATAATCATAATCAAATCCTAAACTTAAGAGTATCTACTCTCGAGACCCGATTAAATGATTTAGAACAAAGATTAACTACTCTAGAAAAAGGAAAGACTAAGGAAGAAGCTGATACACAAGAAACGGTAGAAACAGTACATTTAGAAAAATTAGAAGCAGAACTTATGTATAGTGATACAAATTTAATATGTAATGAAGATAAAGAATTTTCAACCATTAAAGTCTTAGTAAAAATTAAAGTACAAAATATCGAAATAGAAACTTTAGCCCTAATAGATCCGGGATGTACTAGTTGTTTAATTAATAAAGCAATAGTACCAGAACACTTAATAAAAATACTAGATAGACCAATACTAGCCACTCAAATGGATGGCTCTCAAAATATTAGTCGCTATTACATAGAGAATGCACAGATAAGTTTTTTAAATACTTGCAATCAATTTTACAACCCAGTCTATAAGGTAAACCGAATATTAGCTAGGAATTTAAATATAGGATCAGACTTTGTGATAGGATTAAAATTCTGTATGCAAGATAAAGGAGGATGCTTATTAACAAGAGACGGAATAATGTTGTTTAAAGATCTAACTTACACACCTGTACAAACAAAAATATTACCAACAATACATAGAACCCTAAGCACCACTAAAAGAAAATTAGGAGATTTACTTCCAGAACCTTGCTGTGAGGACTGTACAAACAATACCTGCAGCAACCTGTCAAGAGAAAACATGGAAGAAATTAAAAACTATATGTTGTTAAATGCAGAAGGACAAGAATGCTTAGAGAATATAGAAAAAGAATATACAATAATAAGTATAGAAACCCAATTCTATAACTTCAGGAAAGGGATAGATAAAATAGGAATAATAAATAGTCCAAAGGACTTGGATAATATAATATCTATACTAGATGAAATGGAAATAATAGGAGAAAGACCATTAGCTCATTGGGATGCCAATGAATTAATGTGTAAATTAGACATAATTAATCCGGAGTATACTATCAAGACCGCCCCCATAGAAGCAAATAATGAAGACACTAATGAATTTGATATACAGATTAAGGAACTTTTAAAATTAGGAGTCATAAGAAGATCTACATCTAGACATAGATCAGCAGCCTTCATGGTAAGAAATCATAGTGAGCAGGTAAGAGGAAAGGCTAGAATGGTAATTAATTATAAGAGACTAAATGATAATACAAAGACAGATGCGTATAAACTACCAGACAAAAATGAACTAATAAATAGAATCCAAAATAAACGAATCTATAGTAAATTCGATTGTAAATCCGGTTATTGGCAAGTAAAGATGCATCCAGAAAGCATCGAATGGACTGCATTCACATGTCCAGGAGGACATTTTGAATGGTTAGTCATGCCTTTTGGACTAAAAACTGCTCCGCCCATTTTTCAACGAAAAATGGATAATATTTTCGGAGAATATAAGCATTTTATACTTGTATATGTAGATGATATTTTAGTATTTAGCCAAACCATGCAAGAACATTTAGGACATTTACAGATGGTATTTAGATTATTTATTAAACATGGCATAATAGTAAGCAAGAAAAAAATGGAGTTATGTAAAACCTATATTAATTTTTTAGGAATAACGCTTGGTAATGGAAAAATAAAACTACAACCCCATATAGCAAAAAAGGTTCTAGATATGCCAGACAAATTAGAAACAACAAAGGATTTACAAAAATTTTTAGGATTAGTAAATTACGCAAGAAATTTTATTAAAGATTTAGGCAAAACAGCTGGACCATTATACGCTAAAACTGGTAGTAAAGGACAAAAGCATTTTAATATAGAAGATATCAAATTAGTTCAAAATATTAAAGAAAAAATCAAAAATATACCAGACCTAAAAATTCCTTTAAAGTCTGATTATTTAATTATTCAAACAGATGGTAGTGACCTCGGATGGGGAGCTATTTTAAAGGCAAGACCCAATAAATATAGCAGTAAAAATGAAGAACAAATTTGTGGGTATCAAAGTGGCGCTTACAAGGAAAAAGGAAATATGAGTGCCATCGATTTAGAAGTATTAGCAATAATATATGGTTTAAACAGTTTTAAATTATACATACTAAACAAAGAAGAAATTTTAGTTCGAACAGACTGTGAGGCAATAGTTAAATTTCATCAAAAAATTAATGATAAAAATAGTAGTAGAAGAAGATGGTTAAATTTCACAGATACCATATCTATATATAAAAACATAGTATTTGAACATATTAAAGGTAAAGAAAATGCATTGGCAGATCAACTAAGTAGACTACAGCTAGGAATAAACAAATAAGCCTAATGTTACTTATTTGTTTTCAGAATGAGACCAACAAGACAACCTTCCGCTGACAAAGGAAAGGGAGTAGCTTCGTCTTCAGATACTTATCAACAGACAATGCTAGGTAATTTACATTTTAGACCCTTAGAAGCCGTAGAGACATTGGAACGAATTCAATTCAGACCATTTAACTTAGTAGCATTTCCAGAAAGTAATATGTCATTTAGAGTTAGACCAGATTACGTTTTAGATAGAACTCAGAAATGTTTAGTAGACAATTTATGGATTTCATACAATAAACAAAGTCGCAATCATTTTATGGCTTCTATGAACGCCTTATGTCAATACATGTCAGAGAAAAATAAACCTCGTTTTAAATATTACGTGGTAATACATGGCAAAACCAATGGTATTTTTCAAACATGGTTAGAAGTTTTAGACTCCATACAAGGCATTAAAACTCCTCTGTTTAAAGGTTTCAATGATTTTACTGAAGCTACAAACCATGCCAGAGGATACTTAGGTCCAAATTACTATATTTCTCCTTCCCTTAGACAAAACCCAGATCAGTTTCCACAATATAATATACAGAAAGATACTGGGAAAGTAAATTTTTGTGACCATTGCTCTTCCATGACTGACAACTTCAAATCCTTGAATACTCAAAAGGAGTCCCTTATCATGGAGAACAATAGATTAATTAAGCAGATTCAGATGCTAGAAGTCAGACTCAAACAACAGCACTCTACAAATAGGACGGATGCTCAGACACAGACAAGGCCAGAACAGAGTTCTCCATCTCCTCAAAAAATGGATGAGAAGGGTGTGCATTTCCCTCTAAATGCTAAGAAATCCACTGTACCGGATGTGGGTACAGCTAGTCCGGCTCAAACGGTAGCCGGTAAAGACAAAACAAATCCGTTGATGGCTGTCACTTTTCCAAAAAGTGAAGATGAAGGATGTTCTTCATCAAAAACTAAATTAACAAAATCAGAAAATAAGCTTAGAAAGACTCTAGCAGCCAAAAGAAAAAATCAGACTATAGAAACCATAATTAAACAAACATTAGATAAATTTTTCAGTAGCCAGACTCAAGACAAATACGTAAATGAACAATCTACAGCACAGCCCAGTAGTTCAGAAAGAATTGTTCCAGAACAACCCTTCGACTCAAATGAAGAGCAAGACAATAATTCAGAAGGAGATGATGAAGACAATAATTTTAATTTCCAAGATGCACAGGATCCGTATGAGGATGATGACTCAGGAATGAGTTTTGATTCAATCGCCCTGCACAACTTGGACACTTGAAGACAAACACAGTACTATAGGAATAAGTCAAGTGGGGATGCCCACTTTATGTCTTGTAAATATATATGTCAGGTGGGGATGCCCACTTTATGTCCTGTGAGTGCTTCCTTTATCACTACTTTCTGAAAAGAAAGAAAAACTGATGAAGCACGCGTCCAGATAAGTTTGAAAGAAGTTTAACAATGCATGTGACGATGGGGCCCAATGAGCACCCGACTTGCATTATTGGAACTTTCTTTCTTATCCTTATCAACTAGTGTTGGCCCACTCTATGATGGCCACGTAGTATGTTTTTAGACCATTCCTTTCTGAAATATTTGCCTATATAAAGCGAGCAATTTCAGAAACTAAGTAGAGTAGAGAAATCACCCAACTCCAACCCAACAAAAATGTATCAATCCCTTCTCCCAAAAACATAGTTCAACCTGGTTTTCCTTGTATAAACTCTAAAAACGTTAACTTGTTTTTTTAATAAAAGCTTCAAGGTTTCTATCAGCTCTTTAGGGGGTTCCCGAAAGGGAAACCTCTCCTCTAGTTATTTCATGTAAGTTCTTACTTATGTATTTTCCCCACAAAAATAGTATTGTTATATTGTTATAATTTTTATCCATGTTTTAAATACATCTACATATCATACCATGTAAATTATAAAATTCCTTTCTAAAAATTCTTGCCCTTAGTATATGGTTAGCCTCTTAATTTCTTAATAGCAACGATGGATTAACCTGTAAATTCCTAGGAATTCTGGCCTTGATAGTCCGCCAAGTCTGCAGAATAGACATAGGACGAATGTTAGTTGCCAGGTAACAATGTTCCGGGGTGTGGTTAAAGAAGTATGATGTTAAGAACATAGATTAGGAGGAAGAAATGAACAGGGTAAGTTAAAAAAAAAAAAAAAAAAAGGGGTAAAAATCTGGGGAAAATATATGGTATAAGAGCTTTAAAAATGAAGAAACTATGAAAGAGAGGGAGTACTGAGTAGGATTTACAAACTTGATAAGACAACAACACGAGAATTTCCACCTTGATTATTTATAACTATTGAAACATTTAAAATATCGAAACATTTTCACTTTGGTATATATATATATATATATATATATATATATATATATATATATATATATATATATATATATATATATAATAAAGAAGAATAGTCTAGCATGAGGCCATGTCAAGTGGCATCTTGAGAACTAGCATTTTATAAGAAAAAATTATTTTGTAGATTAGTTAATTATTTTATATTTATTCCATATTTATTTCATCTCTCTCTCTCTATATATATATATTAACGGAGAATGTTATGCCAAGTGGCATCTTAAGAAATAACATTTACAACAAAAAATTATTTGTTAGATGATTTAATTATTTTATAGTAATTTCATATTTATTTCATATTGTGATTAAAAAATAACTAAGTTTGACTTTCATAGGAAGAAAAATTATTAAGATCGACTCTTATTGAATGAAAAATATTAGGATTATTTAATTATTTCATGTTAAGATTATTAATATTTTGTAACTCTCCGAAAAGGTACCCCAAACGTCACATGGTACTCAAGACTACGAGTAGTCCCAAGCCAATCCTTTAAGCCTTCTACTAAATATGAACCTCATAATAATGATAAACTAGCCATGTGAAATACTGAATTACTATCTGAAATGATAGTATTAACTTAGAAATCTGGTCAACCAACACTTTAAATCTGAAATGTAACATCAATCGGACAAGCCTTTACTACTACTAACTAGAGAGCCACTGGGATAGGCCTCCAGCTGACTCCAACTAAACTAAAAGAACTAATCAAAGTACTTCATAAAGCTGGAAATTTGAATAAATGGGTCCTCGAACTATGAGGACTCACCAACTGTTGGGATGTAGATAGAGATACTTGCGGTCAATCACGCTGCTAAAATTGAGCACCAGTGCCTACATTATAAGACAATGTAGTACATAGACTTATATGTGGATCAATACTTTTAGAATGTACTGAGCATGTGGGGGTGAATGCATAAGTAAATATAGTAACTAAATGTGCACATAACTTGTAAAAAAAACATGCTAAGAGTGAATGACTCAACTTGGATTGAAAACATAATGTAACAAAGCATACAAACAGTCTTTGTGAGTCATCACACTTAGTTCTAAAAGTTGTACTTTTACTCTTTCTATTAATGGAATAGGTAGTACTGAAATTGAGCACACTTTTACACTTAGTTTCTAAAAACTGTTCTTTTATTTTGTCTTAGGGAGGTTCTTCTAACCGACATACACCACGTGAGCTATTAAGATATCCAATGTCTGGTTCCCCTATGGGGAAAAGCTCACGTTGGAGAGAGATGTCATACTCTTGACAAGGAGTAGGAAGTGAGCTAAGTGTACAATCTATATCTGCATCCATATAATAATCTGAACTGACGTTGGCTCGTAGTACTGGGGCATATGAACTGGGACACATACCCCACTCGGTGCTAAATACTACTCCCTTACTTATATGCCCATTTTGTAGGAAATCCACCTTAAAATAGCATAATGGTTTATAATGAAAACTGGCTATGCATGTATTTGCTGTAAACTATAATTAAAAGTAATATGTCTAGATTCCATGTCTTAACTGAGGATCAAAATATCAAATCTTGCTTAAAATTTGAATGCATGCTAATCAAAGAATGCTTAAAACATAATCTTCTTGAAATCTCAAGACTTAAACCTAGGGCTTAAAATCCATGCTTTAAATTCGTATCAATTCATAATAGACTTCATGCTCCATAGTAATAATCTTGAAATATTTTAACCATTCTAATCAGGACAATGAATTTGGATTCTCAACATAAGAAATCAAGTCACACGAATAAATAGGTGAAAATAGTCATACAATTCAACACTTAAATCACTTGTAACTTCATAAACTTCAAATAATGATGTTTGAGTATAAACCCTTGACGACAATTCATGTAAATTTAACTTTTAAAACTAGTTTTGGGCACAAAAATGAAAGGAGTATCCTTGTTCATAACCCCACATACCTTATTAGGTTAGTTTGATATAGAACTTGACTTTGAACTCCTAATGATGTTCTTGAAAGCTTCTTCTTGAAGTTCTTGAACCAGAAAACTTGGATTCTTGATTATATTGAAGAGGATGTGATGAAGTTTTTAATTTCTTGGAGTTAAATTATGGTTTCTTAGGGAGACGTTTGATGAAAAATGAGTATATTATGCTTTAACCGATATCAAATCTTTTATTTTTATGACTTGGGGTGAGGATAAATGACCTAAATATCCTTTTGAGAATTAATATCACAACTAAAATACCATTTATGGGCTTGGCAGGTCGCGGTGGAATCACGTTGAGATACTGGAATTGAAATCCAAACATGGCTCAAACCTCATTCGAAAATTCCAAAACTTCCTCGAGACATGCCCCTTACACCCCTAAACATGAATCATCTCAAACACTATCATCCCGGAGCCCAGAAGGTCAACTTAAAAATCCTTGAAGTTCAGAGGTAAAAAATGAGACTAAGTTCCCAACACTTAGTTTTATTTTCAGGTTCTTAGGTCTTATGCAAGCACTAATGGCTGAGATAAACTAAGAGCATATGGGGTATTACAATATCTCCCCCTTGGGAACATTCATCCTAGAATAAGATTAGTTGAACTGAGAATACTGAGGGACTAAAATTATGTACCAAACTCGCATGACTGAAAACATGATTACATGACTGGACTGATTCATGAAAGCATGAATTGACATGAATATAATGATATACAAATGGAACTGAGAATGGAAAAGAGAAAATCTGAGAAAACTTGTTACCTTAAAATGAATCTGAACTTGCGAAGAAAAGATGAGGGTACTTGATTTTCATATTTGCTTCCGTTTCGCAAGTGGAACCCTCAACAGACTGATTCCACCAAAGAACTTTAGCCAAGTGAACTTCTTTGTCCCTTAGTCTACGAATTTGGTGATCAAGAATCTCAATTGGAATTTCTTCATACGAAAGGCTATCCTGAATTTCTGTGCTTTCTAAGGGACTACAACAATTGGATCACCAATACACTTCTTTAATACAGAGACATGAAACACTGGGTGAACAGATGACAAATCAGCAGGCAATTCAAGCTCGTATGCTACCTTTCCAATACAACTCAATATCCTATAAGGTCCAACATATCGCGGTCTAAGATTTTCCTTTTTGCCAAATCTCTTTACCCCCTTTATGGGTGAAACTTTCAAATAAACTAACTCGTCGACTTCAAAATCAAGATCCCTTCTTCTCACATCTACATACAATTTCTGACGACTCTTAGCTATTTTCAACCTTTCTTGAATCACCTAGACTTTCTTCATGGATTCAACTACCACATCTGATCCTATTAAAGTGGCCTAAACCACTCCAAACCAATCGATCGGTAACATATATCTTGTCTAATAAATAGCCTCAAATGGGGCCATCTGAATGCTAGAATGATAACTGTTATTGTAGGTGAACTAGGTTAATGGTAAGTGATCATCCCGACTACCCTTAAAGTTAAGAACACATGCCCTCAACATATCATCTAGGGTCTGAATGGTCCTCTCTGCCTGACTATCTGTCTGAGGGTGAAAAGCTGAACTGAGTTGAAATTGGGTACCAAGACCCTTCTGAAGGGCTTTCCAAAAGTGAGAGGTAAACTAAGTACCCTTATCTGAAATGATGGACAAAATATCTTGTGCAATCTAACCAACTATCTAATATACAACTTTGCATAGTCTTCAGCTGAGTAAGACATGTGAACCAATAAAAAATGGGCTGATTTGGTCATTTTGTCTACAATAACCCAAATTGAATTATGCTGACGATGCTAATGAGGTAAATCTTTCACAAAATCCATGTTTACCTCTGCCCACTTCCAAGTAGGATACTAAACTCCTGCATGGTGCTACCAGGCCCTTGGTGCTCTACTTTAACCTGCTGGCAGATAGAAAACTTAGCCACAAACTCTGCAATATCTTTCTTCATACCACTCTACCAATAAACTTCTTGCAAGTCTCGGTACATTTTAGTAGCGCCTAGGTGAATGGAGTAGCGCACAGCAGGTGCTTTCGCTAAAATCCGCTACCTCAAATCATCGAAACATGGCACACACTGTCTACCCTGATATCTCAATACACCATCTCCCCCTTGGGAGAAAACCTCTATTTTCTGATCTCTGACTGACTCTTTCAACCTGACTAAACTAGAATCCTTATCTTGCTTCTTGTTCATTTCTAAAACTAAAAAAGACTCCAAACTACTCTAGACCCAAATATTCCCCTCAGTTGAGTCAACCAATTGAATACCTAGTCTAGCCAACCGGTGAACTTCTTGAACTAATTATTTTTTATCATTCTCCACATGAGCAACAATACACATAGACAGTCTACTAAGGGCGTCTACCACAACATTGACCTTGCCCGGATGATATAAAACACTCATGTCATAATATTTTGACAATTCTAACCACCTTCTTTGACGGAGGTTTAAGTCTCTCTGCAAACTATCAGTAATAGCCAGCTAAATCTAAGAAACTCCTAATATCCGATGGAGAGATAGGTCTAGGTCAGTTTCTCATTGATTCAGTCTTTCGAGGATTAACTCTAATGCCATCACCAGAAATAATATGACTGAGGAAAGCTACGATCATAGCCAAAATTTGCACTTTCTGAATTTGGCAAACAACTTGTGATCTCTAAGAGTTTGCAACATGATTCTAAGATGGTCTGCATAGTCATCCTTATTATGAGAATAGACAAGGATATTATCGATAAAGACTATGAAAAACATGTCCAAGTACTACTTGAATACTCTGTTCATCAAATCCATGAAGGTTGCTGGGGCATTTATTAGCCCAAAAGACATGACTAGAAATTCAAAGTAGCCTAACGGGTCCTAAAAGCTGTCTTTGGAATATCACATTCCCTTACTCTAACCTGGTGATAACTGGATCTAAGGTCTATCTTAGAGAAGTAACTTGTACCTTGGAGTTGATCAAATAAGTCATCAATCCTAGGAAGAGGATATTTGTTTTTGATTGTCACTTTATTCAATTGACGATAGTCGATGCACATTCGGAGAGAACCATCTTTTTTCGCATGAATAGGATAGAAGTGCCCCATGGAGAGACACTGGGCCTTATAAAACCTTTATCTAAGAGGTCTTTAAGCTACTCTTTTAACTTCTTAATCTCGGTTGAAGCCATACAATATGGAAAAATAAAGATGGGCTGAGTACCAGGAAGAAGATTTAACCAAATTCTATTTCTCTATTAGGAGGTCCCCTTGGAAGATCTTCGAGAAAAAATTCAGGAAACTCATTGACTACACAGACTGACTAAACTATTGGAGTTTTAGACTTAGTGTCTTTAAATCAAACTAGATGATAAATGCACCCTTTTGATATCAACCTAGCCTTAAGATAGGATATGAAATGACTCTTTGGAGATACCGAATTCCTTCCCACTCAAAGACTGGCTCACTAGGAAACTGAAAATTCACTACTCGGGTGCGACAATCTATAGATGCATAACAAGAATAGATTCAATCCTTGACCAGAATAATGTCAAAATTGACCATGTCTAACTTTATTAAATATGCTAATATAATCTTATGAAAGATAGTGACAGGACATTTTCTGTAGACTTGCTTGGCAACAACTAACTCACCCACTGGGGTGGAACTAAAAAGGGCTTAGAGAGCTTTTCAGGACCTACCCCAAAATTTACTACAACCAACGGAGTCACATAAGAGAGATTTGACCCAGGTCTAATAACACATAAACATCAAGATGAAAGACACGAAGCATACCAGTAAAAACATCTGGTGAACTCTCCTGCTCTTGATGATATGGTAATGAATAAAATTAATTCTAGTGCTGACCCCCATCGGTATTGGATGATGCGCCCTAAGGAGGAACCGAGTGACCAAATGGAGTTGGTGAACTAGTAGCCTGAGTTTGGGGGCGAACATCCCTGCTTAGCATATGGGCACCCTTTAATTCAATGACCCAACTTGCCACACCCATAAAAACTATTTTGTCCCAACAAACACATACCGGGATGACTTTTACCACACTTTGCACATGTCAGATAACCGAGCCTTCCACCTTTATTATTTTGAGACCTGGATAGAAGTTCTACCCCACTGCTTTTGCTTGGTTCTTGGTGCGGGAGCACTGGCTAAAGATGGCACTGGCATAGATGAGTGACCCTTAAACTGTGAATGATTTCCCCATCCAAACCTAGTTTGGTCATACTCAAATTGTTCGGTTCTAGCCTTATTATTTCCTTTCTCTCTTTCCTTTAATTTCTTTATCTTAATCTATTGAATATGAGTCATCAGCCTAGCAAGATCCATATCCCTAATAGGCATGGAATTCCTACACTCCTTGACTACCAAACCAGACACGCCAGTAACAAACTTACTTATACTAGATCTAAGGTCAGCTATCAAATTGGGAGCATACTAAGATAACTGATTGAACTTAAGGCAGTACTCTTTCACTATCATCGAGTCCTGCCTCAGGTTTATGAAATCTTCAAATTTTGCTTCTCTTAATTTACGCAAAAGGAACTTATCCAGAAATGCATCCTGAATTGCCTACCAACTTATAGGAGTTGTATTCTTACCTCTACCATTCTCCCACATAACCACTCAATCATAAGAAATATTCTTCAGATATAGGATGTCAATTTTACAATATCCTCCTTAGTAACATGCATCACTTGGGTGATCTTTCTCACTTCATCAATGTAGAGCTATGGGTCCTCACCTACTTTTGACCCAAAGAACTCAGACGGATTCATTTTCATGAAGTCACAAATTTTGGCTGCAGATAAATCACTATTCTGCTAAAGTGGGACTACCTCCTGATGGTTTCCCTAAATATTTCCAGTCCCATCTTGGGCCAACGCCTAAAAAGCAGCCCAAAATTTAGCATCGAACAAATTATCATTCAGAGAATTAGCATACAGGGGTGGCTGGTTAACATTTCTCTGTGCATTAGCTAGGAGAAGAGGCATATTCTATAATGTAAGAGAATAAGTTAAAGCATATAGTGACAACTGTAAGAATGATAGATTTATGAAATAAAAAAAGATGATTTCCTAAATCGTTCCATAGCCTCTTGCTCATAAATGTGGGGCACTTCACACCCATGATCAAGACTCTACGTAACGCCCTAAGACTCTTTAAACCTTCTGCTCTGATACCAAGTTTGTAACATCTTGGGAAGGTACCCCTAACATCACATGATGTGTAAGACTACGAGTAGTCCCAAGATAACCCTTTAAGTCTTCTACTAAATATGAATCTCATAATAAAAATGAACTAGGCATGTGAAATAATAAAATACTGAATTACTGTCTGAACTGATAGTATTAACTTAGAAATCTAGTCAACCAACACTTTAAATCTGAAATGTAACAATAGTTGGACAAGCCTTTACTACTACTAACTAGAGAGCCACAGGGACAGGCCCCCAGATGACTCAAACTAAACTGAAAATAACTGATCAAAGTACTTCATAAAGCTAGAAATTTGAATAAATGGGTCCTCAAACTATGAGGACTCACCAACTGTTGGGATGTAGATAGAGATACTCGCGGTCAATCGTACTACTGGAACTGAGCACCAGTACCTACATTATAAAACAATGTAGCATATAGACGTATATGTGGATCAATGCTTTTGGAATGTACTAAGCATGTGGGGGTGAATGCATAAGGAAAAATAGTAACTAAATATGCACATAACTTGTAAATAATGCATGCTAAGTGTGAATGACTCACCTTGGCTTAGAAAAACTACAAAATATAAACATAATGTAAGAAAGCATCAACACAGTCTTTGTGAGCCATCATACTTAGTTCTAAAAGTTGTACTTTTATTTTTCCTATTGATGGAATAAGTAGGACTGAAATTGAGTACACTTTTACACTTAGTTCTAAAAACTGTTCTTTTATTCTACTTAGAGAGGTTCTTCTAACCGAAATACACCATGTAAGATATCATGATGTCCAACGTCTAGTTACCCTGAGGGAAAAAACTCACGTTGGGGAGAGCTGTCATACTATTGCCAAGGAGTAGGACCTAAGCTAAGTGATCATAATCTGCATCTGCATTCATATAAATGGAAATAATCTGAACCTAAATTAGCTCATAGTTTGGGGCATGTGAACTGGCATACATACCCAACTCGGTGCTAAATACTACTCCCTTACTTATATGCTCACTCTGTAGGAAATTCACCTTAAAATAGCATAAGGTTTATAATGAAAACCAGTTATGCATCTATTTGCTATAAACTGTAATTAAAACTAACATATGTGGATTCTATGTCTTAACTGAGGATTAAAAGATCAAATCTTTCTTAATATTTGAATGTATGCTAATAAAAAAAATGTTTAAAACATCATATTCTTGAAATCTCAAGACCTAAACTTAGGGCTTAAAACCCATTCTTTAAACTTATGTCAATTCATAATAGAATTCATACTCCATAGTAATAATCTTGAAATACTTTAACCATTCTAATCAAGACAATGAATTTCGATTCTCAACATAAGAAATCAAGTCACACGCATAAATAGGTGAAAATAGTCATACAATTCAACACTTAAATCACTTGTAACTTCATAAACATCAAGCAATGATATTTAGGTATAAACCCTAGACTTCAATTCGTGTTATTTTAACTTTAAAACTAGTTTTGGTCACAAAGATGAAAGGAGTATCCTTGTTCATAACCCCACATACCTTATTAGGTTAGTTTGATGTAGAGCTTTACTTTGAACTCCTAATGATGTTCTTGAAGGATTCTTCTTGAAGTTCTTGAACCCAAAAACTTGGATTCTTGATTATCTTGAAGAGGGTGTGATGAAGTTTTGGATTTCTTGGAGTTTAATTAGGGTTTCTTGGGAAGAAGTTTGATGAAGAATGAGTATATTATGCTTTAACCGACATCAAATCTTCTATTTTTATGACTTGGGGTGAGGTAAATGACCTAAATCCCTCTGGGAATTAAAGTTGCAACTGAAATGCCGTTTATGGGCTTGGCACGATGCGATGATCGTCTCATCACCATTACTGGCGCGACGTGGTGGAATCGCGTTGAGCTACTAGTTTGAAGTCAAAACACTGCTCGAACTTCATCCGAAAATTCTAAAACTTCTCCGAGACATGCCCCTTATACCCCTGAACATGAATCAACTCAAAAACCATCATCTCGAAGCTCGGAAGGTCAACTTAAAAATCCTCAAATTTTAGAGGTCAAAAATAAGACTAAGTCCCCAACACTTAGTTTTATTTTTATTTTATTTCTATACATATAATAAAGGAGAATAGTTTAGCATGAGGTTATGCCAAGTGACATCTTAAGAACTAGCATTTTACAATAAAAAATTAATTTATAGACGAACTATTTTATATTTATTTCATATTCACTTCATATTGTAGTAAAAGATAACTAAGTTTACTTTTATTGGATTAAAAAAATATTATGATTGGCTCCTATTGAATGAAAAATATTAAGATTGTTTAATTATTTCATATTATTTCACATTAAGATTACTTAATATTTCAAGCTCTTTATATCTATATATATAATAAAAGAAAATAATCTAACATGAGGTTATGCCAAGTGAAATCTTGAGAACTAGCATTTTACAATAAAACACTATTATGTAGATTATTTGTTTATTTTATATTTATTCCATATTTATTTCATATTATGGTAAAAAAATTAAGTTTAACTTTTATTGGATGAAAAAATATTAAGTTTAACCAGAAAAATGCTTCCAAAAAATACTCTATATTGGGATGACTCCTGTGTAATACAAACATTGAAGTTACTACATCGTCTCGAGAAAAACAATTACTTTGACTCTGTTACTGTGAGTAAGAATTTCGTGCATAAGAAAATTCATTGTATTTTTCCTGCAACTAATGTTGCGTGTTTGGGCTTATAGACTTCTAATGTTGTGAATTATGGTTTGTATCCATTAAAGCTCGATGCCATTCTTGATTAAAAAGGCCATGTTTAAAGTGGTTATCAGGAGTTCGAACGTAAGATCATGACGAGGATTATATTGTTCTTAGAATTTGCGATGATGAAGATGTTATCAAGAAGATTCCTTATTCTTTCGGTGACGATGACTTTTCATTATGTTTGGCATTATACATATCTCATAACACATTATTTCTATAGTTTGATATTAAATTATAATTTTTGTATGAGTATAATCACTAACATGTAATATTGTTGTTCCATTGGATCCAAACACCAATTGTAAACAGGTCGCCATGAACACAAAGAAGTTACAATTATTTCATTATTACCTTTCTATCATTTTTTGAAATATAAACACAACTATTTTGATTATAGTTATTTATTGCTGGCAATTCAAAAAATAGATTCTTTAATTTTTAGGATTTCAATCCCGATAATGAAGGGAAGCCTTGGAGTAACTGGTAAAGTTGTCTACATATAAAAAGAAGGTCACGATTTCAAGCTTTGAAAGCAGTCTCTTGCAGAAATATAAGGTAAGACTGCATATAATTAACATGTCAGTACTTCCGCGATCCTTGCGCATGAAAGGAGCTTTAGTACACTTGACTACCCTTTATTTCAATCCTATTAATAACATGATTACTCTTGCTGAGAAAAGTATATTGGAGGTTGAATCGCATGTCATGAAAGTTAATGATGATCTCAATGCACAACTCTCAAGCACTAAGGTGAACAACTAAGGTGAACAACATGTTTATGAAGGAGAAAATTGCATGAGCTTTTCATCCGAGAGATGTGAAGAAAATGATTAGACAAATGAATACTTTTAGATTTATTTTGGTGACAGAGTTTTGTTGCTAACACAATGTTTTCATTGAGAACAGTTACTTCGGTTTCCATCTTGGTTTCTTGTATTTTTATATTTTAATTTTTTATATTTTTTATATTTCTTATATCTTTTTTTTTTTTTTATAATATCTTTCTTCACATCCGAATTGGGGTGCTATTTTATTTTTGCAACATGTTAAATTATTTATCAATGTTTTTTCCATTTTTAATTCTTCTCTATATTTTTCACATAAGTTTCTATACCATTGTTATAAAAATTTTGATGAAAAACCAGAATCATCAAGCTCATAAAAAAGAACAAGTTATGAAATAAATTCAACAAATAATTTAAACCAATATTACATAACAGGAAAGGTAAATGAAAAAGAATATTTAATACTCTTAAATACAGGACAAGAAGAAAATTATATAGCAAAATATCTAGTAAAAAATGAAGAAATAAAAATTGATGCGGATTAGGCAGGGTAACTTTACTAGATGATAAATAGTGCGGATAACTAACTTGCAAAGATAACTTGTAAAATATAACTTGTAAAATAGCTCTATTATATAAAATGGATCTATTTTTCTTTGTGATATTTTACAAGTTATCTTTGCAAGTTAGTTATCCGCACTATTTATCATCTAGTAAAGTTACCCTGCCTAATTCGCACCCCCCTACTAATGGTATTAGAGCCCAGTTATTTAAAAAATACACCAGTAGCATATATGTTTGGATTGGATTAATTATGAGAAGACCATTTAAAAATAGAGAAACTTTTAGAAAAATTAAAGAATCTTTAATTAGTAATTATTCAGAATATATAAGTCTAAATAAAACAAAAGAAAACCCACAAAGATTAGCCTACCTAATTACCTTAATATCTAGTATTGAAGCAAAATTAATAATCCATTTAAAATCTAGAAGAATGAGACACATACCACCTAATTATAATAAAATCAAATTTAGATATCCATCAAAATATTATAAATATGGTTTAAATGAATAAAGTACAAAAATACAAAGAACTAAAACAAATTATTTCAGAAAAACGTAAAGAATTAAAAATAAGAATAGAAAGACTACATTATAATATATTTGCCGGAGTGAGTGAAAACTCAATAAATACACAAAAAGATGATATATCAAAATTAGAATCACAAATAGATAGTTTAGAATATATATATCGACATGAACTATTCACAATAAAATGAACAAAGAAGAATTTATAATAGATGAAAAAATATATGAAAATCACGAAGGATTAAAAATAAAAATAGTATTTTCTAATCTAGGAAGAAGATATAAGAAAATAGGTGAACATTTATATTTAATGTTAGAAAAAGAAGAATTAAAATTAGAAGATAAATTGACAGTTATGGTAAGAATAGAAAGAGAAAATGAAGAAATAGATAGGAAAAAAGAAATAGAAAAAATAAAACAACAAATTATAGAAGAAATATAAAAAATAGAAGAAACTAAAAATAGTAGGATTGCTGAATTAGAAAAAGAACTACAAATGTTAAAAAAATTGTATGAAGAAAGACAAAAGGAAAAGGAAGAAAAAGATAAAGAACAAAAATTACTAAATGAGATAAATCAATTTAAAGAAAAATTAGAAATAAACAATAAAGAAATAAAAAACAAGGAATTAGAAATAAATAATATAGATGTTGAAGAGACAGATAATTATGATTCAAAAGATAGTGAAACATATACAGAAATATTAACAAACAAAAAAATTTAGAAATCAATGAAAAACAAGAAGTAATTAATGAAGAAAACTTAAAAAATATTAACACAGAAATAAATACTCTTGATAAAAAAGAAGATGAAAATATAATACCTAGAACATCAGAAATAAGAAAACTTACATATTATAAGAATAAGTTTAAAAGATATAATCTAAAGAATGAATATGACAAATGGACACCAAAATAAATAGCTAATAAAAATTATAACTTTTTAGACTTAGACTGTGTAATAGATACAGAAAAAATAATACAATTATGGATAGCATATATGACAAAACAATTATTAGATAATAATATAAACATAACAGATGCACCAGAATATATAGAAAGAACACTAATAGGAACAGTGAAATTATGGTTTTCAAATTTAACTGAAAATAGCAAGAAGGTATTAAGAACTAACAAACCTACAGAAGGAACATCATCAACAACAACTAAACTAACACCTATAGAATTATTAAAAAAATATGAAACAGCTATAACAGATGAATTTGGTAGTATGACAACAATAGAAGAAGAACAAAATGAAGAAAAAGATACAAATAGGAATTTAATGTTAAAATTAACAATATGTAATATGTGTTATATAGATGAATATACTTGCGCATTTAAAGAATATTATTATAAAGGAGCATATAATATAGAAAAAGGTAAAGAAATAAGAAAATTATATTTTAATAAATTACCCGAACCATTTAGTTCAAAGATAATAAAGAGTTGGGAAGAAACAAAAATAGTAGATACTCTAGGAGCAAGAATAAAATTTTTACAACAATGGTATAGAAACGTATGTGAAAAATATAGAGAAGAATTAAAAATGGAAAAAACATTGATAAACAATTTAGCATGTTTATCAATTAGAAAGTGAATTAGAAAGTGAGGATAGTATATATGAAATTTCAGAAAATGAAACAGATAATGAAATAGATAGTGAAATAGATGAATCAAATGACTGAAATAGATATAAAAATAATAACAAAGGAAAAATATTTAAATGATGAAGGAACAGACCAAAAAATAATATTTGACAGTAACATATTTGATGAAATAAAAGGAAAAGAATTAGACTTAAGTGTAGAAAAAATATTTAAATTACCAACAATAAGAAATCTATTTACCAAGAAAAAAGAAGAATATTATGTAGTATGCCAAAAGGAACATGTAATAGACTGTAGATATGCAAAAGGTAAAGCTAGTATACCACTAGTAACAAAAAGAATAATTAATAAATATATAAATGATATAAAAATTAGAGACCCAATAAAATATGTACACCTTGGAGGTACAGAGATATTAATAAAAGCATGTTTTAGAGAAGAAATAGATACACCAATAGAATTATATTTAGCAGATGATATAATTATAAAACCTGTAGAAAAAAGCATAATAACTGCCATAAAAGGAAATTTAATATACCAAAAATTTAAATTTATAATAAGTGCAAATTATTCAGTAGCGGTAACAGATAAAAATATAGATAAATCATTAGTATTATATCGGAAAATATCAGGAATAGAATTAACCCCAGGAAGTAAAATATTCACAGCAAGATGCAAAAATTTATATGTATTAACAACAAAACATAAAATAATAGAAAAAAATAAGATTAACAAAATACGAATAGAAAGTCCATTCGAACAAATCGTAAAAATAATAGATTATAATGATTATAGCTATAGAGACATAGATATAGAAGAAAATTTAGAAATAATAAATGATAGAATAAGTACAACAAAAAGAATAGCTGATGAAAAATCAGAATCATCAAGCTCATCAAAAAGAACAAGTTATGAAATAAATTCAACAAATAATTTAAACCAATATTACATAACAGGAAAGGTAAATGAAAAAGAATATTTAATACTCTTAAATACAAGACAAGAAGAAAATTATATAACAAAATATCTAGTAAAAAATGAAGAAATAAAAACTGATAACGATATATGCCCAGATCTACCAAGAAGTTTAACAAATAGTAAAAATATAGCAGAAAAAGAAATAATAATAGGAATTCAAAAAATAAAAATAGAATTTGAAGTAAAGGAAGAAATGCAAAAAGCAGACATAATATTAGGAATAAAATGGCTAGAACAAGTAAAACCATATAATATAGAACATACACAATTAACTTTAACATATAATAGAGAGAAATTATTCTTAAGAAGAGCCTTAACATAAAATGAAAATATATGTATTAATGAAGATAGTAGTAGAAGGATATTACAGTAGATATTATACGCCTATGATAGATACAGGAGCAGAAGCTAATTTATGTAGCTATAATTGCTTACCAGAAAGCAAATGGGATAAATTAAAAACACCGATTATAGTTAAAGGATTTAATAATGAAGGAAGCTTAATTACTTATAAAGCTAGGAATGTAAAAATACAAGTATGTGATAAGATATTAACAATAGAAGAAATTTATAAATATGAACTAACATCAAAAGATATACTTTTAGGAATGCCATTTTTAGATAAATTATACCCATATATAATAACTAGAACAGATTGGTGGTTTACAATACCATGTAAACAGAAAGTAAGAACAAAAAGAGTTAATAATAAAATAAGAAAGAAAACTGATTGGATAAAACGAAGTGAAAAAATTACACAAAAGTTAGAAAATATGAAAAATACTGAAGATACAATAGAACTAGTCGTATTTTCGATAAATAAAATAGAAATAACTATATTTTCAATAAATAAGATAGAAATAATTAAGAAAATATTAGAACAATTATATAGTGAAGATCCATTAAAAGGATGGAAAAAACATAAAACTACTATAAAAATTGAATTAATAGATAAAAATAGCATAATAACTCAGAAACCATTAACATATAATTTTGATGATTTAAAAGAATTTAAAATGCATATAGATGAATTATTAGAAAAACAATATATACAAAAAAGTAATAGTAAACATAATAGTCCAGCATTTATAGTAAATAAACATAGTGAACAAAAAAGAGGAAAAAGTAGAATGGTTATTGACTACAGAAATTTAAATACAAAAACTATAACATATAATTATCCAATACCAAATAAGATATTAAAAATAAGACAAATACAGGGATATAATTATTTTAGTAAATTCGATTGTAAATCAGGATTTTATCATTTAAAGTTAGAAGAAGAATCTAAAGAATTAACTGCATTTACGGTACTACAAGGATTTTATGAATGGAACGTATTACCATTTGGATATAAAAATGCACCAGGTAGATATCAACATTTCATGGATAGTTATTTTAAACAATTATCTAATTGTATAGTATATATAAATGATATATTATTATATACAAAAATTAAAGAAGAACATTTAAAATTATTAGGACAATTTACAGATATAATAGAAAAATCGGGAATAAGTCTAAGTGAAAAGAAAGTTGAAATCATGAAAAATCAGATAGAATTTTTAGGAATACAAATAGATAAGAGTGGAGTAAAAATGCAACAACATATAGTACAAAAATAATAAATTCAAAAGAAGAATTAGATACAAAAAAGAAATTACAATCATTTTTAGGATTAGTAAACCAAGTAAGGGAATATATTCCAAAATTAGCAGAAACTTTAAAACCACTGCAAAATAAATTAAAAAAGATGTAGAATATAATTATAATGAAGAAGATAAAAAACAAGATCAGAAAATAAAATTACTTTGTAAAGAATTACCAAAACTACAATTTCCAGATGAAAATAGAAAATTTATATATATAGTAGAAGAAGATGCTAGTGAATGTAGTTATGGAGGAGTACTTAAATAGAAGCAGATGCTAGTGAATGTAGTTATGGAGGAGTACTTAAATACCGATATCAAGCAGAAAAATTAGAATATCATTGTAGGTACTACTCAGGTACGTTCAATGAAACAGAAATAAAATGAGAAATAAATAGAAAAGAATTATGTTCATTATATAAATGTTTGTTAGCATTTGAGCCATATATTGTATATAACAAGTTTATTGTACGAACGGATAATACACAGGTACGCTGGTGGTTAACAAAGAAAATACAAAATTCAGTTACAACAAAAGAGATTCGGAGACTAGTCTTGAATATATTAAATTTCACATTTATAATTGAAGTAATTAGTACTAACAAAAATGTTATTTCAGATTACATATCAAGACAAAGCTACACAGACTGATATAATAGAAGAAGATACTCTAGAAAAAATACTCAACACCCTAACTACGCTTTCAATAAAAGTGGACAGTATGGGTAATGAAATAGAAAAGCTAAAGACTAATGAAGTTAAACTGAAGTCTATAGCGACAAATCAGCTAACTCAGCAGTGTGCAGAGCTATGTCGATTGGAAGACATTAAAGTTCCAGAGCTAGAAGGAGACGATGGGACACTCCATAAAACCCATAACACTTATCAATCTACTTCTGCAGGTACAAGCAGAGGAGTTAGTAGACAAAGATATCAGAACATGAATATGAATAAGATATTTGAGAAATCATTTATTCCAAAAATACGAAAAGACCCCTTGTTCATACCCCCACAAATTACCACATACCGAGATAGTCTGAACCAAGATAAAAAAGTTTACAACTATACAACCCAAAAATACATAGAAAATATCTACAGAGTACAAACTTTCCTAAACCTTAACCCCAGAGCTACAAAATCAAAAAATCAAACACAAACTATATAACCCAAAAATTACAAGGTTACAACAAGCTAATTGCATTACCCAAAACCAACCCAAGCTTAATAAAAACCTGTTTTGACTATGAATTCTTAAATACCATATATACCCAAGACGGAGAAGAACTAACAGCTATGGAAGAATTACATAAAATATTCACCACCTATAAAAGAATAATCAAAGGAAATCTATTTTATATAAAGTGTTATACTGCACCAGCAGAGATATTATACGACGAAATAAAACCAGTTATACAAGTCGTAAAAATAGGATTAACCAGAGATATGATTAGACCAGAAGATATTATGCAGCAGCCAGAGATACCTAAAATTGATTTACCTGATTTCTACGCAAATAAACGACTCATCGGACTAGCTACAATTATTCAAGAATTAGTAAATAATTATACCAATGGAAATCCAATATGGAGTTATTATTCAAGAGACCATCAGATGATTTATTCAAATTCAAAAAAACTACGACAAGCAGATATGGAAGATGTTAGGCAATGGATAATGACATTACTTAACCCAGAAAAACAATCTACTGCAAGAGCAATTAAGAGAGGATTTATTACAGACGGATCATTGACAAGATATTGCAAGATAATTGAACACAAATATCCAGACCATCAATGTTCGAGATGTAATGGAGAAGATAATATTATCCTAGAAGTCCGCCTAGAATAAAAGAATCAAAAAGATAAGCATACCAGCTGGAAAGAAGATAAAAAATCAACAGATACGAACAAAAGATAAAAAGAAGACGGAGCAAAAATAGACAAAGCATTAAAGGAAGAAAGCGACATATGGAGAAAAGAAAAAGCTAACTTTGAAATCATGTAAATAGCTTTAGCTTTTTTGACCTTTTCTTGTTTCATTTATTAACTTTCACCATTATTGTCTTTTTAGGACTAATCTATAGAGGAAACGAGTAAAGACATATTAGGATAACCTTTTTTTTGTAACATTAGAACCATGTAAATTATTCATTCTCTGATTACAAATAGAGGCATAGAAGGCAACAGAAAAGGCAAGCCTTCATGTGTTGAAGCACAAAAACTCTCTCTCTGGTCCACAACAAATATTTTGCTTAGTTATTAAAAAATAGATTTATTTCAATGGAAAAAGGTATGGAGGAACAAACCTTAGAGATATCAAACCTATCCGAGCAGGTATATTTATTTATGATTATGAATAGCTAAATTCATAATTCCCAACAATCATGGTATGATAAAATAAATTCATATTAGTTACTTTATAGTAGAATTATTCGAAGAATAATATGTTAAGAAGTTTATTAGCAAAGTGAAAACGGAGAAAAATTCCTAAGAACTATGTCATCCTAAAGGTGAAACTAATGAGACAGGAAGCCATGGTGGGGAGTAACCAGAGTAGAGGCGCTGTTTAAGGAAAAAGTATCCAGATTATCATGCTAATAGTGACCGAAGAACATGTTATTTAAGAATAATCTAGTATATAGTAATCTAAGATGACCATATTTTGTTATGTACATGATTGAAGGGAATATTTTGAAAATAACAATTTTATGAAAATAAATAATTATTTATCTGATGTAATGGTAGATAAATTTAAAATACTTATTTTGTATGCACTTAAAGATATAAAAGTAGTAGATATAAGAAAAATCATATTAGAAAAAGCATTTGGTAAATATTATATGACTAGAATAAATTACATACCATACCTATCTAACTACTCTTACAAATAATTACCATGATAAATCACATATATCTAGAATTTTTTGAAAAAGATATGAAAAACATACAGTTAATAGAAAAACAAATGAAAGTAAATTTAGACAAATACATGGAAACTAAAGATATAAAATATATAGAATTTCTTAATGAAAATATACAAGAACTACTAAGACTAAAACAAACAACTACAAAATATTATAATAAAATATTTAGTCAGTTTTAAATGATAGATAATCTTAAAGTCTTAATCTTATATATACTTAGAGATATAGAAATTATAAATATTAAGAAAATAATATTAGAAAAAGTATTAGACTATGAAATTGAAACTATAAATTGGATAGCACAGTTATACCTGGATAATTACCCAGACGGATATTATTCAGATTAAGAGATGTTAGAATATATCAAAAAAACTAGAGAAAATCAAGATAATCTAAATAAAGAAATTAATTATAGAAATCGAATTAGAAAAATAATGGAGAATCTAAAAGAAAAATTAATATGGATAGAAGAAACCTTAAAAAATTTAGGAAAAGAAAAATTAATATGGATAGAAGAAACCTTAGAAAATTTAGGAAAAAGTACATGTGATAGTTTATATAATTTAAAAAACTGGCTACGAGAAGAACAACACAAAATAATAAATAACATTGAAAATCTAGAATTAGATATACATTACAGTACAATTAGGATAAATTATTATACAGAAGTCTGTAACTCTCCAATTACTACAGGATAAAATAATAGACTACAAATATTTAAAATATTGGAGAGAAAATATGGATGAAATAATATCACAAAGAAAAATAGATCCATTTTATATAATAGAGCTATTTTACAAATTATCTTTGCAAGTTAGTAATCCGCAACCTGTGCACATGTATTTTCCTCTTAAATGCATGTTGTTATCTATGAAAGAGATATCAAAATTCAATTCCACAATTGAGTCATGCGTAAAAGAGTGGCCAAGTTTACCGAAAGTTGAAATGCTATTACGTGCTCTCTTGCTATGTTTTTTCAACCTCTCTAAGAATTGAGAACTTGGTTCTAAGTGTTCAGGTAAACATAGCAAGATGGATTGCACTATTTTATACATATGTTATTCAAAGTTATTAACCAACCAAAAATTAAGTCAAAAGTCAAGTACTTTGCTTAATGTGTCTTGAACTTAAGGGTCTGAAAGTTTTCTTATGATCTCTATCTATGATTTAGAGTTCACTTTTTCAATTTTCAAAATAGCCTTGCCTTCCTTAAGGATTAAGATTTTTATTATGAGTTGTGCAACACTAGACATGACACAAAAATTGCACTAAAAAGACTTTGTTAGTTAGCCGTTTTAATAAGACCCTAAAAGAATGTTGTCACATATATGTCGTCCGTTTTCAAGAGATTATTTAAAATATACCATAAGCAAAATGTGATTTGCAATTTCACCATATGTGTATAACCACATGAGAAGAAGTAATTACCTTGAAAAATAGATGATAGATGCACCTATTAATTATGAGGCACTGCAATGTTATACAATCATTGTTTCCAAAAATTGTATGTATTATTCCCTCCATTTCTTTTTAAGTACCCTGTTTAGATTGGGTACGCGGATACACCCCTTAATAAATCTCTTACTACCATAAAATTTAAAGTACTTTTACTAATGTACCCCTAATTAAATTTAGTTTTGGCACACCTCTAATTCCTCCTCAATTAATCGTATTGTTAATTTGAACAATAGAAAGATTTTAATCAAATTATTCTTGAAAGATTACAAGAGCATTTAAAAAGAAATACAAACACAACCTAAATAGAACATTTAAAAGGAATGTGGGGAGTACTTCGATAGGAAAAAAAATTATATTTCAAATTAATTTTTCAGTAAATAATAAGCCTACAGGGACAAGTAGAATTATATTTTAAATAATTCGCGCTTTGTGCGCGTACTAATACTAATTCATTGTAAATGTAAATATATTTATAACAAAAAACATTTTTAAAGAAATTCTTACTTTTGTATTTGTACATATATCTAACATTTGATGATCTGATAATTATGTCTAACTCAGATCTTGAGACATGATTCCTGACCCGTAATCTCAACTCAGGACCAAACTACCTGACTCCCAATCCAACTCAATATCTTACTCTAGTCGTGACTCAAAGCTTGACTCGATCTTGACACCGAATCCGGATCAAGATGGGGTCCCAGCTCGGAGTCAATTTTCCAATCTTGCTTTGAGATTTTGGTCTAGGTTAGCTTCGAGTGCATTTAGGCAATATATCAGTTGTGCAACAATAACTTCAAAAATCTAATAATGAAATTAATTATAGAAACCGAATTAGAAAAATAATGGAAGATCTAAAAGAAAAGTTAATATGGATAGAAAAAACCTTAGAAAATTTAGAAAAAAGCACATGTGATAGTTTATATAGTATAAAAAACTCACTACGAGAAGAACAACACAAAATAATAAATGACATAGAAAATCTAGAATTAGATATATACTACAGTACAGAAAGAATAAATTATTACACAGAAATTTGCAACTCAGCAGTTACTACAGGATAAAATAATAAACTAAAATAAATTAATGAACACATCTCACAAAAAGAATAATTTATTAAAAGAAAATCTAAAAAATATCCACGTACAAAAAAGAATAGATTCATTACCTACAATAAATCTATTTATTATCCTAGTTATCCGCACCCCCTACAAATGGTATCAGAGCACAATAATTTAAAAGATACGGCAGTGATATACGTGTTAGAGTTAGTTAAAATAGCTAGGTTGGAATTAGTTAAATTAGTTAAGTTAGATTTAAATTTAGCTAAGTTAGATTTAGTTATTTATTAAATTAATTATGAGAAGACCATTAAAAAATAGAGAAGCTTTTAGAAAAATTAAAGAATCTTTAGTTAGTAATTATTCAGAATATATAAGTCTAAACAAAACAAAAGAAAATCCACAAAGATTAGCCTATTTAATTACATTAATATCTAGTATTGAAGCAAAATTAATAATCCATTTAAAATCTAGAAGAATGAGACATATGCCATCTAATTATGATAAAATTAGATTTAGATATCCACCAAAATATTATAAACATAATTAAAATGAATAAAGAGCAAAAATACAAAGAATTAAAACAATTTATCTCTGAAAAACGTAAAGAATTAAAAATAAGAAAAGAAAGATTACATTATAATATATTTACCGGAGTTAGTAAAAATTCAATAAATATACAAAAAGATGAAATATCAAAATTAGAATCTCAAATAGATAGTTTAGAATATATATATATATCAACATGAACTATTCACAATAAAATGAATAAAGAAGAATTTATAATAAATGAAAAAATATATGAAAATCACGAAGGATCAAAAATAAAAATAGTATTTTCTAATCTAGGAAGAAGGTATAAGAAAATAGGAGAACATTTATATCTAATGTTAGAAAAAGAAGAATTAAAATTAGAAGATAAGTTAACAGCAATGGTAAGAATAGAAAAAGAAAATGAAGAAATAGATAGAAAAAAGGAAATAGAAAAAATTAAACAACAAACCACGGAAGAAATACGAAAAATAGAAGAAACTAAAAATAGTAGAATTGCTAAATTAGAAAAAGAACTACAAATGTTAAAAGATTTGTACGAACAAAGACAAAAAGAAAAAGAAGAAAAAGATAAAGAACAAAAATTAATAAACGAGATAAATCAATTTAAAGAAAAATTAGAAATAAATAATATAGAGGTAGAAGAGACAGATAATTATGATTCAGAAGATAGTGAAACATATACGGAAATATTAACAAATATAAAAGATTTAGAAATTAACGAAAAACAAGAAAAAATTAATGAAGAAAACTTAGAAAACACCAATACAGAAATAAATACTCTTGATAAAAAAGAAGATGAAAATATAATACCTAAAACAACAGAAATAAGAAAACCTATATATTATAAAAATAAATTTAAAAGATATAATGAATATGACAAATGGACACCAAAACAAATAGTTAATAAAAATTATAACTTTTTAGATCTAGACTGTGTAATAGATACAGAAAAAACAATACAATTATGGATAGGATATATGACAAAACAATTATTAGACAATAATATAAACATAACAGATGCACCAGAATATATAGAAAAAACACTAATAGGATCAGTAAAATTATGGTTTACAAATTTAATTGAAAATAGTAAGAAAGTATTAAGAACTAATAAACCTATGGAAGGAACATCATCAACAACAACTAAAATAACACCTATAGAATTATTAAAAAAATATGAAACAGCTATAAAAGATGAATTTGGTAGTATGACAACATTAGAAGAAGAACAAGATGAAGAAAAAGATACAAATAGGAATTTAATGATAAAATTAACAATATGTAATATGTGTTATATAGATGAATATACTTGCGCATTTAAAGAATATTATTATAAAGGAGCATATAGCATAGAAGAAAGTAAAGAAATAAGAAAATTATATTTTAATAAATTACGCGAACCATTTAGTTCAAAAATAATAAAAAGTTGGGAAGAAGCAAAAATAGTAGATACATTAGGAGCTAGAATAAAATTCTTACACCAATGGTATAGAAATTTATGTGAAAAATATAGAGAAGAATTAAAAATGGAAAAAACATTAATAAGAAATTTAGCATGTTGCAAAAATAAAATAGCACCCCAATTTGAATGCGAAGAAAGATATTATAAGAAAAGAAAAAGACATAAGAAATATAAGAAATATAAAAAATCAAAATATAAATATAAGAAACCAAGAAAAAGATATTATGTAAAAAATTACAAAAATAAAAGACCATATAGAAAGAAAAAATCTATAAAAGAATGTACATGTTATAATTGTGGAAAGTTAAGACATTTAGCTAGAGATTGTAAATTACACAAAAATCCAAAAAATAAACAAATATCAGAAATAAAAATAGAAAATACAGAATATATGCAAATAGATTATATAGATTATGAATTAGAAAGTGAAGATAGTATATATGAAATTTCAGAAAACGAAACAGATACTGAAACAGATAGTGAAATAGATGAATCAAATGACTGAAGAAGATATAAAAATAATAACAAAGGAAGAATATTTAAATGACGAAGGAACAGAACAAAAGATAATATTTGACAGTAATATATTTGATGAAATAAAAGGAAAAGAGTTAGATTTAAGTGTAGAAAAAATATTTAAAATACCAACAGTAAAAAATATTTTTAGTAGGAAAAAAGATGAATATTATGTAGTATGTCAAAAAGAACATGTAATAGACTGTAGATATGCAAAAGGAAAAGCTAGTATACCACTTGTAACAAAAAGAATAATTAATAAAGAAATAAATGATATAAAAAGTAAAGGAGATCCAATAAAATATGAACACCTTGGAGGTACAGAAATATTAATAAAAGCATGTTTTAGAGAAGGAATAGATACACCAATAGAATTATATTTAGCAGATGATAGAATTATAAAACCTATAGAAAAAAGCATAATAACTGCCGTAAAAGGAAATTTAATATACTAAAAATTTAAATTTATAATAAGTGCAAATTATTCAGTAGCAGTAACAGATAGGAATATAGATAAATCATTAGTATTATATTGGAAGATATCAGGAATAGAATTAACCCCAGGAAGTAAAATATTTACAGCGAGATGTAAAAATTTATATATATTAACAACAAAACATAAAATAACAGGGAAAAATAAGATTAACAAGATACAAATAGATAGCCCATTTGAACAAATTGTAAAAACAATAGATTATAATGATTATAGTTATAGAGACATAGATATAGAAGAAAATTTAGAAATAGTAAATGATAGAATAAGTACAACAAAAAGAATAGCTGATGAAAAACCAGAATCATCAACCTCATAAAAAAGAATGAGTTATGAAACAAATCCAATAATTAACCTAAATCAATATTACATAACAGGAAAAATAAATGAAAAAGAATATTTAATACTATTAAACACAGGACAAGAAGAAAATTATATAGCAAAATGTCTAGTAAAAAATGAAGAAATAAAAACTGATAATGATATATGCCCAGATCTACCGAGAAGTTTAATAAATAGTAAAGATATAGTAGAAAAAGAAATAATAATAGGAGGAATTAGAAAAATAAAAATAGAATTTGAGGTAAAAGAAAAAATGCAAAAAGCAGATATAATATTAGGAATAAAATGGTTAGAACAAGTAAAACCATATAATATAGAACATACACAATTAGCCATAACATATAATACGGAAAGATTATTCTTAAGAAGAGCCTTAACATAAAATGAAAATATATGTATTAATGAAGATAGTAGTGGAAGGATATTACAGTAGATATTATACGCCTATGATAGATACAGGAGCAGAAGCTAATTTATGTAGATATAATTGCTTACCAGAAAGTAAATGGGATAAATTAAAAATATCAATAGTAGTTAAAGGATTTAATAATGAAGGAAGTTTAATTACTTATAAAGCTAGGAATGTAAAAGCACAAATATGGGATAAGATATTGACAATAGAAGAAATTTATAATTATGAACTAACGTCAAAAGATATACTTTTAGGAATGCCATTTTTAGATAAACTTTACCCACATATAATAACTAGAAACGATTGGTGGTTCACAACACCATGTAAACAGAAAGTAAGAGCAAAAAAGAGTTAATAATAAAATAAGAAAGAAAACTGATTGGATAAAAGGAAGTGAAAAAATTACACAAAAGTTAGAAAATATAAAAAACGCTGAAGATACAATAGAATTAGTAGTATTCTCGATAAATAAAACAGAAATAACTATATTTTCAATAAATAAGATAGAAATAGTTAAGAAAAAATTAGAACAATTATATAGTGAAGATCCATTAAAAGGATGGGAAAAACATAAAACTACCATAAAAATTGAACTAATAGACAAAAATAGTATAATAACCCAAAAACCATTAACATATAATTTTGACGATTTAAAAGAATTTAAAATGCATATAGATGAATTATTAGAAAAACAATATATACAAAAAAGTAATAGCAAACATAATAGTCCAGCATTTACAGTAAATAAACATAGTGAATAAAAAAGAGGAAAAAATAGAATTGTTATTGATTATAGAAATTTAAATGCAAAAACTATAACATATAATTATCCGATACCAAATAAGATATTAAAAATAAGACAAATCCAAGGATATAATTATTTTAGTAAATTTGATTGTAAATCAGGATTTTACCATTTAAAGTTAGAAGAAGAATCTAAAGAATTAACTGCATTTACGGTACCACAAGGATTTTATGAGTGGAATGTATTACCATTTGGATATAAAAATGCACCAGGTAGATATCAACATTTTATGGATAATTATTTTAAACAATTACCTAATTGCATAGTATACATAGATGATATATTATTATATACAAAAACTAAAGAAGAGCATATAAAATTATTGGAACAATTCACAGATATAATAGAAAAATCGGGAATAAGTCTAAGTGAAAAGAAAGCTGAAATTATGAAAAACCAGATAGAATTTTTAGGAATACAAATAGATAAAAGTGGAGTAAAAATGCAACAACATATAGTACAAAAAATAATAAATTCGAAAGAAGAATTAGATATAAAAAAGAAATTACAATCATTTTTAGGATTAGTAAACCAAGTAAGAGAATATATTCCAAAATTGGCAGAAAACCTAAAACCACTACAGAAAAAATTAAAAAAGGATATAGAATATAATTATGACGAAGAAGATAAAAAGCAAGTTCAAAAAATAAAATTACTTCGCAAAGAATTACCAAAATGACAATTTCCGGATGAAAATAGAAAATTTACATACATAGTAGAAGCAGATGCCAGTGAATATAGTTACGGAGGAGTACTTAAATATAGATATGAAGCAGAAAAAATAGAACACCATTGTAGATACTACTCAGGTACGTTCAACGAGACAGAAATAAAATGGGAAATAAATAGAAAAGAATTATGTTCATTATATAAATGTTTGTTAGCATTTGAGCCATATATTGTATATAACAAATTTATTGTGCGAACAGATAATACACAGGTACGCTGGTGGCTAACAAAGAAAATACAAAATTCAGTTACAACAAAAGAGATTCGGAGACTAGTTTTAAACATATTAAATTTTACATTTATAATAGAAGTAATCAGTACTAACAAAAATGTTATTGCAGATTACATATCAAGACAAAGCTACACAAACTGAAATGATAGAAGAAAATATACATGAAAAGATACTCAACGCCCTGACTACGCTTTCATTGAAAGTGGACAGTATGGGTACCGAGATGAAGCTAATGGGTACTGAGATAGAAAAGTTAAAGCTAAAGACTAATGAAGATAAACTGAAGTCTATAGCTAGGAATCAGCTAACTCAGCAGTGTGCAGAGCTATGTCGATTGGAAGACAATAAAATTCCAGAGCTAGAAGGAGATGTTGGGATACTCCATAAAATCCATAACATTTATCAATCTACTTCTGCAGGTACAAGCAAAGGAGTTAGTCGACCAAGATACCAAAATACGAACATGAATAAAATATTTGAAATACCATTTACACCAAAAATACAAAAAGATCATTTATTCATACCCCCACAAGTTAACACATACCGAGATAGCCTGAACCAAGACAAAAAAGTTTACAATTATACAGCCCAGAAATATATAGAAAACATCTATAGAGTACAAAACTTCCTAAACCATAACCCAAAAGCTACAAACACCCAAGAACCAAATACCAACCATATAACCCAAAAATTACAGGGATATAATAAGCTAATCGCACTACCAAAAACTAACCCAAGCCTAGTGAAAACATGTTTTGACTATGGACTGCTAAACGCCATATACACCCAAGACGGAGCAGAATTGACAGCTATGGACGAATTATATAAGATATTCACGACCTATAAAAGAATAACAAAAGGCACTCTATTTTATATAAAGTGTTATACTGCACCCGCGGAGATATTATATGACGAGATAAAACCAGTTATACAAGTCGTAAAGATAGGATTAACAAGAGATATGATTATACCAGAAGATATTGCGCATCAACCGGAAATACCTAGAATCGAGATACCAGAATTCTATGCAAATAAAAGACTTATTGGACTATCTACGATTATACAAGAACTAGCAAATAACTATGCTAATGGAAATCCAATATGGAGCTACTACTCGAGAGATCACCAAATGATTTACTCGAATTCGAAGGAGCTACGACCAACAGATATGGAGGACGTAAGATAATGGATAATGACGCTACTCAATCCAGAGAAACTATCTACTGCACGAGCCATTAAAAAAGGATTTATTTCTGACGGATTACTAACAAGATACTGTAAAATAATTGGGCATAAATATCCAGATCACCAATGTTCGAGGTGTAATGGAGAAGATAATATTATTCCAGAAGTACATCTAGAATAAAAAATCAAGAAGACAATATGACAGCTGGAAGATAAGATAAGAAGCAATAATGGAGATATGACAGATACGACAAAATCAACGGAGACAAGATATTCATTGTACAGATTTTATTTATGCAAAAGTCTTTAGAATTATTGTAAGTTACTATTTTTTCATAGACTTTTTCTTATGTAGACTTTAGGATCATTTAAGGCTACATAGACTTTTAGGCAGCCTATGTATAGCCTTTAAGACTTTTAAGGCCTTTTTTGTTTTTTAGCTCTTTAGCCTTTACGTAAGGTTGTAAAACATGTAAAGTGTTTGTAAAAATCATTCTATAAATAAAGAAGCAAGAAGGCATTGCAAGGCAAGCCTTCTCACATTAGCCAAAAAACTCTCTCCATTCCGTTCAAAAATATTTGGCCCAGTTAATTAAATATATACACTGCAATGGAAAAAGCTATGGAACAACAAACCTCAGAAATATCAAAGCTACCGGAACAGGTATATCTATTTATGATTATGAATAGCTAAATTCATAATTCCCGACAATCATGATATGATAAAATAAATTCATATTAGTTACTTTATAGTAGAATTATTCGAAAAATAATATGTTAAGAAGTTTATTAGCAAAGTGGAAACGGAGAAAAATCCCAAGGAACTATGCCATCCTAAAGGTGAAACCAATGAGGCAAGAAGCCGTGGCGGGGAGTAACCAAAGTCGAGGCACTGTTTAAGGGAAAAGTATCCGAATTACCATGCTAGTAGTGACCGAAGAACATGTTATTTAAGAATAATCTAGTATATAGTAATCTGAGATGACTATATTTTATTATGTATATGGTTGAAGGGAATATTTTGAAAAAAGCAATTTTATGATAATGAATGATAATATATCTGATGTCATGGTAGATAAATTTAAGATACTTATTTTGTATGCACTTAGAGATATAAATGTTGCAGATATAAAAAAAATTATATTAGAAGAAGCATTTGGAGAAAATTATACGGATAGAATAAGTTATATACCACACATACCTAACTACTCTTATAAATATTTATTATGTTAAGATCAGGCAGAAATTTTAAGGATATACGAAATATACAGTTACTAGAAAAACAGATAAAAATAAATATAGACAAATACATGAAAAATAAAAAATATATAAAATCTCTTAATATAAATATGCAAGAACTACTAAGACTAAAACAAATAACTATAAAATATCAATTTTAGAAAATAGCTCATTTAGACTACCTTAGAGTTTTAATCTTATATATACTTAAAGATATAGAAATAATAGATATTAAGAAAATGATATTAGAAGAAGTAATAAACTACGAAATAGAAATGATAAATTCGCTAGAACGAATATACGACGACATTTACCCAGAAGGATATTATTCAGATCAAGATTGTGGATGTTAGAATATATTAGAAAAACTAGAGAAAACCAAGATAATCTAAATAACGAAATTAATTATAGAAACCGAATTAGAAAAATAATGGAAGATCTAAAAGAAAAGTTAATATGGATAGAAAAAATCTTAGAAAATTTAGAAAAAAGCACATGTGATAGTTTATATAGTATAAAAAACTCACTACGAGAAGAACAACACAAAATAATAAATGACATAGAAAATCTAGAATTAGATATATACTACAGTACAGAAAGAATAAATTATTACACAGAAATTTGCAACTCAGCAGTTACTACAGGATAAAATAATAAACTAAAATAAATTAATGAACACATCTCACAAAAAGAATAATTTATTAAAAGAAAATCTAAAAAATATCCACGTACAAAAAAGAATAGATTCATTACCTACAATAAATCTATTTATTATCCTAGTTATCCGCACCCCCTACAAATGATATCAGAGAAGTTTACAATTATACAACGCAGAAATATATAGAAAACATTTATAGAGTACAAAACTTCCTACCTTTCTACATCTTTCCATGATTGTGTCCAGTATCTTTTTATTGTTTTCACAATAATCAATCAACCATGAGAGAATACTCAGCTTTTGAATTCTTCTTCTTCTTATTGTGCATCCATATGTTAAAAAGCAATTTTTTAACTTTGATTCTGTTGGAAAAGTCGCTAAGCAGCTTTTTGTTTCGTTTCTGCAATTCTCATCCTACGCATTGAGTGATCAAACATTCTTTTCTTCTGTTGTTGAGTGAATTTACTCCTCAATTGCTTTCTCCCATTCGGGTTTGTTACATTAGCTTTCCTCATGGTCATGCATTGACTGCTACAATACAGATTCTTGAATTTATAAGGATCAAAAGTTAAAATAAAAATGACCCTTATTCGAAATAGCTCACACATAGTTATTTCTTAGGTATTCCTTTTTTTTCATACGAAATAAAAACGTAAACATAACACCCTAAATTTATGATGTTAATGTGACAATTCCAATCATTTATATGCTCAGTTATAAAAAACTAAATATAAATAAAACAAAATGTTTGAGGGACAGTAAAAATCTAAGAATATTTTTAGAAAAGTGTACCTAATTATTTTGATGTTATTATTTATCAAAAAATTCATTAATTGGGAATAATATTTGTTCTTTATCATGAAGTAAATTAAAACACTTAGTAATAGTATTATTTGTCAAAAATCTTTTACTGTATGTTTCTAATATATATATTGAGAATAATCTAACAACTGAGTGAAGTTTGCAAGAGAATTATTTAAAAAATATGAAAGAAATGTAGTGATATCCTTCTTCCCAGTAAGCGTGAAAATCGACTTTCATATATAAAGTCACAACCATTTTTCGATTAGTAGTAAAAGTTGATCCAAATTTACTTGCTCATCTTATGTTAGGATTTGTAGTTATGTTTTATCTTTTCTATATTCTTCTTTATTTTTTAAAATATTTTGTTTCATGTTGATTTTTTTCCTTCACATTAGATAGATTTCAAAGCTCTTAAATAATTATTCATGATTCAACGTTTATTAATCTTGAGTTAAAACTTTTAACGTAGACTCGTAATTTATAATTGTTTTAATTTTATGATCTTTTACAAGAAATTTTATTTTTATACATCATATTTTAACACATAATTAAGAGATTGAAAAAAAAGTTATTTTCTTCTATTTATTTTGTAAGTGACCAAAAAATATAAATCTTCTTTAGTTTCTATCATAACTCATTAAGTGTAATGAAAGAGCAGGAGATCTTGGTAACAAAATGAGAATTAAGTACTCCATAAAATTATAAGTATGAAAGTGTACTTCATTATGTAATTTATTTTTTCTTTCTAATCCTCCATATGACCAATCAATTTAGATATAAGGTCATATATAATGTTTTATAATATTTTTCTAGAAACTAGATTGTGATGAATTATGAATTCTCATCTCCACTTTAAGCTGATGTTAAAATACCCACACTCGCAATATGAAAGTACTCAAAAATTACTTCCTCTCTTTTAAAAAAGAATGAACTAATTTGACATGACACAAAATTTACAAAAATAAAAAAGATATTTGAATCTTCTGGTCCTAAATTAAAATTATATCAAATTTATCAAAATGTCCTTTATCTCATGATCGTAAACATTTCACATGGAAAGTTAAAATTAAAATATTGTCAAAAAAGAAAATGAATCATTCATTTTTAAATAGCTTAAAAAAGAAAGTAGAACAAAAGGAGGGAGTACTTGGAGTAGAAGCACTTAAAATAAGTCGATCCAAACAGACTCAATATTTAATCGTTTTACTTGATTTGCTACGAATAAATAACTAAAAGACAATTTTTTTTACTGATAATATTAAAAGAGATGCTACATGAAGATTTCTCAAGTTTTACCTAATATAATTCCTCCATTTAGATTATGAGATATGTATTTATACTATCATGCCATTGATGTGATGAACAATTAAGCGTTTAAACTTAATAAATCAAACAATAAAATAGACAAATTAGAACAGGCAATAGGGCATAAAAAACTATGAAGACATCCAAAATGTATATCAAATAATTTCATGAATATTATTATTAATATAATTTAGAAGTTATGATCATCAAAAGTCATAAGAGTAATGAAAATACAGTCCAATAAATTTTTATATTAAAGAATATGAATAAATAAAGGAGTAGTTATTGATATATTCATTTTTGTACAATGATAAGAATAAATAAATATATACAAAAAATTGTTAAAGAAAAATGAGATAAAAGGATAAAAATATTTTCTTGACCAAAGGTGGCATTTACTTTGCCTGTCTCGACTCTTTTTTTGGTCTTTTCCATATTTTTATAGATAAAACAATAAAAAATAATGGAAAAAGAAAGAATTTAATGAAAATTAATTCCTTTTTTGGTAAGTAAAGATAGATATTCATATAGAAACGCAATTTAACAAAAGAGTGGGGGCATTCAGCCTGGATTAAAGTTTACAGACAAAGGGTCTATGCCCTGCATTGAGCCATTACATACAGAAATTGATCTTTCAAATACAATTCCAATCATGTCTTCCCAAAAACTCTGAAACACATTGGAGGAACTTGGAATAATCTTGATTCATAAAAAAAGTCAGAATTTGCCCCCAACCTTGCTTAAGAGTCTGCAACTCCAGTCCATTCTCTAAAAACATACTGCACCATGGGGTTTCCCAAGCTATGGAGTCTTGACCTCCAATCATTCATAATAGTATTATAGTGAATGTTTTCATTGTTAAGCATGCTAATTACCTCCATGAATTAAATATTAACTTGAACAGGCAAATTTGTTCAACCAGTTTTAGCCCTTCATTCAGAGCGAGGAACTCCATTTAGTTATTGGTAGCTTTAAGGAATCTCTTGGAAAAACTAGTAATCCATTGACCACTGGTATCTCTTACCACCATCCTATTCCCCTCTTGCAGGGATTGCCAACGCATGAGCCATTAGTATTCAGCTTAAAGTATCCAACAAGGGGTTGAATCCAATTGATAAAAGTGGTTGTCCTAAATCTGTAGTTACGCTTTTGTTGATTTAGGTGGCTAAACTCAATGGCCTCAACATAAGCAATTATGAAAGAAGGCTTATTTTTCTTATGGTTGAAGATATTGTTGTTTCTATCTTCCAAATGGTCCAAATATAGAAGGGTGTGAGTTCTTTGTATTCTAAGAGGCTATCATAATTTTTGTGCTTAATGATTTTCCAAGTGGATGCCCAATTCCAGGGATGGAATTTGGAGATGGAAGGCTGAGGAGAATTGATGGATTTAGATATAAAAGTTAGCCAAAAGTCATCTATAACAACACATATAAATTGAAACTTTTTCTATATCTATATTCTGTACATGTTAGGTGCTGCTAACCTGCATTGCCATAGATCTAGGTAGACCTAGGAAGACTACAACCAAGAGAGATGAGGTAAGGAAGATAATCAGAGAGTTTACTAGTATTGTGAAATAGAATAGCCCAGCTGCAGGAAAAGACAGGGATAAAGAAGAATCATGGCCATATTTGTACAGTAATAGTGTCATTCCATCCGCACCACAAAGGTATTTGCTTGAGGGTGAAAACTTATCACCGACAATAGATTGGTGAGTACAAACAATTGCCTTTTGATGAGGGCACCGATAGTTGAAGAGGTAACCGTAGGTCAATTTGACAAAGGGAGTAAGATAAATGCATCTGCTGAAGAGATACAGGACAAGAATACAGCTGCAAAGAAGGGCGATCGGGTGTGGGCTGGATTATTTTACACTAACAAACTGGCTGTCAAGGGCATTAACATTACCTATATCCCCCTGATGCAATAGGGGGGAGGTCATTGTTAAGCTTACTGATGGAGACGTGGAGGTTGACGATGCAATATGGTTAAGGTCCATAGTTATGTATGTAGTAGGTAATACTCTATCTATAGGAGCTATTGAGCAATTTATTGCCACTCAATGAAAGTTGTGCAGAAGATGAAGGTGTTTTACCACAACGATTGATATTTTGTCGCGAGGTTCTAGAACAACAAAGAGAAAGATGAGGTACTATTATTCGGACCCTATACTATAAATAGCAAACCCATTATTATAAAATCTTGGTCAGCTGAATTTTGTTTCATAGAGGAAGTATTGAGAACTATCCCATTATGGGTGAAATTACCTGATTTGCCTCTAAATTGCTGGACCAGTGTAGCTTTGAGTAAAATTAGGAGTGGACTGGGTGAGCCTGTGTGTCCTGATACTTGTATAACTAATTTTTAACAAATATCTTATGCTAGGCTACTCATCGAGATGGATGTGATACAAGCCCTTCTTTATACAATTAAAGTGTGTGATCCTTATGGAAAGGTGTTTGATCAATCTATGGTATATTAATGAAGGCCCCAATATTTTCCTAAGTATTGTCAGTTGGAACATGTATGTAAGCCTGTAAGGTAGCCACCACAAGGAATCCATGAAAATAGAAGTCCAACAGAAATGGAAGCCTACTAAGATATTGGATCCCACCACTAACCCCTTTACTGATAATAGGGGTAGGATTCTATCTTAGTTAGTTCTTGACCCACCAGTGTAGAATTATGCTAAAGAACTAACCACAGATGCTTGGAAACAAGCAAATGAAAAATCTGTCACTAGAGGTCCTCAGAGTGTGATGAAGACCTAGGGAGAGGGTATTGATAATGTATACATGGCTCTCATCTCTATTCCATAATTACTTGGAGGATGGATATTGTGTAGAGATGATCAATGTTCACAGTAAAGGGGGTAGTGGTAGTGGTGGCTGGACCTTTTTCTTTAAAATCTACTCTCTAATGAAGTACATAACTTGAAATGTTAGAGGTCTAAATAAAGTATACAAATAAATAGAGTTTAAGAAGTTCTGTAGGTACAATAAAGTAGATCTTATATCAGTCAATGAACAAAAAATTAAGGAAAGTAAAGCTAGGAATGTCATTAAAAAAGTTGTATGCAAGTGGGAATGGGTAGCTAACTATTCAGCTGACCTTAAGGGGAGAATATAGATTCTATGGGATCCAAATATGGTGGTGTTCAGGCCTGAAATTATTCATCAGTAGTAAATCCATGGATTTGTTTCTATATTGCAATCTAATATAAGCTTTTAATTCATCGGTGTGTATGGGCTGCACACTATTACCGTCTAGAGAAATCTGTGGGTTAGAAAACATAGCCAGTACAGTTACAGAACCCCTTATAATTATGGGTGACTTCAATTCAATTTTATATGCTGATGATAGAATAGGTGGAGCTCCAGTTGTTGATGGTAAGATAACTAATTTCAAATAATTTTTGGAGGTGTCAGAAGTTTTGGAACTAAAATTTATTGGGAGAAGATATACCTGGACCAATAGTCACATTCACAGCAAGATTGATTAGATTCTGGTGAAAGAATTATGGCTTACACATTGGGGTCACATTAAGGGATTAGTAATGGAGCCCCAATTGTCTGATAGCTGCCCTGTGATTATCCACTTTTTGGAACAACCAAGGTCTGGACCTAAGCCTTATAAATTCTTTAATTGTATTGCTAACCATCAAATGTTTATCCCTGCAGTACAGAAAACATAGAATAAATTAGTGCACCCTACTATGAAAAGTGTGTGGAACAATTTGAAGGAGGTGAAACTAGAACTCAAAAATATTTCAAAGCAGGAATTCAAAGGGGATGAACAGAGGATACAATATACTAGAAATCACTTAAGGAACATCCATGCAACTATGAAGCAACCTAGAGTATATCATCATATAGTTGAAGAAGAAAAAAATTGTAAAACTGAGTTGGTAAAATAGTAAACGATTGAGCAAAACATACTTAGGCAGAAGTCCCGAGTTTAGTGACTAAAGAAGGAGATAATAATATATCATATTTTCATGCTTGTTTGAAGGCAAGACATTCCCAAAATAAAATTTGAAAGTAATGAGAGTTAATGGGGTTGCTGTACAGGAACCTGGCCTTATTGAGGAGGAAGTTCTCATATTCTTTAAGCAGTTGTTGTGTGAGGACTCCCCATATATTTCTGTAGTAAATATTAATGTTATGAGATATGGTAACTCTCTAAGTAGTTGTCAGCAGCTACAACTGATCAAAACCGTTACTAAAGAAGATATTTGGTTGGTTCTAATAAGGATAAGTGATATGAAAGTACCTAGACATGACCAACTTAATGCTTGTTTCTTTATAAAAACATGGAGTGTAGTGGGAGATAATATTACTAGTGCTGTGATAGACTTTTTTAATACCACCAAAATGTACCGTACTATTAACTGCACTACCATAACTCTTATTCCCAAAGTCAAAAACTCCTCTTCTCCAAATGATTTTAGACCTATCTCTTGTTGCACCATAGTGTATAAATTGATTTCTAAGGTGCTAACTTTAGATCATGGACTACTTAGTGGATAAATCACAAAATGCCTTTATCCCTAGAAGGTTAATAGTTGATAATATTGTTATGAGCCATGAATTTATCAAAGAATATGGAAGACAAGGCATATATCCAAGATGTATGTTAAAGGTTGAGATGCAAAAAATATATGATTCCATTGAGTGGCCTTTTGTGAAGTAAGTTCTTTCCTAGTGTTTTTGTGGGCTGGATTATTGAATGCATCACAATAGTCTTATATTCAGTTCTTATTAATGGAGTACCCACATGGCCTTTTGAAGTAAAGAATGGGTTGAGACAAGGTGACTCCTTGTCCCATTCCTATTTGTGCTTGCCATGGAATATAGTTGTAGGGTGGTTAAAACACTTAAAGGATGAGAAGATGTTCAAATACCATCCCAGATGTGCTAAACTTGATGTTATTTAGTTGGGGTTTGCTGATGATTTACTGCTTTTTTGCAGAGGTAATATTAACTCTGTCACTTACTTATACAATAAATTTAAAATCTTCTCTGCTACTTCAGGATTAATTTCTAACCTAAATAAGAGTTCAGTATATTTGGGTGGAGTATCAGTGTAGTCACAACACCCAATATTGGAGGTATTAGGGTTTGAAAAAGGTGAGCTTCCCTAGGGTCCCTCTTAATTCCAAAAGATTATCCGTAGTTCAGTGTGAACCATTGATAGAAAAAAATTCTTGGTAGAATTAGCTCTTGGACAACTAGGTTTTTGTCCTACGCTGGTCAAGCACAGTTATTGAAGAGTGTCCTATTTTCAATTCAAACATTCTGGGCTCATGTCTTTATCATTCTAAAGAAGATTATTGATTTTATTGAGATGATTTGTAAGATATTTCTTTGGTCAGGGTCTGCTGAAGTTACAAGAAAATCTCTAGTTGCTTGGAATTAGGTGTGTACCCCTAAGGTTACTAGCGAATTGCATCTGTTGAATATGTATTTGTGGAACAAAATAGCTATCTGTAAAATGCTACATGATATTTACCAGAAAAAGAGAAGTTATGGGTAGTCTGGGTGCGTACTTACTATATTAAACAAGGTGATGCATGGTCAACTACGCCAAAGACAGCCTCATGGATAATTAGGAAAATTTTCAAATCTAAGAAGTACCTTAAAGATGTTGGGATCACAAGGCATGAGTTTACAGCTATATCTAAATTTTATATTTAAGAAAACATATCAGGTACTTTAGGAAAGCTATCCAAAGGTGGGATAGAGATAGCTAATCTGCAAAAATCATGGATTCCCCAGATGGATTTTTATACTAAGATTGGCCTTAAATAAAAGATTACAATCAAAAGATAGAATCACAAGATGAAATAAGGATATTGATTTAGCCTGTGTCTTATGTAAAGGGTGTGTAGAGTCTATACAACACTTATTCTTCAGTGTCTTGTCTCTGGTGGTATTTGGTAAAAAATTTTAAAGTGATAAGGTATTCATAGAGGGCCTAAAGGCTAGTTGGATTAGGTAACCTGGGTGCAAAAAGTATTGTAAAGGAAATAGAAAGGGTATTGGTGTCTTTAAGATGGGATTGGCCATGAAAGTATACTAGGTGTGGTCTGAGAGAAACTTTTGACTATTTCAGAATTCAGCAAGGAAGGCAGAGGTGATTGTAAAGAAAATAATTCAAGAGGTTTAATTAAGATCCGCCTTACTCCCAGCCTATGACTTCTTTATGACAAACCTAGACTATTATCTAAGTAAAAGACATTATTTCCGCATCAATTTACAAGACACTATAAAAAACCAGTCAAAACCCTAAAAATAGCACATGCAAAACTTTCCTTTTTGAGCTTGTTTCTCGATCGTAATGGACACCACGTTCGGTGGGAAAATCCCATCGAAGGAAGTATAGAAGCAAAGTATAGTAGGAGAGAGCCAGAATAATATTTCAGAAGCACCAAAATATGCTGATTTGCTGAAAAGTAAACCTTAATTGTATGAAAATCCTAGGGTTCCTTTTAAACCTGTCATTATGGTGCATTGGGAGACATCAGTTACTTGGAAATCGTCTGAGGTCAAAAACCTGATTATATAAGAGAATTTGCAATATGCAATCATTGACAAATTTTCTTATGGCAAGCCGAATGTTAATAAACTCAGGAAGGTAATACTTAAGCAATGTGGAATTAAGGGAGAATGTTCTATTGGAGTGATAAACACTAGACATATATTGATTCGATTGAATCAATTGGAATATTATGTTCAATTACTCTCTACTAGTGTCTATTACATTATGACCAAGGATTTGTCTTAGCAAATATGGACATTAAAATAAGATCCATGGTTTGAACCAGAGGTAGAAACAATAATTGGAATTGCATGGATCTCCTTCCTAGACTTACCACAAAATTTTTTTTCCAAGAAAGCAATTTTTTCTATTGCATCAGCAGTGAGCAAAGCTTTTATGGTGGACATGGCTATTACAAAACACACAAGTCCAAGTTGTGCACGAGTAAAGGTGGAGGTTGACTTGGTAGTTAAACTACAATACAAAGTAAAGATCAATGAGGAGAATAAGGTCAATGCAAAGATTAAGTCTAAATGGATCCATATACAGTATGATCACAAATTGAAGTATTGCAAAGAGTGCTGCTTACAAGGACATGATGAGGATTCTTGTTGGATTCTTCACCCTGAATTATTTGAACAAGCTAGAAGTCAAAGAGAACAAAAATACAAAGTTAAAGAGGATGCTAATGAAAAGAAAAATGAAAAAAAAAGGCAAGTGCAGAGAAGAACAAAAATCAATGGATGCAAAGAAGGAATAAATACAAGAAAGGCCAATATGGTCATATTTTGGAAGAAATTCAGGAGAAGACAACTGATGTTGAAACATCAAATGCATTTGGTGTTTTAAATCAAGAAGAGGTGGAAGATCATTAGTCCAGTAACATAAAAGACAAGGAAAGCACTAAAGACTGAGTCAATAAGAGTTTTGGCAAATCAAAGACAATACTAGCTAAAGGGATTCAAACTAGAAATGAAGGGAATAAGGAGAATAACCAAGGGAAAACAACAGAAGGGAAAGCAACACAAAGAAAAAATAATCAACAAGTACACGAGAAATAACAATTAAAGAAAGATGAAAAACCACCAACTGTTTTAATGGAGATAGTACTGGGGGAGAAGGCTGACACAAAAAATTCACAGAAAATCATAGAGGGAGTAGTACCATTGGCAATTAAGGTAGGAAACATGATGGCCATTTCTAATAGCAAGAATGAGGATATCAATAATGCAGACTTTGGAGATAATATTGCATATGCAGCAGTAGGAGAAGATTTATCTCCAAAGAAGATTAAGTCTTTGAAATCCAAACATGGTAAACAAATTAAAAAGTCTAAGAATATCTCAACCAGTCCAAAGCATACAAGGAGTTTTACATCAAAATCATTTTCTAAATGAATGCTTTAATATAGAATATCAGGTCTGTGAATACAAAGAAGGCATTTACAAGGCAGATTACAATGCATAAAAGATATCAATTTGGTTTCATAGGTCTTATGAAACCATTTCAAGAAGGAAGTTGTATAGAGGAATACATGAGAAGGCTTGGAATGCAACATGCAATAGTTAATGTGTCAGGCAAGATTTAGGATTTTATAAAATCCACTGTGGAATGTACAGTTCTTAGTGATGAGGATCAATAACTTTCTCTCAGATTAGAAAATCAGTCTGCAGGAGTTGTGATGGTGATTACTTTAGTCTATGCAAAATGTTCTCAACTTGAAAGATTGCAATTATGGGAATCTCTTGGGAATTTAAATGGCTCTTTAAATAAAGCTTGGATGGTAAGTGGAGATTTTAATATAATAAGGAATGGAGAAGAGAAACTAGGTGGTTTACCTGTAACTTTTTAAAAGACCCAAGATTTCAACCATTGTATTAGTACTTGTAATTTAGAGAAGGTTTCTTTCAAAGGGAGCAAACTTTTATGGTGGAGTGGAAGAATAGATGCGGAGTTCATATTCAAGAGGTGGGATAGAATACTCTCTAATGATAAGTTTCTAGAATTATTCCCTATCTTGGAAGTTGAAAATCTAGTTAGGAGTGGTTCTGACCATACCCCTATGTTGATTCAGTGCAATACTCATCAGGGTCATCTTGTGAAGCCATTCTGATTTCTCAAGTTTTTGCTTAAAGAAGATTCTTTTATAAAAGTAATTAAGCAGAGTTGGAAGGTGGAATCAGAAGGGAATCCTTTCCTTATTTTTTATTAGAAACTTAAGAAGACCAAAGTAGCATTAACTTAATAGAGTAAACAAACTTTTGGCAATTTTTTCTAGGATATTGTTACCTTGGAAGAAGTGATCAAGGTAAGGAAGAAGCAGTTTGAAGAGAATCCAATAGGAGATAATAGAGCTACTTTGTGTAAGGCATAAGCTGAATTAGCATTGCAACTGAAAAGAGAGAAGGAATTCTAGAAATAGAAAATAGGTTTTAAATGGTTTAAGGATGGAGAGAGAAATACAAGATTCTTTCATGTAATAGTGAAAGAAAGAAGGTCAAGGTTAAAAATAAATAAAATTCAGAATGATGAAGGGGTTTGGTTAGAAAGACAAGGGGATATATTTGTAGCTACTATTACCTTCTATCAAAATCAATTCTTAAAGCAAGATGATGCTGAAGATTTTACAATGTTGGATGTATTACCAAAGATGGTAACAAAAATATAAAATACAAAATTAAAGAGGACCCCAACAATGGAAAAAGTAAGAGGGGCAGTCATGAGATTGAATAGAAATAGCACTGGGGTCCAGATGGTAGGACAAGAGCATTCTTTCAGGATGCATGGGACATCATAGCTCATGATCTTTACCAAATGGTAATAGTTTTCTTTTGTGGTCATGAACTACCAAGATTTATCACACAAACCAATTTGGTGTTAATTCCCAAAAAAGGTTATGGTGAATACCATTTTCAGACCTAAGACCTATTTTACTTAGCAATTTTGTGAATAAAATTTTCTTAAGAATTATTCATGAAAGAGTTAAGTATTTGTCGCCTAACATTGTGTTTGAAGAACAAGATGGTTTTATTCAAGGAGGAAGTATTGATGAGAATATATTGGTAGTTAAAGAGATAGTGGATGAAACTAGAAAGAGGGGAAAACCACATGATATGGTATTGAAGTTAGATATGATAGAGTGAAGTGGCTTTTTCTGACCAAGGTTCTGAGAAAAATTGGTTTTTTTGAGAAGATCATTGATATGATATTCAGGTTGTTGTCTAATTATTGGTACTCATTATTATTGAATGGACAACCTAAGGGATTCTTTTAATCATCCAGAGAACTTAAGCAAGGAGACCCTTTGTCTCCTACTTTATTCATCATTGCAGTAGAGGTATTATCTAGAGGGTTGAAGGATTTGCTATTAAGGAAGGAATTCAAGATATTTGGAACACCCAGAGGAAGTCCAAGACTCAATCATCTTGCTTTTGCAGATGATATGATCATTTTGTGTAAGGCTGAATTGGGGACTTTACAATTATTGACAACAACTTTGAAAGGTATGAAAGGGTGTCTGGTCAAAAAATAAATAAAGATAAAAGTGCATTGTACTTTCACAGTAGTGCATCTAATGGAGCAATGGTAATGGCAGAGGTAGCTATAGGGATATTAAGGCAAGATTTTCCATTCAATTACTTAGGATGTCCAGTTTTCTATATGAGGAAAAACAAGTTATATTACCAATATCTTATGAACAGACTCAACAATAAATTACAATCTTGGAAGGGTAAGCTTTTATCATATGGGGGTAGGCTTATGTTAATTAAGCATGTACTTTATAGTATTTCCATTAATTTCCTATCAGTCATGAGTCTCCCTAACAATGTTCTTTATGCTATTTAGAAATGCTTTGCTAGATTCTTTTGGAGTAATACTATTAGTGGAAGGGGAAGACATTGGGTACCATGGTTTAATCTGAGTTTACTAGAAGAAGAGGATGGGTTGGGATTTAGATTAATTCAAGATATTTCTACTGCACTTTTTTGTAAATTATGGTGGAACCTCAGAACCAAGAAATCAATTTGGAGTGAATTTATTTTAAACTAATACTGCAAAAAGATACATACAAAGGAGGTCATGTGAAAAATAGGTGGTGGGTCCCAGGTTTGGAAAAAGATTCTACAAGTGAGAGACCTCATTGATCATATTATTAAATAGAAAGTGAGAAAAAGAGATGCTCATATTTGGTTTGATAATTGGAGTGGATTAGGGGATTTCTTTTCTATTATGGAGGATAATAGGGAATGGGATAGTTGATACCAAAGATTTGTAGACTTGATGTTGAATGGGCAATAGAATGTAGATCTATTGAATGAACTGTTCTCTGAAGAAGTAGTTCATCATATTATACAGAATGTAGCCCTACCTCAACAAAATTCACTACAGGACATGCCAATATGGTCACTTGAAGCTAATGGAAAATTTAGTGTCAAATCAGCATGGCATTATGTCAGACTTAGAGAAGACAATAATGACTTCTACAAACAACTTTAGATAAAGGGTTTGCCTTTTAAGATTATCTTTTTTATGTGAAGAATATGGAGAGGAAAGGTTTCAGTTGATGCTACTATTAGGAGGTGAGGAGTTGAGGGACCTTTCAAATATTGGTGCTACCAGAATTCAACACAAGAGACTGTGTCTCATGTGTTGCTAAGATCTGATTATGCTAATAGGACTTGGTACTACTTCTCTTTTTTTACAGGTATAAACATACAAGGATTGAGTTTGAGAAATATAATAATTTCTTGGTGGAATGCTCAGGTTAATCCAAGGGAGAGAATTTATTTCAGAGCCATACCAGGGATGATTATATGGGACTTATGGAGAAGAAGAAATGCCTTAGAATATGAAGAAAAAGGTGTATCACTATCTAGGATGATTTTCAATGTAACCATACATTTGAGAATGCTTCTTAAGGTTACAAAACCAAAGTTAGAGTTCCCTTTTCAATAGCCACATATTTTACATTAGTTTAACCAGTTGAAACCTAGAATCAAAGCAATATCAGTTTTATGGGAGCCACCAAAGATTGGTTGGGTCAAATATAATACTGATGGTGTTTCAAAAGTCAATCTAGGGACTAGTTCCTGGGCTTTTGAGTAAATTCCCTGAATAGTCACCCATATTTGGGTAATTTCCTACAAATATCACTTTTGTTTTATTTAGGACAAGAATGTCATCCAACTTTTGTTTTTTTTCCTTAAAATATATTTATCATCTCAAAATCTTTCTCTCTCCTACTTGAAATGTCATGTCATTAAATTTTTTTTTGATAAATGTATAACTTATCAAACTTATTTAATTAAAGTTTTATCCTAATTCTTTTTTGTAAAAAAATTACACATGATATATTGATAATTGAAGATTAATCTAATTACACCAAAAGATTAGGTTATTTTATTTGATATGTAATCTTCAAAGTTTCTTTTATTTACTTATTTATTTCACCACTTAATAATAGTTTTAAAATACAAGTACTTATACGAATTGGTACAATAATTTTTTTTTGTTTATTTTATATACTAAAAATTCTTAAAATGTAAAATAAATAAAAGGATGTATTTCATATTTTAGACATTAAGTTTGTGATTTATATGAGAATAAAAAAATAAAATCACCTTCTTTGAAGGAAAGAAAAAATTATGTAGTCTTGAAACAAATTAAACTTTTTAAGAAATATTAACAAAATTATACCTTCTTCAGTAATATTACAAATGGATTTTTAAAATATTACTCTATCAATTCATCTTTGCTTTTGATGGATTTAGAATGACGTACATATATAAATTAGTGCTTAATTGTATAATAAAATAAATTCTAAATATAATGATCACAGGAAAAAGTGAAGAAACTAAATTAAAAATAATATCTTTTTTTCTGAATTTATGTCTTATCTTACGAATTTAATGATTTATTTATAGGAAATTACTTGTAAAAAATCTACAAAAAAAATATTTTTTCACTATATATTTATCAAAAATTATCTTGCATAAAAAATTTCAAGTAATCTATGTCCAAATTAAATTTTTTAGGTAACAATACATATTAAAATATTTTTTATTGAATTTTGTTTGGCACAAAAAAACCGTAGGTTTGTCATCAATACTTTTAAATAACAAATTATATTCTTTTATTCTCTATTACTCTATATTTGAAGGAAATATAATATCTTTGGATTATATTAATCCAAAAATTCTTTTGTATAAACCCAAAAAGTAGATTTTATTCTCTTATTCTCATATAAATAACAAATTTAATGTCTAAAATATGAAATCTGTCGTTTTATTTCTTTTACATTTTAAGAATTTTTAATATATAAAATAAATAATAAAAAAATTAAATGAGTACCAATTTTTGTAAGTACTTGAGTTTTAAATATTATTAAGTGGTGAAATAAATAAGTAAATAAAAGAAACTTTGAAAAGTACATATCAAATAAAATAATTCAAGATTTTGGTGTAATTAAATTAATCTTCAATGATTAGTCTATCATGTGTATTATTTTTAAAAATAAGAATTAGGATAAAATTTTAGTTAAATAAGTTTGATAAGTTAAATAGATCTATTTATCAAAAAAAGAAAGAAATTTTAATGACATGGAATTTCAAGTAGGAGAGAGAAGATTTTTGAGGTGTTAAGTATATTTTAAGGAAAATAGAAAGAGTTGAGTGATATTCTTGTCCTAAATGAAACAAAAATGATATTTGTAGGCAATTTCCCTAACATGGGCGACCATATAGGGAATTTACTCTGGGTTTTTGCTTAAGAGATGTAAAAGGGGATCTAATTCATGCAGAAGGAGCTTCAATGGAGGATACAAATAGCTTGGAAACAGAGGCTATGGCTATTCTAAATGCAACAAGACATAACAATTCATTAGGGAAAGACAAAGTGATAATACAGATAGATTCATTAATGACGCATAAGTTGTTAATAGGGGAATGAGAGATGCCATGGAAGCTATAAGATACAATTAGGGAAATATGGCAATTAATAGCTACAAAGCAAGTTCAGATAGTTCATATCTATAGAGAAGGCAACTAATTAGAAGATTACTTGGCCAATATAGCTTTGGAAGAAGAGTCCTTTTACATACACAATATTCCAACAGATACCAAGCATGGGTAGAAAGATTCTAAACAGTGATAAGCATCAATATTCATACTTAAGGCTAGCAGTATCCAAAACATAGAAAGACTGGAGGTGCTACAGCAAAGTTATCCACATGGATCATATTTACAGTGTCAGAAGGCATACAAAAAGAGAAAATAACTACTTAGCCTATCTAAAACAGCCAACAAAAATAGGACTCTTAGTAGATCAGGGGTCCAGAGGTCAGATCTTCAACTTGAGCAGCTAGGGATTTTGATATCATCCAGTCATCGGTGGGTCTGAGCTTCTTACAGTATCTCTCCCTTCTCTAACTATACAAGAAAGATTTGGTTATAGAAAGCAAGGAGCATAAAAAAAATCAAAAAATTAAAACCAACAAAGTAGATGAGAAGGTAAGCTTAATCTTACAAGATGGACATGTAGATGTTCGAGCAAATCCAAGGCACAATGTTTATGTCCCAGAGAAAAAACATAAGAAGCTGAAGATTTTCAAAGTCAGCCATTGTAAAGGAGGTGGAATGCTAATAGTATTGAATAAGTTGACTTATCCCATTTTAGAAACCCTAGTCTTATTTATATATATATATGTAATTTTTTTTGGACCGGGTCTTTTTAGTGGATCAGATCATTTTTTTGTTTTGGTTAGTGTTTTTGTGTTTATGGTATTGAATGGGTTGGTCCATTCAATACAAAAGTTATTTTGATTATCAATAAAAGCACAAATTAAACAAAAAAAGACTATTATCCAAGTTAATGGTAGTCACATAGATATAGTCACTTAGAACTCTGTTTTGATAGTTATAGTTCTCACTAGGCTTGGGTTATGGATATCAACTAGTGCTTAGTAGATTAGTAATTTCCCTTTCCTTCTTTGTACTTGTTTGAGTTGAACGCTTTGGTAATTAATAATATTGTTACTTACCAAAAAAATTGTACACATACAAAAATGTGATTAGAATCCTCAGAGTGATTGTTTCAGAAGCTGCAATTTTGATTAATATTTATACCCTTGTTATACAAATTCAGAGCAGTATGAAGGCGATTATGGGAAGGGTCTACATGTGAAACTTGATTTTGTTGGGGGTAGGGCATTTCCACATCTAGTTAAAGCCTGTTTGTCCTTGACTTCTATTAGCAATCTTATGTCTGTTTCCACGGATGAGGGAGTATGCATTAGCACTAGTGAAGAGGCCAGATGCAGTAAGCCTCTAAATGGGAAAATCTTTACTAGACTTAGTGTTAGAAAAGCAGGTGGTTTGATGATATCCTTATGGATGGAGTTATATGCATGGAAAGGTCTTCCATTCTAAGAGTTGTTATGCCAGATATCATAGAGGGAGTTTTAAGGTCATTCTTCTTGAGAGGTCCAGAGATAAGCTCTTTAAATGGACGCTGACTTGGAATGCATTGGTACCATCAAGTAATTGATGTAGGAACCATCATGAAAAATCCATTCGGTGGCCTCCTTATAAATAGTCCAGCCTTTGAAGAGACTTTCTAGTTTTTAGAGCAGCTATGCCTACAAGATTTTCTAGTATTAAAGTATTTTGAGCTGAGCATCTTGGCCCATAAGATGTTAGATGTTTAAAAAATCTCTAGGCCAAACTACTAAGCATGGTTTCATTTTTAATAGAGGCTCTATGCATGGCCAACTCACCTTGTTTTTTAGGAAGGGTAAGTATGTCTTAGTTAACCAGGTGTATTTTTTCTTCTCAGAGGTAGAGCCCAAGATGAAATTTCTTTGGGCTCTATCAATCAACTTTTGGATTATGTAGGGATATATATATATATATATATATATATATATATATATATATATATATATATTGCATGACATTGTTGGGAATGCTGTTGAAGAAGGATTAAGCCAGGGTAGTTCTACCAACCATATTGAGAAATTTAGTCTTCCATCCTGCCAGTTTGGTGTTGAGATTATCTAGAATGAATTGGAAATATCTATTGGAAGGTTTACTATGAAAGATGGAGAAGCCCAGATATTTCTCAAAGGTATCCCTAGATTTGATGGAAAGCTAATTGCTAAGGTTACCTTTGCTTCCGAATTATAGTTTTTGAAAAAAATTACCTTGGAGTTGGTGTAGTTTATTCTTTGCCCAGAGTGATAACTTAAGCTATGCATGGTATTAATGATGGTTTGGCAGTTTTTGTTATCTACTCTGGCAAAAAGGGCCAGGTTATCTACAAAGAAGAGATGGGAGACCTTAGGACCTTTCCTACTGGTGGATATGGGAGTCCATTTTATAAGATCCACCTCATGATCAATCCTTCTGGAAAGGATTTCCATACATAAGATAAAGATGTATGGATATATGGGGTCTCCTTGCCTTATGCCCCTAGAAGGATTACAAAAATAAGTCATGGTCTCATTGATAAAGATAGATATGGAGAATGTATTGATACAAGACATAATATGGGAGGTAATGTCGGAAAAGGGGGGAGTTGAAGAAATGGAGAGCTTGTCTAATAAAAAACCATTCAATTCTATCAAAAACTTTCTCTAAGTCTATTTTAAGGATCACATTGGCTTTTTTCCCTTTCATTTTATAGAAGTAAAAGATGAATTCCTGAACTACTATAGCATGATTAGAAACTCTCTTATTGGAGAGGAAACATTATTGACTCTGATTAATTAGAACATTCAGAAAGGGTTTGATTTTGAGGGCAATAATCTTAGTAATATTCTTATATTGAGTGTTACAAAGGCCAATACGTCTAAAATTCTTTAGAGTAGTGGCAGTTGTACCTTTAGGGATAAGACATAAGTAGGTTTTATTGACTTTCTTATCCATGATTCTGGCTAAGAAGGTCTGCATCATCCATAATGTCCCAATATTTTTAGTACATGGGAAGATATAAACCGTCAGGGCCAGGAGCTTTAGTAGGTTTGAAGGAAAAAAAAACAACCCTTTTTATTTCCTGGTCTGAAGGAATGACATCTACTAGGGTAGTCCTCAGCATTGATAGATCCATGACTAGATGGATTTTGCTGAAATTTGAAAAAAATAACTAGAATGTTCATTGGGGAAGAGCTTATTGTAGTAGGTAAGGATGCAATTAGAAAACTCTTGTTGGGTATTGAACCAATTCCCAAAATCACCAGTTAAAGATTTGATCATATTTCTCCTTCTCCTATTGAGAGTAGACGTATAAAATAACTTAGTATTGGCATCACCCTCAGTGATCCAACTAATTCTAGATTTCATCATACAAAAGTCTTGTTCTTACTTAAGAGTGTTACTGAATTCATTGGAGATAAATTTCTCTAAGGCATGGAGGAAAGGACTATGAGGGTAGTTGGGAGACTTTTGAATCCTAGCTAGCCTGGCTAGAATCTTTTCTTTTCTGTGGAAGATATTCCCAAATATTTCCTTATTTCAAGTCTTGATTTGGGACTTAAAATGGCTAATAATAGAGGTAAGATCAAAGGATGTTTCAAAAGAGTTCCTAATCATAGTAGGGAAAGTTGGGTGGGAGTGCCACATAGTCTCCATTCTAAAAGGTTTGGAGAAGATGGTATGCTCTTTGGTGAGATCCACCAGGAGAGGATAGTGGTTAGAGTGGGTCATCGGGAGGTGGGTCACAGAGGATTCAGGAAAGAGGTCAATCCAAGAAGCATTAGCTAGACATCTATCAAGTCTTTCCATGATAAGGGCATGTCTATTTCTATACCTCGTATTTGTTCAGGTATACTTACTACCTTTGAATCCAAGATCTTTTAGGTTGCATTGATTCAGACAATTGTAACATAGGCTAGCTCTGGAATTTAACACTATTTCCCCTATATTTGTCTGAAGCTTTTAGAACTTTATTGAAGGCCCCCAATCATCCAAGAATTGTTGGGATAGTGTTTAATGGTCTTAACAAAATCCATGAGCTAATTCTAAAGAGTTTTCCTAAAATCTAGATTATTGCTGACATAAATAATAGAAAAAACAAAGAAGAGGAAGGGTTAATTACCTAGAATAAAACATGAAAGGTCTGCTGGGACAAATATATGTTAGTGATGTAAAGGTTATTGTCACTCCACATGATGATAAGTCCTCTAGAATTTCCAGAAGTCGGGTATTAAATTTTGTTAGAAAATCCTAACTTTTCAAGGATAGCTTAATGTCCACTCATTCTAGTTTCAAGCAGGTTAAGAATGGATGGCTTATGGATATCCACCATTGACCTACAATGTCACCTAAGTTCAGAGCTATGGGCTCTCCTATCATTCCATAATATGTAGTTCATCAGGAGCTTGTTTGGTTGTGGGGGTGGTTCCAAAAGAATCTCCTTCCCCTTCTCTAGAGGGGGTGGAAAATGAAAGATTTTGTGTTCTTAATTTTCATTTTCATGGGGGATATTTTGGTTCTGAAGCAATAGTTAGGGCCCCTTGTCTCTGGTAGAAAGACTCTAGACTGAACGTTATTAAGGTTTGTTGTAGGAGAATTATTTCTATTTCAATTACTGCATCCTCAATCCTCGAAGCTACTGACTTTCTAGTACAAACACCTCTGATCTTGGTATTTTAAGGGATTCCAAGATCAAATTGATTTCTCTACTGTTTTTATCTTTGAGAGTTTAGAATTTTTTTCCTCTTGTCATTTCTAGGTTCTAATGCAAAGGCCGAGGGTCCATATATGTAGGGGGACCTGAGGGACCTTTATAAAGGTTGGTCGTGATTCTAGCCTTCCTGGAATACTCTGAGGAATGAAGGGTAGAGTGAGACTAACTTAGTTTATAATTACTACCAGTGTCTCTAGAGATAGGATCCCTTGAAAGGGTTGGCTAATAAAACCAATCAAAACTGTCCTTCATATATTCTGACCAAATTTCTCTAGTAAAAACCCTCCATGATCAGCTGGGCTAAGTAAAGGGGGTTCTGGATGATCAGAATGTATTATTTCCCTTATATTTGGACTCTGAAGGGGACAACTTGATTTAAGAGGACCATCTCTAGCCATAGTGTAGATTGGTGGCTTAATGGAAATGGTTCTGTTATGAGTGTGATGGTTCCTAGCTGTACTTCCATTACTGGAGGTTGAAAGGACATTATGATCAAGAGTAGGGAGATAGTGAGACTCTAGAATAGGAGTTGGTAAGATAGAGGAGGAAGTGCAATAAGTAACCATATTAAAGGGGTTATTTTTTATGGAGCTAGTTCCTAATGATTCCTCTATCGATATGACTATTACTTTCTTAGAATTCAAATCAAACATTTCAATTTGATTGATAAAAGAAGCACTATTTGAGTGAAAAAATGGGAGGAATTAAAATCTCGAGGAAGACCACTTAGGGAGTTTAGAGCATAATCTGAGGTATAACCACTATTAGTTGGATTTGCCTCTTTTGATTTATTGAAGGTGGGGTCTTTCGCCAAGTTATTATTAATAACATGTTTTTATTTTGGGTTAATTAGCCCAATTGAATTAAGAGAGGAGTGAGTGGGTTGGGCTAGAATATCTTTTGACCCAGAGGCAACTACCAAGTAATAAGCCACTTTTTAGTTGGGCTTGGGTTAGAAACCCTTAGCCCAAGCTTTTTGTTGTCCGCTTGTGAGTGACCCAACTTGACCTTCTCAGGTTTTGTCCCTATATTATCTCTGATCGAGGTAGCTGGAGAGAATGGCGGTGAAAGGTATTGAAAGTTATGGGTCTCTAACAACTTACGTGATTAAGCATCAAAGAGATTGACCTTGATGTTACTTTGGGGGGGCGGCGGGGTTGGATCCTCTCTTGACTTGTCCATTGGTTTCTAATTCCTCCCTCGCTTGAATTGGACAATTTTTCATTCTTGTGGTTGATCCTCCTTTGTTGGGAGTTGGAGTCATGATCACCAGGTTATGGTTTTGTGCTTTTGAATATTAATAATTTCCGGCTGTATGACCCAAACGACTACAAGCCTTGCAAAGAAACCTTTTCCCTTCATACAAAATGGTATGTCGGTGATTTCTAATTATGATAGTTGTTTTTAGCGGGACCTCTACTGGGACTTGTACGTAAACCCTAGCATACATACTGCGTAGAGTTGGAGATGTGCATGCTTCGATATTAACTAATTTCCCTAATTTTCTCCCTGTATTTTTAAGATTTGTTAGATCGTAAAACTCCATGGGTAACTGAGGTAACCAAATCCAAACCGTAGTGGATTGGATTTTTTTCGGAGGGAATGAAATTGGGTTTCTAATTGTGAACCGCCAGGAAGGACCCTACAATAAACCGGGGTCCCTCTTGTAGAACCCTTTTTTGGCTGTCTTTCATGCTAAATTTGACCTTAAGGAAATCAATCCCCTGATCTATTAAGGTAATATATTCTTTTACTTTCCACAGATCCGTGATTTTAATTTTTAGGTATTGATGGTTAAGTTTATGGATAAATACCTTAATAATGATTGGGAATTTCCATGGGTTGTGGATTCAGATTTTTTCTTCTGTGGTTAAAGGGATTTAGTCGTATTCTTGTGGATAAGTATTTGGTGGTTCCTCTTACTCAAAGAGGGAATTGAAGGATTTGGAACTTGAGTATTTTTGTTCCTTCACTTTATCACTATACGATATTTTGGTATTTGGATCAGTTGCCATTTGGCTATCGTCCATGCCAGGAGGCTCTGGTAGGGATGAATCCTCGCTTTCCATTGGCTTATGGGTCAAAACTCGCTGGAAACAAAGGTGCAGTCGAGAGAGGCTTGTCTTTCTCACTCTGAGAATGAAAATACATTTCAGATACAATGTAATGACAGGGCAAGGTAAAAATTAATTCTTAAATTTGTGGTAACTGACGCCGATGTTAATTGCCATGAACCTTCATTTCTTTCATTTACTTTCTACGATTGTTCTAGTATTGACTTTACATGAGCTTCTAAATATAATAAATAAGAAAAAATGATGAAAAAATAACAAGAAAAAGAGAAAAAAAAGAAAAAAAGGAATAGAAGCCATTGAGAGTTGCCACATCACCTCTTCTGCATTCTCCTTTATTATTATATATTGCTTAGAGAATTTTTTTTGCACTTCATATGGTTAAGAAAGAGCTTGTTATGCTTAAAAATAAACTTTTTTTATATTCATCCAAATATATAAATAGCAAAAAAAAAAAGAGTAAATTGTATTCAGTTAATGATATTCAATATTTCCTTTATTATTTCCTTGATAGCAATGAGCAAATGAAGCTAAATGAGATATTTTTCAACTTATCTAATTTTGAATTAATATGAAAAAATATTTATGTGAATAACTGTATTTCTTCTACTTTTCTCTTCTTTAGCTTTCTAAAGTAAAATGGCTCTTGTAATAATGTTTATCCTTCCTCTTATTTTTACCATAGCGAAGTATGGTACCATTTTATGCAAGTATATAGTATGTTTAATTGATTTTTTTGGTAAATAAGACTAACACTAGTATATATTAAAACAGTACAGGGAGGTGCTCGAAGGCATTATTACAAACACAATCGTTAAAAGTACTAGGTGCAGGATGAACTACATTACAAACCGGAGGATGGCAGGGAAATGGGGAAGCAAGATGAAACCTATTATTACTAAACCTTTCACTAGCTATATCTAGTAGTTTACGTACGGAAAGAGGAGCTTCGAACCAAAACGTGATATCACTTCCCGTGATTGATGTGCCAAAATTTGTCAAACTGTCTACTACTATGTTGAGCTCCCTGTACATGTGGTAGATAAGAGGATCATGGAGCAGTTTTAGGAGGGACCTACAATTATCAATTAAATGTGAGTAAATAGGAATTGGATCAAATAGGATCTCTATTACCTGTACCGAGTCTACGATAATGCAAAGAGAAAGATATCTATTTCTGCATGTGAGCTGGAGCTCTCAGAGTAGTGTAAGATGCTCTTGAATAACTGTGGATATTTCAGGAGTACATCCTACAAAACCAAATAACCATTCACCTGAGTGCGTTCTGAGAGCCCCACCAATTCTTGCCAGAGCAGATGTAGTGGGATCGAAAGCATCAATATAGAGAAAGATAGTGTTAGGATCGATAGAAGGTAATGTTCGAGTCGTAGAATGTCTGTTGGGCTGGTGTGTTGAGATGGTAAGCTGACGTACGTGGTAAAATTCACGGTTAAGCATAAGAACTGCATGTAGTGAAGGTTGGATTTTGGCATTTTTGAATGTGTTTTTATTTCGAGTTAACCAGAGATGCCAGAGTAGGAAGGAGAAGAAGATAGTCGATGGTATGTCTAACACAGGAGAAGGTAAATGGTGCCTATAAAGTAAACAGTTGAGCCAAGTAGATGGTGCAGAAGAGGTAGAACCTAGCAACAATAGAATCTAATGAAGAAGTTGAAGTTGGTGCCAAAGAGGTTTGGCAGCAGAACAATGGGAAAATATATGGTCAATAAATTCAGGTACTAAGCGGCAGGAGGTGCAAATGGGGGATTGGAGGATTCCGATGTAGTAAAGATACGCAGATGTTGGTAAGGGTTAATTAATGATTAGCCAAAGAAAAGTGCGGAGTTTAGGGGGGAGTTTAAGTTTCCAAATCTAGGTATAATGGTCTGGGGTGGAGGGAGTTAGAGTAAGAGCACGATAACATGATCTAAAGGTGAATCTACCTGTAGGAGTGAGGCCCCAAATGATCTGGTCGTAGACCTTATTAGTGTTGGGGCCCGGGGAGAAGTAATGAGTGTTAATTATGTATCGAATCTGAGACGGTAGATTAAATGAGAGAGATGTATGGTTGTGAAGGCAAGATTCGACTGTCCGCTGGTCGTCAGAGGGTCTAAAAAGCCCTGAAATAAAAGATCGTAGGTGTATTTTTGGCCCGATTCAAGGGCCAGTCTAGAATCTAACATTGGTTCCAGTTCGGATATGCTAAACAAAATCCAGTTGGCAGATATTCCATCCTTTAAGGAGATCTTTCCAACTTATAGATGGGATAGTTCATCTTTGGGAACCAGATGAGGCATAGTAGAGAGAAAGTAGGAAAGATGACCATAGAGATTGTGGGTTCTGGAATAGTCTCCTAGAAGTAGCAGCGAGAAGAGAATCATTTTTAGGTCATAGGCGCTGGATTCCCAAACCTCCCTTGGCTTTGACTTGGGTAACTTGGTCCTATGTTAGAAGGTGAAGCCTTTTTCTTTGTTGGTTAGAGTCCTATAAGAAGTGACGTTCGCAGCGTTCTAGCGTGTTATGTATGCTAGTAGGAATGTTATGGAATTGCATCACATGGTTCGTTATTGTATTCAACGTGGTACGGATAAGAGTGAGATGCCCTGCCAGGGTCAGGTGTTTAGCTTTCCAACCCGCTAGGCGCAGCCAAACGGAGTCCACAAGGAACTAAAAATTGCAAACTTTAAGACAACCATGTGCAATAGGAAAGTTGAGATATTTTCCAAAGCTGCTGCCTTCACAGAGGTTGAAGGAACTTAATACAAGTAAGGGTGGGAATGGTACGGTACGGTACGGTACGATATTTTAAACTTCGATATGGTAACTTCGGTTTTTGATATCTAAAAGAAAAATATTGTTACCATACCAAATTAGTTTGGTATAGTTCAGTATTTTTAAATTCAATTTTGGTATTTTACGGTATGGTAATTCAGTAACCATACTTTATTTGATTTCTACTTACATATATTCATAAAAAAAACTATAACTTTAAATTTTAAAAATGTCTCAATCATATTAGACTAACAACTATCTTTGTTAATCAATTACACAAAAAGAATATTTCAATCGCGATTGAATAGTGCGAGATGCAAACTCTGAATAACATTACCTAAACTTAAGCATAGTACTCCTAAATAATAAGCTTCCCAAAATATTTATTTCTTAATAAATGTTACTTTTGTGTTCAATTGGATAATGGATGATATATAACTATATTTAATAATATTAAATATAATATATATGTAGGTTTTGTATGTTATTTAAAAACTTTGGTGCGGTATACGGTATTTCGGTATTTATTGCATAAATACCAAAACCATACCAAATACCAAAATAATTTGAAATTTCTACCAAATACCATACCAAATACCATAACATCCATACCGCAGTATAAAAATTTTTGGTTTCGGTTTGGTATTCGGTATATACCATACCATGCCCACCCCTAAATACAAGGGCTTTATTAGTCGGTGAGGCTAATGCAGAAAAAAATTCAGGATTTAAGATAATTTATGGATTGGCCCAAAATTGATGAGAAAAGATCAAGGCAATCATGGATAGTTTGACAGCTGGAAGGGGTGATGTTGCTAGTAAGGATAATATCATCAGTGAAGAAAAGATGAGATAGGGGGAGAGAGTGAGGTGTGAGTTTGATTGGATTCTAGAGCTCTCAAATTACATCAAGATGTATACTATGGGAGAGCATTTACATACAGAGGATAAAAAGATAAGGCGACAAAGGGTCACCTTGTCTAATACCTCTCGAAGGTGTGAAAAATTCCAATTTGGAGCCATTAAGGAGAATAACAATTTGGGTCATAGTGACACAGGACATAATAAGCCGACTGAGTCTATCTGGGAACTGAAAGAAGCGTAAGGTTTGATGAATAAAACCCCATTCAAGTTTGTCAAAATCTTTTTCCAAATCTATTTTAAGGAGCATGCTGGAGCATCTGCATCGAGATTTACGAAAGTGATGGAGAATTTCTTACATGATTATGGCATTATTGGATGCTTGTTGATTAGGTTGAAAAGCTGATTGATATTGGTTGATTAGTGGAGTAAGGAGAGGTTTGATGCAATTAACTATACACTTAGTCACTAGTTTATAAATCGTATTACACAAATCAATAGGTCAGAAATGGGATGGAGTGGAAGGACTTTGACTTTTGGGGATAAGACATAGATAAGTGTTATTAATTTTTTGGGGGATGGCCCTATTATCAAAGTAGGAGTTGCAAAAATTACTGATAGAGCTCTTGGTGATGTGCCCAAAGCGTTAGAAGAATAGGGGTGGAGGCCGTCTAAGCCTGGTGCTTTGGTTGGATAAAAGAAATGGAGAGATGTATATATCTCATGGTCGGTTAGAGGGCCTTCCAGTTGAAGACTATCCATTTCAGAGATGAAGTTACAAGTTGGTATGGGGGAGGAGTTAGAGGTGTTGACTTGGACAGTTGTATAAAGATTGGTGAAGTAGGATGAAATAATGGATTCGATATGGTGAGGGTCAGTTGTCTACTTACCACTATCGGTCTGAAGATTAGTGATGCGGTTACGATGACGTCGTTTGATAGTGAAAAGGTGAAAGAAACGAGTATTTGCATCTCCTTCCCATAAACATTGGATCCTAGGGTTTAAATTCCAGAATTCTTCTTCGAGGCAAAGCACATGATTATACTCAGATATAAGGTCAATTTTAAGAGTTTATAGAAAATAGCTGGTGGGATAGTGCATAGAAGATTGAAGTCCCGCTAGACGAGCTAGGAGAAGTTTCTTTTGACGGTAAATATTCCCAAAAGTAACTTTACTCTAAGCAACTAAGGTATTTGTTAAGTCTAATATAGAACGTTTGATCGACATATTATTGTTCCAGGATTGTTGTATTAATGCCGTAAAGTCAGGGTGGGTCAACTATATTGCATCGAAATGAAAACAGTGTTACAGAATAAACATGCCTTGTTTTCAAAAGAGAGAAAAAGAGGGCAATGATCGGAGAAGGTATGTAGGAGATGATGCACTATGGCTTCAGGAAAAAGTGTAAGCCAATCAGAATTTGCCATGAGCCAGTCAAGTCATTCTATGATCAACGAGCGTCTGTTATGTTTGTTGGTCCAAGTAAAACGACTACCATGGAACCTAAGGTCCATGAGGTTGCACGTGTTGAAGCAGTCAAGCATGTGGGAAGAACAAGTGTTATTAATAGGTCGGCTGCCAAACTTTTAAGAAGAATGAGTGATGTCATTAAAATCTCCCCCGACCAACCAAGGGCCCACCCATGCGTAAGAAATTTTAATAAGATTATCCAAGAGAATCTGACGTGAAAAAGTAGAGTTTCTTGTATAGATGGCCGAAAACATAAAACAAGAAGTAGAAGGAGATACCTGAACGATACAGTGGACCTCCTGATTAGTGATAGTGATTTCAATAACAGTGATCGAAGAGTCATTCCAAAGGAGTACTATACCGCCAGAAAGACTCTCACCGGGGGCCTCAATGAAGGAATTAAAACTAAAATCCAAACAAAGGTTGATATGGTCAGTAATGTGAGTTTCGATAAGAATTACTATGGTAGTCTTGTAGTAGTTATGCATGTTACAAAAGTTGTGGCGAAAATCCAAAGATTGAGCCCCGTGACAGTTCCAAATGACAAAGTTTATAGATGCACTGGAGTTAGAAGGGGAGTCAGATATGTCCAGGCCCCTCAAATTTGGTGCCCGAGATAACGTTGGAGTGACTAAGACTACAAACTTTCTCGCTTGTGGGTTGGAAGTGGGGTTCAGGTTGATGTAGCATTCTTTCAGTTTGGGTGGTGCAGTGAGAAAAAGTTTTTTTTTGAATTCCTCTTTAAGCATGGAGACGTGACACTCGTCCAACCAGATTAGGATTGTCCTCATCTCTCTAATTTGTGCCATGACCATGGATATTTCTTATGGAGTGAGAAGTTGTTGGTCTTGTAGTGAGAGAGATACTGGAGAAAGAGGTTGAGGTTCCAAACTCGGGGAAGTTAGTGGTTACAGAGGTGAGTTTGGGTATAGATGAAGATTCAGTAGGGGAGTCGATAGAGGATAGTGAAGGTTCCATTCCAATTTTATCCATACGATTGGGACAGATATAACGAATAGAATAGGAGGTCTGTAATTAAGTTAGACATCGGGGATAGCAGCGGGGCATATAGGTCTATCCAGTGTGGGGGGAGGGGGGGTAAGTGATGGGAATCGGGAATGGGCTCATCTGGACATGAGCTGGTGCCAGTGGCATTTGGTACTGAGCGTAAAGGCTCATAGCAGTATAAAATCCTTCCGTCATAATTTAAGGAATGTTTAATGGATTCTGGATATAGACCACTACTTCCTCATTGTTTATGGTTATTGTGAATATCAGGGAGTGGTCCTAGAGACTCATCTCCAACCATGACTGAGGAGTCATGTTGTTCGTAAGAGATTGGGTCATGAATCTGGGTCTCTCGTCGACAGTCTGTAGAGGAGATAGAGTGGTGCTTATTGGCATGAGGTAACTAAAGAAGATATGGCGTGTCGGAGGCATCATTGGATTTGGTATGGTGTATGTGGGAAGATTCTATAGTATATATTGTTCTTGCATGGGTGTAAGTAAAAGTAGTATTCTGGTTATAAGAACTAGAATTTTGTGGAAAAGGGGAAGAGGTAAATAAAAGAGTGGGGCATGGAGGTGGTGATGTAGAACACGTGTGATCTAAGTCGGTATTGGCTGAAGGCAGAGGCTCAATAGTGAGAGAGTCTTCACGTGTACTAGGTAATTTCTTGTGGACAAAAGACTGTTGAAAGTTGGGGTCAACATGTAGGATATCATGATTGCTAGTAGGTTTAATTTGTGGAGTACATGCAGTAGAATTTGAAATTTGGGAGTTTGACTAGGTGGTATTAAAATGATGAGTGTCTATTGTTAAAATTTTGTCGGATGTAGAAGGTTGAAGAGAATTTTTGTTAATTAAAGTACAGGGTAATGGGTCAATTGTAAAAGGGTTGGTTGATGCAGAAATATATTGGGCTGCCTTAGGAGGAGAATGAATTTGGTGGGCTGGGAACGGGTCAAGGCCCAAAGTGGGAGCATTAAGGTCCATAAAGTGCATTGGAGGCTTTATTACGTTTATTGCAGACAAAGGCAAAGATTGTTGGCGTTTAGGAATGGGGGTGGTCAAAGGGTAGTTTCGAACTGAATGAGAGTGAGGTTGGGGGAGCATACCTGACTTATCGATCTTACTTGGTAGCCCAGCTGGCGCATGTAGACTCACGCGCTGATGGTTCGCAGCTGGCTAAGTTCCTCTATCAGTGGTTGGCTGTTGGTGTCGATTTGTTGCAGGTTGCCGACGATGAAAATTGACTGTGTGCCACTCATCTTAGTCTGTCGATAGTGACGTATGGGGATGGGGTACTGGATGCATGGTCGATCTGCGTCAGGACATTCTTGTGTCAATTTTAGTAATTTATTTTCGGCAAGAGTGGCAGCAAAGGCTGTGTAGTTTTGTAGGGGAATGCTTGCCTTTTGTGACCAATACGACCACAGGAGAGGCATAGCCGTGGGACCCCTTCGTAAAGGATCAGTTGGCGATGGCTTCCAATGTGAACATGTGATAAGAGGGGCTTTTCTAACGGTACTTCGATGCAAATTCGAGCATAGCGGCCCCCTTATTTGGGTAGAAGTGCAGATATCCACGCTGAGAAGTTTACCGACCTTTCGTCTCACATGTTAAAGAATTTTAGAGTCGTAAAATTACAATGGTAGTTCTGGTAATCGTAGCTAGACAGCTGTGTACATGAGTGTTGCTGTGGACGTACGAAATTTAGGCTCCCATCTTCGAACGGAGATGAAGTGGTTGAATACGAACCAAGGTCCGCCATGAAGTGCCAGGTTCATAGTTGTTGTATTGGTGAATTTAATTAGGGAGAAATTGTTACCTAAGTCAATAAGAAAAAGAGGGTCGGGAGGTTTCCAAAGTTGTTGGAGTTTGCGTGTGAGTGTTTGATGATTGATATTGTATTCGAGGACTTTGATAATGACGGATTGCGTTCAATGCCGGTAGATGTGTTCTTTATCATAAGCAAACAGAGGAATGAAATTGTCAGAGGATTGGGTAGTCGAAGTTGTTTCATCAGACATGTCATATTGTTGGTCAAAACATTGAGATATGGAAGAGGATGAATTACATAGTAGGGTATGTGCGTAAAAAAGTTTGTGGGTTGTAGGGGACGAGGGGGTCGTCGGAGGGTCTTTGGTGGAAGTTTCAGGGGTGGTCATTGCAGGTCATATGTTTTATTGTTACATAGCTTATTATCAAAAAATACTCATTATTTCATTTTACAATCCTAAATTAGAAATGCAAATTCTTAAAGAGAATAGATAATGAAATAAATAATCATTTCTATTTATCAAATATTAATCACCTTTTGAAAAAATTTATACATCAATAAAACAATCCCCAATAAAGTATCATATCACTTTGCCATAAAATGAGATTTGAAGAAAAAAGAACAACATAGTCAGTAACACATCACAACATTTACAACATCTGCAGATGTAATTGAAAGGAGGAAAAAGTAGCAATACAAAAAAAATTATAATTATAAGTAAAAAGGAATAAAATTAATAAGTTAGAGAAGACGTTAGTGAAAAGAAAAAAGACATAAAATTTACCTTGAAGTTGTTCTAAAAAATTGAATTCACACTCAAACTAATCTAGCGATCAATTACACCTCTAACCTAGTCGAAAGTGATATTAGTACCATCTTAGAATGTGACGTGGCAAAGAAAGCACCTTCACCTTCCTAAGTGCGTGAAAAGAAGAAGAACACTTTTAAAATGACACAATTGCACACATTACACAACTTTATTGGTCATTGTATAATTAAATATTTTTTATTCTCATTAGTATAAAATAATTTCTTATACATTCATTTTGCTAATTCTTTTTCTTCTTTATCTTTTTATTTGTGGGCCCCACTTTCCTTAAGACTTTTTTATTTGCTTTAGTTTTTGTTCTAGTTCAGTAGATCATTATCTCTATGGGAGCATTTTTAATTCTTTACATCCATATATAAAGATGAATTATAAGAAAGAGGTAAAAAGAATGAACAAGATCACCACTTTCATAAAAAAGATCATGATTTATTATATAAAGTTTGAATTTTTTATTTAAATTCATCAGTCAACCCACGAAAAAGTCCATCGAAAAAAATCATTGCAAAATATAATAGGTCCTCATTAAAAATCGAGTGATGTTTATGCATAAAATTCATAATTTTTTGCTTAAACTTTTTGAAAATTCATCAAAAATTAATAAGTTTTTGTTTATCTACTCTATTTCCACCAAAGTATTACATACGCTCACCAAAGTGACATTTCATCCCAAACAATCTTATACATTAGATACAAAGAATACCAATAAAATTTCAGATTTTCATCCTTAAGTATCAATTGTTTTTATAGAATATTAGAAATTTTGTAAATTTGAAAATTTTTATTAGCTTTACCGACAACAATGGTGTTGCCACCGCCTATTGATGCTCCACTGTCTATAGCTTATATACTCCATAATTCTTTTATTATTCCTTACTTATTTATTCAAATGTCTCTATTTTCCTTCAATTTATTAATGTGGAGAAGAAAGAAGAAAGAATTGAAAAAAAGAAAATATGGTGAAGGAGGAAGAACATGTGAAGAACAGAAGTGTTTTGACAAAAAAAATATTTTTGCAAAAACACTTTTAAACATAAAAGTGATATTTTACACGTAACATTACCAGAGGAAGAGTGTCCTCCATTAGACTCATTAAATTTGAACATGAGTATTGCCGGGGGTAAATAATTTTTTTTGATATGCTACAATTGTTTAATAGGTTAATACAATTATAATGACCCTTCAGATTATTTTCTATAGCCTCCCCAAGTCATTTATAATTTTCTAGAACTGATAGTTCGGTTACTGAGTAGTTTATTTATTTTTTAGAGCCAATTTTTTATTTTGAAGTCTTTGTTGATTCAAATTATCTACTAGGTAAAAACTTCAATTAAACGATCTCGTATTCTGATTATGACTATTTCAATAGCTCCAGAATATTGATTTTACCTAGGTGGACCCTTGAATTGGGTCTCGAGGCACCCAAAATTATTTTGAGCTGTTGGTCGAAAGTTAAGAGAAATAGCAAGTGAGTGTGAGACCCACTTTTTAATGAAACAACCTTCGATGGAAATTTTGACTGCGCCATTGAGTCCGAAGCATCAAAATTAATAATGTAGCATAGTCTATCTACATATACGGGATTTTGAATGTATCCCGAGGAGTTGGCGGATACTTGAAAGTTTACCACGTCTTAGCTGGTGCTGGTGCATCGCGTCTGCGATAGCTTTGATTGCTTAAGCGATCTGCCAACCAGCAGCAAGTACCGCGTACGCAACACTTTTATCTCGTAACACTTGGCAGCATAGCCGGTATCGTGTAAGCGACAGCTGCTCGGATAGCCAGGTATCGCATAAGCGACCCAAAGTTTGTTTATGCAATACCTGTGTATCTGGAAAGGGTATAAATATCCCATGTCGCCTATTTTTCACTATTTCTAATCCATTTCCAAGATATTTATACCCTAAAAATGGGAAAAATTGGGGATAGCATTTGTGGGTAATTTGAGGCTTGGATAAAGATTATTTACTCATTCCTCCATCAATTTTGTGGTGATTTCCATTAATTTCTTGTTAGAATTCTCTTTTTTTCCCCCTAAACTCCCTAGAAGTTTGGTGTCTTGATTTTAGCACCATTATAACTTGGAATTCACTTATTTTTTAGAAGAAATATTCATTGAGCATAGAGGGTTGTTGAGTTAGTTTAAGAAAAGCGATTTTCATAAATGGGCCCCATATGGAGCTTTTTACGTAATTTTGGAACAATAGTACAATATGGGTATCATTATTCTCGTTTTGATGAGTAGATTGTGATTTTGATCGCGCGGTACCATGTGGAAGCTTCTCAAAATGAGAAATCAGTAATTTAGCAAATTCTTTGGGTTTTCTTCGATAGTCATGATATGAGAAACACCACGGAAGGCACAAAAAATACACAAAATAGTCCATAAATTGAGAGCAATTCGAGGACCCCTTTGAGTGCTAGTTTCGGCCAACAACAACAACACAAGTATCATGAGTTTACAAGGTGTTTTAACACCAAAACATCAACAATACAACCAGAACAAGATGAACACACGATTCGGATTCAACAAGAACAAACGATTACAAGATGCAAATACTAACACAATTGCAAGAAAGGTAAAGATAGATAGTGAGACATAGATTATTACAAATATTAGGAACTAAAGAGTATATTAAACTCAAAAACCCCTAATTAATGTAACAACAACACAAAAATCTAGCGGTGAACGCCAAGGGAATCAACTCACCTCAAGATCCACCGTTTCCAAGAAAAGAACAATATTGGCTTTTCCAAGCCCTAAACTACAATGTCTAATCCAAGCCCTAACTAAGAACTAAAATAAGGTGGTATACTCTCAAGATAGAGGATTTTCAATGTTTCATATTTTCATCATTAAGCAACTAAAGGGAGAAGACCTAAAAGATACTATATATATATTCTTATTACATAATGGAAGACAAAATGACTCTAATGCCTTTAATGGGGAGGGATGGCCATGGAGTGTCATTTGGACAAGGCTAAGTGACGAAAATGCCCTTAAGACTAAGTGACCAAAATTCCCTTAAGGCAAAGTGACCAAAACACCCTTGATAAAGGAAACAAAAACCATGAACCAACAAGTGGGGTCCAAACCTGAGAGTCCTTAAGTCTTCAAGGCTCCAAGAAATCTTCCACACTCGTGTTTGCTTAGTGTCATGATCAAAACAACCCCTCCAAGTATGATCCCCTTCCCTCCATACGACCAAAGATTGACTCTTCACGTAGTGACTTTGAATGATGGCATCGAAAGCTAAGGCGACCATTTGACTTGTATCATCCTCCCCTTCTTAGAATAGTTTCGATCTCTAATTCGTACCTTGTAAAACTAGAGAAAGGACAAACAAGCACGAAATCCTCATGGAATGAGGGTTACGGTTAGCACAATAATGAACATTATCACACCAACGCGGCACATACTTGAAGTATAACCAAGGATCCTTTGAAGGGAATATTAAAAACTCAATGAAAGATGTACAAAGGATTTGGTTGTGGGATTCACCAAGAGTGACACTTTGTTTGTCATGGGGACCAAGCGACAAGTTGGGTGCACCAACATCACCATTTTCATATTTGGAACCGGGGTCAAATGGGAAGAGTGGGCATAGACACGGGTTTAGACAACACTCCCCTTTCCCAAGATCTCTACCCAAACTAAATGACATACTCTCTAAAATAGCATACATATTATACAAAACAAATAGAGAGAAGAGAGAAGTATCATTAAAGTCAACTTCTACTAAGGTTCCCTCATGTGTGTACTCACTACTAGTTTCCCAATCATCACCATGAGTACTCTCAACAATAAAGTCACACAAATTAGAAGAAAGAGTAACTTCCAAGACTACACATTCCTTACCCTTAAGAGTACTCTTATCTTCAAAGAAGAGATTTCCATCTTTAGGAGGAATGTTGTCACACCATAGTGGGTTAACATATAGGCTATAGCCTCAAGGTAAGCTATACCATCTTTTTCACTACTAGGCTCATTAGGAATGTTTATATCATCTTCAAATAAGACATTATACCTAAAGAGTGCATGATCCAACCAACGGAAAGATTTGGAACAAGAAAGTTTCTCACTCTCTAAGAGATTAATATCAAGTTTCACAACAGTTTCAAGCATACGATTGTCCCAAGGATATCTCTCGAGTTCACTCCCCTTTTGTTGACCAAATTTTTCAAAAACTTCACTCACTTGAGTTCAATTAATCATATCACACACATATTCAAGTGGTTGAAAATTTTCATAAATAGGTTGATCAACACCAATTACACAAGATGATGTACTCCTATTCAACATATAGGCTTCAACACTAGGTGGACATAAATTGATCTTACAAAAAGAGTCAATTTGGTCATCAATAGTATCAACTAGTGTATCCATACTCACAACATGTACATCATCAATAAAAGGCAATGGATCATTAGACTCACAAGTAAGTAAGCTACTACTCACACTGAATGGGCTACTAGCCACACAATTATCATTGAGTTGACTCTCCTTTACCGTGTTGTGAAGATCCTCCACAAACTTAGGCAACAACATCACTTTGGAATTGCTCTCATTCACTTTCCATATAGGTACCTACACAAATGTCCTTAGAAATAGAAGGACAAACAATGTTAGCTCTGTTTGGTGGCAATCCCTTCACTTCGCTCCACACAACCTCTTCTTTTTTCACTCTCAGATTATCACTTTTCACACCCTTAATCTTCTCAATATTTTGTCTCTCATCATCATTCAAATTAGAGTAGGTGAATACTTCTCTTTGTGGCCCAGGAAGAATGTACGTCACTAGGCAATTTTTCCATCGGTCTCTTACAATATTAGGCAAATTTTGTACATTTGGAACTTTATGTTGTGCAAACCAATCGACACCTAAGCATACATGACTGTATGTCAAGAAAAAGATATTGTACCATACCTCCTCATGATATTTAAATTGGGAGAAGACAAATTTAACCTTCTCAATAACCTTAAACCCGTCCAAGAAGTATGGTACAAGTAAAGGCTCGCAAAACAACCCCAAGTAATCAATCATGGATGGAAGGATGTAGTTTCTATAGTACCTATCATTTAACACAATGAGGCAGCCTGATATCCCACAAATGGTCACCTTTCCAAAATGTACACTCCTTCTTGGATCAACATTGTAAGGCACATGAGTACCCCTCGGTTTTGGAGATGCGTACGCTCTTTTTCTCATTGGACAACCTTCGCTAGAGCTAGCATAACCATTCATACTATATCAACCTTGATAAGAAGTACTACAATATGGAGAATATGAATCTTTACTCTCCTCAAGTGCACTCTCATCATAGCTCTCATAAGATTTACGAATGAAAGGGTTATACCTAACACTAAATCTAGGTTCGGTGTGAGAAGTGTAAGACTCTGCACATGCCCCAACATCATCATAAGATCCATCACAAGGCCCTACATCATCTCCAAATTCAGCATAACCAATAGGCACTCCATTCACCTCATTTTCTGCCTCAAAACCATAACTCTCAAATCTGCCCAAGTTCTGATCATGGCTATTTTCATAGCTTCCGCAATCTCCCTCAACTTTATAGCCATAAAACCCCTCACTACAATCATAGTCTCCCATGTTGTAGTCACAATAATCCCTGGATATCAAAGACATGTTCCCCTTATATCACCTTTGTACCTACAAAATGAATAAACAAGATTAGTAGTAAAGATTCCTTACCAACACTTGTATACACTCACTTTTGTGATCCTCACAACTGGAGTGGCAAATATTGAAACTTGCTTATACTCCGGTAGTCAATAGGATGTCAATTCTATTTGGTGGCTGGAATAGATTCTTGTTTGATCAACTCAAGAAATAAAACAAAAACTACTTACGAACTTGAACCAAGAAATACTACGATTCAAAAATAATAAAAGCACAAAATAACGCTAACACAAAGAAACACATTCAAAAACTAATTTACAATTTAGTAGGGATTTACTAGTTGACAATTAGTATAAGAATCAATAAACTAAAACTAAGAATCAACAACAAGAAACTAAGAATCCAAGATTTTTATCCAAAAGTTTTGATATTGTACTGAATTTGGAGATGTGGCGGTCTAGGATTGGTTGCGGTGTTTGAAAGGTTCTTATTTTTTCCATCTTTGAAATTTTAGTTTGAATTTTAGTTCTTGAAGTGTTTTACCCACCCTTGGATAAGAAAACAACAAGATTGGAGACCTTTTCACCTTTCAAAAAGGTTTGAATTGTCTTACACCTTTTAGGCAAGACACCTTTTTGAGGGGTTGGTGGACTTTTCCTCTTTTTGACACCTAGGAAAGTGGTCTTTCTTTCTTTTGGTAACTAGTCTTTTTGGTACATCTTTTGTATCCCTTCCTTTTTGGTAGATTTTTGGGGACTAGTTTCAAGACAAACACAAGGGCTTCTCTTCCCACTACTTGGGTTTGGATCAAACAACACTATTAAAGAGTCTTCTTGCAACTACACATGAATATTGGTCTAGAACAACAAAAACATTCAATAGAAGTTTGAATACCAAGTCTCACATTGAGATCCAAGAAACAACAACACCTTTTACAAACATAAAACCCACAACAAAATATCAGCAACACGAGTTCAAACCACACCTTCAAATTTTAGTCCACAACAACAATACCAAAACGCACCAATAATGTTCAAGTGTGGAACCGCAACAACAATACCAACAAGAATCATTCAAGCTCAACTTGGATCTTGACTCAATGGTGTTAGTGAATAAAGAATATAACACAAGAAACAACAAAACAAGTAAAAATACACCTAGATATAGATTCAAACTCAGCCAAGACTACTACAACAACATAATTTTGGCCAAGACAGAAAAATGGACAGATTTGCTTCTTTTTAATTTTCAGATTTCTAACACCTTTTTTTATTTTCAAGTTTACGAGCCCAATATTGATCTTGTGGGAACAATATCAAGCCATGATTTGATACCAAAAGATATGAAAAACACCACGGAAGGCACAAAAACTACACAAAATAGTCCACAAATTGAGAACAACCCGAGGACCCCTTTGAGTGCTAGTTTCAGCCAACAACAATAACACAAACATCACGAGTTTACAAGGTGTTTTAAAACCAAAACAGAAACAATGCAACAAGAACAAGGTGAACACAAGATTCATATTCAACAAGAACAAACGATTACAAGATACAAACACTAGCACAATTGTAAGATAGGTAAAGATAGATAGTGAGACATAGATTATTACAAAGATTAGGAACTAAAGATTATATTAAACTCAAAAAACCCTAATAAATATAACATCAATAGCACACTCTTATAGTGACCACCAAGGGAATCAACTCACCTCAAGATCCACCATTTTCAAGCAAAGAACAATATTGGCTTTTCCAAGCCCTAAACTATAATGGCTAATCCAAGCCCTAACTAAGAACTACACTAAGGTGGTATACTCTCAAGATAGAGTATTTTCAATATCTCATATTTTCATTATTAAACAACTAAAGAGAGAAGACCTAAAAGATACTATATATAGTCTTATTACATAATAGAAGGCAAAATGACTCCAATGCCCTTAATGGGGAGGGGTGGCCATGGAGTGTTACTTGGACAAGGATAAGAAACCAAAATTCACTTAAGGATAATTGATCAAAATACCCTTAATAAAGGAAACCAAAACCGTGAACCAACAAGTGGGGTCTAAACTCGAGAGTCTTTAAGTCTTCAAGGCTCCAAGCAATCTTCTACACTCATGTTTGTTTAGTGGCATGCTCAAAACAACCCCTCCAAGTATGATCTCATTCCCTTCATGGGACCAAAGCTTTATTCTTCACGTAGTGACTTTGAATGATGGGATAGAAAGCTAAGGGGACCATTTGACTTTTATTAACTTAGGTAGGCTAGATTTACCTTCTTCATAGATTGAGATATTTTGTAGAATGCTTATGATGTTATACTAGATAAGGGGTGATATTAATGTGTTAGAGATATGATTGGATATATTTGACTTAGTTGGGCTGTTAGACTATCTTAAAATCGTAGACTTGGAGTAGTTAGAGTATTTATTCATGTCTTAGGTGAATTCGAATTCCTGGTATATGTTTAGAATGGAAATGCCTTGACTACTCAATCTAGGTTATGTTGTCTTATTCAATCATTCTTACGGTGGAATTGTTCTTAGTTGCTTAAAATAAGGGAAATCATCTTAGTTGGTATTGTTTTAAGTAGGATCTCCTTAGTTGCTCATGTTTGGGTAGGATTACTATCCTAGGACTATTTATGGAATACTTGACATCTATGAACTTAGATACCTTTTTTTAGTCTGGGGTAGAAGTTGACTAACTATGGGTTTCGAGGATTAGAGGTGGGCCTCTTTGGCCTACTTTAGGCCAAGACTTATGTAGCTTTGTGGACTCATTTACGTATGATATATTCTTACTAATGATAGGTTTGACACTTGATGAGGTCGAATACAATTATTGAGTATGTTAGTGGGATATTAAAGGATTGATGCTAATTTTGAGTATCGCTAATGGTATTGCTTATATGTATGATTAAGGATATAATTTATGAGTATGATTTATGACTTCTAATGTGATTATTGGAATGGCTTCCAAATATGATTAATATCATAGCCAATTAATATGCTTAATATATACCGACGTGATTAAAAGGTATAAGTTATAGATATGACATGACTTATATACTTGATATAGCTTGTAGGTATAATATGACCTATAGATATGAAAAGACTTATAGATATAATATGACTTATATACATGATATAGCTTATAGGCATGATATGCCTTATGGATGTAATATGGCTTCTAAGCATGATTCAACTCATAGACATATTATGGCTTATAATGTGTGGCTTACAGATATGGTCATGGTTAATATATGCAATTATTAAAATCACTTATGGATTTACTATTGGAATAAACAAATTAAAATAGGTATTGGCATAGTCAATAGGGTTAGCTTATCCTTATGGATTGGCGACATAGTTTATTGATACGAATTATAAATATGAGTTCCAATTTGAGTTCAGCAATTGGCAATGAACTTAAAAATATAGGTTCCTCTTTGAGTCTGGCAGATGATGATAATGATGACGAAACTAATAAGTTTTGGTTCAAGTCCAGCAGCAAGAATTATCTTTGATATGGTAAATTTCAAATGGATGTTTCTTTATGTCATGATGCTTGGTTATTTATGACTATTTGGTTATTTGTTTCCTTATTCATATCCTTTAAGCTTATGGAGGCTATGTTGGGTTATTTACTTTTTTCGTACTTATTGTCTTATGGGGGCCAATCTTTAGTTATAATGGTATGATATTTATGTTATTATCTCATATGTATTTATTTATCTATGCATAATGGTATTAAAGCTTATTTCTAGGTTTGCCCCTTTTATCTGACCTAGCTTAATTTATCTTGTATCTTATCATATTTAGATCATGGTTTATCTTAGTAGGCCGATGATGCTTACTGAGTACCCATGGTTTTAGTACTCATACTACACTTCTATACCTTTTTGGTGTAGATTCAAGTATGAGTTTCCACCATTAATTTGACGATTCTACAAAGTTGATTTAAAAGATTGGGTGAGCTCTTAGAGTCGGAGTTACCCTTTTTATTTCTATTTATCTATGTCTAGTCTTTTATCATTGAGATAGATTGTGTTTGAATATTCATTACTCGTAGTCTTTTATAGTAGATCTTATACCAACATTATTGAGTCTTGGGATGCTTGTTGATTTTCTATTTATCTACTAGACCCTTATGACTGTATTATTGCAATTTTAAATCTTTAATTGTAAATTTTGACTTTTAGGTCATTTTACACCAATTTAGCTCATTACATCTAGCTTTGGTCTATGGTTTAGCTTACCTAATAGTGGGCATAATAGGTGGTATCATGACTCATAAATTGAGTCATGAAAAATTAGTATCAGATCTAGGTTTCACTGGTATTATTAGTAAATGTCTAGTGGAGTCACACAGATCAGAACGACAACATACATTTGTTATCTTTAGAAGTATATAAGACATTTTAGGAGTTTTTCACTTCTTTAACTCATTTCATAGTAAGAGTCTGTATTGGTTTCTAAAGCATTCATGTGGTTTCACTCTTTCACAGATTGCTAGGACAAGTGCTACCACTATATGAGATAAGGGTCGATATCAAGATGAGGTGTCCTATTACTATTTGTGGATGACCTAGAGGTCATGGATAGCCTTGAGATGTGCCCCCAGTTAGGGCCAAGATAGAGGGCCTTCACTAGGCCTTATTCATATTTTTGAGCCATAAATTCTTCTTCCCCAGCCAGCGATGGGCCAAGGACTAGCCTAGGTTCTACTGGGATTTATTTTTTCTTCAGTGCTTAGAGATGTATTAGTTCAACTTTTGGGATTGGTTGGTGGTGTACCATTTGATGGTTCACAGTCTAAAAACCAAAGTGGTACTAAGGCGAGGGCGCAACCTATAAATGTGGATCCTAAAATTAAGGTCCCTTCTTCGCCAATATTTGCTCTACCGATTGTTTCTTAGATAGTGGTTCCTCAGCTTGCTATGTCTGTAAAGGAGTTTCTTAGCTAGTGGGTCCTCATCCTACTATGTTTGTAAAGGAGAAACAAATCTTGGGTTGATTCTTGAGATTGGCTTTGCCTAAGTTTTCTTGTGCACCAGGCAACAATGATTATGAGTTTTGATTACTTGTGAGGATAGGCTCCATAATTTGGTTCTAGATGAGACTCGTGGTATGGATTACACTACTTTTTAGTTGGACTTAACAACTCTAAATTAGTGGAGATGTCATCTTGATTCTAGGCCACCTGGATTTTCTTCTCTGACATAGGCTCAGTTCTTTAAGATCTTCTTAGAGAAATACATGCCTCACAGTCTTAAGGGATCATTTGAGCAATTTATTCTCGAGGTTGGACTAGGAATTTATGACTGTGGTGGATTATGAGGCTTAATTTTATGAGTTGGCTAGGCATGCTATTTCTATTCTGACTACTAAGTATGAGAGGGTTCATTGCTTTGTTAGACAATTAAGACTTCCTCTTTGCATGTCTACTTAGAGTTTTGATATTGTGTGTAGGTATTTTGATAAAGTTTCTGATCATACTCAACTTATAGAGGAGATACATCGCGATGCCTAAGGGGGCAGCGATAAATGACCACAATATTAGGGTAGGTTTAGTGAACGTTATAGTAGCTCCCAGTTTAGAGGCAGTGGTATTCAGGGTAGGTACCCTCCATATCAATATTTTTAGCATCTAGGTCAGTCTAGTAGACCCGTTCAGGCTGCACTTCAGATTATTGATGGAGGCCAGTCTAACTTTGGTGATCGTCCTAGCTAGGGTTATAGTCAGTCTTCGAGGGGTTCGTCTTTAGGATACTCTAGTTGTGGTGGCTATTTTGGGTCAACCAAATCTCCTAATTTCAGTCCAACACCTAGGGCATGTTATGGTTTTGGAGCTTTTGGTTACTTCTCGATAGAGTGCCCCAATCGTGGAGCGATTATTCTATCATCTCAAAGTGTTCCACCTATTAGGGCAGTTTATCCCTCAGTTAGAGGGGGTATGCATAGTTGTAGGGTATTCTCTAGGGTGTTCATGGAGGTTCTCAGGTAGTTAAGATAGGAGGTCGGTCAAGATCCCAGTTAGATGGCAGACGTGGTTAGTTGTAAGAAGTACTAGCTTGACTTGAGGCTTAGTCTTTAGATACTATTATTACAAGTACAATTTTGGTATGCTGTCAGTCGGCTTTTGCTTTATTTGATTTGGTATCCACTTATTCTCATGTGTCTTTTTATTTTGCTCTGCAATTAGAGTTATCTTGGGATTTATTATCTATGTCATCACGTGTATCTACTCCCATGGGTGATTCATTAGTAGTGGATCGGGTTTTCAGATCTTATGTTATAATTGTTAGAGACTTTGATACTCATGTTTATCTTATTATCTTAGACATGGTAGATTTTGATGTGATTCTGGGTATGGACTGGTTATCCCACTATTATGCAATCCTAGATTGTTTTGCTAAAGCCATTACCGTAGCCATACTCGGTATACCTCGGATATTCTCTTATATGTATGCTAGAAGGCTTATTTCAAGGGGTTATACGTCTTATTTCTCTTATATTTGTGATATTAGTGTGTCCATAACTTGACTCTATTCCTGTAGTTCGTGAGTTTCCTGATATTTTTTCCGTACAGATCTACCTAGCTTTCCTCCTGAGCGTAGTATTGAGTTTGTTATTGATCTTGAGCTTGGCACCCAACCTATTTCTATGGCACCTTATCGTATAGCTCCCTACCGAGATTAAGGAGATGAATTCTAAACATTAGGATCTTCTTGGTAAAGCTTTCATTAGGTCGAGTGTGTCTCCTTGGGGAGATCCTATATTATTTGTGAAGAAGAAAGATGGATCCATGCATATGTGTATTGATTATAGGTAGCTTATTAAGGTGACCATCAGTTGATTAGTCGGGCCAAGAATATCCTAAAGATAGCCTTTAGGACCCGTTATGGTCATTATGAGTTTCTAGTGATGTATTTTGGGTTGACTAACACCCAGTCGTATTTATGGATTTGATGAATCGAGTGAGCAGGACTTATTTGGATTTTTTGGTGATTTTTCAGCGATGACATCCTTGTGTATTCGAGGAGTAAAAAAGAATATGTACAAAATTTGAGGATTGTGCTCCAAACCTTGAGATATCATTTGCTTTTTGCCAAATTCTTTAAATGTGAGTTTTGGCTTGAGTCAGTAACATTCCTTGGGCATATGGTATTTAAGAATGGGATTATGGTAGACCCGACAAAGATTAATGCCATTCTTTATTGGGCTAGACCTACATCTTTGACTGAGGTTCATAACTTTGATGGGATGGATGGATATTATAGGCAGTTCGTTGAGAGTTTTGCTACTATTGTTTGTGTCGATGACCAGATTGACTCAGAAAAAGGTTCCTTTTTGATGTCTGGGGAGTGTGAGTCGAGATTTGGAAAGCTCAAGGGGTTTCTCACTTTAGCTTCTATTTTAGCTCTTCCTATTGAGGGTGAGGGTTTAACCGTGTATTGGATATGCTTTTAGTGTTGGTTTAGGTCGTGTATTGATGCAACATGGTTGTGTTATTGTTTATGCTTTAATGCAGCTAAAAGTGCATGAGTTCAACTACCCAACTCATGATTTATAGTTGGCGGCGGTAGTTTTCACACTTAAAATTTGGAGGAATTATCTTTATAGCATGCTTTGAGAGGTTTTCACCGATCATCGTAGTCTTTAATATCTTATGACCCAGAGATAACTTAATGCTAGGAAACGTAGATGGATGGATTTTCTTAATGATTATGATATCTCTATCTTGTATCATTCGGGCAAGGCGAACATGGCAGCAGATGCCTTGAGCAACAAAGCGGTGATTATGGGTATATTGGCTTATATTTTAGTTGCTAAAAGGCCATTGGCACAGGATATTTTGTCCCTATCCAACTTGATAGTGCAATTTGATATTTCAGACCCTAGGTAGACTCTTGCTAGTGTTGAAGAGAGGTCCTTGCTAATTGAGCAAATTTAGGATCGCCAATTTGAGGATAAGAGGCTTTATGTTATCCGTGATCAGGTGTTGAGTAGTGTGTCCAAGAGGACTACCATAAATTCTCAAGGTACCTTGAGATTTGATGGCGTATTTGTGTTCTGAGGGCCAGTGACTTGATTCAGTCGATTTTACATGAGGCTCAAAGCTCTAGATACTCTATTCACCCAGGTAACACCAAACTATATGGATACTTGAGACATCATTATTAGTGGAGTGGAATGAAGAGAGATATGACAGACTTTGTAGCTCGTTGCCTATGTTGTCAGTAGGTGAAGGCTGAGCATCAACGACCTGGTGGATTGATTCAGAGGTTGCCCATTCCCGAATGAAAGTGGGAGAGGATCACCTGGACTTTGTTAGTGGTTTGACTCGTACTTTCTATGGTTTCTATGGTATTTGGGTCATTGTGGATTAGTTGACCAAATCGGCCTATTTCATTCCTATTCAGATGTCCCTCATGTCACGACCCGAGACTACCTCCTGGTCGTAACACAAGGATTAGAGTCACAAGTGACTCCGATCTAACCCATGGTCTGGTACCTGCTATTGTCACAAAAAATAACAAAACATTATGCTAAAGCAAAACTGGAAGATATGATAATAAGCAGTAATGGAAATAATATCAATCATGATCGATAAAACAGAAAAAAGATGCCAGTCGGTCTGAAAGCCTATAAAACGTGGGGAGCTTTTGCGACAAACCCCAACTAACTCCAATAAAATAAAATAAAATAAAATATGGAAGGTGACAACTGATAACCCAACCTCAAAGGATAAGGACTCACCATAACTACTATTGAGTTGCACAGAAATTGACTAGGCGCGATCTAGGAACTGAGCGTCCAAACCTGGATTATAAGATAGTATAGCACAAGAAAGAGTATATGATCAGTACTTTGAATATACTGAGTATGCTTGAAGGGAAGGATAACTGGTATAACTGCGCATTAATGCATGAACATGTAAACTGTATACAAAACCAGGTATAAACATGTATTGAATAAGCTGAGTGACTGGATAACTGAATATAAGGTCTTGTGTATATTAGCTGAAACATAAACTGATATAAATACTAAAATTAAAATGGAGACTATGGGAGCTAACGGTAACCTACATGCCCCAATCTGAGCTAATCGGGGTTCAACCTGTAACCCCAATTGGAAGGATGTTAGTAACTTGCCCAGGGTACCAACACTGACTGATGTGGATCCACTAAACTAATTTCCTAAAGGAAAAGGGTGTCAGTCCTCTACTGGAGGTTGACCCCTCATAACCTACGCTAACAATGTAGTTCTGGAACTTAGGGGCTTCTACTCAAGGTCTCAGTCTTTAACTGGCGGGTGAGCCTTCATCCCTGTATTTACTGGTTTCTAAGTCCTACTTCAAACTGAACTGACATTGTTGCTGATAAAATGCTTGGCATGATTGATACTGATGAAAGCTCAACATGATAATATTCTGGATTTAACGATACAAACATAGTCCGAATGACTTATAACCTAAAATATATAACATGCATGAATGTCTAGGTATTGGGTGTTTATAACCCACCAACTGTAATGCCCCGAAATCTCATTCCGAGACGTCACACGGTGCTTAAGGCTACAAGTAGACCTAAGCTAACCCTTTGAGCCTGTTACTACTTCTAACACTTACTTTTAAGTTTTATAAAGCAAAAACAATGGCATTGTCATAACATATCTCAACTGAAATAACAAAAGAATACTGTCTGAATAGCAACATCTTGAAAAGTCTAAAACAACACTGATAGTCTAGTCTGACAAAGCCTCTACTACTCAATAACTAGAGAGCCATTGGGACAGATCCCCAACTGACTCATACTCAACTGAAAAGAAATAACCCAACTACTATGAAGACTAAAATCAGGGAAAATAGGTCCTATAACCATGAGGACTCACCAACTATGGAGGTGTAGATCAAGGTACTCGGAGATCACTGATGCTACTGAGACTAAGCACCTGAACCTACATTATGAGACAATGTAGCACACAGACGTATATGTGGATCAGTACTTCGAGGATGTACTGAGTATATGGGGGTGTATGCGATACTTAAAATAATGATATCATCAATCTTTACAGAAATCATGCATGCTAATATAACCGACTCACATAACTCGAATAATCTCATAATGCATATATCGTAAATTGTGAATAATGGAACACATAGTATAAATCGCATCTCAAAGAACATACTTTACTTTAGAAATTGATTACTTACTCTTACTAATAGGAAAAACTACTTTCTTCATGGGAAACTTTTACTTTAAGAAACTACTCTAAAAAATCTTACTATTAGGGAGGTTCTCTTAAAAGACATACACCATCTTTGCTACATGGAGTATAACTTTTTGTCCTCCTAAGGAAGAAACCTCACATTGGGGAGAGGCCTCATACTCTTGTCAGGGAGTATAACCTCAACTCAGTGATCACTATCTCAGCCTCGGGCTCATAAATCTCAATCCTATGTGGCACGTAGTTCTGGGGTATGAAACTGTAGTAACTTACCCAACTCGGTGCTAAATACTACCCCCTTTAGTTAGCAACACTCATCTTCATAGGAAATTCACTTTTAAATAATCTCATGGTTCATAAAGAACCCAACTATAAAATCTGTAATCTCATTTAGTAAAGTGGATTTCAATGCTACTATGACCATCAAGGTCAAAGCTTTCTCAATAATCTCAAAATACTCAAATCATGGGTACTTATAGCACAAAAGTTCTCAAAATTACAAGCTCAAATAAGGCTTAATGGCCCATATGTCAATCTCATGTTAAAACATCTCAAAATTCATACTTGATGTTATAAATATTCATAAATCATCTCAAAATCTAGAAAATTTTAGAAATATGCATTATAACATCAACATACTCATATAATTCAATTTCTAGAACATGGGAAATATCATAATCTCAAAAAATAATAACATAGGGTATAAACCCATAATTCAATTTCTAAGAAAACATGTAAAACCATATATATTTGTAATTAAAACAACTTTTTGGCACTAGGACGGAAGGAGTGTCCTTGTTCAAACCTCACATACCTTAGATTGTGACTTGTAGATGAAAAAGCTTGCTTGAGACTCTTTTTCGTACTCTCGAGTAAGGGTTCTTAAAGCTTTTTACTTGGGAACCTTGAATCTTAACTCAATTTGTATAAAATATGGTGGAATCTTAAGGTTCTTGGAGAAAGATTTAGATTTGATCTTGAGGGTTAATCTTGAGAGAAAACCCTAGTTCTTGATGCTTTTGATGATTCTGAAGTTCTATGTTTCGTTCTGAATATATTTAAGTGTTAAAAGGGTGGCAAAAAATCAAAAGTCCTTTTAAGAAAATGACTTAAAATACTGTATGGGATCTATGACAGTCGGAGTGACAGTCCGTTTCTAGTCCGACGGCCCATCGGATCATCCGTCACACGTTGGTCAGAAAAAAAGCCATACTACTAGTTGCGACGGTCCGTCGCTAGCTTGACGGTCTGTTGTCCTGGTCCATCGCACTTGGGAAATAAGAGGGAGTCATTGCCTTGGTTGCGACTGTTTAGGCGATGGTCCATCGCAAGCTCGATGGTCCGTCAACCTGCCCGTCGCACCTAGGCGATTCCAACAACTTTTTGTAAAATGGCCATAACTTCTCACCCCGTTACCGAATTTGGATGAAATTGGTATCATTAGAAAGCTAAATCAATTTCCCACATGATAAAAAGTTAAATTTATGAAAATTACTTATGGTTAAAACACCAATCACTTTGGAAGTCATTCCTAAATCTTTTAGAGATGGAAAAAGGCTTTCCTTGACATGCTCTAAAGGTTTAGACTATGAGGGAACTTTATGGGGTCTTACACAAATACAGACTAATACAACTAAACGTGACAATATTAACAATGGTCATGGTATGGAAAATCATGAGTACTAACATTTCAATAATCAATCATGTGTGAATTATCTCAATTGTCAAATATATAGAAACCCTTTTCTCATAGGGAGGGAGCGAGGAGAAAACATAACTTCATGGTTCAAAACCAAAACAATTGAGAGAGGGTTGGTAAATCCCATATTTCATCTGGAACCTAATAATAAGAAGAAAAGGGTTTATGCTTGTAAATTGAGGAAGTTCTAGCTACTCAATGGGTGGAAGGGACCCGTCGATGAAATCCCACATACCTAGATATAGAAGCCTCAGATAATCTCTTTGAATTGAGCTTGAATTTGAAGAACCCTAGTTGCCTTTGGGAGAAGAGGAAATTGCCTATCTTGATTTCTCTTAGAGGAAAACGATTAAACTATCAATTTGAGGAATTTAGGTCTTTTATACCACCCTTTAGGAAGCCTAAACGATGTGGGTTTGTCTTTTAAAATAGTAGGAAAATGCTTAAAAGCCCTTGAAAAATCATGCAGGAAATTTTGCTGCCAATAGTCATAACTCATTGTGACTGGTCACGAGTCGTGATCTGGGTCATAACCTTAAATCCTTAGGCTTGGTACTTTCAATTATGACTATGACTCCTCTCTTAATAACTCATCATGACTGGCCATGATTCATTAGGTGATTTCATCATCTAAGACTGGGTGTTTGGATCCTTTATTATTTGGGTAATGGTGTCACGCCTCAAATCCTATTGGGGTGGACAGGCACTTGTAGCTGTAAAGGCCTGAGAGAACCAATTCCAAAAACTTGTACTTCCCATGCATGTAACTATAACAACTAAAGGTTCTGATAAACATGATATTATACAATACTTGGACATTGGGGCCACCACATCTAAAGACAAAACACTACCATAACTTTACATTAGTCTACAAAGCCTTTAAAAGATACATAGACTTAATTAGGGTCGGGACAAACCCCCACCCTACCCTTGACTTACTGTACAATACCAAAATATATGGAATAGACTCGGAAAGCCCCGAATCAACCTGGAGCTCACCAATAGTCCCTGGAAAGCCTGTACTCCTACTAGTGAGTTGTATAAGCTGAAGTGCCTGTGCCTACAGCATGAAATGCAGGTCCCCCATGAGGGACGTCAGTACAAAAATATGTACTGAATATGTAAGGCAGAAGGTAACAACACACTTGATACAAAAGTTCAATAGAAATCTAATATAAGTGTATAAGTAGTATTAGTAGACCACCTTTAAAAATACTTGTGGGACAATGTACATTACATTCTTTTCTTCGTTTTACCTTCTTACTTCATAATATTTGTAAGCCATATAATGTAAATGACCAGATGCTCAGTGGTAAATAGATAAATTAGGATCGGCCCATGCTAGACTTACACCCCTGAGTTGCCACCTACATATAAAGATTGGGATCGTCCCATGCTTGGCTTATGCCCCTGAGCTTCCACCCATAAATAAAGATATCGAGATCGGCCCATGCTAGGAAAATGCCCCTGAGCTGCCACTCGTCATTTTATAGATTTGCGTTACTTAGTTTATTTATCGTTCGAGATTGTTACTTTGGTGGTTATCACATTATGGTACCTTGAACAAGTAATACGCTAATAAGAAACATATAAATAGACACTTAATGCAACAACAATGAGGTAGGGAGCTATTGGCACACAAATAAAGTATTTAGGAGATGAAATAACACATGGGTCTTATTTGACCAAACGGAGAACTTCTGAAATTTTCTAGTGAAGATAGATGTGCAGATTTAATAATAAGCACGTATTGAGGTGTTCTAATACATTAGAGAGTGGGAATAGGGTCATTGGATACATGGAGTGTAATGTTCTACCATTATGTATCACTTTGTTATAGGATAACCTCGAAAACTTTCTTGATGGAACAATTGTACGATTTCTTGCCAAAGAGTGTGAAATAGAGTATGCCTTACATACCTGGTTATTTGACTCTGAAACTAACCCGACTTGACTTACCACCTTTTAGATTACTTATCTACAATAGAATATATGGTAAACTAGTATTAGTAACCAATCAACATATTTGAGATACTTAATTTTACCCAAAATAGTAACCGGGCAGCAACTATTAATCTATCAAACAAGGGTGTTATTTTAACCCTTTTTTCCTCCAATTACACCCACATACCATATAGGTTCTTATAAGGTTCACTAAAACCACCTCGACTTCATTACACATTCCAAACAATACATAAAATAGATTGGGCAGCAAACATTAGTCCGGTGGTGTATCACCACATCTTTCTTCTATAATTCATTAAAAACTCATCAAACCTTTATCCGACTTCAACCTAGTAGCCCACAACATATACATACAAAATAGCCCACCAAACAGTCCCAAATCCCTTTTATTGAAGCAATCAATTATTGAACTCATCATTTCTTGAGTTCTCAATAATAAGACATCCATAATCCCCTCTCAAATTCATATATAAGAAAAACAAAATAGAGCAGTCACCTTACCTCAATTCAACAACTTATTCTTTTAATTGAACTCTTCAAGAGCTTGAACTTTCCTTCACACTTAAACTAAAGAAGAAGAAAAAAAGTTCCTCAATAACAAGGAAATGTGAACAAACATCTTGTTCTATAATCAGCCATATACTTATAGTCAAATACTTATAACTTGTTTTCCTAATCTTCCATGAGATAATTAAACAAAACCTTAAGTGTTTTTCACTTACCTTGGGCTGCAAAGATGAGGGTTTCTTCAAGAACCCTAGAAGGAAAAATAGGGTTGTTGTTCTTATTGTTTTAGAGAGAGTAGAGAGATTTGTTGAAATATACTCCTTTTTGTAACTTAAAAGTGAAGTAAAATGACCAGCAACTTTGCCTTTTAAAGGCCCTATCTTGTCCACCTCCTTAGCTACATTTTGGACCATAAAATTGGTCAAATTGGTCCAAGTAGGTGATGCACCTACTTAAGGGTCCAAGCTGCTGAAACTTCAAAGTAGGTGATGCACCTACTTGCTTAATTTCTTGTTGGGCTCAATTATATTTAGGCTTTGGCAGATTGGTGTGTTGGGACTCTTATCCATTTTCTTTCTCTTTTGTTCAATTTGGCCCAAATGAGTATATTAGCATAGACCCAAATCTGGTCCATAGCCATGGGTCCATTAATTTGGTCCAAACAAATTAAGTAGGTGACTCACCTACTAGCTTAAATAAGTCAAGAAAGCACCTCAATATTTTTCTCCATTTTTAGCTCCTAATCCCTTTAATCTAACCTTTAGCTTATACATACTTTGTCACTTTAAACTTTAGATTCAAATACTAGCTTAAGATTCCAAGTTTAAATAGTTATCTTAACGTTAACTTAGTCGCATCACATTAAACTGTTCGGGCAGCATCTATAATTCCATCTATACCATTAATACTTGCATAACAATTCTCATACGTTATATATATCAAAAGGATATACCAAGTTCCATATAATTAGAACGAGTACAAGAAAAATATGGGATGTTACAAATGGGTCTCCACGAAGGCTCATAATTACTGATAATGAGTCATGTACTGGACTCATCACCATTGGAATGGATTCTTGGCTATGCACTCCAGTGATAATGGGTCCCTCGTAATGACTCATAGCACTTGGTAACGAGCCGTAGGGTAGGGTCATTATCACTAGACTATTTGTTGAGGATCTTACTATTATGACAAAAATTCCTCATAATGACTCATTATGTCTGGTGATGGGTCATCACGTGAGTTGTAGTCACTAGTAGCTGAGAACCTTCTAGAGCCTAAAAACCTGGGGTATTACAATATCTCCCCTTGGGATCATTCTTCCTCAAATAAAACTAACTGAAATGGAAACACTAGTGAAAACTAAGATTATGCACTGAACACTTGGAAGCTGAATAATGGCTTAATATCTGAATCTATCACTGATGCATGTACTGAACTGAATGCATGAATGCATGATTTAAAATAATGACATAGCTGGATAGGTTGAGATAGAAATAAAATAATTAAGGAAACTATTACCTCAAGCTAAGGCTAGTTTCAAAGAGAAAAAAAGGGTACTTGACTCGTATATAAATCTCTGCTTCCCATGTAGCTCCCTCAACTGACTAGTTTCTCCATAGAACTTTGACTAAGGTGACTTCCTTGTCTATTAACCTATGAATCAATTGATTAAGTATTTCGACTAGAAATTCTTTGTGGGAGAGCTTATTTTCCACTCCAACACTTTCTAAAAGGACTACTGATGCTTGGTCACCAATGAAATTCTTCAACAAAGATACATGGTACACTAGATGCACTGATACTAAATCTGCAAGAAAATCCAACTCATAGGCTACCTTGTCATACCGGCTCAAAATCTTATAAGAACCCATATAGCGAGGACTGAGTTTCCCTTTCTTCTAAATCTCTTTACGCCTTTCATGGGAAAAATTTTCAAGTAAACAAAATCATCATCCTCAAACTCTTGCTCCCTCTTCCTCATATCTGTATAGGATTTTTGATGGCTTTGGGCTATTTTCAGTCTTTCTCGAATACTCTGAACTTTTTCCATCCCCTCATACACCAAATCTAGCCCTATCAAGGTAGCTTTACCAACGTCAAACTAACGAATAGGAGATCTATATTTCCTACCATACAGAGTCTAAATTGATCCATTTAAATATTAGAGTGATAGCTATTGCTATACACAGACTTAATCAAAGGCAAGTGGTCATCCCAACTTTTCTTGAAATCAAGTAAACACGCTCTCAACATGTTTAAAAGTTTAAATGGTCTTCTCTGCCTGACAATCTATATTTGGGTAAAAATTTGTACTATGATTATCTCGGTACCAAGAACCTTCTAAAAAACCAACCAAAAATGAGAGTAAACTGGGTACCTCTATATGAGATAATGGACAAAAGGACTTTATGTAACTTTACCAACTCCCTGAGATAAAGTCTAGCATAATCCTTGGCTAAATCTGAAGTATTTACTAGCAAGAAATAAGTTGACTTAGTCATTCAGTCTACAATGACCCATATTAAATCATGTTGATGATGAGTATGAGGAATCGTGTGACAAAATCCATATTTACCACTTTTGACTTTCAAGTGGAGATAATGAATTCCTGAAGTATACTTCTTGGTCTATGGTGTTCTACCTTAACCTGCTAGAAATTTGAACATTAGCTACGAATTCAGCAATATACTTCTTCATGCCATTCCACTAATAGACTTCCCGCAAGTCGCGGTACATCTTGGTGTCTCTTATATGAATAAAATATTAAGAATCATGAGCTTCTTCTAACATCTACTACCTTAAATCATACACATATAAAACACATAATCTCCCCTGATAATGAAGAACACCACTGTAATACTCTCTAATTTTCTAAGTTTTATTCTGCTCTTAGTTGCATGCTTAAGGGGATCAAGGCTTGAGATTTTCACTGAGGACTTAGTCACTTTAATACCCCCAAGACTTTGTGGATTTTTATTTTGTCCTTGCCGACTCTAAGATGTTAGTTTTTGAGTTATTTCATGTTTAAGGTTGTTAAAGGTGTATCCTAGGGAAGTTTTAGGATTTTTGAAGGGGATTCGAGGTGTGTTTAGATCACAGAGGTAGCAAGACCTCACAAATAGTAGGAGGGTGTCTCCATAGGTAGATGGGGTCACGATGCGAGGGTGGCTTAATCGCAGCAGGGCTCATGCCATGAGGGCCACTCCACTGGAGTAGGGAATGCGACGCAATAGGGTAGTTCAGCCAACTTCTTTCATTAATGTAATCAAGGGGCAAATAAGTCTTTTTCCCTCAATCCAATTCATCGATAACACAATTTGGGGCATCCATACAGGCATTATTTGCCCTTTTCTCTCCAAATTACTCTCAAGAAACCTTTCTCCTTCCTAAGAGAAAGAACCTAAGATCCTTTCCCCAAGAATCCAAGAGTTGAAACACCTAAGTTTAAACAATACTCAAGAATTCAGTTATTGAGGTAAGTAGGGTTTTGAACAAGGTTAACTTTTCAACTTTGTGCTCAAATGCATGACTTTTCAAGTTAAATGTATATGTTTTAAGATAAATTTTATTCCCAAATCTTTATGAGTTAGAAATATAGCATTATCATATGATCTAGGTACTAAAGAGCTTAAGAGTTGTATTTACTCATGTTTCCAACCACAAGTTTGATGTTTATCTTAAATTCTATTATTTTAATGAGAAATTGTTGTTCCCTTAAGTTTGATGTGTTCTTATTCTCAAATTCACGCACTATACTTATATACTAATATTCCCAATGTTTAGGGTTCTCTGCATTTTGACTTTGTACTACTATTTTAAGAAATGTTATTGTGTTTTTGAAAACATTTAGTACTGGCGGGTTAAGAACACTCGATACTTATGTGTTTACATACTATTTTCAAGTCCCAGTTGATCTTTGTTAGTATAGTACCATGTTATGTTAAACCATGAATAATACCAGTGTCGTTCAGTTGGGAGTAGGATTTAGCATCGAGAGGGAAGTGTGGGTTTAGTTCACCCTACTTCCCAAAAACAAGATGGTGCTAAAAGGCCTCTGGGAGAGGACATGTACCCTATTGCTTTAGAGGTGCACCCAACCCACTCTAGATCTTCTAGAGAGAGATAAAATAGCCCACTATACCCTTGGATCGCACCCCATGTGTGCCCCATATGCTCTACAAATGCTCAAGCATGTGCCCAATGGGCTTTTATAGTATGTCTTTCCTAAATGGGTCACTTTTGGGCCCATATGATGTAATAACTTAGTATAGACTATAAATCAGACTTCTCTTTATTTAGTAGGTAGTTTATTGATGAGTTATGAATGTAAACACTTGTGAAAGTATGAGGTGAACTTGGATTAGCTTATGGCAAATATGGAATTGCTTGTGTTTATTTATCATTTGGAATAGTAGGTTGCTTGGGAATCCAATTCCCTTGAGGTCTACGTAGGAGATTGGTTATTATTTTGACATTGAATAGAGGGTTAGGGGTTTGATACACCCTTAGTTTGCCATTCATTCATTCATTTATTCATTTATTATGTCTATATATTACTTGTTTTCTATCTATCCCTTTATCTTTCGTATTCATATCTTAGTTAAGAGTCTTTCACTTGACTTTGTTCTTATTTTTTATGATTTTCTCAATGTTTTTCCTATGGGCCTACCTGTCCTTCCTCTTGAGTTTGATATAAGTTTGTTATTAACCTCGAACCAGGCACCTAACCTATTTCTATGGCTTCTTATTATATGGCCTCTTCTAAGATAAAGGACGTAAATATTTATCTTTAGGATCTTTTTGTTAAGAATTTCATCAGACCGAGTGTATTACCTTAGGGTGATCCATTTTTGTTTTTGAAAAAGAAGGATAGTTCTATGCATATGTGTATCAACTACAGGCATATTGTCAAAAGATTTGCTACTATTGAAGGCCCTATGACTAGATTGACTAGGAGAGAGGTTCTTTTTATATGGTCTATCAATTGTTAGATAAGCTTTTTAAAGTTCAGGGACTTTATCTATTTAGCTCCTATTCTGACTCATCCAATTATGGGTGAGGGGTTCACCATCTATTATTATGATTTGGGTGTCAGTTTAGGGTATGTTGTGATATAGTGCAAATGTATTATTGCATATGCATTGAGGCATATGAAGGTGAATGAGCATGACCACCCCACACATGATTTGGAGTTAGCAACTATAGTATTTGCAATTAATATTTAGAGACATTACTTGTATCATGTTCGTAGTGAGATCATTACTAACCGTCATAGTTTTAGCATATTATGACTCAAAATAAGCTTAATTCAATGCAGTTCAAATGGATTGAGTTTTTAAAGAACAATATATCTCTATTCTATACCATTTGAGAAAGGAAAATAAAGTAGTGGAGGCCTTGAGATGGAAGGAAGTGAGTATGGGTAGCCTGACCTTCAATTTAGTTTCAGAGCAGTCGTTGACTTTGGACCTCCAATACTTAGCCAACTTGATAGTTCTACTTATTCATTTTTACCCTAGGTGCTAGTATTAGGGATTTACCTTGTTGCACTAGATTTAGGGTCATCAATTTAAGGATGGTAGGCTTTATAACATTTAAGATTAGGTTCTAAGAGGTGAGTCCAGGAGGGATACCTTAGATTAAGAGGGTATTTTGAGATTTGATAATCTTATTTGTGTTTTAAGGGTCGGAGATTTGATTTAATTAGTTCTTTAGAAGGCTCATAGCTCTAAATATTCTATTCATCCGAAGATAGCTAAAGATCTATAAGGATTTGAGAGATATAGTAGAGTTTATGGATTAGTGCCTATGTTTAGTAGTTGAAGGCCAAGCATCTGAGACCTGGTGGATATTTTCAGAGGCTTCCCATTCCTAAGTGAAAATGAGAGCGGGTTAGCATGGACTTTGTAGGTGGTTTGCCTTTCTTTTCTCATGGTTTTAATAACATTTGGTCATCATATATCAACTAGCCAAGTCTTTCCATTTCATTCAAATTTAGAATTCCTAGGTGTTGAGAGTTGACCCGTACCTATATTTGAGGGATGGTTTGCCTTTATGGGATGCATATGTCCATTATATCAAATCGAGGCTCATAGTTCACTTTTAGATTCTAGAGGACATTTTAGGAGAGTTGGGTACTCCAGTTGACCTTAGCAACATTTTTCACTCCCAGTTTGATGGGCAGTTGGAGCAGAATATTCTGGTTTTAGAGAATATGTTTAGTGCTTATGTTTTGGATTTTAGAGGTCTGTGGGATAAATTTTAAGATTTGGCAGAGTTTGCTTAAATAACAACTTCTATTAGAGTATTTAGATGGCCCCATTCGAGGAGTTGCATAATAGGCATTATCAATCTCTGGTTTGTTGGTTTGAGACTTCTAGGGTTAGGACCTATGGTATAGATTTTCTTTGTAAGTCATAAGACTGAGTTGGGTGATTTACGATAGGTTATGGGTAGCTCAGAAAGTAGGCAAAAGAGTTATGATGATCGTAGGCCTCGTGTTATGAGATTCAAAGTTAGTAACAAGATCTCTCTACAAGTATCACCCATGAAAGGTATGATGAGGTTCGGGAGAAGGGGCAAGTTTAACCCTAAGTATATTAGACTATTTGAGATCTTACGGATAGTTGGGAAGGTAGCATATAAGCTAGCTTTGCATCAAACCTTTTCAGCCATCCATCCATTTTTTTATGTTTCTATGTTGTGGTGCTATATTCTGAATAGTCTCATGTACATTGATAGGACTCAATTCAATTGGATGAAAGGTTCGCCTTATTAGAGGATCATGTATTTATTTTGGCTATAGATGCTAGACGATTGTGCTGTAAAGATATTCTTTTAGTTAAGGTTAAGTGGATACACCATGTAGTTGAGAAGGGTACTTGGGAGACCAAGAATGATATACTGACCCGGTATTCGTACCTATTCGATCCTTTAGTACTTAACCTTTACTTTTGCAGATAAAAATCCTTTTGATAGTGGATATTGTAGTGACACTCCAGGTTATTTTTCTTTGTTTTCATATGTTCTCTGCGTTTAGAGTGTACTTACAGTTACCCCAGGTCATTTATAACTTGCTAGGACTGACAGTTCAACTACCAAGTAGTTTATTTGCATTTTAGAGCCATTTCCCTATTTTAAGGCTTTTATAGGTAAGGAATGGGCATCGAGTCAAAACCTTAGGTAAAAAACCTTAGATGTTATTTTTGTAGTCTCATCAGCACAAAAAAATTGACTTTAGGCTAAAGGGACCCTTGGTCTAGGTCCCGAGGCTTTTGGAATCATTTGGGGCTTTTTGGTGGAATTTGGCTAAGGCGGCCCCTTAGGGTGAGGAACCCACTTTTATTGAAATAACCTCAAAAGGAAATTTAGATTCTATAACTGAGTATGGAATGTCAAATTTTGTAGGGTAGCATAGTTTGATTGCGAGCACAAGTTCTGAACCAACCCCAAGCACCCGATCAAAGTCTGTTGGGACTTGTTGAACTTGGCCGATACCAAGTACCTAGTGTAGCCACTTCAGTGGCAAAGATACCACTTTAGCGGTAGTCATTTTAGAGTTAGGCACTGCCTTAATGACAACCACTTTAGTGGGATTGGTCACTTAAGAGCCCCTTGGGCACTTTAGCGGAGACAACTTTAGTAGTTATTTCGCTGCTAAAGCAGCCATCGATGGCATTATATATATGTGTGTGTCTGTGTGTCCTCCTTCATCTTTTCTAACTTATGTTAAGTATAAAATCCACCATTTGAGATCATTCTAAGCTCTGAAACTCTGAGGAGATCGTATTTTAGTGTGGGGCGTATTGGTAGGCATATGATTATTGTAATATCCATAACTTTTGCTTAGTTCTTAGATCATTTACTTGGGGTTGTTTCTTTAATTTATAAATTATGTGGGTATAATTTGGGACTATTTTTAGCTCAAATTTAGCCAAATTTATATGGCAATTGATCCTTGATTTGCATAGGAAGTTGTAATGGCTTCAGTTTTACGATTTTGCAAGCGGTTCCCATGTAGCATTTTTAGCCCAATTTCTGACCTAGAGCATTTATGCATAATATGGGTATTGAATTTATCTTTTTTATGCATAGATCATACTTTTGATATCACTGCAGCTCTCGAAGGTTTCTCGAAAGGGGAAAGCTTTAATTTAGAGGTTTTATGGAGCTTAATTACAATATTACTTTATTATTGTGCTAGTTTTGGGTGGATCATTTTAGTCCAATTATGGTTTTACCATTTTACATTATATTTAGATGGTTAGGGCTCCATTTTGGTAGAATCTAGGGTCGTTTCCCTGTAGTATATCATATTAGGATTCTTTATGACTAGAATTAGTACTTATAGTACCTTGTGATGGAATTGGGAAACCTTAGATTATATTTGGGTAGGTTATGCCTTAGGTTTGGTTATTGGGACCCCATAGTGCGCCCTACCACTTTTTTAAGATAAAATGCTAGGAATAAAACTCCTTTAGGATTAGTTAGACTCGTGATGGATACCTAGGATATTACCTTAGGTTAGGGTTGACTTAGACCTGATTATCCGCCTATTTCTTTTCCCCAGGAGGGACATTACCTGACCCTTGACTACTCTTCCTTGACTTAGAAAGAAAAATAGGTCGGCCTTAGTAGATTTAGTAACTAGAGATTTAACTTAGTGATCTAATGTACTGGGGATAGGTTTGAAATACCTGGAATTTCACTATTTGTTTCATGCATAGGCATTTATATATTTATATTCATATTTCAATTCTGGTTCAACTCCAACATATGTTCTATTGCTACTATCATTAGTTCTAGAAAAAGTATAAAAATTGATTTATGGTTATGGTTTGCTCCTTATGAAATCATCCATTGTGATTACGATTGGTTACTTATGAATTTTGATTCAAGTTCAAGATCAGTCCAAGACTATGGTTTGGGTATTCTAGTATTGATTAAAGTTATTACTGGGAATTATGGTTGTTGTACTTAATTCTGGTACAAGATTTCTAGTGGTTTCATACAAAATATTTCGCCTCTTGTTACTATCCATAATTCATGGTTCGAGCCCACTTTCTGGCCTCTTGTTATTATCCACTATTTTTGGTTCAGGCCTAGAATATATAATTTCATTATGGATCTAGGATTGGAGAATTGTGTGGGACTGGTACAATTAAGGGTTATTTTCTTATTTATGCTTCATTCCTTATACTTTTTCTTGTTTGCACCCTTCGGGCTTATGAGGGCTTGGTAGGATTAATTATCTTCTTGTGTATGCCTTTTTGGCTTATGGAGGCCCAGTTAGGTTGCAGTTAGTCTTTACTTCCATTGTTGAGTTATTTGTTTCCTTTATTGCATTTGCCTAGCATAGCTCGATATTTATATTTTGACCTCTTTTACTATTGACTTAGCTTAGACTCTCGCATTTTATTTATGCTCTTGAAATATTTGAGCTCAATCGGCTGATGATGTCTGTTTAGTACCCGTTGCTTTGCTACTCATACTACACTTCTACATCTTTTCCCTGATTCAGATCTTAGTATGAACTATTAAAGCTAAAATTATCCTCGGGCCTTGCTATTAATATGGAGATGGGGTGAGCTTTCTGGAGTCCAAAGTTGATCCTCCTCCTTCTATTCAGTGATAGTCTTTTGTATTCCTGAGACTACTATGTATATATGTATATTTTGGATACAGTCTAGTATGTTTTATTTTGGTTATAATGTCTCTTTCACCAACCTTACTAGGTCTTGGGAGGAATTATTTTTAAAATTTTGTCCTCTTCCCTCTTTTGTACAACATATTATGTTTGTACATATTTTCTACTTCTGCTTATGTTATTATTGTGGTTGATTCGTTCTTATTTTTGTAATCTTTTGTCCATTAGCCTATTTCTTATCGTTCTAGGATATGTCTTGACTTACCTACTGGTAGATTGAAATGGGTACCATTATGACCTGAGAAATCAGGCGTGAAAGTTTCCATGAGAGGTTCCAAGGTCATGGACCTGGTTCAAAACTCATTAACCCTTTCATGAGATTTTAGAACTTTAAATGTAAGTCAAAATTTCTAGGCTACGTGTTGATTACATTTAAGCATGAAACCAGAGGTTAAAAATGACACCCATATTGCTACACTTTGAATCCAAGTTCAAATAGTCAACCTCAAGCCCACAAGAGCAAAACTAGTATTATATTAAAAATCTCGTTACTTATAACTCAATGAGTTAAAATATAAAATTTTGTTGAAATAGAGTTTAAATCAACCTTGAAATCATCAATTTATCATTCTTCCACTTTATCAAGAAAACCACAAACTATTATGTCCAAATGTAGCTTAAAAATGAGCAAATGATTGATAATCAGTAAAACTTTTTCAAATTAGTTTACACATATTGGAAAGACCTTAAATCTTAAAAATCATTGAAAATCCATCACAAATCGTCCCTTAAGCTAAAAAAAAATTATTTCTTAACTTTGGAGTTCTTAATCTAAATGTTATGAATCAAAATTATTAAAAATAAAATGACTATCCTTAAAAAATTAGAAAAATGAAGGTAAAACACATACTCTATATTTGTACGAGAAACACACATCAAAAGCTTCCTCAATTAGAGCTTACTAGCTCCCAATAATCAAATTGTAGTGAATGAATAAAGTCTAAAATTAAATACATTGTCCATATATAATGTTGATCACTAAAAGTCTATTTCCCATTGCTAAAGCCCCCAATTCTGGTCGTTGCAAGTCTACACCAGCACCTTTTTGCACCTGCTATTATTTTTTAGCAAAAAAGGCCATAACTTCCTCATACATGCACAAAATGCATTGATTTTAAAATTCACATATGCATCTAATGGTGCCATCAAAACACCTAAAAATGGCTCATGTTATTCAAGTGATACTATTTAAATTCAGCAATGAAAAACTCCAAACTCTAACTAAGTACCCAAAACTCATCCAAGACTTCTCAAACTCTTAATTTTAGAGATCTCTAAATTTTTAGACAAATAAACAAGAATCATTTGATATTCTTAGGAACTGAATCAAACCTTCAACCAGACTATAAATCATCCTTTATACTTGGTGGAATCGTCAAAACTTGAAAATTACCATTCTAACTTCGAATGTTGACTTTGGTCAATTTTGTAAGTTTATAAGTTTCAAAACAAAAAACTCTTTTAAAACTCATTTGAATGCCTCAAACTCAAATAAATAGTCTTACTAATCTAAAAATCATGTTTTGAAACTGATGGACCTGATGAAAATTTTGATACAAGCTCAACTCTATGGATATTGACTAAAGTCAACTATATCAATTTTTTAATCTTCTAAAATTAAAAAATCACATAATACTTGAGCAATGTACCGCCCCAAGAACCCATCTCAAGACGTCACACGATTCTTAAGGTCACACGTGGCCTCAAGCTAACCCTCTAATCCTGTCATCACTTTCAGAAGTCACTGTAACACAAATCATGCTAAGATAAAGAGGAATAAGCATTTCATGACCATGCTTAGATACAAAATGATACTGTCCTGTACAACCAAAGTACTGAGATCCTGTATATACTGGCACACTAATCTGACAAAGCCTCTAGTACATAAGACTGAGGAGCTATTGGGAAAGATCCCCAATTGACTCGTACTGAACTAAAAATAAACGACCATCTATCAGCAATACAAAATGAGAGATACAGGTCCTCGAACCATGAGGACTCACCAACTGCAGAGATGTAGAAGAAGGTACTCGAAGATCACTGTCGCTACTGAGACTGAACACCTAAACCTATAACACGATGAAATATAGAATACAAAAGAGTATGGGAGTCAGTACTTGGGAATGTGCTGAGTATACGGGGATGGATGCAATATTTAAATAATATCATAAATGTATAAGAAAATCATGCATGCTGACTATAATAATACTCTTCGCTTGAATTATTTGAAATATTTTTCTCATAAATCATCAGTAGTAATACATGCTTCATAAATCTCGTAAATTATTTATCTCAACTCAAACTATTTAACTCATGACTTAGAGTGACTCGGTAACTCAAGAGACTTAAATCATTATGGACGTGGGAGTTTCTTATAACCGACATGACTACACCATGTGAGCAGCATGGAGTCCAACGTTTTGCCCTCCTAAGGAGAAAACCCCACATTGGCAGGGGTGTTGTACTCTTTCCAGGGAGTACAACCTCAATCTCATCTTCACAATCTTATACTCGGCCTTTGGTCCACAATTATCAACATCAATCCTACGGTGGCACGTAGTTTTGGAGAAATACCAAATTTCCCACTCGGTGCTAAATACTCCTCCCAGACTCAGCTCAGAACGCGTTAGGAAATCCACCTCAATCAATATCAACTCATGGTTCTATTATAAAGACCAAAACATAAATATATATCTCATCTGAAAATCATAAACATCTTGTGGATTCCTTTGACTTGGGGAACTTGATTCTTGAATCACTTTGAATCACTATGGAGGATTCTTGAATTTATTTGGAAGAAGATTGGATTTTTGGGTTTTAGAAGAAACTTTAATCTCTAGATGTTTGTTGGAAGAAGAAAGGAGAAAAGAGATAAAATGATCTCCTCTTCTCTACTTAGATATATATATGTATAGGGCCATAAAGAGCGGAAATGACCAAAATACCCTTTTAAAAAAGTTGAAAATTACAAATTGTGGCCTGTGGCGGTCGATCTGATGGTCCGTCAGATGAGCTGACGGTCCACCAGGTCGTCCTTCACTCAAGTGACAAATCTAGAATGTTCTGCCTCAGAGTGACGGCCAGAGTGATGGTCCGTCAAAGGGTGTAATGATCCACCAAGTCATCCGTCACTCGAGGCCCAGGAATGGGATATTCTATCTCGGCCTGACGGACCCATTTGACGGTCCGTCATTTTGTTGACGGTCCACCAACCAGGCTGTCACACGATGACCCAAAAAGAAGGTTACTACCTTGGCTTGACGGGACAGTTGATGGGCCACCAGGGACCTGACAGTCCGCCAAGTCTACTGTCAAACCTAGGCGTTCTGATACTGTTTAGTAAAACGGCCATAACTCCTTTGTCCGATGTCAGATTTTGATGAAATTTGTATCGATGGAAAGCTTATTCAATGTTATACATGAAAAAAATGGAAATTAGAGAAATACAACATGGTTTAAACATCAATCACTTTGGAAGTCATACATATCTATTCAAAAAGACAGATTTAGGCTTAAGGAATGATCGAGGTATTACAAGCAATCACCTATGGAACCATAACACTTACTATTGTAGATCCCAAACACCACGATACAACTACTAGAAGAGGTTAAATGGTCAAAACATATCAAAAGAAAATTACTTGAGGGTCTTACAATAAATGAGTACTAAAATATATCGTAAGAAGAAGAACATATATTCCTTGAATAAATGTAGACATTTTTAGCTAATGTTGTATAGATCAATTTATGAAAATGGTAACTAGAAAAAGATCACTTTATATTTTTAGAGTATACATAATTGTTTGTTCTCAAAATTATTTTAATTTGTTTTCTTTATTGTGATATTCAATTGTTTACTTTTCTTTCATAGTTAATAGTGAAGATGATTTTTTTATCAAACAATATATAAAACATGATTATTGAAGAATGATTCTTTATTATGATGAATAGCTTTTTCAGATTTTCGTGAAATAATAATATTAAAATCTAATTAAGATCTATTTACGTCTTCTCTTCTTTTTTTTAGAACTACAATGAAATAAAGATTTTATTCCATAAAATTATCAATTTCAAAGAAGGATAGATCTTTCTTATTAAAGAGGACCAACTAATACAAGGTTTGTTATTATCCTCTTTTATATGTTAAACAATATATAGAACATAATTATTGAAGAATGGTGTTTTTATTTTTGTGAATATTTGTTTTAGGTTTTTACTATATAACAATATTTAAATATAATTTACACCTTGTTACGTCTTCTCTTCTTATTTTTAGAACTAGAATGAGATAAATATTTCTATCCATATGATTATCTACTTCAAAAAAGGAAAGATCTTTCTTATCAAAGTGGACCAATTAATACAAGGTTTGTTATTTTTACTTTTTATTGGTTAAATAATATATAGAACATGATTTTTGAAGAATGATTCATTAGTTTGATGAATATTTGTTTTAGATTATCGTGATATACTAATATTGAAATCTAATTCAAACCTATTAAAATTACAAAGAGATGAAGATTTTGGTCCACTAGATCATCAACTTCACATAAGGAAAGAGCTTTCTTATCAAGGAGCATCAATTAATACAGGATGTGTTATTTTTTCTCCTTTTGTTTGGTTAAACAATATGTAGAACATGATTATTGAAGAATGATAATTTATTTTCTGGAATATTTTTTTTAGCTTTTTGAAATTTAATAATATTTAAATTTGATTCACACATATTATACGTCTTCCCTTCTTATTTTCATAAATAGAATGAGATGATATAACACCTCGCATTTTTGGGCTAGAATTTAAACTATTATTTGTATGTGGATAAACTCGAAATGAATGATTTCTACATAAATATAACAGTCATTATTATTTACTTAGTGTGTAAAGTGCTTTCGAGATGAAAAATATTTATCGGAAACACATAGAGCAAAGTTGAGTTAAGAACTTTTGTTATCGATCAAATTTTGGTATTCGATCCTACTAGGGTCAAATTTGAACATGTATAACTTCTATAATATATGAAATTTTGGAGATCAAGACCCACCAAATTAAATATAATTGAGTCCTCTTTCCAGCGCTACCATTTTTATCTTAATTCGATACCCAACAAGACTTTGTGAGCATTTTTGTGAGGAACCAATGATGTTGTATGATAAGGGCATGGAACACCCTCTATGCTCTATGATAAGAGCATGACACACCCTGTATGCTCTGCATTAATAGTGTGGCATGCCCCTATTCCCAAAGATGCTAAAACCCGCATTCCTCTTCACTTTTTAGGGCAAACTATTCATTTATGTCATCCCAGCCTATAACTAATACTAACATGATTTCATCATCCAATAACCCCAAATACATAATTCGTATCCTTCCAAATACTCAAGAGCACCAAATAAAGGTTCTTCTCCAAAATATTCAACTCCAAGGCTTTAGATTCAAGTTTTTTTGCAATGTTTTCCCACTAATTGCATCATCAAGTGTATGGGAAATGAATTCAAGTGTTTATATAAATTCCAAGATAGGGTTCAAGCTTCAAAATTAAGGATTAAACCTTTTCTTTGAATTTCTTCCGTAAAAAGGCATGTATTTCTTCCCTAAATTGATTTTATATAAAGGCATGTATTTAATTGTTGGATTTTGAATATGGGTTGAGAGGTTTGGAATGGTTATTCCATGAATTTAATTCCTATGATTTTGAATTAATTGTTTATGCGATATTTTCATGATTTAGATCTAATTAAATGCATGGGTGTGGGAATTAGAATGGGAAACATGGATTTCCCTAAATTTGATGGTTTAATAATTTATAATTGGATTTAACCTCAACCCAACTTGTGAAATTGATTTTTGGAACATGGATATACACATAATTTACTTCACTTTGAAACCTTACATTACATAAAAGGTTAATGGAACATGAATTTATTTTTAAAAGGCCTTGGTGTCCATAGATTGGTTATAAATTGGAAACTTTGGAGTCAATTTGGCTAATTAATTTTTGAATGGCATAATGGAAATTGACTTGCAAGCTTAATTTATTTGGTCTGATGATACCAATGTTAATTTCCTAATTTAAAGACTCCTTAGTTAATGGATGAAAATGTGTATAAATAGTTTAATCTAGTTTTAAAGGAAATTATGTAGCTTGCAGTGAAGGGTGGAGATTCCAGGGGAACCAATATTGGAAGCCACATTTGCTGGTGTAGGGTCTATATGATTGTGTCCATGGGTCACACTATATATTTATATTTTGGAATGGTTAGACCCTCGGTGGCGTTGGCCCTTCCTCGAATTTCTCTAGTTCATGTTGCTAACACGCACTGGGGCCCTTCCGGTAGGGGGAGTAGGATCCATATAGCCCATGGAAGTTCTTAGGATGATTAGATATGTATAGTTCATGTTAATTTTTTAAACTATCATGTAAATAGATCCTTGTTCCCTATCTCGGCATCCTATATACAAGTATATATGAACGTTTGTATGTGATTTTTGACTAATCATGGATATATCTTTATTTTATCCCTTCCCTGAGTTATATGCTAGCAATCACCATGTTAACCTTCCGTGGACGCTATACAGTTTCATCATGTAGGGTCCAAGAATACCTATTTTACCCCTATGCAGCATTACAAGGATTAGCACGTCTGTTGAGTTACTTTGAAATGGTGAGCTTTCATTCTGTGGAAGACCCATCATTTCATAGTTTGTCTTTACATATGTTTTAGACTATCTATTTGGATTCTTTTGGTCATGTTCGGGGGCATGTCCTAATAGATTTGGTGTTTTGGTTTTAGAGGTTATTATGGATAGATGCGGGTTGATTTGGGTATTATTTACTCTTAATTAATTTGAATTATTTATTTATCTTTTTATTCTATTTTAGTTGGCTTCTGCGTTGTTGTTATCTATATTGTGTTCTGGATGTTAGGCTATGGGGGTGGTCCATGGCTCTTGATAGGCTTGAGATACCAGTCGCGACCAGGCTCTGGTTTGGATAGTGACAAGCTTGGTATCAAAGCACGGTTCAGGGTCATTGGGTATCCATAAAGTCGTGTCTAGTAGAGTCTTTCTTATGGGTGTGTTATGCACCACACCGATAATCAAGAGGGCATGAGGCATTTAGGAAATGTTTCTCATTTTTTCATACTCTAGATCATGCAATTATGCTATCCATATGAAAGTTATCCAAATTTCTTTTTTTCTCAAATTTTGTTAACTATGTCTTATCATCGAGGTGATAAAAGTGAAAAGGCTTAGCTTCCTAATAGTGTGGTCTTTTCCAAATGAGTTATCAAAAGTTCTAAAATGGCACAATGACTTAACAGAAGTCTATTAGTGCATCAATGTGTATTGATTCAAGTTTATACCTCTAACTTAATGAATCATGCTTTTCAGCCCGAGGTAAGATCTATAATTTTCCTTTTTAAGAACTTTATTGTAGAAGTCTCACTTAAGGGGAAGATACGTGTCTAAATATTAGGGTAGTATTTCAGTCCTAAGAAGTAGTAAAAATAAGGATATTATGACCTATGAGTAGTAAGATCATCCTGAGGTTAGTGATATGAAGTCATATGCTTAGAAGTTGGAGTGAGGGTAACTTTTCAATGAAAAAGGGTAGTTGTATTTGCATGGCCTTTAAGTAAGTGTGGGGGTGATATGCCCCTATAGTGTTAGTTAAGGTGTACCAAAAAAATTAGCAAGCTTATGGTAGTCAGTAAAAGAGAATGGTTAGTTACAATATTTGCATCTTTAGTCTAAATATGAAAGGAGCTCATGAGGACTAGATATTGTAGTGGTAAAGTAAATCATAGGTTGTAAATAGAAGGATTGGTCGGCTAATGATTTATGAATTTTGATTTCACTTGGGGAGATCTTAGAAAATGGGGACTTGGTGGTGTTTATAGAATCTTGAAGATAGTTGGGATGTTTGCATGGGTAAGAGGATGTGATAGGGGGAGGTGAATCTTCTATAGACCATAGTGGGTTAAGTAATAAGATTAAGATCAACTATCCTTATTAGGTTTTTTTAATACACTAAGGGTCCCTTGATTTTTTATCTAGTAGTTTTGAGATAGTTTAGTAGGTGAATAGACATGTAATAAATTTTAAGGTATCTCTCAATCTCCCCACTTGGCTGGAATTTCACTGTGTATACCCATTTACATTTAGATCTCACAGTCTTTTTTCTAGGAGGTAAATCAACAATCTCTCATATCTCATTCTTCTCAAGTGCACTCATCTCCTCCATTATCACCCTCTTCCAGTGAGGGGCACACAAGGTTTCCCTTCTAGTCTTTGGTACTATATTTTGAAAAAAAGTATCTCTTGTTTTTCATTTCCATTCCTATAAGAATGAATACTATGGTTCACATTTCAAATAGGCATGACTCCAGCTTTTAATAATATGGTCGTGATCTGTCATTACGTGCGACTATCTCCACTATAGAAAAAAAAAAGAAAAATCTAGTAAAGTAACTACTAGAACCAAGTAGTAGCATTGTGAAAAAGAATGTGCTTGTGGGCCATAGTTAAGTTAAATAAGGAATTTAGGTTGGTTTCTCTATTTGATGTACTAGTATATTATATGGGATATTCCATTAGTGGTACATGATGGTTTTTAGACTCTAAGTTTTAACTTTAGATATTGATTATGATGATAAGAATGTTAGCTCAAGGATAGTGATGCAAGATTTGTGGGACTGAATTAGTAGGTTTGATATAATGTGTGAAATAGCTTAGGTTTATCACTTATAAAATATTGGAGTGTGTAATTATAGTATATGCATGAGATCTAGTGTCGAAGTAGAAATGGTGGTTAAATCATTAGATGGATAAGAGCCTTAAGTTATAAGAATAAAGTGCTTTTGTTTTTGAGTTATGAGTACCATGCATACCTAGTTTATGTTCTTACAATTCTTTCTATAGAGAAGTCTAGGGAGTTGTTTTATGGTGTTATGTAGAGCTTAATTGAGGAAGAAATAGATAGGCTATGTGAACTCCTAGTATAGTTTTACAATTTTGTTAAATTATGAGGTTATGATATTAGAGGTGTAATGCTAGTATTTGAAGGAATTGAAAATAGAGTGTCATGTATTTAGAAGCATAGATCTCTATTCCTATAAAAATGGTAGTTATAAGACAATGATGTTGGATGTTGGAGAAAGTTATGATTAGTATCCCTGAATGGGACATCCTAGAAAGAATTTTGTGTCTTTATATTAAAGTTGTCAAGGGGAGTTCGGTGTTCTTATGCATAGTGATACCCTCCTATTATGCAGAGTGTCGTGCTTATAGATTTATTGAGGGGATATATTTCAAGATTGGGATAGTGACCTTTGAGCTAAGGAAAAGATGATACAAATCTTGAATTTACTCATGGTGGCAATTTTCAGGAAAAGTAATAGTGAAACTATTCTTACTCTAGCAAATTCCTCCTATTTTGGTTTAAGAGGAAATTATGGCAACACCTTATGTATTTAAATGGCGTCTATGCCTAAGTTTCGAGTTCTCTATACAATCTATGTCCATGTTTTGGCCCTTTAATTATGATTTATGTTTTTTTATGTGTGAAGCCCTTTGTGCTTATTAGATCATATCTTACATCACAGTCCCATCTTGAGTAGTGTAATAAATAGAGGTTGTAAGTAACAAATAGATGTTCTAAATAAATATTGTCAGTCTCATTTCTGAAACTCTTTCTCTAGTCCCTCAGTTTCCCTCCTTGTGTTAGGATGATAGTGGTTATGGAAGCATAGTAATGTCTTAGATAAGAGGGTGGATGATTTTTATTGTAAATTTTTTGTGTGGCTACTCGGACTAAGGTTATAGATAAAGCAGGAAGAGTGAGATAAAACTTTTATGATGTGAAATATTTAGAAGGTGAATATATGGTGAAAATCTTTGTGAATGTAATTGAAGTTGTTGGGTTATTTGTGGGGAGATCCGTAAAGTTCGTGTAGTAGAGATAGGCTTGAATGTTGTGATTGATAGATACACAGACCATTGTGTTATGCTGCTAGTACTCATTGACTAAGACATGATGCTGTTTGATTATAGTAAAAATATGAAGTACTATTCTTGGATAGATGTAAGGTATAGAGCCCTGTAGCTTAAGTTAGCACCTTTTAAACTCAAGATTAGGATTTAATATAAAAGCAAGATATAGTTAGACTCAGGCTCTTGTAGTGATGTGTTTTGTAAGGAAGTTGTAAGATTTAAATGGTGAAGTGTGGTATTCATAGCTGAATTCATAGTTAAGAAGTATTACTATATTGAGGGATATTAGACGTATCATTGGAGGTGGAGAATGTTTTTATTCTTCTGTACTGCTAAATCTTATTTTGTATCTTATATCAATCTTAATCAAGCCTAAAATTCCTGGAATAATTCATTTCTTACATTGTTATGATCATGTCTAAAATAACACATGAAACACATATCCAAGATCATGTCTATACCAAGTCTCGTTATCTTATGATTCATGTTTACATGATTTACTTGGTCATACTATGAAGCTCTTTAGTTTGATGCCTATATGTGTTTTGTTGAGGGAGAATTCCAAATGTGAAGTTACATACTTAATTCCGTACTTTTAAAGCTTCAATAAGTTCCTGCCCATTATTTAAGGATGAATGATTCCTAGGGGGAGATAATGTAACACCCCACATTTTTGGGCTAGAATTTGAACTGTTATTCCTATATGTATAAACTCAAAACTAATGATTTCTATACAAATATAAGTGCCATGATCATTTACCTAAAGTACTTTTGAGGTGAAAAAATTTCATAGGATACACTTAGAGCAAAGTTGAGTTAAGAATTTTTGTTATTGACCAAATTTTGGTATTTGATCCTACCAGTGTCAAATTTGAACGTGTATAACTTCTAGAATATATGAAACTTTAGAGATCGAGACCCACCAAATTAAATATAATTGATTCCTCTTTCCAGTGCCATAAATTTTGCCTTAATCTGATACTCGAGCGAAAAGTTATGAGCATTTTGGTGAGGAACCAGTGAGGGTGCATGATAAGTGTGTGACATGCCCTTTGTGCTCTGAGATAAGAGTGTGGTATGCCCTGTACGCCCCAAATTAATGGCGTGGCACGCCCCTATTTCCAAAAATGCTAAAACCCACGTTTCTCTTCCATTTCTTGAGGGAAAACTGGTCATTTAGGTCCTAAATCATTCTATAACTAATACTAACGTAATTTCATCATCCCATAACCCAAAATACATAATCCCTCTCCTCCCAAATTCTCAAGAACACCAAATAAGGAATCTTCTCCAAGAAATTCAACTTCCGAGGCTTTAAATTCATGGTTCTTCACAATGTTATCTCACAAATTTTGTTATTAGGGTATGGTAAACGAATTCATATCAATTCCAAGATAGGGTTCAAGCTTCAAAATTAAGGATTCAAGATTTTCTCTAAATTCCTTCCATAAAAAGGGCATGTAACTATTTCCTAAATTGTTTTATATTAAGGCTTGTATTTAATTGTTATCCGTGTGGCTTAATTGTTGGATTTTGAATATGGGTTGAGGGGCTTGGAATGTCTATATGAATTGAATTTCCCATGGTTTTTAATTGATTATTTATACGATATTTTTCTAATTTTAAATTAAATAAATGCATTGGGGTGGGAATTGGGATGGGGAACATGGGTTTCCCCAAATTTGATAGTTTAATGGTTTGGAATTGGCTTTAACCTCACTTTGAAACCTTGCATTTCATAAAAGTTTAATGGAACATAAATTTGTTTTCGAAAGGCCTTGTTGTCCATGGATTAGTTTTAAATTGGAAACTTTGAAGTCAAATTGGCTAATTGATTTTTGAATGGCATAATGACAATTGGCTTGCAATCTTAATTTTTATTTGGTATGACAATACCAACGATAATTACCTAATTTAAAGACTCCTTGGTTAATGGATGGAAATATGTGTAAATGGCTTTAATTTGGGCTTAAAGCAAATTGTGTAGCTCACTGTGAAATATGGAGGTCCCGGAGGAATCGATATTGGAAATTAGGTTTTCCAGTGTGGGGTTTTGTATAATCGTGTGCATGGGTCACACTATATATTTATATTTTAGAATTATTGGCGCCTCAATGTCTTGGGCCCTTCCTTGAATTTCTCTGATTTATGCGGCTAACATGCACTGGGGCCCTTTCGATGGAACGAGCCTAACCCATAGAGCCCATGAGTGTTTTTAGGACGGTTAGAGCTACAAAATTCAGGTTAATATTTTGAACTATCATGCAAATGGATCCTTATTCCCTATCCCGATATCCTATATATAAGTATATATAAATGTGTGCATATGATTTTTGACTGATTTTGGACATAGCATTATTTTATCCCTTTCCTGAGTTACATTCTAGCGCTTACCTCGGTAATCGTACTAGGACGCTATATTGTTTCATAATGTATGGTCAAAATACACCTCTTTCATCCCTGCACATCGTTAGGAGGATTAGCACGTCTGTTTAGTTACTTTGAAGTGGTGAGCTTCCATTCTCTGGAGGACCCATCATTTTATAGTTTGTCTTTTCTTATGTTTTAGACTATCTCTTTGGATTCTTTTGGTCATAGTTATGGGCATGTACCAACAGATTTGGTATTCTGGTTTTAGAAGTTATTGTGGACAGATGCGAGTTGGTTTGGGTATTGTTTGACTCTTAGTTCATTCAAGTTATTTATTTATTTCTTTATTCTATTTTGAGTTGGATTCCAAATTATTATCTATATTATGTTCTGGGTGTTAGGATATAGGGGTGGTCTTCACTTCTCATCGGGTCATGAAATGTAAAGATTCTCGACCATAAGATTATCAACTTGAAATAAGGAATGGATAAGTGGAAATATATCCCTCAACTTTTAAATTTAGAGTGGATATAATCTCTTTTTAAAATTTTCGGGCAAATATACCCTTGTCACTTATAGAATGGAAAATATACCTTTTTTGCAAATAGATCTGCATTTTTAAAATAAAAAAATACGTACCTTGCTTTTTAAATAAAAAAGGCCACATCAATTTTTTTAATTGGTTCGTTAAGCCGACCCCTACCCAAATAAAACAAAAAACCACATATTTTCTATTCAGAAAACATTGATAAACTTGTTGCAGTTTTAATTTAACTATCTAAAGTTACAATTTTGTAATGACCCTCAACATTTTTGGGTATTTTTTGCATTTCAAGCTTTTCTATAACTATTGTAATTCATTTATGACTTTTTGGAATAGTTGGTTAGGTTTTTGAGAAATCTATTTGAGTATTAAGTCAATTTGTCTATTTTAGAGCTTTTGGAGTTGAGAACTTTGACTTTGATCAGAACATCTAATAAACAACCTTGTATGAGATTTTGATAGTTTTGTTAACTCCATGACATTTATTTTAGGCTAGGGGACCTTAGATTTCGGTCTTGAGTCTTCCATAATAGTTTTGTCCTTTTGGGTTATTCTTAGTTAAAATGAAATAGATGGATGTGGGGTACACATTTTATCAGAACAACCTCTTGTGAGAACTTTGCCAGATTTGTTGAGTTTAGAATGTCATTTTTATAAGGTAGTATATTTTTTTGCATACACAGAGTTTTGAATAAATCTTGATGATTGGTCCAACGTCATTATTGCCTACAAGTTTTGCTGATGTTGCAGCAGTTGGTGCAGGGAAAAATTATCCTATGCATGTGGAACCAACCTCTATGTGTGTATAGAAGGCTATTTTGGTTGGCCCGGAAATCCTTCTTCACATAAAAAGTGGACCAATGTAATACCTTAGGTTTTGAACTCTGAAATTTTCCTTGTGATTGAGCTTACTACTCAACCTACGACCCAAGTGACGAGTTGTAGTCACTTGTTATGAGTTGTACGGTATCACTCATAGTCCAACTAGTAAGATTGTCTAATAATTCCATCTTGACCACAATTGGGATCTTATGAGTCATATGGAATGTCATGAGTTGTAGGGGTGCAAACCCGTGAAGGGTGCCCAAGAGTCTGCCCAGACTACAACTTGGTATCATGAGTCATAATGCTAGAGTACGAGTTATAGGGTAGGACTCATAGTGTCATTATCATGCATACCCCAATTCACTTCCAGGACTATGAGTCAAGGTGAAGACTCATGACCAATGACCACGAGTCGTTACCAACCCATACCAACTGCAGTTATTTTCCTATACGTTTTTCATTAAGGGTAATTTTGTATTTTTCCTTCTTTTACACTATTTTCATTACTTAAAACCTTCCCTTATCCCTATTTTCACCCAATAAACATAATCATAAATAACTCTTGTCTTTCAGATTCCCTAATCAAAAGCAAGGCTGGGGTTTCTAGGGATTGGTTATTTAGGGATCAAAGTGTGGTTTCTTCTCTAAATTCTTGGTATTTCAGGCGTGTATCTCTTCCCTAAACTTATGTTTAACCATGGAATTTAATAGTTTATTAATCAATTGATTTTATATTTAGTTTTAGAACTTGGGTGGAGGGTTTTGGATAGTTATTGTTTAAATGGTATTTCCATGGCATACATGTATTTGTTTATGCGTTATTAATGGATTTTGGAACTCATTGGGTGCATGGGTATGAATTATTGAATGGGGGTCATGGATTCTCCTAAATTTATAAATTTTGGTATTGGAATTGGTAATAACCTTAACCCACCTTATGAAATTGGCTTTGGAATATGGTGATATGCCTAATTTAACTATTTTTGAAACTATTGCATTTCATAAAAGGTAAATGGAATATAAATTGTTTTGAAAGTCCTTAGTGGCCATAAATTAGTTTTAAATTAGAGCTTGGGGCTCGTGGATTCCCTCGTGTTGGTGGTTAATTAGAATGGCATAATTATATAAGCTTGCAAGCATATTGGTATGACGATACATAACGGTGAATGCCTTGATAAATGGTTATTGCTTTATGGATGGGTTATGTGAAAACGTTTTAATAGGGCTTAATGGGGGTTGTGTATCTCATTGTGGAAGGTGGAGGTCCCAAAGGGACCGATACTGGATACTACGTTTTCTAGCGTGGGGGTCTTCATGATCGTGTGTATAGTTCATACTTGATATATATATTCCTTAGATATGTGTAGGGTCATAGACTCCCTGGCCTTTCCTTGGACTTCTCTGGTTCGTACGGCTAATACACACTGGGGCCCTTACAATGGGGAGAGCCGATTCCATATAGCCTGTGATTTTTTTAGAACGGTTAGAGCTACACAATCCAGGTTAATGATTTTAAATATCATTCTAAACCTTTTTTCCTATCCCATTATTTTATATATATGTGTGTATATATGCATGTATGTGAACATGTACATCGAGTTTGGACTTTATTTTGAAATGAAATTATTTTACCCTTAACCTGAGTTACATGCTAGTGCTTGCCATGCTAAGCGTCTCAGGACACTACATTGTTTCATAATGTAGGGTCCTAGGACATTTTTTTTACCACTGTATAGCGTTAGGTGGATTTTATTTCATCGATTGGTCTATGTTAAAGTGGTGAACTCTATCTTTCTAAAGGCCAGACATTTCATTACTTTCCTTATGAGTATCAAAATCCTATCAGTTTATTTTCATATTTTAGACTTCTTTTTGGCAATTTTCGGGGACATGTCCCGACCTAGTTTGATATTCAGATTAGTTTAGAGAATTTTATGGACAATATATGTGGGTTGGATAGTGTTGTTGACTCTTAGAGCTTCCTCTTGAGTTTCATTAACTATTTTATCTTTATTATTGGATTGTCTTCTACTTGTTATTATTTAGAATATGTTTGGATTAGAAAAGCTATGGGGGTGGTCTCCGATCCTCGGTAGACTCAAGATACCCATCACGACTAGGCCCGGAGTCTAGTCATGACAAGTTTGGTATCAGAGCCTAGGTTTAGGGTCATTGGGTTTCCACGAAGTTGTATCAAGTAGAGTCCTTTTTATGGGTGTATAGTGCGCCATACTTATAAGGGGAAGGCTACGAGACATTTAGGAATGTTTCCCTTTCTTATGTTCTATTTTGGGCTATAGAGTCTGATGTCTTTAAATTCCTCTAATTTCTACCTTACTCGCATTACAGATCATGACTCCTTAAAGATCTGATGTTAATAGAAACTCTATCGGACCCTCTGTCCTTTTTGAGGACAATGTGGATGGAACTCGACCAGCTTATAGAGTGCAGACCTGATCCAGGGTCCCTACTTCTGATTGTACTGCACCACGTAGAGTTCCACTAGTTCCTACTTGACGTTCTCCGATGGATGACACTCATGCTCTGTCACCTCATGGAGACATATCTAATATTGACTTTTGCCATTTTGTTCATCTATTAACCCAATTGGTGACGTCTCAATCTTGGCAGTCTGGTCTTATTAGCTCTACTATGGTTTCATATGAGGTTATTAGGGTTGGTCAGTACATGAGGTTGAATCCATAAATCTTCACTGGCTCTAGGGTTGAGGAGGATTCTCAAGGATTTATTAATAAGATGGAGAAAATCTTTAGGGTGATGCATGCTTCTGATTCTGGGGATGTAGATTTTGCTGCATATTAGTTGAAGGATATCGCATATCAGTGGTATAAAGAGTGAGAGCAGTCAAGGGGTGGTAAGGCTGAGCAAGCTATATAGAAGGAGTTCTTTGGTACTTTTCTTGATCGTATCTTTCCTCAAAAATTAAAAAAAGTAAAGGCAAAAGAGTTTATGAATCTAAAGTAGGGCAAGATGAGAGTAAAGGAATATTCCCTGAAGTTTCATCAATTGTCTCGCTATGCTCCAGAGTTAGTGTCTAGCATGAGGGCTAGAATGAGAAACCTTGCTTTAGGCTTATCGCATGACTTGATATTGAAGTGTAAAGTTGCAATGTTAGATAATAATATGGATATCTCCAGACTTGTGGTTTTTATGTAGTAGGTAGAGAATGAAAAGAAAAAATAAGCAAAAATTAGAGAAAAGCAAAGTAAGAAGTTCAGATATTCAGAATAGGGTGGAGGTCAATAAGGTGGTGAAAGGGATGGTAGATAGTGGAGCAAGAAAAAGAATTAGGAAAATTCTTGTTCATATTTTTTGGTTAGTTCTCCCTATCCTAAGCCGTTTAGTGATCATTGCTTTTAGGCTGGTAGTAGTTTTAAGGTATAGGGTGCCTAATATCAAGATAGTGGAGCTCAGTAAGCCCCATCATATCCTCCCTATCAATTTTATAGACATTTTACCGTCGTCAGTATGATGAGGGGGGAATTGATGCTATAATTGTGGTTAGCCTAGTCAAATGCAACACTCTTGTCTGGCATCTAAAGTTGCCATAGGAGCTAATAAGGTCCTGGTTGCTACTTATTCAGCTTCTGCACCAAAGGGTGTTACTTCAGGTGCAGTCATTGTCTGGAATTATCTTTATACTATGGCTACTCGCTAGGAATTTGAGGTATCTTCTAATGTTCTCACTGATACATTAAAACTTTTCTCTCGTGATATGTATTACTTTTTTGATTTGGGGTCTACCCTTTCTTATATGACCCCTTACGTGGCTGTGTATTTCAGTTTTTGTCTCAAGACTATTCCTGATCCTTTTTTTGTGTCTACCCTAGTTGGTGATTCTATTATGGTTAGAAAGGTCAATAGGGGTTGTGTGGTATCCATCTTTCATACGAACACTTTGGTAGATTCGATAAAGTTGGACATAGTGGATTTTGATGCTACCTTGGGGATAGATTGGCTTTATTTATGTTATGCTTTTTTTGATTGTAGGACCCATAAGGTCAGCTTTCAGTTACCTAATGAACCTGTAATCAAATGGGAGAGGAATGCCTTAGTGCCTAAATAGAGGTTTATTTCTTATCTTATAGCATAGAAGCTGATTTCCAAAAGGTGTCTTTATCATTTGGTCTGGGTTAAAGATTCTAGCTCTGAGGGCCTTTCTTTGTAATTGGTCCCTGTGTTTAGTGAATTTCCTGAGCTCTTTCCTAATGATATTCCTGGTACACCTCCTGCTAGGGAAACAAACTTTTCCATTAAACTTCTATCGGATATCTGTCCTATCTCTATTTCTCTGTATAGAATGGCTCCAGCTGAGTTATAGATAAAAAAGTAGTTAAAAGATCTTCTTGATAAGGGTTTCATTCATCTTAGTGTTTCTCTATGGGGTGCCCCTGTGCATTTCATTCAAAATAAAGATAGGTCTCTTCGGTTGTGTATAAATTATCGGTAATTGAATAAGGTGACAGTGAAAAATAAAAATCTCCTTCCTAGGATAGATGATTTTTTGACCAACTTCGGGGTGCTAGATGTTTCTCTAAGATTGGTCATTGCTCGGTCTATCATCAATTGAAGATTAGGGAGGTTGATATCCCTAAGAGTGCTTTTTAAACCTAGTATGATCACTGTGAGTTTTAGGTTATGTCATTTGTATTGACTAATGCTTTGATTGCTTTTATGGATTTTATGAATTGAGTATTTAGAAAATTTTTGGATTTGTTCATGATAGTTCATTAATGATATCTTGATGTATTTAAGAGTGATGAGGCATATGTTAATCCCCCTTGAAGTATGTTGCAGACTCTTAAGGATCAAAGGTTGTATGCTAAATTCTCCAAGTGTGAGTTTTAGCTGAATGTGGTAACTTTTCTCAGTCATGTTTTTTTCTAGTGAAAGGATCAAAATAGATCCACAGAAAGTTGTTGAGGTAAAAAGATGGCTAATACCCACAACTCCAATCGATATTCGGAGCTTCTTGGCCTTGGCTGGATATTATAGGAGGTTTGTAGAGAGCTTTTTATCTATTGCTTCTCCATTGACAAAATTGATGTAGAAAAAGGTAAAGCTCTTATAGTCCGATGTTTATGAGGTAGTTTTTAGAAGTGGAAAGATAGTTGACTTCTATGCCAGTTTTGACACTGCTCGAGGGTACTGGTGGATTAGTGGTGTATTTTGATGCATCTCATGTGGGGATGGGTTGTATTTTGATACAGCATGGCAAGAAGGTACTTATGCTTCTAGGCAGCTTAATGTTCATGAAAGGAATAATCCAAGTCATGATTTGGATTTAGAAGTTGTGGTGTTTGCTTTGAAGATTTGGCTCCACTATTTGTATGGTGTTCGTATAGGTATTTATTCAGATCATAAAAGCCTGTTGTATGTGTTTACTCAAAAAGAGTTGAATCTTCAGTAGAGATGATGACTAGAGTTGCTAAAGGACTATGACATGAGTCTCCACAACCATCCAGGTAAAGCTAATATTGTTGTTGATACTCTTAACAAATTGTCCATGGGGATTTTATCTCATGTGGATGGTGAGAAGTGAGTATTGGTGAAGGATATTTAGCGATTGGAAAATTTGGGAGTTTTCCTTTTAGACTTTCAGGACAGAGGTATGGTTTTTCAAGAAGTAGTAAAATTATCTCTCGGTGTTGAGGCAAAAGAGAAGCGAACTTTGTCTCCCATTATTATGCAGAGTAAGGGTGATGTGGGTCAATAAATGATTATGGCCTTTGAGATTGGCGGTGATAGCATCCTAAGGTACCAAGGTAGGTGGTGTGTAGTCAAGGTATACGATTAATCTGGGTTTGACAAAGATGTATCATTACTTGAAAGAGATTTATTGATAGAACAATATAAAGAGAGATGTGGCAAACTTTATGGCTATGTGTATGGTATGTCAGCAAGTGAAGTTTGAGCACTTTAGTGGCATGTCTCAAGAGATTAAATTTCCCTGTGGAAGTGGGAGATGATCAATATGGATTTTGGTATGGGTCTTTTGCGGTCTCGCAATCAGTATGATTTAATTTGGGTCATTGTGGATAGGATGACTAAATCATCTCACTTTTTGCCTATGAGGACTACCTACTCTGGTAAGGACTATGCCAAGTTGTTTATTATGGATATATTTAGATTGCATGGTGCTCCTGTTTCCATTATTTTAGATCGGGGTACGAAATTGTCTTCTCACTTTTAGTGCTTGTTTTTGAAAGGTTTGGGGACTAAGGTGAACCGTAGCACCGCTTTCCACCATAAAATGGATGGACAAGCAAAATAGATTATTCAGACCTTAGAGAATATGCTAAGGGCTTATGTGATTGACATTAAGGGAAGTTGGGTTGATCACCCACCTCTCATTGAGTTCGTATATAATAATACTTATCACTCTTGTATTAGAATTTCTCCTTTTGTGGCTCTTTATGGTAGGAGGTGTAGGTCTCTAATTTGGTGGTTTGATGTTTATGAGACTAGGTTGTTTGTTCTTGATATGGTTCACCAATCCAAGGAAAAGGTGAAGGTGATTAAGGATAGGCTTAAGACTACCAAAAAGTCCTATTTGGATGTAAGAAGAAGAGAGTTGGAGTTTGATATAGGTGAGTGGGTAATCTTAAAAGTGTTGGCTTGAATGGAGTGATTAGGTTTGGGAATAAAGGGAAGCTCAATCCCCATTATGTTGGTCCGTATTTGATTTTGAGGAGAGTGGGGAGTGTTTCTTATTAATTGAAGTTGCTTGCGAGCTTGGGTTCTATTAATTTGATTTTCCACGTGTCGATGTTGAAAAGGTACGTGGGTGATCCTTCTTTGATTGTCCCTTTGAAAGGTGTTGGTTTTTAGGATTCCTGATCCTGTGAGGAAATCCTAGTTGAGATTTTGTTAGGCATGTCCTTCGGTTGAAGACTAAGGATGTGGATTTGGTAAAAGTTCTTTGGAGGAATCAAAAGGTGGAAGCCATGTGGGAAGCAGAAGAGGACATGAAGTCCAAATATTCGATCTTGGTCCCCATATTGGATGGAAGTGTTTGAGGTATGGGTTTCATTTTTGCTCTTATATTTTTTCGGTTGTCTGTTTAAGGTTTTGTGGTTGCATTCTGTCTTGTGTTTGTGCCAATTGGTTCCCTACTCCTCATTCAGTGATGAATGATCCTTAGGGGGTAATATAATACCCCAGGTTTTTGACTCTGAAATTTTCCCTATGATTGATCTTACTGCTAAACATATGACTCAAGAGAAGAGTGGAAGTCACTTGTCATGAGTTGTATGGTACCACTCATAGTCTAACTAGTAAGGTTGTTTAATGATTCCATCTTGATCATGAATGGGACCTTATAAGTAATAAGGAATGGTCATGAGTCGTAGGGGTGCAAACCAGTAAAAGGAGCCCAAGAGTCTGCCCAGACTATAACTTGGCATCATGAGTCATAATGCCAGAGTATGAGTCATAGGGTACAACTCATGGTGTTATCAGTGTGTATACCCTAAGTCACTTCCTAGACTATAAGCCATAGTGACGCCTCGTGACCAGTGACCATGAATCATTACCCGACCCGTAGCGACTAGGAGTTCTTTTCCTGCAGGTTTTTAATTAAGGGTAATTCGGTATTTTCCCTTCCTTTACACTATTCCCATGAGTTAAAACCTTCCCTTTTCCCTTTTTTTTTACCCAATTAACATAATATAAACAACTCTTCTCTTTTATATTCCCCAATCAAAAGTAAGGCTAGGATTTGTAGGGATTGGTCATTTAGGCTCAAAGTGTGATTTCATCTCCAAATTCTTGGTATTTTCAGGCATGTATCTCCTCCCTAAACTTATATTTTATCATGGCATGCAATAGTTTGATAATCTTGTGGTGTTAATATTTTGTTTTGGAACTTGAGTTGAGGGTTTTGGATGGTTATTGTTTATATAGTATTTCCATGGCTTACGTGCATTTGTTTATGCTTTATTGAAGGATTTTGGAATTCAATGTGTGCATGGGTATGGATAATGGAATGGGGGTCATGGATTCCCTCAAATTTATGAATTTTGGTATTTGAATTTGTAATAACCTCAACCCACCTTATGAAATTGGCTTTGGAACATGGCAATATGCATAATTTAACCACTTTTGAAACTATTGCATTGCATAAAGGGTTAATGGAATATAAATGGTTATAAAAGGCCTTAGTGGACGTAAATTGGTTTTAAATTGGAGCTTAGGGGTCATGGATTTCCCCAATTTGATGGTTAATTTGAATGGCATGATTCTACAAACTTGCAAGCATATTGGTATGATGATACCAATGGTGAGTGACTTGAAAAATAGTTATTGGTTAATGAAAGGGTTATGTGCAAATATTTTAATTGGGCTTAATGGCGTTGCGTAGCTCGCCGTGAAAGGTGGAAGTCTTGGGAGACCAATACTAGAAGCCACATGTGCCGATGTGGGGGTGTTCATAACCGTGTGCATAGTTCACACTTGATATATATATATATATATATATATATATATATATATATATATATATATATATATATAAACACCTTGGATTAGCGTAGGGTCGTGGATTCCCTGGCCTTTACTTGAACTTCTCCGATTCGTGCGGCTAACACTTATTGGGGCCCTTTCGGTGGGGGGGCCTGACTCATATAGCCCATGGATTTTTAGGACAATTAGATGTAAAAAGTCCAGGTTAATAATTTTAAATCTCATGCTAAACCTTATTCTCTATCCCAGTATTTTATATATATGTATATATGCATATAAGTGAACATGTACATTGAGTTTGGACTTGCTTTTGAAATGGCATTAGTTTTTCTTTATCCCGAGTTACATGCTAGCAACAGGACTCTATATTGTTTCATAATGTAAGGTCTAAGGATACCTCTTTTACCCCTATGTAGTGTTAGGTGGATTCTGATTCATTGGTTGGTCTACGTTGAAGTGGTAATCCTCCATATTCCAAAAGGCCAGACATTTCATTGCTTTCCGTTTGAGTATCAAAATCCTATTAGTTTCTTTTAATATTTTGGACTCCTTTTTTGCCATGGTCAGGGGCATGTCCTGACCTATTTTGATATTTGGATTGGTTTAGAGGCTTTTGTGAACAATATGTGTGGGTTGGATGGTATTGTTGACTTTAAGAGATTACTCTTGAGTTTTATTAACTGTATTATGTTTATTTTCTGGTTGTCTTCTACTTGTTATTATTTGGATTATGTTTGAATTGGACAGGCTATGGGGGTGGTCTTCGATCCTCGATGGACTTACGATATCCGCCTTGATTAAGCCCAAGATCGGGTCATGACAACTAGCCACGTCTATGAAGGATTGAGTTTGTGGACCTCCATGTGTGCGGCAGGGGTCCTGCATGCACATTGAAAGGACCCCTGTCTATATAGATACTTCTCATTCATAATTTTAAACCTTTTCCAAAGTTATTTTCCTCCATTGCTGAGAATTTGATCTTGTAAATTGTAGAGAGATCACTTAATCGAGCCTAGGTATGTCGGCTCTACTCCTTTTGATCATTTTTCTTGAGTTTCCTCATCTAATTTGTCTAAATTGTTGAAAATTTTCAAATTTAAAATTCATGTTTTTCCATAACTTTGTGGGATGTTTTGAGCCCCAATCTGGATCCTAATTGAACATAGGTTCTTTTCATATGAGGAACATAATTGCAGGTTAAATATCCTAATTTTATAAATAGGCCCCATTAATGAATTTTAACCCTTTTTGGGCCCGGAGTGTTAATTTGCAATATGAGTATTTTTTTTCCCATAGTTACATATAAATTGTTATTTTGATAGTATGGTAAAATTCAAAGGCTTCTTGGAAGGGAAAAGCTTTGGTTTAGTATCCAAGAGAACGTTGTCCGCCCTCAGGTAGGTTACGGCTTACCTACTCATAGACTTGGCACATTTAAGGTATAAGTATGATGATTTTCTAATTTTCAGTCAGATATTGTGGTTTGGATACACTTTACTTAGGTATTTATGATTCTATTCATTTACTTAGTAGACTTAATTTAGAATTTCACCAATAATCTCTTGCTTAAGTGGTTACCTCTCTCTTGGGCTTAGTCTAGGATGCTTTAAAGCTTTAGGTAGCCTAGATTTAGAAAGTCACATGCCTTAGGTTCCTTGGGGAGTCATAGCTATAATATCATTTTTGTAAAGTAGTTTACTCTAGTATAGTGTCTTTTCTATAGTAAGATAGTCCTAGTTTACTGTCATACCTATTCACCAACTTCGTAATGGTTTATCAATTAATTTATTCTATTAATTATGCTTATTATCATTGCATATTCATATTACACTGGTGACTTTGTCTAAAAATACTATTTTTGACTTAAAATAGGGTTTGAGGAGATTTTTCTAGATTAGGATTTCTTAAAGGTAACATAGACTATTTTAGCTTTTTCAATTTGAGGATATAACATTAGCTTTTTCAATTTGAGGATCTGACATTACTGATTATTATTCAAAAGTCCCAATTCAATTTGGAGAAAGGTAAGGGATATCATGAATCCCTCATGGGTCCTGCCTTTTCAAGACATAAATGTTGGAAGAGAAGTATATGGTATTGTTGGACATGGAATTCATTTTATATTGCATTTCTGGCATCCATTTATGTTTATCTTCTGTTAAACATTGCTTGTAGTTAGTATTGTTTGTTGTTTGCCTCTACCATGCTTATGAGGGTGGGTTGGGTCATATTGAATGTTTTGTGCCTTTTAGGTTTATGAGGGCCTAGTTAGGTTATACATAGGTTATTATTATGCATTTTGAGGTAACTTACTAAAATTTCTCTTATTATTCTCTTGCCTTCCTATACTTGACCCTAGTTTATGTTTGTATTTTTTATATTTGTATCTTATCTAAGCATAGTCGACCTATGATTCCTATTGAGTACTATATGTTTTGGTACTCTCACTACACTTCTGCATCTTTTTCCTTGATGCGAATTATTAATGCCTTCTTTATGAGGAGATTTTGCCCAAATATTTAGGGTAAGATCTTACTGACAAATGTTGATCCATCTCCCTCCAATTTTTAGACTAGTTTTTATTTCTAATATTTGGATACAGTTCTTTTTATGTAATTTATTTATGTAGTACTCTCTATATATGTAGTGGCTCTTGCTCTGACTGATACTAGGTGTTGGGTTATTTTGTATATTTGGTTTCTTGTCACTCAATGTGTACATTTATAGATCTTATTGCATGTGTTTAGTATCTTTATTTGGTCTTTATATCTCATGTATTACTCTTTTTCTTATTATCTTTTTACTTGTCATTTTAGGCTATAGGTTTGGCTTACTTACTAGAGATGTAGAGTTGTTGTCATCATAACCTGAATTTTTGGGTTGTGACTATTTTGTACTAGAGCCTAGGTTTACCAGTACCATTGGTTCGAGAGGAACATGTGTAATAGAGTACCAAAGATTAGTATGATGATGTTTGTATCCTTTTTTTGGGAGTTTATAAAACATTATTTGGAAAATTTCACCCTTTTGATTCCTTATTGTGTATATTATTCTTATTGTCTCCTAGAATCTCATTTATTTCACTCTTTTGTAGATGGTCAGGATGAAGGCTATAGCAGCAAATAGCGAGGCCCTTATACTGGCAGCTAAGGGTAGAGATAGAGGTCAACCCTAAGGTTGAAATCAGGCTTGAGCTATATCACTAAACTCGAGACTAGACCAGAGAGTCATCACCAGGACAGTTATTGAACCAGATCCAATTATTGATCCACAACTTGTGCCAGCAGATCTGTTATTTTAGCAGCTTGTGGGTCAAGGACCATTTTAGACTCCATAGAGATTTATAGATACACTAGTCTTATAGGATGCTCTAGTATGCTTATTGGAATTTGAAAGGGTATACCACAAATGTCAACACATGGAGTGGCTCAGGGTATGGAAATTCAACCTATTATTGTGACTCCCTGTGTTGAGGTTCTACCAGTTTTGATAGTTTCTCATCCAAGAGTAGCTTGACCATCCATGACTATAGAAGAGCGTAAGATCCTAGGTTGGTTTATTAGATCGGCTTCTCTAAGGTTCTCAAGTGCTACAAGAGAGGATGTGCATGAGTTTTTTATTATTTTCTAGGAAAGGTTGCACCACCTCCATTTAGTAGAGTCTCATGGAGTGGATTATACAATATTTTAACTAAATAGGTCATTAAGGTTGTAATAGGGAGTGCAAAATGAGTGCAAACCAGCTAGATCCCATCTTATGACTTGGACATGGTTCTCTGAATCTTTCTTAGGAAAGTATGTGCCTCGTAGCATGTAGGAGCAATTAAGGGATGAGTTTTTAGATTTGTACTAGGGTTATATAATTATATTTGAGTATGATTTAATGTTTCATGTGCTATTTAGACATATTTCTATGATTCTGCCTACTAAGCATGAGATGGTGCTCTACTTTGTTAGAAGGTTAAGACTATATTCCTAGTTGTAGACTAGATAGTATCTTTGGGTCGTATGTTCTTAGAGGTTGTTGACTACGCTCATACTATAGAGGACATACATCATGAGTCCTATGGGGACAACAATATGAAGCCCGGGACAGCAATAAGAAGCCCAGATGCCAAGGCTATTTTTACTGTTTCTCAATTAAAAGGTAGGGGTTCCTTTTAAAAGGTTAAAAATAGTAGTACTTCTTTCCTTGTAGGCTCCTGCAGGCTATAAATCTACTCTATGGTGGTAGTCAGCCTGAGTATAGTGATTAAAGATTTAGTTAGTCTTTGTAGGGGTTTCATTTTGGGTCTTTATATGGTAGTGGCATTCTAGGTCAGTAGCTACTTCTCATCAGGCAGAGCACCTAGGAGTTGTTATGATTGTAGAGAGTTTGTTAACTTTGCTAGAGAATTTCTAAATGTAGGATGATCAATCCTTAATCACAAATAGTTTAGTCCCATATTGTAGTGGCACCACCGGCCAAAGATGGTGATCAAGGTAGTAAAGGTGGTCCCAGGATGCTCATGAAAGTGCTCAATCGGGTAATACGGGTGGTCATTTGGGTAACCAGTCTGGCGATTGCATGGGTCGTTGTATGCCTTTTCCAGTAGGCTAGAAGTTGAGTCATCAAATTCTTTGATTACAGGTATGATTTTAGTTTGTCATCAGCCAACCACTATCTTCTTTGATTTAGGTTATACATATTAATATGTTTCCTTAAACATTACTTCTCATTTGGGGTTCTCTAGCAAGCCTTTGCATATTCCTATGCGTATAGCTACTCCTCTAAGTGATTCTTTAGTAGTGAATTGAGCTTATAGATCTTGTGGTTACTATTTAGGAATATTATACTTAGGCATACCTTGTTGTTTAAGATATGGTAGATTTTAGAGTTATTATAGGTATGGACAGGTTATCCCCTTATCATGTGCTCTTAAATTGCTTCGCCAAGATCATTACCTTAGACATGCCTAGCATATCCTTGGTTGTGTGGTAGAGTCACAAGGATGTTTAGCCTATCTAACTTACGTCTATGATACTAATGTTGATATTTCTTCAAGTGATCTTATTCTTATAGTTTGCAAGTTTGCCAATATCTTTCTTACCGACTTGCCTAGCCTCCCTCTATAGTGTAATATTGACTTTTCTATTGATGTTAAGTCAGGAACCCAGCCTAGTTATATTTCATCAGAAAGAGAAATTGGAGTTTCTATCTAAAAACTAGCGAAAGCATTGGATGGGGGAAATCCTATCATATGGCTCCTATTGAGCTGAAAGAGCCTAATTTTCAGCTTTAGGATATTCTGGGTAAATGTTTTATTAGGATGAGAATATTTTTTAATGCACTCCTGTTATTTTGTGAACAAAAGGGATGGCACCATGCATATGTCTATTGATTATCGGTAGGTGAATAAGGTGACTATAAAGAATAAGTATCCAATGCTACATACTAATTATCTATTTCACCAACCTCAGGGTGCAGATATGTTTTCTTTAATGACCTTCTAGGTCATTTTCCTTCTTTTTATTTTTCTCTGTGTATAGAGATTTCATATAGCTGGACTAAGTAATTTATGACTTTTTGAACTGACAGTTCAGCTTCTAGGCAGCTCATTTGGTTTTTATGTTAGTTTCCCTGTTTTGGAGCTTCTAAAGTTGAGAAAATAGGGGGATAAAACTTTAGGTAAATAGACTCATATGACAATTTGGATTGCTCCATTAGCTATGAAATATGAATTTTAGGCTACAGAGACCTTTGGTTTGGGTCATAGGCGTTTAGGCTCATTTTGGGCTATTAGTTAGAAATTGGTAATAACAGAATAGTAATTGTGCGGCCCACATTTTGTTGAATACGACTTCACTTTGAAACTTTTATGTTCTATTGAGTGTGAAATATCATTTATGGTAAGATAGCATATTTCATTTGCATGCGTGGGATTTCAAATAAATCCCGAGCACTCAGTCGAAGTCCATTTGGACTTAGCTAGAAATTTATGGTTCATTAGTTGGTCCAGCCGATTAAGAGCCTACTTGGTGATTAAGAGGATCCACTTTAGTGGAAAGAAATTCACTAGAAAACAAGTGTTGATGTCACGCTCTATCGATTAAGAAGGCTCTTAGCCAATGGCGCGAGTAGCTAGTGACCCTCACTTAAGCACTTGGTTATCCACTTAGGAATGTTGCTTAAGTTGAGGTCATTGTATATAAACCCCCACTTTATCTTTTTCATTCATTTTCTTAAATTTTCCTCCATATTTGGGTATTATGAACTTGTGAACTAGTTTAGGATCATAATTTGGAGATAAGTCTTATTAATAGCTGGACTAGTGAACTTCTCATCATCTATAATCCATAGGCTTTGACCATAATTCGATTTAAATTCTAGTTTTAATTCTTGATATTTCTTTTCATTCATCATATCATTTTGGGGCTATTTTTAAGCTCGGATTGTGTTCAATTTTGGAGCACACAATCCTTGAGCTGATAGACACCCAATAACGAATCTAATTTCCAATTCTATTGGTGGGCCCTATGAGCTAATTTTTTACCTAATTTTTGTCTTAGATCATAATTTCATTATATAGGTATCTTTAATCTTGTCGTAATTCCTAGATTACTATATTGATAGTATGGCGACAATTAGAGGCTTCTCAAAAGGGAATAACCCTAATTTAGTGGATCGTGAGTGCATATTTTGGTGTCCAAGTAGGCTAAGTCTTACATAACTTTAGAATTTGCTTATTTATTATATTGGTATGGTAAATCGCTAATTATTGGTGGGGTTTTATTGTTAGGATAGTCTTTTAGGTAGATTTTTTTAATATTATAGCTAATTAAGAGGCTTTAGGATAGATTTCTGCCTTAGATTCCATTGATCCGAGTTGCTTTAGGACTTGGCTTAGCATACCTAGGGATCTTGGGTTTTAATTTATATACCTTAGTCTAGGTTGGGCACTTGCTTGCCTTAGGTTTGGGCTTGTAGTGAATATTAAATAGCTTAGGATAATAACCTTTCCTGATGTAAATACTTATAAAGTAGCTTGATGGGTTAATTATATAAATTAGGTTTGTTTGTTCCCTATGTTGTGTTTGTTTTATTTGGTATCTGTGACATCTTAGCATTTTTGCCTTACAACACTATTTCAACTTAATAAATGGAATTTTGAAATACTTTAAAGGAATTTGTGTATCTTAAAAGGAAAAAGGACTAGTTAATATTGTTTCAATATGGAAACTTGATTTTACCGCTTGTTGCATATTTAGCTCCAATTTACGTCCACGGCCTGGTTTTACTGCTTATTTATATAATGTCACGGTTTGAGTCTGTCATACATTGTTACTGGTTTCTAGTTGGGAATCCAATTTGAGTATGTATGGTCTATGGGTATGGCTGAAGGAAGAGAATATGCTATGTCCATTGTTATTAGAGCTTACTTTCATATTTCTTGCTTTCATATCTGGTTTATTTTTAGTATTTTCTTTTTACTGTATACATTGTGCTTATAGGGTTTTGGTGAGGTTTGTTTTTGTTGTGTTTACCTTCTGGGCTTGTGGGATCTAGTTAGATTATACTAGACCCTTATTTTCATTCTTTGAATTATTTACATATGATTCTCTTTGCCCAGATGTTACTTGTTATTCTCTTTTTAACCCCTCTTATATTACCTTTAGTATATATTTGCACTTTATTACGTCTTTACTTAATTTAAACTCAGTTGGCCTATGACGCCTATAGAGTACCGTATGTTACTCATACTATACTTATGTATCTTTTTCTCTGAGGTAGATCCTTGTTGAGTCATCACCATTGACATCAACTACAAGCAAAACTATTGCTTGGAGATTAGGGTGATCTTTAGTATTAGGAGCTGGTCCATCTCCTCCTATTTTGGTATTAGTCTTATATTGTATCTTTTGGAGACTATCCTATACATATATGTATATATATATATATATATATATATATATTGCACTTTTCTAGTACTCTTTATGTTAGTGGATCTTAATTGATTATATAAGGTCTTTGGGTATTTATTTTGTACATTTTTCCCTTTCTCCTGGCTTTGTATGCATGCGTTGCATATTTTCCCTGGTTATTACCTCATTTAATACAATATTCATATTCTTCTCTTCTTTGTTGTTAGCCCATTACTCGTTGTTCCAAGCTATTGTTTTGTCTTACCTACTAACGGATTATAGTAGGTATTATAATGACCTGAGTTCTGGATCATGACAATTTCTAAGATTGACTTGAAATTTTCCTATTAGTTGAGTATTATAGCAATGAACATCCCTAAGACAGCCTTCAGGACTTTCTATAGCCATTGTGAGTTCCTAGTGTTGCCTTTAGGGTTAACCATTACCCTAGCAGCATTTGTGGACTTGATGAGCCTCACATTTAGGCTTATTTGGACTCCTTCGTGATAGTGTTTATTGATGAAATTTGTATTTACTCTAAGAGTAGGGAGGAGGCATGATTAGTATTTGAAGGTAGTGCTTCAGACTTTGAGAGATCAATGACTTTATGACAAATTCTCAAAGTGTAATTTTTGTCTTGAGTCTATAGCATTTTTAGGCACGTGGTCTCCAAGTCTAGGATTATTGTAGACCCCAGAATGTTGAGGCAGTCTATGACTGGGTTAGGCCCACTTTTTCTATAGCTTTGTAATTTTATTAGGTTGCCAGTTTACTGCATATGGTTCGACAAAGGGTTTTCTTCTATTGCAGTGCCAATGACAAAATTTACTAGTAAGATTATCCTGTTCTAGTGGTATGACATATGTGAGGAAAGCTTTCTGAAGCTCGAGGCCTTACTCACTTCAACTCCAATTTTAACACTTTTAATTAAGGGCCAGGGACTTATCTATTATTATGATGTTTCTCACGTTAGTTTAGGTTATGTTCGATATAGTAGGGATATTGATAGCATATGCTTCTAAACAGCTGAAGGTGCACGATTGAAACTACCCCACCTATGACTTAGAGTTGGGGATGGTTGTTTTCTCACTTAAAATTTAGGGGAATCACTTTTATGGTATTCATTGTGAGATATTCACCGACCATCATACCATATAGTACTTTCGTATCCAGAAGGGTCTTAATTTAGGCCGTGACGGGTATCTCAAGTCTGTCATTGACTGGAGACCACTACCATCACCTAATCTCATGAGAACAAAATAATAATAATAACAACGCGGAAGACAATTAAACAGTAATAAATGATAGATAAACGAACCAAGGTAGGGGTTATAAGAATTCATTAATACCCAATCCACAGTTATCCACAAAAGCCTTTAGCAAAAATGAACATCATCTAGGTTGGGACATGACCCTGAATATAGCCAAAAAAGGACCCAAAAGGCAGTCTAAAACATAAGGGAAACAAACTATGAAATGATGGGGCTTCCGAAGAATGGAAGTTCACCACTTCAAAGCAACTCGGCAGGCGTGCTAATCCACCTAACGCTGCACAAGGATAAAAGACGTGTCATTGAACCCTCTATTATGAAACAATTTAGCATCCTAAGACGGTTAGCAGGGTAAACACTAGCATATAACTCAGGGATGAGGGATAAAATAATGCCATGATCAATCAGTCCAAAATCATTCAAAACCATATGAAAACATTCATATACATATACATATACATATACATATACATATACATATATGTATATATATATATATATATATATAAAATGTTGGGAAAGGGAACAAGGTTTAGCATGTGAGTTAAAAATCACTGACCTCAGTTGTATAGCTCTAGCTGTCCTAAAAACACTCATGGGCTATATGGATCCGTCTCCCCTCACCAAAGGCCTCGTTCGTGTTAGCCAATTGAACCAAAGATATTCGAGGAAGGGCCAGAGAGTCCATCGTAGCCCATCCATTCAAAAATATATAAGTAGTGGGAACCATACACACGGTCATAAAGATCCCCACGCCACCAAACGTGGTTTCCAGTACCTGTCCCTTTTGGACCTCTACCTTCCACGGCGAGCTACACAACCACCTTTAAGCCCAATTAAAACCATTTACACACTTTCTCATCCATTAATGAAGAAGTCTTTAAATTAGGCATTTTTACCATTGGTATCGTTATACCAAATAAATATTATGCTTGCAAGACAATTCAATTATGCCATTCCAAGATTAATTTGCCAAATTTACTCAAAAGTTTTCAATTAAAAACCAATTATGGCCACTAAGGTCTTTTCAAAAGCCAATTTATATTTCATTAACATTTATGCAATACAAGGTTCCAAAAGTGAAGTTATATATATATATATATATATATATATATATATATATATATATATATATATATATATATATATATATATATATATATATATATATATATATATATAAGAAACATATCCATGTTTCAAACTAATTTCACAAGTTGGGTTGAGGTAAAGCCAATTCTATACCATTAAACCATCAAATTTGGGGAAACCCATGTTCCCCATTCCAATTCCCACACCCATTCACTTATTTAGTTCAAAATCATGAGAATAAGGCATAAACAATCAATTCAAAACCATGGAAATTTAATTCGTGCAATAACCATTCTAAATTCATCAACCCATATTCAAAAACCAATAATTAAACCACATGGATAACAATTAAATACATGTTCTTATATAAAATCAATTTAGGGAAGATATACATGCCTTAATTACACAAGAATTTGAAAGCAATTCGAAGATTGGAACTCGAAGGATGAATGCACAGCGAACCCTTAATATTTTCTTGGGTTTTGAGATTTGAGAGTGAAAGGGAGAATTTGATCTTTGAAAAACTAATGAAAATACGTCTAATTTATGTTTAAGGGTCATACATGGGTGAAAATACCGAAAAGCCCCTCACCCCAAATTAATAAAAACAAAACTGCACAAATATTTGGCCTTGGCATGGCACACCAATATCGCGGAGACTATCCTTCGTTCCACGCCAATATCACGGAGGGTAGTCTCTGTGACATGGTGATATTGTCGAGGCTCACTGCCTCAGAATTCCAAAATAACCCCAAACCCCTTTCAAAAATTCCAAAACTCTTTTGAGATACCCTATTTACATACCTAAACACAATTTACATCAAAAATTGTTGTTTCGTACATGGGAAGGTCAAAAATAAAATCATCGAAGTTTTAAGGGTCTTACATTATCCCCCCTAGGATCATTAGTCATCAAATGATGAGCCAGGACACTTTTAGCACAAGGATAACAAGCATGCATCTGTATCAAATGATAAACGCAAAAAATGATACAAGGTAAACATAACTCATAACTTAAGTAACTCCATTCAACATGGGGAACAAGAATGGATACTTGGTCTTCATATCTTTTTAATCTTCCTAAGTAGCTTCTTCTACCCTCTGGTTTCTCAAAAGAACCTTCACCAAAGCTATATCCTTTTTCCTCAATCTACGAACTTGACTATACAGTATCTTAACCGGGTCTTCCTCATAAGATAAGAAATCTAAAATACCAATACCCTTAAAAAGCACTAAAAAGAAAGGGTCACCCACACACTTCTTCAACATCGAAACATGAAATACGTGATGAATGAAACCCAAACTCGCGGGCAATCCAACTCATAGGCAACATTCCCAACTCTCCTTAAAATCTAATACGGCCCAACATAACGGGGATTGAGCTTCCCCTTCTTCCTAAACCTCATCACTCCTTTCATGAGAGAGACTTTTAGGAACACCCAATTACCTACTTCAAAATCCAATTCTCTTCGCCTCACATCTGCATAAGACTTCTGGCAATTATAAGTAGTCTTATGTCTTTCCCTGATCACTTTCACCTTCTCCATGGATTGATGAAACAAGTCAGGACGGAACAACCTAGTGTCATCAACCTCAAACCACCCAATAAGAGATCTACATCTTCTACCATACAGAGCCTCGAATGGAGCCATCTAAATACTTAAATGATAACTATTGTTATACGAAAACTCAATGACAGTTAAATGATCCACCTAAATAGATCCAAAATCAATTACACAAGCCCTCAGCATATCTTCTAAATTCTTAATAGTCCTCTCTACTTGTCCATCCATTTGCGGGTTGAAAGTGGTTCTATGGTTCACCGTAGTCCCTAAACCCCTCTGAAATGAATGCCAAAAGTGAGACAAAAAACTACATACCTCTGTTTGAAATAATGGAAACTAACGCTCCATGCAACTCTATAATCTTCTAAATAAACAACTTAGCATAATCCTCTCCAGAGTAATTAGTTCTCATAGGCAAGAAGTGAGCAAACTTAGTCATCCTATCCATAATAACCCAAATCTAATCAAACTGGTTGCGACACCGTGGAAGGATTTTAATAAAATCCATGTTGATCATCTCCCACTTCCACACAGGCAACTCTATCTCTTGAGAGATACCACCCGACCTCAAGTGTTCAACCTTTACTTGCTGAAAAACCATACACTTAGCTATAACGTTAGCCACATCTCTCTTCATATTATTCCACCAATGGATCTCTTTTAAATCATGAGACATCTTTGTCGAACCTGGATGAACAATATACTTCGATTCATAAGTCTCATTCAAAATCCTTTCCCAAAGCTCATCAATATCAGGAACACACAATCTAACTTGATACTACACGATACCATCACCGCCAAGCTCCAAAGCCATAACCTTTTGCTGACCTATATGATCCTTAATATACATAAAAATGAAATCCAAAACCTATTTCTCCTTCACCTTAGAACCAAGACATGACTTAACCACCTCTTGAACAATAATATGTCCATCCTCAGAATCCAAGATACAAACTCCCAAATTAGTTAGTCGGTGAATATCCTTCACCAATTCTCACTTATTCTCTTACACATGCGATAAGCTCCCCATAGATAACCTGACAAGAGCATCAATAACCATATTAGCTTTACATGCATGATAGTAAAGACTTATATCATAATCTTTTAGCAACTCAAGCCACCGCCTCTATTAAAGATTCAACTCCTTCTTAGTAAACATGTACTTTAAGATCTTATAATCAAAATAAATGTCCATATGCACCCCATATAGATAATGGTGCCAAATCTTCAAAGAAAAAACGACAACCGCTTACTCTAAATCATGAGTTGGATAATTCCTTTCATGAACCTTAAGCTATCTGGAAGCATAGGCCACCACCTTACTGTGTTGCATCAACACATAGCTCAGTCCCACACGGGATGCATCATAGTATACAACAAAACAATCAATACCCTCAGCCAGGTTCAAAACTAATGCAGAAGTCAAATTATCCTTAAACTTCTTAAAACTTCCCTCGCAAGCATCAGACCACAAAAACTTGATATTTTTCTGAGTCAACTTTGTCAATGGGGCAGCAATAGAAGAAAAACTCTCCACAAAGCTCCTACATTACGCAGCCAAACCCAAGAAGCTCTGAATGTCAGTTGGAGTCATAAGTCTAGGCCACTTCCTAACTACCTCAACTTTTTGTGGATCTATGTTGATCCCCTCACTAGATATAACATGTCCAAGAAAAGTCACCGCATCCAACAAAAAATCATTCCTATAAAATTTTTCATACAACCGCTGATTCTTAAGAGTCTAAAACACAATTTGAAGGTGATTGGCATGATACTCCTCACTCTTAGAGTACATCAAGATGTCATAAATGAATATAGTAATGAACAGATCTAGAAACTATCTAAACACCTAAATCATAAGATCCATAAAAGCAGCTGGAGCATTACTCAGTCCAAATGACATAACCAAAAACTCATAGTGACCATACTGGGTTCAAAAAGCAATCTTAGGGATATCACCTTCTCGAAAGTTTCAATTGATGATAGCCTAAGCAATGATTAATTTTAGAAAAGCATCTAGCACCCTGAAGCTGGTCAAAATGATCATCAATCCTAGAAAGAGGATACTTATTTTTCACCATAACCTTAATCAACTGACGATAATCTAAACACAATTGAAAAGACCCATCTTTTTTGCACACAAAAAATATAGAAGAACCCCAAAGAAAAATACTAGGATACATGAAACCCTTATCAAGGAGATTCTTTAACTAATCCTTAAGCTCTTTTAACTCTTCTGGAGCTATTCTATATGGAGGAATAGAGATTGGATAGGTATCCAGTAGTAGATCAATCCCAAAGTCTATTTCCCTATCGAGAGAAGTACCGGGAAGATCATTGGGAAACACCTCTATAAACTCATTAACATCAGGGACAGATTGCAAAGAAGGAGCCTCAAAACTAGAATACTTAACCTAGACCAAATGATAAAAACACCCTTAGAAATCAACTTTTGGGCTCTGAGTAGCAAATAAACCTCCCTTTACGAACTAAGGAACTCTCCTTGCATTTAATTACCTGTTCATTAGGGATTAGAAACTTACCTTATAGGTCCGACAATCTAAAGAGGCATAACACTAATAGAGCCAATCCATCCCCAAGATAATATCAAAATCTACCATATCCAATTCTATCAAATCTACCAATGTATTTTTATGAAAGATAGACACCATACGACCCCTATAGACCTTTAAAGCCATAACAAAATCACCCACTAGTGCAGACACAGAGAAAGGCTCAGAAATACAATCGAGACTAAAACCAAAGTGCACAGCCACATAAGGGGTCACATAAGAATAGGTATAACCCAGAACAAGTAAGTAATACACACACGAGAGAAGAGCTTTAACGTACCAATAACAACGTCAGGAGATACCTCAAATTCTTGGTGAGTATCTAGATCATAAAGATAACTCCAGCCAGTATCGATACCCAAAGTAGCACCTTTTAGAGTAAGAGCTGAAGAAGTGGCAACTAGGAGCTTATTAACCCTAGTGGCTACTTTACCCGTGGGACAGTTTCTTTGCATATGCCTGGGATAACCATAATTGAAGCACTAATGCCTCCCCTTATCATAAAAACCATGATGCAACTGACACAGAATTGATAGGAAGGATAAGGTAGGGCCAATTGAGATCCACTAGCATGAGATTGGGCACCCTGTGCCTTGAAACCACTATTAGCCTAGAAATGACAATCACCAGGCGACTTAGGATAAGGAGCACTAACTGTCAAATAATAGTTAGAACTTCTCCAATTCTTCTTCTTGGACCACTATCTACCATCTCCCTAACTATTCTGCTAATTTGCTCCCTACTCTAACAACCTAAACTTCTTATTCTGCCTCTCTTCCATTTCTATCTGTTTTTTTCTCATCCTCAACCTATTATATATACACAACAAGTGTCTAGATATATCCATATTATTTTTTAACATCACAACCTTGTACTCTAATATTAAATCATGAGACAGACCCAAAGAAAACTTTCTCATCCTAGCCTTCATACTAGACACCAACTCTGGATCATAGCGAGCCAACTAATGAAATTTCAAAGCATACTCCTTCACACTCATCCTCTCCTATTTTAGATTCACAAACTTTTTTGCTTTAGCTTCCCTCAACTCTTGAGGAAAGAAATATTAAGAAAGATACCAGAAAACCTATCCTATAATGTCGACTCCATATCATCACCCTTTGACTGCTCCCATTCCTCATACCACTGATAAGATAGATTTTTTAACTGATATACATCAAAATCTACACCCTCAAAATTAGTAGTGCAAACCACTCTAAAGATCTTCTCTATCTTATCAATAAATCTTTGAGGATACTCCTTAACCTTAGAGCCAGTAAAGGTTGGGGGATTCAACCTCAAGAATTGGCAAACTCTAGTAATCTCCAAAGAAAAAGTAACAAAACCCATACGATCAAATTGGCAAGATTGTGATACTACCAACTCAATAAGAAGATGACTAGACCAATGAAAATCTGCATTAGATACATCATGTTGAAGTGTTAGGGCATGAGCATCATCAGTTTAGGGAGATCAAGGAGGACTAGTAGGATCTAGTAAAACTCCACGTAGGGTAGTACAATCTGGAGCAGGGATCCTAGATTAGGTCTGCACTTTATACACTAGGTGACTCCCTTTCATATTGTCCTCAGGTAGGACAGAGTTCCCAGTATAGTTTATACGATTATCAAATCTTTGAAGAGGCATGATCTAAAATGTGAGAAAGCCAGGAATTAGAGAAGTTTCATAAAACCAAACTCCATAGCCCGATAATGAAACACAAGAAAAGAAAACATTCCTAAATGCCTTATAGCCTCATTCTTATAAGTGTGGCACGTTATACACCCATAAAAAGAACTTTACTCAACATGAATTTGTGCACACCCAATGACTCTAAATTTTGCCCTAATAACAACCTTGTCACGAACTAAACCAGGGCCTAACCATGATGGATATCTCAAGTCCATCATGGAATAGATACCATCCTCATCACCTAATCTTATGAGAATAACTTAATAATAATAACAATGCAGAATCCAATTAAATAGTAATAAATAATAGATAAACAAACCAAGGTAGGGGTTCTATGAATTCATCAATACCTAATCCACAGTTGTCCATAAAATCATCTAACAAAATTGAACATTATCTAGGTCGGGACATTCCACCGACTATAGCCAAAAAGGGACCCCAAAAGGTAGTCTAAAACATAAGGAAAACAAACTATAAAATGACAGTTCTTTTGGAGAATGGAAGCTCATAACTTCAAAGCAAATCGACAAGGGTGCTAATCCATCTAACACTGCACAAGGGTAAAAGAAGTGTCTTGGACCCTATATTATGAAATAATGCAGGATCCTAGGATGGTTAGTAGGGTAAGCATTAGCATGTAACTCAGGGATAACAAATAAAATAATGTCGTGATCCAGTCAGTCAAAAATCATTGAAAACTATATACAGATATTCATATACATATATATTTAAAATATTAGGATAGGGAAAAAGGTCATGAGAGGTAAACATCATTAACTTGGGCTGTGTATATCTGTAATGCCCCAAAAATATATCTCGAGATGTCACACAGTGCTCAAGACTACAAGTAGCCTCAAGCTAACCCTTTGAGCCTACTTTTAATTCTAAAACTCATAATATAGGTAACTTAGGCATGTGAATCCACTGAAATACTAAAATACGACACTTATTATTTTAATTAATTTGAGTTTTGATAAACATAAAGTCTGAAAGTACTTGGCATAAAGATCTAAACAACCAATATTAAAAATCTGAAATATTACTAACAGTCTGACAAGCCTCTACTTCTAATAACTAGAAATTCGCTGGGACAGACCCTTAGTTGACTCAAACTAAATAGAAAACAACTGAAAAAATACTGAATAAAGATGGAAGTCTGAATAAATAGGTCCTCGAACCATGAGGACTCATAAACTATCAAGATGTAGATAAAGATACCCGTGGTCAATCAAGCTGGTGGAACTGAGCACCTGAACATACATTATTAAACAATGTAACACACAGACGTATATATGGATTAGTACTTTTGGAATGTACTATATGGTGGTGGATGCATAAGTTAAATAATAATGCAATATTTAAAAAAATCTTACAAAGAATACATGTTAAGGGTAAATGACTCACCATGGTTCTAATAGAACATATACTGTGAAATATTAGTACATGAGTATGTAAAACAAGGGTAATCTTTGTGAGTTATAGAACTTAGTAATAAAACCTATATCTTTACTCTTTCTAGTAGGAGTTTCTTCTAATCGATATAAACCATGTGAGCTATCATGGAGTCCAACATCTCTTACCCATGTTGGTAGAGTTGGTCTACCCTTGCCATCGGAATAGAACCTAGCTAGAGTGATCACTATACTGAACCCACTAAGGGTGTTAAAACATATGGTGGCACGTAGTTCTGGAGCATGAGACCTTGGAATCATACCCAACTCGGTGCGAAATACTACTCCCATACTTATCTCTCAAAACTTTAGGAAATTCACCTCAAAATAGCACAAGGGTTTATAATTAAGACTAATTATTCTTCTCTTCTTTAATCTCAAAATACATGAACAATGTGGATTCCTTGTCTTAGCTTAGGATTAAAAGATCAATCTTTTCTTTGAAAGTACTTATCAAAACTTGTCAATAGAACTTGAGATCATAATCTCCTAATAAAATCATTAGTTAAACTTAGGACTCAAAATATAAAGCTTTAATGAATCAAAAATCATATTTAAACTTTATGCTCAACAATCATCTTAAAAGCTTTCAACAATCCCAATTAAGATAGTGGAATATAACTCATAATTTGGATTTCATGATTTCAAACATGGATATATGTAAATATTTTGCAATTGAAGCCTTAATTCACATGATAATTTCGTAAAATAAAAATAATAAGAATTGGGTATCAACCCTATCTTCAATTTATGCAAAATTTAACTTAATATCAAGATTTGGGCACAAGGGTGGAAGAAAACCCTCGTTCATGCCCCACATGCCTTATTTGGCTTGATTCAATGGAACAAGATGACTGTTGAGGCCTTGAGGACATTCTTGGAGGCTTTTCCTGAAGTTCTTGACTTAGGAATCTCATTTTTTTGATTATCTTGAATAGAACATAATGGAATCTTGAAGCTCTTGGGAGATAATTTCAAGCAGAAACCCTAATCTTGTTCTTGATGATGAAGAGGATTAAGGCTGATTTATGAAGGCCATGTACGTGTTTTTGATGATTTAAGTAGTGGAAGGTGAGGGAAAATATCCCTCCAAAACTGTTTAAGGGTGATCTGGATTGAGTGAGGTCATGGGTGACGACTTGGGTTGATAATTCATCACTTAGGTGATGGCCCATTACCCCAGGTCGTCACTTTGAGGCTGAAATTGTCACTTACAGCTTAAGGATGACGACTTGGTGTGATAAGTCGTCACATAGGTAACGGCCCACCACTCTTGGTCGTCACTTAGAAGCTTGAATTGGTGTCTTTTTTCCTAAGGCTGACGACTTGGGCTGATTAGTCGTCACATAGGTGACGGCCCGTCAGCCCAGGTCGTCACTTTGTTGACAATGCTGATATGTTGGGGTAAAATGAGCATAACTTTTTGCTCCAATATTGGATTAAGTTGAAAACAAATGCATTGGAAAGAATATTCAAATATTTCATTTAATATAAGGTACAACATGTAACTCATTATGTATAATGAGTAATGGTCATTTAAAGTTTACCTAATCTGAGATGTTCGCTTAAAACTTAATCAATGGAAGCATCCTCAACTCGTCTTTGAGTTGGGAGATCTTTATGACCTTGATTGATATCAAAGGACATTTTCACACTATATAACTAATCATTACCCATATATAGACATAGAATCATTGGGTTTTAGTCTTTACGCTTGATAACAACGGTTTGAATTCTAATCCGAAAATGAGGGATGTTATATTTTCTCTCTCTTGGGAACATTCATCCTCGAATGAGGATAGTCAGCTGAGAAAACTAGGAGATCTGAAAGTATATATATATATATATATAACATGACTACATAACAAAAATTAAGAACTGAAGATAATTAATCTGGGGAGAATTGCTACCTTAGGCTGAAGCTAAACTTGCATAGACAAGATGGGGGTCCTTGGACCGTATATCTGCTTCTGCTTCCCAAGTGGCACTATCAATAGACTGATTCCACCAAATGACTTTGACCAAGGGTACATCTTTGTTCCTTAGCCTACTAATTTAGTGATCAAGGATCTCGACTGGGACTTCTTCATAAGAGAGGCTATCCTGAATTTTAGTGTTTTCCAAAGGAACTCCTACGGCTGGGTCTCCAATATACTTCTTTAACACAGAGATATGAAATACTAGGTGAACGACTGATAATTTTGCAGGAAAATCAAGTTCATATGCTACCTTCCCAACCCATACTCAATATTATGTAAGGTCCAACATATTGGGGGACTAAGCTTCCTCTTTTTGCCAAATCTTTTCACCCCATTCATGGGTGAAACCTTCAAATAAACTATGTCATCGACTTCAAACTCAAGATCCCTTCTCCTCACATCTGCATAAGATTTCTGACAACTCTGAGCTATTTTTAACCTTTATATAATAAACTGAACCTTCTCCATAGCTTCTAACACCACATCTAGCCCTATTAAAGCGGCCTCACCCATTTTGAACAAACCGATCAGTGATCTATACCTTCTTCCATAGAGATCCTTAAATGGTGTTATCTGAATGCTCAAATAGTAACTGTTATTATAGGCAAACTTGATCAACGGCAAATGCTCATCCCAACTACCGTTGAAGCCAAAAACACATACCCTCAATATATCTTCTAGAGTCTGAATGGTCCTCTCAATCTGACCATTTGTCTGAGGATAAAAAGCCGAACTAAGATGAACTTGGGTACCAAGACCCTTCTGAAAAGCTTTTCAAAAGTGAGAGCTAAACTGAGTACCCCTATCTGACATGATAGACACAGGAATTCCATCCAATCTAACCAACTCTCTAATATACAGCTTAGCATAATCTTCAGCTGAGTAGGATAAATGAACTGGCAGGAAGTGGGCTGATTTGGTCAACCTGTCTACAATAAACCAAATCGAATCATGCTGACAATACGAATGGGGTAACCCTATTACAAAATCCATGTTCACCTCTTCCCACTTCCGGGTAGGAATACTAAACTCCCGTAAGGTGCCACCAGGCCTTTGATGCTCCACCTTAACCTATTGACAAATGTCACACTTGACCACAAACTCCATAATATCTTGCTTCATGCTACTCCACTAATAGATTTCCCGCATATCTTGGTACATCTTAGTGGCACCAAGGTGAATGGAGTAATGCGCACCATGCGCTTTAGCCATAATTCGCTATCTTAAATCATCAATGCACAACACACATAATCTACTCTTGTATCTCAACACACCATCTCCCCCTTGGGAGAAAACCTTTACCTTCTAATCTCTAACTGAATCCTTCAACTTAATCAAACCGGAGTTTTTATCTTGATTCTTCTTTACTTCAGAAACAAAGGAAGATTCTGAATTTCTCTGGACCCAAATATTACCCTCAGTCAAATCAACTAAACAAAAACCCAATCAAGATAATTGATGAAATTCCTAAACTACGTCCTTCTTATCACCTACTACATAAGCAACACTACCCATAGACAGTCTACTCAGGGCGTCTTCTACAACATTGGCTTAACCTGGATGATACAATACACTTATGTCATAGTTTTTTAACAATTCTAACAACCTTCTCTGACAGAGGTTCAACTCTCTTTGTGTAAACACATATTGCAAGCTTTTGTGGTCTGTGAACACATCAACATGTACTCCATATAGATAGTGCCTCTAGATTTTTCAAGGCAAAAACAACCGCAACTAACTGAAGATCGTGGGTAGGGTAGTTCTTCTCATTAGACTTAAGCTTTCTAGAGGCATATGTTATGACCTTATCTCTCTATATCTAAACACAGCCCAAAAAACCCTAGAAGCATCACAATAAACAATAAATCCATCTGTACTATCAGGTAATGCCAAAACAAGGGCTGAAGTGAGTTGATCCTTCAACACCTGAAAGTTCATCTTACAGTAATCTGACCACTGAAACTTAACTTTCTTATGGGTAAATCTAGACATAAGGGATGCAATAGATGAAAACCCCTTAACAAACCATAGATAATAGCCAGCTAAACCCAAGAAACCCCTGATGTCTAATAAAGTGATGGGTCTAGGTTAGTTTCTTACTACTTCAGTCTTTTGAGGATTAACTCTAATACCATCACCAGAAATGATATGACCGAGGAAAGCTACAGTCCTTAGCCAAAGTTCACACGTGATGAATTTGGTGAACAACTAATGATCTCTAAGGGTTTGCAACACGATTCTAAGATGGTCTGCATGGTCATCCTCACTATGGGAATAAACAAGGATATCATTGATAAAGACTATGACAAACATGTCTAGGAACTGTTTGAACACTCGGTTCATCAGGTCCATAAAGGCTGTAGGGGCATTTGTTAGCCCAAAGGACTTAACTAGAAACTCAAAGTGACCGTAACAGGTTCTGAAAGTTGTATTTTAAATATCATGTTCCCTTACTTTAAGCTGGTGATAGTCGGATCTAAAGTCTATCTTAGAGAAGTAACTTGCACCTTAGAGTTGTCAAATAAGTCATCAATCCTAGGAAGAGGATATTTGTTTTTAATTGTGATTTTATTTAACAGGCGGTAGTCGATGCACATTCGGAGAGAGCCATCTTTCTTATACACGAATAGGATGGGAGAAACATTGGGCCTTATGAAGCCTTTATCTAAGATATCCTTAAGTTACTCTTTTAACTCTTTAAGTTCGGTTGGAGCCATATGGTAAAGAGGAATGAAGATGGGTTGAGTATCAAGAAAAAGGTCAATACCAAATTATATTTCTTTTTTGGAAGGTGCCCTTGGTAGATCTTTGATAAAGACTTTAGGAAACTCATTGACTACACGGACTTACTAAATAGTTAGAGTCTCAGACTTAGTGTCTTTGACTCAAACTAAATTATAAATACACCCTTTTAATATCAACTTCCTGGCCTTAAGATATGAAATGAAATGACTCTTGGGAGATACTGAATTACCTTTCCACTCAAAAACTAGCTTATCGAGAAACTGAAACTTCACCACTCGAGTGAGATAATCTATAAACGCATAACAGGAATGAATCTAATCCATAGCTAGAATAAGGTCAAAGTTGACCATATCTAATTCAATTACATCTGCTAACATAATCCTATAGATGATAGTGATAGCATAATTTCTATAAATTTTTTTTGGAAACAACTAACTCGCCTACTGGGGTAGAATCTAAGAAGGGTTTAGAAAGTTTTTCAGGATCCATTCCAATGTTTACCGCAACCAACGGAGTCACATAAGAAAAATTTGACCTTGGCTCTAATAGCACATAAACATCAAAATAAAAGACACGAAGCATACCCATAATAATATCGGGGGAACTTTCCTACTCCTGGCGGGATGGTAAAGAATAGAACTGATTTTGGTACTGACCACCACCGGTACTAGATAATGTGCTCAAATGAGGGGTTGGGCGACCTAGGGGGGCTGGTGCACTAATGGCCTGAGTTTGAGGAAGATCATATCGGCTTCCTTGCTTACATACAAACACTCTTTGCTTTCATGACCCAATGTACCATAACCGTAGCAACCCTTAGTTCCCCTCAAACACTCACCAAGATGGTTCCTACCATACTTCACACATGGCGGGTAACTGGGCCTCCCACTCACACTACTCTAAAGCCTAGAAATAGAAGTTCTGCCCAACTGCTCCTGCTTAGTTTTGGGTACGGGGGCGCTAGCTGAAGATATCACTGCATAGATAAGTGACTCTAAAACTGTGAACGATTTCCCCCTCCGAACCTGGCTTGACCAAACTCAAACTATCTGATTCTGGCCTTCTTATTTCCCCTTTCTTGCTCCTTCAATTTCTCTGCCTCAATTTGTTGAGCATGAATCATCAACCTAGTAACATCCATATCCCAATAAGCATGGTAGTCCTACACTCCTTGACAACTAATCTAGATACTCTAGTAATAAACTTACTCATACTAGATTAGCAGTCAGCTATCAAATCTGGAGCATACTTAGACAACTGGTTGAACTTAAGGCAGTACTCATTCACTATCATTGAGCCCTACCTTAGCTTCATAAGCTTCTCTATCTTAGCTTCCCTTATCTCACGCAAAAAAAACCTATCTAAGAATGTATCCTAAACTACCTGCCAACTTATGGGAGATGTATTCTTACCTCTGCTATTCTTTTATATGACCACCTAATCATAAGCAATATCCTTCAGCCTGTAGGATACCAATTCTATACTCTCTTCCTCAGTAACAAGCATAATTTAGGTGATCTTTTTTACCTCATTAAGATATAGTTGTGGTTCCTTACTTACTTTTGACCTAAAAAATTTAGGTAGATTCATTCTCATAAAGTCACGGACCCTAGCTGCAACTAAATCACCATTCTACTAAAGTGGGACTGCAAACTGAAGGTTTCCCTGAACATTGGCAGTTACATCTTGGGCCAATTCCTGAAAGGCAGCTCAAAATGCATCATGGCATACATTTTTATTCAGAAGGTCAGCTGCTGGGGTGGCTGGTTATCATTTCTGCATACGTTAGATCGACGAGGAGGAATATTTTATCATGTAAGAGCATGAGTTGGAAGTATGTAGAGACAACTGAAAGAATGATAGAGCATGAAGGAAAAAGATGTTTTTCTAAAATGTCCTAGTAGCCTCAATCTCATAAATGTGGTGTGCTTCATATCCATGATCAAGACTCTATGTAACGCGACTTATCTGACTCCCTAGGACTCTTTAAACCTTAGGTTCTGATAAAAAGTTTGTAACGCCCTGAAAACATGTCCCGAGATGTCACACGGTGCTCAAGGCAACAAGTAGCCTCAAGCTAACCCTTTGAGCCTACTTTTAATTTTGAAAGTCAAAATATAGGTAACTTAGTCATGTGAATCCATGGAAATATGCCATTTATTATCTTAACTTATCTGAGTTTAGATAAACATAAAGTCTGAAAGTAATTCGCTTATAGATCTAAAAAACCAATACTGAAAATCTAAAATATTACTAACAGATTGACACGCCTCTACTTCTAATAACTAAAGAGTCACTGGGACAGACCCCCAGCAGACTCGAACTGAATAGAAAATAACTAAGAAAATACTGCATAAAGTTGAAAGTCCAAATAAATGGGTCCTTAAACCATGAGGACTCACCAACTGTCAGGATTTAGATAAAGATGCCCACGGTCAATCACGTTGGTAGAACTGAGCACCTGAACCTACATTATTAAACAATGTAGCACATAGACGTATATATGGATCAGTACTTTTGGAATGTATTGAGCATGTAGGGGTGAATGTATACATTAAATAATAATGCCATATTTAAATAAATCTTACAAAGAATGCATGCTAAGTGTAAATGACTCACCATGGCTCGAATAGAACATATACTGCAATATATTAGAACATGAGTATGTAAAACATAGGTAATCTTTGTGAGTCATAGAACATAGTAATAAAACCTGTATCATGGAGTCCAACGTCTTTTACCCACGTTGGTAGAGTTGTTCTACCCTTGCCATCAAAATAGAACCTAGATAGAGTGATCACTATACTGAACCCACTAAAGGTGTTAAAAACTATGGTGTTGAGTAGTTCTAGGGCATGAGACCTTGGAATCATACCCAACTCGGTTCTAAATTCTACTCCCATAATTATCGCTCAGAACTGTAGGAAATCCACCTTAAAATAGCACAAGGGTTTATAATTAAGACTAATTATATTTCTCTTCTTTAATCTCAAACTATATGAACAATGTGGATTCCTTGTTTTAGCTTAGGATCAAAAGATCAATCTTTGTTTTTGAAAGCACTTATCAAAACTTGTCAATAGAACTTGAGATCATAATCTCCTTATAAAATCATCAGTTGTACTTAGGACTCAAAATATAAAGCTTTAATGCATCAAAAATCATTTTTAAACTTTATGCTCAATAATCATCTTAAAAGCTTTCAACAATCTCAAATCAAGATAGTGGAATATAACTCATAATATGGATTTTATGATTTCAAACATGGATATATGTAAATATTTTGCAATTGAAGCCTTAATTCACATGATAATTTCATAAAATAAAAATAATAAGAATTGGGTATCAACCCTATCTTCAATTTATGCAAAATTTAACTTAAAATCAAGATTTGGGCAAAGGGGTGGAAGAAAACCCTCGTTCATACCCCATATACCTTATTTGGACGGATTCGATAGAACAGGTTGACTTTTGAAGCCTTGAGCACGTTCTTGGAGGCTTTTCTTGAAGTTCTTGGCTTAGGAATCTCAAGTTCTTGATTATCTTGAAGAGAGCATAATGGAATCTTGAAGCTCTTGGGAGATGATTTCAAGGAGAAACCCTAATCTTGTTCTTGAGGATGAAGATTAAGTATTTTTAAAATTGATTTATAAAGATCATGTACATGTTTTTAATGATTTAAGTTGTGAGAGGTGAGGAAAAATACCAAAATACTCCTCCAAAACTGTTTAAGGGTGATTTGGATCGAGTGAGGTCATGGGTGACAACTTGGGTTGATAAGTCATTACTTAGGTGACGGCCCATTACCCCAGGTCGTCACTTTGAGGCTGAAATTGTCACTAACGGCTTAGGGGTGACGATTTGGTATGATAAGTCATCACTTAGGTGATGGACCATCACTCTAGGTCATCACTTGGAATCTATAATTGGTGTCTTTCTACCTAAGGCTGACGACTTGGGATGATAATTCATCCCATAGGTGACGGCCCGTCAGCTCAGATCGTCACTTTGTTGACAGTGTTGATATACTGGAGTAAAATGAGCATCACTTTTCGTTTTGATATCGAATTAAGGTGAAACCAAATGTGTTGGAAAGAAGATTCAAAGATATTTCATTTCATATAAGGTAGCACACGTAAATAATTATGTACTAGGAATAGTGGTCATTTAAAGTTGACCCAATCCAAGATTTCACTTAAAACTTAATCAAGGGAATATCCTCAACTCGTCTTTGAGTTGAGAGATCTTTATGACCTCTATTGATATCAAAGGACATTTTCACAGTATATAACTAATCATTACCTATATATAGACATAGAATCATTGGGTTTTTATCTGTATGATTGATAATAACGGTTTGAATTCTAATTCAAAAATGAGGGATGTTATAATCTCTGTCCATCCCAATAACACCCACAGTCTATATGGATCCATATTCCCACACCAGAAGGGACCTAGTGTGTGTTACCTGCATGAACTAGAGATATCTAAGGAAGGGCCAGGGAGTCCATCGTACCCCAGTCATTCCACAATATATAAGTAGTGTGAACTATGCATACGGTCATAAAGACCACCACGCTGACAAATGTGGTTTGTAGTATTTGTCCCCTAGGGACTTCCACCTTCCATGACGATCTACCCAACCACCTTTAAGCACAAATAAAACTTTTTAGACACAATCCCATGTCTTAATGAAGGAGTCTTTCAATTAGGCATCTTTACCACTAGTATCGGCATACCAAATAAAGATTATGCTTGCAATCCAATTCCATTATGTCATTCCAAAAAAATTAGCCAAATTGACTCCATAGTTTTCAGTTAAAAACCAATCCATGGCCACCAAGACCTTTTTAAAAGCCAATTTATGGGTCGTTAACCCTTTATGCAATCCAAGATTCCAAAAGTGAAGTAATTTATATATATATATATATATGTTCAAACCAATTTCACAAGTTGGGTTGAGGTTAAAACCAGTTACATACCATTAAACCATCAAATTTGGGAAAACCCTTGTTCCCCGTTCCAATTCCCACACCCATGCACTTATTTAGTTTAAAATCATGAGAATAAGGAATAAATAATCAATTCAAAACCATGGAAATTCAATTTGTCCAATAATATTGAAAATTCCTCAACCCATATTTATAAAAAAATAATTAAGCCACATGGATAACAATTAAAGACATGCTTTTATATAAAATCAATTTGGGGAAGAGATACATACCCTAAATACGTAAAAATTTGAAAGCGAATCGGAGTTTGGAACTTAAAGGATGAATATACAGTGAAACCCTTAAGCTTTTCTTCAGTTTTGAGATTTGAGAGTGAACAAGAGTAATTGATCTTTGAAAAACTGACGAAAATAAGTCTATATTATGTTTAAGGGTCGTACATGGGTGAAAAGACCCAAAATCCCCTCTTCCCAAATGAATAAAAATAATACTACATAAAAATTTGGCCTTAACGTGGCATGCCAATACCATAGAGACTATCCTCCACGCCACAACAATATATCGCGTAGGGTAGCCTCCATAACACGGCAATATCATGGAGGCTCACTACCTTATAATTCCAAAATCACCCCAAACCCCTTTTAAAAATTCTAAAACTCTTTTGAGATACCCTATTAACATACCTAAACATATTTTAAGTCAAAAATCAATGTTCCAAACATGGGAAGGCCAAAAATAAAATCATTGAAGTTTTAAGGGCTTGTTATTGGCTTGTTGTGCACTTTTTAAGGCTTTGGTAGTATTTGAGTCATCATTGATTAGTTGACCAAGTCTAATTATATTCTACCCTTTTAGTCTTTCTATAGTTCTAAGATATTGGCGTAGATCTATGTTCAAGCCATAGTTCATCTTCACTGGTGCCGATGTTCATTATTTCTGAAAGAGGTTTCTAGTTAACCTCTAACTTTTAGAGAGTTCATCAGTAGGAGATGGGTACCTAGGTATACCTTAGCATAACTCTTTATTCTTAGGTTGATAGTCTATCTGACCAGACCATTCAGTTTCTAGATGAAATACTTTAGGAATATGTTATTATTTTAGAGTTTAGTGGGACTAATTTCTAGACTTAGACAAAGTTTGTGGATAGAAAAAGCTACCATTTGAGTATCAAGATATCTCCGTTTAAGTCATAATTCAATAGGTAGTGCATATCTCTAATCGAATGATTTGATGCCTTCGATGATAGGCCATGGGATATTGATTTGTTGCATGATTTGTTAGATAGAATATGGTCAATTTAGGTTAGGATACAAAAATCTCAGAGCGGGGATAAGAGTTATTATAATCATAGACTTTAGGCATTAAAGTTTGGGGTTATTGTATGGGTGTAATGAGGTCCAAAAAGGGGGGGGGCAAGCTAAGCCGCTGGTATATCATTCCATTTGAGATCCCATGGTTAGTAGGGGATGTAGAGTATGATCTAGATTTACCATTAGATTTTTGTTTATTCAGTCTATTTTTATGTATCGATGCTTTGTGTTATGTTCTAGATGAGTCTCATATGCTCCAGTGGATTTAGTTCAGCTAGATGTCCATCAGATTTTCAAGGAGGAGTCAGTGAATATTTTAGTAAGAGTTGTCAGATGATTATGGTCTAGATAGACATCAGTTGTTATGGTTTAGTGGAGGAACCAGCCCACTGAGGAGGATACTTGGGAGAACGAGAAAAACATGCAAGCCTAGTATCCTTTCTTATTTGATCCTTTAGGTACTTTTTGTTTCTTATCTTTTGAGGATGAAAGTACTATTAGTAGTGGATTTTGTAAGTCATTTTTCTATTTTTAGGCATTTTCTATATTTTGAGTTCCTACAGCTACTTCAAGTCATTTATAATTTGCTAGGATAGTCGGTTTCGTTCCAGATAGTTCATTAAGTTTTAAGCCAATTTCCTATTTGGGAACTTTTAGAGTTGCGGACTTTGCCCTTAGTCAAAAATTCTTGTAAACTACCTCAAATGAGGATACTTATAGTATGGTTAGATCAAGAATGTGGATTTTGGGATAAAGGAACCTTTGGTTTGAGTCCTAAATCTTACAGACTTGTCTTAGGCAATTAGGTGGTTCTTAGTTAAAAATTAAAAGAATGGGAATAGGGGCGACAATTCATCAAAACAATCACTGTTGGGAATTTTGTCGATTCCATTGATACAAGAGTGTTGTTCATAATAGGGTTGCATATTTTTTTGCGTGCACTGGGTTCTAAATAAATCCCAAGGACCCATTTACAGAAATATTGTCAGAACTAAACTAATCACGAGGCTAAGAATGGACACTCAGAACCTATATCATAATAGGATATAGCAAAATAAGAGAGTATGGTCAGTATTATTGAATGTACTAAGAATGTGAGATATGAACTATCATAAACATCCAGAAACATGCATTAAACATGATGCAAATGAAATAGATAAAACTGCATAAAATAATTAAAATTTTAGTTCAATGAATGAGATGTAAAATCATAAACTATAATGTTAAGCGTTGCTATATATTATGAAAGAACATAAATAAAACTAAAACTATGGGTCCTTTACAAATCATGTTAAAACTATTTATGTGAGAGGTTCTCTTAACTGAGATAAACCATGCGATCTAACATGGAGTCCAATGTATACACCTCATTGGGAGTGACCAATATACCTTGCCAATAGTATAAAGCCATGAATGGTGTGGATCAACTAAATAAGCCTATTTGGTCAAAATAAACCTATAGTGTCAAGTAGTTCTGGAACTTGGGTTACCTGGGATCCTACTCAGTGCTAAACATTACTCCATAGACATATATACTAGTTGCTCATAATTCTAAACTAATATCTGAAAAATAAAACTAATATCTGAAAAAATAAAGCATGGACTAGTTGATTATTGTTCTACTGATCTTTTTAACTACTGAAAACTAGTAATGCTAAATTCATTGAATCTAGGGATCATGTGTTCATAACATGCCACGTTTTTCTGAAAATTGTCTTGCAATCAATCAAACCATTCACCATTATTCATATAACATAATACATTATTTAAGATGACTGAAAACATGCATATTTACTTAAAACCATAGTCCTAGCATCATAATGAATCATAAGAACTAAAAAAAATAATTTAGCAAATTTGGGTTTTAACCATAAGTCATAAGATCATTGAAGTTGTATTTAAAGCCAAAAATATTGGGCATAAGGGTGAAAGGAGGCCCTCATTGAAATCCAATATATAAAGTGTATTGAAAGCCAAAAAATTTAGGAATGGGGGTGAAAGGAGGCCCTCACTAAAATCCCATATACCTGGACACTAAAAAATTTAAACTAAAAGGTTAGGAGTTCAAGATCTTGAAAAAGAACCTTAGCTTTAGCTTAAGAGACTTGAGCAAACCTAATTTCTAGCTTAGGAGATTTTAATTGAGTGAATAAGGGGTAAGTTAACTAATTTACTTTTAATCTAAATAAAGAACCTTTAATGATGTAGTATTATTTAAAAGAGTGGAAAAGACTATTTTACCTCTTTTAAATGTAATTGAAATTTCAGGAACTGTATCTATGAGTCAATGGTATGATTGGTATAGAAAATGAACAAGTAGTACATAAGTTTGTGGTTTTTAGGAACTTTTGGCCTGATTCTCGGTAACCCACTCACAATTTAATATTCATAGGTTGATAGCATGAGCGGTACTGAGACATGTGGTCTCGTAGACTTGGGATAGGGGGTTGCTGGATTAGGATTGTATCAGTTGTGGTATGACTTGTACCTTGATACCATGACTTTTATAAATGAGTCATGGTCCTTGGGATAAATTTCAATCCTTAGGACTTTTCCTCTACTCATCAGTACGGGTCAACCTACAACTCGTACATTGGTCCCACTACTCGTGCTCTGAGTAATGGTGATTAGAATTATTTGAAAACTCTAGATAGCTCCCCATGTGTGATACCACAACTTGTGGTTTCACTTTATGGCCGTACTAGTTTGGTTTTAGATAATTTTTTGCTCTAAATTTGAGTTTAAGAATGAGAAACTTTTGGGGTCTTATAATATCTCCTCCTTGGGACCATTCATCCTTGAATGAAAACTGAAACTAAGTTGAACTAGATAGGGAAAGAATTGCTAACATGAAATTTAATTTCTAAATCTAAAATACTAACTGATAACTTATTTGACTAAGAGTAGAAACTCAAATGAAACTTATAGAGCATTCATGCATACAGAGAATTTGTGAATGACGAATAGGGACATAAAACTAAAAGAGCAACTATAGAAGGAAAACTATTACTTCAAGATATCGTGGTAGTACAAGTGAAAAGATAAAGATACTTGACCATCATATTTCCTTCTGTCTCCAAAGTAGATCCCTTAACATGGTGATTGCTCCATAAAACTTTAATTGAATCAACCTCTATAATCCTCAACTATGAACCTACTTTTAAAGTGTCTCAAATGGAACCTCCCTAAAATAAAGACTATCCTTCACTCAACACTTTCTAATGGTAAAGCTACAGAAATATCACAATACACTTCATCAACAACAAAATATAGAAAACCAAATAGTTTGATTCTAACTCCACAGGAAACTCTAACACATAAAAGACTGTCACGACCCAAACCAGGGCTTGGCCATGACGGGTATCTCAAGTCCAACAAGGACCAAAGACTACCCTACACCTAACCATATAAAACACTATACCCCAAATATTGGATGAATTTCGAACATATAGAACTTCACTATGATGAACCAACAAATTGATCTGATCCATCTAACTCTGTGTAGGAAAAGTATAAGTATCTTCAATGCCTACATCACGTGGGGATATAGAGTTCAAGGACGGTTAGTGGGTTAAGAACTATTATGTAACTTAGGGGTAAGGGATAAAAATAAATTCATGATCAATACTTCAAAGTCAGTTAAAATCCAATGCACATACACAACCCTCATTAACATAAGAAGGCACCCACAGGCTTTATAGGCCCAGATCGTCCCTAGTTGAATAGACCCCAGTATGTGTAGCCACATAAACCAGAGGATGTACCTATGCACCATAGGGGACTCAAACCTCCCGACATACCAAGGTAACTAAAGCACCCAATCATGCAATGTAATATGGGGGACTCGAACTTTCCTATCATGTGATAATAATAAAAGGGACTCGAACCACCTAGTCATGTAGACCCTCGTGATGGAAACTATGGTTTTCGATGTTGGTCCCTCGGGACCTCTACTTTCACGAATCAAATACACAACCCTCATTAAATCCCAATTAAACATTTAAAACACATTCCCATTCTTGAACCATGATACATATTTAGGCATACATTGTTGGTATCGTCATACCAACTACACTTGCAAGGTAACATTAACATGCCAAAATAATTATCATCACTTGGGGAAATTCACAAACTTCTTGGTTAAATTATACATCAACTTGGGGAACTACACAACCCCGTAAGTTCAATTCAAAATCATTATGGTTCATTAACTCTTCACATTTTGCAATAGTTCAGGAGTAATTTAATGTTCATACTTTTCATATTCAAAACAAATTTCACAATAGTAGTTGAGGTCATTACCACTTCAATTATTAGTATTCACAAATAGAGGAAAATCATAATCCCATAGTTTATTCACCATAACCAAGTATCTCACAAGTTCAAAACCATAATTAAAGCGTGAACAATCATATGTAAATAATGGGAAACATTGTTCAAAAACAAACAATCAAAACCTCTCAACCCATGCTTCAAAATCAATATAGAAACCATATGAATAATACTATAAAACACATGCCTTTAACAAAGTATCAATTAGGGAAGTGTAATATGCCTGAAATACCTAAGATTATGGAGAGAATTCAACCCTTGAAGCTCTCTTTTTACCCTCTTCTTGAAAACCTTAAGTATGGATGCTTGAGAGAATTAAGAGAGAAAAAAAATATTTGGAGTGTGTTATCGATGAAAAATAGATACCCAGGTATGTTTATAGGTCATGGGTTCTTATTGGGTTAAGAGGGAAATATCTAAAATACACCCATTTAAAAGCTGGAAAAATAAATTGCCAGTCGTTATTGGTCTCATAATGACTCATCTTCATGATTCATTTTCAAGATAGTGTCACCAGGAATACACACACTGTTGACCTTACAACTCATATAGCATGGCTCATAATGGGACACTTACAACTCGTAGGGTCCATTCATAGTCAACACAGAAACCATTTAGGTATACACTGGACATCTTACGATTTGCACACAACATCCCATAATGAGTCCTCACGAGTCATAGTGAGCCACTCATATTAAGAGAAGAATACTTAGACACACAAACTGATCAGACTACTACTTAGTTCCAACGACTTATCAAGACTCCTTATGACTCGTAGGGTAAGTCATAGTCAGGACAGTGAGTATAAAATTTTAGAAATTTCACAGAGATCAACACCTGGGTTATTTTAGATACATTGCTAATATGCCTCAAAATCTTGTTTGGTACATATATTCCCCTTTTTATCAAACTTCATCACCCCTTTCATGGGAAAAACTTACAAGAACACCCAATCATTAATAGAAAATTCAGGCTCTTTTCTCTTTACATTTGCATAAGATTTCAAATGACTCTAAGTAGTTTTCAACCTCTCTCTAATCAAATAAACCTTTTTCATAGCCTCATGAACCAAATATATCCCTATCAAAGTAGCTTCACCAACCTAGAACCAACCGATAGGAGACTTACATATTTGTCTATTAAGTACCTCAAAAGGAGACATCTAGATGCTAGAATGGAAACTAATAATATAGATAAACTCTATAAAAGGTAAATGATCATCCCAATAACCTTTAAAGTTGATCACACAACCTTTTAATATATCCTCTAAAGTATGAATAGTCTACTATTCTTGACCATCTATCTGTGGGTAAAATATGAACTGAGATCAACTCAGGCACCAAGACCCTAGTGGAAAAACTTCTAAAATTAAGACGTCAACAGAGTACCCCCTATCTAAGATGAAAGAAAAAGGACTCTATAAAATCTAACTAAATCATGAATATAGAGTCAAGAATAATCCTCTACTAATACCAAAATGATAATGATCCTAGTCAAAAACTAGAATACAAAATATGAAAATTAAAATAAAGAAAGGATGTGCAAAATTGTTAAAATCTAATCAAATTTATGAGCAACAAAGGATTTTGTATCTTTACCTCTCAATTGAATCTGATAAAATAATAATAACCCAAACTAAATCAAAGATGATAAACCTAATTGAATCCATAAAGATAGAAACACTATGATTGATTAAGCTAAGAGAAGCTAACACGAGCAATATTGAGAATCCATGATAAACACTTAATCTACAATTATCAACTACTTGATTAAACTAATGCTAGGCTTCACCTAGAAACTAAAAGATAAAATGCTCTAAAAATCATATCTCATCATAAAGTAAGGAAGAAAATAACCAAGGCCACTATTTATAGTTATTGCCTGTACACTAATAGTCTATCACAAAATTAGCTCAAAAGTATCTATTTATGAAATAACCCATAAGGACCCTTCTTGATTTCCCAAATAGCATTTGGATCACCTATGGCCTTGGGTCAATTATTTCTCCATGGATACCTTCAAGCTCCAATCTATCATTCATATATGGAAGCCCCTCCTGGTATTCCCCAAGCTAACCCATGCTCTTATCATCTACTAAATCTATAGTCTTGATAGGTAAAAAGTGAGATGAATTAGTCATCTTATCCACTACCACCCAAATAAAATGATGATGCCATATAATATAAGACAGACTTATAATGAAGCCCATATTAATCATCTCTAATTCTAAGTAGGATTACCAATGTCGTAAGCCATACCTCTCGATCTCTAATGCTTTGTCTTCACCTGGTGGCAATTAGGATACTTAGTCATAAAATCTATAATATCTCTCTTTATGTCATTCCACTAATAGACTTCTTGTAGATTATGGAACATCTTGGTGGCAACTATATAATAGAATACTTAGATATATGATCCTCTGTCAATATCCATTATCTCAAACCATCCATATCTAGAAAATATAAATAACCTTAATAACTTAGAATTTTACCTCCCCCTTGGGAGAAAATCTGCACTTTCTACTTGTGGATAACTTTTTTCAACTTGAGTAAAATAGGGTCATTAACTTTCTTTGCCTTAACTTCCATCATAAGATAAGACTGAACTATTATGAATAATTAAACAACTATATGTTGAGTCCATAAGAAAAAAAAACTAATTGAGCAAGTGTGTGCATATTCTTAGCCAATCCTTTCCTTTCTTTCTCAACATAACCCACACTACTTGTGGATAACCTGCTAAGAGCATTAGCCAATACATTGTCCTTGCTTCAATGGTAAAGAACACTCATGTCATAATCCTTATAAAGCTTACGCCACCTACATTGTCTAATGTTTAAATCTTTTTGACTGAACAAACACTGCAAACTCTTATGGTCCATGAACACCATACAAACAGTGTCTCTAAATCTTTTAATGAAAATATCATGACTGCCAACTTGAGGTCATAAGTTGGTTTGTTCTTATCATGAACCTTAAGTTGTCTAGAAGAATAATCAATGAACTGATAGTGTTTCATCAACTCATACCTAAGTCCAACTATAGAAGTATCAAATACATTACAAATCTATCTAAACCCTCTGGCAGAATCCATACTAGAGAAGAAGAGAGTCAGGACTTCAACTCATAAAAGCTATTCTAACAAGCTTCAGACCACTTAAACTTAATCTTTATCTAAGTCAACATATCAATGAAGCAAAAATAGATGAGAACCTCTCAACAAACCTCCTATAGAAATCACCTAATCCTAAAAAGATCCTTTTATCTCATGGTGAAATGGGTCTAAGATAGTTTTTATTGCCTCTATCTTTTGAAAGTCTTTCTGTATACCCTCACTAGACACAAGATGGCTAAGTAATGCAACTAAGTTTAGCCAAAACTCATACTTGCTAAACTTATAGAACAACTAATAATCCTTGAGAGTCTGCAACATAACTCATAAATAACCGGCAAACTCCTCCTCACTCTAAGGATAGATAAGAATATCACATATAAAAATGATGAAGAACATATACAAGTATTGTTTGAATAACCTTTTCACTAAGTCCATAAGATTGAAGGAGATTTTTTTACCCTAGAAGACATAACCATAAATTTATAGTGGCTATACTGAGTTTAGAAGGTTTTTTTTAGGTATCACACTCCCTAGTTCTGAGCTATTAATAATAGGATCTGGGATCATTTTAGGAAAAACATTAGCACCGTGAAGTTGGTTACACAAGTCATCAATCTAGAGGGTGAATAACTATTCTTGATTGTTATTTTGTTCAACTGAAGGTAGTTTGAACACATTATGAGAGATCCATTTTTTGGATGAAAAGGATTAGATCAGACCATGGGGTAATACTGGGTTGGATGAAACCTTATTTAAGTGTTATTTTAACTATTCTTAGAATTCCTTAAGCTCAGTTTGGGATGCTATGAAAGGAGGAATAAATATGGCTGCATATCTAGAAGAAGGTCTTCCCAAAGTTGGTCTCCCATTTAAGAGGGACACCAGGTAAATCCTTAATAAATATTTTTAGAAATTCACTTACCACTAGGATTGACTAAGGAGATGGGGACTCAAACTTAGATCCTTAACCCAAACTAGATGATAGATGTAACTTTTTAAGATCATTTTCCTAGCCTTAAAGTAAGAGATGAAGTTACACATACGCACTGTAGGACTACCTTTCCACTCTAAGACTAGTTTATTAAAGAACTTAAATTTTATGACTTTGGATTTGTAGTCAATTGAGGCATAAAAAGAATGTAACTAATCCATGCCAAGAATGACATCAAAATTTGTCATGACTAACCTAACTAGATTAGTGGTTGTGACTCTATAAAGGACTAAATATGGTCAATTTCTATATATCGGCTTAACTTGTACTAACTCATAGACTAGAGTGGAAATAAGGAAGGGTTCTAGGGGTTCCTTAGGACTAACTCCAAATTTATAGAAAATACTAGGGGTCATAAAAGACACCCCGGGTCAAGCAAAGCATATACGTCATGAGAAAAGACCTATAACCTATCAATGCCTACATCTGGTGAGTACTCATAGTCTAGGTAAGATAAAAATATATAAAAGTGGTTCTAATGTTAACCACCGCCTGCATTAAAAGAAGAACCAAGTTGATCTGGTTGACTTGCTACAGTTGCTGAAGAGGTAGATTAAGCCCAATGTCCATTATCTCCATGCTTTGAAGGGGGGTAATCTCTTAAATTATGACAAGTATAACTTCTTAAAATCTCAAAAAAATTCTTAAAGCTTAGAATCTTACTTATTAACTTTGCAATCTCACCTAATGCCAAGAACAGATCAAAAATTCCTTGAAAGGTCATACCATGGTGTGATTGAATTTGAAGGTTCTACCTTCAACTATATTTTTTCTTCTCCAAATAATAAAAATGAGAAAAGTGTAAACCTCACATAATTGGTGTTACTCTAGCGAGAATAAAGATATCACTAATCTCCAAAAAGTTCAATAGATGTTATGGATCCTTATGCGATAGACTTGTAAACTGTCTGTTGATGTGCAACTATCACCATATTCTATTTAACCTTAAATCAACCTCCTACAACTGGTCTGTAGATGCTGGAGGGACATTAGTGCTGAATAAGATATCTACTTCATGAACTGGTCTAGATTTTATCACTTCAGGAATAACCACATGTTGTTAAAATTGTTAAAGTTATGGGATTAAATAGAGAGGGCTATTTCTCTTCTCAAGTGATGCAGGCATATCTCAGTTTTAGGATTTAGGCCAACCCAATCCCTTTCCCTTGTCGGTTTGCTATAAGGACAAACATGTACCTAAAAGATTAGTGACTAAGACCAAGTTCTTAGAACTTATAAGAAAATAGTAAAATTAAAATGAGAAATTTGCTAATTTCTAAACTCCTTGCAACGGCACAAAAAATTCATTTCATCCAAATGCACGCTCAAGTTTATGCAGTTGTGCAGGTAATAAAATGACTTTTTTCAACTGGATATTGATCCTACATGGACTTGTAACTTAGCAAAAAATCCAATTCAAGTAATACTATAAAATTAGACAATTGTGATTTGTAACCAAACAATTTGTTAGTTTTTTCAATTTTAAATGTAACAACAAAATCTAGCACATAATTGGAAGTTTTGTAAACAATATTGAGGAGGATTCCAACGTCAACACATAATTCACAATTATGTATAGAAATAATTTATTGTCGGTTAAGTTGTCTTTCTTGATTATTAGTTCACGGGGTTGATAATATAATTTTTGATCTACTAAGCCTCTAATCCTCTACCTAAAATAGTCTCACAACTACATCATTTAGCAAGTATGTGAGGATCTAATTCAAATGTATTCATATATCTTCCCATATTAGAACCAAATGAGGCATTCTAAATAGATTCCTATCTTAGAGTCTAATCAATCTTTACTTTGTTAAGGATAAGAACTCATCATTCACATTCTCTATTTTATCCTAGAATTTTAATAATTGTGAATCATTTAAATATTAATTGTAAGAATGTAAGAACAACCAAATAGGGAAAACAGCATAAATAAACTCAAATTAAGATATAAAATGATGTTTGTATCCTCAACCCCAAAATAAAGGTTCTTAGACACTCATGTTAATAGCAAAAACACAAGAATTTGGTGTTCTTCCAGATAAGATACTAAGAAATTAAATATAATAAACCTAATGGCAAACTTTTTTCTGTATTTTATGTCTCCAAAAAAATCAACAACCCCCTCCAAGAACGTGAGTAGAGGTTTATATAGCAGTGGAAAATATCCCCCATCTTGTTAGGTTTCAAATTGTAAAATAGATAACAAATCCAGGTTAGGATACTGGTTGGCTCAATGTGCTAGCCAATACGCCAGCTGATTCTGTTTGCAGTTTTACTCCTAGCATGTCATGCTAATTAGACACCAAATGATTTAAATGCCTTGTAATTCTTCTAAAGTAGCCCAAACAGCTATAAACCTTCCTTTTAGCTTATTTGGGTTTATTTCCACCTTTTTTTCCTACAAAACACCAATTTTAGCTAATCTCATGCCTCATCATCCATCACTTAGCATTTATATTCAAGATTAGGACCTTTATCTTCAAGTTTAGCTCAATCCATAAGTAATTCCAACCTACAAGAGGATTGATCATATATAATAAATCATGAGAAGAATTTAATTTAAAACATGAGAATTTAATCAATTTTTTTCTAAAACCAAACAACAATATGAGTATAAAATGGCTTGGAGCACTTTCTTATACTGATAGGGTTACATTAGGGATTGACTCATAGATAATTTTGTTTTCCATAGTGATGAATCTATTGACATATCAAATTCAAGGTGAAGTTCCATGGGTGAATGTTATTTACATGTAATGTAGTTCTAATAAAAGATACCCATGAAATAGTTAATACTAAGATAGAGGTTTAGAGACAGGCCCTGAAATCTAAAGGGTTTAGATTGAGTAGGATCAATATAGGATATCGGGAGTGCAAGTTCAGTGAAGGGATATTTGAGGTTGAAGTAGTTAAAGCTTGTTAATCTATTTAGAAGAGATATAACTTTAAGTGTCATTGGTCTATGATCTATGGCAGTAGAGAGATTAACAAGGATGTCATTCACTAAATTAGTGTAAAGAGAATGAAATATAGGCTCACTTTTGGAGCTTTGTGTGATAGAAAGGTACCTCTTAAACTTAAATAAAACATCTACAGAGTGAAAGTAGACCATCTATGCTGTATAGGGTAAAGTGTTGGCCTATTAATAACTCTTATATCTAAAAATAAAGGTAGTTTAGATGAGGATATTATAATGAATGTGTCGGTAAACTAAAAGTTATGTAATTAGGAATAAGATTATTTGAGATAAGGTGGGAGTGACTAACATGGAATACAAGATATGGAAAGTAAGTTAAAATAGTTTCAGCAGGTGATACGGAGGTGCTTGTATGCCCTAATATGGATGTGTGAGATGTTGGCTATATATAAATGTAAGTGAGTTAAATATTGATCAAAAAATTAGAGAGAGGCGATAATGCATGACATAGGTAGTTACACCTTAACAAGAATATAATCCAAGATAGGAAGGTATGGATGATGTGAATTAATGTAAATAGTTAGTAGGTAGGAGTGTGTCTCTTCTAGTAGGTAGGTGTGCTTTATGTTACCTGTGCCAATAGTCATAGTGATTACTTGTAGTGTCTTGGTCTTAGAGTTTTGATTATTTTGATTATTTTAGATAGCTTGAGTGTGGTGTCGTTTCATATTAATCTTAGTTCTATTATTATTTTCTATTTTGTTACTATCTATTATTTTTTGTAATTATATTATGTCTTTCTCTAGATGCTTTTATCTTAAGCTAGGGATCCGAACCTCTCTACCTTACCTCCAAGGTAATGGTACAGACTGCATACACTTACCTTTGTCCAGACTCCACTTATGGAAATATACTGGGTATGTTGGTGGTGGTGGTAGTGGTGGTGTTCAAGCAAATAGAAATATCTTATAGGGACTGGATTATTTCAAAAGTGTAAATAACGGGGCTCATGATAAGTTGACATGTATAGTTTGGGTTTGATCGAGGTATATTTAACCCTTTAACATAGATGAAAGGAAGACAACATGGTTTAGATACATTAATGTAGCTTTGAAGTTTTTCTCTGCGTAAGAAAGATAAGAATTGTGTGGATCAATCTTAGAATCAAATTTGATTGGAATTAAAATGTAGGCATGGTTAAGAAAATTTGATGAAAATGAAATAAAAAACACGATTGAGGGTTGAGAAGAAGGAAGAGACACAGATAAGAAGGTTGAATTTTACATTTGTGTTGATACAACATTAAAGGAGCTCATATTTAGAGAAGGAAAATATGAAATCTCTTCACCAAACCAATACACGCATATAATATCTTGTAAGAAATAGGATCCTAAAGAGTTGTAACTATGTAAAACTTCATTGTAAGCTCCTAAGGGTTGGGAGATAGGATGTGTATGGGTGGAAAATGGGTGGATTAGATTGCATTTGGATTGATTGAATATGTATTGAACTAAAATGGACTGTATTAGAGTCCACCCATATAATATTTGGGTAAATATGAATTTTGATAAATATGGTTTGGGTAAAATTATTCTAATCTATTTTAATCTCCTAAAGCCTAAAAATATTAAATATGGTGTAATGACCCTTCCAGTCATTTTTCATAATTCTATTTATTTTCACCATTTGAGCTTCTCCATATCTTCCCCAAGTCATTTATGACTTGTTGTGACTGACAGTTTTGTTATCGAGCAGTTTGTTTGGTTTTTAGAACCAATTCCCTATTTTGAAGACTTTGTTGGTCCCAAATGGTCACCAAGAAAAAACTTCAACAAAACAATCTCGGATGCAAATTTTGACTGTGCCAATAGCTCTAGAATATTGATATAGGCTAGGTAGACCTTTGGTTTGGATCCCAATGCACTCGAGCTCGCTTTGACCTATTGGTCGAAAAGTTAGAAAATTATAAGTATGGGTATGGGACCCATATTTGGTCTAAATGACCTCAGATGGAAAATCCAATTGTACCAATGCATCAGGAATATTGAATTTAGTAGGGTTACATAGTTCATTTGTGAAAATCGGAGTCCGAATGAGTTTCAAGGTTCAAAATAAGTTTTTGACTTTGTTGGTACTAGTTCAAGTGAGATTGCATATAGAGATATTGCGAGTGTGATCATGTTGCCTAGTAATGTGATAGATGCGAGTGTGATCATGTTGCCTAGTAATGTGATAGATATACCTCCATACTGAAGGGGCTATAAATGGACCCCAGTGACCCATAATGACTGGGCAACAAAATTTTTGGCCTTAAGTAAGGGCATCTTGGTAATTTCCCTCCTTCTTCACTTAGACCCCACGTCTATAATGCACCAAAGATGGGTTATTTTTAAAACTTTAACACATCAAATAATCTCTTTACTCTATTAAATCCACCATTCAAGACAGGGATAGGGTTTCAAGGGAAGTGGTAATTTAGGGTTCTAAGGGTGGTTTCTTCTTCAAATTTCTTGGCAATTAAGTCATGTATATCTCTTCCTACACTGGTATTTTCTTAATGGCATGACTTTGATTTATTATTCACACGGTTTTGATATTGAGTTTTTGAATGATGTGTTGAGGGTTTGGATATAAATTGTTTGAATGTTTTCCCATGATTACTATTGATTTATTATGCACTGAATTGTTGGTATGTACATACATTGGGGTGCATAGGAAATGGTGAATGGATTTAGGGGTACAAGGACTCCCCAAACTTATGAACAATGTAATTAGGGGTACAAGGATTTCCAAAATAATTGGATTTTGGTACTAAAATTAATAAGAATCCCCAACCCACTTGCATAATTGGTTTTGGAATGTGATTTATCAATTGGCTTGACTTATTCCTTTTATTGAACCTTGGGGGTTGTACCACACTGTGAGGGACCAGGTCCCTCAAAATCAATCCTGAGCAAAGAGATAGTAAATTAACCAGGAACACAAGTAGTGCATGAAATTTAAGGAACACAAGATTTAACGTGGAAACCTCCTTGCTCAAGGGAGGAAAAACCACAGCTTGCCCTCACAAGATATTAAAAGGTTCACTATAATAAACCTCTTGATTATGGAATCAAACTTGAACCTAACTCTAAGCTCCTTCTGCTTGTAGTAACTCTACTACAACCTCACCTTAACAACTCTACCAAGACTCCCTGAACACTAATTAACTCTAATCAGTTCCGAGCTCTAGCAACTCTACCTAAGCACTCTCACAGCAAAAAGAAAATAAAATTACTCTTATAGAATGAGTAATTCAGTTACAGACTCAACCTTGACTCAAAAACACTGTTTTTAATAACATACAAGAAATAAGAACTTGAGCAATGTTGAAAGTTGAGTGTTTGATTATTTCACTCTTCAGTTTTTCTGATTTGCAAAAACTATTAAGTGAGAAACAACCTTTACCTTTTATAGTAGAGTAATAATTAGGGTTAACATGCAATTGGACCAGGTTTCCTAAATAGAACAAGCAGCACTTGGATAGATTGTTACACGAGATGACAAAACTGTACAGGCGCATTCCAGCTGTACTTTAGCCTTGAAGATCCAGGGACCTGGTCCTTTATTGTAATATGCCAATCGTAAAAACAAGATATAGCAATTTTACCCTTTTTTAATGATGACAAACCAACCACAAATCTTTTGAGCATCTGCATTAATTCATTATGTTTAATCAAAGTGATTACCACTACTAAAGATGAATGTTCCCCCTATCATTCAATCACCATGCTTCCATCATCATGCATCTTAGGGACCCGGTCCCTTGTTGTCAATTGAAATCAAAAATTACCAACCATCCTTCCCCATGTTAATATGTTGTCATACCTTCTTTATAGATCATCACACATATCTCCCTATCAACATGCCATACATATATGCAATTCAACATTTCATTTACACATGGTACCTGGTACCTGTTCCTTACCACATAAAATCAGTATTCCCCTTTTGTCATTATTGAAAAGTGAAAACAGTAAACCAAGAGTAAAATAAGCACAAGGTAGTTAACTCATGGCCACTGGGGAAACACTAACATAAAGAACAACTTTAATATAAAGAGGAAATACATGCAACAAACAAACAAAGATTCATTCATATATAGAGGATATGTATTATTTCAGTGCATAATTTAAATATTCAAGAGAAAAAATCCATATAAAACAAGAAGGGTTAAATAGGAGAAGGACTTGAAAGGATGGTTTGACAAAGTAAAGACACGTTGTTGTTTTTTGTAGCATAACAGTGCAATAATTCCTTGGTTAAATGACTTGTTTCTACATTCAAGCTAAGAACCTTATCTGTGAAAGAGAGGACCCTTTTCTTTAGGTTAGCATTCTTAGTTTTAAGATCATCAGTGACACTTAGACCTTAAACAGTCAGAAGTTGAATTGTTGTTTTCAATTTGTTGGCCACTTCATCCTTAGCAGCTATATCGAGTTGTAACTCCTACATCTCTTTGTTATACTCCCCTTGACAGTTGGTTCTTGGTTTTTTCTTCATACACTCAGTTAATTTCCAGTGTTGCTCCATTATATTGTCTCATCGCGCCATAGACCCAGTTTATAATTGTCAATTTCCAGTGTACCAACGCGATTCCAACGTGTCGCGGTGCACTTCCAGTTCACAAAAAAAGTGGCAACGTGATACCACCGCATCGCGCCACCATGTAATTTTTAAGTGGCTTGGTGCGATAGTGGTGCGTCGCGCCAGGGGTCCGAATTGAGAAAATTTCATGAAAAATTAAAGTTGCGCCCAGGGTTAAAACAGTTTTTTTCATGATTTTATTCCGCCCAGATGTGGGATTTAAGCCCAAAAACATGTAAAACCCTTCATTATTCACTTTTTCCCAAAATCAAAACGTAGTTCTCTCTCAAGAAAACAAACCCTAGCTCTCAAGAATTAAGGTCAATCCCAAGAATCTCTCTAAGAACTCCAAGAATCTCACGAATTAAGGTATGTTAGATGTTCATCTATGGGTCTCTTCCACCCATGGAGTCGAAGAATTCATTTTTAAAGCTTCAAGAATTATGATTCATGATTTACATGTATGAAATTGGACTGTGTTCATATTTTGACATTTATTGAGTTTCAATCCATGATTAATGGTAGATTCTATGAAGTGGTATAGCATGTATGTTAAACTGAGTAATCCCCATGTTATACTTCATAAATTTGCAAGTTGATTGTTGTATCCAGGTTAAACCTAAGTGTTTATGATTTAATGAACCAAGTATGCTTCCCATGTATTTGATAAATTATCTATGAGAATGAAATAATGTCATTATAGCATGTTAACATGTATTCCCCATTCATGTACAAGTTAATGCATTACGAGTGTTTGATAAAATATCTCTATAAATGAATTATGACCAAGTGAACATTGTTATGTTATTCAAGATTATGCTTTGTCTTACTTTCATGCTATCGAGCCTTAGGGGTATTTAATACCCAGCAATTTAGTTGTTTACCTAGAGCCAGTGTCAGTTACGCATAGTATTACTTATGTCACGATTAGTACTCCTCTCAGTAATAGAACTCAGTCAGTCATAGAACTTAGGAAAACTTAGTGATCTCAATATCAGCTCAGTTCAGTATAGTTAATCATTTCAGTATCTTTTAGTTAGGAGTAGGATTCAGCACCGAGTGAACCAAGGATGGGGGCTCACCTGCCAGCCAAGGGTGTCATCCTTATATCATGGATGGTGAAGGGTACAAAGATTCCCTGGCCTTCTATGATATCACCAGTTCGTGCGGCTAACATGCATTAAGGCCCAACTAGGGGGAGACACTGGACCCATATATCCCATGAGCAGTTTTATGATGGTCAAGCTACACAATTCGAGTTAATATTTTTAAAAGTACATGCTAAGCCTTATTCCCTATCCCAATTTTTGAAACATGTTTGTATTGGCATATGATTTTGTTTATTGGATTTTGACTGATTTTGAATTTTTGATCATAGAATTATTTTACCTCTACCTATAAGTTACATGCTAGTGCTCAATCCACTAACTATCTTCGAATGTTGTATCACCATACGATGTAGGGTCTGAAGGCAATCCTACTTTTCCTGTACAATGCTAGGTGGATCGGCTCAGTTCATTGTTCATTTGCTATGAAGTGGTGAGATTTCATTCTCCACAAGACTTTATCATTCCATTAATTTATTTCCATAAATTATAATTGAAGACTTTACATAATCATTGTCATTGTCATTGTCATTGTTATGGTTAGAGTCAGGGGCATGTTCGGATGTAGGTTATTTTTGGATTAGTAGAGGCTTTGTGGATATTACTGTGGATTTGGGTATTGATGTTGACACTCTTAGTTGTCTTTGAGTTTATTATATTTTTATTTTGTTATATTTTTGAAATTCAGCTGTTGTTATATGCGTTATGTTCTGTTTGGCTAGGAAAACGGGGTGGTCTCTGGTCTTTGTGGGACCTACGATACCTGTCATGGCTAGGCCCTGGTTTGGGTTGTGAAAAAGTTGGTATTAGAGCCTAGGTTTGATTTCATTGGGTGTCCCACCAAGTTGTGTCAAGTAGAGTCTCTTTTTTGGGTGTGTAGTGCACCACACTTATAAGGGAGAGGCTATAAGGCATTTAAAAGATTTTCTTTTTTCTTATGATCTAATTATGAGCTATAGATTCTAAGGTTTTAAATCTCTACTAATACCCATTTTATCATATTTTAGATCATGCCTCCTAAAAGATCTGATGAACGTGGAAACCCTTCTATCTCGTTTGAGGATAATGTCTATGGAGCTCATTCTACTTATGGAGTACAAACTTGATATAGGTTCCCTGCTCTAAATTTCTTTTATGGGGTTCCACCAGTTCCCACTGATCCTTCTTTGGTTGGTGACACTCATTCTCATTCACCTCAAGGATATATTTCTAATGTGCAATTTTGTCGCTCTATTCATCTATTGACTTAGTTAGTAACCTATCAGTCTCACTAGTCTGAACACGAGGGTATTGTTGCTCCTTATTTGGAGGCTAATAGAGTTGGCTAGTTTATGAGGCTTAAACCTTTAAATTTCACTGGTTCTAAGGTTAAGGAGGATCCTGCAGAGTTCATTGATGAGATGGAAAAGATTTTGTGTGTGATGCATGCTTCTGACTCTAAGGGTATGGAATTTTCTATAAACTAACTGAAAGATGTGGCGTATTAGTGGTATGAGGAGAGGGACTAGTCTAGGGGAGATGATACGGAGTTGGAATTATCGAATGATTTCACTGGTGCTTTACTTGATTGCTTCTTTCCTTAGGAGTTGAGAAACGCGAAGGCTAAGGATTTTGTAAATTTGAAGCAACGCAAGATGACTATGAAGGAGTATGCCTTGAAGTTTCATCAGTTATTCTGTTATGATCCTGAATTAGTGTCTAGAATTAGGGCAAGAATAAGGAAGTTTGCTTCTAGGTTGTCTCGTGACTTGGTGTTGGAATGCAAGCCGCCTTCTTAAAAAAGGACATAGATATTTCTAGGTTGGTGGTGTACATGAAACAAATAAAGAATGAGAAGAAAAAGTACGTAGATATTGGAGAGAGGTAAATTAAGAAATACCGCTATTCAGAGAGGGTGGAGGCTAAAAAAATAGTGGTGGAAAAAGTGGAGCAATTCTGGTTCCTATTCTATGGATAATGCTCCTTATCCAAATACATCCGGTGATTATATCTTTCAAAGAAATGATGGTCCTAGGTCACAAGGGGCCCAGTCTCAGCTAATGGGGTGCAGTCAGCCCCATCCTATCCTCCTTACCAGTTTTGTGATCAATTGTATCATGGATTTTGTAGTGAGAGAGGAAACAGTGTGTCAATTATGGTCAGTCAACATATATACAAAGAAATTTTCCTCTGGGTAAGGTGGCTTCTGAGGCTAACAAAGTCCCTATTGCTACTTCTTCAACTCCAGGACCGAAGGGTGCCACTTCTAGCACCGACACTGGCCAAAATTATCTATATGCTCTTACTATCAATTATGAATTTGAGGCATTTACTGATGACATCACTGGTATGTTACAACTTTTTTCCTATGATGTGTATTGTTTGCTTGATCTAGTGTCTACTCTTTCTTATGTGACCCCATATGTGGCTGTTCATTTCGGTTTTAGTCTTGAGAGATTTTGACCCCTTTTTAATAGCCACCCTGATGGGTGATTCTGTGGTTGCTAGAAGAGTTTATAGGGGTTGTGTGGTATCTATCTGTGGTAGGGAGACCTTGGAAGACTTGATAGAGTTGGATATGGTCGATTTTGACATTATGTTGGGGATAGATTGGCTCCATTCGTGTTATGCCTCTCTAGATTGTTGGAACCAAAAGGCCATTTTACAATTCCTAAATAAGTTGGCGGTTGATTTAGAAAGTAGTTCCCTAGTTTCTAAGGAAAGGTTCATTATGTATCCTAGAGCCTAGAGGGTGATCTCCAAGGGGTATCTATACCATTTAGTGCATGTTAAAGATTCTAGTTCCGAAGGCCCTTCATTGTAATCTATCCCTATGATCTGTGAGTTTCCAAGGTATTCCCTAATGATCTTCTGGGAGTACCTCCCAATAGGGAAATTGATTTTGGGATATATCTTCTTTCGGACACTCATCCTATCTCTATACCTCCCTATAGAATAGCTCTAGATGAGTTGAAAAAACTTAAGGAGCAATTGAAAGATCTTCTAGATAAGGGTTTTATTCATCCTAGTGTTTCCCCATGAGGTTCTCCTATGCGCTTCATACATAAGAAGGATAGTTACCTTTGGATGTGTATTAATTAACGGCAATTTAATAAGGTGACCATCAGGAATAAGTAGACATTTCTTTGGATTAATGATCTCTTTGCCCAGATTCAGGGTGCTAAGTACTTTTCTAAAATTAATCTTCGATCTGGGTACAATCAATTGAAGATTAGGGAGGTGGATAACCCTAAGACTGGCTTCTGAACTAGGTATAGTCATTTGGAGTTTTTAATGATGTCCTTTGGTTTGACAATGCCCTAACGGAATTCATAAATCTTATGAACTGGTATTTCATTAATTCTTAGATTTGTTCATAATTATATTTATTGATGATATCTTGATGTATTCTAAGAGTAAGGTGGATCATACGAATCACCTCTGCAAAGTGTTGTAGACCCTTAAGGATCAGTGGTTGTATGCAAAATATTCCAAGTATGAGTTCTGGTTGAATGTTATAACCTATTTGGGTCATGTTGTGTCTACTAACGGGATCATGGTGGATCCATAAAAAGTTAAGGAGATTAAGAAGTGTCCTAGACCCACGACTCTAACCGACATTTTGAGATTCTTGGGTTTAGTTGATTATGATTATTCTGGATCCTTTTACTAACCACTTTGACAATTAGTCCCTTGGACTAAAACCCTAGCCATCATCCCTACAAAACATACACGTCGTCAACCATTAAGACTGTCATTATCCGGCCAATATGGCCACTTTAGCTTATGGGACACTCCCACTGGACGACATTAATAAGCGTAGTTTAGAGGAAACAATAAATGAGCAGCAAAATATGAATAATATTCCTAAGTTTGCAAATCTATTGAAGCCAAAAATAGTGGATAACTCTAGTATTAGGGTTCCCTGACACCCATAGTAATTTACGTGGGGAACCTCCTATTTCGTGGAAATCATCCAAAGTTCAAAACTTAATCATACAAGAAAAACTTCAATATGCGATTATAGAAAAATTTTTGCATGGCAAGCCACATATCGATGTACTGAGAAAAATGATTCCTAATCAGTATGGAATCAAAGGTCAATGTACTATAGGAGTATTGGATGAAATACATGTATTAATAAGGCTAGAGGTGCTAGAAGATTATGTTTAATTATTATCGACAATACCTTTTTACATTAATTTGAGGGAGAGATATTGGCAAATGAGAACTTTGAAGTGGGATCCATGGTTTGAAGCCGATGTTGAAACTTCAATAGCAGTATCATGGATTTCTAGACCAGATCTTCCTCTAAATTTTTTTGCAAAGAACATAATGTTCTCAACAGCAGAAACAGTAGGGAGGCCACTCATAGTAGACATTTCTACAAAAAACCACACTAGGCCTAGTGGTGCAAGAGTTAAAGTTGAGGTGGATTTACTTGCAACATTACCACAAAGGATACGAATAAATGAAGAGAATGATCTTACTGGGGAAATAAAGTCTAAATGGATAAAAATTCAGTATGATTATATGCCTACGTATTGTCAAGATTGTTGTCTGCAAGGGCGTGATGAGGAAAGTTGTTGGAAAACCCGAAATTATATGAAAGAAGAAAAAGGAGAGTACAGAGACAGAAGAAAACACTATGAATAAGGAATCTGGTGAACAAAAGAATCAGCAACCTCGGCATCAGAATAACTTTAGAAGAGAAAACAATAATAAGTTTCAGTGTCTTACAAGGAAGAATAAATACAGGAAGGACAAGTCTGGTCGGATTCTAAGAGAGGTTAATGAAAATAAGGATGAGGACCTTGAAATGTCCAATTCTTTTAATGCCTTAAATGACAAAGAAGGTCAAGAAAAAGTGACTGACCGTATAATTGTAGACACAGAAGAACAGAAGAAAGACCAAGCAGAAGTAGCAGAACTCAGTACTAAAGACTGGGTTGACAAAAGTTTTGGAAAGAGTAATATTCAAGAAGTGGAAAAGGGGGAGCCAATAAATAATAGGACTGACAAGGAAAAAGAGTCAGCAAAGGGATGATCAGCAAAATGAGAGTGCTCAAAAATAGAAGGAGGATACCAGTAAAGGTTTGAAGAAGGATAAAGAAGAGAAGCAAATACAGTTGTGGCATGGAGAAACAAATGACATGATGGTGCTTAAAGGGATTTCCCCTTTAGCAATTTCAGATAAGCTACTGGAGACCTGCAATAAAAAGAAAAAAGACATAGATGTAAATACTTTGGAAGATAATATCAATCATATAGATCAAGATGCAGATTTATCACTAAAGCATATAGAGGATTTGAAGAGCAGACACGGAAAACAAAAAAAGAAAAATACGGGAAGTAATGTAATTTCAGCCACAATTCATACAAGGAGCCCTACTTCTAAGATTAAATCATGAATGCATTAATATGGAATATAAGTTCTATCAATATAAAGCGAACATTTACCAGATTAATCACTATGCGGAGAAGGCATCATTTCTATTTTATAGGGATTATGGAACCTTTTTAAGATAAGCAGACAATAGAGGAGTACAGAAGAAGATTTGGGATGAGGTATGCAGTGGTAAATATAAATGGTAATATAAGGGCATTCATGGATGACAGTGTGGAATATAGTGTATTGAAGGATGAAGAGCAACAATTATCACTGAAGGTACAAAGTCATAATGCTGATGATTCTTTAATTGTAACATTAGTATATGCCAAATATAGCTTAACAGAAAGGCAAGAATTATGGGAATCATTATTAGACATGGTAGATATTCAACAACCATGGATAACAGGGGGAGATTTCAATGTCATAAGAAATGCAGAAGAAAAATTGGAAGGATTACTAGTTATATTCAATGAAACACAGGAATTTAATCAGTGTATAAATTTGTGTAACTTGGATAAACCTCAATTTAAAGGGAGCAATTATACTTGATGGAATGGGGGAATAGATAAAGCATGCATATTTAAAATTTTATATAGAGTGTTGTACAATGATAGGTTGCAGAGTTTATTTCAGTCTTTGGATGTGGAGCATCTACCTAGAAGTGGATCAAATAACTCTCCTATGCTAATTCAATGCAGAACTGAAAGAAAATACGTTATCAGATCATTTGGATTTCTGAATTAGTGGTTGAAGGAAGAATCATGCTTGGAAGTGATCAAACAGAATTGGACAGCAGAGATAGAAGGGAATCCTTGCATAGTGTTTCAGCATAAACTAAAGAAAATAAAAATAGCTTTGTCAAAGTGAAGCAAAGAAACTTTTGGTAATATATTCCTGGAAATAGCAACACTGTAAGATATTATCAAAGTTAAAAAGAGGTAACTTGAGAAAAATCCTAGTGGAGTGAACAGAGCAAATTTGAGTAAGGCTCAAGCTAAACTAAATATGCAATTGAAGAAGGTTAAGATGGAGAAAGGAACACAAAATTTTAAGGATGGAGAAAGGAATACAAAATTTTTCCATACAATTATTAGAGGAAGAATGAGAAGGTTAAGAATCAAAAGAATTCAGAATAAAGAGGGTGAGTGGTTGGAAGAAGAGCAAGAGATAGTTGATTCAGCTATTAATTTCTTTCAGAATCAGTTCACTAAGTAGAAAGATACAGAGGATTTTTCTATGTTAGATGAAGTTCCTAACCTAGTAAATGAACAGCAGAATAAGGAGATTTTAAGGATTCCTAATGAGGATGAAGTTAAAGATATAGTAATGGGTTTAAACAAAAATAGTTCAGGGGGACCTGATGGTATTACTGTGGCTTTTTATCAGGATGCTTGGGAAATCATATTGCAGGATATTCATAAAATGGTAATTGCTTTCTTTTGTGGTTTCCAACTTCCTAGGTTCATTACTCATACTAATTTGGTATTACTACCAAAAAAGTTAGTAGTAAATACATTTCAGATATGAAACCTATATCTCTCAGTAATTTTGTGAATAAAATTTTTTCAAGAATTATTCATGAAAGGATTAAAGGTTTGTTACCACAGTTGATATCTCCATAACAAGCAGTTTTATTCGGGGAAGAAGCATAGCTGAGAATGTTTTAGTGGAAAAAGAAATAGTTTTAGAAATGAGAAAAATGGGTAAACCTCCTAATATGGTCATGAAACTTAATATGAATAAGGCATATGATAGGGTGAATGGCTTTTTCTTACCAAGGTGTTGAGGAAAATGGGTTTCTCTGAAAGGCTTATTGGCATGGTGTATAGATTGTTAGAAAATAATTGGTATTCAATTCTCTTGAATGGACAGCCAAAAGGATTTTTCAAATCTTCTAGGGGTTTAAAGTAAGGACATCCTTTGTCACCTACTTAATTCATTATTGCAGCTGAAGTTCTATCTAGGAATCTAAAGAAATTAATGCAGGAAAAAAATTTTAAGTTGTTTGGAATGCCAAGAAGTAGTCCTAAATTGAATACTTAGCTTTTGTAGATAATATGATTATATTATGCAAAGCTGAAGTGAGAACATTGCAGTTGGTGTCTAACACTTTGGACAAATATGAAACAGTATTTGGGCAGAAGATCAACAAAGAAAAAAGTGCAATATATTTGCATAAAGGGGTTTCTAATAGAGTGAAAATATTAGCAGAAATTGCTACAGGCATATTGAGGAAAGATTTTACTTTCACATATCTTGGTTGTCCTCTTTTCTATATGAGAAATAAAAAATAATATTATCAGCAGCTGATGAATAGGATAATAAATAAGATTCAGAATTGGAAAGGAAAATTTCTTTCATATGGAGATAGAGTAGTGTTGATTAAGCATGTGTTGCAGAGTGTTCCTATTCATTATTTATCAGTGTTGAATCCACCTCTAAATGTACTAAATGCTATGCAAAAGGTTCTTGGTCAATTCTTTTGGAGTAGTAAAATTAGAGAAAAGGGTAAGCATTGGGTGAAGTGGCAGGATGTGTGTCTACCACAAGAGGAAGGAGGATTGGGATTTAGAAAAAACTTTTATGTGTCTATGTCATTATTGTATAAGCTCTGGTATATATTTATGACTATAAATTATATTTGGAAGGAGTTCATATTCAATAAATATTGCATAAAGAAGCATCCAACACAGCTGCTATGGAAAACTGGTTCAGGGGTTTTTCAGGTATGGATGTTAATTGCCAGAGATTTGGTGGAGCATTTGATAGTATGGCAGCTGAAGGAAGGCAATTCTAATTTATGGCTAGATAATTGGACTGGATATGGTGATTTAGTTTCCTTAATGGAAGGAAACTGGAAGGAGAATATGCAGTACCAAAAAGCCAAGGATATCATAAGAGAAGGTAGATGGGATGAACAGTTAGTTAACAATATGTTCACACTAGAAATGGTTGAGCATATTCTTACTAAAGTTCAACCAACTACAGGAGAAGGAAAGGACATCCCAATGTGGACAATGGATCCAAAGAGAGATTTTACAGTTAGGAGTGCTTGGAGGTATATCAGAAACAAGGGGCATATAAGAAACATTTATAAGTTTATTTGGGTTAAGGGGTTTCTATTCAAAATATGTTTCTTTATGTGTAGGTTGTGGAAAATCAAAATACCATTTGATGACAATGCAAGAAGATGGGGGATACAGGGACCTTCTAAATATTGGTGTTGTCAGGAACCTTCAGTGGAGACACGTGCACATATTTTCAGAAGGTCACCTTATGCTAACAGGACTTGGTCCTATTTTTCTTCTTTTACAAGTATATCTATTCAAGATTTAACTCTAAGGAGTACTATCATAAGGTGGTGGGAAGCTGAGGTGCAGGTGAAAGAACAATCTAATTATCATGCTCTTCCTAGCATCATTCTATGGGAACTCTGGAGAAGAAGAAATAGAAAGCAACATAAGAACAAGAACACTATAAATCTGAGAATCATTCATAATATAACAATAAATTTGAGGCTTCTATTGATGGTCAGACAACCTACAAGAGTCTTCTCTAGTGAATGGCCTTAAATTATTCAGGAATTAACTAAGGCTAAAAGCACGATCAAGGTTACAAAAGTACTGTGGGAACTACAAGAAGAAGGTTGGGTAAAATATAATACTGATGGGGCAGTCAGAAGTGAAGAGGGTGGCAATTCATATTATTTGTACATAAGGGATGGGAATGGTGATGTGCTATATGCTAATGCAGAACCAAAGCAATATACAGATAGTATGCAGGCAGAAGAAAATCCAATTTTACATGCAGCTAAGAATTGTAAACAAACACAATTTGATAAGATAATCATTCAGATGGATTCTCTAGTTATGCAGAAGGTATTAAAAGGAAAGTGGAAGTGCCCATAGAGCATTACAAGCATAGTCAAGGCGATAGAGCAGTATTTGCAAGATAAGCAAGTCATATATCAGCATATTTATAGGGAAGGAAACCAATTTGTTGATTATCTTGCTAATTAGCAATAGACTCAAGAGCAATCACTGTCACCATTTTTCAACAACTCTACAAAAAAGGAAAAGCTATTCTTAATAGTGATAAATGGCAGTGCCCTTATTTGAGAATCACTCTACTAAAGGGATAAAGGGCATCGGGGAAGTTAGTCTAGGTAGAGCATATGGTGACCAAGTCAAGAACACAGTAAAAACAAACTATGCTTTCAATACCCTAAACTACTTCACTGTCATCAGAGTATTTAGAGAGATATTTCAGCTTCATAAACTTGATTGTAAAGAAGAAAAGATATTCTTCAAGATTCATGCTTCTTTTATAATCACTGCATCCAAATCCCAGCAACACAAGCAGAAAGCATTAAGGAAAGCATCAAAAAATGCTTAAATGGAACAACACATCTAGGAGAAGAGTCATACCTGGAAGTAGCAGCTTATCCCTGTTAAATAGAGCCATCAGAGATGATAAAAATATTGTTCAGAGTCTCTTACACCGGAGGAAGTAGACGCAAAAGAAGCAGCATCAATTTCTAAGTTATACTAAGTTGAGACAACAATAAATTAAGGGAGGATTTTAGGAGATTTGAGGTAAGTTTCTCTTTTATTAAGCTGATTATTTTTAAGTCAATTTCCAAGTCAATTTCCAGCATCATTAATATGATTTAATTTTTTAATAAAAGACCAAATTAAACCAAAAAAAGGGTTTAGCAAATTAATTTAGGAGATTTGAGGAAATTTTCTCTTTTATTGCTTCCCCATTGACTAAGTTGACTCAGAAAAAGGTAAAGTTCTTATTGTCGGGTAATTATAAGGGTAGTTTTGAGAAGTTGAAGGATAAGTTGATTTTGGCTCAAATTTTAAGTCTACCCAAGGGTACCGAGGGTACCGAGGGTTTTGTTATTTATTGTGATGCATCTGATATGGGACTAGGCTATGTGTTGATGTAGCATCGTAAGGTTGTGGCTTACGCTTCTAGAAAGTTAAAAGTTTATGAGAATAATTACGGACGCATGACATAAAATTGTTGGCTGTGGTATATGGTTTGAAAACTTGGCACCATTATTTTTATGGGGTTCATGTTGACATCTATTCATATTATAAGACTTTGCAATATGTGTTTACCCAGAAGGAGTTGAATCTCAGAAAAAGGCGATGGCTTGAGTTGCTGAAAGACTATGACATGACTCTGTATTATCATCCAGGTAACGCTAAGGTTGTTGTTAATGCTCTTATCAGGTTATCTATGGGAAGCTTATCTTACGTGGACGAGGATAAGCGAGATTTGGTGAAAGATATTCATCGGTTAGATAATCTTGAAGTTTATCTTTTAGACTCCACGGATGGAGGTGTGATTGTACAAGAGATGGTGAAGTCATCTCTAGGTGCTGAGGTAAACGAGAAACAAGTATCGGATCCTATCGTGATGCAGATTAAGGGTGATACGGTCCATTAAAAAGTAGTGGCTTTCGTGATTGATGATAATGGAACCTTGAGATACTAAGGCCATATTGTGTGTTTCTGGTGTTGATGGGCTGCAATAAAGAATCTTTACTTAAACTTATAAGTCAAGGTATACTTTTCATCCTGGTTTGATGAAAATGTACCATGACTTGAAGAAGATTTATGGGTGGAATAACATGAAGATTGATGTGGCCTATTTGGTGGCTAAATGCATTGTTTACCAACAAGTGAAGGTTGAGCACTTAAATCTTGGTGGGTTATTCCAAGAAATTGATTTGCCTATGTGCAAGTAGGAGGTGATTAATATGGATTTTGTAATTGGCCTTCCGCAGTCTTAAAATCAATTTGATGCAATTGGGTCATCATTGATAGGATGACTAAGTTCCCATATTTCTTTCTAGTGAATACTAATTATTCAGTAGAGTATCATGCTAAGCTTTACATTCAGGAAATTTTCAAGTTGCATGGTGCTCCAATTTTCATCATATCTGATTGAGATATTTAAGATATGGGTGATCCTTCCTTGATAGTTCCATTAGAGAGTGTTAGTATTTCAAATTCCTTAGCATATGAGAAGTCCCGGTGGAAATCTTGGAAAGGCAGGTCCATCATTTGAGGACTAAGGATTTGGCTTCGGTGATGGTTCTGTGGATGAACTAAAACTTTGAAGAATCTACTTGGAAATATTAAGAGTACATAAAGTCCAAATATCCATTCTTATTCCCCATTTTGGATTATCGTGCCTTAGGTATGTGTTTTCCTTAACATCTTTATTTTTTAACTTTGCTAAGGAAAATTGCAGTTTCCTTGATATCCTTGTTTTCTGTCCTTGTTAAAGGTATATGTGGATGTGTTTGGAGTCAAATCGTACTAATAAATTCCTTTTCTCATCTAATGGGAGAGAATGAAATACCCCGGGTGTTGGTCTCTGAGAAATCTCAAAGCTTTGAACTCACTTCCCTGACTACGACTCTCCTTACGAGTCGTAGGGTATCATTATAATTCTTAAAGACCCAATCATACTCAGACCAGTGTCCTATCCTGGTGTTTTTATTGTCATGAGTCGTAAGGTACCGATCGTAAGGTGACCAATATGATTATCCAATTATTTTATGTTAAGTGAGACTAGGACCATACGAGTCGTAGGATCACTTAGAGATTATATAATGGACCAGTAAGGTTAAAATTTTGGGGTGTCGTGGGACACTATCTTGACTACGAGTTAGGGTGACAACTCATAGCTTGTCGTCATGAGTCGTAGGGTGACCCGTAACGACTAGGCAAAAAACTTTCCAACTTTTAGTAAGGGTATCTTAGTAATTTTCATCCTTCCTCACTTAGACCCCACGTCTATAAAGCACCAAAGAGGGATTATTTTCAACACTTTAACACTTCAAATACTTCTTTACTCTATCAAATCCTCCATTTAAGACTAGTCTAGGGTTTTAAGGGAATTAGTCATCTAGAGTTCTAAGGGTGGTTTATTCTTCAAATTTCTTGTCAATTAAGGCATGTATCTCTCTCCCTACACTAGTATTTTCTTAATGGCATCACATTTATTTCTTATTTACATGGTATTGATGTTGGGATTTTTGAATGATGGGTTAAGGTTTTTGTATATAAATTGTTTGAATATTTTTCCCATGATTACTATTGATTTATTATGCACTGAATTGTTGGTTTGTACACATATTGGGTGCATGGGAATTGGTGAATGGATTTATGGTTACAAGTACTCCCCAAACTGATGAACCATATAATTAAGGGTACAAAGATTCCCCAGATAATTGGATTTTGGTATTGAAATTTACAAGAATCCCCAACCCACTTGCATAATTGGTTTCGGAATATGATTTATCAATTGGCTTGACTTATTCCTTTAAAACTAATGCATTGCATAAATGTCAAAATGGTTAAGTATGGCTTTGAAAACCTTGTTGGGTATAAGGAATCTCCCAAGTTGATTTTAATAATGGATTCTGGTGTACAAGGATTTCCTGATAAAGTTGGCTTAATAACATTACTTGCAAGCTATAGTCAGTATGATAATACCACTTAATGATGCCTTAATGGTTGACTCCTTGCTGTAATGGTTGGTGTATGTGCTATGTTTTAATTGGGGATTAATAGGTGTTATTCTAGCAAGTTGTAAAGGTGTGAGTCTTGAAGGACTGAAATTGGAAACTCATGTTTGCCAACATGAGGGTTGGTCTTAATGACTGTACGCTTATGTCACACTATATATTTTTTTATATCATGGATGATAAAGGTTACGAGGATTCCCTGGCCTTCTATGATATCCCTGGTTCATGCAGCTAACATGAATTGGGACCCGACCAGGGGGTCACTGGGACCATATAGCCTGTTGGTAGTTTTATGACAGTCAAGCTACACAAGCCAGGTTAAGATTTTTAAAAAGTGCATGCTAAGCGTTGTTCCCTATCCCAGCATTTGATATATGTACGTATTGGCATATGATTATGTGTATTGGATTTTGACTAGTTTTGAACTATTGATCATGGCATTATTTTACCCTTAACCTCGAATTACATGCTAGTTCCCAACCCACTAACTATCTCCGAACATTGTATCCCTATACGATATAGGATTTGAAGGCAATTCTACTTTTTATGCATAATATTAGGTGGATCGCCTCAGTTTGTTCGTAGTTTGAAATGAAATGGTGAGATTCCATTCTTTGGAAGACTAGATCATTCCATCAGTTTCTTTCTATAAATTAGAATTAAAGATTTCACATTTTCATTGTCATTGCTAGAGTCAGGGGCTTGTCCCAACATAGGTTGCTTTTGGATTAGTAAAGGCTTTATGGGTATTACTATTGATTTGGGTATTGATGTTGACACTCTTAGATGACTTTGAGTTTATTATTTTTCTACCTTGAAATATGTTCGGAATTCAGTCATTGTTAGGTGTGTTATGTTTTGTTCGACTAGGTAAAAGGGGTGGTCTCTGGTCCTGCGTGGACTTGAGATACCCGTCATGGCCATGCGCACAGATAATATGACCATACTATGCTTTTTTCTACATAAAACAACACCAAAAACCTATAAGCCAACAAATGTACCTCCTAGTCTCAAAAGGATTACACGATCTTAGAAAGAACCCATGATCTTGGGTACGATCGTAGCTTGCAAAGTTTGTTTTGACTTAGACATTCAATGAATCAAGGTACAATCATGAAATCACTCCATGACTCATCCATTTGATCATCTAATGAATTCTAAAGAGGTAACGAGGATTGTAGTTGGTCCATAATCGTGGAATAGTTCGTACGACCCATTTCACAGCTTTTTCAGTTATGTTTTATGAGGGGCATTCTAGTTTTTTCCAGTATTTAAATCCCTAAAATACTTCATTGAATTTTCCTAAGGATAAATAATAATCCTAAATTACCCCAAACCCCTTATTACCCAAAATCAATGACATTTAGAGTAAATATAGATAAAAGAGGCATTTCTCTCTCCTAGGCAATAACTAGGGTTCATAGTCTTCAGGATTCAAAATCAAAGATTTCGCCAAGATTTTTACTTTCAGGTATGTCGAATTTCATCATTGGGTTTCACTCATTAAGTCCCAAAGTTAATTCAATTTCTTAGTTAATTCTTTCTCCAGGTTTAGGATTTTCATGAAAAGTATGAATCCTCTTATGTTGTCATTTCTTGATTTCAATTAATCCATAAATATATGGACTCCCATGAATTTTAGTATCTTTACATACTAATAAATATGAAATCTCGGTATTTTGGTTAACTCTTAACTTTTGGCTTGAGTTATGAAATTCCTTATTATGTTTAGATTATAGAATGGTCATTATTAGTTGCATTCTTCAGCGAGTTATGAACACCCGGTGACTATCATGAACTAACAGTTGAATACTCAGTCTTTTAGTTTTCATGATTTAGAAATCTTTTAGATAAAGCACTTATTTTTCAATTTCAGAACATCAATATATATTAGTTTATATTCAGCTAGTAGTAGTAGTACTTGGCAACGAGCGAACGAGTGGATGAAGACTCACCCATCAATTACGTTAAGTTATTTAGTAGAAGTTCGTCAGTCCTAGACCTAAGTCACCACCATAAGTTCTAAAGGGTCACCCGTCAGACCAGACTTTAAGACCTTAGTCCTTTTTGGACATCAGTTTAGTGGAACCACGTCACAGTGTTCGTACCTTTGGCAAGGTATAGACCACCCTTAGGGTTACAAGTTGGACTCTAGGTACCTTAGATTGAGGTATATAAGTTAATAGTATCTCTTATAGTCCAGAGTTAGACATTAAATGACTTGCATTCAGTTATACATTATGTTATTACCATTTACATGCTTATTACTTGGTCATCACATCATTTATATATTTTTCAGCTCCATGTTCAGTTTATCATGTCATGTTCATCATATATAGTATAGTTCTCATCCACATGCAAAGTATATTCAAAATACTGACTACATACTCTTTTAGCACTATTTATTTTATAATCAATAACAACAAACCCAGTTTATTCCTACATAGTGGGGTCTGGGGAGGGTATAGTGTACGCAGTCCACACCACTACCTCTAGAGAGGTAGAGAAGCTGTTTTCCATAAACCCTCGGCTCAAGATAAAAATACAGTAAACAAAATCATCAAAAGCATAGGACACAATTAAATAACATAGGTATGACATCCACAAGAATAGTACATTACCAAACAAAGGACAATAAAGTTCACCTAAATACTAACTACGACTCATCCACACCCTTAGCCCTCTATCCTAATGCTTTTCCTCCATAACTTACTATCCAGGGTCATGTCCTCGGTCAGCTGTAACTATTCCACGTCACGTTTAATCACTTCTCTCCAGTATTTCTTCGTCCTACCCCTACCCCACTTGAAACCTTTCAAGGCCAACCTCTCACACCTACGAACTGGTGCATTCGTGCCTCTCCTCATCACATGACCAAACCATCTAAACCTCACTTCCCACATTTTATTCTCCACTGACGCCTCCCCAACCTTTTCCCAAATAATTTCATTCCTAACACTGTCAGCCCTTATAACTCCACACATCCAACGCAACATCCTCATTTTTTCCACCTTCAGCTTTTGGATACAAGAATTCTTAACCAACCAATACTCTGCTCCATACAGCATAGCAGGCCGGACTGTAACTCTATAAAACTTGCCTTTCAGTTTGAGGGGCACCTTCTTATCACATAAAATTCCCGAAGAGAGCTTCAATTTTATCCAACCTACCCCTATACGGCTAGCATAATCCCATACCTATATATAGCATAGTTTGGTGAATCCTCATCATTTGAGGAATATCTTTTAGTACTTTCATTATGTTATCATTTCAATTTTAAATAGTTAGAGTTATCTAGGGCTTATCCCAGCAACTTGTCCTAGTAGAGGCTTTCAGAAAGACAGACAGACAATTAGATTTTCATTTTTTAATTTGTTCAGATGATTTCTATTTTGGTTATTAAGTTTTGTTTTGGATTTACTTATATTATTCAGACTTTAGCTTTTGCACCATCATTATCAATATTTATACACTAACTTAAGTGTCACGTCAGTCTATGGATTAACTTGGAATCACTTGTGACTTTAAGTACCACATTACAACTAGGGAGTAGTCTTGGATCGTGATAATTTATTTCATGGAAAATTTGGAAAAGAATAAGATCTTTAAAGCATGGAGTAAGAATGCCACTTGTTACCAGGAGAATGTAAATACGCAGGGATTTGGTTTACATGGCTAGGAGTATTTACCACTGGATGACTAAGACACCTTTCTCTTGGTCATAATTGGTGAACTTTTAGAAGATTATACTTCAAGGATTTTTTCTAAAGTGTTATATATGAAGGTACCTAGGAAGGAGTCTTATAAGTGCAACTTAGATACGGAATACGAAGGAAATTCTAACTTAGGAGCATTTTGCATTAGAAATGGTTTGGAGAATCTAATTTGTTCTGAAGAAAGAAGATTTCTGGATAATACTAACTTTGCAACTAAAGTTTTAGTATTGAGAATAAATTTAGAATATTGCATTAATTAGAATTATCTACCATTGATTCTAGAGACCGATTCCTTAATAGTGAAAAAAAATTGATGGTATATAGGAGGTGCCTTAGTGTATTTATATGGTGTAACACACCAAATTTTTACCTCTAAAATTTTCTTGAGTTTTGAGCTTACTTCTCATACTATGGCTCACCTAACGAGTCTTAATGTCTCCTTACGGGTCACAGGATCAAGTTGTAGGGTGACCAATGAGGGTTGTCCATGTTTTTGCTGTGACAAAAACTGGGATTTCATGACTCATAATGAATCTTTACGGGTCATAGGGTGCTTTTTATAGCTAAACTAGAGTAGGTGCCCAATGTCACAGTTGCGGTAATGACTGGCCCTACAAGTTATAAGGTCCATATATGAGTGACAGAGTACAACTCATAGGGTTAATAGTGAGGAGGTCATGTCTCTTCCCAGATAATGAGTCAAGGTGATGACTCATAACCAGACGTCATGAATCGTGATGTGACTCATAATCAATGGTGATAGTTTTTCCTGTGTTTTATTTGGGGGCATTTTGATCGTTTCCCTCATTCCCCAATTGTGACCAACGACCTTAAAAACCTTTTGGGACCTCATTATCATCTAAAAATATAATCAAACACACTCTTAAAAACTCTTAAATCTCTAAGTTAAGAACAAGCTAGGGTTTCTCAAGGTTAATCATTTAAAGCTTCCAAGTGGTGATTTCTCTCCATAATTGTGATACTCTAGGCATGTACCTCTCCCCTTAAACTTTTTTTACTTGAAGAATGTGATTAAATAGTTATTTATGTGGATTTGAATCTATTTTGATTTGGGTTGAGGGTTTTGGAAGGATTGTTACTTAATTTGCATAGCCATGGTTTTTATACAAAGTGTTCATGTTTTATTTGTGTATTTTGAAACCCATTAAGGTGCATGGGAAGGGTGAATGGAATGGGGGTCAAGGTATTCCCCCAATTTGATTGTTTTTGTTTGGAATTTGGTTTTTGGAAATTGTATTCCCTCAACCCACTTGCATAATTGGATTTGAAATATGGTTATTCACATGATTTGGCTTACTTCCCTAAACTATTGCATTGCATAAATTTTTAAATGGATAAAAAGGTTTTTAATGGCCTTGTTTGCCATGTTTATATATTAAACTTTATTTAATGAACAAAAGGGTGTGTAATTCCCCCTAGTTGATGGAATTAGTATGGCATAATTATAAGTTTGCAAGAATAATAGTATGACGATAGCTATGGTTGATGCCTCAATGGATAATTCCTTGGTTAAATGGATGGGTTATGTGAAACTTATTTTAATCGAGCTTAAAGAAGGTTGTGTAGTTGAGCCGTAAAATTGAAGGTCCTGAGGGACGAATACTGAAAACCATGTTTGCTGGTATGGGTGTTAGTCTTTATGACTATGTGCATAGTTTACACATTACAGATATGTATATATTTTGGAATGGTTATAACCTTGATTTTTTGGCCCTTCTTTGGATTTCTCTAGTTCGTACGACTAATATACACTACGACCCAACCAGCAGGGAGAGAGTTGGACCCAACTAGCAGAGGGGAGCTAGATCTATATAGCCTGTGGGTATGAATGACGATTTGAGCTACACAGTCCAAGCTAATGTGTTAAATTTCATGCTAAACCTTGTTCTCTATCCCGGCATACTATATACATATTTCTATATGATTATATACATATCACTTTTAATGATTTTAGAATGACTTAATCATGGCATTATTTTATCCCTTCCCTGAGTTACATACTAGTGCTCACCCTGCTAACCATCCTCGGAAGCTATATTCCCATGTGATGTAGGGTTCGAAGATACTTTTGCTTTTCTTAAACAGTAATAGGCTATTTTGGTTTGTTCGCTGGTCTATCTTGAAGTAGTGAGCTTTCATTCTTTGAAAAGCATATTATCTTAAAGGCATTGTTTCAGTTATGTCTAGACTATTCCTTTTGGACTCATTTTTTCTATGGTCGGGAGCATGTCCTGACTTTACTTGTTCTTGGTTATTAGAGGCTTTGTGGATTACTGTGGATTGGTATGGATGTTAAAGTTCTTAAATTTATTTCTAAGCTATTAGCTTAACTATCTTGTTATATGTTTGGAACTCAACTCTATCTTGTTATATGTTTAAAATTTATCCACTGCTAGTTGTATTATGTTCTAGCAGGCTGGGGTAAATGGGGTGGTCTCCGATCCTTGATGGACATGAGATACCCGTCATGGCCATGCCCTGTACGGGTCGTGACATATGGAGATCAAGAGGATTAAAGCATTATTAAGGGATAAGAATTCTAGTAGTGAAACACACTTATAGAGAAGGTAAGAAGTTAGTAGACTTTTTTGCCAATCAGATTTTTGTGGGTACAGATATATTGATGTATTCAATATTGTGTGAAATTCAAAGGGATGCAAAAGTCATATAAAACAAGGATAAAGATCAAATACTAAACCTTAAAATTAAAAGTTTTAAAATGGAACCTTTAATAATAGGGGGAGACAGTTTCAGTAAAGCATGGACAAACAATGCAAATACATGAATTCATCAAGGCATACATGAGTAGACAAGGATCAGCACAAAGGGATAGCAAGACAAATTTTTCATGACAACATGGAAAGGGATAGAGTTAGCGAGGAATAAAAGAACAAACAGTGCAAAAATATTTATGGGAAATATAAACAGGTTCAAGTAATTGGATCTGTACCTATAAATGGTAAATATAAAGATTTTGCATACTTCTATAAGGAGGATTCTACCATGAGTTCATTCTATCAAGGAAGGGAAACAAAAAGGAATTTATGAATTGTTGTGAGATATATCAAACAGAGCATGTATAGTCAAAATTGGAAATTCTTATGGAATAAGCTCATACCCAAAAAAGTTGAAGATGGAACCTCAGCTTCATCTTTTTTAAACAATAGTATCATCTCTTTGTTGACCCCAACCTATCAAGAAATTAAAATTAAAGTGAAGCTAAAATTCTTAGTCGATTTATTAGTACTTATCTCGATTGCGGGAGCTTCGATTTATGGTAGGAAGAGTTGAAAAAGTCTTTATTTAGAAGCTCTAACAATAAAAATATGGAAAATGACCTAATGGGTCTTTGTAAAATCAAATTAAATAAAGACTTTGAAAAAGTCTTTATTTAGAAGAGTTGAAAAAGTCGTTTGGATTTTACAGCCAATTCCTTATTTAGAAGTCATTCCTGGTTCCAAATGGCCACCGAGCAAAAACTTTAGGCAAACAATATTGGATGAAAATTTAGACTACATCAGCAGCTTTGGAATATTGATTTTAGGCTAGTTAGACCTTTGGTTCAAGTCCTGATACACTCGAGCTCATTTCAACCTATTGGTCAGAAAGTTGGAAATAAAGAAATATGGGTATAGGACCCAGACTTAATCGAAATGGCCTCAGATTAAAAATATAACTTTGCCATTTATTTGAAATGTTATATCTAGTGTGGTTACATAGTTTATTTTTGTATATCAGATTTCGAATGAATCCTGAGGCATTGGCGAAAACTTAAAATTTTTCCAAGTTTCAGTTGTCACTAGTGCACAGAAAGTACTGTGCTCGTACAAAGGAGGATAGCGATCATCATACCTGCTTCTGCACTTAAGTAGTGTGATTGTATACCCTATTGTATGATTACCATACCTGATTAGCTACTATAGGTACAAAATGACCCCTTAGGCCACGTTTTGGTCATTTTCCACTCATCCATGAGAGCCAAGAACCCTAAAAGAGTGTGATAATTTTAAACTAAGTCTTGGGGGTGAATTGGGAGCTTGATTAACATATATTTTGCCAATATCTTTGAATTCAAGGTAATTCCTTCAAATTCATGCTTGAATTTCTTAAATTTTGACCAAACCTCCAAATCCTTTAGGGCTTGATTTTAACCAAAACATAGCTTGGATTTCACCCATTTTTGAGGGTTTTAATTCCATGAGCTTGATATCATGTTGGGTTGGTCTGGAAACTGTATATTTTCATGAGTGGGATCCACATGGGGGTTTTGGTATGATTTTTTGGACCCAAAGCACAATGATGCAATATAGGTATCGATATTCTTGTATTGATGCGTAAAATTTAATTTTTATAGTTGGCATCTTGAAGAGGCTTCTTAGAAGGGAAAAGTGAAGGTTTAGCAGATTGTTGCGCATTCTTTGGTGTTGAGGTAGGCTAGGTTTAGACCTTGTTAGATTAAGCTACTTCATAGTATATTTATGATATTGTGTTGGATTGGTATGGGTTTTAGGTGTTGGTTTAATGAATTGCAAGACTTGGGGTTAGTTGGGCCGTTAGGCTATTTTGACACCATAAGCTTGAATCCTTTAGATTGTTTCTTTGTGCTTTAAATAAATTGGACTTCATCACTCATGATTAGTATGAGAATGACTATGTTACTCAGATTAGGCATAATTAACCTAGTTACTCATGTTTTAGGGGAATTCCAATCTTAAGGCTAATTAAGGCTTGTTCGACACCTAATGGTGAAATTACATACCTTAAACCTAGTTCGGGTAGAAATTTGCTAAATTAGAATTTAAGGATTAGAGTGGAATCTTAACCACCTTAGGAGATTACATGCTATTTTTGGTGAACCTTTATGCTTGTTAGACTCTTGAAAATGCCTATTGAGGCAATAGTGAGAAATGTTGATACTTAATCATTATGTGGGTGAATTTGAGGAATAATTCCATTGCTATTTATACTATTGATGATGTTATAAATTATTATGATGAAGGCTACGATACTTATGATCGGTTTAATTCTGAGTCTTGATGATATTTATAACCGGTTCAATTTCAAGTCATGATGATATTTATGATTGGTTCAATTCTGAGACTTGTTGATATTTATGACCAGTTCAATTTTAAGTTTTAATGATATTTATGACTCGTTAAATTTTGAGTCTTGATGATACCTATGACCTGTTTGATTCTGAATCTTGATGTTATTTATGACCGGTTCAATTCTGAGTCTTATGAATATTTATGACTAGTTCAATTCTGAGTCTTGATGATATTTATAACTAGTTCAATTTTGAGTCTTGCTGATATTTATGACCTATTTAATTTTGAGTCTTAATGATATTTATGACGAGTTCAATTTCAAGCCTTGATAATATGTACTACTGATTTTATTTTGGATTGATGATTATAAATATTCCATGATGCAATATCGTATTAAAAATGATGTTGGCTAATATTATGATGGCTAATGATAGAGGATGCCTAGTTGGTAAAAATGGTGAATAGTGTATATACGGTGGCTAGTGATAAATAATGCTAGTGATTAGAGGAATTAATGGCTAACTAGTGGATTGTGGGATATTATTGGTACATTATTAAGTGATGGTATCATGTCGAATGGTGATGAATTGTGAGATGATGGTTGAATTATGGTGATAGTTAGTGTAAATAATGCATGCGTAAATTATTTTATCTTTGTGTGTACTCTCCAGTAGTATGGGATGTTGTGATGAGTTCATTTCTTTTTGCACCAATTGGCGTATAGGAACCAATTTTGTTATTATGGTTGCTCGTGTTTGATCTCCTTTCATTATGTCATTTTTATTATTTTGGATTATATTCTAATTATGTATAGCGGTGATAGAGATGATTTTTGTTCAATTCTGTACCTTGACTTGGTTATGATTATCTTACATTATATCATTTTTATATCCTAATTTATCCCATTCAACCGATGATGCCTACTGAGTACCCATTGTTTTGGTACTCATACTATACTTTTATACCTTTTTTATGAATATCTAAGTATTAGCATTCGTTGTTGACCATTGTTTATAAAAAGTTGTTCTTTTGGAGATAGAGTGAGCACTTGGAGCTCTGAGTCAGCCATTTCCTTCTATCTTATTATTATTTAGTCTTTTGTATCAAGATAGATGTATTTACTATATTTTGAGTCTTTTGAGTTGTATTATTGATATTAAATGCTCTTGTACTGGCGAAACCAGGTCATAGGATTGGTATTCGTGTGTTGACTTATTTATGTATTTAGAACACTATGGTTGTTTATAACTTGTGTTCATTAAATTTGGCCTATGTTGGGCATTCACTATCGAATTAACCTATTGTGTTAGCTCTGGATTATGGGATTGGTTCGCCTACAGGAAGGATTTAGTATGTTCCATCATGACTCATAAATCAGGTCGTGACAAATTAGTATCAGAGCCTAGTTTTCACCAGTATTATTGGTATAAGAGTAAGTGTCAAGTAGAGTTCTGTGGATCGGAACATTGACGTCCATTTCCTATCTTCAAGAGGCTATGATACATTATTAGGATTTCTTTACTTCTTCACTCATATCATGCTAAGAGTCTGAGTTGGTTTATAGAAGCATTCCTTTGACTTTACTCTTTTGCAGATAGCCAGGACACGTGTTAGTAAAACACGAGATGAAGGTCTTGAGACTGAGCCTAGGGATTATTCTCCTGTTTATAGATGACCTAGAGGTTATGGAGATCCTCATGGTGTGTCCCCATCTAGGGGACAGTATAGGTCACCTTCCCCAGACCTTATTCTTGTACCTGAATAAGAGTTTCTTCCGCCACAGCTAGCGGTGGGCCAGGGACTAGCCCAGGATCCACTAGGGTTTGTTCTTTCCTCATTGCTCAGAGCATTAATTCAACATTTAGGGAAGTTAGTGGTGTGTCATTTGATGGTGCACAGTCTACTGATCAAAGTGGTACTGATGCGGGGCCGCAGCCTATAGCTGCGACTCCTAGAGTTGAGATTCCTCCTGCACCGGTAGATGCTCAGCAAGTGGTTGCTCATCCTGCTATATCTTATGAGAAGTAAAAATCTAGATTGAGGATAGCTGGGATATCTCAGTTGGTAGAGCAGAGGACTGAAAATCCTCGTGTCAATAATTCAAATATGGTTCCTGGTACATAATAAATTTGTATGGGTTTATTTTTACTAGAATTAATTTCTAATTAATTAATATGAATCAACATACATATTCTTTTAGAGTCTAGATTAGAATAATAACTTTATCTAGTTTGGAGAGATATACCCTATCTATGTTCTAGATGGGTAGAGTTTCTTAGATGAAGTATCGAAAAGAATTAGATTCTATCTTTCATAGAATTTTGAGATTAGCTTCACCTAGATTTTTTTGGTGCTTCAAACGAGGATGCATATGAGTTTCTGACTGCATGTAAGGATAGGATTCATGATTCTGGCCTTGTTGAGACTTGTAGTGTGGATTACACCATATTTTAGTTGGACTAATCTGCTTGTCAATGGTAGAGAGGTTATGTGGATTCTAGGACAGCTGGATATTCTCCCTTGACTTGGACTCAGTTCTCCAAGATGTTCTTGGAGAAGTATTTGTCTTTTAACCTTAGAGATCATTTGAGGGGTCAGTTCTCTAGATTAGAGCAGGACTCTATGATAGTTGCAGAGTATGAGGCTCATGTATATGAGTTATCTAGGCATACGACTTTTGTTTTGGATATTAAGTATGAGAGGGTTTATTACTTTATTAAAGGATTGAGACTCCCTATTCGTATGTCTACTCAGAGTTTGGTCACTACAGGTAGGTCTTTTACTGAGGTTTTGGACTATTCTCGAATGATGGAGGAGATACATTATGAGGCCCAAGGGGGGAAATGATAAGAGGGCGAGATATTAGGAAAGTTTCACTAGGATTCATAGTAGTTCCTAATTCAGAGGTTGTAGTTCTCAGTGTAGGTATTCTCCGTGTCCATCCTATCAACCTCAAACTCAGCCTAGTCGACTGGTTTATGCAGATCTTCAGATTACTAGTGAAAGTCAGTCTAGTGCTAGTAATCGCCCCGATCAGGGCAATGGTCAGTCATTTAGGGGTTTGTCCTCTGGTTATTCTAGTTGTGGTGTCTATTCTGAGCCAATTAGATCTGTTGGTTTTGGTTTAGCTTAGAGGTTGTGTTATGTTATAGGTCTTCTGATTATTTTATGCATGAGCGCCTAGTCGTGGAGCGATTGTTATTTCATCACAGGGGGATTTCCTTATTAGATTTGTTCACCCCTAAGCTAGAAGTGGTGATCATGGTCGCAGGGGTGGTTCCTAGGGTACTCAAAGAGGTTCTTAGGAAGGTAGAAGAGAATGTCGATTAGTTGCCCAGCCAGGTGGCGAGTGTGGCCAGTTGTATGCAGTACCTTCTAGGCCCGAGGCTGAGACTTCGGATGCTGTTATTACAGGTATGATTTTGGTGTGTCGCCAGTCAACCCTTGCTTTATTTAATTTGGGATCCACTTATTCTTATATTTCTGCTTATTACGCACTATGATTGGAGATAGCTAGTGGTTTATTATCTATGCCATTGTGTGTATCTACTCCGGTGGGTGATTATTTTATAGTGGATTGAGTATTCATACCATGTATTGTGACAGTTAGTGATGTTGATGATGATCTTATAATTTTGGATATGGTGGATTTTGATGTGATTCTAGGCAAGGATTGGTTATCCCACTATCATGCGGTCATGGATTGTTTTGCCAAGACCATTACCTTAACCATTCTCGGTATAACCCCAGTCTTGTGCCAGTGAGTTGTTAGACATAAGCTGACAGGGATTATCTCTTATATGTGTGCTAGTACACTTATTTTGAGGGTTTGTAAGTCTTATCTCACTTATATTTGTGATACTAGTACAGAGAGTCCGTCATTATACACTATTTCTGTTGCTTGTGAGTTTCCTAATGTGTTTCCTACTGACTTGCTTGGTATTTTCCCTATCCATGAGATTGAGTTAGTTATTAATCTCGAGCTTGGCACCAGACCTATTTCTATAAAACCTTATAGTATGGCTCTTGTCGAGCTTAAGAAGTGGAATTCTCAGCTTCAGGACCTTTTTGGTAAGGGTTTTATTAGATCAAGTGTCTTCTTAGGGAGCTCATTTATTGTTTGTGAAGAAGAAAGATGGTTCTATGTGCATTGTATCGACTATAGGCAGCTAAATAAGGCGACACCATTCTCCTATATCTCGCATTGATGATTTGTTTGACCAGTTTAAGGTTGCAGTCGTGTTTTCTAAGATTAATTTGAGGTCTGGTTACCATCAATTGAGGATCTAATATGAGGATATCCTGCAGATGGCTTTTGGGACGTATTATATCCATTACGAGTTCTTAGTGATGTCTTTTGGGTTGACTAATACCCCATCTGCGCTCATGGATTTGTTGAACCGAGTATTCAGGACTTATTTGTATTCCTTCATGATCATGTTCATTGATGACATCCTTGTGCATTTAAGGAGTAGTAAGGAGCATGCACGGCATTTGAGAATTGTGTTCTAGACTTTGAGAGATCATTTGTTTTTTGCCAAGTTCTTTAATTGTGAGTTTTGGCTTAAGTCGATGACATTTCTTGGACATGTGGTGTCTAACAAAGGTATTATAGTAGACCCAACCAAGACTGAAGCGATTTGTGATTGGGCTAGACCTACATCTCCGATTGAGGTTCATAGCTTCATTGGTTTGGCCGATTGTTATAAACATTTCTTTAAGGGTTTTGCTACTAGTTCAGCCCTCTATGACCAGATTCACTAGGAAAAAAGTTCCTTTTTATGGTCTGATAAGTGCGAGTCGAGGTTTGGAAAGCTCAAGGACTTTCTTACTTTAGCCCCTGTGTTAGCTCTTCCTATTGAGGGTAAGGGATTCACTATGTTTTATGATGCTTCTGGTGTTGGTCTAGGTTATGTATTGATGCAATAGAGTCGTGTTATAATTTATGCCTCTAGACATCTTAAGGTGCAGGAATGCTACCCCGCTCATGATTTTAAGTTGGCGGCGGTAGTTTTTACGCTTGGGATTTGGAGGCATTATTTATATGGTATGGGTTGTGAGATTTTCAGTGATCATCATAGTCTTTAACATCTTATAAGCCAAACAGATCTTAATGCTCGACAGCGTAGATGGATGAAGTTACGTAAGGACTATGATATTTTCATCTTGTATCATCCAGGCAAGGAAAATGTGGTTGCAGATGCCTTAAGTTGCAAGGCAGTGAGTATGGGTAGCTTGGCTTGCATTTTGGTTTCTCATAGGTTGTTAGCACGGGATATTGAGTCCTTAGCTATCTTGATGCTTCTCCATGATATTTTGGATCCTAGGAGGATTTTGGCTAATGTGGAAGCGAGGTCCTCACTATTTGAGCAGATTCGGGATCGTCAGTTTGAGGATAGTAAGCTTTTCTTCCTTCATTATCAAGTGTTTAGTGGTGACTTCGAGAGGCACATTATTGATTCAGAGGGTATTTTAAGGTTTGATATATATATTTGTGTTCCTCAACTTGATGATACTATTCGGTTGATTTTGTATGAGTCTCACAACTCTAGATATTTTATCCACCCCGTCACAGCCAAGATGTACAGAGATTTTATACAACACTATTGGCGGAGTCATATAAAAAGGGATGTGATAGACTTTGTATCTCATTACCTATGTTGTCAGCAAGTAAAGGCCGAGCATCAGTGACTTGGTGGATTGACTCAGAGGTTACCCATTCCTGAGTTGAAATGGGAATGGATTACCATGGATTTTGTTAGTAGTTTTCCTCATTCTTCTCGTGGTTCTGATGGTATATGGGTTATTGTGGATCGTTTAACCAAGTCAGCATATTTCATTCTGATTCGGATGACCTTCAGTGCTAAGAGATTAGCCTATATCTATGTTTGGGAGATAGTTCATTTGCATGGTGTGCCCATTTCTATCATTTCAGACCATGGTTACATGTTCACTTTGAGGTTTTGGAGGGCATTTCAGGAGGATTTGGTACTCATGTAGATTTGAGTACAGCTTTTCTTTTGCAGACCGATGGTCAGTTCGAGCCGACTATTCAAGTTCTTGAGGACATGCTCTGAGCTTGTGTTCTAGATTTTGGAGGCCAATGGGAGCAGCACTTAGCCTTCACATATTTTGCATATAACAATAGTTATTGTTCAAGTATTAAGATGGCGCCTTTTGATTCTTTGTATGGTAAGAGATGTCGTTCTCCAGTTGGATGGTTTGAGACCTCTGAGATTAGGCCCTATGGTACAGATATGCTTCAAGAGTTGTTGGTTAGAGTCAAGGTGATTTAGGATAGGTTGAGAGCAGCTCAAAGTGTCCAGAAGACATATGCAAACCATAGGTTTTATGCCTTGAGATTTGGAATTTGTGATTGTGTATTCCTTCGTGTATCGCCCATGAAGGTTGTGATGAGGTTTGTGAGAAAGTGTAAGCTCAGTTCGAGATATGTTGGACCTTTTGAGATTCTTTGTGCAGTTGGTGAGGTAGCCTATGAGTTAGCTTTGCTTACAAATTTTTCTACTATTTATCCAATTTTCCATGTCTTTATGTTGCGGCAATACATTCCTGATATTTCTCGTGTGCTTAGATGGGACTCAGTCTAGTGGTATGAGCGTTTGACCTTTGTAGAGGAGTCAGTGCTCATTTTAGCTAGTGATGTGAGGTGGTTGTGCACTATGGATATTCCTATAGTTAAGGTTCAGTGGAGACACCGCCCAGTGAAGGAGGCCACTTGGGAGATCGAGAGCGAGATGCGGGTTCAGCATCCTCACCTATTTTAGACTTTAAGTATTTTTTAATCTCTAACTTTCGGGTGATGAAAGTTCCTTTAGTAGTGGATCTTATAATAACCCTTCAGGTCATTTGCCATATTTCAACTTATTTTCACCGTTAAAGGTTATTCATAGTTGTCCCAAGTCATTTATGACTTGCTGGAACTGACAGTGCAGTTATCGGACAATTTATTTGATTTTTAGAGTCAATTTCCTATTTAGAAGTATTTCCTGGTTTAAACGGCCACCAAGCAAAAGCTTCAGTAAAACAATCTCAAATGCAAATTCAAACTATGCTAGCAGCTCGACAATATCAATTTTAGGCAAGATAGACCTTTGGTTAGAGTGTCGATGCACCCGAACTTATTTCGACCTATTGATTGAAAAGTTGGATATTTGGAAATATAGGTGTGGGACCCAAATTTAATCAAAAAAACCTCGGATTGAAAACCTGACCTCGCCATTGCGTCCAAAACGTCGAATTTAGTGTAGTTACATAGTTCATTTTCGCATCTTGGATTCTGAATGAATCCCAAGGCATTGGCAGAAACTTGGAATTTTCCCGAGTTTTAGCTGTTAGCACAGCTGACAGCAAGTACTGCGATCGCACAAGGGAGGATGGCGATCTCCATACCTGATCCTGTACTCAAGTTGTGCAATTGTACACCTTGTTGTGCGATTGTCATACCTAATTACATGCTATGGGTATAAAATGACTACTTAGGCCGCGTTTTGGTCATTTTCCACTCATCCATGAGAGCTAAGAACCCTAAAAGAGTGTGATAACTATAAATTGAGTCATGGGGGTGACTTGGGAGCTTGATTAACATATATTTTACCAATATCTTCAAATTTAAGGTAAGAATCCTTCAAATTCATGCTTGAATTTCTTGTTTTTTTTACCAAAGCCCCAAATCCTTTAGGGCTTGATTTACCAAAACATAGCTTAGATTTCACCCATTTTTTAGGGTTTTGATTCAATGAGTTTGATATTATGTTGGGTTGGTCTCGAAAATGTTTATTTTCTTGAGTGGGATCCACACAGGGGTTTTGGCATAATTTTTTGGACACGAAGCACAGTGGTGCAATATAGGTATCGATGTTCTCGTATTGATGAGTAGAATGTGTTTATTATAGCTTGGCATCTTGAAGTGACTTATCGAAAGAGAAAAGCAAAGATTTAGCAGATTGTTGAGCATTCTTCGGGGTTGATATAGAGGTTTAACCCTTGTTAGATTGAGCTACTTCATAGTATATTTATGATATTATATTGGATTGTGATAGGTTTTAGGTGTTGGTTTGATGGATTGCAAGACTTGGGGTTAATTTGGACTTTTAGGCTATTTTGACACTATAATCTTGTTTCTTTGTGCTTTAGATGAATTGGACTTCATCACTCATGATTAGCATAAAAATGACTAAGTTACTCTAACTAGGCATACTTAACCTAGTTACTCATGTTTTAGAGAAATTTTCTATCTTAGGGCTAATTAAGGCTTGTTCGACACCTAAAGGTGAAAATAGATACCTGTAATGCCCCGAAATCGGATCCCGAGACGTCACACGGTGCTTAAGGTCACAAATGACCCCAAGCTAACCCTTCATCTGGCATAACCCAAAGCAACTGAATAAAATACATAAAATAAAAGGAATAATGCGAAAACAACCCATAACTTAGTCTGACCAACATGAAAGTAAATTTACACGGTCATAATTCTGCTCATATATATACAAATCTGAAACTGAATACACTGACTACTAGTGACTGTCTATGAAGCCTCTACTAGCATTGATCAAAGATAGCCTGGTCATGACTCCCAACTACCCCTACTCAATACGACTAAATACAGAAAATACAATACACCTCAAATCTGAACAACTCAAGCCCCTAAATCAAAAGGACTAATCACCTGTCGATCGAGAGTTGCGATCGAGCTGAACATGATATGTGCGCTACAGCTTGTACCTACATTTTGGTAAGAATGTAGCCCATGAAAATATGTGGGTCAGCACTTTGAAATGTACTGAGTATGTGGGGGTGTATGCAACAATATAAATAGTATAATCAATTTCATGAAAACATGCATACGGACAATGATGACTCACTTGGCTTGAGTTATATCAAATCATACTTTTTGTAATTTCATATTAAACAGTTCATATGATAAAATCTCATAATCCACATAAATCATTATAAATCATAAATTATGATAAATCATCATAAATTATCATATCGTCAAAAGTCATCATAGGTAATTATAAATCATCATAAATGACCATAAAACATCATAAACATCTCAACTCTGACTCAAATCTCGGAGTGACTCGGTAATTCAAGAAACTTAATCTTATGGACACGGGATTTTCCTATAACCGACAACCCTACGTGAGCTACGTGGAATACTAACGTTTGAAACCCCCACTGGCGGGAGCGTCATACTCTTTGCCAGGGAGTACGACCTTAAAACTGCAATAATCACAATCGGGCTCTCTGGCCAATAATATCATCATCAAACAACCCTACGGTGGTACATAGGTTTGGAAAAATACCAAATTTCCCTCTCGGTGCTAAGTACTACTACCCGACAAGCTCAGAACGCGTTAGGAAATCCACCACAACATCACAAGGGTCTATCATGAAGACCAAATCAAATCTCTTTCTCATTTATCAAATCATATCAATTTATGGATTCCTAACTCAACACATTTTAGCTCAAAACATTTTAATCTTCCTCAACATCCACAAGGTATCAATGCATTGAACTATAACCGACTCGACATTTGGACAAGGATATAAAGACTCAATACATAATATTTTCAATAATTTAACTCATCAAAATCATTCGAAAAATACCAAGTCTCATTGCAACTTCGATATCAATAGACCCAATAACTCAAATCGTCATAAGGAAGCTCAAAATTTGACACATGGCTCAAAAATACTTGAAAATACCAATAATTCATTCTTTAACTTAAAACGTGGATACATGTTCAAAATATATCAATTCTTGATAGAAACACCAAGAATCCCAATATTAAATCTCAATTCATAGAACGAAAATAGTCAAATACTTATGTGATTCAAAACTTACAATTCAAATCTTTATAAGTTCATAATCGAATTATTTAGACATAATTCAACTTACAAAACCATATGAATCCATTAAATAATCATAATTGGCAAGCTTGAACAATTTACATATATACATAATCAAAATCTCATGGTAGGATATCTTGGAAATAAATTCATTTGCCAAACTCTTAATAATCCATAATAAAAATTAAAGATACGGGCACAAGAACGGAAGAATTATTCTTGTTCAAACCCCACATACCTTAAAATTAAAGATTAGAATGAATTCTTGCCTTGGAACACTATTCACAAAATTGATTGGTGCATCTCGAAGAGCTCGAAATGGGGACTTCATTTATCGGATTAATTTGAAATTTCCATGGTGGAATTGGAAGATTTAGGAAGGGAAAATTAGAGGTTTAGGGTTTCTTTCTTGGAATTTTTTTTTTTTCTGAAAATAACAAACTTTGGTGCCCAAAATCAGTTTTTATTCTTATTTTCATGAAATGGGGTAAGGCTGAAATGACTGGATTGCCCCTAAGGAAATTGATAAATGACAGAAAAATCCTGCGTACCTTGGCCACGAAAAACTGAATAACTCTTCATTCGGGTATTGGATTTTTGCGAAATTTATATCGTTGGAAAGATAAAGATCTTTAATTTTATACATGGTAGGCCACCCAATTCATCATATATAAGGAGTTATGATCGACCTAAGTTGACCCAAATCAAATCCGTCCCTCAGTTACTGATTTGACATGCTGAAATAAATTGATCATAACTTATTACTCTAATGTTGGAATGGGGTGAAACCAATTGCATTGGAAAGAATACTCAAAGAGCTTTCATTTGATATATAGAAAATCTCCCAGTTTCTTATATTCAGGAAGTGATGATCATTTAAATTTGGCCCTGAAATGCTGAAAATTTTTGGAGCATGCTAATCGCATGGTGCCACTATTTTGGGCACCCAAACGTGCCCTTATGCTACTCCAAAAATTCTGAAACTCACTCGGGATGTATTAAGAACTTTCTCCATCACAACGCAACTTGAAAATCAAAAAAAAATATTGGAAGGGTCGTCAAATAAATACCCGAAGATCAGAGGTTTAAATGAGAAAGTTTCAACACTTAGCAAATTTTTTTTTGAGTGCTAAGATTCTCTTAGCAAGATAAAAAGGCTTTAACGACTTGAAACATTTGGGAGCGAAATATTTAACGGAAAAAACTCGGGGTATCATAATACTTTAAGCCTAGTTCGGGTACAAATTTACCTATATTGAAATTCAAGGATTAGAGTGGACTCTTAACTCACCTTAGGATATGACATACTAGTTTTGGTGAACCTTTATGCTTGTTAGACTCCTGAAAAGGCCTATTGAGGCAATAACAAGAAATATTGATACTTAATCATTATGCTGGTGAATTTGACGAGTAATTCCATTGTTATTTATGCTATTGATGATGTTATCATGACGATGGTTATGATATTTATGATCGGTTCAATTTTGAGTCTTGATGATATTTATGATCGGTTCAATTTTTAGTCTTGATGATATTTATGACCGGATCAATTTTGAGTCTTGATGATATTATGACCGGGTCAATTTTGAGTTTTATTGATATTTATGATCGGTTCAACTTTGAGTCTTGTTGATACTTATGATAGTTCGATTTTAAGTCTTGATGATATTTATGACCGGTTTAATTTTAAGTCTTGTTGATTTTTATGACAGGTTCAATTTTGAGTCTTGATGATAATTATGACTGGTTCAATTTTGAGTCTTGATGATACTATTGACCGATTGGATTCTGAGTCTTGATTATATTTACTTTCAATTTTATTTTGAATTGATGATTATGATTATTCCATGATGTAATATGGTATTAAAGACGATGTTGGTTAATATTATGATGTCCAATAATAGAGGATACCTAGTTGGTAAAAATGGTGAATAGTGTATGGAGGGTGGCTAGTGATAAATAATGCTAGTGATTAAAGGAATTAATTACTAACTAGTGGATTGTGGATATTATTGGTAGATTGCTAAGTGATGGTATAATGCCGAATGGTTATGAATTGTGAGATGATGGTTGAATTATGGTGATAATTAGTGTAAATGGTGTATGTGTAAATTATTCTATCTTTGTGCTCTCCGGTAGTATGGAATGTCGTGATGAGTTCTTTACTTTTTGTATCAATTGGTGTACGGGAGTCAATGTTGTAATTATGGTTGCTTGTGTTTGATCTCCTTACATTATGTCATTGTTATTATTTTGATTTATTTGCTAATTATGTATAGTGATGATGGAGATGATTCAGGTTCGACTTTGTACCTTGACTTGGTTATGATTATCTTGCATTATATCATCTTTATATCATGATTTAGCTCAGTCGATCAATGATTTCTACCGAGTACCCGTTGTTTTGGTACTCACACTGCACTTTTGTATCTTTTTGGTACAGATTCGAGTACTAGCGTTCATTGTTGACCATTGTCTGTATAGAGTTGACATTTTGGAGATACGGTGAGCTCTTAGAGTTTTGAGTCTCCCATTTTCTTCTATCTTATTGTTATTCAGTCTTTCATATCGAGGCAGATGTATTTACTATATTCTGAGTCTTTTGGGTTGTATTATTGACATTATATGCTCTTATACTGGCTCTACCAGGTCATGGGATTGGTATTCATTTGTTGACTTATTTATCTATTTAGAACACTATGGTTGTTTAAAATTTTTGTTCATTGAATTTGGCCTATGTTGGGCATTTCTTATTGAATTAACCCATTGTGTTAGCTTTGGGTTATGGTATTGGCTTACCTATAGGCAGAATTTAGTAGGTGTCATCATGACCTGTAAATTGGGTCGTGATAGATTTCATGGCATTTGTGAGATGAGGTAAATGCCCTAAACTTGTCCACAAAATTTATTTTAGCACTTTAACTTTATTGGCAATTATTTATCCCCCTAAACAACTTTTAAATAAATTAAATACCACCCTAAAAATATAATATCACTCTCATAATGAAAAGTGCATTACACATTCCCACGTCAATGCCATGAAAGAAAATTATATGTGTGTGTATAATAAAAATATAAGGAATAAAGAAAATATCCCCATACTCAATTCTTTCTTCTTCAACCCCCTGTCTCTTCATCTACAAATTCTTTAACTCCCATCTACATCACCTTTATCTGCAAACCCCCCACCGCGCACTGCCGACCCCACGCTAAATCCTTTCTTCTTCGGATCCTCCACCCCCTACTTTATCTGCAACCCCCATTTTTCACCAACCCAATTTGAACTCGGCCTATTTTTTTAGGTCTATTTTTTTTTTGGATCCAAATCTTTGAGATTTGATTCTTGAAAAACTATAATTGTAATGCAAAAGAATTTAGAGATAGAAAAAATACTAATTTTGTTTGTCAAACTCAAAGTGATTGTTATTTTTTTAGGGAATTTTTATTTGATTTAGTTTTTTTCTTTCAATCTTTTTCTTTGATTCAATCCAGTATGAATTTATCAGTCTTTTTTACATAGGTATTTTCATTTTGTTTCTCAAAATAAGAATCTGTTAAATATAAAATTAATTTAACTATGATGAAAATTAATTTTGATGGAATAAATTGTGTTTTCTTAAAGATCTTTTCATAAGAAGCTAGCCTTATTGTAGGAATCCATATAAAAAAATATTTTGGTACGTATTTGGTTAAAGTTGGTTGATAGGTAGCAGTAAAAAAAATAGAAGAACAAGAAAAGATGAGGTGGTGGGTGTAGGGAAGAAGAAGGAAGGGGCGTGATTGAAAATAAAGAAGTGGGCCTCTTTTGTTTTTATTTATTTTTAATTTTTTGGCCTTTTCGTGTAGAGCTTAATAAATTTTATCACATTAACTATCGGGGTTGTATAAAATTTATTTAAAAGTTGTTTAGGATGAAAAAGAATTATCCATAAAGTTAAGGTGCTAAAGTGAATTTTGTGGACAAGTTTAAAGGTGTTTTGATATATTTTATAAAAAAAAAAAAAATTAAAGATACATCAAATACAGGCTACAACTATCAATTTTTTCTGCTAGCAAAAGTCACAATCAATTACATCAGGTCGTCACAAAAAATGAACTGGTGCGAAAAAATTGATGATGGGTGAGGTGCACCCTATCATAATTGTGTGAGGATCATTATTAATTGACATATGTACATTATGGATCCACTCCATAAATGTCTAATTCCAATTTAGTTTCTCTCTCTTCACCCACCAACCAACTCGAACCTATCATTGGTAAGCTTGACAATAATTTTTTTTATTTTTGATTTATTTACACGACATGATGAATTAATTAGTAATGCCTAGTAATTTATATTCTCGTACTTAATTAATTAAGATCATTAATGATGAAGAAAGATGGGGATAAAAATAAAGGCTTTGATTTTTAGTTTATTAAGTTACATTTGATCAAGAGTAAATTTTCATAAAGTTAATCTTCTTGTTTCTTTTTGGCAAATTAATGCCAATACATCATAACTGCTAAGCAACTTTATTCCATGGTGAATTTTTTAATTGAATATTTTATAATTAATTAGTACGCGTAATTACTAAATAATTGATATTAAATAGGCATTTGACCATGAAAATTAAAAAATAAATTAAAGTTGAAGTTGGAGTAGGAATTATGTTTGGCTATACTTCTTTTTAGTGTTACGGTTGATAATTCTTAACGTAGATATTTAGAGTTAACCGAATTAAATATGATTGTAATAAATAGTGTGAGTTTACCTCATATTTCATGAAAATCATATTAATTTTATTATAATATACTTCAAATCAAACTAAAAAAATACTAAGATCGAAAAAATCTAATTTTATTATCTGAATGTGGTTTATTAATACAAAAACCTCACAAGATAATTGAAAAATAGACCAATAAAGACATATGCAAAAATCAAATGGAGAATTTAGTAGCAAATAGATTGGTGACTTATATTTTCATCATGTTGGTGATGAACATTTGATTCTCATTTTGTAATTTTCTCTTCTCCTATCCAAGTATGATTAAAAAAAATTAAAATTAAAAAATATGTATCAATTATCAAATGAAGAAGATCTATATGCGTTATATAAGAAAATTGGATGAAAAAAGAAATTAAATAGAATTGATCTAAAAAAAAATTAGACTATAGAAGAATTAAAGGTAAAAAGTAAAAGGAAGGAAATGAACAAAAACGACTAATGAGTAAAAGGAGGGGAGAGAGAAATAATGATAAAGGCTGAGTGGGGTAATCGAGGTGGGACCGACAAATTATTTTTTCGATAAATAATTCCTCACATACGAAAATTTTTATGGTGGTTGAGGCACAAGTATTTTTAAAAAGTTTAATGCATAACGTGCTTAGTGGGTATATTTATTATTAATAAGTAATATTCATACCAAAGTACTTCCTCATACCTAAATTATCTGTCTCAAATTGAGATGACATATTGATTAAAAAAAATAATTAATAACATGCATAATTTATTATAGTACCCCTATTAAATAATATTTATATTTTAATTTGAAGAAATAGTAAGGCCAAAGGCATCGATAGACACTCAAACTTGTTGTCAAAAGTCACTTAGACACCTAAATTAAGGCATGTTCCTATCAGGCCCCTAAATCCCCCACATTTTGTTCCAATTGAGCTTTTTTTTTCCTATGTGGCATTGCGCGTGCAGTGCCATCGTGGGAGGCGCATGAGGAGCATTTTTTTTACTAATTTACAAATAAAAAGATGTCAAGTGGCATTGATGACCCCAAAAAAATTTTAATAATAATTTTTTTTTAAAAAACACGAAAGGCCCTTTTTAATAAAATAAAAAGCATTAGGGGGTCCCAACTTTTTTTTTAATAAAACAATAAGTTGGGGCGTGGGGGCTGGGGGTGGGTGTAGGTGGGGGAGTTTTATTCTTATTTTTTAAAAAATTTTATAATTTTTTTTTAATGATTAGTTTTTTATTTTTTAAATAATTTTATGATTTCTTTTATTTAAAAAAGTATTAGGGGGTCCCAATTTTTCTTTTTTAATAAAACAATACGCTGGGGGTTGGGGGCTAGGGGTAAGTGGGGGAGTTTTATTTTTATTTTTTAAAAAATTTTATAATTTATTTTTAATAATTTGTTTTTTTATTTTTAAATAATTTTATAATTTCTTTTTTTTATAATTAGGATTTTATTTTTATTTTCTAAATAATTTTATAATTATTTTTTAATAATTTGGATCCTCAATGCCATTTTTTATTTTCATTCTTTAAAAAGTTTTATAATTTTTTTAATAATTATTTTTTTATTTTTTAAATAATTTATTTCATTTTTAAAAAAAATTATATTTTTTTAAATAATCAATTTTTTATTTTTATTTTTCAAATAATTTTATAATTAGATTTTCATAATTTATATCCTCAATGCCATTTTTTATTTTATTTTTTAGAAAGTTTTATAATTTTTTTAGTAATTATTTTTTTATTTTTAAAATAATTTTTAATAATTTATTTCATTTTTAAAAAAATATATATTTTTTTAAATAATCAATTTTTTATTTTCATTTTTCAAATAATTTTATAATTATTTTTTCATAATTTATATCATCACCATTTTTTATTTTCATTTTAAAAAAAATTATAATTTTTCTTAATAATTAATTTTTTAAAAAATAATTTTTTAATAATTTATTTCATTTTAAAAAAAAATTATAATTTTTAAAAATAATCAATTTTTTTTATTTTTTAAATAAGTTTAGAATTATTTTTTAATAATTTTCTCAATGTCATTTGTATATACTTTTTTTTAAAAAAATTATAATTAATTTTTAATAATTATTGGACCCACAATACCACGTGTCAGCTTTCAATTAGCTCATTTTGTCATGTCATCGCATGTGTGCAGCACAAACTTTGAGCTTTTTACTGATAGGGCAAAAAATGCCCAATTGGAATAAAATGTGGGGGGTTTAGGGGTCTGATAGGAACAAGTCTTAGTTTAGGTGTCTAAGTGAATTTTGGCAACAAGTTTGAGTATTTATCGATGACTTTGGCCAAATAGTAATTAATGCAAAGGATAAAACATGCAAAAAAAATTGTATCTTCTTGATTAATGAAAAAAGTCAAGTAAAGTGAGAAATCAAATTAAAAAATTTAGAACGGGTAATTTGAGATGAAGGGAGTACTATTTAGGGATCTGCCAGCTTCTTTTCTATTTTTTATTTTTTATTTTTTGAATTTTGGTCTTTTGTCTTTTTTTTGTTTTTCTTAATTTTGGGTTTGGGCCATTTGTTTTAGGCCCGAAACAATTTATGTACAGATTTTATGGATAAATTATACAAATCTCATACTTAAGAGACTATATTACCTAATATCCCTTACTTTTTTAAAATTTACATAAAATTCTAATTTTCAACTTTACTCTTGATACATATCAAGAAAACTCCACATTTTATTTTTACTCCACCATTAACTCATTCAAGATTTCCATCCCTAAAATATCTCCCTAATTATCAACAATTAAATCATCTTCCTTCTTGATTTTTTTCTCTCCCATTAATGATTAAATCATCTTCCTTCATGATTTTTTTCTCTTCCATTAATGATTAAATCATCTTCCTTCCTGATTTTTTCTCATGTATTAATGCATGCAACTTTTTTTTTTCTCTCCTAAAATCTCTCTCATTTTAAAAAAAAATCTATTGATACATGTATAAATTTATTTAGTTATTCATACTTACTTATTTTTTAATGGTGATTCATATGAATGATAAATATGATATCATTATATGGGTATTATGGTGATTTATACGATAGATATATTTTGTATGATTTTAACGGGTGATACATATTGTATTATAGTGATTCATATGGGAGATACAATTATTTATTTCAATTATTGGGTGATTCATATGATATTAATGGGTGATATATATGGTATTATCGTGATTCATATGGTAAATACAATTATTTATTTTAATTATTGGGTGATTCATATATATGATATTTTGGTGATTCATATGGTAGACACGATTATTTATTTCAATTATTGAGTGATTCTTTTATATGATATTATGGTGATTCATATGGTAGATACAATTATTTATTTCAATTATTGGGTGATTCATATGATATTAATGGGTGATATATATGGTATTATGGGTGATTCATATGTTATTAATGAAAGGTAATGGTGTAGTCGGTATAGGAAACAAAAGTAATAATATTTAAAAAAAAAGGACTAAAAGCAGAATTGAAACATAATTAAAATTAAATCTAAAAAAAACAGACTAAAATTAAAGACGAAAAAAAGAGAAAAAAGACCCAAAAAACATATCTTTCATAATTAAAGACGATAAAAGAGAAACATAATTAAAACACTTAAATTAAATCTATAAAAAGAGAAAAATTAGATATATTTCCATAATTAAAAGAATACAATGAATAAAATAGAATATATTATTTCTTTAAATAAACATCTTATTAGTTTCAAATGTATCACTTTTATATATATATCACCATATAATATATGTATCACAATTTAAAAAATTGGGATAAAATATAATTAACAAAATAATTGAGATTTCATGTAATATCACTTAAAGATTCAGAGATTTATGTAAGTTACTTTTTTATTTATGGGAAAAGGGTCAAATATACCCCTTGACTTTGCGAAAAGGTCCAAATATACTCTCTGTTACAAGTTTGGTCCAAATATACCCCCGTTGTTAAACTTTAGGAGCAAATATACCCCTAAACTTTGTGAAAAGGTCCAAATATACCCTCTGTTATAAGTTTGGTCCAAATATGCCTTCGTTGTTAAAGTTTAAGAGGAAATATACCCCTTAACTTTGCGAAAAGGTTCAAATATACCCTCCATTACAACCCATAACCCGACCCACCAATTTGGACCAACCCATAACCCAACCCAAATTTTGTTTATCAAAATTTCAATCTTATAATGTTATCGAAATATTTCATCAGTTCAATGACTATTCAAATATTATGTTAATGTTATATTTTCCTTATTACCAGTGTGTTCTACTTCAAATATTGTGTTGATATTGCATTTTTCAAACTTTGATTTGTTTTTATGTTGTTTGATTTTATCGCGAAGGACTCTAATCTACTGAAATATTTCAAAATAGTTGTAAAATGTGGAAGAATCAGGGTCATGGATTCTCTAACTATTTCAGCTCCTAAGAGAGATACAGACCCCCAAAAAAGGATTGACATATCCAAAATAGGTCTTGTTTCAATCTTTGAAAGTAGTATCGACAATTTTTACAACAAACTTCTCGAAGGGCAGAGTAGAATCACTTTAATATACAGATTTGATGCCTCAAGTTACACAGTTAGGTTCGCGGAACAGATTCGTAATTTCTCCTCCGAAGGCTAGATAGACGAAAAGAATGATCCTCATTTAGATAACTTTTAGAGATATTGTCTTGTTGCTGGAAAAAGTGCCCTCAATGATGGAAAATAAAATTTGGGTCGGGTTATGGGTTGGTCCAAATTGGTGGATCAGGTTCAAGTTGTAAAAGAGTTGGGTGAATTTATTTTTTATGATGCGACAATTATTTGGCTTATGTGGAAATTAAATTTATTTTTAAAAAGAAGAAAAATGGGCCTGTAAATTTTCAGCTAATCATTTAACATCCAGAGGGGTGTATTTACTCTTAAACTTTAACAGTGATGGCATATTTGAGTCAAACTTATAACAAAGGGTATATTTTGAACCTTTTTGCAAAATTTAGGAGTATATTTGCTCCTAAACTTTAATAATGAGGACATATTTAGACCAAACTTATAATGAAAGCTATATTTAAACCTTTTCGCAAAGTTAAGGGGATATTTGACGCTTTTCCCTTTATTTATTGGGTTAATAAAGGGCCATTGGCCTATTTTGATTTTTTTCCAAAATGTACAATAAGATCAGAAGTCACAAACATAAGAATCTAGGTATTTCTAAGACAAACATATTTGAAAGGAGCTAAGACAACTCTCAGCTTCAACTTCTTCACTCGACGATCTTGGAGTTCCGGCGCCACCATGTTAATAGCTCAGCTATTTTTCCACCAGCAATGACCTTCGGAAAGTCATCCAGCTGACGGTAAAACTCCACGAGGTAAGAATCCTTAGCAACATCTGTATAACTACCTTGTAGCACTGCAACTTTGTGATTTATTCAATCTGCTCTGAATAAAACTTTACCTTGCCAAAGATTTCTTCTCTTTTGTTTGGTATGGCCCATAATAGTATGTTCCTCTATTTTTCCATTGTTGTAATATTGATCAAGTAACATTCAACAGCCTTTGGTTAACCCCATTTAATTAACCCTCAATCTCTCACCAGAGTCATGTTTTTCAACCAGAGGGGTAAGTCTCCCGACTTTTGAATGAAAATATATCAAGAATTACTTTAGCAGCATCAATAGAATACTTAAGATTTCATAGGAATCCAAAAAATTTTAGCTCCAGTTAAGAACCTTTTTCAAGTACGTTGTCGATGTTGTTCTCCCAAGTGTTAATTACTTTCCAATAAAATAAGTCGAATCTAATACCACACATTGTAAAGCTGCTAAAACCTGAGTTACAACATCAACATTGTACTCTATTAGGTCCTATTCTCCTTGCATTCTGGATCCTCAGATATGGGATTTGATTTTTATCCATGTTGATAATGTTGCTTCCTGCACTAGGCAGTTCAAAGAAGTGGTAGAACTTGGATGTATCTACAAAATCAAAAGCTATGTTAGATAAATATTTTGTCAGTTTATTTCCATTTCTAAATTCATGTTGGATCATCTCATTGAAAGTCCCTTTCATTTTTCTGATTCTATCTAGTTCAGTAATGATGCACCATGGTATTCCCAAGTTCCTTCAACTACATTCTTCATCAACAAATGAATGTGTCTCCAGTATGAGGAGATGAATTTTCTTATCCACATTGTACTTTACACCCTCCAGAATTGCTCTAGCTTCAACCACTACGTTAGTAATTGTACCGATCTCTTCACATTGGACAAACATCAAATTTGTAGTTTCTCATGTGAAAATCATATGAACTAGGTCCAGGATTACCTCTCGACTCCCCATCAATATTCAATTTGAACCATCTCTCCTCTGGCAGTTTCTAGTGAACTACTTTGGTGACTATCTTTGGTTGTATGTTCTCCAAGTAAGCAATAAGATGGGCAAATTAATTATGGGTGACAAAAAAGTTTCAAAATTTAAAGATAGTGACACGTCTTAAATATTGAGTAGAGGAGATAATTTTAAGATTAGTATTAATGATACTAATTTTAAAATCCTCAGGTTTTATTATTTATACAAAGATCTCTACACCATATTTACACAAAGATCCCTACACCATCACCACCATTCCTCCTCCACACCCTTTTTGCTGTCGCCGCTGCCGCCACCTCCTCTTCCTCCACTATCACTATCACTACCATTGCCACCTTTTTCAGATTCACCATTAGTTCCTCCCTCAACATAACTATTGTCTATTTTTCTTTTTTCTCCTCCACCACCGTCGCTATCAACAACGCAACAAGTGTCATCTTCACATTCGGTGTCACCACCAACTCCCTTTTTACCATAAATATCACTTTTTTGTGGGCTCCTCCTTCAATCACATCTTTTTTCAGAAATTAAGTATCGAAGTTGCTGTAGCAACTATCGAAGTTGCTGCAGCAACTTCGATAATTGCTGTAACACAACTAATAGTAGTTGTTGCAACAATTACCGTAACTGTTATAGCAACTATGGTAGTTGTTGAATTATTTCTTCATTAATTTTTAAAAAAATCAAAAATTTTCTTTTCAAACTTCTTAATTGCTTTTTAAAAAAAAACAGTCCATGAAAATTAAAAAGGAAGAAGAATGAAACGAAAAGAGAAAGAAAAAGAAGAAGAGAAGATGGAAGACAAGGAAAATCTAGAGAGATAGAAAAAAATAAGAAGAAGATTGGGAGAAAGAAATTTGGAAAGAGAAAGAAAAAAAGAAGATGGAAAGATAAGAAAAGGGGGAAAATTTTAAAATTTGAAACTGGGAGTTGGGGGACTTTTGAAAAATTTAAAGAGGTTAAAAAATTATATTTTACACCTCAATTTACTTTAATCACTAATTAAAAAGAATTTGACTTGAGTTGGTCAAAGTTGTCACCAATTTAATTTTAAAACTTATTTGTCACCCCACACTTAATTTTCCCCAGTAAGATTAGGCCATAAAACTAGAATGTTTTTCAATCAAGGGTATTTTATCTTAACCAGAAATGTAGGTTGATTTCATGCACTACTCTTGTAAAACTTACCCTTCCTCCATGCTTAATATTGTTCCTCCTTTTTCATATTTCTCAACAATTATTATTGGTAAGGTCTGAACAATTGATTTATTTTCTCCTTACACTCTGCTTTCCATAACTCTTTAATTCTCTGATGTAGTTGGATTATGTAGATTTGAATGTCTGCTTCATCTAGAAAAATCTTCCACACCTTTGTTGCAAAACTACCAGTCATAAATAGATGTTGACTAGTTTTTTTGTTGTGGAATTCTACAACAATAACATCTTGAGTCCACTGTTATCTTCATCCTCATTGGCTTATCTTTTGTTGGAAATTTATCCTTCCATTATCTCCATAAGAAGAAAGAGATTTTAAAAGGAACTTCCATGCTCCAAATCGCATAAAACATCCTACACTTTTTCGCTATGCCTCAATATTTCCCAAGCACTATTAACTGTAAACTTCCCAGAAGTAGTAGACACCCACCAAGTCTTGTCCCATAGTCCTTGTAGTGACTTTATATAGATATTTTTTGTAATGTGGCTTGCAATATCATCTGAAAACAACGATTGCGGAGTATGTTCATTTCATCCGCCTTCTTCTACAGATTCATTGATGGAAAAATTCTTGGGAACCACATCATACAAAGTCCCCATGGTCCAATTTTCATACCATACATTAGAAGATCCACCTTTGATTTTCCACCATATTTCATTTTCAATTCTTTCTCAGGCTTCCGACATCTTCTTCCACACTTGGGTACCACCTTTTCACTGTATCAAATTAGGAATAATCATCTTGCAATATTTATTCCACATGTAAATGGACCATAAAGACTTTGTGGCCCTAAATCCCATCATAGCTTTGCAAACACGACATCTGACTCATCAAAGATGTACTTAAACCTTAGTCCACCTTTGATACGAGCCCAAGTTCACAACACAAGAAACAAACAACAACAAGATGAACAACAAGTGCTAGTGAATTGAAATAGGCCACACACAGCTTCACTAGTCTTCAAGAGTCACGTTTTTTAGAATAAGAAGATGATATTAATTATGATAGGCGAATTTACACGCCTATAGTGCTATATTTTACCCATATTTTAGCCTAGTTTTGAGAACAAATTATATATTTCATGCACTTTTAGTCTTTTTTCCTGTAAGTGAGCTAACGAACATGATTAGCAAGTTTTCAGGTATAAATGATGCAGAATTCAACATTTTATGGATAACTTGACGCCAAAGAAAGCTTCACGAAAGGAGGAGAGCAAAGTTTGGACGCCTATGGACTGAAAGTGATGCATGGAAAACCTGTCCCGGGCAAAAACAGCATTTCTGAAGACTTTGGGGACCAGCAGTAACCTAATAGGAGTAGGATAATAATGCAGAAGCTTATTAGGATTAGGATAATGATACATTAACCTAGTACAATTGGGTTAAGTATTTCATTAACTTAGTAGGATTTGGTTAAGTAATTTATTAGCCTAGTAGGAATAGGATATAGGTATTATAAATACCCTATCATACTAGAGATTCCATTCATTCTACATTCACCCATCCACCCATTCCATCAATTCCCATCCATCCACCATCCATCCATCCATCAAAACAATTCTCTTTATTAATTCATTGTTGACATTATTTTTCATCTAATCAATTCTTATTTTCCACAACAAGAGAAACGTTACTTGCAAGGGAAGTTCACGCCTAACGCCTACCACACTTTACTACACGAGATCTTTATTGTGGTATAATAACAATGTCGATTGTGATTTCCTTCGCACTCATGGGTAACTAAACTTCTCTGTTGGGGTTATGAAAGCTATATGAGCTACTATCTATTGCTATGAGTTTGTGAATTCGTGACACGTGTGTTGCTTATATCATTATTCTCTTCATCTTAATGCAAATTCTTGTGGCTGCAGACGCATAGAATAACGCCAGTATAGCATTAACTTGTTCGAAAGAAAAGTTATATGTCTGGAAAAGAGATAATGTCAAGGTAATAGGGTCCCATACCCTATTAAAAAGTTAGTGTCGTAACTGGATTAACCTCTTGGAGAATTTGTACCGTTAGATACGCTTTAAGCTCGAAAGAGTTAAAGTGAAATAATCCTCGAATAGGTCGAAAGACGCTTGGATTTACCATCGAATACAATTCTATATAAGCACATGCATGTCTGAATTCCGCATAACTCATAGCTAATAGAGACGTAAACTCAGAAGGTGGACATAACCCCAACTCTTCAATTCTCATTGTTTACAACCTACTAAACATTCTTTCTTTTTACGTTGCTATTTTCAGTTTTTACTTTAATACTTTGGTTACACATTACAATCCCCCCTTTTTACGAGACTTGCACTAAAAGTCTAGTAATAGTTGCTTACTTGTTGGCCAAGCTATTCCCTGTGGGATCGATACCCAACCCAGGTTGGGTTCTATATTTGCTAACGACCGTTTTACACTCCTACGAGAGCTGTAGATTGAGCGTTATCAATTAACAACAAGAACAAGCAAGTCGATAATAATGCTAGTGAATCGAAAGAGCCTCACACGGCTTCACTAAACTTCAAGATTCCAACAACACAAGATTAACAAGATTACAAGAGGGATAGTAACTTGACACACAGTATTCAATGATCTAAGAACCCTAACAAGAGAAAGGACCCTAAGATTAATGAATATTAATATCAAGCTCTTACTTGGACCAGGAGGAACTCAAAGAACCCCAAGACCCTAATTTCTAGTCAAGAGACAACACTAGTATCACTCTACTAGTGAGTTTTCGGAATTGGGGCTTCTCCAATGGAAGAGAGAAGTTCCAAAATATTACAAAGTGTTTGTTGTCTTCCAAAATATGAATGAACTAACTCAAAAATAACCCTAACACTATCTATTTATATTAGTCCACAAAGTGAGATAACAAATGACCATCCTACCCTTGCCAAGGGGTGGCCTTGGAGTGTAAGTTTATTACACTTCAAGGCTCCTCTTCACACTTAAAAACATTTAATCCATTGGAAGGCTCAAGTACCAACTCACACACGGCCATTTGCATGAACATAACTTGGAGTTTTTGTAACTCCTGAGCTTAACTACGTGTGAATGGTCGTGAACTTGTTGGACAACTTGTAGAACTTGTTGGACAGCTTGGTACACCCGTATCAACCTTCCTGTATAGGCAAACATACAGACATCTTTTCAAGCCACCCAACATCTATTCCTTCCCACATCCTTATTACTCCAATGTATCTTGAAAAGATCTTGTGAAGGTCATTTAAGGCTCACTTTGGGGGCGCTAGAATCGACAAGAGATGGATAGACATGGTTTGTAGGACATTTTTTAATCAAAATAGCTTTGCCACCTTAGGGCTCGTTTGGCCATGAATATTTTTTCCTTTTTTTCCAATTTTTTTTTCGGAGTTGGAAATTATGGTGTTTGGCCATGAAATTTTGAAAAACAATTTCGGAATAAAATTTTGAAAATGGAAAACAACTTTTTATTGTTTTCCCTTTTTTCCGCTTTCAATTTCAACTTCCATTATTATTACATATAACACCAATTTTTAAATTTTTACACAAATTCCTCCTATTAACTAAATTTCGTAATTTTTTTAAAAAGACCAAATTCAATAAAATAATTAATTCAAGTGAAAATATCTAAGAATTTTCATCAACAAATTTAAGAATATATAAAATATATTTATATCTAAAAATCATATTTATCAAAATATATTTTTTTCTATTTAATTGATTATGGTTAGATAAACTTATTTAGCTCGTACTTGTGATATTTTTATTCAAATTTTAGAAGAATAACAATCATAATAATTAGTTTGTTGTTAATTATTTTATCAATTGCAGACATATAAATTATTTTCTCAGAATTTGGTTGTATGTTAGTTGGTAAATTAGTAGTTGGGTGATTTTGATAATTTTTAAAAGTTGAGGGCATAAAATCATTTTAAAAAGATTTTTCAAAAGTCTAAAATTTTTTTTTTAAAAAGACATGATCAAATATAACTCCTACTCGAATTTCATCTTCAACTCTAATTCCGGGAAAAAGTATTTTTTATGGCCAAACGGCTACTTAGTGAATCAAGAATGACTTGGTTTGTGAGGGATTATTTTGTGAAAAAAAAATAATTTGTGAGTCCCACCTCGATACACCACTCACCCTGTATTGTTATTTATCTCTTTCTTTTACTCATTTGTCATTTTTGTCCATTTCTTTTTTTTTTTTATTTTAATTCTTCTATCGTCTAATTTCTTTAGACCAATTTTATTTGAATTTTTTTCACCCAGTTTTTTATATCATGCATATAGATTTTATTCATTTGATAATTAGTACATTCATTTTTTTTTAATCATGCTGAGATAGGAGAAGAGAAAATTACAGAATAAGAAATCAAATTCTCATACCAACTTAATGAAATATAGGTTGTCAATCAGTTTTCTACCAAATTTCTCGTTTGATGTGTATATAAGTCTTTATTGGTTAATTTTTTTACTTATGGAATCAAGTTTGTCAAATTTTGTATTAACTAGTTTAGCGTAAGTGCTTTGCACGTATGTCTGACATCAAACATCAATTAATAAAGCTATATATAAGAATATTAAACTTATTTTTGTGCATTATTGATCTTATATCAATAATTTAGAGATATGCTTTAGGTGCTTTTAATTATCTTTTCAAAGACACTTTGAATTTTCACAATGAATACTTACCTGTTCACCATCTAAATTGTCACAAACAGGTACGTGAATTGAAACTCACGAGATGTCACAAATCATCTTTAAATTTTAGTCCATATGAGACTTGAGATTATTCCTACTATAATTAAATATATGTGAATATATTTGGTACCAAAAAAGTAAATATATGGGAGATCTAAAATCGATTCCCCTCGCCAGTCTTTTCAATCATAGGTTATCACATTCAATTTACCTAATAACATCTCCTATATTTCGAAGAATAGATCTTCACGTAAAGATCATTTATAACATAGAGATAAATTAAAAACCTTATTAAATTTAATCATTATTACAAGGAGAAAAGAGATATGAAAGTCGAAATCTTAAGGAGATAAAATTGCAAGTTGTAATTTGCATATTCTTGACAGTTACAACTTACCAATTATGTATCATTGGTTGTCACATTAACGCGTCTCGTACCCTTCGTTTTGGGTTGATTTACTAATGATGCTAAAGCAAACAAAAAAAGAACTACACCATTTTAGTTTTTTTTTTTTAAAACATAATCAAGATTATAGTGATAATATATTGGATCCAAATTAAAGAATTAAGTGATATCTTAAAACATACAATAACTAAAATACAACGGAAGAAATACTAAAAAGACAAATTCAAAGAAGAAGAAAAATGAATGATATATATGTGTGCCTATCTAACAGGAAAAACTTATTTATTTTGAAAATTTATCTAATCGAATGACAGTTTTGTCTGTTGTAGAATCTTTTAATGAAGAGAAAAAATTCAAATGGTGTGATGGCCTTCATATAGATCCCAATATTCTCAATGAGTTCACTGATTTTATAAGTGCCATAAAATCTACCTATTGAAATATTGAAGTTACCGTAAAGGACCGATAACGGTGTTCTTCCTGAATGAACGTAAATTAAAAGATTAAAAGATGTCAAGTGATTCTGTTTTGTATCATTGAGCTTTTATCACGTCAATAGAACCATGATCCTTTGTCAAGATATCCCCATGCAAAATAACATTATAATTCAAAACAATAGGAGGCTTTGTTTCATCTGGAAGTTTCGAACCCACAAGTTCAAATTTGAAAACTTTCTTGTTTTAGACGAATCCTTAACGTCGCAGTATTGAATGAAGTCACAAATCAAGGGCAATTCTCATTTTTCTCCTCATCTTGAAATTTAAAGGCCTAACTTTTTTTCTCAATAGACGACACTAGATTATTCGATGCTATAGCAGCCTTGTTGATTGCCTGGTGTCGGGGTCTATCAAAAACAATCTCTCTGCTTTGTCAAAAACAATCTGTCTACTTTATCTGAGGTAGTGATATGTTGTTGTTGTCAGAGTAGCCTCCTTGACTCCTTGTATAGTTCCGTTTAAACACATGATCTGGACAACAACAATCTCAGCTTGCTCCATGCTAGCAATGCCTTAGACTCTTATCTCCAAAAATTATTTCAAAATTTACGAACCTCACAACCACAAACACATAACTATCCATAATTTTATATGAGGTTACCAAATCTAACCTGCAATACATGTAACTTTTCATACCATAGATCTTTAATTGGACTTCACGTTGTCATCATGTACTCTTATGTTTTCTAGTAATATCAGTAATTGTTTTTATTAAAAGGAAGCAGATAAAATAACTCTATCGCTCTTAATCTTCACTATATTCAACCTCTCACACTTTACATAGGATATCTGTGCATCTACTTTCCATATGCCCTAATCATCTAATACTATAGAGCATTAAAAGAGAACACAATTTTGTTCAATAACATAAGCATAAGGTAAAACTTTCAACATTTAAAAATAATGAGAGGACAAAGTTTTTACTTACAACTTTTTTGAAATAAAGTCTTATTGATTTTGAGCAACCTCTTTATGAATCATACTAACTACTAAATAGCCGAAAAGCAACAACAAATGCCGTAAGAGTTTCGGCTATCAAATTACAAATCTTTCAAAACCAAATAATTTTATGACATATTTTAATCACAATTCTTGCAGTATCCTCTAGCCTCTAAGCACTTTCTGTAAATCCAACTTGTAGATTACCATAGTCAAAAATAGTGTGGTATGCTTTCAAGAATACATCACCAAGAACCCTGCAATATCAAAATTTTAAAATCATTGTCCTGGTCATCTCACTGCAAGTGATATTATTATTATTATTATGTTGAGGTGACAAAATATGTAGAGTAAGTGGCGCCAAAAAAATATTTGATTTGTTTTACCAGAAGGGACGTCGTGGATGCACATCTAAAGCTGTAAAGCTGTTAAGACGGTAAGTACTATAGTTGTCTTTCACTCCTATAACATTTATTACAAAATTTCGGACAGAAAGTTCGTAAAAGATAAAGAACAGGTGCCTAGGATAAAATAACTTCTATTATGCAACGATGTAAAATTACGTTAAACTTGAAAAAAAAAACTTATCTCTACACCCCACAAGAAGTGTGTTTATTAGTTAGAAAGCTTTGTTGTGTACAATAAAAAAACTTTCATAAAAACTCTTCAAAGACCGACCCAATATCAATCTACCATATGTATTAAGCAAGGAAAAAAGTAGATAATAACATAACATAAACTATAACAAAATAATATGATAATTGAGATATTAGAATAATACGATTAAACCTAACATTTACAACAAAAAATCTTCAAAAATCAACTGGACATTCATCTACCACTTGCATTAAGAAGAAAAAAAAAATATAGTAAGAGAATTGAAACTATAACAAAACAATATGATCTTAACCAAAAAATTATTATGAACATAACCATATATATCAATAATCAAACACAATAAAATTAAATGAAAATATCAAACACATTTATAATAACCACACAAAGTCCATAACAAAATCAAAGTGTGTGCCCTTGTCATCCATAACTTCATTTTAGACCAGGATATCACATGACTTTTCAATTTCCCCACACAACTATCACCACCAAAGTAGTTGTTGCTTTGAACCCATTATACTCAATCCCACCTCAAAGATCTCTAATTAATATTTTCAGCAGAATTTTATATTTTCATATATTTTAAGCAAGTTTTATGGGTTCTTTCTTCTTGAAAAGTCACATTACCAAAACACAAAACAATACCTTTTTGTTTTGGAAAATTGAACTAACCTTTTCTTTTCGGAAAAGTGATGTACCCAAAAAAAACCAAAAATATATCATAAATTTAGCAATTAGCCCATAAAAGACCTTCTTCATTTATCATTTTTTTCATATATTTATTATAGTAAATACCCAATATTATAAAAATAATAATATAGTTATTAAAGGAAAGGACGAAAAGACGATTTTGTTTAAAGCGGAGACTCTTAATGAAGGACAAATAATTCTAATTACTTTTTTAAGGATCTTCACACATTTAATATATTGTAGGTAAACCATCTAGACAATAAAATTAATTTTTTTCAATTTTCTTAATTTTATTTAATTTAAAGCATATTACAATAAAACTAATATGGTTTTCATGAAATGTGAGTTAAATATCACACTATTTATTACAATTATATATAATTCAATTTACTCTAAATACTTAACACCGGAAGGAAGTATCGCCAAATATAACTCTTAACTCCAACTTCAAATTTTTTTTATCTTCATAATCAAACACCTACTTAATATCAATTATTTAGTAATTATGGTGTATTAGTGTTTAACTGCCAAAAAAAGATTAACGTTATGAAAGTTCACTCTTGATCAAATATAAATTAATAAATAAAAAAATAAATTCTTTATTGTATCCTTACCTTTTTTCATTATTAATAACCTTAATTAATTAAGTACAAACATATAAATTACTAGACACTATTCATTCTTTCCCTATGTTGGGTAAACAAATAAAAAATAAGAAATATTATTGTCAAGCTCAGTAGCCAATGATAGGTTTGGGTTGGGGAGGAATGGTGGGTGAAGAGAGACAAAATTAAAAAGGATTGCGACATTTATGGAGTGGACCTAGGATACACGTCAATTAATAATGGCCGTCACACAACTATGATGTGGCGCCAATCAACCATCATAAAATTTTGGGAAAAGACATAATTTTACTCCGAGTTTTTTCAAAATTTATTTTAGCACTTCAACTTTATTAGTAATTATTTACCTCCTTAATAATTTTTAAATAAATTATATTACTCTCTTAATGATTGATGTGACAAAAAAAAATTAAAGCGCGTTTTTATTAAAAAAATATAAAAAATTAGTGGAGCCACTTTAAAATTTCCAACAATTAATTTTTTTCTCCTTCTTCCTCACACCCCACCCCACCCCACCACTTTCATGTCTTCTTCTTCCTTCCACCCCACCAAACCCATGTCTTCTCCTTTCTCTATTTCTTTTCTTTTTTCACTTCTATCCATCAAAAATCTTTAATCAAATAATTTTTTTATTTTTATAACAAAAAAAATTCAACAATCAAAGTGAAATAAATTCTTTATTTCTAATTCCTTTTACCCTCAAAGTGAAATTTTTTGATATTAAGATGGCCATTTCAATTTCAAAAATTCTACTCCAAGTTAACAAAATGCCAAAGCGTAAAAAGATCACAACATTTTCTGCAAATATAATGTTTTCTAATAAAGGACTATTGACAGAGATTCTCCTTCGTGTGCCCGTAAAATCACTCGTTCGATGTAAATGTATATTGCGAAAATGCCATTCTTTAATCTCTAATTCCTTTAAAGAAGAAAGAATGATTAGGATAGGGGAAGGGGGGAGGGGGGGAGGGGGAGGGGGGATTATTTGCAGATTGTAGGAAGTGGGTGGGTAGGGTTGTGTGGGAGGGGGCTGAACAAGAGAGAAAATGAGGGGAAGAGGGCATCAATTGCAAGGGTTGGGGTGAAGAAAGCTTGGGGATGAAAAGTTTTTTTTTTAACTTGTATATATATATAGAGAGAGAAGGGGAGTACTGAGTAGGATTTTACAACATATTTGCATTAACCAATCAAAAATTGTTTATGTTCATTGTTTTTTTTATTGAAACATCTATTTATCTAAGTGTATATTTTATTGGTATCAGAGCGAGAAGGTTTTGGAAACATTACCTAGAAACTCGCAATTTTTTTAATTTATACTAGCGTATGAAAAGAAATAGATCTTTCCAAGATATAAGGTGTAACTATTTCTATTTATATAGAGAAATTAGAAAAAGAGATAATATTATAGCTAGAAAACATAACTTAGAAGAAAGTAGAAAAATGTTACTAGAGGCAAATAGATTATATAAATTATATAATACATCTAGACCAGTGTGTGATAGATTAGTAAGTGCGTTAAATTGAGAAATACAAAGTTGTGATAGAGATTTAGAAAATAATAGTACAGGAATAAAGTGACTTAAGGAACGTATTAGTAAAAAATCTTATCAATTAGGATAATATATACAAGCCCTACCTATTTTTCAAAGATTAAGAAGAATAAATAAGTGGATAGAAGAAGAATTTGGTATAAAAACTGAATTAAGAAAGATATAGCATTAAAAGAAAATATAGAAATAATAAAGAATAAGCTAGCTCAAGAAGAATTAGACGAATTAGATTTAACATATTATAAAAGATTATTAGCATACTTTGAAGAAGACCTAGAATCTACTAAAATACGACTAAAAAACTGTTCTTGGAGAATAAAGTTTTACCAATAACAGGCCAACAAAATTCCTTTAGGATAATAGATGCCTATAAGATACATCAGATATATTAGAGAAATCCAAACTCAATATTATAGAGAATTTATATATAAACATCAAATAATAAAAATTCTAAAACAGTTTAAAGAAAAACTAGAATTATTATCTAAAGAAATAAAGAACCTAGAAAAAGATATTTTAAACTTTAAAGAAACAGACGAAATAATTATTGTAACATCTAAATATTATAGAAAAGCATTGATTAGTGAACAAATCAGGTTAATAGAAAATATAAGAGAAATAGAATTAGATATATTTTATACTAATATTAGACTAAAATACCAAACAGAGCTAAGTAACAAGTATCTTAATCTAAATCATCTAGGCTAACAAAATAGATTCATTAAAACACCTTGAGTACTTAGATCTTCGTTATCAACCTGAAAAGAAATATAGAAAATTAAAAGATAATATAACTTTAAAGTGTAATTTTAGTCAAGGAGAACATATATTGCATTCAGAAGATAAACAATATAACACATTGATTGATCTAATAATAAACCTTAGTGAAAAAATTCAAGAAAAGAATAACATTATAATAAGATTCTTAGAAGAACAAGAAATAACTCAAAATAAGCAGAAGAAGATATTAGAAAAACTAGAACAAAATTTAGATTATCTAAAAATCCAAGAATCAAAAATAAATAAAAGGATACAATATTTGAATAATAATTTCAATCTAGAAAAAATACCTACAAAAATAGAAATCAAAAAATTAATAAAGAATATAATAGAAAAACCTAAAGAAATAGAAAACAAAACTATTCTATCAATAACCAAAATAGAAGAAAAATTACAAATTATACAAACTGATGTAACTAAGTTAAAAATATTAACACAAAGGCTAGAAGAAATTTCTCTTTCATGAATATAGAAGATATAAACTATAAAAAATCTTTAGAAACTTCAAAAATATTTCATACTGAACCAGAAGGATTTTCTTTACATCTATCGATAGGCCAGTCAGAAAAAATAATTGTAAAACAAAATAATACTATAATAGCATTATTAATAGATTTACATGCTAAAATAGATATCATAATAAAAGAAAAAGAAATTAACAAATCAGTCGAGAACCATAATTACCTAAACTACATAAAAAGATAGATTTCTTAATAAAAAATAAAGAAGAACCAGAAAAAAATCCTGATATAGACGAACTAATAAATCAATTAAAAAGAACCAAATTATCTCCTAGACAAGAAAGAAAAGTTATAAAGCCGAAACCACAATGGACTTTCTTTCAACTAGATCAGGAAGAGCCATCGAAGAAAATAGAGAAAGAAATAGAGAAGAAAGAATAAGTTTTTCAAATAATAGAATAGGAAGTAATTTATTCTCTAGATTACTACCAAGGACTCGCCAAGATATAAAACAACATCAAGAATTAAATGAAGTAATAGATGTAGATAGAGATTTACAAATTTTCCAGCAAAATCAATTAAAACTTTTTTTTTTAATTTACCCTGTTCATCTCTCTCTTTTAACTTAAATTCTTAATAGCTTCTTCTTTAACCACACCCCGGAATAGTCACCTGGCTATTAACATTTGTCCTGTTGTCTTTTTAGCAGACTTGACAGACTTTCAAAGTCAGAATTCGTAGGAATTTACAGGTTAATCCATCGTTGCTATTAAAAGGTTAAAGATTAACCATATACTAAGGGTAATAAGGATTTACATAAAGTTACATGATTTTAATAATTACATGTAGTTACATACTATATAAAAATAAAAACTTCATAAACATAAATATTTTTTGTGGGAAAAACATAGTGTAAATAAGAACTTACATGAAGTAACTGAGGGAGAGGTTTTCCTTTCGGGAACCCCCTTAAGATTGCATAGAAACTTGAAAACTTTTATTCAGACTCTTAATATTATACAACTTGGTTTATACAAAGGAGAAGGATTGATGGTTTAGGAGAAGGGTTTTACATATTTAGAGGGAAGAGGAATATGTTGTGTTCGGTTTTTTCATTCTTTTTCCTTTTTTTTTTTGCTTTTGCTTACCTTCTACTACTAAGTCTTAAGCCTTTTATAGGCAAATTTCTAGAAAAGGAGTGGATATAAAAATAACTACGTGGCCTGGACATATGTGGCCGACACTTAAAGATAAAAGATAGGAAAGAATCTTATTAATGCTAGCCGGGTGCTCATTGGGCCCCATTGTCACATGCATTATTGTTTCTTGCTTGACTCAGTCAGACACATATTTCACAGTTTTTCTTTCTTTTTAGAAAGTAATGATAAAGGAAGCACCATTCTGACACTGACATTGACTCGATTATTACAAGACACAAAGTAGGCATCCCCACCAGTCAATCTTATCTCTTACTATAAGTAGTTTGTCTTTATTTTCTTGTCTTCTTCTGGACTAAGTAACCGTCTTCTTCTGGGCTAAGTATCCAAATTGTGCAGGAAGATCGAATCGAAACTCATTCCTGAGTCATTGTCTTCGCAAGGGTCCTGAGCATCTTGGAAATGAGTAAATTCATTGTCTTCATTAATGTCTTCATCATTTATTTATGGGACTAATCTGTCTGTACTGGTACTAGGCTGTTCATCAACATGCTTATCTTGTGTCTGTTGGCTGAAGAATCTATCCAAAGTTTGTTTAATTATAGTCTCTATAGTTTCACTTTTCTTTCTGGAGATTAGAGTCTTCTTTGAAGTCTTATTGCCTGATTTTACTTTTCTATGTCTTGATGAAGAACAATCTTCATCTTCACTTTTTGGCAAAGTGACAGCTATCAACGGGTTTGACTTGTCTTTATCGGTTACCGTTTGAACCGGACTAGCTGTTCCAATATCCGGTACAGTGGATTTCTGAGCATTTAGAGGGAAATGCACACCTTTCTCATTTATTTTTTGAGGAGATGGAGAACTCTGAATCTGATTATTTGTCCTACTTGTATTTGTCTGATGATCGAGTCTTGCTTCCAATATTTGTATCTGTCTTATCAGTCTGGTGTTTTCCATAAGAAGAGATTCCTTCTGAGCATTAAGCTTCTTGAAATTTTTCGTTATAGAAGAACAATGGTCACAGAAAATAATTTTTCCTGTGTCTCTCTGTATATTGTATTGAGGTATTTGATCTGAATTTTGTCTGAGTGAATGTGATATATAATAATTTGGTCCTAAGTATCCTCTAGCATGATTTGTTGCTTCAGTGAAATCATTAAAACCTTTAAAAAGTGGGGTTTTAAAAATTTGTATTGATTCTAATACTTCTATCCATGTCTAAAAAATGCCATTAGTTTTACCATGAATAACTATATAATATTTAAACCTTGGTTTGCTTTTTTCTGCCATATATTGACATAGAGAATTGATTGCTGCCATAAAATGATTACGATTTTGTTTATTATAAGATATCTAAAGGTTATCTATTAAACACTTCTGGGTCTATCTAGAATGTAGTCTGGTCTTATTCTGAATGACATATTACTCTCAGGGTAAACAACTAAATTAAATGGTCCGAAGTGAATTCTTTCCATTGCTTCTAGGGAGTCTAATGGTCTAAAATTTAAATTACCTAATACTGTCTGTTGCTATGAGTCTGAAGAAGAAGTTATGCCTTTGCCTTTATCTGTAGGAGGTTGAGGCTGTCCTGTTGGTTTTATGCTGAAAACAAATGAGTTGAATTAAACCAAAACTTAACTTATTTATTTCTAATTGTAATCTACTTAATTGATCTGCTAAGTTGTTTTCTTTACCTTTTATATGTTCAAATATAATATTTTTATAAATAGATATTGTATCTAGGAAATTCAGCCATCTTCTTCTACTGCTAGTTTTATCATTTATTTTTTGATGGAATTTAACAATAGCTTCACAATCTGTTCTAACTAAAATTTCTTCTTTATTTAGAATATATAACTTAAAACTATTTAAATCATATATTATTGCTAATACTTCTAGGTCTATAGCACTTTTGTTTTCCTTTTCTTTATATGCTCCACTCTGGTAGCCGCATATTTGTTCTTCGTTTTTATTACTATATTTATTAGGTCGTACTTTTAGAATAGCTTTCCATCCTAAATCACTTCCGTCTGTTTGAATAATTAAATAGTCTGATTCTAATTGTATTTTTAAGTTTGGAATATTTTTAACTTTTTTTTTCATCTTTTGAATTAATTTAATATCTTCTATATTAAAGTTTTTTTTGTCCCTTGCTTCCTGTATTTGCATATAATAGTCCTGCTATTTTTTCTAAATCTTGGATAAAATTTCTTGCGTAGTTTACTGATCCTAAAATTTTTTGTAAATCTTTAGTTTTTTCTAATTTATCGGGCATTTCTAATACTTTTTTAGCTATGTGTGGCTGGAGTTTTACTCTTCAATTTTCTAATGTTATGCCTAAAAAATTGATATAAGTCTTACATAATTTCATTTTTTTTACTTATTATTATACCATGTTTAACAAATAATCTAAATACTATTTGTAAGTGTCCTAAGTGTTCTTGCATATTTTGACTAAACACTAAAATACATCTACATATACTAATACAAAATGTTTATATTCTCCAAATATATTATCCGTTTTTCTTTGAAAAATGGGTGGAACTGTCTTTAAATCAAACGACATAACTAACCATTCAAAATGTCCTCCTGTACATTGAATGCAGTCCATTCTGTGTTGTCTGGATGCATTTTGACTTGCCAGTATCCTGACTTGCAGTTAAATTTGCTATATATTTTCTTATTTTGTATTCTATTGATTAACTCACTTTTATCTGGTAGTTTATATGCATCTGTTCTAGTATTGTCATTTAATCTTTTATAGGTAATTACCATACGAGCTTTACCTCTTATTTGTTCACTATGATTTCATACCATAAAAGCAGCCGATCTATGTCTAGAAGTAGATCTTCTTATTACTTCTAATTTAAGAGGTTCTTTAATTTGTATATCAAATTCTTTAGTATCTTCATTATTAGCTTCTATAGGTGCAGTTTTTATAGTGTATTTCGAATTAATTATATCTAATTTACACATTATCTCATTAGCATCCCAATGAGCTAATGGTCTTTCTCCGATTATTTTCATTTTATCTAATATAGATATTATATTATCTAAATCTTTTGGGCTATTTATCATTCCTATTTTCTTTAGTCCTTTTTTAAAGTTATAAAACTAGGTTTCTATATTTATTAAAGTATAATCTTTTTCTATATTCTCTAAGTATTCATATTCTTTTATATTTATTAACGTATACTCTTCTATACATTCTTTTAACTCTTTTTCCTCTTCGTTAATTTTACAACTATTATCTGTACATTTATCACAACATGGCTGAGGATCTGGTTGAGAATCTTTTGGTGCTTTAAGTTTTCTATATACTGTAGGTAATCTTGAAGTTATTACTGAAGTATGTTTTAGGTTTTTGAATAACATTATACCATCTCTAGTTATAAGGCAACCTCTCCTGTTGTGTATATAAAATTTTAATTCTATCACAAAGTCTATTCCAATATTTAAATCTCTTACTAATACTTGATTAATATTATAAGTAGGTTCGTAATATTTATTGCACGTATTTAAGAAACTTATTTGGACTTTCTCTATATAGTGATGATAAATATTTCTGGATCCATCCATTTGAATTGCTGCAATTGATGTTTTATATGTTTTTAATATGTTTTTTTGGTATTATCTCTTTATTTATTATATAACTAGTACATCCTGGATCTATTAGAGCTAATGTTTCTATTTCTATATCTTTAATTTTTGTTTTACTAATACTTTTACCGTAGAAAAGTCTTTATCTTCGTTGCATATTAGACCACTATTATTTTTTATGTTCATAAGCTCTGTTTCTATTTGTTCTAATTGTTCCGTACTATTTTCATCTTTATGTTGTTTAGCTTTTCCTTTTTCTAATGTATTTATTCTGCGGTCTAGCTCATTTAATCTAGCCTCTATAGTTGTTATTCTTAGATTCGTGATTTGATTAGTTGTATATCTTTGTTCATTATTTACATTTGATTCTATTTTTATTTTTAAGTTAGTTTCTATACAATTTATACAGGCTTCCATGTAACATTTTCTACATTTAGCTCTATTTTCCTTACTAGGATACCATCTACAAATATGACATCTATTACTATCTATTCCTTTATTTTTTGGAATTCGTGGGTACATTCTTGTACGATATTCATTAAGTTATTTATTACTAAACTATTTAAGTCTAACTCATCTATTTCTTGTCCTATTTCATTTATCAGGTTATCTTCTTCAGAGTCTGATGAGTCTGTTTTGTTATTATCATTTAATTTGAAACTTACTATAGAATATATGCTTTCTGTATCTGACATATATTCGTCTACATTTAATAATGTTTCTTGAAAATCTTCTATTAGCTGAGAGTTTCTAGTTCTGCTATTGTTTCTTTTAGGGCATATATTTGCTAAATGATTTGGACTTCCACATGTATAACATTCTAGTTTATTTCTATAATTTCTATCATTTCCATATTTCCTAACATGTCTATCTCTATTTAAATAAGGTCTCTTTGCTTGTGATTTTCTTAGAAAAAATCTTTTACGTGTGTATGTTTTTTTGTTGTAATTATTGTAATTCTTTTTATATCATTTTCTTTGGTTATTATCATAATTCTGGGTGGTATATATTATTGATTTACAGAAATTCATTTCATTTCTTTTTAACTATTTTTGTATTTGTATATTTGTACATTTCTCTGTTAATATATTTATTACATGTTGTATTCTCTGTCCTATAGTCCATCTCATTTGGGTATTGAATTACTCCATCTCTTTTATACCATCTTTCTTTTATTTCTCTTCCTAATGGTCCTGCTAATTTATTAAATAATTTCTTTCCTAATTCCTCATTAAAAGTATAACCACTAGTTGTACAATAGTAAAAATAATCTTTTAAAAAGTTTTTTATATGTATCCAGTATGAGATGCTTAATTGTTCTAATTTTATCCATGCATCTTTTTGTAATGTTATTAGACCACTATTTGGGTCTTTTCCTGTTAATAAATTATGTATTTTATTTGTAAAATTATAGGGGTTTGGTCCCATTGCTATTAAAACTTGAAAATCTTGTGGGCTATTTGATTTGAATCCTTCCCATGTAGCTTTTGCTGATTCTCCTAAAAAGGTTTCTAGATACTTATATATTGTTTCTACATCTCTTTTTGTATAATGTCTTAGATAATCTCCTGCTACAATTCCTTTCCATAGATCTATTATAGTATACCACATTTGTGGATCATGAGTTGCTATATTTAAAATTTTTCCTTTACTACCTCCTTCTTGTAGTTTAATTTGTTCTTCTATTGATATTTTTTTTTCAGCTGATCTTATATTTTCACATTTAATTTCTTGGTCTGGATTTAATCTAATTGCTAATCTTCTAGGTATATTACCTGTGCTATAACTTATTGGTTGAACATTAGGGTTAGTTGGCTGAAAAGGACTAGCACTTGTAGAGCTTGTTGCTTCTATTTTTGCTAATTCTTTATAGCTTATTATAGACATTGTGTCTTCACTTCCCTTTTCTGAGTTAGTATCATTTATATTTTCTAATTGATGCGTCCTATATTCTAAGTTACCATCTCTTTCTAAACATGTTTTGAAATGTTTTATACATTCTTTTATATCCATGTTATTCTTTTTGCATCCTTTACATCTAAAAATTCTATTTTTATTTTCTTCATACAACATTAGTGCTTGTTCTATCACATATTCTACTTTATATCCTTCTTGTAACATTTCTACATTCATTAATTCTTGTTCTATTTCTACAGTACTCTCTCTTTCATTATCATCTAATGATCTTTGATTTGTGTAATTATACTGTGAATCTAACAGATGTTTGTCCTTTACTACTAGTATATAATAATTGGGCTTCTGGAATAAATACCTTTGGTTTACTAAATTTATCTAAATTTCATTCTAATCTTGCATATTCTTCTGGACTTATCTTTATAGGTTTTATTAAATTTATTCCTTTATTACCCATTATTTCTACTACATCATTTACTTTTAATTTATATTTAGTGTTGCTACTTAAAGCCATTCTTCCAATAAATCCTATACATATTAATAAATTATTTTTACTACTCATTTCTTCATATCCTTTAGTTTGAATTCCTATTCTAATATTTGTTCCAAATTCTTTTTAGTTCATTAAAAAGTTTGGACTAATGTTACGAACCTACTTAAAATATTAATCAAGTATTAGTGAGAGATTTAAATATTGGAACAAACTTTGTGATAGGATTAAAATTTTGTATACAAAACAGGGGAGGTTGCCTTATAACTAGAGATGGTATAATATTATTCAAAAACTCACACATACTCCAGTAATAACTTCAAGATTACCTACAATAGATAGAAAACTTAAAGCACTAAAAGATTCTCAACCAGATCCTCAGCCATGCTGTGATAAATGTACAGATAATAGTTGTAAAATTAACGAAGAGGAAAAAGAGTTAAAAGAATGTATAGAAGAGCATACGTTAATAAATATAGAAGAATATGAATTCTTAGAGAATATAGAAAAATATTATACTTTAATAAATATAGAAATCCAGTTTTATAACTTTATAAAAGAACTAAATAAAATAGGAATGATAAATAGTCCAAAAGATTTAGATAATATAATGTCTATATTAGATAAAATAAAAATAATCGGAGAAAGACCATTAGCTCATTGGGATGCTAATGAGATAATGTGTAAATTAGATATAATTAATTCGGAATACACTATAAAAACTGCACCTATAGAAGCTAATAATGAAGATACTAAAGAATTTGATATACAAATTAAAGAACCTCTAAAATTAGAAATAATAAGCAGATCTACTTCTAGACATAGATCTGCTGCTTTTATGGTAAGAAATCATAGTGAACAAATAAGAGGTAAAGCTCGTATGGTAATTAACTATAAAAGATTAAATTAAAATACTAGAACAGATGCATATAAACTACTAGATAAAAGTGAGTTAATCAATAGAATACAAAATAAGAAAATATATAATAAATTTGACTGCAAGTCAGGATATTGGCAAGTCAAAAAGCACCTAGACAACATAGAATGGACTACATTCAATGTCCAGGAGGACATTTTGAATGGTTAGTTATGCCGTTTGGTTTAAAGACAGCTCCACCCATTTTTCAAAGATTGAAAAATGGATAATATATTTGGAGAATATACACATTTTGTATTAGTATATGTAGATGATATTTTAGTGTTTAGTCAAAATATGCAAAAACACTTAGGACACTTACAAATAGTATTTAGATTATTTGTTAAACATGGTATAATAATAAGTAAAAAGAAAATGAAATTATGTAAGACTTATATCAATTTTTTAGGCATAACATTAGGAAATGGAAGGGTAAAAGTCCAGCCACACATAGCTAAAAAAGTATTAGAAATGCCTGATAAATTAGAAAAAACTAAAGATTTACAAAATTTTTTAGGATTAGTAAACTACGCAAGAAATTTTATCCAAGATTTAGAAAAATAGCAGGACTATTATATGCAAAGACAGGAAGCAAAGGACAAAGAAGCTTTAATATAGAAGATATTAAATTAGTTCAAAAGATAAAAGAAAAAGTTAAAAATATTCCAGACTTAAAAATATCATTAGAATCAGACTATTTAATTATTCAAACAGACGGAAGTGATTTAGGATGGGGAGCTATTCTAAAAGCACGACCTAATAAATATAGTAATAAAAATGAAGAACAAATATGCGGCTACCAGAGTGGAACATATAAAGAAAAGGAAAACAAGAGTGCTATAGACCTAGAAGTATTAGCAATAATATATGATTTAAATAGTTTTAAGTTATATATTCTAAATAAAGAAGAAATTTTAGTTAGAACAGATTGTGAACCTATTGTTAAATTTCATAAAAAAATAAACGATAAAACTAGCAGTAGAAGAAGATAGCTGAATTTTCTAGATACAATATCTATTTATAAAAATATTATATTTGAACATATAAAAGGTAAAGAAAACAACTTAGCAGATTAGTTAAGTAGATTACAATTAGAAATAAATAAGTTAAGTTTTGGTTTAATTCAACTCATTTGTTTTCAGCATGAAACCAACAGGACAGCCTCAACCTCCTACAGATACAGGCAAAGGCATAACAGCTTCTTCAGACTTATATCAACAGACAGTATTAGGTAATTTAAATTTTAGACCATTAGACTCCCTAGAAGCAATGGAAAGAATTCACTTTGGACCATTTAATTTAGTTGCTTACCCTGAGAGTATGTCATTCAGAATAAGACCAGACTACATTCTAGATAGATCCCAGAAGTGTTTAATAGATAACCTTTGGATATCTTATAATAAATAAAATCGTAATCGTTTTATGGCAGTAATGAATTCTCTATGTCAATATATGGCAGAGAAAAGCAAGCCAAGGTGTAAATATTATGTAGTTATTCATGGTAAAACTAATGGCATTTTTCAGACATGGATAGAAGTATTAGAATCAATAAAAGGTTTTAAAACCCCACTTTTTAAAGGTTTAATGATTTCACTGATGCAACAAATCATGCTAGAGGATACTTAGGATCAAATTATTATATATCACCTTCACTCAGACAAAATCCAGATCAAATACCTCAATACAATATACAGAGAGACATAGAAAAAATTATTTTCTGTGACCATTGTTCTTCTATAACGGAGAATTTCAAGAAGCTTAATGCTCAGAAGGAATTTCTTCTTATGGAAAACACCAGACTGATAAGAAAGATGCAAATATTGGAAGCAAGACTCGATCATCAAACAAATACAAATAGGGCAAATAATCAGACTCAGAGTTCTCCATCTCCTCAAAAAATGAATAAAAAAGGTGTGCATTTCCCTCTAAATGCTCAGAAATCCACTGTACCAGATATTGGTACAGCTAGTCCGGTTCAAACGGTAACCGGTAAAGACAAGTCAAACCCGTTGATGGCTGTCACTTTGCCAAAAAGTAAAGATGAAGATTGTTCTTCATCAAGACATAGAATAGTAAAATTAGGCAATAAGACTTCAAAGAAGACTCTAATCTCCAGAAAGAAAAGTGAAACTATAGAGACTATAATTAAACAGATTTTGGATAGATTCTTTAGCCAACTGACACAAGATAAGTATGTTGATGAACATCTTAGTACCAATACATACAGATTAGTCCTTGAAATAAATGATGAAGACATTAATGAAGACAATGAATTTACTCATTTCCAAGATGCTCAGGACCCTTATGAAGACGATGACTCAGGAATGAGTTTCGATTCGATCGCCCTGCACAATTTGGATACTTAGCCCAGAAGAAGACGGATACTTAGTCCAGAAGAAGACAAGAAAATAAAGACAAACTACTTATAGTAAGAGATAAGATTGACAGGTGGGGATGCCCACTTTGTGTCTTGTAATAATCGAGTTAGTGTCAGAATGATGCTTCCTTTATCATTACTTTCTAAAAAGAAAGAAAAACTGTGAAACATGTGTCTGACTGAGTCAAGAAAGAAACAATAATGCATGTGACGATGGGGCCCAATGAGCACCCGACTAGCATTAATAAGATTCTTTCCTATCTTTTATCTTTAAGTGTCGGCCACATATGTCCAGGCCACGTAGTTGTTTTTATATCCACTCCTTTTCTAGAAATTTGCCTATAAAAGGCTTAAGACTTAGTAGTAGAAGGTAAGCAAAAGCAAAAAAAGAAGGAAAAAGAATGAAAAAACCGAACACAACATATTCTTCTTCCCTCTAAATGTGTAAAACCCTTCTCCTAAACCATCAATCCTTCTCCTTTGTATAAACCAATTTGTATAATATTATGAGTCTGAATAGAAGTTTTCAAGTTTCTATGCAATCTTAAGGGGGTTCCCGAAAGGGAAACCTCTTCCCCAGTTACTTCATGTAAGTTCTTATTTACACTATGTTTTTTCCACAAAAAATATTTATGTTTATGAAGTTTTTATTTTTGTATAGTATGTAACTATATGTAATTATTAAAATCATGTAACTTTATGTAAATCCTTATTACCCTTAGTATATGGTTAATCTTTTAACCTTTTAATAGCAACAATGGATTAACCTGTAAATTCCTAGGAATTTGGCTTTGAAAGTCCGCCAAGTTTGTTAAAAAGACAACAGGACAAGTGTTAATAGCCAGGTGACTATTCTGAGGTGTGGTTAAAGAAGAAGTTATTAAGAATTTAAGTTAAAAGAGAGAGATGGCCAGGGTAAGTTAAAAAAAAAGAGTAAAAATGGAAAAAATATAGGCTAAAAGAACTTATTTAATGAAGAAACTATAGGAGAGAGAGTGTACTGAGTAAAAATCGATCTTCAAGTTTTTCGTAATTTGGCCTATTGGTAGAGTTTTCTTTGGCGACTGAAGCAAACGAATTGGCTTTCTTAGCAGACATATAAGATTGCAGTTGCTCATATAAGGGATGATCCTCTGGAATATCTTCTAGATGGATCGAAATGCTCATATACGGAATTTTTAACGATTTTGCGATCTGCGGAATTCTTGCATTAATTAAACTCATATTTTCCCTTTGCAAAATTGGATGATGAAGAAGCATATGATGATGAATGGGAGTTTCTTCCCCTAGAGGAGTAGTATCTCCCTCCTTGGCTTCTACCGCCTTTTCCTCGACCGCTGGCTATCTGCCAAGGTGGATCGGTACCCATAATGCACTGAAAATTAGTATTTATCAAATGATGAACCAATATCATCCCAATCAATTTCATCTCTTATGTCTTCAAAATTTGGAAGGAATAAATCTTCTTTTATCATATCATGAATGATTTTTTCTAGTATAATAAAATGAATATCTTCATTTAGAGGAATACACTTAATTATAGTAATTATTATTTTTTCAGAAAGAAAGTATAAAAATTCATTTAATCCTTTAAATATTCCCTAGACAAAAAGCCAGGTAAAGAATTTTCACTACCTTTCTTGTATTGTATTTCAAAATTAAAAGGAACTAATTGAGCTTGCCACCTTGCAAAAATTAACTTTGAAGCATCGTGTTTAAAATCTTTGTCAAACATATATTTGACTGATTGGGCGTCAATTTTTACTATAAATCTCTGATTATATAAATCATCTTGGAATTTTAAAACACATTTAACAATAGTTAACATTTCATGGGCTACAGTGGCATATTTTTTTTGACTTTCAGACCATTTTTCAGAATGAAAACTAATAAGACGTTTAATATTATTATGGGGATTTACTTGTTTAAGTATTCCTCCATAACCAATATTAGAAGCATCAGTCTCGACTATTTTTAACCAAGCAGGATTCGCTAAGGTTAAACAAGGTAAAGTCTTGACGTTTTTTAATCATTTTGACTAGATTAGTGTGAGAAGTCGTTCAAGGTTCTTTATGATTCTTTCTTAGTCTATCATACGAAGGAGCTAAATCACGAGACAAGTTTTGATAGAAAGGAGAAATATTAAGACCTCCTAAGAATCTTTGTAATTGAGTTTTTCAGTAATAATATCAGAAAATTTTTCTGCAAAGTCCATAGCCCTTTGGATAGGCTCTATTTCTCCTTGACAAATATTATGTCCTAGAAATCAAACACTGGTTTGGAATAAGCACATTTTTGGTTTAGCAATGACCAAGCTATTTTACATTACAATTTGTTTGAAAATATTCAGGTGTTTGAAATGTAACTCTATTGTTTTAGAAAACACAAAGATATCATTAATAGACACTATTATAAAATCCATGTATGAATTAAATATGTTATTCGTGATTTTTTGAAATTCAGAGGGAGTATTTTTCAGACCAAAGGGCATAACATTCCACTCATATTGATCAAAAGACACATTAAAAACAGTTCTATAAATGTGTTTTTTAAAAATTCAAATATTCCAGTATCTAGATTTTAAATCAAATTTTGAAAATATATTGACATCATATAATCTAGATGATAAATCTTTTTTATTAGGAATTGGATACCTAATTCATTTTAAAACTTTATTAAGAGGTTTATAATTAATAACAAGTCTGGGCATACCTCGTTCTTTTTATAATTAATAACAAGTCTGGGCATACCTCGTTCTTTCTCTGCAGCATTATTAACATAAATTGCAGTGCAAGACCAATGGGATTTTGAAGGTTTTATGAGACCTTTTTGTAAGAGATTGTCAATCTCTTTTTTACAGAATTCTAGTAATTCTCTGTTCATTTGGTAGGGTCTGGATTTTGTTGGAATACTATCTTCTCTGAAATCATCTTCATAAGGAAGTGTAACAACATGTTCTTTGCGATTCCAAAAAGCATTTGGGTGATCAGTACAAATATCCACAATCAATTTGTCAGATATCAACTTAATTTTTTCTTGAATTTTTATAGAATTCATTGTATTTTGAACATTCATACTCATCATTTCAAGTTGCAAGAAATTCACATATTTTTGCTTCATATCAATCAAAGCATTTATGCCTCTTGTTACTGGATCTGTAACAAAGGATAAGAAATTTCTTGATTTTTATAGGTAGCTTTGAAGCCCTTTGCATCAATATGTGTGTAAGGATACATTGCATTTATAAATGGTGTTCCTAAAATAATAGGAGGATATAATTGATTTTCTACTAAGAAAAAGAAATGCGGGATGCAAATCTTATTTCTAAAGATATGTGCATGAGGTAGTTTATAATTAATATCAAGAGAATGACCAGATGCAGACTTGACTATATGCGTTATTTTTAAAAAATATTTTGTTAGAATTAATCCTTCCTGAATGCAACTAACATCAGCACCACTATCAATCATAACCAAATTAGTTATAGAAAATTCATTTTTAATCAAGATAGTACAAGTTATATACCATTTATGGGCAGTAACAATTTGCATTATACCTAAAAAGAAATCATTTTTTACATCAATATCACGAATAATTTGATTATTAGAATTTTCAGCAAATTTTTCTTTTCCCTTGGAGCTGAAAATAGTATCAATTTGAGAAATATTTTCAATATTTGAAATTCTATGATCAGAAATCATTTGATTTTGTTTCAAAGAAATAATTTCTTTTTTCAATTTTTCAACTTCTATTTTTAAATCATCAAGAGACGTATCTTTACTAGGTCTTTGACTAGTGGCGAGACATCTATTAACTTTAGATAAAGAATAGGGCACAATATCGATAACAAATTCAGTATTTTTCTTAACATATTTACTATCAACAGGCTTTGAAGTGCTAGGTTGTGAAGAATCAAGATCAATAATTTTTTGACGAAGCTTTTCATCAGCCACTTCTTTTAATAATTCTAAAGCACTATCAACCGTAATTGTTTGAACATTTAAATCTAAATCTTCAAATTGGAATTGCAATTTATAAAAAGCATCATCACAATAACAAACATTATTCATAATCAGATTCAGAACCTGAAGTATATAACAAACCATAGACCTTATCATGAATCTCATCAGAAAGTCCTAAGGACTTGAGTTTTTGAAGTTTACAATTTGGAGCAATATGACCAAATTGACCACAATTGTAACACTTGATTTTTGCTAAGTCTCTCTTAGACCTATTTTTCGTAAATCTAGTAGACTTACGATGGGTTTTTCTAACTTCCCACCCTTCTTTGGATCTATGTCTAGATCTCTTTTTTCTATAGGGTTTATCTGGGTCATTGGGTTTTATATGTCTATGACCCTTTTTTCTAGAGGCAGAAGCCAAATTTTCCATATCAAATTGTCCACAGAAATCACCTAATTAGGATCTTTCTTTAAGCCTACCAAGATTAATTTATCTAGACAATTTTAACTCATTACAAATTTTTAGGCCTTCTTCGGTACAAGCTGCTATAAGCTGACCATAAGTGAAATCCGCCCAGGGAATGACACCATATTGCCCCTTGCTAGATTTTTTAACCCTTTCTACAAAAAGAGGTGAAAATCTATCTATGAATCTAACCTTCCAATGTTCAAACCTAGATTCGAGTAGATCCATAACTCTACTAATGAAAGTATATTTGTACCATCTAAATTTTCCTAAATGTTTACACCTAAGACCATTTAAGAGGGTACGATTATTTTCATGTTGGTTGGTAAATCTACCTCCAAATTGTTGAATAATAGTCAACATAAGGGTGTATACAACATCTTCTCTACCTTCTGGTAATTCTCTACGTAGGTTATTCATACCTGGCAACATATTTTTGTCTTCAAAAATTTTATTTCTTTCTTCGTTAGAAAGAAAATTGTCCCACCAACCACGAAGTTGGCCAGTAAAACCTGCAACAATCATTTCGCATATAGTAGCATCTGTTTGAACAGGGTTACCCTCAGTATCTTTAGGGTTAGAGACTTTTGCAATAGTAGAATACATTAGTATGCGATGGACTAATATAGATAATTGTCTTTCAGATAATCCATTTAAGTTCCATTCATATATATGATCTCCACTATATGACATGTTTGTCAATGACCACTCTCTTTCCTTTATCAAAATATCTTGAGGAGTTGGTCGTGGATAATAGGCAGTTTGTATATCGGGAATATTAGCATATTTTTTTCGAGTTGTTTTCTTACCAATTCTCTGAGTTTATTTAACTCTGATTGAATTTCTGCTCTTATGTTCGAAATTGGAGTGGACTTTATATCTTCAAAATTATTATAAAGAGATTCAATAGCATCAGCAAAATTATTGGACAGATCCATGGGTTTTATATTTAAACTAGCAAATTTCTTTTCAAGTAATTTTTTAAGCCGTTCTAAATCAGAGAGTTTTTCAAATTCTTGAATATCAGGAGGTCTTTGAACATGAGGCTTAACTGTCAAATATTTTGTTTTCTATTTAGATCTAGAAGTAATATCAGATGACTTTTGACTATCCCTTAGCTTCTTAATCAAATCCGTCATGATATCTAATTTTTTATCAAGAGACGAAATATGTTCTCCAAGAACTTTCACATAAAGACTCAAATAATTATTTTGAGCAATTAGACTATTTATTTCTGAAATAATGATTTTTCCAACTTCATTATCAATGAATTTTTGAAAAGCAGAGAAAGTTATTTCTGTATTATTCGGTAATATGAAAGGTGATTTAGGAGGGTAAATGGCCTGAGTGATGGTGCCATTTGCATCTTGGTACGATCTCTCAATAGGTTTTACATATAAAGGCAGATATGTGATATGAACCATCGCACAAAACAAATAATTTGATTATGTAATGCACACATTTCATATAATTCTTCAAAAATAATTTTCATTTCATTAGGACTATAAGTTTCAAAAAATCATGTCTTAAACATTTTCCATTTTTCACTAAAAAATTCCTTTTTAATATAATTTCTTGCTTGTGAACCAGGGCTAAAATTAATTTGGTGTGGAATCATAAATTAACAAGAATTAACATCAAACTCTATTTCGGAGGGACTGGGGTTATCCCTATCTGGGATATTGTCATTATCTTGAACTATATTTGTTTTAGGATTGATTTTTTTTTAAATATTTTTGAATGGAATATGCGAATCTACAGAATTTAAAGTATGTAAAGATGCAACACGACTTCTAGATGGACCATATACTGGTTTAATTGGAGAGATATGATGCATAGCAGGTAACATTCTAGGTATAGAAAAGGAATTTTGATTATAAACGGTTTAATTATCGTCAAATTGGAGATAAATTCTTCCGTCTGCATTTTAAGTTTCATGAGTTAACTCAGAATTTGTCACATCCTCTGCAAGTTGTTTTGGAGAAATGATCGAATTTAAAATCCATATTTTTGAGAAATTAATCTCATCCCATCTAATAGGTCTCCTCGTGGTGACCTTGGATCTTACAAAATTGATTATTTTAAGCATAATATAATCAGAAGCATCTTGGATCAATTTACATCGAGGATTTAAAGTAGATAATAAACGATAATAAATACGATAAGACAAACATATAAGTTCAGATCCAGGCACATAATTATAGCCATGAATTTTCACATTTAAGGTTAAAGCATCAAGAATATTCATATCAGTCAAAGATAGTTGTAAGTTTGGCTGAGTGTTAAAATATAAAAGGCCATAAGCAAGAGTGGATTCTATAGATCTCATCAGAGATTGTCTGAAATTTAAATTTCTATCATCACGTAATGCAGCTAGAAATGTTTCTGGTAGACCTTTCAAGGTTAAAGGTTTAAAAACAATTTGTATTAAACCAATGTGCATAAAATTATAATGATTTTTAAACATATCAATATCTTTTTTATTTAGTAATTTTATGGTTTGTTTGTCAGCATTTAAAGCAATAGATTGTTTAGTGATTTTTATTATCTGTTTATATTTAAATTTAGCAAGAAAGTCATATTCATAAATGGTTTTTATATCTACTTTTGGAATAGTCCGTTCATTTAATAAATCCATATTTTGAGATAAATCTACCTCTTCAAATTTAGTACTTTTTGTACTAACTTCTCCCATATCCATCGATTATAAAACTTCATACCTATGCTGAATATTTCACATATATTACTCGATTACTATGAAATAACCAGCTATTAGATGGAATGAGATTAATTTTCCAAAAACATGGATTTTAAATTCGATCATTTCTTCAAAACAACTTGCGGAGGATGTGACAAATTTTGCCTCACTTCTATGACAGAAAAAGCCATGACAATGAAAGGATCAAGAATTGCCTTCACTTATTAGGACTATACAAAAGCCTTTACTCAGATATTATATTATAACAATATTAAACATAAACATACTTGGTTTCTAAAGTCTTTGAAGAACCAATTCCCTATTGGTTTATTGGATGGTGGTCGTATCATGGCCCTACCGTTAAAATACTACCACCAGAATATCTGCATCTTTACAAAGAATGGGCTAAAGTATCACCATTCTTAACAGATTTATATCACTTGGACCACGTCTGCAACTTAGATAAAATCAACCAAATGTATTTCTTTATAGAATTCTCCATTCCATGGATACATAAATGGAGTGTTGAATTTGGTCACACGAAAGAACAAATACCCGAACTCTATAGGGTATTCTATACTAATTTTTGGAAAAAACTAACCAGAAAGGACTCCCCACTAAAATCCCGCATGGACGAGACTTGCTTGAATCTATTAACCAAAAACTCATCGAATACTCTGCTACTCCCCAAAATAAAGTTGTGGACGATAAAAGTTTAAGTTATATCTCTAGAAGGATCTTTGTCCATGATGGAGATAAATTAGAATTGATTGAGAAATATTTAGAAGAAGTTCAAAAAAATTTGATAAAAACTGTGGAACAATGTTTGGATACTTCTACGAAAAGTCTTACAAGTGAAGAAACTGAAGATATCTAAGGATCTTAGCCACTTCTATCAGAAAATATTTTCAATGACGAAGAAATTGAAAAAACTGAAGAAGTACTCTACCAAATGAAAAGAAAAGACAAGATGTGATAAGAAGGACCCATCTATGTGATAAGGACTCATCTACTACTATGTTTTATATGGGACCAGAATGTAGGGCCCTTTGTAATAGTAAAAATACTATGCACTACTATGCGCATATTTTTTTTTCTTTATATATATATAAACGCCTCATTTGTTAGAGAGGCATCAGATATATTTTTTCTTTTTCATTTTCTCTCTCTAAGCTTGCTCTCCCTGCTCTCTTCCTCTCTTGTATAATATTTCAAGGCTTTTAATAAAAGAAGGCAGCTAGCCGACATTTACTATTCCAGCCTTGCATTCTGCCACTTGCATGGTATTTATTTCTTTTTCTTCTGAAGTACTTTTAATACTTCTTCTTCCTTTCTAGCCGTGATTATGTCCGGCTAAAAAACTTCTCATGCCTATGTTGGAAATCTAACTTCTCTTACTAGATAATTATGAAAAATTCAGACTTTATCAAAATCTGAACGAATTTTTTTATGGTTTCTTGACTTGATTCCAAAATGGTGGTACAGTCGATTTTAATATTGCTTATGTTGGTTTTGTCTCAGTGACTACGTCTAGTAAGTTGTACCTCTTTAGCCCGTAAAAGATGAAGAAAAAAGGACGACTTTTGCACTGTCAGAACTTCTAGACAAATGGGTTCAACATAAGCATATCGAATATCTGACAGGCCCTTTATTCAGGTAAAAAGATTAATTCTTTCGTATAGTCATTAAGTTATTTCGGTTGGTACCTTTGTTTGGTATTCCGACTACGACTTAATCCGATATTTGGAAGCTAGTCTGGCGGCGCCGCGGCTTACCCGTGCCTGACAAGATCCTGCTTTTATAATTAACATGTCCATATCATTAAAATGAATTCCATAAAAATATGAATTTTAAAGGAGAAAGTAAAATCATGGGTTTTATTCTAAGAATTTTTTTTAATACATAATCTAGGTATTATGTTTAATTAAATTCTAAGTTACATCACTAAATATACTTTCTAAGATTGTAATTTAACATTTAATGATTATGACTCACTTGTATTTACTGAAAATTATTTTATTTAGTTTTTCAATTTTTTTCATACGACACATAATCAGTTAAAAAATAAATAAATAGAGATGTAGATTTTTAGCAAAAATTAGGAAAAGAATAAACAAATTGAAATATCTAAATACCTAAAAATTTAATTATAGAATCTTTTCAAAAAAATATTTTATTTTAAAGTAATAATGCTCCATGAAGTTGTCTTTCTAGTTAAGATTGCATTTTAAGTAAGTATCTAAATAACTAGTTTTAGAAAATTTCATTTAAATAAAAAAGAGAATTTTAATATCAATTCGAGTTAAAATTAATACAGATTGAACTACCATGAATGCGATTTAAATTTTAATAAATTAGTTATTCTCTTGGAATAAGAAAAAGATGAAATATAAGATAAAAAAAAAGTTATAGAAGCCATTAAATTTTAAAATAGTAAAATATTTAAGTATCTTAAAACTGGAAATTCAAACTACTATTTTTAATCTTCAAATTCTAATAGTCATATAGATAATACTATCCTTTTCTCTTCTTTAATAACCAAGTTAAGAAAAGAATGAACAAAATTTGATTTTTTAAAAATAGTTTATATGCATAAATGTATAGTTTAAAGCATGATTTTTTTTATTATTTTATATGTGTTCAAATGTTTCTTCTAATATTTTGACATTTACTTTTTTATTTTCTGTTTTCATTCATGCTAGGCTAGTTCTTTTCGTATAGTTAATTTATCCAAAAATATTAAAAAATATCTATTTTTTTCTTATACTCTTTTTTATTTTTTTTTCACCTTTCATTCATACTTTCACTATAAAATATTTTATTTTCACCTTTAAAATAAATGAGTTAAATTATTAAAAATTATAAAAAATAAATATTTTGAATTTTCTCCAATCATTTCAGAACCTGCAATCAGCTTTGTCATGAATTGCAAACACTGTTCATTAGCACAAAATTTAAAGTTTTGAATGACAATTTTTCATTACATTGCTCAATCACAATTCAAACTTGAAGCCTAATCAAAGTTTACTTAAAATAATAATTATTCAATCTAACATCATGTATTAAAAATTTTAAGGAGGTATTTAATTACTTTTACAAAATCATAATGAAAAATAACACTTACTTGAATTTAGACCCAAATATTAAAAAAATATTTGTTCAACATCATCATCTGCATATAAAAATAAAAATGTCAAATCAAATATATATTTTTTTAAATAAAAAAGTTTAATAAGTAAACTTATAAATAAAGCTAATAATCAATAATCAATAACAAAGAAAGAGAGACTTAAAAATATATATCAGGATAGGAATGAATATATATAAGAGATATGAAGAAGGTAGAATTCTATTCCAATTTAATTTTTATTTAAAAATTCAAATTCAAATATTTTTATCCTTATCTTTTTTAAATTTAACACACTTATCTTAAATGTATATTTTAATCAAGAGATATATTTGAAATCAATGAGATTAATTCATATTTTTTAATAATAAACACTAACAAAATAAAAAAAGAATAAATTTATCTCTTTCTTATCCTTTTAAATATCATATTATTATTATTTCTTATTATCATTGTTACTTCTACGTACAACTACAACTCCACTATTTTTTTTGTGGTTAAAGGGAACAATTCATTAGCAACTTAATTAAGGTGAACCAACAGTATCAGTTGATGGAGTTGTGGCTCCATTTAAAGTACTGGGGTGGGGGGTGGGGGATTGGTGATATTACCATGGGCCACAACCCGGCCATGTAGGTCAGAATTAGGGAGGTTAATTAGTCTAGCAAAAACTATTCCCTTCTTTTCCGCTTCTACAAAAGGTAGTGCATGATCAGGTGGAGATGACAAAATAGATGGGATTCCAAGTTTCATGAGTTTGCTGCCTTCCTTAGCCAAATTGTCCGCGACCTTATTTTGCTCCCTGTAGATGTGGTTGATTCTTGCTATTCCGAGCTTCTAAAGAAGGGACCTTAATTCATAAATGATGTTAGTTTAGAGATCATGTCCATGGTTAATAGCATTAACCAGTTCCAGTGAGTCGGAAGATATGATAAGAGGTTTGATGCGGAGGGAGTTAGCAATCTTCAACCCTTATAGCAATGCTTTAAATTCAACGTATATGGAGGGGTATAGTAGAAGTGCATTCCATGTACCCTACGACCCACTCTCCCTTATGGTCTCTTATGATCCCTTCTAAGCCCCTCTTACCCAGCTTTGATAGGGTAGCTCCATCAGTATTTAGCATTAATAGCCCGCTGTCAGGGGTTTCCCACTTAAGGTATATGTTTTTTTTTTCTTTAGTGGTTGTTTCTCTTTGTTGGGCTATCATGCAGAATTCTAGGGCTATGTTGAGGCCATGCTTCCAGTCTATAGGATTCTTCTTGGCATTAAAAAGGTTGTCATTCCTTGAGAGACAGATGGACCATAATAATTAGGGTAGTATTTATCCCCAGTTAATATGGGCATTGTACTTCACATTCTCAAGCTGCTTCCAGTCCATGGGGGCCTGGTTGAAAGTTGAGTAATTCCAGTTGGCGTTCTAGTGGGTTTGGTTTTGTAGACACTACTAGTGGTGAACTTTCTATTAGGGGTTTTTCTCTAGTACATGATATCTTCTTTGTTAGGGTTAGTATGCACTAGAGTATCCTTAATGTCTTGAAGGAGGTGAGGTGGGAGCTCAAAGGGAATGCTGGAGAGGTTCCAGCCATCAACAGTTAGCAAGGTGTTAACAGTGATGTTGTCCCTATTGTGAGGAAAGGGTCCTTGGATGAGGTCCTTTATGGGTGTCCTGTGAGGGATCCACCAATCCAAGAAGAGCTTCGCTTTGTCACCCTTATCGACATGCGAACCAACATTATTGGAGCACTGACACCACCCCTGCTAGATGTTTCTCTAGGTTTTGGAGACCATTTTGTTGTTCCAAGGGACTCTGGATGACCTCTGATATTTGGTGGTGAGAATTTTCCCCGAGATAAAGGGTTCTTGGCTAACCTCTAATACAAACTGGCATGGAGTGCCCTGTTTCTGAGGTCTACTTTGTGTAGTCCCAGCCCCCCATTACTCTTAGGCTTGGTGATGGTATCTCAACTTAGGAGATAAAGTTTTTTCTACCATCCTCAGCACCCCAGATAAAGTCCCTTTGGATTTTATCAATAGTGCTGATGACTTTTTTGGGTATTTTGATATATTGCATGATGTGAGTGGGCAAGCTACTGCAGGTAGCTTTACGAAAGGACAGTCCTACCAGTCATGTTCATCATCTTGGTTTTCCATTTAGCAAGTCTGCTAGCCATGTTATCAATGATAGGTTGGAAGTCAGCATTGGTGGGGGATTTGTGAAAGATACAAAATCCCAGGTATTTACCAAACTCAGTGCTTCTTTCAATACCCAGAGTATTAGAGAAGTTCAGAGAATTGTGGTGTTGGGTATTGCTAGAGAAGAAAACTCTATACTTGGCTTTGTTAATTCTCTGGCCAGAGGAGGCACTGAATTGGGTTAGGGTAGACATGATGGTGTTGCAGTTGACTGTGTCAGATCTTGCAAATAGAGTGAGATCATCTGCAAAGAACAAATAGGATATTCTTGGGCCACCTGTAGTGATGGACATAAGGGTCTAGGTTTTTCCAGCTACCTGGTTATCAATGGTCCTAGATAGTCTCTCCATGCAGATGATGAAAAGGTAGGAAGACATGGGGTCTCCCTGTCTAATACCCCTGGTAGGAGTAAAAGAGGGAGTGCTACCTCCATTTACAAGGATGGAAAAAGAGTTGGTGGAGTCACAAGACATGATGAGCCTAGTGATTTTAGTTGGGAAATTAAAGGAGTGGAGAGGGTCATGGATGAAAGACCATTCCAACCTATCAAATGCCTTTTCATGGTTTATTTTGAGAATCATATTGTGATGTCTGCCTCGTATTTTCCTAAAGTGGGAGATGTACTCTTGGACAATGATAGCATTATCAGTAGCTCTTCTATTAGCTAGGAGGCTTGCCTGAGTAGGGCCTATAATGGTACCCATGATTGGCTTGATCCTATTGACAATGATCTTTGTAATGATCTTATAGGAAGTATTACAAAGACTAATAGGCCTAAAGTTCTTTATAGAGGAGGCATGGACACATTTAGGGATAAGGTAGATGAGAGTTTTGTTTTTCTCTTCCGAGATGCTAGAATCTTGGAAGGCCTTATAGCAGAAAGCCTTAGTTGTGTCCCCCACTATGTCCCAACACCTCTGGTAGAAGAGAGGATGGAGGCTATCTAGCCCAGAAGATTTAAGATGTTTAAAGCCCTTAAGGGTATTGGTGATTTCAGTGTATCTAAGGGTGGTGTCCATATGAGCCCTCGTGGCTGGGGTTAAGATATTGGTAGAGTCCCCAGTATAGTGCTTGTAAAGGGCATTGAAAGTGTGGTCTGAGGTGTAGAGCTTGTGGTAGAAGGGGGAGATGTGGTTAGTAATCTCATCCTTATCATTGATGATATTCCCAACATCATCCTTGAGGTATTGAATCTTATTCTTCCTCCTTCTAACCATTGTTGAAGTGTGGAAGAACTTGGGGTTGGCATCCCTATTGGTCAGCCAGTTTATTCTGGATCTGACCATCCAAAAGTCCTCTTTCGACTGCAGGAGTTTGTTGTAATTGGTAAGGAGCTTATTTTCCAAATCTTGGAGGTAGGAGCTGGTGTGATAGTGAGGGGACTTTTAAATGGCATCTAGCCTAGCCAAAATCCTTTTGATTTTATGGAAGATATTTCCAAAGGTGACCCTATTCCAGGAGGTGGTCTCTTGTTGAAACAAGTGAATAGAGTTGACAAGGGTACTTTAGGTATGAAAGGTACCCCTGATGATGTTTTGTAGGGTAGAGTGGGTACAACACATGAGCTCGAATCTAAAGGGTTTGTTTGAGGTGTCAGGAGGAAGGATTGGTAAGAGTGAGAAACATTGGGCAGTGATCAGACTTTGTTCGAGGCAGGTGTGTGACAGTTGCTTTAGGGAGTTAATTTATCCATAAGGTATTGACGATACACCTATCGAGTTTTTCAAAGATAAGGCTTTCCTTATGCTTGTACCTCTTATTGGTCAAGGTGTACTTGCAACCTTTAAACCCTAGGTCTAACATCCCACAATTGTCGAGACACTCTTTAAAGAGGGAGGTTCTATTATTGTTGATACTTAAGTCACCAATTTTTTCTTTAGCCTAGAGAATCTCATTGAAGTCCCCTCCCATCAGCCAAGGGCCTAAGTGGGTTTGGGCCATGATCTTAAGCCCTTCCCACAGAGTTTGTCTGATGAGAAAGTTGGTGCTGGCATAGATGGAAGAGAAAATCCAAGAAAGGGGGTTAGGAGCATGGTGTACCTTTATAATAGCGTGGATGCCTTGAGCAGTGATAGTAAAATTATCTAGCTGGATGAGGTTTGGGTGCCACATAAGAACAATGCCTCCAGTGAGACCAACAACAACAAATTGAACATAGGCATCAAAGCCCATAGTAGTAGTGAGGTGCTTATGCTCCACCATCTTTGTCTCAAGTAGGACAAGCATGGCAGGGCAATGGAGCTTGAGCATTGGATCACATTGATGCCTGAAGTTGAAGTTGTTTACTCCTCTAGTGTTCCAGATCATCACATTTATTGGGGTGTTGAGAGGGGGAATATATATCACTTGGACCTTCCCCTTTTCCAGTTGGGGATGGTCCAGAACCATATTGATAGGTTCCAGTAGCATTGCTGGTGGGGTTGGGCTGCTCTTCATCCTCAGGGATAGAAAGAACAGCTTCTTCTACAGAAGGAGATAAACCATAATATCTAAGCTGTATGGCTCGTTGAATTCTCTCTTTAGAGGATTGTCTAGGGCTAAGATGTCTAAGGTTGGTTCCCCGAACATTGCTATAAAGTTTTCCAACTCTTTGTTACTCTACCTGAGGGATTCTAAAAGTGTTGAGCTTATGCTTTCTTAAACTTCTGCCCCTAGTGTTTGGGGCACTTGGGCAGTTCACATTGGAGGTTTCTGATGATAGTTAGTGCTTGTGAGCTCGACATGAAAGTTTTTATTAGAAAGAATGGTAAGGTCGCAAATTCCTGGTTTATGAGGGTCTTGAGTTCTTCTGGTGGACTCTGAATGCCAGCCTTGGAGAGGTGAGCCTTCAGCATTGTTTGCTGCCACACTTGGCTCCCAATTCTCATCACCGCTTAATCTAAGGATTCCTTGGTTATTTGGGCTAGGTAAGCTGGGTCTTGAAGGATCAGTGTGATGTTCTTCTCTCCTATCTTTGCTTGGAACTGCAAGTAGACCCTTTTAGTGTAAGTTCTATCCAAGAGGTCGGGTGTCGAAATGAAGACCAGGGGGAGTTGGGTTGCTTTCCATGTTTGGTTCCATGGGAAGAGCTTTGGAAAAGATTTGGGACAGAGTTGGAAAAGTTGAGAGTAGCTTTTTTCGGCAATTCTTCCAAGGTAGCATTAGTAGTAATAATATCAACGCAGTTAATTGAAGTGACCCCTTCGGTCACTTCAAACGTTTTGATCTCATTATTACTTTGGAAAATAGCAGAGAGACTGCCTTGGGGATTAGCAGTAACTGTGGAGACGGATGGAGTCTCCGAAGTGGAGTTAGGGGCAGGTCTATGGGGTTGAGGGGCCATAGAGGCCCCATTGCATTTACTCCCTTCATCATCTTGCAGGGGAATGAATTTATTAGGGGTAATAAATACAGGGGGTATGTTGGTTGGCTCTCTTTCATTGGGTCGCACGTGTGGCATAACCCAGTTATTAGAATTGGGCTTGGCTTGCCCACTTGTAGAGGCCTTTCTTTTATATATGGTTTGACTGGGCCTGCTACCAGGGGAGTTAGTTGGCCCATGATCCAAGTTCTGGGTTGGGCTGCTGATGGTTTGGGACAATGAAGGGTCAGTGAACATACCTGTGTTCCTGTTGAAGACTTTTACCTGTATTTGGGCTTGGGCCTGTGTTTTGGTGGTCGGGTCTGGGCTTCTCTTCAATGACATATTTCTTTTTGGGAACGAGATGACCCGTCATTTCATGGTCAGAGATGGTTGTGCAACTTCGCTGGTGGATGGGGTATCAACATTAGATGTTGTTGTAGTGGATGGGCATTCCCTTAGAATATGACTTAACATTCCACAATTGGTGCATAGGATGTTCTCTCCTTTATAGATCACCGATTGTCTATATGCGCCAATGGTGACATGAGTTTTAACTGGGTGATCCAATGACTCTTGCACATAGATGCGTGCAACGTAGTGGAGGTGTATGTGTCAATTTTGATCAATGTACCCAATTTTCTTTTGATTTTCTCTAGAATTTGTTGGTCATAGAATTCAGTCGGTAGTTGTGGTAGCGGTTCCTAAATGGCACTGTGGGTGAGGTTTGCTTCTTGAGGGACACAATTGGGCTCCCATTTCTGCATGGAGAGGAAGTTTTCTGTGATAAACAATGGCCCTTCGTTTAAAACTCTGTCCATGCTTTCGATTAGGGAAAATTTAGCCAGAAAGTAGTCGTTCCCCAGGTCAATGAGAACTAAGTTCTTCGTCAGATTTCATATGTCGGTTAATTTGCTCCTAAGGTAAGCATGGGGTAATTTTTTTTTGTAGAGCTTGACAATTACTGACAGGCCCCATGATTGATAGATTCTTTCTTATTCTTCTTCTGTTAGTTCAATGGCATCCTCATTGTTCTCAATCTGGTCCAACGGTTGCCCATCGTAAATGCTGAAAGAACGATTGATACCTTTTTCTTCGTTGAGGACATTTTTTAAGGATGTGTAGGCTGGGCTTTCGATATCCATACTTGTTTCTCGCGGATCTGGAGGTTCTGGTGGGATTGCAGTAGTTGTCGGCGGTGTGTTAGGTGTACTCATGGGGGTCTGCCAGAGTGGTCCAGAGAGGTATTACAGCTCCACTATTACTTCTACGTACCGCTACAACTCCAAATGAGTGATTTTTTTAAAATTATTTTCATTTCTTATCTTTCATTTATTTATTTTGGTCAGTTTTATCTTTCATTTAATTATTATTTCTACCACCACAATTCCTATATACTACTATTATTTTTATTTATTTTTAATTCTTCTTTATTATCATTATCATTATTATTTTCTACCACCACAATTCCTATGTACTACTACTATTTTTATTTATTTTTAATTCTTCTTTATTATTATTTCTTATTTAATATTTAAATCAAATGTATTTAAATATATTTTATAACAACTTAAGGAATTAGTTAATGGAATAGTTAGAGTTCATTTATAACTCTTCAATCATAAGTTTCTAGTTATAAGCTAATGATTAATATTTAAATAAACTATAATAAATTTTAAAAGATATAAGTTTATGAAGATAAAAAGTCTATATAAAAGATAACGCATTTTCAAACTTTGAAATAGCATATGTCTATTAGAACTCTTCAAGTATGAGTTTCTACTTTTAAGATAATGATTCTTTTTTAATTTTAAAAAAAGATAATTTATTTTCAATTCAAATACTTAATCTTACAATTCAAATTTCTTATTACTCTATTTTAAAACTTTGTCCTAAAACTGCCATGTGGCTTCTTAATAGCTTGTCACTTGGTTTCTTTTAGTGCTTTTATTTTGCTTTTATGTTTATATAGATATTCTCTTCGTCTCGTATTGGTTAGTTTTCTTTCTAAAATTATTTGTTTCAATTTAATTGTGTAAGTTCTAAAATTAAGAGTATTTTATATATATGTTTTTCATTTTACCCTTGATAGAAATACTAAATACATCCACAATATTAATCTATGTATTATATTTAACTAAGCTCTAAATTACATCATTAAAGTACTTATTGTATTTTAACATTTAATGATTATGACTCACTCGTATTTACTGAAAATTATTCCATTTAGTCTTTTAATTTCTTTTATACTACACATAATCATCTAAAAATAAACAAATAGAGATGTGGATTTTTAGGTAAAATAAGGAAAAGAATAAACAAATTGAAATATCTAAATACCTGCAAATTTAATTTTATAATCTTTCCAAAAAAAATATTTTATTTTATAGTAATAATGCTCCATAAAGTTGTCTTTCTAGTTAAGATTGCATTCTAAATAAATATCTAAATAACTAATTTTACAAAATTTCATTTAAACAAAAAAGAGAATTTTAGTATCAATTCGAGTTAAAATTAATACAGCTTGAACTACCATGAAAATTATGATTTAAATTTTAATAAATTAGTCATTCTCTTGGAATAAGAATAAAATAAAAGTTAAGATTGAAAAAGCCATTACATTTTAAAATAGTAAAATATCTAAATATTTTTAAACTGAAAATTCAAACAACTATTTTTATCTTCAAATTCTAATAAAGTAATATAGATAATACTATCTTTTTCTCTTCTTTAATAACCAAGTTAAGAAAAAGAAAAGGAAAAGAATGAACAAAATTTGATTTTTTAAAAATAATTTATATGCATACATGCATACGTTTAAAGCATGAATTTTTTATTATTTTATAGAGAAAAGATATCATTCCCCCCCGGACTTGTCCTCTCAACTTACTTTAGTACTTAAATTTAATTTTTGTTTATTTACCTCTCTTAACATCTTTATAGTGTATTATTTTCACCCCTCAAGCTGACGCGAATTTTTTTTTTTAAAAAAAAAAGGAAAAAAAGCATTTTTTAATTTAAAATCTGATATGGCCCCACTTTTTAATATATATATATATATTAGAAAAAAATATATATTTCTCATCTTCTTCTTCAACCCCCACCCTCATCCCACCTCCACCATAACTTTTCCTCTCCAAACCTGCTACCACTAGCCCCCTTTCTCCTTCAACCACCAATTTCACCACCACCACCACCAGCCCCACTCCTTCCCCTCCAAACACCCAATTTCTTCTTCTTCAATTACCAAATCCTTCACCCACCTTCAATTTCTCCTTCTTAAACTACTTGACTTAAAATCTTTAGAAAAGAATAAAATTGAATTTCTAAAATTAAAAGTTATCTTCATGAGTTTGAAAATTTAAAATAAAATTGAAATTGAAGAAAAGTTATTAGCGGCGGTGTTAATGGTGGTGGTGGTGTTAATGGTGTGTGTATTTTCTTTTGTGGGTTTGTTTTAATCATTTTTCGATGAGTTTTGTCGGAATATGTTGGAATGAAGTGTTTTGAATTGGAACATGGTGATGTTACTGCATTGTTGTTTCTTGAATTGGTGGTTTGATGAAGGAATAATTGGTTTTTTCTTTTTGCTTAATGTACAACAACAATGGCTATTGGTAATATGCTTTAAGTTTGAAGAAGATAGAAAATGGAGGAGAGGGGAGAGGTAGGGTGGTTTAAAGAAGATAGAAAGAGGGGGAGGGGGTTGCATTGCAAGGTAAGGGGCGGGGTGGGTGGAGGTGTGAAGAAGAAAGAAAATGGGGGTGGGGGTGCCTTTTTATTTAATAATATATATATATATATTTATAAATATAATAGTAAATATATATTTTTTATTTTTTTAAAAAATATATAAAAATAATGTGTGGGGGATTAATTTTTTTTTTTTAGAAAAATCGAACCTCTTACCTGGCAATGACATGGAATTGACGTGGCGATGTGTAGGCGAGTGTAATCCACTCTCCGTTGTGATATTGGTATTCAGTTTTGGGGGGTGAAATAATACACTTTAAAGATGTTAAGGGGGGTAAATAAATAGAAGTTAAGTTTAAGTGCTAAAGTAAAGTGAGTGGACAAGTTCAGGGGAGAAAAAATGTCTTTTCTCTAGTTTATATGTGTACAAATACAATATTTTTCTTTATTATTTAATTCATAATATGTATATTTATTAGGATATTTAGTTAAGAGTGACAAAAGAGTTTTAAAATGAGGTGTAGGCGACTCAAGTTTTAATAATTGAGTGTAGGTGATAATTACTTTATTATGGATTAAGAAAGTAGGGGTAGCTTGAGAATTATCCACAAGTTTTTTAATTTACACTTTGATCCAATATAAAGACTAATATAACTAGAAACGGAGGAAAAAAAGGTGTGTTTCTCTCTCTTCGCATTTTTTGTTGTTTATTATTATTATTGTTGCTTTATTCATCATCTTTTGCTTCATTATCATCATCTTGTTCTTCATTATCACCATCTTCTTCTTATTGACCATTGTTGTTGTTGTTACTACTACTGCTGCTAATTGAGCAATTTTTAGGTCAAATTATGTTTCGTATATCACTTTGGCATTACTTCATAGGTGACTTTGGTAAGTAAAATTATGATTTTTAGTTGAATTTATCATCTAGGTACATTGTTATTGCTGTTTTTTCAACAATGGATAGGAATCAAACATGAATCTAATATATTAGTCATCTATTGCAATAGATGACTCATCTATTGCGACGAAGAGTCATCTGTTGCAATGAAAGACTCATATATTAGATTCATGTTTATGGTTCTATTGTGTTGTAATATGAATCAAACATATGGGTCATCTGTTGCAACATACGAGTTATCTGTTGCAACAGAAGAGTCATATATTAAAATAGATTACTCACCTATTGCAATAAAATCTGAAGTTGATTCTATCTATTGAGCCATCTGTTGCAAAAGGTGAGTTATCCGTTGCAATAGATGACTCACCTATTGGAATTCATGTTACAAAACTATAGAACCTAAAGTTGATTCCAGCAGATGGTCACAATTGCAACAGATGACTCATCTGTTGCAACAGATTAGTGATTTGTTGCAATAGGTCACTCATATATTGGAATCAGCTTCAAAGGTTCTATAATACTGTAACATCTATCCCAATCGGTGAGTCATCTATTACAACAGATGGATAATCTGTTGCAATGAATGAGTCACCAGTTTTGATGACTCATTTGTTGGAATAAGATTTAGGTTCTATATTACCGTAACATGAATCCCAACAGATGAGTCATCTGTTGCAACAAACGACTCACTTATTGTAATATATTATTCATATATTGCAACAGATTACTTATCTGTTGAGGTTCATTGTATTGTAGTATGCAATCGTTATTAAATTTATTATCATGTCATTATTAACAAATATCTTTATTTAGGTACCACTAATGAAGGGATCAATAACTATAGGGGTGGATTGTCATGGTGAATGAACTGAGAAAAGCAATCAATTTGTTTGGCATTGAAAGTAGGGTGAAATTCTAGAGGTGATAGTTATAACAGTCCAAAGTGATGTTTCATATAATGATTTGTGACTTAATCATCAGCTATTGTGGACTAAATTTTCAATCGGAAGAACTTTTCATCAACTACATGCACAGCTCCTTTGAAAATCAGAGGGTACTACCTTTCAAGATAACCGATCAGGTTTAATTGTATGCTTATTTGAGTGATTCAGCTAGGCTAGTGTCAAGGTCATACGTGGTTGAAAAATTGAGAGAGAATGAGAACCAGAACGTAGAATAAGAACAACAAGACATGTTTGATGATAAATTGGATGATCTGGACATAAATATTTCAGATGATGATCAAACACCTATGCCGTGTTGCGAGAAATATGGTGAGTAGTTCTTCTCAATCAACACAGTCAGATAATTGGTAAAATGATGAGACTGATTTTTACAAGGGAATGTCATTCAAGAATAAAATAGAACTATCTAATCCTTTGTTTATTGCTTGCTTGAACAAAGATTTCCAACTAACGAAGGTGATTACTTTGAGAAATGTCTATTATTTTAGATGTTCTAATCCATCCTGCAAGTGGTGGTTGAGGGCTGTGAAATACTTAAGTTCTGATAGATTTGTCATTAAAGTTTATGAAAAGTATCACACATGTGGTTCAAAGTATATTACAGACCATAATACTCATGCCACGACAAAAGTCCTCGATAAATATTTCCAAAATAGATTTCCCAATGGCAAAGGCCTTTCTACAAGTGATATGGCTAATCAACTCCGTATAGAATTGGGTGTTACGATCAGTTATTGGAAGATTTATATGGCCATGGGGATTGCCAAGGACTTGGTTAGGGTGACACGCAAGCACGAGTATGCAGTCCTCGATGCCTATTGTTACATGCATGTGTCCATAAATCTCGAAAGTAAGACGACATTGCATGTTGATGAAAATGAAAGATTCAAGTACTTTTTTGTATACTATGGTGCTTGGATTCTTGGTTTTCAACATTTGAGAAAACTTATAGCCATCGACGGGACTTTCTTGGGGAGCAAGTATAATGAAGTTATGATATCGGCAGTGGAACAGGATGTCGAGAGTCATATCTTTCCTGTCGCTTTTTGTGTAGTGGACAACAAATGTAATACCTCATATGCATATTTTCTTGAACAAATGCAAAGTTGTGTAGACAATACGGAGGAGTTGTGTATAATTTTAGATAGGCATCCAAGTATTGAAAAGATGAGTTCAATTTTTCTTCATTTTATCTCATTTTGGTTGTTGCATGAGACATCTTGGAGAGAATATTCGAAGCAACTTTCACAATGAAAGGATCGTGACTCTCTTTTTATAGAGGCTAAAGTATATAATAAAGCTGAGTTTTTTTTGACTATTTCAATCAAATAAGGGATGTGCATCCCAAGACAGCACAATATCTCAAATATATTAGTTTCGAGAGATGGAGTCGCGCATTTTGTTTGGCAAATAGGTGTTATGAATTTAATGTCATGTTTGTCTTACAACTTTGTAATATTGTATGATGTATTAAGTGATTTCTTATATAGGTATAATATTATGACGTCAAACATAGATGAATCATCGAATTCAATGTTTGGCGTTGAAAGAGAATTTCCCATTGTGGCGATGTTTAATGAAATAAATAAGAGGTATGCATAATTATTTCATAAAAGGCGTACGCAATTTGCGAACAAAAAAACCAAACTTATTCTAGAAGTGGAAAAATAAATATCAACGGACATCAGTTTAGGGAATAGATTATTTGCTCATCAAATAGCAAATTACAAGCTCAGTATCGACGGTCATGGTGATGTTGTCACGATCGAACTTCAAAGAAGATCTTGTACAATAGATTTTTTGACTTAAACAAAATACCTTGTCCACATGTTATGGCAACATTTCAATCCCCATATGGTGCACAATATGGAACTCAAATTTATGAGTACTCGTCTCCATATTATTTGGTGGAAAGATATATAATGGCATATAGTGAGATTATTAATTCTGTGCCTCCTGAAGAATCTTGAGTTGTTCCTGTAGAGATTTTGGAGAGATTAATACCTCTTCCATATATTGACTCAAGCACTATCAAACCAGGAAGAAGGTGATATAAGAGGAGGCGTGGAGTCGGGGAATCATTTCCATCAAGAAAAACAAGTACTCCATATGTAAGAATGCTGGCCACAAAAGAACTATATGCCCAGATCGTAATCCACCATGATTGTTGTAATAGTAAAACTTGTATTGTTGTTTGTTATGAACTTTGATCATTTTTAACTCACTGTTGCGAATACAAATATTATTATTTATTATATAAAATATCTTTTTATTAACTTATGCATCAATAAAAGAAGGTAACAGGAACTAAATGCAACAGACTACAAAAATATTTTCAGCAGATTACCTATCTGTTGTAATAGATGGGCAGTTGCTGGAAGAAAATATCAAACTAGAATATGTTCAACCAGTAGATGACCAATATGTTGCAACAAATGGGTATCTGTTGGAAAAACTCTAAACCATTGCTACTGGAGTGTGTTCTTCCAATAGATGGATCATCTGTTGCAATAGATTATTTGGAAGAACATAATACAAATCATCAAACTAGATTGTGTTCATCAAAAGATGACCAATCTGTTGCGACATATGGGCCATCTATTGGAGAAACACAATATAGTTCTTGCCACTATTTGGTGTTCTTCTAATAGATGACAATCTGTTTTAGCAAATGGACTGAAGAACTCAAAACTCTTACTATTGGTACTTGATTCAAAATTGTGTCAAACGCTCAATCCTTAGCTCCAACCTCGACATGTTAAGAAGAATAAATAAATAGAATGAAAATTAAATAAGAAATAAAGTAAATGTTGACCAAACATAGATTTTTTCACTAAGCAAAACAAAATACATTAGGTTTAGGTAGATCCAATATCAATAAAATAAAATACATACACTAAAAGAAAAAATATAACCTAATTATTATTATTATTATTATTATTATTATTATTATTATGATTATGATTATCAATCGGTCAATCGTCAACTGGCAGCAACAACGCCCTCCTCAACCTTCAAATCTAATGCACCATCCTTGCTCTCATGGCGCCCAACTCCCACTGGAGTTTATTAACCTACCTTTGAAGTTTTCTCATGATGTAATGCAGAATCGCCATGTCCTAAACCGGATTAGCCATATCTAGAACACGCATGCATTAACAAAAAACGTAAAATACTAAAGAAAAGAAAAGAGTCTAAATGCAATATAACGTATACTAACAACTAGTAGTTTTACAAAAAACATACCTCAACAGATGAAAAAGAAATCTTCTCTTTGAAAAGAAGGGATTGAAGATGTAATGATGTTTTTTTTATGAAAGAGAAGATTTAAGAAATAAATAAAGTGGAGCAGACTGAACCAGTAAGGAAGGACCTATTTATAGAGGATTGAATTTTAATGTGTTAGGCAAAAAGTCACGACTGTTCACCTCCTTTTTATTAATTACATACATTCCTTGATTAAATTAAATTGGTGACTCTTCGGTTATTTAAATCTGACTAGTGAAAGTCACAACTTTTTACCTTCTTAATATTAACATTAGTTCTTAAAATTAAACAACCTTTATTCTTAATTAAATAATTGAAGACTTTTCACTTTTTCAATAACCATTTTTAATAATAACTATTTTTATTGAGTTCTTCCAACAAATGGTCCATCTGTTGCCACAGATAACCATCTGTCACAATAGATTACCCAATAGATGGATCATCTGTTGGAAGAACTATTTTGATTTCTTCCAACAAATGATTCATAGTTGCAACAAATGGAGAATCTGATTTATCAGTTGTTTTGAATTTTTTAGATAAAAAGTCATGACTATTCACCTCTTTTTTAATAATTATATCCCTTAATTAATTCAAACTGGTGACTTTTCTATTATTTAAATAAAAAAATATATTTAAAAACAAAAAAGATAAAAATTCATGACTTTTCACCTTTTTAATATTAGCATTAGTTATTAAAATTAAATAACCATTTTTTACAGTTTTAAATTGTGTTTATCATTTATTTCCTTATTATTTATTTACGAACTATTTTTCTTTATTAGATAATCGAAAAGTCATGAATTTTCACCTTTTCAATAGCTGTTTTTTTTATTAATAACCATTTTTAGTCAGTTCTTCCAATAGATGGACCATCCGTTGAAACAGATTGGTCATTTGTTAAAAGAACACCCACCAGTGGCAAGAACTGTATTGTGTTCTTTCAGTAAACCTGTTACAACAGATGTGCCATCTGCTACAAAAAGACACCCCAATAGTAAGGATTTTGAGTTTTTCCAATATATTACCCATCTATTGCAATATATTGGTCATTTGTTAGTTGAACGCAATCCAGATTAATGAACCATATTGTGTTCTTCCAGCAAATGTCCATCTATTGCAACAGATGTATAATCTGCTGAAAATATTTTTTTTATAGCGTGTTATATTTAGTTTTTGTTATCTTACCTCTTTTTATTAATGCACAGATTAATAAAAATATATTTTATATAATAAATAACATTTACATCCACAACAATGAGTTAAAATTATCAAAGTTCATAAAAAACAACAACACAAGTTTACTATTACAACAATCATGGTGCATTACATACAGAGCACTTGTGTTTTCTTGATCGGTATGTAGTTTAACAAATTTCCCATGGTCATCTGTTGGAAAACCTTAATCCAGTAGCAGAAAGGGTTTCTCTCCATCTGATTTTTAGTTTTTGATATTGTTGTTACCCTTCCCAGAAGATTAAGACAAAAGATTTTGAAGATGATTATCCTTTGAGCTTCCGTAGTTTTGTACACTACTTCACAATGAGAACTGATATTAAACCCTGCTTGACATTGATGGGCCAGGAAGAATAAGGTGTGTGTAGATGGATGAACCTACTTTCATGCGTGAAAGTTATGTATTACTTATCAGGTTATCGTGGCAACATATATAAAGTATAATAATTTTATGAATGCAGTTTTTTATCGACTAGGCATTGGTCCTTCAAACAAGATCCTACATTTTATTATTAAGTTTAATAGGTGAGAACTTATAAGGATGAAGGGTCTAACAAGGTGGTGTTGATACCCTGTTATAATTTAATGATAGTTTCTCTTATGTTTATGCGTCAAGTCTTGAGAAGAGATCAATATTTGATGACAATGTAGAGATTTAATAGTGATTGGACTGGTTTTAATGATGCAATGAAGTTTGAGAAGGCCTTCGAAGCCTCTCAATGTGGCAAACAAGAATGGAAAACCAATAAAAATTCAACTGGTCCAAATTTATGTGTCTGGGTTACTTGGGGAGATGATTATACAAGAGAACGTGTTGTAGGAGAATACCTGTGCAAGAAAGGGGAGTTGCTGAAGGCTATATCATCTCAAACCTTTTTAAAGATAAAACACAGGGTAGCAAGCAAGGAACTTTTAGCAAATTTGACCAATGAAATTGACTTGAAAGATGAAAAATCTGAATGAGCTTTAAATATGAAAGTGTATCCAAAAATGAAATTCCATCAGTGATTGTTGAAAAGAAAAATGGTAAGGTGGACAGCAGAAGGACACTTTGCTAGGTAAATGTGACTAGTTAGCGTGGCCTAAATGATCACCTCCAAAGAAAGGAACAAAATTTCAAGGAAACAACTTGCGAGCATTAAGGGTTGGGAATATGTACAGTTAAAAATGAAACTTAAACCAAGAACTCCTAATTAAAAATAAGGGATCAAGCCAAGGCGACGATTTTTGAAGTCTGACTTGCATCCCACGTCTTCTGTGTGTGGTTATGATTAGGTCAATGGTAGTGGAAACAAAAAGGTCTAAAGTTGGGCAGAATTCCCATGCCTTTTTGTTTCCACTACAATTGGTGAGACCAGATCCACAAATAGAAGGCCTAGGATGCGAGTTTAACTTTAGAAATTGCCACCTTGGCTTGATCCCTTATTTTTACTTCAGCAGTTCTTGGTTCAAGTTTTATTCTTGACTGTATATCCTTCCAACCCTCGATGCTCGCAAAGTTTCTTCTTTGGAGTTCTGTTCCTTTTGTTGGAGGCAACCATTCAAACCACACTAACTAGTCATAGTTACCTAGCAAAGTGCACAACCCCAGTGTACTTCACCTTTTTTCTTTTCAACAACGAGTGGTGGATTTTCAGTTTTGGATATACTTTTATTTTTTCAGCTCATTCAGTTTTTTCATTTTTCATGTCAATTTCATCGGCCAGATTCTCTATATGTTCCTTGCTACTCTATGTTTCTTCTTTAATAAAGTTTGAGTTGATATAGTCTTTAGGACCTCCCCTTTCCCTCATAGATATTCTCCCAAGCACCTCCTGTTGTATAATCGTCACCCCGAGCAACCTAGCCATATAAATTTGGACCAGGCAATAACTATATTGATTTCCATTCTTGTTTGCAGTAGTGCGAAGCTTCAGAGTCCTTTCAAAAGTCCATCAAACCCTTAAAATCAGTCCAATCACTATTGAATCTTTATACTGCCACCAAAAACTTGATACTTTCTCCAAACTTGACATGCAAACATTATGAAAACCATTATTAAACCGTAATAGGGTATCAACACCACCTACTTAGTCTCTTAACCTTATCAATTTAAACCTATCAAACTTAATTGTAAAATACAATATCTTGTTTGAATGATCAATCCCTAATTGGTAGAAAACAACATTAACAAAATCAGTGTATTCTATGTCTGTTTTCACGATAACATGATCATTAATACATACCTCCCACATATGAAGTGGTTCTATCTTCAAGCAACTTATTCCTCTAAGCCCATCTTTACTCTAGCCTTTTATGATGGTTGGGAAAAAGTTAATACACTTTCACTTTCTTTTGTTTTGGTAGACATCATATCTACAAATAAGAGAAAAACAAGAAGAAAATTTCAATTGATTTCTGCATAATTTTAAAAAAGGGTAACACGAAATTCTATAAATACTACACATTACAACGAGAATTCTAATAGATGACCCATATGTTGCAACAGATGACCTATCTATTACAACAGATGACCAACATATTGCAATAGATGGGTCATCTATTGCAAGAATTGTTTTGAGTTATTCCGACAACTGATTCATCTGTTGAAATAGATGGGAAATCTATTGGAAGACCTACTTTAATATCTTTCACCATATGTTTCACCTGTTGCAACACTAACACCACTAATACCAATGCTAACACCACTAACACCAACACCAACATCAACAATAAAGAAACAAACCAAAAACAAGCAAAAAACACCGATACTGCCAACAAGCCTTTTTAAGTTCTAACAACAGGTAACCAATCTATTGCAATACATAGGCCATCTATTGGAAGACTTTTTTCGATTATTTAATAAAAATAATGATTCATTCATTCAAGACTTAAATGACACCTTTTACTTTAATTTTTTTAATAAATAATATATGGATAATGGATAAATAAAAAAACAGATGTAAATAACTAATTTAAATATACAATGTAAAAATATGATATACACAATTTTAATTTTCATAAAATATAATATAAAATTTTTGATGAAATAGACAAAGAAGACGACGAGAAGGCAAGAATAATAACAGAGAGCACAAATCTAATAGTGAACCATACCTGCCATGTCAAAAGTAAAGGGATCCAAAATCTAATTTCAGGTGAGAAAAAATATAGATTGATTGAGATCCGAAAAGATGCTTAGGCAAAAAATAAGAGAAAAGAGAGAAAAAAGAGGAGACGATTGGGATTATCCTAAAGAGGAGAGAAAGAGAAAGAAGAGAGATGAATTATTTTATGGTTGAAGTATAGAGAATTCTAGAGATGGGTTTAAATATTTATGAATTTATGGTGGTGAATGCTTTGAGGAGAAAGAGGAGACGATGACGATGACATTGAAAAGACAAGATAAGACAACATAAGGAGGAGGTTTTTGAGTTATCCAAAATATGTTTGGCCTCCTTAGTTTTTTTTTCCTTTTTTATTTCGAACAGAATATTGCTTTAAAATAAAAAAAGATTTTCCAACAGATAAGTCATATGTTACAACAAATGTCATTATCTGTTTGGTATTTTTCAATATATCAATCATTTGTTGCAACAAATGACAACATCTATTTGATAATTTCAACATATAAGTCATTTATTGCAATAGATATCAATATATGTTTGATAATCTCCAACAAATAGGTAATCCATTGCAATAAGTTGAACATCTGTTTTAATAGATATTTATAATTGTTTGATAATTTTTATTAGATATGTCTTCTGTTGCAACAGGTTCGTCCTCTATTTATTCAAATCAAGCCATTATTTGAAATATCAAAATTTATTTAGCTATAATTAAGGATGGGTTCATAAGTTGAACTATAATTTCAGTTAATCTCATTGTAATTACATGATCAACTATTGTGTTCGTCCTGACCAGAGTCATTAATTGATCAATTTGGGTTGAAATGATTCATATTAAGCCATTGTTTGAAATATCTAAATTTATTTAGCTATAATAAAGGATGAGTTCATAAGTTAATATATAAATTTAAGTAGCTATAATTAAGGCTGAGTTCATAAGTTAAACTATAATTTCAATTGATCTCATTGCAATTACATGATCAACTATTGTGTTCCTAACCAGAGTCATCAATTGATCAATTTGAGTTGAAATGATTCATATCAAGCCATTATTTAAAATATCTAAATTGATTAAGCTATAATTAAGGATGAGTTCACAAGTTGACAATAATTTCAATTGATCTCATTGCAATTACATGATCAACATTGTGTCCATTCTGACCAGAGTCATCAATTGATCAATTTGAGTTTAAATGATTCATATCAAACCATTATTTGAAATATCTAAATTGATTTATCTATAATTCAGGATAAGTTCATAGGTTCAACTATAATTTCAATTGATGTCATTGCAATTACATGATCAACTATTGTGTTCGTTCTGACCAGAGTCATCAATTGATCAATTTAAGTTGAAATGATTCATATCAAGCCATTATTTGAAATATCTAATATGATTTATCTAGAATTAAGGATGAGTTCATAGGTTCAATTACAATTTCAGTTGATGCCATTGCAAAACATGATCAACTATTGTGTTCGTCCTGACCAGAGTCATCAATTAATCAATTTGAGTTGAAATGATTAATATCAAGCCATTATTTTTAACTTAATATTAAATTCATTAAAGTTCTAATTGAACTTAATAACTAAAAACGATTTTTAGTGAAATTAATTATATTTATTATGAAACAGTTAAAATTTATCTCTTTTAAAAAATTAATTAAGATCAATTCAGACTAAATTAATATTTTAAAAACTTGTCATTCTTTTCTAAAATACAAATGAACCCATACAATAGTTGCGGGAAAAATATCTCATCATTTCAAATCTCGAGTTCTCTCTTTTCTCTTTCTCACTCAACAATACAAATAATGATTACTCAACGATTGCTCAACCCTTCACAACAGATCTATTTTCTTTCTATTTCTAACCATTTAGTTGTTATTTTTGACTTTCTTCTTGCTTGTATCTATTATTTTCTCTCTTTTCGCAGGTAACAAAGTTTGAGAAGAGTTCTACATTTGTTATTTTTTCTAAAAATTAAGGGTTTTTAGTTAATAATGAAAAAGAAGACTTTTAGTTGTATTATCTTTGAGAATGGGATAAGAATTTTGAGTTTTGATGCTAAAAAATGTAGGAAGAACCTAAGAAAACCTTAGTTTTTATCGCAGTATTCTGTTGATTATTGCGGTGTTGTTGGATAATGTTTGTGGTGTTATTGGTGGCTGTTGGTGTTGTTGTTGGCACTATTGGTGTTATTTGCTTATTTTTTGTTCGTTGTTGGTTTTGTTATTTATTTTTGTTTTATTGATGTTGTTGTTGATGGTGTTCATATTATTGGTATTGATGGTGTTGGTATTGGTGTTAGTGGTAGTTTTGGTATTGGTGTTGGTGTTATTGTTGGTGGTATTGGTGTTGGTGTTGGTGTTGGTGTTGGTGATATTGTTATTGGTATTGGTGGTATTGGTATTGGTGGTGTAACGCCTTGGATTTTTGGTCCTTGAAATTTTTTGAAATTTTATCCTCACTGTCCTGACTACGACACCCCTGACGAGTCATAAGGAGTCATCACGGGTCGTAGGGACTCGATCATAACTTAATTAAAACAAGTGGCTTAGTATTCTACTCTGAGTATGAGTAGCTCTCAACTAGTCGTCAAGACTTCTTATGAGTCATAAGGACCAAGTCGTAAGGTGTCTAGAAAGTTTTGTCTAAGACACTGTCTTCATTACGACTTGTGGCCACGAGTCGTAAAGACTCATGGCGAGTCGTTATGTCCCAATCGTAGGGTGTCCAGTGTGTCATCCCAAATTTGTTTCTATCTTGAGTACAAGAAGTGGTTATAAGTCGTTAAGTGTGGTTACGAGTTAGTGGCATAAATCGTAGCCAGATCAGTATGGGGCTTTGGTGGTTCTATCTTGACTACAACTCCTTGTGATGAGTCATAATGTATCCTGATGATTCGTATAGTGACATGTAGTCACTGACAACTAAATTTTAGTTTTTAAATTGAGGAAACTTTGGACAATTCTCTCCTTACCCAATTAAAATCCCACATCCTTAAAGCACTCAAACACTTCAAAAGCTCTCTCAAATTCTCTCAAGCAGCTATACTTAGGGTTTCCAAGATGTAGGTCATCCAAGGGCTCAAGGGTTAAATTTTTTCAGTGAAACTTGGTATTTCAGGCATGTTACTCTTCCCCCATTGTTAATTTGTAAAGAGCACATGAGATATTTATATTGGTTTGAAATCAAGGGTTGAGGGTTTTGAATGCTTATTGATTGGATAATGTTTTCCCATGGTTTACATGTGATTACTCATGTTTTAATTATGGTTTTGAACTGTGGGTGCATGGGTATGGTGTATGAACTAGGGAATTATGATATTCCCCAAACTTGTGACTTTTAAAGTAGTTATGACCCCAACACCATATTAAGGGTGTTAAGTGGGCTGGGTCAGGTTAACTCGGAACCGGCCCATGAATTTTAATCGGGTTGTGGGCCGGTTCGGATCCGGGACTACTTAAACGGGCTAGTCCAATTCCGGACCCAACAGTAATTTTTTTTAAAACAGCCCAGAATCGGCCCACTTAACCTAACCCGGTCCAACCCACCTAAATTCGGTAAAAATCGGTCAACCCCCCCCCCCCCCCCCCCCCCCAAAAAAAAAAAAAAAACCCCCCAAAAAAGTTTTTTCACCAATATACACCATATATATCCACCTATATATATATATTTTAAATACGTTAAAAAATATATATACACTGTATATATTGTATATACTACATTACAATTTAAAAAATATATACACAATTACATATGTAATCGTCTATACGACTATACGTTAGTTAAATATATATACTATAAATAAAACATATACTACAAGATATATACTACAATATAATGATATATACTAATTTATAAAACATATACACATGTATACGTTAAATATATACTACTTTAGAGTCTATAGAAGATATATACACATATATACGTACCATTCAATATCTATATACTACTTTAAAGAAAACTTACTGTAATATATATACTACATTTATAATGATATATACACTAATTTATAAAACATATAAACATGTATACGTTAAATATACACTACTTTAGAGTCGATAGGACATATATACACATATATACGGACAATTCAATGTATATGTGCTACTTTAAATAAAATATAATACAATATATATACTACAATATATACAACACTATATCTATAGTTATATACTAATTTATAAATATATACACGTGTATATGTTAAATATATACTACTATAGAGTCTATATACACATATATACGTACCATTCAATATATATGTACTCCTTTAAATAAAACATATACTACAATATATATACTACAATACACACACACACACTATATATAATTATATACTAATTATTAAAACATATACGCATGTATATGTTAAATATATACTACTGTAGAGTCTATATACATATATATACCGACCATTCAATATATATGTACTACTTTAAATAGAATATACTACAATATACATACTACAATATATACACACACTATATATATAGTCATATACTAATTTATAAAACATATACACGCGTATACGTTAAATATATACTACTATAGAGTTTATATACACATATATATGTATCATTCAATATATATGTACTACTTTAAATAAAACATATACTACAATATATACACACACTATATATATAGTTATATATACTAATTTATAAAACATATACACATGTATACGTTAGATATATACTACTATAGTGTCTATATACACATATATACGTACCATTTAATATATATGCACTACTTTAAATAAAATATACTACAATATATATACTACAATATATACACACACTATATATATAGTCATATACTAATTTATAAAACATATACACGTGTATACATTAAATATATACTACTATAGAGTCTATATACTCATATATATGTATCATTCAATATATATGTACTACTTTAAATAAAACATATACTACAATATATACACACTATATATATAGTTATATATACTAATTTATAAAACATATACACATGTATACGTTAGATATATACTACTATAGTGTCTATATACACATATAGACGTACCATTTAATATATATGTACTATTTTAAATGAAATATACTACAATATATATACTACAATTTATACACATACACTATATATATAGTTATATATAATTTATAAAACATATACACGTGTATACATTAAATATATAATACTCTAGAGTCTATAGAAGATATATACACATATATACGTACCATTCAATATATATGTACTACTTTAAATAAAATACACTGAGATAATACATCAAAACTGCCTTGAACTTGTCTCGGCAACTTAGTTTAGCATATAAACTTTACGAATAGTTATTTACCCTCCTTAACATCTTTAAAGTGAATTAATTCCAACCCTAAGACTGCCATTTCATTTTTTTTAAAAATATGAAAATAAACATGTGATTTTTTATTTTTTTTATTTTTAAAACGCCTACTAACCCCATCCCACCCTATCCTAATCTCCTCCCAAACCCAAACTACTACTACCAGCCCCCCTCCCCTCCAAAATCTAACCCCAATTACTTCTCCAATTAACAAATCACACCCCTACGTCCAGTTTCTCCTCCTTCATCCCTAATAAAAAAAATTGAATTTAAAAATTAAAAAATTGACATGATTTGAATGTTTGGTTGTTGATTTTAGAGGATTTGGTGTTGATTTGATCGAATTTACCAGGTGGTTGAGTTTTTATCACTATTTATGGTATTTTTTTATGGTGGTAATAGAGTTTTTCAGCAAAAATTTGCCGAAAAATATGGCGTGTGTGTGCAGGTATGACTGTGGGGGTGGGGGGGTGGACGGAGATGAATGAGGGTGTGTGCAGGTATGGCAGTATGAGGGTGGAATAGGGTGGACGGGGTTTGCGCAGGTATGGTGGTGGACGGGAGAGAGGGAGGGGGCGTTTAGGGAAGAGGATGGGGGTTATGAAGAAGATGCAAAATGGGGGGGTGGGGTTATTTTTAAAATTTAAAATATTTTATATATATTTTTTTAAAAAAATATATATACAATATTTATATATAATATTTACTTACATATATAATATTTATATATATTTTTATATGTATTTTACTTATATATATATAAATATTTAAAAAATACTTTATTTGCGTGGCTCTGACATGACACTGATGTGACGCTGACGTGTTAGCGAGTGTGATGAACTCTCCCTCATGAGAGTGGTATTATATATTAAGGGGTGAAATTAATTCACTCCAAAGATGTTAAGGGGGGTAAATAAATGGAAGGTTAGTTTAAGTGCTAAAGTAAGTTGGGAAGACAAGTTCGGGGGTGTTTTGATGCATTATCTCAAAATATACTACAATATATATACTAATTTATAAAACATATACACATGTATACGTTAAATATATACTACTTTAGAGTCTATAAAATATATATACACATATATACGTACCATTCAATATATATGTACTACTTTAAATAAAATATAATACAATATATATATTACAATACACACACACACACACTATATATAGTTATATTCTAATTTATAAAATATATACATGAGTATACATTAAATATATACTACTATAGAGTCTATATACACACAAATACGTACCATTCAATATATATGTAAACATATACTACAATATATATACTACAATCTATACACACACACTATATATGTAGCTATATACTAATTTATAAAATATATACACATGTATACGTTAAATCTATACTACTATAGAGTCTATATACACATATATACGTACTATTCAATTCATATGTACTACTTTAAATAAAATATACTACAATATATACACACACTATATATATACTTATATACTAATTTATAAAATATATACACGTGTATACGTTAAATATATACTACTTTATAGTCTATAGAAGATATATACACATATATACGTATCACTCAATATATATGTTCTACTTTAAATTAGGGGAGAATACTCACAAAAATACCTGAAGTTTGACCGGATTACCAGTTGAGCATACTAAACTTTGCGGGGATTCTATTACCCCTCAGACTTTTTTTTTCATATTTTAATGACATATATCTACTACTTGGCACACTGCATGTGATTCATGTGCATTGAGTGCGTGAACAGTACTAAAAAACGTTTTAAACTTTTTTTTACCAAACAACCCCTTAATTTTATAATTATTTAAAGTTTTATAATTTTTATTTATTTAAAGTTTTTCATTCTTCTTTCTTCTTTCTTTTCTTCAACAATGGTTGCTCCATTGTTAATTGAAATTGAGTTCTTGAAGATTCCATTTCAATTTCCATTCTTGAAGATTAATGGAAGATTCCATTCAATTGAAATTGAAATTTGGTGTAGTTGGAACTTGGAACTTGAAATTGCAATTGAACTAGAAATTGAAATTGAAATTTCATAAAATTGAGTTGGAGTAATTGAAACTTGGTATTTGAAATTTAATGGAAGATTCCATTGAGTTGGAAGAATTGAAACTTGAAATTTGAAATTCAAGTATGAAGAAACTTTCTTCATAATTGAATTTGAAAACTTTTGGAATTTGAAATTGATCCAATGAAATTATTTGGAATTTGATTTGTAGGATGAATTTGAGTTGTGGAATCTTTAATATGGTTGTAATGGTGAGAAAATGATGAAAAGTGATACAATGGAGAAGACAAAACGCGTGTACCACACTTTCCACCTAAAAAACTGGGTATACATTGGGGGGGGGGGGGGAGTTATTCCACTTTAAAAAAGTCCGAGGAGGGGGGAATTAATTTCGATTAAAAAAGGGTAATAGGATCCCCGCAATATGCTCCTCTGAAAATTTGGTTAAAGTTCAGCTATTTTCGTGGGTATTCTCCCTTAAATAAAATATACTACACAATATATACTACGATATAATGATATATATACTAATTTATAAAATATATACATATGTATATGTTAAATATACACTACTTTAGAGTCTATAGAAGATCAATACACATATATACGTACCATTCAATATATATGTACTACTTTAAATAAAATATACTATAATATATATACTAAAATACACACACACACACACACACTATATAGTTATATACTAATTTATATAACATATACACGTGTATACATTAAATATATACTACTTTAGAGTCTATAGAAGATATATACACATTTATTTGTACCATTCAATATATATGTACTACTTTAAATAAAATACACTACAATATATATACTACAATATAATGCTATATATACTAATTCATAAAACACATACACATGTATACGTTAAATATATACTACTTTAGAGTCTATATTCTATATATACACATTTATACGTACAATTCAATATAAATATACTACTTTAAATAAAACATATACTGCAATATATATACTACAATATACACACACACTATATATATAGTTATATATTAATTTATAAAACATATACGCTTGTATACGTTAAATATACACTCTTTTAGAGTCTATATTCTATATATACCCATATATACGTACCATTCCATATATGTACTACTATAAAAAAATGCTACTAGATATATACTACAATATAATGATATATATACTAATTTAGAAAAACATATACACATGTATACGTTAAATATATACTACTTTAGAGTCCATAGAAAATATATACACATATATACGTACCATTCAATACATGTACTACTTTAAAAAATATGCTACTTAATATAATAAATTAATAATACTTGATAGTAAATTATTAATATATTTAAACTATGTATGTAATTTAAAATCTTAATATTTTTTTTTAAAAATTATTATTCGGGCTGGTTAACCGACGGACCTCAACCGATTTTGGTCCGAGCCGGATTAATCGGGCCTAAAAAATACTAACCCAGCCTGGGAATCAGTACCCTACAACCCGTGGGATAATTGGGTTGGGTCAAACCGTTTCGGGTTTGCTTAGTGGGCCGAGTTGAGTTGGGTCAACCCGACCCGTTTGACAGCCTTACGACCTATATTGCAAAATTGTTTTTTAGTTATTAGATATGTGGAAATTTAACTATTATTGAACTATTGCATTATGATTTTAAATTGAACATTGTGGGTTCGTGTTTCCATGAGTTATTGCATAATTGATTCAAGGGAATTGTGATTTTCTCCCAAGTAATGTATATTTTGGCATATCTTTGTTAACTTACAAGCGTAGTTGGAATGATGATACCAATAATGCATGTCTTAATGTGAATGTGTTTCAATGAATGAGAATGTATGATACTTGATTTAATTGGTCTTTAATGAAGGTTGCACAACTGAGTTGTAAAAGTGAAGGTCTTGAAGGACCAATACTGGAAATCGCAGTTGCTGACGTAAGGGTCTATATGACTGGGTGGTTCGATTCCCACTTATTATTATCAGTTGATTGGGAGGTTCGAGTCCTCCACATCTTATTACATGCTTTGGCACTCGTGTCACCTTAATATGTAGGGAGGTTCGAGTCCCCCATAGTGCATATGTATACCCTCTGGTTCATGCAACTACATGCACTGGGCCCTACCAACTGGGGAAGAGTGAGGCCCATATAGCCCATGGGTGCCTTTGTATCTTATGGCGGTTGAGCTATATAATCCAAGCTAAAGTTTTAAATAGAATGTTAAGCTTTGTTCTCTATCTCGGCATGTGAAATATATATATATATATATATATGTATATGCATTTAATTATGTGCATTGGTTTTAAATGATTTTGAACTATTTACCATGGCATTATGTTATCCTAATCATAGAGTTACATGCTAGTGTTCATCCCACTAACTATCTTCGAACGCTGTATCCTTACGTGATGCAGGCGCCAGAGCTATTTCTTCTTTTCCTGTGTAGAGTTAGGCGGCCAGTTCGATTCGTTGTGTTGTGGTGAAGTGGTGAGCTTTCATCCCCCAAAAGGCTTAGTTATTTCACCAGCTCTTATTCTAAGATTTGAGTTAATAGATACTTTCATTATCATTAACATTATCATTTTTCCTTATCATTGTCATTTATCAAAGTCGAGGGCATGTCCCGACCAAGACTGATTTTAGTTTTTTGTTTAGAAGGCTTTGTTTGGATTATGGTGGATATTGGGTAATGTTGGTCGGTTGTTTGGCCAGTTATCGTTCGTCGGTTATAGATATATTTTGACTTTCCTTAAGCTTGTTTCATGCTATCTTGTTATATGTTCGAAATTTATCCGATATTGAGGGATGTTATGTTTGGTTTGGTTAGGGGCAGGGGGTGATCTTTGATCCATATAGGACTTGAAATACCTATCACGTCCAGGCCTTGGTTCGGGTCATGACAGGTAATATTGGTGGTAGTATTGATGGTGGTATTGGTGTTAGTGTTAGTGTTAGTAGTATTGATATTTGTGGTATTGGTGGCAGTGGTGGTGGTATTGATGGTATTAGTATTGGTGGTGGTGGTGGTTGTGTTATTATTGGTGGTGGTGTTAGTATTGATGATGTTAATGGTGGTGTTGGTATTGGTATTGGTGTTGGTGTTGGTATTGGTGGTGTTGGTGGTGGTGTTGGAGGTGTTGGTGTTGCTGTTAGTGGTGTTGGTATTGATGGAGTAGGTGGTGTTGGTATTGGTATTTGTGATGTTGGTATTAGTGGTGTTGGTAGTGGTGTAGTGGTATTGGTATTGATGGTGTTGGTGTTGGTGTTGGTACTAGTATTGGCGTTGTTGTTGGTAGTGTTAATATTGGTGGTGATGGTAATGATGGTGTTGGTGATGTTGTGGTGTTGGTGGTACTGGTGTTGGTGTTGGTGTTGGTGTTGGTAGTGGTGGTATTGGTGGTGTAGGGGTGCTGTATTGCCCTATAAATTACACATCTGGTGGAAATGTGGAAGACCTGATTCAATTTCATCCAACAGATGATCCATTTGTTATAAAAGATAGGTAATCTGTTGGAAATTATAAAAACAAAACTGCTACTTATTTTGATAACTTTCGAGAGATGACCCATCTGTTGCAACAGGTGGAACATCTATTGGAAGATATTAAAATAGGTCTTCAAACGAATTCCCCATTTGTTTCGACAGGTGTATCAGGTATTGGAATAAAACAAAACAGCTCTTCCAACAGATTAACCATCTGTTACAATAGATGTATCCGCTGTAGGAAGAAAATAGACTAGTAGCAAAACTATTTTGTTTTTTTTTCCAGCAGAAGCCCATCTGTTACAATGGGTTTTTAATATGTTGCAACATATGATTCATCTGTTGCATTAGATGGATCATTTATTGGAAGAATTTTTGTAGTGTGTTGTATTTATTAAATTTTGTGTTACCTTTTTTTTGAATATATGACAAGACATATTGTTGTTTTGTTTATCTCTTGTTTTTAGGTAAAATATGTCTCCCAAAAGAAAAGAAAGTGAAAGTGGATCAACTTTTGACCAGCTAATAAAAAAGGCTAGAGTTTAGATAGATTCAGAGGAGCTTCCCAAACAATTTATTTCAGAAAAGAGTGAAGCTAATGAAGGTATGAAAATAAAATTGAGGAAGATGGTGAAGCCAAGGAAAACAATGTTGAGGGAGGTAGAGAAGGATCTGTCGAGGATAGTGGGGAAAATAAAAGTGGGGAGAAAGAAGATGAAGATAAAGAAAAAGGGGAGGAAGTAGAAAGTGAGGAAAAAGATGGACCTTCTAAGGAGAAAGAGAAAGATGACGATAATGCATTAACAATGGGAGGTAAATTAAGATTGAAATCCCAGCACAATCCTGTCAAAACTATTAGTATTGATAGTTTTTAAGTTGAGATGCCGATAGATAACCCTGCAGATTTAACCGGTGATTTTGTAGTTAAATCTCTTTTTGGAAAACCTTTTGATGAATTTGGGAATATTATGAAGAAGGAAAAACTAGAGGATTTTTTTAGGTCTAGCTGCTTTGGACACTTTCTTAAGCTTCCTGAGGACAAAAATGCTTGCTTCCAAATGAGCATGCTATATGGTCTTGTCAAGCGCAAGATCAAGTTCATGGGTGATGATAAAGATTTGTAGGATGGGGCAAAAAGATAGATGAAATTTGGATTAACTACTCTGGCATGTCAATTTTTTTGGCATGAAAAAGTTTGCCATAGTGATTGGCTTGAGATGCCATAAGCCATAAGAACCTCTCCTTAAGAAAATACCCAGCAAAAAGTCCAAGGCAAGCAAGACACCCAAACCACCACCATCTAATAAAGGCAAGACATTGTCCAAGCGACTACCCACCAAAACTAACAAAGGCAACAAAAAAATAAAAGAGCTGCTGGACATTGCCGGACTTGGCTACAAAAATCAGACGTTGATAAAAGATCTCAAGAATAAAGACTTACCAAAGCAGTATAGGGAGCTGTAATACCCCGATCGTTCCTTAAGCCTAACTTTATCTCCCGAGTGAATATGGGTGACTTCCAAAGTGATTGATGTTCAAACCATGTTGTATTTCCCTAATTTTTACTTTTAGTCATGTGGAGAATTGGATAAGCTTTCCATCGATACCAAATTTGCCCAAACCCTACACTCAGGTGAGGAGTTAGAGCTATTTTAGTGAGACAGTGTGCCAACTGGCACTTCAACGCGTCACGGAGCCAGCCAAAATGGCAATTGTCATTTTCCAGTGAGCCTTTTCGATTTCACCGCATCACGCCAAGTCTCAATTTTAGGGTTGTCAAATTCCAGTGCACCAACGCTATTCCTTTGCGTCGCGGTGCCCTTCCAGGTCACGACCAAGGTGGCAAAAGTGACTTCACCGCATCGCGCAACTATGCAATTTCCCAATTATCAAAATCCAGTGAAGCTCCACAATTGTGGCGCGTCACGCCAGGACCAAAAATCAGGCTCCAGTTCTAGAATTTGCTCAAGTGTATTTTGGTCTTTCCACCATCCTTACCCACTATATATATAAATAAATAGAGGAGAAAATCCTTATTTTTCTGTTCCATTCCATCCAAAAAAAGGCTAGGGTTTCTCTCTTCCATTTTCAAATCCAAATCTTCTCTTAGAAATTTAAGAAATCTTCCATATATTTCACTGAGTTGTTTAAGAATCAAGTTCTCCGAGTCAAAAGCATTAAGAAATTTAGCTCAAGGGTGCGAGAAAGAAGTTTATATCAAGTTTTTTCATCTCCAAAATCATAATCAAGGTATGTGGGTCTTGAACAAGAATATCCTTTCATTCTTGTGCCCCAAAAATTGATTTTTACTATTGGAATTTCATGATTTTGCAAGCGGTCTTATATCAAATTACTTTATCATTGATTTATGAGAATTGAGCTATTCAATATTGATATACATGACTATTTCGCTGTTTTATTTCTTAAATTGAGAATTTATGCTATGAATTGTACATTGCTGCTATGAATTGATGATTTCTAAGTGATAAATGATAAGAATCATGATTTTAAGATTTTCCATGAGAAGTTGATTATTGAATACATATTGATATTGAGCTTGTTAGTCAAGAATGAGTCCTATGATGTTTCCTTGAAGCTTTTGATACTTGAAATAATTTGATAAGTAAGCGTACCTGGTGTTGAGAAAGATTGTTTTGATTTTGAGTCGAGTTAGGAATCACAGTTGTATATGATTTATAGATGAGATATATTTATTTTTTGGTCTTTATGATAGACCCATGGGTTGATATTGATTAAGGTGGATTTCCTAACGTGTTCTGAGCTGAGTTTGGGAGGAGTATTTAGCACCGAGCGGAAAATGTGGTATTTCCCTGGAACTATATGCCACTGTAGGATTGATATTGATAATTTTGGGCCAGAGGCTGAGTATGATCTTGTGATCATGAAGTTGAGGTTGTACTCCCTATCAAGAGTATGACGCTCCCTCCAATGTGGGGTTCTCTCCTTAGGAGGTCAAAACATTAGACTCCATATGGCTCACATGGTTTATGTCGGTTATAAGAAACTCCCAAGTCCATAATAGTCTAAGTTTCTTGAGTTACCAAGTCACTCTAAGTCATGAGTCAAAGAGTTTGAGTTGAGTCCAATGATTTATGAGATTTATGAAGCATGTGTTATTATTAATGATTTATGGAAATTACGTTTCAGGAAATTCAAGCGAAGAGAGTCATTATTGTCAGCATGCATGATTTTATATTACATTGATGATATTATTTAAAAATATTTCATACACCCCCACATACTCAGTACATTCCCAAGTACTGATTTCCATACTCTTCTGTGTTCTATATTTCCTCGTGATGTAGGTTCAGGTGCTCAGTCGCAGTAGCGACAGTGATCTTTGAGTACCTTCATCTACATTTTTGTAGTTGGTGAGTCCTCATGGTTCGAGGACCTATGTCCCTGATTTTGTCTTATTAATAGATGGTTTTTCCCTTTCAGATCAGTACAAGTCAGTTGGGGGATCTATCCCAATGGCTCCTCAGTCTTATGTAGTAGAGGCTTGGTCAGACTAGAGTACCAGTATGTGCAAAACTTTAGTATTTTAATTGTACAGTGTAGTATCTCTTCATATTCCAGTGTGTTTATGGCATGATTATTCTTTCTTACTCTAGCTTGATTTTCGTCGTAGTGAGTTCTGAAAGTGATGACAGGCTTAGAGGGTTAGCTTGAAGCCACGTGTGGTCTTAAGCACCATGTGACATCTCGGGATAGGTTCTCGGGTTGTTACAAGCTTGGTATTAGAGCCTAAGGGTCAAAGAGTCCTAGGGAGTCTGACAAGCCGCATTACGTAAAGTTTTGATCATTGGTGTATAGCGTGCCACATCTATGAGCAAGAGGCTATGGGGTGTTTTAGGAAAAGTTGTTTCTTTCTTTCAAAATTCTATCGTGCCTATGACTGTTTCTCTCTGCTGTTAATTCATGCTCTTTTATGACAGAAAATGCCTCTTCGTAGAACTCATAAAAACAATGAACGACCTCAACCCGTTGATCCTTTAGGTGAGATGGTGTCCCATGTGGAATTCCAGGCGGTTTTTTAGGTGCAAGCCCAGGCGGTTACCGCCAATTCTCAGACCCGTGCACAGGTTATAGTTCCACCTCCTCAAGAAGGTAATTCAATGGCAGCTTGGGTTCATGACTTTATGGAGATGAATCCGCCAGAGTTTTATGGGTCAAAGACAGGTGAGGACCCATAGATATATCTTGATGAGATGAAAAAGATTACTCAAATTATGCAAGTAATGGAGGAAAAGAGTGTGGATCTAGCTTTCTATCGCTTGAAAGATGTTACTTATGATTGGGTAGAGATGTGGAGAAAGAGTAGAGGGGAAGACGTCGCTCCCATGACTTGGCACTTGTTCCAGGACGTGTTCTTATACAGATTCTATCCCCCGAAGCTGAGGGAAGCAAAATTAGAAGAATTTATGAATGTGAGATAGGGCTCTATGACAGTTAAGGAGTATTGTCATAAGTTCAACCAATTATCTAAGTATGCTCCCGGTATGATGGCTGATTCTTGAACTATTATGAGTAAGTTTTTGGCTGGTGTATTTGGTTATGTTGTTAAAGAGTGTAGGTTCGCTATGCTTAATAGGGACATAGACCTTTCTAGACTAATGATACATGCTCAGCAGATTAAAGCGAACAAGGTGAAGGAGAGAGAGTAAGGGCAAATAAGAGGGTTAGATCAGACTAGCAGGGTAAGTTAGACTAGATTTTTGTGAGGATCCGCCCTCAGTTCCAAAGTCATTCACTTTTGTCAGTGCCTTCATCAGCCAGTACTCCCGCATTCAAAATTAGGCAGGAGAAGGGTAATAGGCCTACTATGTCCAGGTCCCAGGACAGTGTGAGTAACAGACCTCATCCTCCCCCATGTCTGAAGTACGGTAGGGACCATCCTGGTGAGTGCTTTGTCGATCAGAGGGGTTGTTTTGGTTGCGGTAAGTTGGGCCACAGATTCAGGGATTGCCCATATGCCCGATAGGGGAGTCATGATGTTCGTCCCCAGAGTCAGGCTATTAGTGCTCCAGCCCTTTTAGTTTGTCTTACTCCTCCTTAGGGTGCCTCATCTAGTACTGCAGGTGGTCAACCCCAAAATTACTTTTATGCTATACCACAATGCCAGGAGCAGAAGGATTCACCAGATATTGTTACTAGTACGCTTCGTGTATTTTATTTTGATGTGTATATATTGATGGACCCTGGGTCAAGTCTTTCTTATGAGACTCCGTTGGTGGCTGTGAATTTTGAAATCAGTGCTGAAAAGATTCCTGAGCCTTTCCTAGTTTCTACACCAGTGGGTGAATCTGTTGTTGCTAAGAAAGTGTATAAGAAATGTTCTATCACTGTCTTTAACAGAACCATGTTTCCAGATTTGATTGAGCTAGCTATGGTTGATTTTGACATTATTTTAGGTATGGATTGGCTTCACTCTTGCTATGCGTCTATAGACTATCGTACCCGTGTAGTCAAGTTTCAGTTTCCCAATGAGTCAGTCTTTGAGTGGTTCAGAAATTTTGCATCCCCCAAGAGTCATTTCATATCCTACCTTAAAGCTAGGAAATTGATATCTAAAGGTTGTTTCTTTCATTTGGTTCGAGTTAAAGACACTAAGTATGAGACTCCGACTATTAAATCTATTAGCGTTGTCAATGAATTTCTTAATATTTTCTCGGAAGATCTCCCAGGGGTACCTCCCGATGGAGAGATAGAATTCAGGATTGATCTTCTTCTTGATACTCAGTCTATTTCTATTGCTCCACATCGTATAGCCCTCGCAGAACTTAAAGAGTTGAAAGAGAAACTCAAAGATCTTCTTGATAAGGGTTTTATAAGGCCCAGTATGTCTCCTTGGGGCATACCCATTCTGTTCGTGTGAAAGAAAGACGGTTCATTATTTATGTGCATTGACTATCATCAGCTCAACAAGGTCACAGTCAAGAACAAGTACCCTCTTCCTAGAATTGATGACCTGTTTGATCAGCTGCAAGGTGTCAGTTATTTCTCGAAAATAGATTTGAGATCCGACTATCACCAACTTAAAGTCAGAGTGTGTGATATTCCAGAGATAGCTTTTCGCACCCATTATGGTCATTTGAATTCTTGGTTATGTCCTTTGGGCTAACAAATGCCCTAACAACTTTCATGGACCTTATGAATCGGGTGTTCAGAAAGTACCTGGATATGTTTTTTATTGTATTCATAGATGACATTCTTGTGTACTCCCGAAATAAAAATGACCATGTAGATCATCTTCGAATTGTCTTGTAGACCCTTAGAGATCATCAGTTGTTCGCCAAATTTAGCAAGTGTGAATTTTGGCTAAGGTTTGTTGCGTTTCTTGGTCATATTATTTCTTCTGAAGGTATTCGAGTTGATCCTCAAAAGGTAGAAGCTGTGAAAAATTAGCCTAGACCTATCTCTCCGTCTGATATTAGGAGTTTCTTGGGCTTGGCTGGTTACTACCGTCATTTTGTGGAAGGATTCTCTTCCATTGCTGCTCCTTTGACCCGATTAACCCAAAAGAATGTTAAATTCCTATGGTTAGATTCCTGTGAGAAGAGTTTTCAGGAGTTGAAGACTCGACTCACTTCAGCCCCTGTGATGACCCTGCCTAATGGTGTAGATGATTTTGTGGTGTATTGTGATTCTTCGAGAGTTGGTTTGGGTGCGTGTTGATGTAGAAGGGTAAGGTTATAGCCTATGCCTCCCGACAGTTAAAACCTCATAAGAAGAATTATCCGACCCATGATCTCAAATTAGTTGCTATGGTTTTTGCTTTAAGAATCTGGAGACACTACTTGTACGACGTTTATGTTGATGTCTTTACGGATCACAAGAGTTTGCAATATGTGTTTACTCAATGGGAGTTGAATCTTCGACAGCGGGGATGGTTAGAATTGCTAAAGGACTACGATGTGAGTGCGTTATATCACTCGGGTAAGGCCAATGTAGTGGCGGATGCTCTTAGTAGGTCATCCATGGATAGTGTAGCACAAGTGGAGGAAGGTAAGAAAGAGTTAAACCGCGAAGTGCATCGTCTTACTAGGTTGGGTGTTAGATTACTTGATTCAGCTGAGGGTAATATTTGGGTTTGAAGTAGTTCTGAATTTTCTCTAGTTTCGAAAGTGAAGGAGAAACAGGAAATGGATTCTCGTTTGGTTGAACTGAAAGGGTCCGTCAAAAACCAAAAGGTGGAGGTTTTCTCCCAAGATGGAGATAGTGTATTGAGATTTCAGAATATATTGTGTGTGCTTGATATTGATGATTTGAGGGAGAGATTATGGCTGAAGCGCATGGCGCGCGGTACTTTATTCATCCCGGTGCTACCAAGATGTACCATGATTTTTTTGAAATTTATTAGTAGAATGGTATGAAAAAGGATATAGCAAAGTTTGTAGAGAAGTGTGCAACTTGCCAACAAGTTAAGATAGAGCACCAAAGACCTGATGGGATGATGCAAGAATTTAGCATTCCTACATGGAAGTGGGAAGAGGTGAACATGGATTTCGAGATCGGTTTACCTCTTTCTCGTTGTCATCATGATTCTATATGGGTCATTGTAGACAGGTTGACTAAGTCATCACATTTCCTTCCAGTACATACATCTTTTACCACCGAGGACTATTTTAAGTTATACATTCAAGAGTTAGTCAGGTTGCATGGAGTTCCGTTGTCTATCATCTACAAGAGAGGTACCTAATTTACTTCTCATTTTTAGAGGGCTTTTCAAAAGGGTCTTGGTACCCAAGTTCATCTTAGCTCCACTTTTCATCCATAGATCGATGGTCAGTTGAGAGGACTACCCAGACTTTGGAGGATATATTCAGGGCATGTGTTCTTGATTTCAAAGAAAGTTGGGATGAACATTTGCCATTGATTGAATTTACGTATAACAATAGTTTTTATGCTAGCATTGGAATGGCTCCGTTTGAAGCTTTGTATGAGAGGAGATATATATCACCCATAGGTTGGTTCAAAGTGGGTGAGGCTGCTGTGATTGGACATGATGCTGTGTTCAAGGATATGGAAAAAGTTAAGCTGATTAGGGAGAGGTTGAAGACAACCTTGAGTCATCAGAAGTCGTATGCAGATGTGAGGAGAAGAGCTCTTGAGTTTGAAGTTGATGATTTGGTGTACCTGAAAATTTTGCCCATGAAAGCGGTGAGAAGGTTTGGCAAGAAAGGAAAGATTAGTCCCCGATATGTTGGCCCTTATAGAGTTTTGCATCGTGTTGGGAAAACAACTTATGAGATTGAGTTGCCTGCAGAGTTATCAACTGGCCATCCTGTCTTTCACGTTTCTATGCTCAAGAAAGATATTGGTGATTCTTTTATTGTTGATCCGTTAGAAATCTCTGATGTTCAGGATAGCCTTTCTTATGATAAATTTCTGGTCGAGATCTTAGATTATCAAGTCCGTAGACTAGGGAACAAAGAAGTTCCCTTGGTTAAAGTTCCATGGAGAAATCAATCAGTTGAGGGTGCTACTTGGGAAGCAGAAGCAGATATGTGAGTTAAGTACCCCCATCTCTTCTCCGCAAGTTCGAATCAAGCCGAAGGTACCATTCTTCTTAAATTCAGTTCACTACTAATCCAGCGTATTCAATTATATAAATGTCTATTCTATGATTCGTGCATTCTATGAAGTATTCAGAAATCTAGAGTGAAGTCGATTGAGCAAATTGTTCCCAAAGTAATTCCAATTTTCTCTTTGGTCTTGATCCTAACTAGAAACTTTCGAGGAGGAATGTTTTCAAGGGGGAGATATTGTAATACCTCGATCGTTCCTTAAGCCTAAATTCATCTCCCAAGTGAATATGGGCTAATTCCAAAGTGATTGATGTTCAAACTATTTTGTATTTCCCTAATTTCTAACTTTTTTCATATGGAGAATTGAATAAGCTTTCCATCGATACCAAATTCGCCCAAATCAGACACTCGAGTGAGGAGTTAGAGCTATTTTAGTGAGACAGTGTGCCAACTGGCAGTTCAGCGCGTCGCGGAGCCAGCCTAAATGGCAATTGTCATTTTCCAGTGAGCCTTTGCGATTTCACCGCATCGCGCCAAGGCTCAATTTTAGGGTTGTCAAATTCCAGTGCACCAACGTGATTCCTCCACATCGCGGTGCCCTTCCAGGTCACGACCAAGGTGGCAAAAGTGACTTCACTGCATCGTGTAATTGTGCAATTTCCCAATTGTCAAAATCTAGTGAAGGTCCGAGATTGTGGCGCATCACGGGTATTTTGGTCTTTCCACCCGTCCTTACCCACTATATATATACAAATAGAGGAGAAAATCCTCATTTTCCTCTTCCATTCCATCCAAAAAAAAGGCTAGGGTTTCTCTCTTCCATTTCCAAATCCAAATCTACTCTAAGAAATTTAAGAAATCTAACATATATTTCACCGAGTTGTTTCAGGAAATTCAAGCGAAGAGAGTCATTATTGTCAGCATGCATGATTTTATATTACATTTATGATATTATTTAAAAATGTTGCATACACCCCCACATACTCAGTACATTCCCAAGTACCGATTTCCATACTCTTCTATGTTTTATATTTCCTCGTGATGTAGTTTCAGGTGCTCAGTCTCAGCAGCGACAGTGATCTTCGAGTACCTTCATCTATATTTCTGCGGTTGGTGAGTCCTCATGGTTTGAGGACCTACATCCCTGATTTTGTCTTTTTAATAGATGGTTGTTTTCTTTCAGATCAGTACGAGTCAGCTGGGGGGTCTGTCCCAATGGCTCCTCAATCTTATGTAGTAGAGGCTTGGTCAGACTAGAGTACCAGTATGTGCAAACCTTTAGTATTTTGGTTGTACAGAACAATATCTCTTCATATTCCAGCGTGTTCATAGCATGATTATTCTTTCTTATCTAGCTTGATTTTCATCGTAGTGAGTTCTGAAAGTGATGAAAGGCTTAGAGGGTTATCTTGTGGCCATGTGTGGTCTTAAGCACCATGTGACATCTCGGGATAGGTTGTCGGGTCATTACAGGAATAATTGTGCTTAGTTTGGTTTGCCCATTCCATTATACTGGCAAGAGACATCTATAAAGTCATTGAAGATTACTTTTTGGTGCTTGCTCAATATTTGGATAAATTTAACATTTATCCCTGGGGATATGACAACTACAAGTTGACTGTCAAATATTTATTGACAAAACTATCCCGTAAGACGATCAACTTATACGACTTTTTGTGGTCTTACATGGTACATTTAATCACTATTTGCTTACTCTTGCATTAATTTATATTGAAATTATTATTATGACTTATTTTTTTTTTTGATTTCTATTTACATTTTTTAGGTTTGGGAATTTAAAGTCATTCCGCACCTCCAAAAGTTGGTCAAGGATTACTTGGATGAGGTTTCTTATCTAAGGATCCTTAGGTGGCTGATTGCAAAGAGCAAAACAAAAATTAAGGAGTTTGATCTCTTTAACCCCGCATATAATTCAGTAAGTCTTCTTTCAAGTAAAATAATTGGACTCAAAGAAAGATATTAAAACAAATGGGCTATCTGTTGCAACATACGAAACATCTATTGCAATTTGACTTAACAGATTACTCATCTACAATAATTAATGCAACAGATGGGTAATCTGTTGCTAAAGACGAGTCATCTTTTGTAATAGATTACCCATCCATTGCTTTGATTCTCTTAACCTGACTTAATAGTTTACCCATCTATTGCAACTTATGAAAAAGATGGATAATCTGATGTAATAGATGGTTAAACTATTACAATAGATGAATAATTTATTGTAATAGAAAGATCACATGTTGCATAAGTTATCTATTTTAACATAGTACCTAACTGACTATAAATTATTATTAATTTAAATGTATCGAATTTTATTCATAGGTTGTGCATCCATGGATTGTGCCTACTCTGCAAGAGTTGGGGATGAATTCTTTTATTACTCTAGGTCTCAGTCATACAATAGCTGACCCAACGGTGCAATTAATAAAGAAGGAATTTCTAATATAATAGCAGACCCAACAGTGGAGATAATAAAGAAGGAATTGGCTGGAGCAACATCCATAAGAAGAGTAGTTAGGCAAGCCAGCTCATACTGAGGCTCTTCATGACCAGCTGGCTGCAACAGATTTGGTTGCTACTTGTGGGGGTGTTATCAGTGGAGTTGTTGTTGGTGGCAGCTATGTTGATGAGCTTGTTGTAGATGCTCAAGCAAAAATAAATGTCTTAAACCAAAATTAACCTTTTAGAAGATGATGATTTCCCAGTCGTCCTTTTCAGTGGTCCAACTCACCCCTTTTCAAGCTCATGTTCTCTTTTCAAATTCAAAAACTGCATGGACAGATAGAATAAGCTCTTAAAAAATAGATGATCTGACTATTACTGTCAATGAATTGAAATCCAAGAGGGGTGTCATACCATCCAAGAAGGTGAGAGAGCCATACATTACTACAAATTACGTTAGAAAGAAAAAAATTAATTGGACGTATACTCTTAAATAGAAAATAAGAAAAATTGCAAATATTCCTTCATCAAATATTGATAAAGTTTAGGTACCATCGTGGAAGGTGGACACATACGCAACCATTGTCACGAACAGGCTGATGACTTTGATAAACAACAAGAATTTCAACAAACCCACAAAGTGCTTCATGATGAATCCATTTTTCTTCGAAGACTTCAAGATGATGACAAATATGTATGAGTGGTACGAGGATAGGGTAAGTTCTTACTTTTAATAACCTAACCTTCTAAGTCATCTTTTTTTAACATATTACCCATCTGCTGTATAAGTTATAGTAGATTGGATAATCTGTTAACACAGGTTCAAAGAAGCTACACAAAAGATGAGTCATCTATTGCAACATGTTGTCCATCTATTGCATAAGTCACAGAAGATGGCTAAACATCTGATAGTTTCAGAGAACCTATACAACAAATCGACTACCTGTTGCAACATATTACCATCTGTTGTAACTTATGGACCATTGTTGTAACAAATAGGCAATCTGTTTTATTTTTTATTTTTTTTAAAAAATTACTAACCTATTTAAAAATTATATATTTATATAACATCATGTTGATGAAATTCTCTGCCTCATGAGGGCAAGGTACCTCGCGTACATTAAAGTATATGATCCTTGCGATAGGATAATGGACCTCAACTTCTACAACTATTTGAAGAGTAGGTACGACGTAATCTGTGCCAAAGCGACCACTCCTGGTGGCCTAGATCTTGAGACGTTAATTTCACAGTTCAAATAGAGTCAAGGTATAATTAACTATGTTAGAGAGAAGAGGCCATTTCCATACAACATGAGTTGGATTAGGGCAAAGCGAGTTCTTGCACTCATGAACTTGGAAAAAACATTATGTGACTTTTGAGATCCTCTTCCATAAGGGACACATTAATTCCTATGATTGCAACTTACCATGCTTCGAGGACTATGAGTTTTTTCCTATGGTGCATCCAGTATTGGAGTTGCTCTCCATATTATTAGAGCAAAGTGATTTAATAGAGGACAACTTGCTAGTGGAAGTGTTAAAAAATAGACTTTTGAAGGACGAAAAAAGAACCTTGACCAAAATGAAACTGGTTCTGCGTATGGGTCATACTCATTTACATCTATTGAATGTTTGCTAACTGACACCAAAATCTCATTACCATGGTCCATTCTGTGTGACAACACTATGGCAAGGATGTAAGAGGGTTGGGCTGCTGGAAACCTATATGTAAATTTGAAACCTATTTTTAAAAAAGAAGATCTAAAAAATGATGACAATTTTATTCTAAGTTTTTAACTTAATTATATATTGTTTAAGTAATGCCAATTTTTTTTCATTTTTATGACTGATGACGATTGTATGATTTTATTAAATTTACAAACTTATGAATTAGTACAAAAATTCATGCAAAAGATGAAGGATCTGTTACAACAAATGTCACATCTTATGTAAAATATCAAACAGGTCTTCCTACAGTTTGAATTGTTCTAATAGATAGACTATCTGTTGCAACAAATGGTTTATCTGTTATAATAGTAATATTGTTTTAATTAGTTCCAATAGATAAACCATCTGTTGCAATAGATAGTATGTCTGTTTGAATAATTCACACGTGTAGAAAGACCTATTTGATAATTTTCAACAGATGTGATATCTATTGCAACAGATCGATTGTCTGTTGCAATATTTGAATCTACTATTCCAATTTAATAAATAAAATTCATAGACAAAATAAAATAAATTGAAACCTTCATAAATTACATTAAATTAAATTAATCAATAAATAAATGAAATGTAAAAAGTTGTTATGAATTTGACAGACTCAATTTATAAAGATCTACTCAATATTGACAAGTTGTTCTTCATCTGGTGCTATGGAATTTGACTTTGGTCGTCATGGATCTGTAGTGTAACTTGAGTAAATTTCTAAGCCTTCGCTTCTTCATATTTTCATAAAGTGTAGTATATCTTTTACAGAGTAATCTGAAATCAATTTTATTATTTGAAACTTGTAATCCATCGCTCAAATACTTAGCGTAAGCGGCAACAAAAAGACTGCAATCTATGCATTTGTAAAAGTTAGATAATTCATATCTTGTAATTAATGTAAGAGTTGATAAATTTATCAAATGAAACTAAATCATGATACTTACACGCTAACTGGATTGTTGAGCACTTCCTTCAAGATATTCTACATCAAATGGATTTTCCATTTTATCCTTGTATGCCTCAATTGTCGACAAATTAGTATGAATATTTTGGTCTAAAAGGCCACTTATATAAAGGTAAGTAGGCAGCATTTTGGCCAACTTTTGTTTCTCAGAAGACGGTCTAAAACGTCTCCTTCGCAACATTGTGTCATAAACTCGGATGCGCCTCTCTTTTAGAACCACGATAGCCAATTCCCAATGAAACTCATAACTATAATTGATTGGTATGTACACTTCATCGACCAATTTCCAAGGTGACCTAGCTGAGATGCTAAAATCTTTGATGATGTTGATTAAACATTCCTTATTTTGGGGAACTTTCAATTGTTGTTAACAAAGATCGTAGGCCTGATTGATGTAAAATTTGAACAAACAATTACGTGTCGTGTATCTATATAATTGTTATGTTTGCAAATTGACCTTCTTTTGAAGGTAGTAAAAAATGACATCGATGTGCTGCACATTTCAGATTACGTAATAATTAAATTAATAAACAAATACAATTAAATATATTGTTAATAGTAAGATATATATATATATATATGTGTGTGTGTGTGTGTGTGTGTGTGTGTGTGTGTGTTTGTACATATATTCCAGCAAGTTTAGGGTTGTGACATTAAATAAAATCAATTCTTTGTTCTGGGATATGCAACAACAAAGTCAAGTGTTCGTCTTTTCTGCATGATTTATAAGTCAAAGTGTTCGTATTTTTTGCATGATTTATATGTGTTAATGTCGTGTCTTTACAATAAAAATTATATAATCAATATTTTTAAAAATGATTTATGTACCTGTTGGGAAAGCTTCTTTAACAATCTATCAACAATCCATTTTGAATAGTCGTTGATCAACTTTATTAGTTTTATGGAAGCCTCGTTCGAGATGTTAAACCCTTCAAACAAATAATTCTTTCATTCTTATAGACAGACAGGCTTCACATTTTTGTCTTCTTAGGAAGTAGTTAATGGATTATCAAATGTTGTATGTTGTTCAACAGTAGCTTCTACTGTGAGATCCACCTAGAAAGCCAGAATTATTAGTGCTAATCACAAAGATACTAAAAAGGAATAAAATAACTCATCAATTGGAGGAAATCAAATAGATCTTCCTATTATTTTAATTTTTACAATAGATGACCTATATATTGCAACATATAAGTCATCTGTTGGAGCAAACTAAAACATTAGGGAAGTTTTTATGTAATTTGTCCCAATAGATTACCCATCTATTGGGATAAATTAAAATAGTTGGAAACCTGTTTGATTTCCTCCAACAGATGACACATATGTTACAACATATACTGTATCTGATACAACAGGTTAGTTATCTGTTGCAACAAATGTCTATATCTGCTTAATAATTTTAAGCAGATGTGTCATTTGTTTAAATAGATATGTAGTATGTTTGTTTTTTGGAACAGATGGTAATATTCACCTTATTCAGCTTATGCTGCTCTCCTATGGCCTTTGTACATTTCTCAAAAGTGTAAGACAAAGCCAGATGAGTTTCAATTTTGATTTTTTGATGCTTGATAATTCCTTGAAAATTTCTTTTCTTCTCTTCTTTGCCCCTTCAATCTCTAATGAAGTGTATGAATATGGAATCCTCTTTGAGAGAATTACACCCCTTTTAGATGTCAATTCCTTTATAGAAGCAGTTAATGCATTAATAGCATTAATCACTCCATCATGTTTTGCCTTACAGTTTTGACATTTGTAATCAGAACATTCGCTAGGAGAGATAAAATTGGTAAAAATAATATGATCATAATCATAATGGTTTGTTGTTACAAAAACTGCAAGAGGAGCATCATTAGCCCAAACACCACCACCACTACCATTACCAATACCACCACAAACAACTCCATCACCACTAACACCATAAACAATAACAAGCTTACTCTCCAAAATTATTTTTCTTGTGATGATTATTACTCCAAACAATTTCTTTTATTCTATCAATGACCTTAGGTTTTGATAAAGTTTGCACTAACTGTAAAGTAAGAAAAAATGGCATCTTAACTCTCACTGGTCAGAACAAGCCACGGATGCACAATCTAAAATAAATCAATACATATAATAGAATGATGATAAATTATTTTAAAAAATTATCAATTAAAATAAAAACTTAATTAGAATTAGACTTACTGCTTCCTTCGGGGGGCTGGAGAGATCAACAAAATTTACTTTGTTATCAGTTTTGACAAACAACCATATCAGGATTATTGGATGTGAAACTTCTTCCTTGATACAAGTATGATCGTGATTGTGGACCAATACATAAAGACTCAAGCTCGGGTGGCTGCCCAATCAATGGAACAAGCTTTGAAGTGTAGAGAACAAGTCCCAACACTCCAAAGCCATCCAATATGCACACTTCAAGGCCTCCTCTTTGTCTTGGATCATTAAGGGCATTCTAGTTATTTTGTATTAAGTTGCAACCTAAGCTATAAATAGAACATGTTAGGTCATTTTATCATAACTTTGATGATATTTTGAGAGCTCTAGAGAGAGTGTCTTGCAAGGTATATTCCTTGTAATCAAGTGTGGATATCCCTTGTGTTGGTGCTAGTTTTAAAATGTTGGTTGCTTAGGAATCTTGTTCCCTTGAGGTGACCGTAGAGCTTGGTGTTAATTTTATGAATTCTTGGTATTTGTGTTTAATATACACTTAGGTTCGTAGGGTTTGTACATTTGTATGTCAAGTTACCTATCTATCCATCTATTTCATTGTTGTTGTTGTTGTTCATTCTCGGGTTTGGGGTCCAAAATCTGAGACTTTGTGTTCTTCTAGTTCTTGTGCTTGTATTATTAATCTAGTTTATTGGATAACTAATTTTATAGGTGTTGAACACCTTAATAGCTTATTGTTATTGTATTTTCATTGTTGTTGTAGTGAATCCGAGAGTGATCACCAAAAGGGGTCCTCGGTTCTTTCAACTTGTGGACTATTTTGGTGTTTGTTTTGTGTCTCCTTTGTCGATCTTGTATCATTTGGTATCAAAACCATATTTGATTTTGTTTTAACAAGATCAATCTTGGGATTGAGAGTTGAGAAATATAAAAAATAAAAAAAATAAGTGAAGTGTTCTTGAGATTGTTCTTGGCCAAAAGTTGGGTCTTGTTGTAGTCTTGGCCGAGACATTTTATTTGTGACTATATCTTGTAGTCCTTTGTTTGTTTAGATTTTTTCAAGTGTTGGTTTCTTTCACACTAACACTAAAAGTGTCTAGATCTAAAGGTTTGAGCTTATGTTGTTGAACTTGTTGCAAACTTGAAGTTGGCCATGGGTTGATATTGTTGTTCTTGACCGAGTGGTACAATTATTGTGGACTTGGAGATGAATATTGGTGGAGTTGTTGTTCTTGAGAAATTGTTGTTGTGATCTTGTTGTTTTTGAAATGTCTTGACCAATATAAAGTATAACATAGATCCAAAAAGGTGTAAGATAAAGTTGAAAAGTTGTTGGTGATGAGACTTGAACACATCACTTCAAAGACTTGTCAATCACTTTTTCATATTTCAAGGACCTTGTTTTGTGGGAATAGTACAAGCTAAGTCTCACCTTTTTTGTGAATTTGAAAAAGTTTCTAAGACTTGAATTTTCCCACCAAAAGGCAAACTCTTCCATTCCAAATTGTATCAAGACAAAAGCTTCAAGTTGGTGATTAAAAATTGTGTGGGACCGTAACCAGTTATGTGGCTTCCATATCATCATATTTTACTGTTCACGCAACATAATTAAGCTCTAATTTTTGATTTCTTAGTTTCTAATATTTGTTTCTTAGTTGCATTTTATTGATTCTATTGCTAACTAGTGATTGTCTACTAGGTTGTAAACTAGTTTTTGGGTCCGTTTATTCGTGTCTACATTTCTTTATGTGCTTTTATCTTTTTGAAATTCATTGTAGTTTCTTGGTTCAAGTCCGTACGTATTTTCTTTGAGTTATTTCAAAAGAGAATCTATTTTTACCTTGAGCCCCAATTGGTACCAAGTAATCTCCTTGGAGTATAAACGAGTTACCAACACTTGTGAGGCTAATTGAGAGACATTTCAAAGTGTGAGAGTTTGAGAGCTTGTGAGGATGTTTTCTTTTCTAACATTAACTAGTTTATTGTTTTTTGTGTTTTTGTTTTAGAATTTCTTTTTTTAGGAACTATGGCATTGGAAAAGGTGACCATGAATGATTTGATGGCTTCCATAATGGGTATGAAACATGACCTTAGTAGTCGAATGGAGAGAATGGATAAAATAATGGACCGCGTGGAAGGAAGAATGGAAGGGACGGAAATCTCTCTTTAAAAGGAGTTGGATAACTTGATAGGGAATCCAAGCCTTCCTAATCAAGTTCCTATGAGTGGACATGCTACACAAGAGCTACAAGGTAATCAAACTAACTCTTGCACTCTAGTGAATGAGGCTAGTAGCCAACTAAGTGTGAATGATAGTTTGTCTTTAGGTGAGCCGAATGTGCCTCCATTTGGTGATGATAATGTACAACTTGAGATTGTCGATACACTAGTTGATCCATCTAGTGTTGAGGCCATTATGGAAAGTGATAGTACATTTTCTTATGGAAGTTATGAAGACCAACTTGTGTGTGAAAATGGTGATGTTAAACATATTGGCCGATTGACTATGGATGATCCTCTTGTTGTTTTTGTTGTAGAACATGCTAGTATAGAGGGGATATATGATTGTACTAGTGGTAGTATAGGAAAAAACAAATGCATCATAAAATCGTATCCATGGACACTTCACCCATTTGATCCCGGTGATTATTTAAAGTATGGTGATGAGGATGTATTTGGAATGACTTGAATGTGCATGGAATTTATGGCCTTCCTATCTCGGATTTCAAGCCTATTTGTTGTTCCAAAAAGAGTCTATGTTTTTCACTTTATGAGTAACTCTTATTCCTTGTTTTTGGTCACACTTATGTGGATAGACTAGTTGACTCTTTCTTGGGAGGGTATTCGGGTAAGAGGGATGTTTGGGTTTATGTGAAGTTTGATCCACCTTGGTAAGAAGTTATGATTGGTTACACTAATACTAACCCTCATACCTTGAGGAACTTGTGTTTTCTTGTCCTTCCTATTATTTTGCAAGGTTTGGATTCGAGGTCGAATCCTTTTTCAAGAAGAGGAGGATGATACATATATAATCATGATAGTGGACCAATATGTAAAGACTTAAGCTCGGGTGGCTCCCAACTAATGGAACAAGCTTTGAAGTGTAGATAACAAGTCCCAACACTCCAAATCCATCCAATATTCACACTCCAAGGCCTCTCCTTTGTCTTGGCTCATTAAGGGCATTCTAGTTATTTTGTATTAAGTTGAAACCTAGGCTATAAATAGAACATGTTAGGTCATTTTGTCATAACTTTGATGATATTTTGAGAGCTCTAGAGAGAGAGTCTTGCAAGGTAGATTCCTTTTAAACAAGTGTGGATATCACTTGTGTTGGTGCTAGTTTTAAAACGTTAGTTGCTTGGGAATCCCGTTCCCTTGATGTCACCATAGAGATTGGTGTCACTTGTATGAATTCTTGGGTCTTTGTGTTTAACATACACTTAGGTTCATAGGGTTTGTACATTTGTATGTCAAGTTACCTATCTATCCATCCATTTCATTGTTGTTGTTGTTCATTCTCGAGTTTGGTGTCCCAAAATTGAGACTTTGTGTTTTTCTTGTTCTTGTGCTTGTATTGTTAATCTAGTTTGTTGGCTCGCTGATTTTAGAGGTGTTGAAAACCTTAATATCTTATTGTTATTGTGTTTTCGCTGTTGTTGTAGTGAATCCGAGAGTGGTCACCAAAAAGGGTCCTCGATTCTTCCAACTTGAGGGCTGTTTTGGTGTTTGTTTTGTGTCTCCTTTGTCGATCTTGTATCATTCCTAGTTGTTCACTTGTTTTCTCAAATAAGGAATAACATCAAATACCCAAGCCTATAAAATTACTCCAATAAATCAAAAGTATTATCTAATAAAAAATAAATAAATTATAATAAAAAAAATATTTACCATGAATAGCCATATAAGTTGACTGTCGTTGGCATTGACGGAGTCAACAAATATTTGACAGTCATTTTAAAGCTTTCATAACCCTAAGGATAGCTTTAAATGCCTCAAGATCCTCAAAGAGCTTTATTAAACCAAGTGGTATGTTGTTGTTAACATCTCCTGCCCAAAGAATATTATATACAAATCAAATCAAGCACAGTGATTGTTTGTGCTTCTTTGAAAGTATTATACCTTTCAACGCTTTTATTAAATTTTTATTTCTAAAGCTTGGACCAGCAAGGGACAATAAGTCATCACTATCACTTGACTTGCCTTTGCCATTTTTTGGTGCGCAGGGTGCTTTTTTGGTTTAGAATAGGTATAGGTTGAAAAGAAGGATAATATTTTTGTCCAGTAACTATGGCAAACTCTTTCCAACTAAAACAAATAGGCATGCCACAATAATTTATCCACAGCTCATCTATCTTATCTTTATTTTCATACATAAACCTACACTTGAGAAAATTATGTACCATGTTCATTTGGAAACGAGCTTTTGCCGTCCAGCAAATCAAGATATTGCCCAAAGCATCTGTCCCTAAAATAAGCATCCAATTTTTGGTCTCGAAGCATTTTCCTGAAGGTATCAAAAGATTTTTTCATGGCTGAGTTAACTATCAAATCACCACTTAAATTTGTGGCACAATCACACTGCATTCTCACAGGATAACTATTAATGCTGAAAGTTTTGACGAGCTCTTCAGTGGATGGGCTATTATGTAACGACCTAATTTTCTAGAATTGAAACGTCGCACGGTGCTCATGATCTCGAAGGACCACAAGATAACCCTCTACTGACATCTGTACTTGAGCACTGCATAATATAGTTAATAAATGTAGAAACTGGCCATAAGGTTCAAAACATCTAAAAATACTCAAAACTAAAAATTGAATACTGATACATCTGTTCGAAAAGCCTCTCAAAATGTCAGAAATGTGGAGTTAATGGGATATACCCCCAACTAACTCCGTCTATTGAAAATAAACTAAATCTGATGCGATAGTAAAATAAGGATCATCCTCGAATAAAGAGGACTCACTACTACATCTATTGCTGCTGATTGGGACTGAGATGCTAAGGGTACTCTAGATCTCATGCCTCTTAACCTTTGCTTTCAAATAAAACTCCATAGTGCAAATGCATCAGTATGGGAATGTACTGAGTATGAAGATGAGGTAAGGATAAATACAAGGGCTTATGCATGGATAATTACTTAACTGAATAATCTTGACAATACTGAATGAGGACATATACATGAATGCACAAACCATAACTGAAAATATCATAACTCAAAATACTGAAACTCGAATACTAATTTACTAACATATGAACTTACTACTAATACTGAGATACAAAACAACTGAATCTCCTGATATAGAAAATTGAGTACTGAAATCGAGATCGGTCCCATCTAGTGTGTGATCTCGAAAACTGATGATATTGAAGCTGATTAACTAAATCTACTCACATCAATGACTGCACTCTGAACTTGCTACTCTCAGCTGACTGAATCAGGGATCAAACCTCTCTAACGGATGATCCCTGAATCTACTATCAATGACAAGAAGAGATTTTATTTGAGATCGAACCATTCTAGCGGAGGATCTCTGAATTTGATAATGAGATTACTCAACTGAATTTGAGACTGAAATCAATCCTATCTAATGGGTGATCTCTGGATCTGATAATGAGATTACTCAACTTAATCTGAGACTAAGGTCAAGCCCATATAATGGGTGAACTCTGGATCTGATAATGAGATTACTCAATCGAATCTGAGATTGAGATCAAGCCTATCTAACGGGTGATCTATGGATATGATAATAAGATTACTCTACCAAATCTGAGACTGAGATCAATCCTATCTAATAGGTGATCTATGGATATGATAATAAGATTACTCAACTGAATCTGAGACTGAGATCAGTCCTATCTAATGGGTGATCTCTGGATCTGATAATGAGATAACTCAACTGAATCTGAGACTGAGATCAAGCCTATCTAACGGGTGATCTATGGATCTGATAATACTGATACTAAATAACTTTAGGTAGGACCATGCCTATCTAGCAAGTGGTCTAAGGATAAAATGGAACTATCTGAGTTCATTACTGAGATAGATGACTATATCTGACAGTCCTGATTTTTGAGTTCTACTATGAAGATTGATACTGAAATTATAACTATGGGAGTGCTCACTTAACCGACATGCCCCTAATTTAAACTGGTGGGGTCCAACCTATAACCCTAGCTGGAAGGGTATTAATACCGTGCCACGGGTAAATACCTCAACTCTGGTCAAGCCTCTCTAACGGGTGACCCTCACAGGAAGTCAAGCCTAAGGTAGTATAATAGTCAAGCCTTTTCCTAATGGGTGACTCCTGCATCCTATGCTGGCTATGTAGTTCTGGAGTTCAAGGATTACTCCTAATTACTCTACCTCCCTAACGGGGAGCCGCCATCCCTGCACTAACTCGGTGCTAACTCCTACTCCCAACTGAAAGACTCTGAACTGATTCTCAATTGAACTTAAACTGAGTCGAATCTGATACTAATCATGTTTCTCGATTAATCTGATAGAGTTATACTGAATTCACTTGGTTCTATATCTGATGGAATATTACTGAATCTCGTTGTCTGACTAAATGATACTGATCTTAGGATAGATTTCTCGAATACTACTGAGGACTGAACTGAGCACTTGATTACTACTAGATCTGAGCTGAGTACTGAATTGAGGCTAGAATACTAGCGAGACTGAGATTACTGAGATTATTGATATTTCTTATCTTCTGTATCTTTTTGAGAGTACAGAGTTCTATAATTTATTGAGTTCTGAGAATCGTTGCTTGACTGAGATTATCGAGAAAACTGACACTGGCTCTAGATTCCAACTAATTTATCACGTATAAATACCCCCAGGACTCGATGATATAAAAGTAAAACATAGACATTCTTGAATAATCAAGATCATGGACATTTATTCACCATCACAATCACTAAAACATCTCTTCAGGTATTTAGAAATCATAAACATGTGATAGTATAGGGAGACATGCTATTGGCTCATATTATATTCAACAAGGTTTTACATCAAACACTTAGCATGTATTAAAGTCTTAGCATGTATCGAAGAGCACATAATTTAGGAATTTTATACTATCATATCACAATTCATTCACTAAGGTTTTTCAACAAACACTTGGTATGCATGGGTTTGCACACAATTGGGGATTTCTAGTCCACATGCTATAATGGCTCTATTTCTTTCACATAAGCATTTTATCAAACATATGGGGAGCATGCTTTTATTATTCAAAAATTTCTACACTTAATTGACGTAAGCACATCACTTAACAAGCAACTTAAAAAGGGTTTATCATGAACATCACATGAATATCACATACTAGGGTCAAATCTTGAAACCTCATAAATAAAACATGAATTAAAACTCGATAATATCATGAACATCAATTTCAACTCACATGAACCAAGAAAACTCATAAAAATAAGATCTTTGAAATTTAGAAAAGAGTTCTTGAGATTCTTGGATGAAAGGAGCCCAAGCATCAACATCTGCATACCTGAGGAAACTCTTTCTTGAAGCCTCTTGGAGAGATTCTTGATTTCTTAATTTCTTGAAGAAGGGTTTTGATTTTTTAGAAACCCTAGTTTTTAATGTTGAAGATGAAGTTGTGAGCCTTGATCAGATATAAATAGAGGCCGAAAAGAGTGGAAAAAGACAAAAAAGTCCTTTTTAAAATGAGTTAAAAATACTGAACGGGGGTCGCGATGGTCGAATCGACGGTCCGTCGCATAGTTTGACGGTTCGTTGGATTGTCCGTTGCACATCGGCAGCAAAAGAACGCACTGCCTCAATGCGACAATCTCAGCGATAGTCCATCGCAAACCCGATGGTCTGTTGGATTATCCGTCGCACGTTGGCCAGGATGAGGCCACACTTTCTCAGCTGCGAAGGTCCATCGCAGCCATAATGATCCATCATCCTGACCGTCGAACTTAGGCTAAGAAAGGAAGTCACTGACTTGGTTACGATGGGTTGGGCGACAGTCCATCGCAAGCTCGACGGTCCGTCAACTCGGCTGTCACACCTGGGCGGTTCCGACTGCTTTCAGTAAAATAGATATAACTTCCTTGTTCGAGGCCAAATTTTGATGAATTGGCATTGATGGAAAGATTATTCAATTCCCTACATGAAAAAGTCGATATTAGGAAATTCTACACGGTTTAAAATATTTATCACTTGAGAAGGCACTTCTCAACCTTTTTACTCTTCACTAAACGCGCTCTAAGGCTTAGACTATGAGAGAATTTTGTGGGGTCTTACATATTATCATTTGAATTATCACTCTTAAAACATTCCTCATCCCCAAGTTCATTAACTTCTGCTTTTGATTGAGATATCACTTGTAAAGCAAGCTCATAGAGTGGTGGATATAGCCTAGTTGCTTCACTTATTTCTTTACTTGGACTTGATTCAGTTCTTTTCTTTTAGGGGGTATATTATCTAAAAATAATACGAAAATAAAAAAAGATTATAATTGATTAATGCATCATTAAAAATAGGAAAACAGTAAATCTAACAAGTACAACACAGTAAAATAACAGTTCCAACAGATCACTCATCTGTTACAATAGGTGAGTTATCTGTTGCAACATATAACTAACCTGTTGCAGCAGATGAGTAATTTGTTGGAAATGATAAAATTAGTTTCAACAATATTATGAATTCTTCCAATAGATCACTCATCTGTTGGAATAGACAACTGATCTGTGTAACATATAATTCATCTGTTGCAACATATGAGTGATTTATTAGAACTATTATGAACTGTCAATTTTGTTTAGATTTCTTCCAACAGAGGGTCATCTGTCGCAACAAATGAATGATCTGTTGGAAGAAATCAAAGTCTTTAACATGCCGTTCTGTTGGAAAAGTTGATAGAATTTTATCCAACAGATAGTTCATCTGTTGCATCAGATGGTTAATCCATTGCAATAGATAGTTAATTTATTGCATCAGATGGTTAATCTGTTGCAGAAAAAAAAAACCTGTACCAATATTTTGTTCAATAGAACAACAACAATATAACCATTTAATATCAACTACTTCATTTTTACCAAGAACAACAACAAATCAACCTAGTAACAACAACACAACACACACCTTAAGAACATCAATAGTGATAAAAACCACCAGCATTATTGTTTTGTTTGTACAAACACAAACAATAAAACACAAACTTCAAAAAATACAATAAAAAAACCAACAAATTGAATCAACAGTTCGATAACAAGAACTATAATAACAACAAAAGACCATATTTCACTCCAAAAAATAAGAGAAAAGAGATCACAAATTAGGGTTTTCTTCAGTGTCCATTTCAAATTTCGACAACAAGTATTGAAATTGTTAACCAATACTAGAAGAAAAGTTGGCTCAAATTTCTTTTTTTTTCATAACTAAAACGCCCTAATTTTTTACCAGTCAAAGAAGAAAAGGGACAATGAAGAACTCGAAGTTGTTGTCGCCGGAGAGCAATGCTGTCGCATTGATTGATGATTGAAATTCAAAAAGAAACTCGAAGCCTAACTATTTATCGTTGGAGGTTGAAGTCACTAGGGATTGAAGGAGAAGTTTGCAGAACTGTTGGTTGAGAGAAGTTTGAGAAAAACTATTGAGAGAGAGGTGAGAGAAGAGAGAGACAGTTGATTTGATTAAGAGAGTGGTATGGGTTGATTTCAATTTTTAAAAAGATTAAAAAGTTTTGAAAATATTAATTAAGTCCACAATTAACTTAATCAAGTTTTCTAATTACGTTTGACCCTTTAAGTTGCAATGTTACCAATACTACATTCAAGACTTAAAAGACACTTTTCCTTCAATTTTGCTCATGTTTCTTATAATATTATGACATTTACTTTTTTATTTTATTTTTTCATTCATGCTAGGTTAGTTCTTTATGTTTAGTTAATTTATCAAAAAATATTAAAAAATATCTATCTTTTTTTTTTTACTTATACTTTTTTTATTTTTTGTTACCTTTCATTCATATTTTTTTTGTTACCTTTCATTCATACTTTCACTATAAAATATTTTATTTTCACCTTCAAAATAATTGAGTTAAATTATTACAAATTATAAAAAATAAATATTTTAAATTTTGAATTTTCTCCAATTATTTTATAACCTGCAATCTGCTTTGCCATGAACTACAAAAGTTGTTCATAAGCACAAAATTTTAAAATTATGAATGATAATTTTTCATTATATTGCTCAATCACAACTCGAACTTGAATCCTAATCAAAGTTTACTTAAAATAATACTTACTTAATCTAACATCATGTAATAAAATTTTTAAGGAGGTTTTTAATTACTTTTACAAAATCATAATGAAAAATAACACTTACTTGAATTCAGATCCTAATATAAAAAAATAGTTGTTCAACATCATCATCTGCATATAAAAATAAAAATGTCAAATCAAATGAAGTGTTTTTTTTTTTTAAAATAAAGAGTGTAATAAGTATACTTATAAATAAAGCTAATAATCAGTAATCAATAACAAAAAGAGAAAGAGACTTAACAGTATATATCAGAATAGGAGTGAATATATATAAGAGAGATTAAGAATGTAGAGTTCTATTCCATTTCAAATTTTATTTAAAAATTCAATTTCAAATATCCTTATCCCTATCTTTTTCAAATTTAACATACTTATCTTAAATATGTATTTGAATTAAGAGAAATATTTGAAGTCATTGAAATTCACATTTTTTAATAATAAACACCAACAAAATAAAAGAAGACTAAATTTATCTCTTCCTTATCCTTTTAAATATAATATTATTATTATTTCTTATTATCACTGTTACTTCTACATAATACTACAACTCCACTATTACTTCTTCTTACTACTACAACTCCAAATGAGTAATTTCTTTTAATTATTTTCATTTCTTATCTTTCATTTAATTATTATTTCTACCACACTGTTCCTATGTACTTCTACTACTCTTTTTATTTATTTTTAATTCTTCTTCTTCATTATAATAATAATAATAATAATAATAATAATAATAATAATAATTATTATTATTATTATTATTATTATTATTATTATTATAGTTTCTATTTTTTGAATTTCATGTTTAATATTTAAATCAAATGTATTTAAATATATTTTATAACAACTTAAAGGAGTTAGTTAATGAAATAGTAAGAGTCCATTTATAACTTTTCAATCATAAGTTTCTAGTTTTAAGCTAATGATTAATATTTAATAAACTATACCTCAATATATTTTATACAATTAAATGTCAAAAGATATAAGTTTATGAAAGATAAAAAGTCAATTTAAAAGATAATGTATTTTCAAACTTTGAAATAGTACATGTCTAGAACTCTTCAAGTATGAGTTTCTACTTTTAAGATAATGATTTTTTTAATTAAAAAAAAAATGATGCATTTTCAACTCAAATACTTAAATATATATACTCTCTCTGTCTCGTATTGGTTAGTCTTCTTTCTGTAAATATTTATTTCAATTTAATTGTGTAAGTTCTAAAATTAAGAGTGTTTTGATACATAGTTTTCCATTTTACCCTTGATAGAAATACTAAATACATCTACAATTTTTAAAATTATTGAATGGTGCATAAATGATCTCAATTCTTAAAGTCAAAATTATATGATTATTACTAGTTTCAATTATAAATATTCAATGTTTTTGGGATTGAGTAATATGTATCAAACTTCAATGTTTAATCATTGTATTGATTATTGCACTTTAAAAGATATATAAGGGTAAAATTTTAATTTCTTAATAAATATACCAAGTTCATAGGAGTCAACTAATATGAAACGGATGGACTAAAATAAATAGAGGGAATTAATTAAGGGATCGTTTGGTTGGAAAACAAGTTATGCTGGGAGTAGTTATACTGAGCTTAGTTGTCCTGGGATTAGTTATCTTGATATTAGTTTTTAGTGATTGTTTAGTCTGTGGTACTAAAAATAATATGCATTGCATTTTTTCTAAAAATAAATAGTTTATTTACAAAAATACTCTTCACCTTATTTAGCTTAATATTTCATGTTAAATTACTTATTTTGTCCTAAATACTATAAAATGTTGATGATCTCATTTTTTTTAAAGGATTCATCATAAAAAAATGTGAATTACATTATTTAGTATCATTAATATTTGAAAATTTGAATTGTATTTTTTTTTAAAAATAAATTTTCAAACATGTTTAACTATATATAAAAAATAATTTTTATTTAATAATTAAGCATTTCTAAGTTGAGAAAATTGAAGGAAATGTGTCATTTAAGTCTTGAATTTAGGATTGGGGACATAGACCAACCTAAAGGGTCAAACATAATTAGGAGACCTGATTAATTTAATTGTGGACCTGATTAATATTTTTAAAACTTTATAATCTTTTCAAAAATACAAATCAACCCATACCCCTCTCCTATCCAAATCTACCATCTCTCTCTTCTCTCCCCCCTCCCTCTCTCAACAGTTTCTCTCAACTTCTCCCAACCAATAATTCTTTAAATTTTTCTTTCAATTCTCGGAGACTTCAACCTCCAGCGACAAATAGTTTGGCTTCGAATTTCTTTTCAACGTTCATCCGTCAATCGATGTGACAACATTGCTCTACTGCAACAACAACTTTGATTTCTTCATCGTTCCTTTTCTTCTTTCACCGGTAAAAAAATTTATGGTTTTTTAGTTATGAAGAGAAAGAGGAACTTGAGCCAACTTCTCTTCTAGTATTGATTAATAATTTCAATATTTATTTCTTAAATTTGAAATGGGAATAGAAGAAAACCCTAATTTCTAGTATTTCTTCTTTTCTCATTTCGGAGTGAAATATAATTTTTGTTGTTATTGTCGAATAGTTGATTTGATTTGTTGGTGTCTGTTGAGTTTTTTAAAGTTTGAATTTTGTTGTTTGTGTTTGTACAAATAAAACAAAAATGTTGGTGTTTTTGGTAATTGTTGATGTTCTTGGTGTTTATGTTGTGTGTGTGTTGTGATGGTGCTGTTGGGTGGATTTATTTTTGTTTTTGATAAAAATGGTGTATTTGATATTAAACGGTGATATTGTTGTTATTCTATTGAATTAAATCTTGCTACTATTTTTTTTTGCAACAAATGAACCATCTAACACAACAGTTGAACTATTTGATGTAATGTACTAACTATTTGTTGGATGAAATCCTATCAACTATTCCAACAGGACGACAAATCCAAGACTTTGATTTCTCCCAATATATAATTCATCTGTTGCGACAGATGGTGCTTTCGTTAGAAGAAATCTAAATAATATTGACAGTTGATCTGTTACATAAACCAGTCATCTGTTTTAATAGATTAGTGACCTATTGAAAGAAATCATAAAAATCTAGAAACTATTTTTATTGTTTACAATAGATTACTTATTTGTTGCAATAATTTAGTTATATGTTGCAACATATAACACACTTATTGCAACATATGTGTGATCGTTGGAACTGTTATTTTACTGTGTTGTACATATTATATTTACTGTTATCCATTTTTTAATGATGCTTTAATCAACTATAATCTATTTTATTTTCCTGTTAGTTTTAGATAATATGGCTCCCAAAAGAAAAAAAATTGAATCAAGTCTAAGTAAAGAAATAAGTGAAGCAGTTAGGCTACATCTACCACTCTATGATCTTGCTATACAAGTATTATCTTAATCAGAAGTAGAAGATAATGAAAATGGGGATGAGGAGTCTTTCAAAAGAAATGATCTAAATGCTAATAGCCTTTCCACTGAAGAGTTGGTCAAAACCTTCAGCATTGATAGTTATCCTATGAGCATGCAGTGCGATAGTGCCACAGATTTAACTGGTGATTTCATGGTTAATTCAGCCATGGGAAAATCTTTTGACGCCTTTAGAAAAATACTTCGAGACCAAATATTGGGTGCTTCTTTCAAGGACAACTGCTTTGGTCAATATCTTGATTTGCCAGAGGAAAACAATGCTCGTTTCCAAATAAAAATGGTATATGATCTTCTCAAACATAGTTTTATATATGAAAATAAAGATAAGATGGATAAGTGTGGATAAATTACTGTGGCATATCTGTTGGTTCTGATTGGAAGAAGTTTGCCATAGTTACTGTACTAAAATATTATCCTCTTTCTCTTTCTCAAGTATACCTATTCTAACCCAAAAAAGCACCCCACACACCCAAAAAAGGCAAAGGTAAGTCAATTGATGGTGATAACTTGGTGTCCCTTTTTGGTCCAAGCTTCAAACAAAAAATCTGATAGAAGTGTTGAAAGGTAAAACACTTTCAATGAAGCACAAATAATCATTGTGCTTGGTTTAGTTTTTACATAATATTCTTTGGGTGGGAGACATTAACAAAAATATACCACTTGGTTTAATAAAGCTCTCCGAGGATCTTGAGAGATTTAACATCTATCCTTGGGGTTATGAAAGCTTCAAAATGTCTGTCAAATATTTGTTGACTCCGTTAACACCAAAGATAGTCAACTTATATGGCTTTTCATGGGCTTTCATGGTAAATATTTCCTTTATTATGATTCATTTATTGTTATTGAATAATTTTTTTGATTTTTTGGCGTTATTTTATAGGCTTGAGCAATTGAAGTAATTTCTTATTTGATAAAATAAGTGAACTACCAGGAAGAAGTTTCATGTCCAAGAATCCTGAGATGGTTGTCGGCCAAAACTAATAAAAAAATAAAATTTCTTGATCTCTTCAACCCTTCGAAGGAATAAGTAAGTCTAATTCTGATTAAGTTTTTGTTTTAATTAACTATTTTTTTAAATAATTTAGTCATCATTCTAATATATGTACTGATTTATTTTAGATTGTGCATCCGTGGCTTGTTTCAACCAATTGAGAGTTGAAGATGTCATTTTTTATTACTTTACAACCAGTGATAACATTATCGGACCCTAAGGTCATTGGTATAATAAAAAAAGAATTGTTTGGAGCAACAACCATCACAAGAAAAATAACAATTTTGGAAGGTGGGCTTTTTGTTGTTGAATGGTGTTAGTGGTGATGGAGCTATTGGTGGCGGTAGTGGTGCTGTTGTTGGGGATAATGATGCTCCAATTGTAGTTTTTTAAACAACAAACCATTATGATTATGATTATACTGGTTTTATAGATTTTGCCCCTCCTAGTGAATGTTCTGCATGTAAATGTCAAAAATGCAAGGCGAACCATGATGGAGTGATTAATGCTATTAATTCATCAACTTCTTCTGTAAAGGAATTGATATCTAAGAGGGGTTTCATTCCATCAAAGATGATTCCATATCCATATACTTCATTACAAATTAATGGGGCTAAGAGGATAGGAAAGAAATTTTCAAGGCATCATCAAGCATTGAAAAAAGCAAAATTGCAACTTCTCTATATTTATCTTGCACTTTTGATCAATGTACAAGGGCTACAGGAGAAGAACATGAGCTAAAAATGGTGAATATTTATCATCTATTTCAACAAACAAATAGGATACACATCTGTTTCAACAGATGACACATCTACTTAAAATTATCAAACAAATATATGCATCTGTTGCAATAGTTGACTAACCTATTGCATCATACGCATTATCTATCACAAGATATGTCTTTTTTGTTTAGAAATTCAAATAGGTGTTCCTACTATTTAAATTTGTACCAACAGATGACTATCTACTTTAACAGGTGGTTCATCTGTTGGGGTAAATTAAATTTAGACTTCCTACTATTTTAGTTTGTCCAAACAGATGAGTCATATATTACAACAGATGGGTCATCTATTAGAAATGATCATACTGGTATTCCTCCTATTTTAATTTGTCCTAACAGATGATCCATCTGTTACAACAGATAGGTAATCTATTGGTATAGTTTATAATAAGAGGAAGACTTATTTGATTTGCTAAAATAGATGAGTTATCCTTTTCTATTTTTCTTGTATCTCTGTGATTAACATTGACAATTCTGGCTTTCTAGGTGGATGTCACAATAGAAGCTACTACTGAATAGCAAAATATCACAGTTGATAATCTATCAACTTCTTCCAAAGACAAAGAAAAGAGAAGCCCGTCAGTCCGAAAGAATGAAAGAATTACCCGTTTGAAGAGTTCAACATCTCAGACGAGGCTCCAAAAAAACTAACAAAGTTGATCAACGACTATTCAAAATGGATTGTTGATGGGTTGTTAAAGCTTCATATCGACAGGTACATAAATTATTTTCAAAGATATTGATTTATAAAATTCTTGTTGTAAAAATGTGACATTAACACATATAAATCATGCAGAAAATGAAATGACAAACACTACAAAGTAAACAAATCGGGTCTTGGTTTTGATATGTTCGACTTTGTGGTTGCACATCCCAAAATAAGAATTGATTCTATTTGATGTCACAGCCCCAAACTTGCGGGAATGATGAGGTTTAAATGCCATACATCTTACTATTAATACTTTATTTAGTTGTATTTGTGAATTAATTTTATTATTACGTTATCTGAAATGTTTGCTGATATGTGCAGAGCATCGATGTCATTTTTTACTACCTTTAAAAGAAGTCCAAGTTGTAAACATAAGAACAATATAGATGCACGACAAACAATTATTTGTACAAAGCTTACATCAATAATGCCTATGATAGGTATTGTTAACAACAACCAGAAGTTTTCCGAAATGAG